>OU343114.1:58761793-61226793 GCA_910594885.2 Bibio marci
AAATATATTTTGTGCAATTTTTTCTAATTAAAAATAATTAAGATTTTTATATAAGTTTTTTATTATGTTCTCTAACCTCAGTTTCGATGACTTTTTCAACAACTTCAACAGTACGTAAATGAGGAACACCTGTTATGGGACATGGTACCTCTTCAGTTCGTAATGTAACTTTTTCATCAACAATTTTTTCTGTTTCGCGTACAACTAACGCACCTGCACTTGATTTAACAGCGATACGAGGGAATACAACTACAGGCTGCCAATTCAATTAATAAAAAATACATAACAAAATTGTATTTTTTTTTGTTTTTGTTACATTTTTAAAACAAACATTTTATTTCTATTTTATAAATATTGTTTTAAAATTGTATTCATTATATCATTTTATGAAATGCTATTGTATGATTTATTTTCAGAATAGAAACTTAACGTGAGCAGAACACGATTGTTTATGATAATTCTTTGCAATTATATAATTTTAAAAAGTACATGATTTTTTCTTAATTTTAAAATGAATATTTATAATTTTTTTTTTTTTTATATACAAAAGTAAAATTAATTCAAATTAAAAAATTTCAATAAACGCAAGGACGGATGTAAACAGATTTCACTCTTACAAGGGAACCACTCGAGGTGTCGTACTCCGAATCCAATGAAATTTTGCTAGGTTGTAGTACTCACCAAAGTATAGAACAAAGCTAAATTTTTCTTCCTCAATTTCACTTTTAAGGATCCCTGCGAAAGACTACAAAACATGACATTTTATAAAAATCTATAACTTTTGATTCCGAAGTGCCACAATAATTTTTGAAGTTGGAAATAATAGCAAGCTAAAGTGTGCTTTATTTCATAAAAAAAATTATTTTTAAATTAATTGAATTTGGTCGTCACAAGGTGTATCAAAAGTTACTAATTTTGAAAAATTGTGTAAAAAAAAATGTAAATTTATCTATATAACTTTGTCAGGAGCAAGTTTTTTTAAAAAATTACTTTAAATAAAGTCGATGGAGAAATTCTTCACCTTTAATTTGATCCATAATTTTTTAATAAAGTGTTACCAGTTATGAAGTTATGTATAATTTTATTACAGGATGTTTCATATGTTCAATATGTTTGAATGTAAAATTTTCATTTTTATGATTGTATCTGAGGTACTTTGATTGGAAGAATCTAAAAGTGATGTGAGTTTGGCGATTGAGCTGCACAAAATAGTGAAAATACAGTCTGTCTAAAAAAATCGAATACAAAATTGTTATTGTTTTTTTAAAAAATTTTAATCCATTTTAAAACAGTATTCATAAATTCCGATAATTTTGAAAGCTCTTGAAATACATTTACATATAAATAATACATTTTTTATAATTAATTAGTAATTGGTATTCTATCATTTCGAAATGTACTTATTTAATTGTTAGGAAAGTGATAGATTGTAAAAAAAGTGTAGTAGATCCAATAATATTTTACACCATGAACAATGATTCTGGCCACATTTGTGCATCCGGCAACTTCACAGTTGTAGATGCGCGTGCGGTTGGAGACGCTCGTGTGGTTGGAGACGCGCGTGTGGTTGGAGACGCGCGTGCAGTTGGAGACGCGCGTGCAGTTGGAGACGCGCGTGCAGTTGGAGACGCGCGTGCAGTTGGAGACGCGCGTGCAGTTGGAGACGCGCGTGCAGTTGGAGACGCGCGTGTGGTTGAAGACGCGCGTGTGGCATGGAGACGCGCGTGTGGCATGGAGACGCGCGTGTGGCTGGAGACGCGCGTGTGGCTGGAGACGCGCGTGTGGCTGGAGACGCGCGTGTGGCTGGAGACGCGCGTGTGGCTGGAGACGCGCCTGTGGCTGAAGACGCGCGTGCGGTTGGAGACGCGAGTGTGGTTGGAGACGCGCGTATGGTTGGAGACGCGCGTGTGGTTGGAGACGCGCGTATGGTTGCAGACGCGCGTATGGTAAGAGACGCGCGTATGGTAAGAGACGCGCGAATGGTAAGAGACGCGCGTATGGTAAGAGACGCGCGTATGGTAAGAGACGCGCGTATGGTAAGAGACGCGCGTATGGTAAGAGACGCGCGTATGGTAAGAGACGCGCGTATGGTAAGAGACGCGCGTATGGTAAGAGACGCGCGTATGGTAAGAGACGCGCGTATGGTAAGAGACGCGCGTATGGTAAGAGACGCGCGTATGGTAGGAGACACGCGTATGGTAGGCGACGCGCGTGTGGTTGGAGACGTGTGTTTTCGAGAAGGTTAAATCGCATATGGATTCTAATATCATGTAGTGAGTAGTATACAATGTTGATGAAAAATTGTGTTTCCATAACACATATAGTTAAACTATAACATATTTGTAGGCTACACAGAAAACATTAGTACAACATAGTTTAGATACAGTTGTTCATCTCATTTTTCGCAGTCGGATGAGATAATAAGTGTAATCGTTGTAAAATAACAGCATAGAATTAATATTATATGCATCTAGTAACACGTAATAAATTATTACTAATAATTATAGAAGAGCCAACCCGCGCGGCGAATGAGTAAATATTTTCCTTTATATTTATTTTAAGTTGCCATTAACAATAAAAACTATAATTTTTACAGAGTATTTAAATCTATCAATTTTACAGAACATTATTGTATTGTACGTACGACTTCACAAATTGTTCCAACGATTACTTAAATAATTATTTCATCATCTATAATTTTATGTTTTCATCTTCAAGATGTTCTTCTTTATTCAATATTTCAATATCACTATTAATATTATCAATTATATTCCCTTCGTTGTTGATAATCGTTTTAATAATTAATTGATTAATTACATCTGTTATAATTTTGTTACTATTATCATTATTGTTATTATTATTATTATCATTAATTGATTTGGATTTATTTTTTGTGTCTAATATGCCAATATTATTATCATTTATAATTTCATCATGTTGTTGAACTATATCTTTTATAATGGCATTTATTTCAAAGTGCATCATTTCTATTTTATCTCGTTCCATTTTATCTTTTATAATATTATCAATAATAACTTCATCAAGTTCCCTAATTTTTACAATAACTATGTGTTGAACTATACTTTTTATAATGGCATTAATTTCAAAGTGCATCAACGCTAATTTCTCTCGTTCCACTTTATCTTTTATAATATTGTTCATAATTTCATTTCGTAAAGCCAATATTAATGGTAAATAATGTTTATTATTTGTTGTTATATTATAAATATTATTTTTGGTGAACGCCCCAATTAATTTATTTAGTAAAACTATGGAAATTATCGATTCATTATATTTTAATAAAATTGCATTATTTAATAATTTTATAATATCGTTTTTAATGAATTTTTCATCAGTTTTATATATTAATTTTTTCAATTTTAATTTTTCATTTTTTTCCATTATTATTTCACAAATAATAAATTCAGTAGCTTCTGATAATTGCATAATGTGAGATGGTTTCTGAAGTGTTTTACGAAAATTATCTATATGATATGGATCCATGTAATTGGCAAATTGTAGCCATGTTTCTAATGTCTTATATTTTTTTGGTTGAGCCAATTCAAGAATTCTAAATGTTACACATGTTATTGATTTCTGTTCCCATTTAGGATACAAACATTTTTTTAATCGGATTTAAAATAGATTATTATATAATTAATAATTACATTAATGTGCACTATGCATTAATTCCCAATAACTTTATAATAATTTTATAACAAGTTGCTTCAACTTTGACATAATATCGGTAATTTATTGTAAAATTGACTATAGATTGCTGATCTGGATGTTCTGAATAAAGCAGGAAGTTTCTATTAAAATGTATATAGCCATATTAGTATTACATAGGCCAGTTTGCATCCTTATCTAATATGGGTATGATATTTATCAAGTAAGTTAAGATTATCAAAGTAGTTCTTTAAAAATTGATAATTAAGACGATTCCATATGGACCAGATTGCATAACCGAATGATGTCACATCAAAATTTAAAAAAATGTGTAATGTCAATTTAGAACAGGATGATGATAGGCTTTGTTTTAATTTTGTTTCGCAAATTTGATCAAAAATGATCCGTAGAAAAGGTTGCTCTAAAAACGAATTAGTATTTAAGTGCTTCGGATATCAGTTTTTCAGGAACTTATAAACACGTTAGGAAATGAATGTGTATACCCATTCTAAATATACACATAATCATTTAAATTGAATAGTATCAATTGTAGCAACATATAGAAATTTTCAAATTCCATTGTCCAAATCGTCACGCTTCTCTTAAGGTGGCCAAGAACGTCATCATTCGTATATGAAAAATTCTTTTAATTCTGTATATGGCATAGATTGGGTTAATATAGTATCATAGCGATAACATAACATTTTCATTTTTAGATACCTATTGTGATTGATCTATACCAGTCTTAAAATTCATATTATAATTTTAAAATTGAAAAATAGTCTGTCACTCTATGTATAAAAATTGTTTTTTGGTGTATTGAAATTCGATCATTCGTTCAGAAACTGTTCCCGTCAATTTAAATTATATCATATACGAAAATGTATATTACAAAATCTATTAATTTAATATATATACTTCTTTTGGTTTTGCCAATAATTGTATATGTTGATCCTTACTCAGTAATTTTCGATTAATTATTTGTCCTATTCCATTATGTTTACAACCTTGAAATTGTTTCGGTTCTGCATACACAATTTTGTAGATAAAAAATGGACATTTTTGTGGAATATTTATTTTATCATCATCATCATAAATTGGTTTCACATGTTTAAATTGATTTTCTGCATTTTTGTTTTTGCAGATTTTATTTGATTTTTAATTTACTTCATTAATTAATGGAAAAATTTATATATTTGCCGATAAATGATAATTATTTATTGATAAATTATTATTATTAAATGATTCAACGTTTGAATTTAGCATTTTCTAAATTTAAAAATAATCAAATTATTTAGTTATTTTGAAGTTATTGTTTTTCCTTTTTTTTTGTTACTACTTAAATTTAAATTTAATTTCACATTTCCAATGGCTATTTCGATTTATTAATAATTATTGCATTTTTACATTCATTGTATGTATAAAATTGTACAGTGCTATAAAGTGGGATTTGGTCAAAATTATGTATTATATGGGCAATACTTCCGCAATTTTATATAATATTTCAATTAATTTAAGTACATCATATTTTATATTGCATAGATATATTATAAAATATATTAGGTTGTCAAATATCTCCCTTCCGCCTTTTTGTCTTTTTAATTTCGCGGCTATGTACAAAGCGCTACAGAGCTCGTATCTGGCAACACTGTACATAATTTGAAAGCTCTTGACATAACAAACAAAACGACGCTATGTATGATTAGTTTGGATATTGCGTTCAACAGTTATAGACGTGTAAACATGGAGTTCACTAACGCCGAAATTCGCGCTATTTTAAAGTTTTCCTTCGTTAAAGGCAAATCCGCTAGAGAAACGTTCCGTGAGATTAATGGTGTTTTGGGGGATGGTACTCTATCACTTCGAACCGCGGAGGAATGGTTTCGACGATTCAGAGCCGGTGAAAACGACACCATGGATAAGCCAGCCGGCGGAAGACCTGTGACGACAAATACCGATCAAATCATGGAATACATCGAGTTAGACCGGCATGTGGCATCTCGTGACATCGCCCAGGAGATGGGAGTTAGTCACCAAACCATTTTAAACCATCTGCAGAAGGCTGAATACAAAAAAAAGCTTGATGTTTGGGTGCCACATGAATTAACAGTGAAAAATCTAATGGACCGAATTTCCATTTGCGAAATGCTGCTGAAACGGAACGAACTCGACCCATTCTTGAAGCGGATGGTGACTGGCGACGAAAAATGGATCACATACGACAATATCAAGCGAAAACGGTCGTGGTCGCAGGCCGGTGAATCGTCCCAAACAGTGGCCAAGCCGGGATTGACGGCCAGGAAGGTTTTGCTGTGTGTTTGGTGGGATTGGAAGGGAATCATCCACTATGAGCTGCTCCCATATGGCCAGACGCTTAATTCTACCATCTACTGCGAACAACTGGACCGCTTGAAGCAGGCGATCGACCAGAAGCGTCCAGAATTGGCCAAAAGGAAGGGTGTAGTGTTCCACCAGGACAACGCCAGACCACACACTTCGTTGATGACTCGTCAGAAGCTACGGGAGCTCGGATGGGAGGTTTTATCGCATCCACCATATAGCCCGGACATAGCGCCAAGTGATTACCACCTGTTCCTGTCCATGGCGAACGCCCTTGGTGGTGTAAAGTTGATCTCAAAAGAGGCTTGTGAAAAGTGGCTGTCCGAGTTCTTCGCAAATAAGGAGGGGGGCTTCTACGAGGGAGGTATTATGAAGTTGCAGTCTAGATGGAAACAGATTATCGAACAAAACGGCGCATATTTGAACTAAATCCGATTACTGTAACACTTTTTTTAAAGCATTGAATAAAGAGCAAAAAGGCGGAAGGGAGATAGTTGACAACCTTATATGTGGTATGGTAAGCGGGTGGGTACTCTGTATAATATTTTGTGCCCTTAGGTAAGTGTGCTCTATACATGTGTTTGTATAGAGCACTACACATATGAACTCTTGAAGTTCTTGTTGTTTTACAAAAACATACTAACTGCAAAGATGCACGCTTTGTGTACTTGTCTTGTCTTATGGCAATATGAAGACTTATTGTGTCCATTATTTTATTGATATATACTGTACCCTAACGCACATGTTGCGCACCTATCCAAAGACACCATATAACAGGCACATGTACCCGTTAGTCCAAGGACACCACCTGTTGTGCTCCTATCCAAAGACACATGTGCCCGAATTAGCTAGCTTAATTTTAAGAATTTTTTTTGTGAAATGAAGCACACTTTAGATAGCAATTATTTCCAACTTTAAAAATTATTGTGGTATTTCGGTATCAAAAGTTATAGATTTTTATAACATGTCATGTTTTGTAGTCCTTAGGAGGGATCGTTACCATCTTAAAAGTGAAATTGGAAAAAAAAAAAAACTTTGTTCTATACTTTGGTGAATACTACAACCTGACAAAATTTCATTGGGTTCGGAGTACGACACCTCAGGTGGTTCACTTGTTAGTAAATACGCAATATTATTGTAGAATTGTTGAATGCATATTCTCAGTTTGATGAAATATATGTAAAAAAAATTGTATTTTATTTATTATTTCACCATTAATAAAATATAAAATGCAACAGATATTAGAGCATATCATTCAAATCAATATTCCGTTGATTATTAAGTATTAACTAAAAAATACTATATCGATTTATTTGCCACATATAATTAAACACAGGTACGAACGTACGACCAGAATTGGTTTCTAGTGTGGGTTTATGTATACTACAATTATTGTCAAATTATCAAAATCTTGCGCTTTGTCAATTGCTATGTAATATTACAAAAAAATTGAATATCGTTTGATATAAATTTCATTGCCCGTTATTATTAAATTTAAAATTATATTCTTGTAATTTCCAATATAATGAATAAACACATTCTTAATTATGTTTGGAAATCTTCAGACAGGCGTACCGTTTAAACCAAATTTAGATCACATTGAAATATGTAGAAAATGTATCGCATCATTACTACAATTTATGTATGTATCAGGTACATATATACGTATGTAAATAGTGACCACATTACAAAGCAAGTTAGAGAAACCCAAATTGGCTTAGTGTTTGCAAAATATACAAGGATGCTGAGGAATGCATTCTCTATTTAAATGTATAAAGTTTCCAACAGTGCAAATCGTACTGAATATATCCAGTAACTAGTGTTGGCGGTGAACTGTTGGTAACTGTTGAGACGAGCATATGCAGCGATGTACAAAATTTTTCACAGAGATACTAAATGGTTCTTCAAATAACAACACCTCTATCGTTTCGGCTAGATTTGTCAAGCGACAGCCCAAATCGTTATTTCAGCTTGCATATTGCGTATATGGAAAAGTGCGATATACAATTAAAATATGCAAAAGTGGAAGATGGCATTACTACATCCTATATCTTCACATCAAGTATTGTAACTGCAATATACAATTATAGTCAGGTTTACAGTAAAAAAATCGAAAATTCAGTATTCTAAAAGATCAGGGAGTATAAGTAAAGAAAATTGTACTGATTAACAATTTTTCAAAAATTCATTAGATACCGTTTTTACTAATTATAATCCCATTTAATAGGTACATAAGTACGTAACGACCGTTTTTATTTAAACAAAAACACATTTAGTACACATTAGCATTGTCGTGCAAATGATGCGCATATCCATGTCGGCTGGCATAGTCTGATCGTTTTTCTTTCAATGCACGAATCAGTTCAATAAATTAATTATTTTGTAACGTTAACCCAGTGATAGTTTGACCAGGTTTTAACAATATTCATACAGTAATACACCCACTTGTGCCACCAAATACAGTACAATAAAACCTTCTTTCCGTGAAACTTGTATTTTGGAATTGATTTTGATCTGGATCAGCTCAATGTGTAATTCGTTTAGGATTATCAAAATAAATTAATTTTTCATCATCGGTGATAATACGATAGAAAAACAATTATTTTTGCTGCGTTTCAATCAAAATTTCACACGTTGTTAATCGCTTTTCTCAGCTTCGCTCACTCACAATTCATATGGAATAATTTTCCTTCCTTTTTGTATTTTTACCATAAACGATTAAAAATGGTTAGTTGACTTACATTTATCTGCCAATTGGTGTTGAGTTTATGCATCGCGCCTTAATCCAATCAAGCATGCAATTCGTTTTTTTTTATTGATTTTCCATAGTATTTGTCATTCAAATTCAAATCACCACTTCTGGAGCGTTGAAACTACCCTCTGCATATACTTTTTCAGTTAATATATGTTCATCAAGAGATTCGACAAACATTCGATGACTTCAACACCAATTTTCTTCAAATGAAACAATAACACCAAACAAATCACGTTTTTTTGGCATACAAAGTACTACATTTTCAATAAACGAAAAAATATGTTATTTTATACTTTTAGCTCGTACTGAATGATAACGATTTTCGACTCTACTCTCACATAAAATATTTGTCAGCCGATACCGAAATCATTTTGTGCGGTTACAGCAATTAATTTGTGAACTGTAATCACTTACTTATTACATACCTATTACCTACATTAGTTAAAAATGTTCATATTTGCTAGGACATACAGGTCACAAAAATTGTTCTTGCTACCGATTCTCATTTCTCATGTAATCCCATTTAATAGCTACGTGCAACAATTGCACCAAAATTAATTGAGAAATTACTAAATTCGCAGTTTTCTAGGATCTGGATGCTAATTCTAGAGTATATATTTACTTCAACTCATGTGAGCCGTTTGTCCATAGAAAATAGACGTATATGATTTGAAGTCACTAATCTAGAATTCTCACTCTGTTTTTTGGCAATCCTCTAGAATTTCAGTAAATATTCGTTATAAAATTTCATTTAATATTGAATAAAATCTGTCTATCTTTACCAAATTATATGAAGGATGCTACGAATTTATGAACTTGTTATACGAAACCGCATTATGTGAATACCGCTCTCTAAGGTTAACCACAATACAATATTTTTAATGATCGGTTTAGATGAATTTTTGACAATGGCCAAATAGACCATATAGGTAAGGCGGCACAGGTCTTTGATAACATATATAAGTATATATAGATGAAACCCATGTAACTGACTGCGCCTATACAAAATATGAAATTGTCTGTAGCGGTGCAGTCATTATAAGAGCTTTTATTTATTATTGCATCCATAAAATGGTATTAGTTTAGTATAAACTTATTCAGGTACAAAAATAAATATGGTTAATTTTTTGCGATACAAAAAAAATGTTTGAGTATAAATTATATTTCTAGAAAATTAATTTGACAATATGATACAGTAAAAGCGCTTAACACATTGTTGTTGACCGGTGACTAGTTAATTCCTCATTGCACTTGCATTATCTATTTCAATTTATGGAAGCCAGGGCGATATACAATAGAATAGTAAAATTGCCGGTCAACAATTTGTTAAGTTTATATTATTTAAAAATAAAATATAAATAATTAGCAATTTCATATACCCCATCGAAAGTGCATATTGTAGTTAAACAAACAAATTATATTTATATACCAGAAACTCACATAACATTATTGGTGGGAACAATATTTTAGTATTGTTTTATCTTATAAATGATGATTAGTAAATGTAAAGTTTGCAATTTCTTTACCGAGGATGTTTATTATTTGTTCGGAATGGGAGAGCGGTTATATCAACCGATCGTTTTGCATTTAATTCAACAATAATTAAGTTAAATTAAATCATAAAAATTATAGAATAATAATAAAATCTAGAAAAGTTTAAACGCGAAATTCAAACCAAAAAAAAAAGGCTAAAGGCGATTATGCGAAAAATTTAGTATGTACACATACCTATATATATATGGAAAAGAAATTATTTAATGTCAAGAAGCCATCATCCTTTTGCTCAAATTTTAATTATAATATTTTTTCAGTAGTCACCACTGCAAACAACAATAAATAAATATATATATATTTTTTGTATGCACTTCGTTTTATGTCCACATATAGTCAATATGTAATTACTACTATTACTACTTTATTATATTAATAAATTAAAAAGAGTTTATATGTTTGAGTTATATCAGTTAGTAGCAAATCATATTTTTTTTAAATAAAATAAATAGCATTAAATATTTTGCAATCGATATGATGTTGATTCATCTTTTACAATTTTTTATTTTACTGATATATATATATTTCAAAATACAATTCTATGTATTCTCTAAAAAAAAATAATAATAAATTTCAATAGAAGTATTCGCGCGTCAAGAAAATAAAATTGAAAATAGTATAAATAAATACTTCAAAACCAAACAAATTGAAATATGATTGATTTGCATGCAGACATTTTATGGAAATAAAATAAATAAATATATATTTAACCCATCATAAATGATTATTATAGAAAAAAAAGATTTTAAACAATTGAAATCATGCTATAAAAAAATTCAATAAAAAAAAAAATCCATCCTTGCATTTTCCATTTTTCCAAAAATTCAAAGAAAACAAAATCAATTATTTTTCTTTTTAAAATAAAATATTATTATTTTTAATTGGAGTGTTTTTCACGCAACATTAATAAATTAATTAATATAGGTTAATTGCAAAGAATTATCAAATCAGTTATATGAAAAAAAAAAACATACATCAAGTTAATTCCAAACCACCAAGTAAAAAAAATAAAACAAAAGAGTTTTATTTTAATTAAATTAAAAATTAAAAAAAAAAAAAACAAAATAAGAGAAAAGTGCAATTAAAATTTGTCTGTTTATCATCAACACATCTGATCATCACTCACAACATCATCACAATTGAAACATCGATTTTCAATTTATAGTTAGTAATTTTTTTGTATTATAGCAGAAAACTCTCTATATGTAAATTAATTAACTAAATTTAATTAAAGTAAATAATAATTATAATTTATTTTTATTTAACATTAATTGGGTAGGTCATGATTTTAATCAATACTAAAATTAATTATATTTTATTATTACAATTTATAATACAATGAAAGAAAAAATTAAAAATTACTAAAATATAATAATAAAATAATAATTGCCATATTTAATGTTTTAATTTGTTTTTTTTTTTTTTTTTAAATATTAAAAAAAAAGAATTAAATAATTAAATAAAATAAAATAATATTAATTTTTAATAAAAACGATAAAAAGTGATTAATTAAATATTATTGAGCTTTTCGCATGCAAATATTTTTTTAAAGAAATAATTTTATAGAACAGAAAAAAAATGAATGCAATTAATTTACCTCTTTCTTTTTTGATTCAATTAATTGTTCAGTCATTTCGTTCATATTTTGTATCATCATTTGAGCTTGCATTGCATCATGTTCCAATGATTTTAATCTAGCTTGACGCCATGCAGCACGTTGTTCAGCTCTATATATATATATATTGGTACACAGACGCACATATACAAATTAAGTATAAATAAAAAATAACAATTAATTAATTAAATTTTAAAATATAAATAATATTAACATTAATTTAATTTAATTTTAATTTATTAATATTTTAACTTATATTTTATAATAAATAACACCACAAGTGAAAATTTATGCAAATACTAATTATATATAATTTTTTTTTTACTTACTTTATTGCTCTTAATTCTAGAGGACTTAAACTTTTGCCACCATTACCACTTTTTTTATTAACATTACCATCTTTTTCATTTGTTGGTGACGATGCATTATTAATACTATCCCGTTCTCTTGCTCTTCGTTCAGCATTAGCTGTACGTATTGGTATTCGACTTGGTGTATTTGCTGCAGGTACAGTCGTGCTTGGTGTAGGTGATGAAACTCTAATATTACTTTATTTTTGAGTGAAAGAATTAAAATAAATAATTTGGATGACAGAGTGGTGGGTGTTTGTGTGTGTGTGTGTGTGTATGTGTGTGTATGTACTGTTTTTTCAGGATTGTGCATGCTTCTTTGTTTTGCATAACTATATGTTTAGATTCAACGCGTTTATTATTCTTTATACTAAAATAGTATTGTATAATGTTGTTTTTAAATGAACGAACGTATTCCGCAAAGAAGATGTACATATTATTAAGGGTCAAACAATTCACCTAACATTAATTAGAAGGAGTGCATGTAAATGTTACTTAAAGCCATCAGCAAAACTATATGTATCTACTTTAAAATCCAAACCAATTAATATTAAGAAATTATTATATAATTAAAAAAATAAGCTTTTGTACCGTCTAATTTACGTGCTGAAAAAATATATATTTTTTAATTTTAAATGTAAATTGTTAACTTAACAATATTTAAAAAAAATAAAAAATAGGCATATATTTTCGCCGCAATCGATTTAAATCAACAACTCTTTCATTCCAACACACAGAAAAAAAACAGGATAAGCGTGTATTCAAGTATCGATTGTGATAAAAGATTTCTCGTTTATATTTCTCCCTCAAACCTCCTCAAACAAATTCATGCCAACCTTTTCTTTTATTATAAACATTCAATTCAATTCATTTTAAAATTTTAAAGAATATCGAATGGAATGAATTTTAACCAATTACAATGTATTTTAATAAATTATCCAGCGTGGAAGTTACATTGTTAAGGTCTTAAATATCACAGTAATAAATGAATCTTTCGAAGTGTGGGTGAAAAATGAGGCACCAACGGGTAAATCGTTATCGATGAGATTCAAAGGATACATCCAATGTGCACTGCGATATGCGTAAATTTACAATGCATGCGGGGTCGGTGGAACACGGTTTTTATCGCATATTACCAAAAATTGTGAATAGTAATTGACATCAACATCATTTTCAGAAAATGTTTATGTTTTTAACATTCTTCGAAATGTTAGCCAATCACTTCAAAGTGAAATTCAGGAAAAAAAAATACATATTTCTATTATTATGTTGAGTACTACAACTTGCCAAATTTTATTGGAATCGGGATACAATACCTAAAGTCAAAAGTGGCTCCTTTGTTAGTGACAAAATGCGTAGCGTTCATCCCAGGCGATCGCAGAATACTGGATTTAATTTTCGAAATTTACACATGTCAAATTGCAGACCAATTGATGAATAGTTATACTCTTATGCAGAGTAAATATTCTTAGAGATGCCATTATGAATCTCATCAGCAGTAACATGATTTGAAATTGTAATGATAACAGATTACAATGGATCGGACAATTTGGTATGGAAACATTTTCAATAAACAACAATGTATCAAAATTATTAAATTAATTAATTTTGAAAGACAACATTAAATTATTTTAACGCTACGAGTTTATAGTTGGTTTGCGGTTGCTGTCAATTGACATTTTCAAGGCTACCCCGAACAACAAAATGCTACTAATTATGTGTATTCCCATATAAAACAGCCGGCCATCATTATAATTGATGGAGATTCCAGTTGAAAAATATTATGTGAACTTATTCTTTTTATGTCTTTATCATTCAATATTTGTGTTACGAGTTTTTTCCCGTCTACAGAAAATGTTGTTTAGTACTAAAACACAAGTTTTGTGGAAAGTTTTGTTGTTATTGTTATATTTAAAGAAAACTGGTGCTGAAAGTCATCGAATGCTTCCGAAATGGTGATTTGGATATTTTAGTATTTGGAGGGACCAAAAAAGAGTAGTGTATTATGTCTGTTGAAAACGAACCAAATTGTCAATATTGAACTCAACTCTCAAATACTAATCAGTTTTATAGCCATTATTACAAGAAAAGCAACCAAAATATGCCAAGGGCACAATAAAGAGATTTTTCAACAATATCTAACATCGCAAAACGTTGAAAACACTTGAATGGAATGTATTACCCCAACAAATTTTCCCAGTTGTTACTCTATCTGATTACCACGTGTTCAGATCGATGGTACATGGACTCTTTGCACAGAATTTCCACAAAAAGAGGAGAAATTCTATTTTGATGCCAAAAAATTAGGAAAAGGTTGTACTTTGCAATATAGTTATAGTAAATGAAAAATTATTTCCAGAAATTTCAAAATGAACATATGTCTTTCTTTCAAAACATATTCATATTGGCATCATAGCTATAAATATTGATTTTACTATATTTTCCTGCGTATAGCGAACATGATTAGATTTTAAAGGCACTTTATAAAAATTTCGTTTCCATTTAAGCAAAGTTTTTTTTTAAGTTTCATTTCGAAAGTACAAAAAAATTAGGAAACATACGAAAATAAAAATCTATATCTCTATAGTAATCTAATATTAACTTTCAACAGGTCTTTCGATAACATATAAAAAAATATGAAAAACTTTTCCTTTCCGTTTTTTTTTTTTTAGGTAGAAGTGTACAACAACAACAACAACGACAGCAACAAAAAATCGAAATACGAATTAGTGGAAAATTATATGAAAAATAAGATGAAAAAAAGAAAAAGTTTTCATTACTGAAAAAAAAAATAAAAAAAAACATTTATTTGATTTTGAATTTCATTAAAACTTTTTTTAAAAAAAAAACAGAAAGTATTTTTTTATGCGTTATTTTTGCTACTCCCTTTTAAAAATTGTATTTACGTCATTTTTGTTTTATTTTATGTACGCACGTTTACTAAATACGTGTAGTCTCGAATTCGTATAATAATAATAAGAATTATTATACAGACTTACAGAGTAACCGATTTTAACTGTCCACTTCAAATATAAAAGATTTTGGAGTTTGATAAAGGCGTTAATAAAATAGTCACTTTGGTTTTTTCAAGTCATCAACCCGTAAGAGCATTCCATGGAAAAAACACTTTCTTTGGGATTATTGAATTATGAATGATTTAATAGTTCTATTGGTTGTAGGCATCAGAGTGAATCATAATTTATAAAATACTGAAAATATTAATCCGATATCCAGAAAACTTGAAAGAAACCAAAGTGTTTTGATAATATTTTAGCAGCAATTATAAAATAATGCGTTTAATATAAAATTATAGATTGCATTTTAAAAAATAATGACAGATCTTTATTTGACGACAGAAAACGTTCAAAGTATACAAGAACACGTAAAACTACACTTTTACTATCATTTACGTATACTAGCATACGTAAAATGTTCAGTTTTATGAACATTATTGGTATCATGCCAGCTGAACAATGTAATCAATAAATAAAATGCAATATACCTATACAGATTGGACTCTCACAGATTACTTAATTGGTGTGTCAACTAAAGTAGTTTTTTAATATTAGGAATAGAAATTAATGTAATTTTCCATCTCTGTGTCCCTATACGATAAACTTGATAATGACGTCACATAGAAAGAGTGGTATCTATCTAAATAATATTTTAGTAACTTCGTTGTTAATAAATGTGTACTGTGTGATGATTTAAAAAAATAAAATTTTAGATTCCAAATTGAAAGAATTACTAAAACGGTTATCCGACAAAGAATTTGGTGATGTGGTTTTTGTCATCTTCCACTGAGCTGATGTTCTTGTCATTCAAATTATTCTTCAGAGATGGGAATAGATGATAGAGGAAATGAAGGACCAAAATGTGGAGATTATGATGAATGCGACATAATTTCGCATTATATTTACAACACATTCACAAGGCAATAATAATGGAAAATGGTTAACCAAAATTGAATGTTTTTTCGTTATTACTTTATCGCCAGTCTATTGAGTTGATGTCACTATTTATCCGCTGTTAAAGTTTCATCAAGCCGAAATAACTCATAGTGAATTAATACACTACGTAATCCCATCAAATGACCAAGCACATGTCAGCAAGTCAGGTTTAAAAATTATGTCTACACCTTTGCTTATACGTTTTTCCACGATCTTTTTCGTTGAATATGTTTTAGTATGATTCATTTTGCATCGCCTGTGCAATTCCCAATAAAGATCATTTTTAAGCCGTTCAATATATTCGTCGATAATCTGTTGAGCTAATTTTTCCAGTCAATGGATGTGATACGCATGAATAGAATTTGGAAGTGAACCCAACTTTATTCAAATGACGCGAACTGTGGTTGCATTATCAATGCTTAAGTTCTCAGCAATCTCTTCAGTTATTATATACGTGAATTCTTTTTCCACCAGAGATAACGAACGATGTACCTTTTTATGCTCCAGAACAATATCGGATACAAAACGGACATTATCTATTTATTCATTGCATGTAACATAACAAATCAAAATGAACTGTTGTGCGTGAATATTTCTGCTATCTATAATGTGAAAATCGGACACAAAGTTTTGCAATCATTCAATATAATTCCTTCAAAATATGGTAACATTGTGAATGCATAATGTATTTTCTATCGTTTTAAATTTTATCATCAAATTAATAATGAAGCAGCCGTTTTTCGTTACACAATTATTTTTATTTTTACATAAAATATGTTAATATTATTTGTAATATGTTACGAAACAGCTCTCCAAGTTAAATTGATTAATGCATATTTGCATTATTTTTTGTGGAATTTAAAAACACTGTTTCATGCAGATAATAACTAGTGCGTGTCGTTTTTTTTTTACAATAAAGCGCATATCTCTAATACATTCAATTATTATTTGTGACATCACATTACGAGTAATTTTTGGCAAGGTATTTAAAATAGTCAAACCCTGTATATTTAACAAACAAATTTAAAATAAATGCTAACACAACCACCGTCTTCTAGTTAGCTACATATCAACGCACACAACGAAATATACATCTATTTTTTTTTTCTTCATCCCAACTCGTACAAGAAAAATGTAAATAAATAAATGTTGTGTAAACAAGATTACAAAATAATAATAATATATTTTTATTAATTTATTCCTATATATTTCAATTGTGCTTTATTTAAATGCATACCTACCTGTTTATTTGGCGAGATGCGGAGGCTTTACTTACTACATATATGTTATGGCTGGATGAATATCAATAGCGCTACTATATACCTAGACCCACTACAGAATACAAAATGAATATCAAGTGCGGGTGCAACAGTAAATATGTATTTAATTTAAATGAGAGAGCGTGTATAAACATAAGCCAACAAAGAAATAAAGGTAATAAAATGATAAAACATGAACAGATGATAAAAAAAAAAAAAAAATGTGTTTGGGCAATTTTTTTCCACAAAATTAAATAAATTTAATAAAATAAAAAAATAATAAATAAATAAATTAAAATATTAATTAAAAGATATAGAAGTAGAGGTTTTCTTTACTTGTATTTATTTGTTAATAATTATGATTATTATTTAATTTTAAATTTGGTTGATTTATATAAAAATAAAATAATAAATTAATTCAGTTCTATATTCTTCTTCTTTTTTTTTTTAATTCATAAATCTTACAAAATAAAAGCTTATTTATTTTATTCAATAATAATATATTTATTTATAACAAGAAATGAATATATTATCAAAAATATTAATTGCTTAATCCTAACCGTAACCGTTTTTTTAATTAATTTTCTATATTGTTGTTAAAATATTAATTAAAGCTGAAAATTGTGCTCTAGTTAACGTTTTTTTTATAAAAAAAAAAAATATTTGGAAACTTTATTTAAATTTTTTCACGTATTAACGTAATAACATCTGTATCAAAATAACACTGTTTTAAATAGAAAAATGCTGCTATGTGTATATTTTAGTCAAAATCGAGAGTCTTCTCAAAGATAAGTCAAATTTGCTACAAAGCATTACACTATTTGTTACATACATCCACACATAATATAGTTTGTTTCCATTGCTTACAATAAATAATTATCTACGAAGAATACTTCACTTTGAAAAACATTGATAATAACGAGATTTGATTAAAATGCCATCGAAACTGTATTAATAATTAAATCAAACTGTAAAAACTTTAAATGGATTAATGATGTTTTAATTAAAGATGTAGTAATATTACATATAAATATAAAACACTCAGTAGCGCAGTGGCATAGCGCCGAAATATATATTATTAATCATGAAATATATCAGGCTCAATCCTCACCATTTTTCATAGGAAATTTTTCAGTATTTATTTTAATATCGAAATTTTTCTGCTGGATGACCATTTGTTCGTTACATAAAGCTCCACTTGGAGCAATATATGATTTAAAAAAAAATAAATAAATAATATTACATATATGAGAAAAAATTCTATGGGACATATAAATGATCAATATATAGTGCAGGATATCTCAAACTTCCTTAATTCATTCTAATTCATTAGGTGAAAGTTAACCATGTGTTCGTTGGCCTTGTTCATATATTGTTCAGTATGATTGATTAAACTTATTTTAGTTAACCTAATTTTTTTGTTTATTGTTTCCTTTACCGTTGTTTTGAAACCGATTTTCCATAGAAATTACATCATTTTTTTTCCGGAGTATTGCTCAACTGAATTATATATTTCTCGATTATGAAATCGGTAAGCGAATATCTTTGAAAATATGGCGTTGGACGTTATTCAAAGAATAACACTAGAATTACCAAACCAGTCAAATTTAATAGTTTTACACAGTTACCTTAAGTTATAAATAGTGTTAAACTATTGAACATATACCGCATAGACTTGCACTAAGTAGGCTAGATTCCAGAAGTTTTAAATTATTTCTATTATTTTTTGGTAGGGTTTTACTGTACAATATAATATATGGTAGAATGGATCGTTTTTACCCATTCGATGAATAACCGTTTTATTTTTGTCCAAAATATATCAGAAACTTAGAAAAAATTGTTCGATTTTTATTGCGGGTTTAAGTTCTGCATTTAAACAGATTTTTAATTTTTTTTCGGTGCGATTCAGTAAGCTCTAAATATTTGGCGTTTAACATTCGCTTTACTAATTAATGTCTAAGAACAACTATAATAATTTCTGGTAGTTTCTTATTTTGATAAATGAATATTTGCTAGTATTTGTTTTCATAAAAAACATACAGACATTAACAATTTACAGATATTGTGTCCTGTTATAAAAAGGAAATGGTTATAGTTCGGACATACTTGAACACATGTCGCGACAAAATCCCTAATGTATTCCTTAAGAGAGTGTTATGGGTCGTCCATGCCTGCTACGAGCAAGAGTTTGCTGTCAGTCTGTACTCTATGCTAAATGGTCACAAATATTAAAATAGACATATTTTGTAATTCACAATCGCAATACAAATAGTTACAATAGTCAATAATTTTGAAGCTAACTGAATGTTATGTTGACTGTAGTTAAATTACATGAAAAAAATGTAATGTAAATCAACAAAATAATATCAAGAGCTTAATTAAGCCAAACATGAGGTTTAGCTAGGTAAAAATTTAAACTTGTGCTGCCGAGGACAGTAGTGTATTAAGCAAAATTAAAAAAAAAGCAATAAATAATATATAATAAATCCGTATTTTTAAATTAATATTGATTAATTTTAATACGCATTAAAAAATTATGATTTCCAAATACTTTTTAAAAAAAAAAACGTATAAGCTTTTGTTATTTATCTTAAAATTTATATATAGAAACTTAAGATTTCTATCTTAAATTTATACTTTAAATTATTAATATAAAAACTAAATTAAATTATGATATATATTATTTATTCAATTTAAATCATTTAGAAAAAAAATAAATAAATATATATAACAATTTAAGAAAAAAAAAAAATTAAATAAATAATAAAATAAACAATTGCCGCTGGGATGGAACTGCGATTAATTCAATTATAACAAAATTATACTATAATACTGATCAAATTAAGAAATTAAACGATTTATTTCAAAAGTAATATAAGTAATACACTTACTGGTAATGTTTGCAGAACATTGCGGATTTATATTTCAGAATTCATGAATAATACTAATTTTATGCAAAAAGGAAGTTCAGTGTATGTTATAGCAACACATAACTGTTATTAACTAATTTTAATATTAAGACACGTTCACTGCCAACCACTATAGTTATTATTATTATATTGTATAGGACGTAGAAATTAGTTGGAGATTTGGCATAGTGGACCAGCAGTTCGGCAGCTAACGTATAAATTAATTTTTCACTATAAGTGAAGCAAAATATTAAAAACACATCGCGTGTCTTGTTTTTTATAGTTGATTACGCGTAAACACATCAGTAAAGATTTATTTTTCGTTTAAAAACCTCCAATTACTCATTTAATTTTCTATTTATAAAAGTAATTTTACAGTCAAGTATAGAAATATATAGTTAAAAAATTAATTTGTATAATGGATATAATCTGATTTTTATTCCACGAATAATACTTTAATTTTTAGTGTAACCATTATTGGTGAACGAAAGCTCACGATAAATCATATTATTTTCATGACATTTAATTTAGAGTGTAAAAATAAGTTTTTAAACTTAAGAAAAAAAAAAATGCATGTAAAAAGCGTGTGTCATATATGGTAAAGTATTAGTTTACTTACATATGAAACCAGACCACCATGGAATGTTAATAAAAAATACTGAATATATGTAATTTAAAATATTTAAACTGCTCTAGCTAAAAAAAAAAAAAAAGACGATTATTGTACCGTAACCACAACGGATAGGTTATTAAATTATAAAAAACAAAGCTAAAATTATTATAAATTAAATTTAGAGAATTAACGAGAGCATCGCAGCAATTGTGCAACAAAATAATACTTATGATTATATAAATTATATTATGTATTTACATTTATGTGCTAATTTATGTCAATTATATTAAATATTAAATTATTTTTAAAATTAACTAATATAAAATTGATTTAAATTAATATACAAAATAAATAATTTCATAATATCGAATTTTAAAGTATTTTTTTTTTTCACATCTTACACAACATTGTTAGTTAATTAATTTTAAATAAACATTAAACTTATTTAATAATATTAATTAATTTTTTTTTTAATAAATACTATTTGCATTAGCTTTTAAAAATACTGCATCAATTTCAGCTAGCTGATTCCTAAATAAATTAGAACATAGACATATAGCGAGTGACAGAAAGAAAGATAAAGACAGAGATAAAAGTGTTAAAAAAATTACCAAATAATAATAATAATAATAATAATAATAATAATAAATAAAGTCAAAGAGCCTTATTAATTATTCTTTAGGTATAAGCTGATTTTTAATTGAAAGACATTATGTAAAAAAAGTTAAATTATGTGTATAATTTATAATCTATAATCAAAAAAGTTTTCAATGCAACATGGAAGCGTAGCCGTAATAATACGTTGGTAGTTCATGTAAACGAATTCTGTAGATATAGAAAAGTAGCACCTTCTTGTCATCTTGGTTCCGTATAAGGGATTGAAAAACAATAGTTATTTTCATTTGAATTTACTGAAATTTTTTATTCAAAATATCTGCAAAACGGTCCATCTTAATTTACATAAACAAAAAATAAAAACCATGCAACTAGTCCATTGTAAGTGTTGGCGGCAATGAGCCTCGTCTACTGTATCGAGTTTTTTATTTCTAGCATAGAATGTTTACAAAAATTTATATATAGGTCACTAGCCACCAACCAGATTACTGGTTTATTTATTGTACCATTTCCGACCAGTCTATTTTTGGTTTACAGTGGGATAATATAAGAGCAATTAATAAGAAATCAATACGAACAAACAGATCAATTTCACAATTGAGCTACCCTTGACATATTTGATCATTTCTTAACCAATTTTAATAAAAATATATTGTACATTGTGGGAAAAAAACACCCAGTAACGCAGTGGTATAGCACCGAAATATATATTATTAATCATAAAATATATTGGGTTCAATCTCCGCCATTATTCACAGGAAATTTTTCGGTTTATTTTAATATTAAAATTTTTCTGCTGGGTGACCATTTGTTCGTTTATCGAATAAAAAGAAAAACGGATATTTTTGAAAATATGTTGTTGGACGCTACTCAAAGATTAAAAATGTCTGCATGCACTCAAAAAATTACCGTATAGACATGAGGCTACTGGAAGTTGGGTAGGTAAGAAAGCTGATTATAAACCAATATGAAAATTTTAATAGCAATTGGATAAAAAATAACCAAAAAATATAAAACAAAATATGGGTTGTCATCAAAATCGGCCTAATTTGTCAGTCGGGATAACTATCCCGGTAAATGATTGCCCGATTGTTCGTTAAAATGTCTTTTAAAATGTTATATGCTAAACTTATATATTTAAATTCTTGTCAAAATTGGATAAACAATATCTAAATCTAAGTCGTTCCATAGAAATGCATGCTTAAATAGCGAAACCACTGTATTTATTATAAATATAATGTTATACGAGTTTATAATTATATATTATTTATATTTTAAAACAACAATTTTAATAAATCATAGTCATGGTATTCAAAGTATACATATATTATACAATATAATATACCTATAGCAATAGCCTATGGATGTATATATAAAACTAAATAATATATACAAGTACACTCTCTTTGCCCAGCATAGAATATATAAAACCTATTTTTTTTAAACAAGTGATAAAGGATTTATATAAACTTTTATTTAAGTTAATTTATGGGTATAAATACAACAACATATAATTTATTAAAATAATATATATAGGGTTCAAAATTATCAATGTAAATAATTTATATTAAATTTTAGGGAGTATTCTTTCAGAACATCATGTCCATGTCGTTCCTGTGTAATGTGAAATAAAAATAAAAACAATTCTGAAATTCAAGTACTTTCATATAAAAGAAACTTAAGGAATACGATATATTAACAAGAAGTTAAGCATGCAGGAAGAAAATTACACGCTATGAAGATGTACTATATAGGAAAATAGTGAACTGCCATTGTTGTAAATGGAATTTTTATACAAATCAAGATTGTTAAATGTAAAGTAAATGTGAAGTATATAAAAATTCACTCTAATGAACTCAAAACCCCTTTCTCTAATTTCCCCACCGGTAGGATTAGATTTTTAACCCAAACACGCCATTTTAACTGTTGATAAACATGAAAGTATCAAGGGAAGGGAAATCGATTGAATAGTACAATCTACATAGATATATTCAAATGGGAATATGTTAGAAATTTAAATCATTTTTTTAGGTTATAACGAATTCTATATAGCAATTTACCTAAAAACAAATATTAAATTTTCTATACCGAATTATATCCGTGTCATTTTAAGACTAACATTAAGTCCATATAAAAAAGTAAAACTTTGAAAATGTGAATTTAAGCTTTCAAATGAATTGATACAAACAGTTTTTCCCTTCAATAAAGTCTGAATATTCTCATTAAAATTATTAAAAAAAACCATTTGTCAGATTTTCTCGAAATTTTAAAGTGATTAATGATCAATTTCCAAATAAAAAACTATATAATATAAATATAACATTTAAATTATCATAATTTTTAATTAAATATGCGATTAATGGTCATTTTATTTGTAATTTTTGGATACAACACTTTAAAAACTTCTCTGCTGGGATATCCCAAAAAATGTGTCTAAATAGTGTTTCCATTTGTCATATTTTCATGAAACACCACACCTCATATGAAAGAGACTTATGCGAGGAATTGAGTAGAACTATATTATAATAGTTACTAAGGATTAAGATCATTTCAAATAATTTACAAGGATAATTTATGCAAAATGCGACACCTCACATAAAAGCGATTACTTCATATGAAAAAAGTATTAATGTTCTGCTGTGTGCCATCTGTTTTCAGTTTTAGCGTTAGAGAGTCTATCCAGTTATTAAGTTCAGATGCATTTAAAATTTTATTTGACTATATATTTGAAAATAAAAAAATATTTTTATTAGGACCTTAAAATTTCAACAATTCTATTCGATGATTGTGTCACATGATTGTGATTTTTTATTGATTTAAAAAAAATGTCATATTAAGACAACAATAGTGCACTCGAAACTAGGACGAAAAGGAACCCGATTGGTAGCTAAATTGATCGTCAATAATTAAGCACAACACATAAATTCTATAGTTTAATTCTTAAATTAAACCAGGCATTTGAATTTAATATGAATTGGCTTGATCCTGAATTTACTCGTATTTTACAGATTCCTATTTATTTTAAAACAATAGGTCCATTTTTATATAAGAGTGTAAAATTGTAAGCAACTGTGACGACCAAAGATACTTCAAACGCAAACGCTTTATATTAATTTTTTTTCTTCAATTTTTCTAATTTATTTACTTTAACCAAATTTAGAATAATCTAAACTAAAGCAGCAATATTTAATTTATTTAATTACGAATTCGATATGCATATTTTACATATATTGGTGTCTATTCTACCATTAGCGAATTCTATAAATCCTTCAATTGTTTATTATGATAATATAAGGTATATTAAAGCAATGGACTGGTACTTTAATTTATACTATTTGTGATAGATTTATAATGCAAGCAGAATAGATCCTATTCGTTAATGTGCACATCCTTAATTATAACGTTTTTAATTTAAAATTATATTATCACGTTACATTTATTATATAATTTGGTATCGGTTTCGTATATACAATAGTATATCGCAGATACACTTATAATACTCGTATTTGTATAAATAAATCTCATATTAAAATAATTTATGTAACCATAAAAATCAATAATATAATAATATTAAAGGGAAATTCTTTTGATCGATAAGAAGGAAATAATTACAGAATTGTAAAAAAAAGAACAAAAGTTTTTGTTATGGCACAAAATTCTTTTGAACATTTGATAATAATTTCAATTTGTTATTGTAAAATTATAGATGTTAAAAAGTATAATGATTATATAAATATTGTATAATAGCGAGTAACAGATTGTAAATGTAACGATAAAATATTGGTATATGGATTTCGTTATATATTATTATTATGTAATGTATGGAAGTAAAAATGTGAAAACTATAAAGTTTATCATATATATTAATATAATTGCAAACCAAAATAATCAGGTGTTATATAGAGCTTTGAATAAGTTCATCAAATTTAAGAAATTATTATTAGGACTTTACATGAATATTTTTTGAAAATATGAATTCGATATCTGATAATAGGAAATAGAATCAAACAAGGTATAGTGTATAACTTATGCTTCAGTAGACAAGAAAATTGACTACATGAATTAAAATGAAACAACTCATTTGAAAGATAACGAATCACACATTATTGTTACGAACTGATGTTGCAACAACTAAGAACAATTCCAGAACTTTTGAGGGATACTTTTTTTTAATTATTTATACGAAGGGCTCATATAAATAAATGTATTAAATAGAATGAAACAAAAACAAACGAGTAGAAGTGATGTTTAAATCAACGCCCCTTATTCCCGCTTTTAAATCATATTTCATGTGAGGTGATTCGCATGTATAATTTAACAAAAATTTCCTGGTCATTCCTTGATTCCTGCAACACAAATCAACTCAATTCCGGATTCTATCCTCTCTCTCATATGACGTTTAACAAGCATGATTAAAAAAAAAATTCTCGTAAATACCTATGGAAATGTCCTGAAACACAAATTCTACTCGATTACCCTTTTCTGTAATCAAATTAAATCTTTAAGTACATGATAATGTACAAAATTTGGTTGAAAGATGATAATTCCGAATTTATATATCAGCAAAAGTGATAAAACGATTGCTTTTATAAAAAAATCCTGATTAATTTTATCCATAAAGTGAAACCAGAACGTTCAAGTGCTACCCAATACGTATTTTAAGTAAATTGTTTAAATACTTAATTATAATGTCATCTTTAAAATGATAACATAAAATTGTACATATAGCTAAAAGTATATATGTAAAACCTGAAGTGTTTTCTGCATGAAAGTATATAAAGTACCCATTTGAGGCTAAAGAAATAATAGATAGATAATAGTTTATTTAATGAGCACATACCAATGGTTAAGATTTAATTTAAATTACTGTAAAAGAGAATCTTTCAATTTAGTCAGAATATATGAATTCGTTTTTAAAAAATAAATAATTAATTTATTAAGCTTTATGTTTTGCTAATGTATTATAATGTTAAAATTAATAATAATTATAAATTAAAAATAGATGAATGAAATCATTAATTTTATTATGTTATCAAATAGTACCAAATATTTAAAAATTTAACTTATTTAAAATAAAAAATAGTTTTAAGTGAGTGTATTTACAGATTTGTTATGAAAAGCCAAACAATCGTGTGTGTGTGTGTGTTTGTGTGATAAAATGAAAAACGTGATTAATAGATTTATCATTTATATGCGGAAAATATTCGTTCTCATACATAATAATTTTTATACGTAAATTCTTATTATAGATTATAGCTTAATTTATATTTATATATGTAACATAAGTTTAAGTAGGTGTATAATGTTGTGTAAGTACACACACAGTACACAACGTAATCTGTACACATATCCTAATGTATATATACAAAATTATTATTATTAAAAAAATGAGTATATTAATTTACCTGGCATCTTGAGAATCTTTATCAGCAATTTCTTCATTACGGCCACCGTCTTCATTTTCGTCATCATCATCATCTTCATCGTCATCATCGTCATCATCATCATCTTCGTCATCATCATCGTCATCATCATCATCATCATCATCGTCATCATCATCATCATCATCATCTTCAACTTCATTTTCATTCAACTTAGTATCTCGTAATTTTTGTTTTTTATCGCGTTGTAAAGTAGCTATTTTCTTTTCTTCTTCCTGCTTAAGTTTTTCGACTTCATCTTTTGATAAAAATGAGAAAACTTTTTCTAGATATTGAAAATTAAACAAAAATTAATTAAATAACAAAAAATGTATGTAAATAGAAAGGAGAAAGGGTGTTCTAGATTTTGACTATCATACGAAAAGTTTACTACATCTATAAAATCTCATGTAAGCGTTCACCATTACTATCTATGGTCATTTGCCATCTATCGGGTAGTTGACGTTTACCGTCGCCATAGAAAGTTTGTTAATTGGAGACAAAATAGTCATTTTCAGGCATCTTGAACTTTCGAAAACTGCTGGTCAGCTAAAAAAGACTACATCGATGTAAACAAACAGTAGTCGGAAGGAATCACTACAGAATTCATATAAAAAGAACTTTTACACATTGGAAGATTGAAACATGCAATGCATTTCCGGTTAAACATATAATAATAAAATAATAATTTATAGAACACTGACATCATATACCATACTATATTACCATAGATAACTATAACAATGAGATCACAATATGTTTTAGAAGAAAATCGAAAATATACAAATATTAAACGAAGTTTTAAAACAAAAAATGGCAAAAGAAATATTAAAACGGTTTTAATTTTCGGTATTTCAGTTCTATTGAAATATAATACTCGTAAATTTGCTATTTTTATATTTATTCACCCATCTATAAAATACAATTTATTGCATTGGGTTTGATAACTAACTCCTTGCATATTTTTTATAAACACAATACCATTTTTTGATACAACCAAATAATAGCTATATTTAGTAATGTATGAATCAAGTACGATTTGATATCATCATAACTATAGAAAGTTTTTGCAAATAAATGGTAATATGATGGTGCAAGCTCAGTAATATATGGTGGATGTTTCAACACATCCCAAATAAGCTAAAATAATCGACGAGTGACCAAAAATGTGTGTGGTTTTGCGTTCTTATACCTTTCCTATTTACTGATAAATAATAAAATAGTCTTCTTTTGATGAATATCATGCATGGATGTTGTTTGCGTTGGTTCATCTGGTTTGCTCCACGATAATTTTCAATTT
Source organism: Bibio marci (assembly GCA_910594885.2). NCBI lineage: Eukaryota > Metazoa > Arthropoda > Insecta > Diptera > Bibionidae > Bibio > Bibio marci. Next base: position 58,790,140 of record OU343114.1, read on the forward strand.
ACATTAAAAAATTAATCATTTCCGTAACGTCAGCATATCTCTGATGGCAATGCGTTGCGTTGAGTGAATTTCTTTAAGTTCATCGAATTTTTTCTTATACATTCAAGTTGATGTAAACGCTTTACAATGCATGAAAGCGATTTCGTCTAGATTCTATATGCAATCTCACGAGTTATGCTATAACGATCCACATCTATTATTGATCTGATTTGGTCGTGTTTAACTTTAGTTAGGCGACCTTGGTAAGATAAATACCCAGAACGCCAGCCATTCATGAGACATTGTTGATTTTTTAAAGCTTTCTCATCGAAAATGCACAACCGATCGATATAAATTTTTACTGAATGTCTATTGAAGTACAAACTGTCAAAAAGAAATATGGGTTTGACATATCGAATATGCAAACCTACGTTAAAATTTATTTATATATGAAATGTGCAGTGAATTAATTATCAACCCAATAGTAGCATAGTGGAGAAGGAAAAATAAAAGTAGAAATAACTTTTCAAATCAAATTTAAATTTCAGTTTTCATTATTTTCTATTGTATAAAATAATATAATAGAAATAAAAAATTGATTATTTATTTGTAAATAATGTTGTTGTTGTTATCATCGATTTTTTGTATAGTGCCAAATGTACAATATATACAATAAAATTATAAATCAAACGAAAACTGAATAAGGAACATGTTTAAACAGCATTTAAGCAAAAAAAAATTACCAAATTAATAATCAATTTGGAATTACCATCAAAATTGAAAATTAAGGGATTGAGAAAAATCGCAGTAATAACACCATTTAGCAACATTTTTGCGAGACTTCATGCCAAACATCACCATGTTTATGTATCTATATGAATGATTTTGTTAATCAAAAATGGTCATTAGAATTTAATGAACCTAATTAGTATAGAACTAAAAATTTCCGAAAAAGTTCAAAATCTATTCAAATGATAGTATAATCATCATCATTATTAATTTCTGTTACTCCGCGGGTCAAGGTCTTCACATGTCTTCATGTGGATTCCACTCCAAGGATTCACTTAAAATATCCTATACACTAAAGCTCAATGTATGACCAATTCATCCCATATTTGCTGTTTGATTTGATTATTAATTCTTGTTTGTTTGTATACTTTGTCCAATGCTAGAAATGTAATGATATTTTCCATTTGTGGATGAACATTATATAAAAATATTATTAAATATTTAGTACAAATTCATAAATACCTGTTTTTTGTGGTGGTTTTTGTTGATCTTCCATTGCATTTTCGAAAAATTTCTTTCTATCTGACACAGTTTTTGGTGTTTTAGCTGATGTTGGTGGTGACTACATTCAATGTATAAATAAAAAATGAATAAAATTAATTATACAAAAACGTTTCAATTACATATTATTGATATTAAAATTGTCGTATAGTAAGTACCGAAAATGATCATATTTATACAAATGTTATAGAGTATTCAATATAATTATATTCAAATTTTATATATCATTTATATTGTTATTAATGTTGCTATAATGCTGTCCTTTTTCAATTTTCATACAACCAAATGTCAAGTGTTAAAATTTACAAACAAAAATAATATACATTGTATTTATTTTCAGATTTGAAATTCTTTCATCATATCGTAAAGCGACATGGAAAACATTTTTATTTATTATTTATAAATAAATGTATATAAAAAGTTTGTATTTTTAGAAAATAATCATTTCATTGATATGTTTGTTACATAATTTATAAAGGAAATTGAATTTATGTATCACAACGATTACAAATATATATGAAATTATATTTTATAATCAAATTAATTTTTGTACGCTATATTATTATATAAAAGGATTCTATTTTAAATTATGCTAATTTTACAAATAAATATTTAAATGTAAAGGTCACAACAAATTTCAATATATAATGTTTTTAATGTACGTGTGTATACGTAATTAATAATTTATGGATTGAATTTAAAGTGAATTATTTTTTAATTTGTTATCATTATCATAATAATAATTTTATATACGAATAATTAATTTTATATACGAATAATTAATTTTATACACTATAAATATAAATGTAATAAAATAAAATAATTTAATAACATATGTTGGGTGCATACAGACATAGGGTGTGTACGACTGGAGGTGAAGAAGCACATAATTTTAAGACGAAAATACTAATTTAAACATTCCGTTCTGTTTTCGAGAAACGGCCCTAAGAATTTATTTCGGTAGTCATATCTTTAAAGTACACTTCGAAGCTAAACTAAATTTAGAAGATTTTTTGTTACACCATACACATACAATTTTTGACTTAGAAAGTGTATTCCTATAAGTGCCACTGCATCCATATAACGCTACATATTCGACAATCTCACCTCCCTTAAAATAGTTTTTTCACATTATAAAAATACCATATGCACATCACTGTTATCACTGTTACGTATCTTGAATTCAACATTTCCTTGTATAACATATGTCCTGAAAAAATTATGTATATCATTTGAATTTGAATATTAAACTGCAGAGGAAGCAGTTATATTATTTCAAATGATAAATTTTTTTATATATTGAATATGGTGATTAAATAAGAAATATATGAAAGGAATTTAAGTACCAGTGGCACAATATATATAGTTAAAAATCATATATGGAAACATTAAAAGTTGAACGTGATCTCCGGTGTAAAATGTATAATATTGCAAAATAAACTTATAATAAAGTAGATTTATATGCATTTTTTACTATTGCAGTGCATCTAATAATAAATGGCAATCATAAAAATATGTGAATGTGAGAATAATAAATTATCTTTTATGCAAATATATACGCTGCATTAATGTATAGATCATGCACATATTTGATATTGTATAGCTTTAATGTAAATGTGTAATAAATGATTTTTATGGTATTTATAATATAATTTTCGTTATTTTGTATATAAAATACAAATAGTGATTCAGTAGCGCCGCAGTGGTTAGAGCGAATGTCATTGAATCCGAATTTGGATGATTCAACCATAACAATATTTTAATTAATATAACTATCTATGGGAACATTCTTGCAGACCATTTGGTCTTTATATGCTTTCATAAAATGTAATTTACCCTGCAATGGACAAAAAAGAGGGGAATTATCGCGGAAGGAAAAACTTGTCGTTTGACTGAGCAATCAACAATGGTTAAACAAAAATTAATTTATCGTCAAAATAAATATTATTTCTCTATTATTTCTCATAATTATTTTATTCTTGAAAATATTACAGTGCATAGCAATTTGAGGTAATAACCAAATAATTGTGGTTGATAAATATTCTCATAAAAATAAATTGGTCAACTTTGGAAAATTAATATCTTTAAATCAGAATAATGTACTATAGTCAGTTTTTAGTTACCTACACCTTTCGCCGAAGATTTAAGTTTCATATACCAACCACTAGTAGTCTTTAATATAAAATAGTTAGAACACCAATTAGATAGGTCACCGATTGTATTATCGATAGCAGACGAATTTACCATATCATGGACATTTTTAATAAAAATTCTAATTTTATATCTTAAATTAATGTAAGTAATTTACGAAATCTAAGTAAATTTTTGTAATAGATAAGGGCAGCTGTCATTTCAAATACTGCTGTTTAGTTATATGATATAATCTAACTAAATATAAACAAGCGGAAGCGCAATATTATTCATATTATCAGTCCCTCTCGTTCTGTGCTGGTTTAAAATTTTATTTTATAAAATTTAAACATGCAATATTTCTTTATATGAAATTGCTGTACCCTCGTTATATGCAATTAAAGTATTTAAAAATTGTGTTTGCAATTGTACCCCAAACGCTCAAAGAGTTCTCAGGCGTTGTTTATCGCATTATATGTTTAAAATGGTTGGCTACTGAGTCGGTGTTGAATTATCCATATGAAACGTATTATAATTAAAACAAATATTTGTGGATGTGCACTACAATCTGTCGCTATAGTACATTGCAATCTCATGTACTGACACAGAAGCTTTGTATGTTAGAAATAAAAACATTTATTTCATTTTTAAATAAAATAAAATGAAAGGATGATTTAAAATAAGTATTGGTACTTCAATTTATATATTTAGAATGCACACAAACAATATTAAATAGTACAATAAATGTATTTAAAATGTTTCAATTTATAATTTATATTTATAGTTGAATGTACAATATTATCATAAAATGAATAATGTATTTACAATTCCTTAGAAAACGTAAATCATTTGTCATTCATTTATTTAAAAAAATAAATAAATTATAAGTGCATATGTTTAGATTGCATAAATTATTTAGTTGTTCCAGAAATTCTTAGTATTATATTTTTAAAAAAAATTTATGATTACAATTATAATTTAAATAATTTGAAAATAAGTAACATGAATACACTTACAACAGAGATATTGTAAAAAAAAAAATCCCAAAAAAGATCTGTTTGCAACGAGTATAAAATTATGCCATCAAATGCTACTGCAATAATATTTCAAAAAACGATACCAGCAAAAAATATAGCCGATGAAGAGAATCTATATGCGCTTGTAAATAATCATCAATTTAGTAGCAAAAAAAAAAGGATCAGAAATTTAACATGACTTAACAGTTTCGTTTGTTTATGAAATATTAAAAAAGAATCAAGTGTCAGTCAAGTAAATTGTTTCAACTTATACAATATCTTATATTGTGGTGCAACTAAAAGAAACTATACGATATGAATTTATTACGATAACCAAAACCGTAATTCCAATGAAATTCGTCGGATTTAAAACACTGAAAAATAGACCATCGAAGTCTCTAGCTCCGCATTGAATGACATAACACATGAATGATAAATTAAAGAACTTAATTTTGCTCTTTGATGTATACGATAAAGATAAGTTATGTCAAGCTGTGAATATACGGAACAACGCACTAGTTATAAATATTATTATATTATAATAAAGTCAACATTAATAATGTGCTTTGAAATTTATTTAAATATCCACGTTATTATACAATAGAATACAAAAGTTATTGTATATTTTTATATAGTTTTTCCTATAATATAATCATTAAAAAATATAAAAAAAGCTCTATGCAAATGATGAATTTATATTTTTCTTATTTAATTTTAATTTATTAAAGTTGTCCCGTGAATTTTCAGTTGCAAAGTACTAGAAAACACTTGAAAAATTTGTTTTATTTTATTTATTATAAGAAAACTTTTTGTTTAAATATTCTTTTATTATACATTAATTAAATTTATATATACATATTTTGTTTACTTCAAATGAAATTTATCGGTACTCAGTACGACTTTTAGAATAATAATTAATAATGTATTGTAGATTAGGTCGCCGTAATAAATTTGTTAAAATTAATATTTTAAAATCGAATATTAACCACGTCTCGTAGTAATCTTTTTAAAATCAATAATTATTGAATTAATTATTACAAAACATATGTTGTATAATGTATTCAAAAATGCTAAATTCGCTATGCCAGTCAACGTTAAGGCATTAAAAAAAGAAATTATAATATATTTTATATAAAATACTATTCATCATTTTTAATTAGTCGTAATACTGTCTAACATAATATTCTATAAATATGTAAAAAGCATTGGCGAAGCTAAAAAAAACGTTTTCAAATAACAATATCTCTTTTTAATTCTGGTAGCTGATTTTTCAATATTTTCCTTTTTGAATTTTAATTTAAAAAAGAGAAATTTACATGAAAATTCTTCCGGCATTAATTCTAACAGATCTCAGTTCTTAAAGTTAACATTATCGTTACAATATTTTCTTTTTTCATTTTCATTTTAAAAATAAATATAAAAAGGAGAAATTATTTACGTTCAAAAATTTCCCAGCATCAATTTCAATTGTAGTATTTTTTTAGTAATAAAAAAGGAATTTCAATTTCACGATATTCTTTTCAAACTTTTTCCATTTTGTAATGGTATTCATGTCGTAAATATAAATTATGATATTAATACCAATTTTGTGAAATGAAGTTAGAAAAGGAAGTTTACATTTACAATTTTTTGCCAATATTAATAAACATTTTTCTGCGGCCTTGTTCCGAAAGTCGCACGACGCGTGTAAATACTCGCCTTTATTTTGTTGGCGTTTATTGCGTAAATTTTAATTTCTTTAAACATGTTCACTAAAAATTACGTTTGGAATTGGTGAATGCGTCACATGTATTATCTATGCGATATTCACGCTTTGATGAAAAAAGAGATAATCACATTTTCGATGGTGCCGAAAGTGTGTTTTCGCTAACTCGATGTTCTGTTCGATCGGAAGTTGTTGTTCGAAAAATTTACGACTCACTGTCACTCGCCGAGACTATCGCGACAAAAGTGATAATTTTAATATTTTAATAGGTGGGAAAAAAAAATTGGAAATAAGGCACAGGAATTAAATAATTGTATGACAAGTTTTTCCGGTTATAATTCCGCTTTAAAATTAATATTGGAAATTTGAGTTATTAAAATTACTGATCAATTCTCTAACTTGATTTAATTGATTACTTTCGGATGTATATCTTAGCCTATACGAAATACAAATCAAAATATCAAAACAACTTGTTCGATAACAATAATAAACTTATTCTTACTTTTTGTATATCAATATTTATACACACAGTAACATTATTTTGAATAATCGAACTTAAACAATAAAACGAGTGTGTTTATTACATTATATTTAAAAGTTTATATTTATTACAATTACAGTCAATTGGATTCAATTTCAACCCGATACAATGTCAATTAAATGTGTGAATAGACTTTTTTATGTTAGTTTTTGAAATGTTCTTTGAGCACTTGCAACAAGAACCCGGTTAACATACTTGAATTATTGATGCATCATCAGAAAATGTATTGGGTGGCGTGCGACGATACAGATTAATTTTGTTACCAAACGTTTGGACGTTTTCTAATGCATGTAATGTAACTTTGTCACTTATAAAGAACAAATGTATCTCTTTCAAAAGATCGACGTACTACGTAAATCAAATGTATTTAAATAATAAATTCGATTATTTAAATAACATACTGTGTATTTGTTAATATAATTTATAATATATTTTGTTTGATTACATATAGCATCATAGTTGTTAACTTACCTTCAGTCAAATGAGAAGAAATGACATAAATATGAATATTTACAAAATCGTTATATAATTTCATGAAATATATGTTGAAGGGAATACCACACAACAGCCAAATAAAAAGATAAAGTGTTAAATAAATTCTGCACAAAGGAAATTATTATATACACGTAAAGTTATATGTTTATGCAAACATGATTTAAACATTTAGATTTTAGATGGTGTTAGTAAGTGCCATATGTCATTCACATGCATTTTTGCTTAACATATAATATACGAGTATATAAATAAATTGCATTAAAAAGATATATTCATCTCAAAATATTATATTACAAATAGAGTATTTTTATATCACATAGAGAAAAAAATTACAAATATCTATAAATCCTTTTGACACAAAAAATTGTTGTATATGATATGAATATAGAATGTATAGAAAAAATAGTTGTGGTAATCTATGCAATTTATTTATACACAGATTGTGTAAATGTTAATGTTTGCGAATTAAATATATTTTCCATTAAGCTGATTTTACATGATTAAATTATGAGAGGAAATAAAGTGTTGCTATAGAAAAAAAAAAAAAACAGCACAAACATAAAATTAAAACCTTTTTTAAATACAGCACAAAAAATATTAAAAATTAAAAACCAATTGACTATTTTTTTTTTGTTGTTTTGTATTAATTATAATTATTTATAAATTTATAATAAATTTTTATTTATTATTAAAAATTTCAAAAATGTTAATTACTTGTGCACTAATTCTATTACACGTATATAATTAATATACTAAAAATACTATATCTCTATTTAATTTAGGTGCTATAAAAAAAATAATATTAAAATTAAAAAATTAAATCGAAATAATAACGCTTAAAAAAAAAAATACAAAAAAGAACATAGTGAAAAAAATCTATAAACAAATTGCTTCTACCTACTCAACGTCTAATCGCTTTATATAACTATTTAAATCACCGTTTATTACCGTTTAAATAAGGATAAATAACCTTTTTTTTTATATCTGGCAAATAACATTAAAAAAAATCTCTAAGCTTATTATTAGTTTTAATATGTATTCAAATCAAATACATATTAAATTAAAACAAAATACTTTTCAAAACTACTTTTGTTCAAATTTGGTTATCACTTATACATATATTCAATCTATATATTATACCAGGTGCATGCATATGAAACTGCAAGATCCATACTCATATATTATATTTATTGTTTTGACATGTGTCAACAATTTTAAGAACAGCATATCACATTTCAAGATTTATACAATAATATAGTTTTTTATCTTATCAAAATTGTTGTAATTGTAAAATTATTATTAATTTGCGAATTTCGTGCAGTTTTGGTTTATTTTCGAAAGAAAAATGCATCTGAAGCTCATCAAATGCTTGGTTTGCAAAGGTTACGCGTTGAACGTGCTTTATATCAAGCAATGAGTTCTAGATGTTTAAAAGTTATGGGAACGATTCAAAATTGTGGAAAATGGGAGTCACATGAATTGAATGAAAGGCAAAGGGAAAAAGATAAAAAAAAAGACCAGTAAAATTTTGTTTCAACGGCATCAAAACAAAAGTCTTTTTTGCACTGATGATAAAAGTAGATTTCTTTAGCGAATCGTAAACGCAAAAAATTAAGAGTTACAACAGGTGAACCACCAATAACATCGATTGCAAAACCAAATTGATTCGGAAACAAGAGAATGCTCTGTTTTTGGTGGGATCAGAAAGGTATGGTATATTAAGAACTATTAAAATCTGGTGAAACTGTTAGTTAACGATAGCAAATGATTAATTTGAACCATGATTTGCTCAACAAACAACCAGAATGTGCCACAATACACGGTAAGGTAATTTTACTCTATGACAATGCACGCCGTCACACAAATAAAAGCCGGTTGTGGATACATTTAAATCGCTTGGCTTGAATTTGTTACACCACCGGTTATATTCACCACTAGAGTCAACTCCTTCCCATTACCAATTGTTTTCACAAATAGGACACGCACTTAATGAGCAGCACTTCAAAACAACTGAAGAAAAAATTGGGTCTCTGAATGATTTTCATCAAAAGATGAACTACTTTTTTGGCTTGGCATCCACAAATTGCCTGTGTGATGGCAAAAATATGTAGATAGCGAGGGCAATTATTTTGAATCATTCATTTTAAATAAACATTTTATTTTAAAACTCACGATTTCATATGCATACACATGGTACATTTGTGTAAAACATATAATGTGTTTAGGATTGACGCAGGGATTATCAAATATTTGCCATAAATAAACAATATTATTTCTCTAGAATATCTTTTGTTTGTGGGTACATATTTTATATCAATCAATAATGTTTATGTATAAATGTTGAACCGTTGATCCCTTTTGCTATATAGAAAATCATACACATGGAATTATAGCACACTAATTTATTTGTCTATTTACTATATCCATACACTATACAGGTTGAACATATAGTTTCCATCCGCTTGCTTTTTTTAAATTAGATTTTATTACATCACTAATATCTTCGCAGTTACCATAAATTTGAGGCTAACATTAGTACGCATAACCCATGTGCATATGATGCGGATACAAAATTACAAGGACATCGTATGAATGCTTCTTTAGTAATTCTAAATGGCAATGTCGAAGATGAATAAGAACTTCTTGAAGTGGTGAGGCTAGTTTCATGGACCTCCAAAAAACTGCAGACCCCATATTGCTAATACAATAGTTATATTCATAATTTTAAGAAAATTAGTACTGCGATATCTAATTCAGTTTGAGTTCAAATTTGTCACCAGATAATAAAACTACTGAAGCCATTCAAATAATCTGCTATTTTGAAGAAGAACGGGTCGAAGAAGATGTGTATCAGTATCATATTCGAACACAGAAAAGCCCATAATAGTCAGAAGCTGATATCCAAAATGAATAAGCTAGTATGAAATTATGCATTATGCAAAAGGGGAACCATTATCCTGGTTCACAGGAACCAGTAACCTCGCAAATTATGGTTTTTCTGAACGAGTGTTTGCGGAAGTTTGTATGTTACTTATACATGCGATACAAATGGGATCATATAAAATATTCTAATGAATTTCTGGAAAATTTATAATCATAGGCTATTTAACATATTAGAATATTCTGTTCAGTTCTGATAATCAGAACAATTTTTATGATCAGTTTCTAGGAACAAATTTGAATGTTTCATTTTAACCAAAAATCAGATGTAAAATGAGGTTATAAATATGAGGGATCGCGAAGTTCAAGCAATATACTTTTCTTACTTGCTTCCTGATATCTGACAAATTTGGAGATTTCTAAAACCAATTTTCGTGTAATTTACTATGTAAATGTAAAAATAACAATAACGGATTCTAATGACGCTTCCGTTAACTGATAATCAATTTGGAATCAACTTAGATTTGGATATTTCTAAGCGAAAAAGTAAACTGATAAATTTGAAAATGTTTCAATCAATTTTGTTGCAACTTAGTATGTTGGTGTAAAATTGAATTGTAAGAAGTTCTTAAAAGAAACATCATTAGGAAATATTTTTATTATCACAATTTTTAGCTAACATATTTACAATAGGTAACCGTAAAATTGCACCAAAATTGATTGTAAATTTGACAAATTCTATATCACAAACACGGCAAATTGTTAATCAAACTCTATAGATTTTCAATTTAGGAACGATTTTCATTTTTTTATTAGTTTCATATACTCGTATACGGTTTTGTATAACGCGCAACTTAACAACTGTAAGAAAGAAGCAAATGCTTTCCTTATGTTGAGTATGTTTTGAAATTATTAAATTAAATGGAAACATAATAGAAATCTAAATTAAATGTTAATATTTTCTTTAAAAAAAATATATATTTTTGCAAAACTTTTCATCTTTATAAAAGTATAATTTGTTTTGTTTGTTATTATATATTTTAAAAATAAACTTTAAAAATGATATAAATTTTTAATTATTCGATAGTGTAAAAAAATAAATTACGATACACAAAGTTATGTGAATTTATTATTAATAAAAATTAATGTAAGTATAAATACAATATATTTAAACAGAAACACACATACACCCACCCACCCGTACACCCATATTAAAAGAAAAAATAAATAAAAGTAAAATAAATAATTTATTCGACAAAGTAATTATAAAGTTTTAATAACGGCAAAGAAATACAACGTCAAGAAGAAAAACTCAAAATGATCGTCGTTTTTTTTTCCAGAACACAAGAAATTGTAAAATATTCAAAAATAAAATTATAATATATTGTAGAAAGAATGAAACAGCAAAAAAAATGCATTGTATGTATATGAGGAAACATTGACCTATACAACACACATAATTTTAATCCTTTCGCAATGCGTATATACGCGAACCTTAAAAAATGTATGATGGATGTGAAAAAAAATATGGGAAAAACGAATTTAATAAAAAGGTTTTAACGAAACAAAAAAATTCCATACAAAGAAAAAATGCAAAATGTAAGAAAAACTAATTAATTTTTCCTTTCTAAAAATCTTATAAAAAATAAATTAACATATATATTTTACAGATGTATGTATATGTGTTGTGTCCTGTTGTGTGTATATCTACAAATGCATGCACGTACGTGTGTGTATGTGTGTGTGTGTGTAGATGGTGTGAAACGAAACATGTAAAATGTTAATATCATAAGCTTATCTTAAAATTGAGTGGGTGAAAAGTAAAAAGGTGGTCGTTTTTCATTCTGTAAGGGGGTTGATGTACGAACGCGCAATATATATAGAGAAAATTAAATAGTTTTATTCTAATTATTTCATATAAATATAAAGATGGGAGCAGAATGAAGTATAAGTAAACAGACAGTCAATTAGTTTATATTGTGTGTTAAAATTTAAATGAAACAATATTATTATCTTAAATTTTATTTTATATATTTATATACTTCCGTCACACATATACATATACGTAAATATTTCGACGCATACCTTTTACCTATATGCATAATATAATAATATAAGAAATATCTTATATAAAATACGATGATATCGTTAGTGAAAAATTTTAATTATCAAAAAGGATGTTAAAGTTTTTCCATCATTATAAAAGTTATATATCGTTTATTTATATAATATATGTCTAAGGAAAAACTTTATGTGACTTTTATATATGTTACATATTATATAGGATACAAATATATAATTTTATAAGTTAACTTCAGGACTGTATTGAGGGTTACGAATAAAATAAAACCAACATTTACATTGCGGTATCCAAATTAATTTATTCGGTATTCGACAACTGAATGAAATTGCCATTTACGCTTGTAAGTTTTAGTAACTCAAGAATCATATGTCAATTTTTAGTACTATTTGGCATCTTTCAAAAACAACAGATTTTATTCAATAGTAGATAAAAACAACATATGCCGGCAATTTTGCTTGACTACTATTTATCAAAGCAAAACTGATGCTAGTCAAATACTTATGATTCAAATCAAATCAATCATATGTAATACTTATGATTCAGTTGCACTATTAAAATCACAATGTTACAAAGTGATTTCAACGCTAAGACGGTTTTGATTTTCATGTGAATCATAAAGTACGACAACGTCAACACAACAAAACCGTTAAGATCAAGAATTGGAATTATTTGCAGAAGGAATATCAATGTAAAATACGATCAGGAATTGACAGAATCATTAAATGTTACCCATATCGTTTTTAAAATAATATGGCAATGATTTAAAAGGAAAATTTTTTGGTACTGCAAATAATCTGAATGAAAAGCGCAGATGGTAAACATAAAAATCACTTGTGAGAAATGTTACTTTAAGGGTAAATAGAAAAAAGTTATTATTATAATCTAATGTGAAAAAAATCGAGCGGTGCAATCAGTTGAGCCATCAACAATAACGGCATGGTTTAATATTCATTGTAAGAAGATTAAGCTGTATACATATATGGTGGAAGCTGGGAGCATAAGTGAGTGCTGAGCAATTAGTTGTTAAAATTAACCATCAACAATTGATGAATATATATTCGGAAGGTATGTTGGTTATAGCATACTTGCAAACCCATTTGCCACCGAACACGTCCACAGGTTGCGGATAGTGGAACGGCCTATAATATAATGGGTTAGCTATACGAATAAAGAATAAGTAGCCGCGGACAATCTGGCAGCTGTGTATGAGAATTACTATGTTGGGTAGTGCGAAAGCGGCATCCGATTAAAACTTAATTAATAATTCAGTGATCACACAGTAACGGCGAATCAGCGGCACCATTATAACTGCTTTCGGAATAGGTGATGTACCCCTGAAAATGCCATATGAATTTACAGAATGATTAAGAACGTATCGGCCTCGTATCGCACAGGATAAACGGCAAAGATTCAAGAAACGAAATTTTAAGGACAATAATTTAAAGCTTGCATCTTGGAATGTTAGAGAGACAAGATTACCAGATGCAGTAAACTGTGATATAAAGATCTTTAAAATTCGGGATTGGAAGACATTGACTGCGGATAGGTCAGGTTGGAGAAGGCTAAGACCGCACTTGGGTTACAACACCATGGAGTAAGTAAGTAATTGATTAATATATGAACCGTGCGGTTGAAAGAAAAAAAGTTAGAATATATACGAACATTGTTAACAACACTTTGAAAACACTTGGTTGCGACGTCAGCCGACGTATTCACCAGATGTTCATTCATCAGATTAACGTTTGTTACGATCGATACAAAATCGCAGGGAAAAAAAGGAGGGCAAAATAAGATACAATTTGATGAAAAACGCAAAAAAATAAACCAATCGAGGACCCAAAAAAACAAGACAATTAATATAATTTCTATTCGTCTATTTGCAATATCATAACATATTGAAAAGAGAAAAAAATACGCTAAAAAATTCTGATACTTTAAGGCTATAGTAATTATTCTTCTAAAAACCGATAAGTTCTAATTTTAAAGAATTAGGTAATTGTCAGTAATAACTAAATTAAATAAATGAGCTACATTGAAAACTGAAAAGATTACATAAAGAATGTTACAATTCTTCTCTAATTTGTAACTTCTAATTTTTATACCAATATTGTGACTATATACGCCCGCAAACCATATTACTCCAATTGGAGCTTACATCATCTATTAAACATTTTCATTATAGTCAAGTTAGTTTGCAATTATGGAAAGGTAAATTTTTCATTAATTTCATTATTTTTATACTACATATATGAGTGATTTGGCCATTATGGTTCGTACAAATATTGTTAATCTGACTAAAGTCCTAAACTATATTTTCGAAGATATGTATTTGTTTATTCAAAAAACATTTGTTCGTTTTAGTAAAGCATTTTAAAAATTTCAGTATTAAAATTGAGACTGAAAAATTTCATAAGCTAATTTTAGAAATAAACCCGGTACCACTTGGTGATATCGCTAAAGTATAAATGAATTAAGTGAGTATATAATAATTGTTATTGGTTTTCACTATTCTACATATTTTCGATGATAATAAATTCCATTTTTGTTTTGGTCATTATTTCGATTTAAAATTTTCCATTTCATTAAAAAAAATTTTCAAAATATTACAGTTTCAAATGAAAGGAAAAAAAATCACGAACCGAACGAGATAAATACATAACAAAAATATACATACATTAATTTTTTTTCAAATTTTAAATAATAAAGTAATATTTAAAAAATATACCCACCGGATGACTCAAATCACCACGCGCAGCGCTTACATATCTCTTTTAACATGAAAACGAAGGATATTTTTCACAAAAATTTGATTTTATTTAATTATTAAATTGGTAACGATTTATCGATTATTACCGATATTTTGTATACTTACGGAACTGGAAATGAAACTGACAAGGTCATTATTCAAAGACCAAATTTTTTTCCCAGTTGAATATAGTTCATTACCGGTCAGTACCGACTATATCGTAAAACCGTTACAACGTATCTGATTTAAATTCGTGAAAATAAACTATCCTTTCGCATCATTTTAAAAGGAATGTAAGGGTGGTCTAAGCCAACCGTTACATACCTATAACTAATTAAGTCGTTTCCATAATGAAAAATTTCTAATTTTGGAAACGGCATAAGATGAAAGAAAGTTGTTAATAAAAAAAAAATACATGATACTTTTTTGGAAACAATATGAGGCGGAAGAATAATTTAATGATAATCCTAATTCATACAAAGAACATGATTTATTTTTTAAACAGAAGTCTGTTTACCAAATGATTGTAATGTAGGACTTTTTTCTGATGATTTATAATCAATAAGCGGTGATGCTATACGAATTGGAGATAGTTCAGATTGTGATGAAAATTGAGACAATGTTGTACTATTATTACTAGCATTACTAATTTGATCTAAATTAGAATTATTAATTTGGTTTTGTTGTTGTTGTTGTTGTTGTTGATGTTGTTGTTGTTGTTGTTGTACATGTTGATAATACGTCATATATTGTCCATTTGTGTTATTATTATTATTGTTACTATTCCAAAATGAATTATTATTGTTATTAACAAATTGGGGTGGTTGTTGTTGTTGTTGTTGTGAATAATTTTGATTAAAAGGATTATAAGGATTATGATTACTGTTAGTGACACGATGATGTTGTTGTTGTTGTGATTGATCACTCACCAATTGATAATTACTGCTTGGTGGTAGTGGTGGTAGCGATTGATGTTGATGTTGTTGTTGTTGTTGTTGTTGTTGTTGTGGTGGTGGTGGCGGTGGTGATAATGTATAACCACCACTTGATGTTTGAGGATAATTAAAATGTATTGTTGGTTGTGGTGGATATGTTGGTATCGGTTGATGATAATAACCAGGTTGTTGGAGCATTGGTAAATTAGAATATTGCACTGGTAAAATTTGTGATTGTGGAAATATTTGTTGTGGTGATAATACTGTTGTCGTTGGCGTATTTGATTGTTGCACTAATGTTTGCTGAGGCATTGAATATTGAAATTGTTGTTGATTTGGTGGATATTTCATACGATTTGGTGGTGGTAATGGAGGTGGTGAATCATCAACAGCATTATTATTATTGTTATTATTAATATTATTATTGTTATTATTATTATTATTATTATTATTAAGATATGGAATGTTTGAATAGGTTTGATTTTGTTGTGATGCTGATGATACAATTTTATGAATAAATGAATTGGGTGGAGCTGGTGCTACACGTACTGGCATATTACGTATTCTATTGGTATCATAATTTTGTTGTTCTTGTAAGGCATTACGTAAACTATTTTCGTGTAACATAATTTCACGATGAACATCTTCGGATACTAAAATATTTGCAGCTGAATTATCATGTAAATATTCAACACGTTTTGGGGTCGGTAATACATCATATTTTGCTGGTACCATTTCAATTGTTTCATCAATTGGTTCAAAATTAAATTTAGATTCTTTGCGTGGTTGTTGTTTAGCATGCGCTGTAGGTGTTGCTGGTGGCGGTGGTGGTGGTGGACTTTCTTTAGGACGTTCAACACTACCCATACGTTTTATAATTTTATTTTTTGTGTACAATGTTGGAGAGGATGAGCCGGATGTAACCGGTGTTGATTTTGGTAATGGTGGTAATGGTGAATCATAGGTAATTTCATGTGATTTTGGTATAACAAAAACAGAATTAGTTGTGGGATCATGTTCACATTCAACGAAATCACCACGCTCCATTTCCTGTTGAAATGTTAACAGTGCATCGTTTTGTAAAATTTTTGCATGTTTAACAGTTGCAGGCGGTTTCGGTGGTATTGGTGGCGGTAATAACAATCGTTGATTACGCACTGTATTTTTTTCTATTAAATTACCTGTTGATTTAAATTGTGTTGGCATTCGATGATGGCCAGAATCGTCTGACAGTAGATTATCATTTGAATGAAAACGGTTCTCAAATTTTTCCTGAATAGCATTAAATGTTGATGAACTATCGCTATCATATGTTGATTTTGGACGATTTTTTCGTATTAATATATCGCGATCTGTAAAATATTTACTAGTACTACCACTTTCACTATCTGAACTATCTTTGTATTTTGTTTGATTAAACTGTGATTTTGGTTTAAACTCTTGAATTTCTTCATAAATATTTTCACGTCGATGTATTTTAATATTTTTATTTTGAATATTTGATGTTGATGATGTATCATTACCATCATCGTCATCATCATCATTATTATTATTGTTATTATTATTATTATTATTATTATTATTATTATTATTATTATTATTATTATTATTATTATTTTTCTCAAAAAATGCTTTACGAAATGGATTTTCTCTTTCAATTTCATCATCGGATGCTAAGCGTTCACGGCGCATAGCTGTTACCGTATGCATTGTTCTATCGATTTTATTTCTTTGCTGTTGATTATTATATTGTTCAGTTGATGATGATGCGGTTGATGTATTACGTTCTAATGTTGAATATGGTGACATAGGACTTGGCGATCTTAATATACTTTTAATACCATGATTTTTTTCTTGTATTTTGTGTATTGATGGTGAATATTTATAATTTTCATCTGTACGACCATCAGATGATACATCGCCATTTAAATTGTCATTATTATTGTTATTATTATCATTATGATTCATATAAGAATAATTGACATAATTCCGGTTACCTTTTGGTTCTGTTTGATATTCAAAATAATTTGATTCGGTAGTGTGCTTAGGATGAGGTGTCGTCGGTAATTTTACTGTAGGTGGAGTTGGTGGTGGTGAAATTAAGTGACGATGATGATCCGAGTCTTTATATGTTGATTTTAAACGATCTTCTATTGTATACTTAGATGGCGGTGGTGATTCTTCGTCATTATAAACTGGTTTATACACTTCTGTGCCTAAATCAAAACTTACTGATTTTCGACTACTTGTGGTTGATGACATTGTTGATGTACGTTCTGGTACATTAATTTGACGTGCAAACTTAGGACGATTATTGTCCCAATCAGATTGGGATGAATCATTATTATTATTATTTGTTTTGAAAAATTCAGTACGTGCATCCTGTTGCCTATTATTATTTTTATTATTGTTGATTGGATGATTTTCAATATCTCTTCGTCCATAAGGTTCACTTTTAGGTGTTGGTATTATCGTTGGAGTTGTTGATTGGTTGGTGGTGGCCACTACATTATTATTATTAAAATCTATATTTTTTTGTTGTTCACCACCAATGGAAGTACTGCGATTTGTAGGCATTGGTCCTTTAGCAAAATAATCATCTAAATTTGTAACACTTTGTCTTGAATGTTGTTGACGTTGTTGTTGTTGTTGTTGTTGTTGTTCTTGTTTTTGTTGTTCTTGTTGCTGGTGGTGTTGTTGTTGTTGTTGTTGTTGTTGCTGATGGTGTTGTTGCTGTGATGGAATTGGACTTACACCCACCCATTCATTATCACATGAATCTAATAAACTATCCGTTGAAGCGTTACGTTGTCTAGCATTATTATCCGATTTATTAATAAAATTAGAAGAAGATACAGAAGAAGAAGCAGTAGAAGAAGCGCTAGAAGGAAGTGATTTTTGAAGTGTTCCTGTTCTGCTTTCAACCTATTTGTTTTTTGGTAATTTTTTTTTTTTTTGAAATTGATATTTCGAAAATATATATATAAATTGTTAATATTTAAATATAGAAATTTAATGTGCTATTATTTTTATATAATATAATTAATTTTGATTTGCATTGCAAATAATGAAACAAATAATAAACTGTTTATGCGATGAGATGAGTTGATGAAAATTCATTTCTATTCCAATTTCATAAGTATATGTCGAATTAAAAACAAATAAATAAAAGCAGCTAAAATGGTATATTTAAATACAAATATAAAATATAGCACAAATAAAATAGAAGCTATTTAAATAAATATTTCCTTCGCCCACCAAAATACAATGTATATGGAATGATTTTACATTATGGTGAAATAATGACAATATTTTTGTAAATAATTATGTTTTATCGTTTTCATATATAAGGTTGTCAAATATCTCCCTTCCGCCTTTTTGTCTTTTTAATTTCGCGGCTATGTACAAAGCGCTACAGAGCTCGTATCTGGCAACACTGTACATAATTTGAAAGCTCTTGACATAACAAACAAAACGACGCTATGTATGATTAGTTTGGATATTGCGTTCAACAGTTATAGACGTGTAAACATGGAGTTCACTAACGCCGAAATTCGCGCTATTTTAAAGTTTTCCTTCGTTAAAGGCAAATCCGCTAGAGAAACGTTCCGTGAGATTAATGGTGTTTTGGGGGATGGTACTCTATCACTTCGAACCGCGGAGGAATGGTTTCGACGATTCAGAGCCGGTGAAAACGACACCATGGATAAGCCAGCCGGCGGAAGACCTGTGACGACAAATACCGATCAAATCATGGAATACATCGAGTTAGACCGGCATGTGGCATCTCGTGACATCGCCCAGGAGATGGGAGTTAGTCACCAAACCATTTTAAACCATCTGCAGAAGGCTGGATACAAAAAAAAGCTTGATGTTTGGGTGCCACATGAATTAACAGTGAAAAATCTAATGGACCGAATTTCCATTTGCGAAATGCTGCTGAAACGGAACGAACTCGACCCATTCTTGAAGCGGATGGTGACTGGCGACGAAAAATGGATCACATACGACAATATCAAGCGAAAACGGTCGTGGTCGCAGGCCGGTGAATCGTCCCAAACAGTGGCCAAGCCGGGATTGACGGCCAGGAAGGTTTTGCTGTGTGTTTGGTGGGATTGGAAGGGAATCATCCACTATGAGCTGCTCCCATATGGCCAGACGCTTAATTCTACCATCTACTGCGAACAACTGGACCGCTTGAAGCAGGCGATCGACCAGAAGCGTCCAAAATTGGCCAAAAGGAAGGGTGTAGTGTTCCACCAGGACAACGCCAGACCACACACTTCGTTGATGACTCGTCAGAAGCTACGGGAGCTCGGATGGGAGGTTTCATCGCATCCACCATATAGCCCGGACATAGCGCCAAGTGATTACCACCTGTTCCTGTCCATGGCGAACGCCCTTGGTGGTGTAAAGTTGATCTCAAAAGAGGCTTGTGAAAAGTGGCTGTCCGAGTTCTTCGCAAATAAGGAGGGGGGCTTCTACGAGGGAGGTATTATGAAGTTGCAGTCTAGATGGAAACAGATTATCGAACAAAACGGCGCATATTTGAACTAAATCCGATTACTGTAACACTTTATATAAAGCATTGAATAAAGAGCAAAAAGGCGGAAGGGAGATAGTTGACAACCTAATATGTACAGTGTGCGGCCAGTAACCGAATTATAATTTCTTATTGTATACATTTTTAATTAACAATAACAATATGTAATTTTGCACACGTTAAATATATACTATCGAAAAGCATACGACAGCGCACTATGTGTACGGTCTTATTACTATACGCAGTTCATTTTTAACTCCATTCTTGGTTTAAAAAATGTGTCCAATTCACATATATTCATGTTAAAGAAATTATTGTTAATCAATGAATAGCGACCAACACTATATTTCAAAAGATATGTGTGTTTTGTTACTCCTCGTGATAGTTTATATTCATTTTAACACTTGAATATTCAGAAGGCTTTCGCAACAGAATATAGGAATTTAGCATTAGTTGGCATGTCAGAGTGTACTGTATCTGTGAAATTAGGCAAATATTAAATATAACGAATGCATACAAATAAAAATTTTACAAAAACATCATTTGTTCTTGCAACTCTAACATGCCAATAAAAAAAATATGTATTTATGTAGAAACTTATAGAAAATCACAGAAACATAGGTTATGGACAATTTTCATCTTTTGGTCACCTTAATATTGAATTGTGTATGTTGTAAATATTATTTATTGTATAGCAGTGTTCGAATTACCGAGGGGAAATAGCAACTTTCACCTTCAAGTTACCCAGTGCGATTAACTTTGTAACAAATTTTACTAAAATTTGATAGAACAACTTTACCATTATAACCGATGCCAATGGTTAAAAACGGAACACAGCTCTGATAATAATTTATAATTCGGTCACTGTATTTATAATGTTACCATATAAAGGCTACAGCAAATAAAATATATTTTATAAGTATTTAAAATAAAAAAATTAATCTTTTTTGAGATTTTTAAAACACTGCATTTTACTTACAATATATATTTTTGCTATTTGACGATGATAACGTATTTATGAACTATATATATTTTATATATACCACCATAACAACGTACATATATATTTCAATACCCAGCATTATACAAAACATGTACGTGTGTAGATAATGATTATGTAATTTATTAAATTTAATCTTTAATTTTACAAATGAAACAATTTAATTAATTACAATTTATATAATATTACGCCTTTTTAAATTTTTTTTAATCTATATACTAATTTATTATAGAAGAATATATAAATGACGCATAAATATTGCATTATAATATTGTATTTATGCTTCTTCTATACGACGACGATTTTATAGTTGAAATGTAATATAAGTTTAGATTTGTAGCTATCATAATCATAATCATAATACATAGCATAAAAACAATATACAATATACAAGATATCAGATATGCGAAAACAAATACAATATTCCAATCCAAAATGTAAACTGTAAAGTAAAACATAAAACGTATATATACAATAGATAGAAAAGATCGAAAGCTTAGCCAAAGGGCTAAAGAACAAATAACAATGTGACATCAAACAAAAACATCAACAACAAAAATATGTATTTTCTGTTTAGGTATAAAAAAAAAAATCCTTTTTTCCTTTTTTCTTTATTAATATTCAAATGTGATGTCACAGTTAAAGGAATTTTTCACAGACACAGTATATTTTCGATATGCTGGATACGATCAGACCAAATAAGTTAGCATCAATTCACCAATTGGTCTATAATTATTATCTCAAATGTTTTATAACGTTTCCTAAATTCTTAAATATATTATAATAACGTTTACAGATAATCCGTAGTCAATTTCTAGATTCTGGTTACTGTGTGTTCCATATTATATTATAATATGTATGTTCAAAATTTGTCTAAGGATAATGAAAGCAATCATATTTTACTGTAAATATTCATAAAATAAATCGAAAATATTACTGTGAAAACAATAATTTAAATTTTATATTAAATATAAATATATATAAGAATTTTGATTACCTTTTATCTTATTTTTACTGTCGCATACGAGTACACTACTAAATCTACATGATATTTATACGTCGACAACATTGTTTTAAATACATAGATAAAAAGATATATATATATATATATATACTATACTCTGATCAAAAATAACTAGAACTAGTGAAATAAAAGAGAAAACAAATTCATTCATCAGTTGTCTTTTCAAAGTTATGTCCATTTGATCAAATACGCATCGATTCCCTAACGTTTAATATTAATTTAACCAAAATCATTAAAACTTCGATACTGTTTTTAACCAATTCAATGCTATCAAAATGTTTTGCTGATATAGGAATGGGGAGGGGGGGTTTTTAATCCAATAATTTCTTTTTTGGCCGCAGATGTTTTAATTGATAATTTTGCATCACCATTGATTGCAAATATGCAATTGCTATACTAGGTTAAATAATGAAAATATAAGTAGTTGATCTAAGCGTATGGCAAATACATGATTTTCGTAACGCTTAGACGTATACGATGCGAATCGATTGAGAAATATATGTGACCATTAAATATTAGACTATCTTACAAAGAATTTCATGTGTGGTAGTATAAAAAACTAAGACTATATACGCAAAATAGTATAACATTTGCATAAGATTTTTTAGAGAATCATCTTTTAGATAATATCATTCGATTTTTTTTATTTGAAAATATATGACAGTCGCCAAATTGGATCAACTGTTTATTTATAACAAATTAATTTTATTTTAAGCGCCTTAAACTAATACTCTTTTCTTTTTGCTTTTGTTGGCATTTTCAGTCTAAGTACGTGACATGACATTGCAAGCTGTACTTTGGTGGAAATGCAAACAAGGAAACACGTGAAACAATGACAAATTAAGTACAAATTATATTGTATTGGGACCTTGCATTAATAATGTCGATTAGATAACAGTTGGCGTAACTGACGTTGTGTGCATCAGACCACACCGCGCCATATTCTTTTTTTTTTGCCTGTCATTACTCTATAAATTACAGTATATGTCATTTCGTTGAAGTGTAAATAACAAAGTTTTTTTTTGCTTCGAACATGTCGAATTATGTGCCTGAAAAAGTTGTTTTGCGGGGAAGTTTAATAACTTTCTTTTAATTTGAAGAAAACCGCTGCTGATAGTTATCGATTGTTGGTAGAACCTTACGGTGAACATGCTCCAAAAACTTGTGAACGGTGGTTTACACGCTTCAACTTCACAATCAAAACGCGATATTCATTGCCAGAAGGTAATGCTGTGCATTTGGTGGGATCAGAAAGGTGTGGTGTATAACGAACTGTTAAAACCAAATGAAACGGTTACAGCCGATCGCTACCGACGACAACTGGGCGAATTGGTAAAAAAATTGAACGAAAAACGACCATTGATAGTTCGAAAACACCACAAAGTTTTATTTCACGATGACAATGCCAGACCACATCGTGCAAACATCGTTAAGGAAAAAATAAAGAAGCTCGGTTGGGATCATCTTGATCACCCCCCGTACTCTCCAGACCTTGCTCCTTCTGATTACCATTTGTTCCGATCAATGCAGGTCAGCCTGACACATGTACGCTTTCGAAATGCTGAAGAAGTGCGAAAATGGGTCGATGAATGGATTGGGACAAAAGATGAGGAGTTCTTCAAACGAGGAATCAACAAACTTCCCAAAAGATGGGAGGAAGTCATAGCTAACGATGGGCAATATATTGGTTGAAGTACTCAATCATTTTGTTATACAAATAAATGCCATTTTCAAGCCAAAAAATTGACATTATTAATGCAAGGTCCTAATACTAGTTTATTTTTGGTCAGATTAGTATATTCGAATTCATGTAAATCCGTACATAGAAAAACAAAATAATATCACATTTTTTTTATATAAAATACGATGATTGTCCGCACATTAAAATCAAAAGAATTTTTTTTTTTTTTTGGGACAAATAATACTTAAATAGGATGACATTTTCCTAAAAATTATGTATATTTTTTACCATATATACGTATATATTTATATATATCGTTAGAGGTTAGAGTATAGGGTACGGAAATGGAAAAAGCAATGATAACAAAAAAGTTAAAAGAGACTTTATAATTGATTTACATTAAAACTTATAAAAGTTTGGAAAAAAAAAAAAACTAAATGATTGTTGGCTATATCGGCTCATAGTTACCCAGGTAATCAACAAAAAACCAATACAATCGATTGCTTTTTAAATAACTAGCTCCAGTTAATACACGGGTAGAAACATATCCAAAACGACAGTAGTATATTACGTAGACATGGTATGTTCATAGTATATAGCCAATATAGCATATAGCAGGGTGAGGATAGTGGATTAGTTTTTTATGCGTTAGATACGAATAACCTTTAAGTAGCCGCGTGCAATCTAGTGGCTGTATAGGAAAATTACTAAAGGGTATTGTCGGAAGGCAGCATCCAATTTCAACATTAGTTATCAGCAGCGCTATACGATAACTGCTTTCGTTAGAGGTGTAATATAATAAGAAATAACCTATACGAATTTACATAATGGTCAAGTATGATCATTAACTGTCAGTATGCTCTTTAACTGTCAACTTCGGAAATACAAACAATTTTGAACTTTACAACAGCAACAAGCTAGCTGCAGATTGTAGAAGGATACAATGACATCACCTGGGTATTAACATTATGCAGTAAGTTTATACTATTTAAAAATATAATTTTATGTAAAAAATTTTAGTGTTTTATTTATAATAAATTAATTTTAATAATTTGATTATCAGTAATTGCATATAGTATTAATATATAACCGAGTTAGTCTAGTTGCTATGGAAACCACGTGCAAGTCGAAATATCCCACCCATTGAAATTGTGTTTTATTCGGGTAACTATAGTAACCCAATGGAAATATGATCACTGTTGCACTGTTGTTGTTACGACGATATAAATTTTGTTCCTTTCGAAAACATTTATTTTGTTTGTTATTTTATATGTACTCCCAAAAATGCTATGCGTATTTTTCCGTTACATTATCATTTGGTTGCCCCAAATAAATATTTCCAATTAACATAATTTTATTATCAAGACTATAATCTAAAGCATAATGTACATCACAGAATACTGAATATACATATATAGATAGTATTTGTAATACATTGTATATCCATAGTAGGGGTACCAGCTGTAGTTAAGCTGTAGTATTAGGGAATGTTCATATAAGAAATTCGATAAACAGCTATTAAAATAGCGCTTCACATTGGCTGAATGTATGGCACCTAACAAACATTTATTACCAATTCGTCTGCAAATATCGAAACACATTTGATTCGTCACCATTTTTATATATCGTGATTAGTCTATACTCTATACATAATATTATAGTTTGTGTACAGACAATTTTAGTCTCTTATTATAGCGTTCAACATCGTCAAAGATATAAGTTTTTGATTCCACAAACCATCAAAAGATAATTCTTCTGCAAAATTTTAGTATAAAAATTGTTAAACTAAATTTCGTGAAATAATATCGGTACACTTCATGAGCGATTGTAGCTGTAATTAGTATATAGCATCACAACTGATTATGTGTGAAAAATTTGTAATAACGATTTCTTACAAAGTTTAAATTCGTTAATTTATTACTCAAGTTATTCTATAATGGATTCCATTTAAATTGAACGAAAAATTGTTTAACATAACGATATTTAGACTCGTTCATAAATTAAAGAACGGTTAGAGAACACACGTGAACGAACAGGCTTTTCAAGAAAAATTGCTTGCTTAACTCGTCATGAAAAACCATGAAACCATATGTGAATGAGTGAACAAAAACACATCGAAAAAATTATATGACAGTAATTACCTATTGGGAATATTAAGATTAAATGAGAACCCCAAAATAGGGTGAATTTAGTGTCATCTAACCCCCGCTTTTGAAATTTGCGTTATGTTCAAAACTATATGATTATAGAATGAATGGTATTACAGATATTTTATAATGTGAATATTCAAATTATATGATAGTGGTGAAGTGGAGAGACCGTATTGCACAAATAATCTAACTCTTTTTAAAATAGAAACTCTTTCTACATGGGTGATGGTTGTAAGATAAGACGAGTTTGAACATATTCAAGTTGTTCTGCGAATAGCTTAATTACGAAATATCATAGCGATATAGCTCATCACCGTTAATAAAAAGGTAAGCGAGTGAGAGGGATCAAAAAATTCAAGCAAATCTGTTTTGTTGCATTCTTCTAAAATAATTAAGAAAAAGAAAACGGACATTTCTGCATTTGTATCGGAATATACACAGAGTTTTACGTGAAAGATTATATAAAGTCTAATTTAATGAAAATTAATAGTATATAATTTGCTGTTACTCAATAGACTGTATGCCTGGTCACCCTATAAATAAGAAAAAAAAACTAAAAGAAAACATATACAGAAAATAACATTAATTTCCTTTTAGCTTTATAGTTAATTTAATACATACACATACAAGTTTAAATACAAGAATTATTTATTATCTGAAAACAAACAAAACGAGTCTCTTAAAAGATAAGAAAATTAGATTAGAAAATCAAAGAAATACAAAAATAAAAAAAAATGAAGTTATAAAACAACTCAAAAACAACTAAACAAAAAGAAAAATATGAAATAGTACGCCCTCGGTCCAAAAAATACACGGAATGAATTCAGATAAAAGAAGACAATTAATTTATGGTTCCAAAAATAATTTTATTTAATCGAAATATGCTCCGTCAACATTTAATCATAGATAATACTCAAAAATAATTTTGCAATTTTAATAATTTTAAAGCGATTCTTTGTTCTGTATACCTTTTTCGAACGACGCCCAAAAATTACTGTCACTTATTGTGTTGGCTTTTGGTTTACACTTACAGAAATTTCATGAAAATCTTGGACATCTTGTCGCGTTTGGTTCACAATAAATAAATCAATCAGCATCCAATAAATGGCGTTACCAGCAGTTCCATATACTAGGAAGTCATTCTGGTTATTTTTCGTACAGAGGGTGTATTAGTTAATTTAAAATGAATTTTTGTAAAGGTTTTTTAAAGTTTAAAGGAAACAAAACATATATAAACATTTCATAAATGACAATATAAATATACTTAAACTAATGTCTTCCACTTTCGATTAATTTAATTTAATATTTCGGTAGTCACTTTAATACATTATAGAGTTGGCCGCTGTAAACTAATTACATTTGTGGAGCACATGCAAAGAAATCCGAGGTTTTTTTTTTTTAAAACCGTTTTAGCTCTAGAAAGGAATTTAAATACAAGAAAGGAATATTCACGATCATGTTGCTATTCAACATTTCGTGTTATTAGCCCATCATACTCGGTGGAATAAAATCTTCGAGCTTTAGAACAGTTTTACTCGCTACCGTGTAAGGGGGGCTATAGTGTTATTTGTTATTCTATATTTGCATGGACAAAAATAAAGTTATATCGTTATATGTAACGATGCTATTGTAAGTAAGTAAGTAAGTGTTATTTTGTTATTAGTTATTTGTTAATTCATAAATGTTAAATTACAATCGTCGCAAAAAATTAAACAAAGAAAAAATATGACATACGAAATAATAAAGTGAAATAACACAGATTTGGATGATATCACGATATTGCGGATAACAAAATTTAACAAACAACGAGTAAAACAGGTGATGAAGATCAGATATGCCTGCCCTTGATATAAAATAACAGAAATTAATAAAAATTTATTCTATCAAGATGTGGCTGTGAATTAATTGAGTAACTAATGTTTAAAATATAATCAACCACATAGAGACCAAATGCATTCTTCTAATCGTTGCCCATTTATGCAGACACCAAATTATGCAGAGACTTTTTAAATTTAGGGATTTTTGTTTTGTTCTTTAATCTTTTTATTACAGACGATAACTACGCGTTGTTTGTATATTATAATATGGTCAAATTTAGTGAATTTAATTCAATTAGAAATACGCCTATGTTTTGCAATTTGCCATTCACCTTAGACTATTTTCATATATTTATATACAATGAGTTTGTGTCGCTGGTCAGACATACATCTCAACACCTCAACCAAACAGCAAGTAATAATGACATATGAAAAAAAATAAGTAAACATCAAACAATAGAGTGTGATTAGTTTAATTGCGTAACATCTGCCAAACATTCATTACAGTGTAATTGGTAGATTACTCGTCGCACATGAGTATATCAATAATAGATTCAACAGCTCTGGAATTATCAAAAGTTAGAGGTTTCGTTAATTGCATTACTATTCTATTATAAAATAATTACAAAAACTAATCTTTCAGAATTAAGAAAAATAAATATAGTGTGTGTGCGTGTATAATAAAATTAAAATGAATAATTATTAAAAATTTAATTAATAAATTAAATTTAATGAATTTTTTTTTTTTAATAAATACATTTTACATTAATAGTTAATGGAAGAAAAAAAAAGTTATATAAATTGATTTATAGTTTTTAACATAACATTTAATTAATTTATTAATAATAACGATTTCATTGGCGCCGCGCGCACATATACCACAAAATAATTGAAAATTATACAAAGAAATTATAATTATTTAAGTACATCCAAATTTTAATTAAAAAATTCTTTATATATTATTGTTACCCTTTTCTTAACAAAAACATAATTCTAAAATTATATCAAATATTTTTTATTATATTTTAAATAATATTAGTATTTATTTACAGGAATTAAATAAAGTACATATAAAAAAGACGTTATATAGTAAATATAGTTATAAATATTATTATTACACATAAAGATTTTGTAAGGAAAACAATTATAAATACAGTCAAAAATTTTATAAAATATTTAATATTATTTTTTTATTTAAACGTTAAATTTAATATTTATTTTATATTAATATATTTGTAGGTTACTAGATAAAAAAAGTTGTGCATTTTAAAAAATTTATAATTATCTTTATATATTTTATAATTAGATTTTCAAATTTTATCCTAAACAATTATTAAAATAGATTAGATTTAGTATATTGAAAATCGAGTAAATTTATAGAAATTTTAATATTAGAAAAAAACTAATATGTTGACATGATTTTTTATTGCTCAAATATTTCTATAATTGTAAATTTTTCTGCATTTTATTTTATTTTAACAAAGTATTGTGAATGCGAATTTTTTAGTCTTTTGAGTTAAATAATAATTATAAAGTTAAACTTATTTATAAGTTATTATATATAGAACAATTTACAACTTGTTGTCACTTTCACATATCGATAATGCAAACCTATTTAACGTCCAGTTAAGACGTTTTAAGTTCATTTTAATTACGTCAAAATATGTTCTGCACTCTAATTACGTATTCGTAGAGAGGTGCTGTTTTATTTTTAATATTCTGTAAACGTATTTGTTTTTTTTAATCACAAAATATTAATGCATTAAGTGACAGCAGATTCTTTTGTATTTTTTTTTTTTAAAACTAAATCAAGAATAAAGAACCGTTTTGAAATTGGTAAAAATGCTACCAACACGCTTGCAATGCATGTTTATCCAAAACACAGTTGAGTGGCATCGACGATTTAATGAACCAAGAATAAATACGTTTAAAAACTTCTGAAAAATTTGCAATTTTATTCATTATTGTATTATAAATAAATCGTTTTATCAGTCAAAGCAAATGCTTGTGAGATTTAGTTATAATATTTCATTCTTTCCAAACTTTTGCTTTTAATCGAGAATATAATAAAAATTGTATACGAATTTACTAAGTTCTGAACTTTCTAGATCCATACTTTGAGTATTAATTTCTAGGAAATTCATTACGTACTACATAATCCCATTATAACCTCATAAGTTCAAAATATTATCAAAATTTGGTAAGAATTTTCCTAGTTCAAAAGATTATATAGAAATTGATCCATGATTGTGCATTGAGTATCGATTTCTGGAAAGTTGCTTAGAAACTATTGATATAATCCAGCATTATAACATGAGAGTACACATAATTTTATTGAAATCGGATAAGAAATGATAATACTTTACATATTTTCCAGAAACTGATCCATTATCGTTAATCTACTCCAAGTATTAATTTCTTGAAAGTCCATTAGGAACTAGAGTATTCAAATAATTAAAATTAGAAACACTGTTTTCTCTTATTTCAAATGGCTGCATTTAAATAAGTGAACTGCAAAGATTACTAATGCTTAGCTGACATTTTTGCAATCATCTAATTGAACTGTAACGGATGTAAATCATTTTTCGTTAAGCTTAAATCGAGTTAATGCAGTTACATTTGTTACATTAAAATATTAAAATATGACAAAATTTAAAAAAAAGAAAAAAAACAGATTATCTAAAAATAATTAGACGGAGAGAAATGGTTCATCAATTCAATTTTTGTAACAGGGTAGACTCGGCAATGTCGCCGCATTTTTAATATTTTGTATCATAAAGAAAGCTTTATGGGCTTGGGCTACATTTCATAGAAGAAACACTTTTCAAATTGGTATTTACCTTAGAGAAATAATTAACGCATTTTACATTGCAAATCGGAGAATATCTAAAGTGCGCCGCACTGGAAAAATAACTTGAAATTTCATGATTTCCATTAAAAAAAATTTTAATATTTCATCAAAATTATAATTATAAATTTAAAAATACAAAAATTATAGTGAATATCAAATAGAAAAAATTATTACGTATCAATTTCGTAGTTGTCATACGTAATATTATTTATTTCTTCAGCTCGAACCCATATCTAATTCTAGTCAATTGTAACCGTTTTATAAAATTAATATGATACACGAATAATAATAATAAAAATATATATTTTAATGTCACATACATAATTGAAAGCACATAACAGGCATACACCCATTTAGAACTGTAGCATGACTGCTGGCTATAGCACTTTCAAACAAAATTTTAATTTTACGATAAAACTTATTGATTGAACTAAAATAATAACAAATTTGTATTGTACTTAAAATTTTGCAATATAATAGAGCATGCAACTTTCTGACACGACATATGCAAACTGGGTGCCTGCGTTTTTTTTTTTTGTTGACATTATGAGCCACGGTTTTCTTTTAAATGAATAACGTCATTTTCTTACATATATGGCAGAGCAGAGATGTCGGGTCTACCCTATAATAACATTAATTTAACAATGATTATATAATTTTTCTATTTACCAATAAAATTGCAATTAGGTACATCGAAAAAATTATCTTTGAAAAGAATTCGATTTTATTTTTATTTAAAAATAGAATAAAATAGAACCATGACAAATGGTGTGCCAAGGCATTTATGTACACTGCATCGAATTTGTCTCGCATTTCAAACCGCGCATTTTATTTCAATAGTTCTATAGTTTGGTACCAAATATACTCTATTGAAATTGCGTTTATTTTATATTCAATTTCAATTTGTTATTTACAAAAATGTCAACATTTTTCAATTGGAAAATAATATTTTTAAATTGCATACATACAATCCATAATCTCGCCTTCATTGAATTCTAACATTTTAATATTAATGAATGGTTGAAAATATTTTACGAAATCTCGCAAAATTTTGATTTTCAATATTTTTTACGAAAATAATCCTAAATTAAGGACAAATTCAAATATAATTGTATCGATGTTAGCTTCGAATATTTCACTATTTTAATATTAAATATTTTACATACATGAAATGGTTGTAAAGATAAAAATAATTACTGCGGCTATTCATTATTAATTTAATTTCCTTTGTATAATGCGGAGAACATATTACTTTTGTTGCAAAATATCTTCGCAAAGCAGGTACAAGAAAAGAAGATAAAACAATATGTGATGGTCAATTTTTTTTTTCTAACCCAACAAAATACTTTGCTATTTCCAAATAAAGTAAAATTATGATAAGGGTATATTTACCAATAACACAAATTTAATTAAAATTTGATTAGCTACGGTACTGAGTGGGTTGAAGGGATATAGCAATAGATTGATTGACATATTAAACGGACAATGTACCAGTAAAATGCATTTATATTAAATATTCATTTTTATAGGTTTAAATTTTAGTATAAATATGTATACATTTAGTTAGTCGAACAACGTATAGTTATGTGCAAAGGTACGATGTAGGTATGATGTAATAAACGTAACATTACTACATATATTAAAAATTGTAAAGTTAAATCAACTATAATCCGCTTATACATTCATTATACAGTACATGTTGTGTTACCAGAGTAATACATATATTAAAAAATACTTATTAATATGCAAAACATGAAAAAGGATGAATAAAATTTGCAAAAATTAAATTATAACGATATATAGTTGTTTACATCATAAAATGTGTGTATATTAAATACGAACAAAGGGACTTTACATGAAGGTTCGTTACCTATATACATATGTTCTCGTATATGCCAATAAGGACGGTAATTGCAATTTGTTTATATGGAAGAAGAAACCATACTCGCAAATGCATACGTACTCTTGTATACCCTTGGATTTCAATGTAAATATCAAACACGCCATGCTAAAAATATGAATTTTTAGTGTCTTCATTACTACTAAAGTTACTGTACTTTATTCGGTTTTAGGTTTTCATTATAGTGTCTACCGAAAAAAAAACTTAGTACGTAACAATTAACAGCATTCCTGCTTCCTTTATCACTATTGTTAGAACAAATACAAGCAAATCGCACTTAAAACAAATGGCGTGTTTTGAAAATAAAATAAAGCCCAAATCGTTAGGAACGCAATTGTTGCTTGTTGATACTTTTTTTTTTATATTTATTAACATTTTTTAATTTTGTCGTTCATTACGAAACAGAAAAAGTTCGCACTAAAAATTTGGTGTCACAGTAGAAAAACCATAATGAAAACACAACACTGATAGTAATTGTGATTAGTTTTTCCAAAAGTGATCGAATGATTTCTACAGCATTGCCGCCCATTGGTTGTATGCTCTCATTGTTAGTCAGGCGACAATTAAATTAAATTATGTAAATTTCTAAATTATCCTTTTTATATAATTGTTGTACATTCTGCCTTTGTGTTTTGTTATTGTGAAATTTAAGTTCGTTAACATAAAATACATTCAACTTTCATTAACCATAAATATTTATTTAATATTCATTTTACTATTTTATATGACCGAAAATAATCAATACATATTGGAAAATAATTATAAATTGTTGTATTTATTCATTTGTATATAATCTAAAAATAAGTCTAGACATTTCATTATTAAAAACATAATATTTTCTCTACGGCATTGATTTTATTTATTAATAATTATTATTAATTATTATTTATTCATTGAGAAACAGGTGTTTATTTTCTAAACTTTTTTTTATATATACGATTATTGTAATAGCACAATAATATAAAATAATATCCTATTCAATTAGTTTCACATTATAATAAATGTATTGTATTTATACGGAGGCTGTCTGAATAGTTCTCGGACTGATGTTAGAAATCGTGAAGAAATGAAACCATAATTGTGTTGGAAAGTTTCATATCCACTATATATAAATACATTTATGTCGATTAGTCGTTAAATATTGAATGTTTCACCTTCATTTTTCACTGCAAAAATATGTTCTACTCTTTTTAAATCTATAGTAGTACAAGTATTGCATAGATGATCCATGCAAAGGTAGTCCATAAACTGCTATAACACCCCAAATCATGCAACAAGCCCATAATATAGTGGTAGATGATCGACGAGGTAAATAACGAATAACAGTCACAACAATGAATTGAAACTTGTGCAAAATTCGTGTAACCAGTTAACTGTTTCGAACATCTTTGGAAAAATGAATATCTAAATTGCGTCTTGCAAATTGTCACTACTTATTACTCATGGCGAATATACAAGTCATAATACAAAATTTTGTGTTTTTAACAGTTAACTGGTTAAAGAATATAAATTAATTTTTCATCTGACAATGCATGTGTTCAAACAATTGTTTGGACGGTTGCAAAATTCAACGCATTAAAGTACGCGAATTGATTGAACATACAACGTATGCACCAGATTTAGCTCTGACTCTGATTATAATCTGTTTCCAAACTATGAAAAAATTCCTGGCTGGATTATGTTTTAAATCAAATGACACACTTTTAATGATATGATATTGAATTGTTGAGAAAACGTTGGAATAAATATATTGAAATTTTTCAGACACTTCTCGTATTATTGACTATATGAAATGTATAACATAATTTGTGCATATATACATTTTTGGTTTAATTATATTCATAAATAAATTCTAATATATTTTCGTGATATTTAATATTTTGTCATTACGATTGGGAGTGTATATGTATTGTTTTCAAATATTATCGAGCAGGTGCTGCTAAGGCTATATACTATGTATCGGACTTAAAATTTGAATTTAAGCTTTTAAAGTGAAAGTTTTTCCAAAATCCCACTATTTCTCAAACGCTCTTTTCAAATCTGAATGTTCCCATTAGAATTAATATAAAAAACGATATTTGTGATTATTTAAAAATTTTGAATATAAAATATGTTTCATTATGAGTTCTAAATTTATATGAAAATATGTGACACAACTGGCCACTTTCAAGAAACCTGAATATTTCCATTGGAATAATTAAAGAACAGTTTCTCCTATTAATTTCAAATTTGAAAAGTACATTCTTTCTCAAGAGTTTTATGGAAAAATATGACACTATACACTTGCAATCACTCATGCAAAGCTATATGGAAGTCCAATTGATTTTATACAGCCGTCTGCTATTTCCATGTGATTTATATGTATTTTTGAGTGGGTAAAATTATTAGTAGTATTTTTCTTTTAATTTTATCCAAATATATATTTTTGTATGGATTTGTTCATAAAAACCAACAAACCGACGTATTTGATTTTCTAGCGATCGCATGAAATTTTATTTAATATGTGTGAACGAAACGTGGTACCTATTTAAACCCGAGGAATCCTAAAGGATAAGTTTCGTTTTTATAACTTTATAGAAATCACGCCACGCGTTATTAAATTGAAATAATTTTTCAAAAAAAATTTATTAAACTAAAAAGTGATATCAATGCAACAAACGAATTGAATATTAATTTTTCTGAAAATAGATTTCGAAAATATTACGATACAAAAACGAGAAATTTCATCGTGATCGATATTCCCTTAGTCAATAAGTAAATATGCTAAAACTCAAAACAGAAAAACGTTCTTCGTAATTCTTAACGTTCAATTGGTCAGCATAGTAGATTTCACTGGAAATACTTTGCAAAAATCTGGTAGTTTTCAATTTCAATTCATCTATTCTAAAGCACTACGATCAACCAATATAAAGTGTATATTTTTTATAAATTTAAAATTGAACAATAAATATAAGAGCAATAAAAATTTGTCACGCCATACATATTCTATCGGATAATAATTAATAAAAATAAATAAAATCATAATAAAGTTCAATTAAAATCCCCTGCTAAAGTTTTCTTATCACAAATATTCATAAAAATCTACAGAAACCTCAAATGATAATAAAAAGAATTATTTAAATATTATAAATTTCATTTATATCCAGAATTTTTGATTTTTCCTTGATAACAATACAGTCGACTGCTACACCAAATTACAAACAGCTACAAAATTTCATTTAGAAGTTCACAAATCATTCTTTGTAAATGTTTATATAAAAAACATTAAATGAATTTAATTATTGTTTAACAAAAAAATTTGCATTAAATAAAGTGCTCTCAATGAAATACTTCTTAAATGTTTGGTACGAAATAAATAGTGAATATGATAAATAACGTTCTGGAAAACTATCAAAATCAATATAAATTTAATTAAATACATGTTATTACATATACAATTGATTTTTTGACAACTGTTGATAAATGTAAAATAACTGATTTTAAGCAAATTAATCCTGATAACATTCATGCATGAAACTTATATATCTATAGATCTTAATTGGTGATGCCCACTTCTTCATATTGTTAAAACTGAATGAAATCATAAAATGAATAAAAGTAAATTCACAATAAATTAATTTCATGTAATAATTTATAATAGAAACCGACTCCCAGAATTGTTTTACGAATTGTGGATTAAGAAAGTACAAAAATTACTTATTTAATGGATAAATTAATAACTTGTGGCTATATATTTAAATATAGTACCAATACCATTTTAATCACATGAATGAAAAATAATACAACGGGAAACCACCACCCGTCACTCCACCTTTTAAAATTATTACAAAATGCAAATAATTTCCTGTCGTCAAATAACGATGACGATTGTTCCATCCATATACTATTCTATTTATCTTATCTTACATTATTATATAAATGGAAATCTCATTTTGTTATAATAATTAAACTAAATTTCAAGTTATCAATTATATTAATTTTATAAATAATAAATATAGTTTCTTTTTTAAATATAATACTCGTAATTATAATTATATTTTAGTGTTTTTATTATAGGAATATTTTATTAATTAATTTTTTTAACACGATTAAAAAAAAATGATTGGTCCAATAATATTGCATATTATTAATTTAATTTTTTTCTTTTTATTAATTATATTTAATTGATTAATAATTTAAATATATACGGTATAATCTATATTGTATATGTGCAATGCATTCACTATAACAATTGTATTTTATATAAAATCGTATGGAAATTTTGTTATCAACATTAATTAATCAATTTGAACCAAGCATAAAAATAAATACAAAAAGAAAATGCAAAAATAAGTGGAATTTTAATTTGGTTTTGCTACAAGAAACCACCCACATATTGTAAAAACAGTCGAAGAAATCTCTTCTTTACTCCCAGCACATGTTATAATTTTTGATGCAATAACAACTGTACCCAGTAATCAAAACAGTTCTTTTCTCTTAATGAGACATCCAACACTTCTAACTGTTCAACTATACAACACTATACAAAGTGTTTCATGAACATCAAATTTTCTCTAAACACATACAATTGGCGCAGTTGAGTCGCCACAAAATTCTGTTTTCTAATTTACCAGGCATTTTTTTGTTAAAATGTTTTGGACAAATTTTCCAATTGTCAATTGTAGTTGGACGGTAAGGCATAAACGCTGTAAGGACACGACAATTAATCCT
Source organism: Bibio marci (assembly GCA_910594885.2). Taxonomy (NCBI): domain Eukaryota; kingdom Metazoa; phylum Arthropoda; class Insecta; order Diptera; family Bibionidae; genus Bibio; species Bibio marci. The sequence goes on from OU343114.1 coordinate 58,827,616, forward strand.
TTTGCTAAGTGTTTACAAGGAATTTAATTGAATCTCAACCACACTTAATAATAATTTAATTAAAAACCATTTCGTATATTACATAAATTAATCAAATTCAGAAATCTGAATATACAATGAATCATATATACTAAAAAGTTGCCATAAATCCTTTATAAAATGTTTGAATTTGACTAAAAATCCAGTATTTCAGATAATGAAATAATTCCCAATGACTAAAGAATAATATAATAAAATAACTCGCAGAATACGAATCATTATTCTACCGATATAGATGACTTTAAAGTCACACATAAGAAATTTTATTTTTTGGATACAAGAAGAAGGACTATGTTTGACTATCGAAATGTTGTAATACATGATGCAACAATGTCCGAAAAAGATCGTGGTTTAACCGAAATAAAGCTTCACGACGGCAAAACCAGAATTGCTATACACAAAAACAAGTTGTGGATATGGTTGCATTGCTAGGTATTAGGTATACATTATAAGCTGCCTGTTAAAACGTTTCTCTATTGTGAACAACTAATGAACGCCAAGTAAATAAAATAAAGTGGCCGATATTGAACATAAGAAAAAACTTGTATTTCATCATGACAGGCCACACACTTTCGTAATGACTAGATATAAATTATCAGATTGACTGGGAAGTTTCAATGCATCAACCGTATAGTCAGACGTTCTACGGTGACGAAATTATGGTTTTATATAGCAAAAAATTGTGTTAAGTGAATCGTGCATTATATAAACAATGAATAAAACAACGAAGTTTACACAACTTAAAAAAGGATAATATTAAATTCGAAAATGAAATAAGCAATAAACATAAACTAACAAATTTAAAACGACAAAGCATATTCAAAGTCGTTATGATTTTATTAAGACAACAAAATCTGAATAGGAAGGAAAAATATAATCTTATGAATCATTGCAATATATTTTCATCTTTACTTTATAATGGAAGACGGAACTGTTAACATCAGTCACAAATTGTTAAATGCGATTTTAAATATGTAGACAGCGACGGTGATATTTTTAAAGAAAAATTTGCTCAATTTTTGTTAAAATATTAAAAATTCCTTATTGCAATATTTTATTTATAATTTTATCATGGGCAACGAATTCGAATAATGAATTTATCATTAAATTTATTACATGTACTAATACTTCACATTTACATTATTAAAACTATCTTTTTCAAAAATATACTGAGAGTTCACAAAATTTCTCGGTTGTAACATGTCGCAGTAATCATATCGTACCTATCGCACCCACCATTAGCAAATACAACACAGATTTTTTTTCCATTTTGACTGTTTTCCATGTCGAAAAAAAAACTAATATAAAAAATGTTATATTTTTTGGACAATAAATTTAGCCGTTTTGAAAAATAAAAAATATCGCAACAATCGAGATTGCATGATACAAAAATGTGGGAAATCTCGCTTGACTTTTTCCGATTAAAAATTATCAACGAAATAGTGACCGCGAGATACTCAACAGACTTGAATATAATATATATAAATAATGGACTGGTTCTGTGTTATGCACATGCGCACAGAACCAAGAACAATTAATTCGGATTTTCAAACGAAAGGTACTCCGTGGCATATTTGGTCCAGCCAAAGAACAGTATGGTTGGAGGCGAAGATACAATTTTGTATTAGACAAGTTATAATGCCATGGAGTAACTAAGTAAGTAAATAATGGACTAGAATATATTTTTGAATTAATGGGAGTTATGAGTCAGAGTATTATTGAATATTGAAAAAATCCGATAATATATCTAGGAATAATATTTCATTAATATATTACGATCTTAAGTAACAGCACACAATGTGATAAAATGTTGTCAAAAATATGATAAAAGGTGGTAACATAAACACATTACAAAATTATTTTAAATAAATAGATCCTTTTTACTCACTCTATATATAATTTAACACAAAGATATGTATCATATGTGATACACTAAAAAAAATGTATAAATAAATTGTAAATTGTCAAAATTAAATACAAATATTCAATTATTAATGCAATTAATAGTTGAGTATGCACTCGAAATATGATTGCGCTATAACAATGAATGAAAAAGATTTCCATATAGCAAAAATTTTATATAATTACTCTGAAGTGAATGCATTTTTGTGCGCGTTTAAATTTATTATTCGAAAAAAAAAAAAAGTATTTGAAATTGTTAAAATATTAAATATTAATTTAATTGTATTTACTATTTTTTATTTTACATAATAATTATATTTGATTTCATTTATGTATTTATATTTTATTATCAAAATAGGGCGGGAATCGATATTTGATTTGATTTATTTGTATATAATTTGTAATTTAATTAATTATTTTTTTATTTTATTTTGAAGATTTATGCAAAAGCATATTTTATTTATTTATTTATTTATTTATTTATTCATTTATTTATTTATTTATTAAAAATAATGATGATGATAATGATTTTAAATATTATTATAAATTGGCTAATATTTATATAATGTAATAATAATTATTATTTTTTTAAATAAATTTAATGATAATTGATGTGTTTTTTTATTTTGGTTTTCTTTTCTTAATTCCATTTTTTTTTTAATTTTTATTAATAATTAATATTTAATAAAATTAACAATAATAACAATAACAATACGAAACTGAATGGCAGTAATTTTTTTTTTTTTTTTTCATATATTTTTAAGTACAATAATAAAATATTTTAATTTAATATAATTTTTAAGTAAATAAAATAAAAATAATATTATATTTATAATTACTTCTCCAATGTTATTAAGTTGTAGTTCACAGAGACATAATTGTTCTCAGATCTAAACACATCTTATAAAAACTAATTGGTGTTTGTATTTATTTCTGAATGTGTGATTTTAATAAAACATGCTTAATTTGAACCTTATATAGTTAATAAATTATATACGCGATATGAATGTTTGAATGTGTGTCATGGATAAATGCATGTGTTTAGTTGTTCTAACTATTTATATGCGTAAATGCAAAGAACTTTTGTTAAGGGTTGTTGTTTAAATTGAATATGTAGGTGTCGCAGCGGTCACCACCGTCCATAATTGATATTATTTTTGAACAAAACAATGAATTTTTGTACTATTTACATTTTTAGTAAATATTATATAAAGATGAATTTAATTGTATTAATACAATCCAAAAGATTGTTACGTGAATCATTTAAAAATAACTAACAGATTAAATTTCTAAATAATTTATTATTTCCTAATCTTAATTATAGTATTGTATTATGTGTATATTTATATGGCAATTGAAAATATAAATATTATTGATAGCTATACTTAAATTTAAAAAAAAAAAAAATTAATATTATGTATTGCGAAAATATAATTAATTAGAAAAATATTAATTAATGGATATAAAAAAAAATAAATGGATTGTATTTAGAGATTATTAATTATAGAAAAATAGAGATTGAATGTATTTATTTTGGTGAAAAAAAAGAAAATAATTGAATAAAAATAAGTCATTTCATTTATTATACATAAAACTTTAAGGCACTTATGATGGGTAGTTGACACGCAATTGGTTTTTTAAATGTGATAGCAACTCAAAAATGTTCCGTCAAGGAAAACAAAAATTTTAGAAATACATATTTATACCTAATCAGAATTGTTCATATACATGTGATAAAATATACCGAGATGCATAGCCAACAAAAATATAGATAATTATATCTTAAATATTTTGAAAATACTAAAATATTAATTTTAATTATTAAAATTTGATATCTGTTGCACAATTTCATGTATTTATTATATTAAGTTGTTACATATAAAATGTCGGATTTTAACAAAGAAGTCAAACAGTTGGATAAATGGGTTCCGCACGAACTGAACGAATAGCAAAAAGAGCATCGTTTTGAAATCTGTAGTTCTTTGCTTCTAAGAAATAAAAGAGAACCATTTTTGCACAGAATTATCACCTGTGATGAAAAGTGGACACCTTATGTCAATAGACGTCGTGCAGTGCTATGGTTGGTTGTAGATGAAAGTTCAAAAACAACACCAAAAGCATCGCTACAACCTAAAATGGTTATGATTACTGTTTGGTGGTGTATGGCTGGAATAGTTCATTATAAATTTTTAAATTCTGGCGAACCAATAATTGGATAATTACACAGTCGATTTTAATTGAAACGAAATCGAAACGCTTCAAAAACGAAAGAAAATCGTACAGGTAAACGCGCGATATTAAACGAATTGAATGGCAACATATTTTTCATTCGTTTTTCATGCGGTTTTTTTAATGACATTGACATTTTTAAATAATTTTTCGTTTATTTTTGTTTGTTTTTTTCCAATATTTATTAATAATTCCATCATATTCACCGGGGCACATCTCCAACTGATTATCACTTTTTTTAAACATTTGAACAACTTTCTCCGTGATAATAAGTTAATCAATGTACAGCAGATCAAAAACTAATTTTACAATTTTTATGAAAGTGATATCTGATATTTTTCAGTGATTCTGGGATTCCCATATAGTTTCTTCTTGAAATTTTTATAAATTAATTAAACCTTCTGGCGGTATTATCTATATAAGTCAATTTAATTTGTGATTTGGTACATTATGTACGATGTAGTTCTCAGCCTGACACATAGCTTGGCTTAGAAAGTGTGAAACCATATATTTGTATTGGAAAGTTCCATCAATTAAAATATATTAAGATATACATGAATAATTTTATTTCGATCTGCCTGAAACAATTAAATATCGTGCAGTGATTAAATTCTTTGTTTTGGATATGGTTTAACACAAAAATAAAATTCCGAATATAATAAAAATATGCAGACCAATTAATGAATGGTGATAAATAATCGCAGAGGGTACTATTGTAATAATAATAAATTAAATTTTGTCGCCAACATTATTTGCTACATATTTGCAAAACAATTTTTGTATACGCGGAATGCATCATATATTTGCTCATATATTTTTGTTTATATGAGATGAGATGTCTTTGATTGTACCGTGCTCTGAAAATATTTATGTATTATGTTAAAATTATTGATGTGACAACAGTACTTGACTCATAGTCAATGTAGTAAATTTTAAACTGTCGGATTCCCCACTTATAATAATGATCCCAAATTTTTCCCATAATATTTATGATGATTTATAATGAAGATAATATTATTAGAAATGTATGTTTTTATACCCAAACCCTTCATTTTGTTCAGGCAGCTATAGATGAGAATAATAAACGAAATAATATTCTATATTCTTTGTAACACATTACACGCGATATTTATGTACGTAATGTAACAGAATGGAGGTGAACTATTTCTACTATATCGATTTGTCTATATATAATATACATAAATTGAATATTGAGGTATAAAGTTTCGTCCTTTTTGTATAGTAATTTGGCTTCATTTTTTTTTTGCTATATAAACTAATATTAGTATATAATCTATAGAACTGTGATAAAAAAAAAATTGTATATTTTATGTAACCCGCGTACTGTAAAAATATTGTTTTGTCCAAAATAATATCTGCTTACTTTTCAATTAAACAAACTCTAGGAGATGGGCATATATTTCTTATAAAAGTAACTCTACATACGTCATCTGCCTAATATACACAAATTATATATTTAACTTAATGTGTGTTGGAATTTTTTGGTTAAACCTTACGTTTTAAACTCATTATAATTATTATAATGATATGATTAATATTAAATGAAATTATAAATATTAAAAAATATATATATAAAATATAAGGGAGGGCCTTAAATGTGTATGTATTTACAAAATTTATCTAAATTCCGTGGATTTCTATATGTAATGGGGGAAAAGATTTATTATATTTAAGTTTTTATTTTTAATTTTTCTAAATCGGTCCGTGCTTAAATCTTACACTTGGCATTTTTAATTTTTTATATTCGACATTTAAAGATTATTTTTATTTTTTTTTTGCTTTTAAGATTACAAATATTGATTTTATACATTTAATAATATTAACGTTTTCTTGTTTTCTGTGTGTATTATAAATTTTATAAATTTACATATAATAATTTATATAATGAATATAATCTAATTTTTAATTTTTTATCCCACAAAAATAATTTAAATAATTGATTAGCTGATTAGCTGTAAATGTATATATTATATTTAAACTTAATTAATTTCCTATACATTTGATTAATAAATATTTTTAATAAATTTAATAATAATAATAATAATAATAAAAAATTTTTTCTATAATAAAAATTCAGTCTTTTGTACGGTTACCGATAGTTAGGGTGGATTATCATTCTTTTTAAATGTAAATATGAACATTATCGGGTGAAATGCGTATTTTGTGTTTTGCCACCACGCGCACAACACAAATAAATACGCAACACAAACGCATGATGCATCCATAGTGGAAAAAATACAAAAAGAAAAGAAAATGTCTCATTAAAAATAAATTTAAATAATTTGGGAACGTCGATTTTGATAGATATTGTGTTATATTTTAAAATATATGTCTTAAATATGATATTTATAACATATAAGAAATTGGAAATTGTATCAACATAAATTTTTGCAAAAAAAAAAAAATTAATACAAATAATTATTTATATTTTAAGCCCAGACAGAATACAATTTTATTCTGTTTTGGGACGACCTTCCGTAAACTGTCAAAGTAGATTATTTAAATTTTAATTTTGATTTATATGTATCTCAGCGCATATGTCTGGCCAAAATAAAATGTGTCTACGTACCGAAATGGAATATGTTGTTCTATTATTAACTATTTTAGGCAAAAATTGATTTATTCGGCGCGTGTGTGTGTGTGTGTCAGTTGTATTTCAACCTATAAATTTAAATTACACAACATTTTATAAATCAATTTAATTAGTTACACGACAAAATATGTTTATTTCCTATACTGAACTCTTTATGTAAAGGTAAAAATAAACGTGTTAATATTGAGCTGCGTTCGTCTTGGAATACGGACCAAAACATACGCATTCGGTTTTATACTGTAAATATAAAATATCATAAATGTACGCCTTGTTGAAAGAAATATTCTAAAATTATTTATCCGAAACAGCGGCTGGTCGTGAAAATTATTTTAACATAACATAAAAAGTATGAGTACAATATATTATTGAGGTCACATATAAAATTATTTGTCTTAAATTTTGCGCCATCAACGTTTTTCCATTTTTTTCCATTACAGATTTTGAAAATTCAAATAATTTTCAATGTTTCACCGTATAGATCATGGAGCGATCCATGACTATAAAAAATATAGCCTAATTTCAAATAAGTGTCACTGAACATTTGTATTTATATAGAATCAGTGACTCGTAATGTGACAAATTGGTAATTAAATTAATTTGAAAAATCTAAAATATAATTTGAAGAATCGTCAATTACTTTGCGGCAAAATTCAAAAAATTTAAATTTCGAAAAAAATGTTTTTTTTTTTCCAGAAAATTTAGTATGGGACACTGTTAATTTTTTTTTCCCGAACGTATGTGCCTTAACGAATATAACATCTACGCGAAATTAAATTTGTGATTATTGTAGCTTGTTGTTCTTTATTGACTTTTCCAATCCATAAGCTTTTAAATAGTGTAGCAGCTCAATATAACATTTACAAAATCGAACTTTGAGAATATATATACGAATTACAAAAAAATACGTGTGGTGTTCAAATAGTTCGCAGAGTTACATCTATATAATAGAGCAGTATATTGTATAATCTAATTTATTTTTAAGTTATCCATCTATATAATACAAATTTCACATATATGAAATTTCAATTCGATCTGTCAATTAATTAGTATAAAAAGATCTACTTAATATGTGTCATGTGTTAATTATTGTACAATTAATCGTGCGATGATTACAAAAAAAATGTTCAAACACAATGGATATTCATGCCGATACGGTAATTGTGTTAGAATGTGTCAGTTCCCTCAAACATAATGCTTTGTAATTGGGTATTTCAATTTTAACTTGGTATAGTGAAAACATTGAAGTGTAAACCCAAAAAATAATTAAACACGAGAAATGATATCTTATATGATATTGGACGACCGGCGATTAAAAGTTATAGGCATTTCAACTGGATCGCTGTATAAAATTTTAACTAAACATTTGCGTATGAAAAAGCTATGTGCACGATTGGAATAGCATTTCATTTAAATTTATAAATTCAAATGAAACGGACTGATCAATGTTTGAACTATTTTAAGAAGAATCAAATTTCGGTTTCGTCTGTCTATTTATAACTATGGACGAAATATGGATGCACCAGCAGAATCAAAAAAGCAAATAAAACAATGGATACAACCTGTTGGAAGTGCACCAAAAAAGACAAAATATAAAAAAATAACCGGAAAATATTATTCGAAACTTTTGGATAAACTTGCTGTGAAAATTAATTTAAAAAATTGACATTTTCCATAGACAATGCACCAGCACATAAGTCTTTTGACGATGGGAAAATAGAGAGATTTAAAGTACGAATCTTAGGAACATCTAGTTTATTCACCGGATTTGGCTCCAGTTACCAAATCTTAGAAAATTCTTGGTGTTTTTCATCAAACGAAGAAGCGAAAGCAGCTGTATTTTGTAGATCTGCCACTGCATAAGGTCAATTAGTGTCACCGGAGAGTATAAAAAATACATTAATCTTTATCAATACAAATAAATATGTGCTTTGATTTCAGCTCTGCGAACTTTTTGAACATCCCACGAAAATATAATAAATTCTATATCCCTAAAATTTTAATTTTTTTTTAATTTATTCCCTAGGCATATTTGATACAATTCCACTAAATTAAATATTTCAAAAAATACACAAATATCAAAATCGACTTCCACTGGTAATTTTTTTTTTATTATTTTTGTATATTAATAAGAAATTATTATAAGGAGCAAAATTATAACAACATCAATGAAAAATATATAAATTATTAACGAAGAAAAAAATTATGTATAATTAATATTAAAAAAAAAAGAGTAAAGGAACAGGCGCAGGCAAAAATTTTTGCTCTTATAAATTAAAACATCGAAATCATTCCAGCTTAAATTGAATAAAAAATATAAAAATATTAACAACAAAAATTAACGTAAAAAATTAATAAAAAAGGATGATAAGCATTAATATAATAATAATAATAATAATAATAATAATAATAATAATTATAATAATAAAAAATGTATTAAAATTTGTTTATTAATTTTTAAAAAATAAATTAAAATCCTTTTTTTTATCAATAACATTTTTAGAACCAGAAAAATATTTACAAAATTATTATTAAAATTTAATTATCAAATAAATGTTTCAATTCATAGAAAAATTTCTCCAGAGTTATTGTACCCATCTAATACTTTTCTCAATCGAAATAATTTCCGTAGTTATCTAACACTTATAATATGAAGTGAGGTTATCAAAAAGATACGTCTAGATGACAGTTTATCTTTTGTTTATCGCTATTAATTGTTTATATTTTCAAATTCGTTTAACTAGGCAATTTATATTGATGTAAGGACAACGCATTAAAATTATTAAAACTTACAATGAAAAAATTGTTGTTTTTTTTAATAGTTTTAGACAACGAATCTGTAATTCAGAAATTACAAATTTTTATGCTTATTTCCAACAGCATACACCCAAAATGTGAAATTAACTATTTATTGCTAAGAAAGTGATGAAAGTAATTTTGTTCGTCATTAAACAAATAGGCCATTAACAGCAGCGCGCTAAATTGGCAACTGATTGCTTATGGCGTAAAATCCAATGTTTAATTTCAACGATATGGAACTACAGCATACATACAACAAGTGAAATTATAATAGATATAATTCCAATTAGATTAGAATTAAATCAAATAGATTGTGTCATGAAAATGAAGATTTTAATTAAAGTTGCCGTCAGTATATAGTTGGAATACCACTACATAACTCAGTATATGAAAACTACCAATACATGGAATTTAGCTGGAAATTCACTCGCAACATTTCAATTCATTGGAGTATCTAGAATATGGTTTGTTTTAAATAATAAGTATATTGTTTTTTCAATTGACTGAATCTTATAGTTGGAAAAATTCACTATCATTACCACATTTTCTCTTTATGGATTCACAATAATGTACCATTCTAAGTTCAAGGTATCTACTGAAATTATCTACAGTTATTGCTTACAAATAATAATTTCAGGAAATGAAAACATAAATTGTAAAAAAGGATCAAGTTTCTTTTTTTCAGCGGTGTGATTTTTTTAATTTATTAGGCCTACACACACTAACTAAACAAACCAACAACAATCTGAAATTAATGAAAATGTCGTTGCAGCGTGTGAAAAAATCTTTTAAAATTACTCCTAATTCTCAAATCGCGCAATGTTTGCGAACATATAACGATACAGTATTTCATTTGTAATTGTCTTAAACTTTCATTTGATATATTGTACATCAGAAATTGGACAATATTTTGATTAGCTTGAGTTTTATTTTAAATAACATTCAGGCGTTCATTTGGCTAGTGGTGTCGCATTTCATTTCCAATGAACTTTTTACCAGGAAATAATAGCAATCTAAAATGTATATCATACCACAAAACAAAGTTTGAATTATACACCCGTATATCAATTTATGCGAGGTAGGTGCCGCGTCGATTATACAAATAACTTAGTAAGGAAAAGTTTTTTTTTTAAATTTTTCTAAATAAAATTAATAGAGAAAGTCTCCGCCTACAATTTGACTTATATACTTTTATAACAGGGTGTAAAATGTTTTATAAAATTAAATTTTCATTACTGTGGTTATATATCGTGTTTCTGAATACGTGAAATCTAAAAATGATGTCAATATGTCGATTGGATCATCCAAATGGAGAAAGTGCAGGTTGACCCGAAAAAACCAATACACGTAAAAATCAAAACAGAACGCGCCTTGAAGTGAATATTGATATTGTTATAGGTATACGAGAAATATGGAAATATAAATATATAAGATAGGTCAAAATTTCATAACAAACAGACCATTAGTTTAGAATTTACAGTGGATTAATTGACACTTTGTTTGTTATTTCCCCAGAAAAATGGATTTAAAGCAGTTTCGTGTGTTGTGATGTGTGTATGATGATATAAGTGTTCCAAATTTTATTTCAGGTGTACACGTACAAGCGAGCGTCAACGTTTTTTCTATTCTAATCGAACACATTCTATTTATAACATTAAATTATTTATAAGAATCCATTAGATAGACAATTTTCTTCAAATATAATACATATTTTTAATAACTCAACTCTACACACATGCTTCTAAAAACTCACGTAATGTTTTTAAAAAAAAGTTCTATGTATCTTTTATATCGAAACGAAGGAAGGGAACGCAAATACATTTCGCAACATGTATTCAATTTCAATATATTTGTGTAATTAACGTATAGATACCAGGTATAGGAGTATGAAGTGAGCCGCTGCTGGCTGTACTTATATTAGTAATTGTGAAAGAGCCTTAATGCGATGTTTTTTGTATTGTTTTGACATCTGTCAACAACATTCAGTGTGGTAAATTCCATTTGTAATACAACAACATAAAATTTTATCGTGTTAAAAATGTCTAATTTTGTGCCTTCAACAAACGATTTGCGGGAATCATTAGTTTTTTGTTATCATTTAAAGAAAAACGCAGCTGAATCTCAACGAATGCTTGTAGAAGCTTTTGGTGATCATGCTCTATCATTAGCAACATGCAACAGATGGTTTCAACAATTTAGAGACAAAGATTTTGATTTGAGAAATGAAGAACGTGGAAGACCACCAAAAAAGTTTGAAGACAGTGAATTGCAAGCATTGTTGGACGAAGATGATACACAAACTCAAAAACAACTTGCAGAAGCCATAAATGTAGATCAAAAAACAATTTCTAATCGTTTAAAAGCAATGGAAAGATTCAAAAGTGTGGAAAATGGGTTCCACATGAATTGACTGAAAGGCAACAAGAAAATCGAAAAACCATTTGTGAATTCCACCTTCAACAATACAAAAGGAAGTCTTTTTTTGCATCGAATCGTGACTGGTGATGAAAAGTGTATATATTTTGAGAATCCTAAACGCAAAAAATCATGGATTACACCAGGTAAAGCAGCAACATCGACTGTAAAACCAAAACGATTCGGTAAGAAGAGTGCTTTGTGTTTGGTGGGATCAGGAAGGTGTGGTGTATCATGAACTTCTGAAACCTGGTGAAACTGTTAATACGGTTCGCTACCAACAACAAATTATCGATTTGAACCATGCATTATTAGATAACCGACCAGAATGGACAGAAAGAAAAAAAAATCTGTTAAGGTAATTTTGCAACATGATAATGCACCAGCACACAAAGCAAAACCAGTTCATGATACGATAAAGTCGCTTGGATGGTAGCTGTTACCACACCCGCCTTATTCACCAGACTTGGCTCCTTCGGACTACCATTTGTTTGCATTGATGGGACATGCTTTGAAAGAACAGCACTTCAAAACATCTGAAGAAGTTGAAAGTTGGCTATCTGAATAGTTTTCGTCCAAAGCAACACCATTTTTTCGACGTGGTATACGAAAATTGCCTGAAAAGTGGTTAAAATGTGTAGAAAGCGATGGAAGTTATTTTGAATAAAATATTTTTGATTTTGCTATTCTAAATAATGTGTTTTTCTTCCTTTCAAAAAGGCTCATTTCATACTCATATACCTGATATAGAATATATTATATAACAAATTTGTTGATTCAAAACTTTAATAAGATAAAACAAAACTTTTTTTATATATATATACAATTTCCATTTTTCAATACATTAGCTACTGTTTGGGAAATGGTTTCACTTCCACATTTTGAATGTATATACAAAGAAATACTAATCAAAATAATAATATTAAGTTTATTTTGTAGAAATTATATGAATTTTTATTTAACTTTTTAAAATATCAAAATGATTTTTAATTTTTGGTTCATTTTCTCATCTCATTCGAAAATATAAGATGTATAAAAGCGAAATATAAAACGGAGATAAGAGTACATATAATGAATTTTTAAATATTTTCCCATAAAGATTTGGAGGGACTAATATAATTATCAATTTACCAAAAAACGAAAATTATTCGTTGTGCTTTAGTTAAAATAAATAATAATTTATATTAATATTACAATATATTGTTATTATTAAAAAAAAAAATTAATGCTTATATCCTTTCCTTTTATATCATTTCTATACTTTCGAAGTTTGTCGTTTATGAATACTCGCTAATGTCTCTACGTCTTAGAATATTTAATAATTAATTATTACGTTTTTAACGTATGACAAAAAAAAAGTAAATAAATAAATAAATAAATAATAATTATGAAGTAAAAATACATAACATTTAACATGCTTCATCATAAAAAATAAACATGTATTACACACGTTCCATATATTTAATAATAAATAAACATATAATTATTATACTAAATGTTAAACATAAACAAATTTTGCATGCTCATAGTTATAACATTTCCTATTTAAATACATATGATGGTTTTAGGTATCTTATCTTATATAATGTAAATAATAAAGTAATGTTTAATATTTAAAAATACATCCTTTTCATCTATATTACGGCATTTTATAATATACACCTAAATAACAGATATAAATATAGAGATATTCCCTACAAACAAGAAGATGATTTGTGCATCACACTCCGCAAAAGATAAACTTTATGGCAGATGATTAACACATTCGTGGTATTGCACAGTTCCGCCCAATCGGAAAGAATTTCAACCTCGAAGAAGCAACTTCTTGATTTATAGCTTTTGTAAAATATAAGACACAAATGAAAGATTTTCAGAGCAATCGCTGATTTATAGCATCTATTAGATTGTATCTTTTATTATACTGGGGTATAACGGACATAAATTCACTGTAATTTGAAAAATAAATTATAATAATGGTAATAGAAACTCCAAAAGAATATGTAATATAACTTTATTTTTGTTGTATACGTTTTCACTAGGGATAAAAAACAAGATTCATATAAATATATTTCGATTGTGGAAATAATAATATATTTTCAATTCCGCAGGTTCACTCAACAAAGTGAATACTAATCATGAAACGCTGTCGTTTAATAAGTCTAGCACTATAAATGGAATATTACCGCAAAATATCGCGCGTATATACTAAATGTTTGGTGTTGGCTTAAAGATTACAACGTTTATGAGTCAAAAATAAATACAATAATAATACATATGTAAATTTATAATTAGAAAGATATGAATAATTTAAGTATATGCGCATATTTTATATATGCTGACTGTCTATAAACATATTGAGTTCTAAATACACAATAATTGCTAAAACAACACACAGCCTCCTGAAGAAAATCGTGTAGATCGAAAGCGGTCGACAATACAATAGATATGAAAATAAATTAAATAAATGATATTATCTATGTATTTTTCATTAAATTATAATATATTCATACATAAATGTGACCGCATATAAATAATAAAACACCTAATCATAAATAATCAACAACATTTTTGAATAAATACCGAGAAAATATGCTCTTGTTATAATTACGTTTAACAAATAACTTTGCAATCAAAATTTCAGATATATAAAAAGGACATGTGTGTTTTGTTTACATTTCAATTTTTAAAACTATATTACATTTTGTAATTTACAGTCACACACAGACAGCGGAATATAAAATTAAATTAAATTAAATTAAATTTATGTAAATTCTATGCAAATATGTTGTTATTCAATTTGTTAATCATAATAAAATTATAAATACATATACAAAAAAAAGTTATGATTGTCATGAATCATATGTGACTCATATGTTTTATAAATCGATATAAAGTAACAATAAAAGTTAGGTATTTCACATAGTAATATAATGGCAAAAAATTAAGACTTAAAATCTCGGAACCTCTCGTTTCTAATTCATAGACGTAAATTTTTTTATTCAATTAGTTTGTTAATTCAACTAACTGGAAAAAACTATTTTTGGTATTTGTTAACGTTTTCATGTAATATTCTTCATTTTTCATATAATATATAGAAAATCAATGCTGCTGCTGTAATAAAATCAATAAAATTGTGTGAACTTGATATCCAGAAAGCGAATAAATTTGGTAATTTTGTCAGCTTCACAATGTAATATGTGTATACATAATGGAATTATATAAACAATATTTTAGTAAATAATACCCACAGGTCAGATTTCCATAAACCTCATGCCGGGTAAATTTGGTTATTTTTTCATCGAATATGTAAGATAATGAACACTCTATTTTTTTAAGTTTCCAGAATTAATTACAGCCAGCACATATTTCAAAAAAGGTTACAGAAACCTAGTAGATTTGGTGACCTTTTTATCGATTTCACATTTAGTATATTCAGTAAATCGATCGTATTCAATTTCCAAGATTTATTTGTGAACATTTAATTATTTTTCAGCTGGGTTACCATTTTTTCGTTTATAGATTAACCAAATAGATATACTTGGAAATATGATGTTGTACGCTACTCAAAAATTAACTTAGACATTATTATGACACAATCATTCATACATAAAAATATTGGAATAACAGGAAAACATCTACCTTTCGATAATGGCAGACCAATTGGTGCGGTTTTGTAAACTTCCATGTGTAATAATTTATCAACTTGACTGTAAGGAATATGCTCCAATTTGAGTAACATCACTTGTCTATATTCAAGACATAATTCAACACTGAGTAGTTCCATGCACACGAATAATTTGATAATTCTTCAATAGATTGAAAACTCAATGATAATTCTTTCAAGCTGCCACTGTTTATACAGTAAGTTTTTGGATGGAACACAATGACCATATATCGATATTTTATGATTTAATGTTTAAACCCAGTGGCTATTTTTCAATCAATCTAATATTATGTTCAAACATATGCATAACAAAACACCACTATCTTTACAAATCTACACGAAATTAAAGGGGTAAGTAACTATGATTATGTATACGTAATACAATTTATAATTTTCTAAAAATTCATAAGTTTTACTATGCAAATACACGTTTAATATTAATAATTGCTATATACAATAATAAAATGACAGTATAATTCAAATGAAATTACACAAATAGTTTTGATTTTGATAAAATAATAAAAATATGTTTTTCTGAATAAAATTAATAAATAAACAATTTTTTTTTTGGCAAATATAAAGAAATTAACATAAAATAAGTAAGAGTAAGAGAGAGAGAGAAAGAGTAACAAATACAAAATATGCATAAAAAACGCAAAATATGATTATGCAGAATATAATAAACAAATTAACATTTTAAAAATTTAAATAAAATTAAATAAATAAACTGTACACAAATAATAAACAATAATAAATTCGTAATAATTTTTAATGCCTAATGCAAAATATAATTAAAAAGAATGTTTTTTTTTTTTTGATTTTTTTGTTGGATGTTTTGGTTGTATGAAATTTGAAAAATTAAATTTTTTTCTCTAAAATTAACACAAAAGCTAGAGCATTTTCTAAACATTGATCAATTTAAAATTTTTTATTTTATATTTTATAATTTAAAAAAAAATAAAATAATATTTATATTTTTAAGGACGAAACACTATAACAAAATTATAATTTTTAATGATGCGATGTAATTTTTTTTTTTATTTATTTACACACACACAAACAATTAATAAAATAATAATTTGATATGATAAATGTGTGCACTTTGCAAAATAAATAATTATAAATTTTAAATAAAACACAATAACGAAAAACGACAACAAAATTGATATAAATATAATAAAGTTTTTGTAACATACCTGAGACGATTGGGTATCAAGTGTATGGGCTGACATAACAACTGTTGTTGTTTTATGTTTTTTATCTTCATGATGTTCATTTGGTGATTTTGGTGGTATACCACTGCCTGTTGTAGCATTAGTATCAGGCAAATGTGCACCTAATGCTAATGATTCAGCTGCTCTTACAATATCTAATACCTATATAAAATAGATAAAAATTAAAGTTAAAATTAAAAACAATATTTTAAAATGTAATACGATAGATTAGCATTCAAAGAGTTTCGAGTACATAACTGTAACAATTGCGATGGCATACTATTATTTTTTATGAAATAAATCATATTGAATTATATGAAAGCAAACAACATTCACTTCAGATAAATATAAGTTATGCATATAATATAAAGTAGTTTAGTACAATGTTACTCCAAGTTGTGCTTATGGCAACATTCATTACAGTTAAATAGGTAAATTTCTCCACCAATTGTACTGCAATTTACGAAAGATACATGTTTCCTTAATTCCATTTAATTATTTTTATATGGATGATTAGTTCATAATGATATGTGTGCAGATATTGTTAATTTCTGAGTTGCGTCAACACCATAATTTCAAAGATATCCTTTAATTTTTATTCCATAAACGAACAAATGGTCACCAGCTGAAAAATGGTAGTATTAAAATAAATATCGAAAAATTTCCTATAATTGGTGGAATTGAACCCGCTATATTTCATGGTTAATAATATATATTTCGGCGCTATGCCACTGCGCTACTGAGTGATGATTAGTTAAAAATACGTATTTTAAATAGAAACTCAAACATACGTATAACTAGTTGACATCGACTAGCCTCACGGTACTTGGATGTTCCCATTTAAGATGCATAGTTTTAAATAATCATAGACGCTTGAATTTGCTTGTCAATAGCCCCAATGGAAACATAACCTTACAATGATTATACATGTAGATAGAGCAATGCATAGTGGGAAACATGATAGATACGAAGGTAAAACAAGGCGGCATTTTTGCAACGCTTGGTTACATGTCAAATACGTATGGCAATTACTGAGACTGCTTCTGCAGTATATGATTGTTATAAAGACATAAATAACCGCTACGCTTAGCATGCTACATGGATGTACATGACATCAAACTGAAACAATCTTTGGGCATAATGGTCATTTAGAAAGATCTATTACGGAACTGGCTATGCCAATGGTTGAGATTAGGAGAGCGGTGTTCGTTTTAATACAAGCTTTGGATCACCTAGAGATGGGACGAGTGCAGGGAAATAAAATTTTTATTGCAATAAATAACCAGCTGGACGTCATTAGAAGCATGGAATGGATAAAGATGAGTATATCTTTGGCTTTAGAATGACTGCAAAGAATAAACATGATCATAATTCGGAATGAGTTCACTCTGGTCAAAATACCGTGGGAGGGTTCAAAGTATGGACCAAGGAAACCTTAGAAACTTGGTGGAAATTGTCAAGGGACATGGTAGTTTCGGATATCTTCTGAGACGAATGGCAATACTAGTGAAATATACATGAAGATTATGCATGGAAAACGAGGAGATTACAACGCATTTCGTATGTGCTGGCTTTTGTCAAGCAAATGTTTACCAGAATTCATTGTTGATTTTTATCACGTTGAATAACCTGTATAGTTGAATTGGTAGGGGTAGTGAAAAATTAACAAAATATGATCTATTTCAATATTCCCTAAACTATTTATAAATACATATAATAGTATTAAAATATTTGAATCACCCTTATACTATTATTGTGATTTCGCATATAGCAATCTGTTGATCAACTTTTCATAAAGTATTTTAATAGAAAAGTTGAAATGAGTCTATTTTATTTCACATTCATAAAATTGAATGAAATATTATTAAACAAAATTTATATTTGCATTAATCAAGCAGTTTTAAAGTTATACAGGCTTGAAATTGTCAAATCAAGGATTTGTTCAAAATTTACACCCACTTTCTTGAATGGATGGGATTAAGTAGTAAGTTTAGCATTGATTTTCAATTTATCATCCATCTAGAAACGAATAACCAAACAAAGTTGTCTTCAATGGTCACATGAAATGAGATGAGTGTGCTGATGAGCATTGGTCAATATCCTTTCTTCTCTGTAGAACATTAATAAAATAATGTTTGTGCAGAACAGCGTACAACATATTATTAGTGCAGAAATAGTCATAGGATCAGGGAGGGATAAACGTGAGTCGGTCAGGGGTGCCACGTAAATTGACAGAAGTGAACAAAGTACAATCTGGAAGATATGATTGTTTTGCTGGTTAGCTCCAAATTGATATCAGAGTTAAAAAACTTCATGACGCAACATACGATCCCAAAACATAATAACATTCAATTATAACCTGAATTTCAATAAATACATCTAACTCTGAATTATTTATGTTCATATAAACCGTATATACATACTTTTTCTTTTGTGCTTTTCTCTTTTGCATTAACTAATGCTTGTTCTGAATTTATTAATGCAACATCTTTTGATGTTACCAAATATTCATTTTCTTCTTCTGGTATTTGATCTGTTTCTGATGTCTATAATAATAATAAAAACGTAACAAAATTAAATAAAAATTTATTGTATAATAAATATTTAAAAATCATTCAGTATTATTTACTTGATGTAATGTTGACTCATCATCTTCACGATCTAAACTCGATACACTTTGACTTAATTCTGATCCGGTTTCAGATGTACGTGATCCTAAACGGCTATTACTATTAAAACCAGTACTCATGCCGCCAGCATTACCCATTGCATGTATTAGACTTGATTTATCATAACCTTTACATACAACCAATTGAATGTCATTACCAGCTGCCCGCAATGAATCAACAGCTTCTTGATGTGTAGCACCCAACAATGAAATACCATTTACTTCTAATATTCTCATACCAACCTAAAAAAAAAAATAATTAAGTTAAAATTACAAACAAAAAAACCAAACATGATTGTTTTAATTTATTTTAAGTAATAATACTTTTAATCGTCCATCTCGTCGTGCAGCACCTGAAGAATTAATTTTTGATACAAATACACCTTCATCAGAACCATCAATTGGATTACCACGTTGTCCATTTAAACCACCTTTTATATGCATGCCAAGACGTTCACCTTCATTTTTAACTATTATTACATTCTAAATTATGAAAACAATATAAAACCAATAGAATTAATAAATTATATTGAAAAACACTACAATAGTTATTTAGTTAATCTAATTGTAAACTGTAATAGAAAAGTGCTATACAATGGTAATTTGAAATAAAGCTTAAAATAATTATAAGTTATAAGAATTAAGCTTTTCTAAGAAAATTTTAATATAAAATGCTATTTATATATGCGTATACTTACGTACCTCAGTTTTTACATACTCTATGTGGTAATGCTTGCGAGAGAGATTTAAGAAAAATTTTTAAAAGTAAGATTTAAAATAAAAGCAACATTTTTATTTAGTTAATATATTTTTTTTTTTTATATATCATTGAGTTATAAAAAATTGTATTTAGAAATATAATTAATAGTTTTTTATTCGATATGTGAGTGAAAGTGAAACAAACATCGTGTAAAATAAATAAATAAAAAATACGCGCATTAGAACGTTCTAAGATATTATAAAATTATGAGTTGTTCCTATGTTTGATAAAAATTTAAATTAGACAATTTATACTGAAAAATGTGATACAAGAATTAATTAATTACTCGTTCGCATCACTATAACATAACTGAAAACAACACATTTTTCGGTTTGATGAACGAGATAAATTTTCAAATTCATTACCTATGGAAATACAAACGATCTCAATTTATTGAAATCGTGTGTAAAATGAACATGAATACATACGACAATTCTATAGATATCGCTAATTCTAGCCATCACAGCAGACAACAGGCATGAGTGCAGTTGTGTCTTTGTGGAGGGTCTGCAAGTATGTTTTTAAATTAAACTGCCGACAACGCGTAAACGTTGAAAGTGATAAAATAATAAATAGAATGATTATGTTGCAACTGATCTAAACATAACGGCGGTAAATATATAATAACCACAAAATCTTCAGAACGAAAGTTTATATTAATTTGGTAGATAGAAAATTCTATACCCCCGAGGTTAGTATAATATTACACAAATATATTACACAATGCTGCATACTAATTAATTATAATCAGACCAAATCAGACTCTCAAGTATAGATTTTGTCAACAAACGAAAAATATTACGCTTTTTAACTCTATTGGTTTGAGCATACAATAGAAAATGGTTTGTGTCATCGATATTTAACCACTTATATAACATAAATTAAGTGGGTATTTTAAAAAATACGAATTTTTGGTGTTTGGTTATAATTAAGTAGTTAGCGACGGTGGATTTAAACTGCCGCTTGTGATTAGTCTAAACATTCAATAAAAATTATAGATACAAAAACAATTTTGTATAAATAAGCGTTAAAAAATACTTTACTATTAAAATGTAAGCAATAAAATATAGTGTTCGAAATGACCATGATAAGTTCACTTATTTTTTTCATGAGTCTACATTGAAACAAAAAATAAATCTTCTATGAATGCAAACCCATTTCTGCTAAATGTTACCAGACTACTCTTACCGCAGGAAAAACCGTTCTCAATCTGCATATAAATTCCATTTACGAAGGAGGGAAATCCCTTTTCAAAAAGACGAAATGTCTGCTGATAAGGCAGATACTAAATATAATATTAATAAGCAGAAATTTAGCTCGAATTCGTTTTGGTTTAATTCAAAAAATTCAATCTACTTATAGACTGTTAGACGAGTTCTACTACTGAAGGCGTCTGAGACAGACTTGAAAATATGGAATGATCACAATTTGTATGAGTATTTGAATTGGGTTGTTATGAATTTCCTCAAACCATACTCAAATTTATATATTACTATATTTTATGGTTGTCTTTTTCTATTAAAATATTAACTACATCAAAATTCCTGGTTTGTAAAATCTTATGGAGAACTAGTTATATCTATGAACACTTATTAATATTGATTTAATACTTTCAAAGCATCCTGCTTAACACAAGAAATGCGATGATGCTGAACTTCAGGCATTGTTCCATGGGGATTTACGTTAACTCACAGTAGCAATATTTGACTAACAATTTTCATCTCATTTGATGTACGATGCGTGGTGCTGAAAATCCATAGAATGGAATATATTGAGTCGTGTAGAAAATGAATTATTACTAGGATATTACAAATTACCTTTAAGTGCAAACGTACAATAATTTAAGTGTAAAAAATATTACATTAAAAAATTTACATTGGTTTACATCTTTGATAACACTTTACATATTTAATTTTAGTTTTCATTAAATTCAATGGACACGGTACCGTAAAATATTTTTCGCTATTTTATTTTATAGTTATTTATACAAAAAAAATGTTTATACTCAGGGACATAGCTCACTATTGAACTAAATAAAACCGTATTCGTGTAATTTTTCTACAGATTTCGTTTCACTATATTGTCAAAAAAGTGAATTATATTCTAAGCAAATTTTGTGGTTTTCTGTTTTTCAATGTATCAATTATTTTTAATTTCTTATAATTTTGCTAAGCACATATATACCGTTCACATAGTGCAAATTATCAAGTTCACGGCGCATATTATTTGATAATGTGAACATCTATAGAATGATTCAATACATATTACATTTAGAAGAGATTAGTGCATAATATGCGTCGTCAATTTTACACATCAACATATTGAATATGTTGCAAATTCGCACAATGTGAATAAGATAATAGACACAAAAAGCCTGCGAGTGAACTTATATTAGTATGTCGCTAACTGTAACAATAAAATAGCAGTGCAAATTGGAATAAAAACAATCAAGGCCTGCTGCAAGAGTGCTACAACAATTCGTTTTGCATGTGTTTCCTCTTTTTGTATATAATTTAATTTCATATGTGCGCATTTTGCAAATTTTATGTACGATAATAATTAATTTAATTTTTAAAAATTAAATTTTAATTACTTGGAATCCCACAGGTAATGGATCATGTTGTATATATAATTTTATGTCATCGCCTGGTCGTAATAATTCCATAACAGCTTCTTGATGTGTAGATGTTGTTACATCGTTCCCATTAACTTGTAATATACGATCGCCCATACGTAATTTTCCTGATTTTGCTGCAATACCATCGGGAACAACCTGCATTAATTAAAAATTAATTTTTATGAACAATTTTAACTTCAAAATAAAAACCTGATTGGATTATATTATTTTGATTCGATCGCAAAAATGAATGTGTTCCCGAAAACAATATTTGTCCTTTCGTACCCAAATAAAGTGATTATTTTTTTGACGTTTCCTTGTTTCAAAATATTTTAAAATGAAACACATAAACGGTACATTAATTACACGCAATAGAACTACAATAAGTATATTTCAGAGAATATTTTTTGTAATCGTTGTACTCGACTGACTTAAAAATTGAAATTAATTTACAAAGATTTGTGAAAGTACGTGAAACACTTCCTTCGAGTGCTCACATCGAACCCAAATATTTTCAGTTTTATGCTATTCCTCAAACAAAATTTATTCGATAATGTTGGATTTATGAAAGGAAATGTTTCATATCATAAGTTCTAAGTGAGTTCCAAAGTTCCTTTGTGGAACTAGTTGACACTACTCCTACTTAATACGAATGCTCACTTATAACCTAAATATTCCCAATAGAATTGTTCTAGTATATTTGAACAAATTTTTTCGTTTTTTGAACTTTAATGATCATTTCTAAAATGTTGTGGAAGTATGGGACTAAATTCATCCACCAATATTCAATAATGAAAGAGAACTGTTGAGTACTCTTTTATCAAAGCCGTATTTTTTAATAGTTTGAACAACAAGAAGGCATTGAATGTAAGTTGAAACAAAATTCTATATTCAAATGTTAAAACGCAATAAACGTATCGACAGCAGTGTAAATAGTTTTGATATGCCACAAACAAACAGCATGTAAATTAGTTATAAAACTACGAAAACTATGATATTTTAATTATAACCCAAACAGCCAAAATCGATATTAAATTGTCGTCTATATGTCTTTGACAATTTTATGTGGATTTTGTCTACAAATATGTCAACTATTAACGACGACACGTAGATAGCGATTCTTTGTCAAACGTTTTGATTACAAATTTATCAATTTTTATTTTTGAAATTGAAATATGTACATTGGGCCGATATCACTGGCTGAATAAATGAGGAGTTTAATCGCAGAAGGAGCCTAGGTGCAGACTTACGACATGCGATCGGATGGGATGGTAGCTTCTGCTTGTTGGGAACGCCCGTAAACAAATTATGATTGGTTATGGGTGTATTAACGGGGCATATTGTACTCTAAACAATCATCTTCATAAATTAGTTTTGATTATAATTTCTATATGTGCTAAATGTTTTTAAAGGAAGAATCAGAATGGCATGAATACCCGCCGTATGCGTTATGTTTCTTTTAAAATATCCAATTATCTGACATTGAATAATGGTGACAAAGAATATAACAATAATTTATAGCATAAAATGACATCACCAATTTGTCGTTCCACATGTAACACATATAAAACGTAATACCTAGCCCATATTTACTTTCTCGAAAATTTACGAAATATGGTCGATAAGTTGTGGTCACTTAATTGTGACAAATTTATAAATTTCGGCTACTGGAGAATAAATATTAAATTGCATTATTTAAATCTAAATTTAATTTAATTTATAATGTAACGATTTTTTTCACAAAGCTTTATGAAACTGTTTGTTTTGGCATATTGTAGTTTATTTCATATATTTTAATTTAAAAAATTACATTAAATTTCTGACAGATTTACACTTAAAAATTTGGAAAAATATTCTATGATCTACGTTTCTTACGTTTAAATTAAACGGGATTTAACAAACTTTACATGATTAAATATAACGAATATTGTATCCATTCCGTTTCTTTTCGTATTTGGGTTTTGTGCAGTCAGAGAAAATATTCATATCTCAAAAAAATGAATCGGTAAATTTAAAAATAATTATTATGTGATGTTTTTCGAATTAACATCGTGAACATCAACACAATACAGCGCGAAACAAATTCAAATTTATATAATCCATTAAAATATAAAACAATAATTACATGTGATATAAAAATTCCAGGTACATGTGAACCAAATGGAACACAAGAATGATCCGTACCACCAATTATACTGAATCCTAATGATCCTTGATTTTTTGGTAATATTACTTCCTAAATATATAAAGAAAATAAAAAGAAAAACAACAAAATTGATAGTAAATAATTTACATAATTTAAATATATCGTTTTAAATACGATAGAATCTACTAAAATATTTATATAAATTATTAAAAAAAATCCCTAAACAAAATTATATTTTTGCATAAAGCTTTTTTTTTCAAAATCCAATTAATTAATATTTATTAGCTTTTAAAAAGAAAATATATACATTTATAATAAAGTTTAGAAATAAATACACAAATTCATGCAATATTTTGTTCATATTTAAATAATAATATAAGAAATAAATAAATAAATATATTATACATAAATCACAAAGCATTTAGGAAAATTAAGGAAATTAGAAAGGAAAATCAGATTTATTTTTATTATTATTAAAATCCTGTAAAATTTGTTGTCATTATCAATGTGTGTGTTTATGGGTTGTGTGTATATGTGTGTGGTTGTGTATGTGTGTGTTTTTTTTTATGTAATTTGTAATCTAATATATGCAAATTTAAATCGTACAGAATTTAAATATTTGTATTACAATATTTCAAAATTCAGTAAGAAATTAAATGTTAATTTTAAACGTATTCATTTTGTTATACAGATATAAAAGTATATAAAGTAAATTTGATTTACATATAATGAATGTCAAATGAAATGAAAGTTAATCTTAAAAAAAAACATGAAAATTTTTGATTTTTTAATGTTTCGGTACAAAATAACTCGAAATTTATTGTCTTTTAAATACATTTTCTTTAAATAATAATCACGTCGTATGTTACTCAAATTCGAGCATAATATGATATCTAACACAGACTCATTACTGTCGATGCAGTAAATTACTATGCCTTTGTATCGATTCAAAATATCTACATACTAAACACGAAACTCTATAAATAACAAAATTGAATTATATAGAAATTAGAACAGAACATTTATTTCTTTTGCATACAAAAATTTTGCTTGTGGGCCATTGATAAGAAAGGAAATAGGTAAATTAAAAATATATAGTTATAAGGATTTAAATAAAACATTTCTAATATATATAACTACTGCAATAATGTTGCAACATAGTTTTTAAACATTATTACGAACATTGTCAATTTTTGTAAGTATCGACAAACTTCTACAACCAGAATAGAATAGAATTGCAATAATTTTATTTTATTTTGAGTCAAAGGACTCACATTATTTTCGCTTTTGCCTTTTTCTACCAATCACATTTCTAAGCCAAATTTAGAAATCTATACAAATTTTTCCATATGTTATGTCCACCACCACAACCTCGTGTGCATTTTACATATAATATATTTGTATTTGGTTACATACTTTAGAGCTTTAGATATATCAGCTCTATAAAATTACTAAAAGTATTTTTGAAGATTTTCTGTTAATGCTACGATGTTGTATATTTATTTATACCTATTCTCTTAATAAAGTGCAAGCGATCACAATTCATTAATCTTTTTTAATTGTTGGTTTTCCATTAATCGTTTAGGTAGTATGCGGCAAACTGCAGAGTTTGCAAAATTTAATTGTTCAGTGACATATCCAGATATCGGATAATATACAAAATGTATTAATACCGAATATCAATAGGATAAATTTATATAAATATTACTCTAATTGGAATGATATGAATTTTTCGATACTTTCAGCTTACATTTAGTTAGCATTTGTAGATTTATGGAATCACAATCGCACATTTTTTAAAAAATATATGATGTTGACCGCTAAAAATGCCGAAAAATCGACTTTAATGATTTATCATCTTTTTTAAGTACGAGCCATCGTATATTTACGGATTTCCATTTTTATTTACAGAATTAACAAATATAATCATATAATTTATAATAATATAATAATATAATCATATAATAAATTTATTATATATAATATATAATATAATACCATAGACACCAGATGCACTCGGTGGCGATTTATGCAGAGGTCAAATATTTGGTTAGATTTTAGTCCTCTGCGAAAATTACATCAAACATCATGTAAATCCTTTCTCAATAGTATATTAAATGAAAATCCGTTAAAACTATGACTCGTAATTAAAAATAATGATAATTCACAAAAGCTATAAAAATTTGGTTGGAGGACATTTATTTTTTATCAACTTTTATAATGCATGGGGTTAATATACGTAAAAATTACTCAAATTTATTTTCAAAATATAGTGAAAGTTCTATAGTGAACCAAATATCAAAATGTATGTAATTGTAAGAATTTATTTACTTCCTAATAGAAAACACCATGGGAGTTTAGTCATCCCTTCGCAATAGAGCCACTGGCTTTACCGCATAACTATCTAAAGCATTGCTTTTTACGACTTCACACACCGCAAGCCGAAAATAAAATGTTTCTATTGTTATTTGCTCATCACATATGCCCTGAATTACTCAACCTTATTTTTTTATTATATTATTATTCTTGCCAAGATGTTCGTAACAGTTTTTTACATATATCTTATTTGCCGAGTGTGTATAGTTTATCAGAAAAACATTATATTTGACAACGGCAAACAGAAGTTAATGAAACGAATTTCTATATGACCACAGAAGTCATAACATTAAAAAATATAAAATCCAAATAACCATTTTTGACCTTCGTATTACCGCAGTCAGGTTTACGTTGTGCGGCGGCTAAAAACCCAATACTTGCATTATTAATTCAATTATTCTTATAAGTGAATGGATGACTGCGTTGGATGTGAAGACATTGTTAATCTTTGAGTAATTGTTAGTATGAAAAATTCAGCTGAATACCAGGGATCGAACTCGCAATCTCTATGCGCTTTCACCACTACGCTACTGAACCACTTCTATACTTTGCATTTTAGTAATAAAAGAAAAAGAATTAAATTCAATACGGTGATCGTATAGAAACACCAAATATTATTATCACTGACAATATACTGTGTAAGAATTCACAATATTTAACAATCGATAGTGATTTAATATTATTTCACTTGAAAAAAAATTTAATATACTTTTTTAAGTTTATTTTAAGTAAAAGAATTAATGTAAAAACTGAATGAAATAAAATAATTGCAGTTGTATTTAGGAAATGCGGTTTCCAATTTTATAAACGCATTTTATTATCATTTATTCTTTTCGCCTTCGTAATTTGACGAATCATTATTACATTTTTATTATTTGGCGTATAAAGAAAGTAGATTTTCTTCATATAAAAGCGTATAAAAAATACGAAAATCTTGGATAAATTGTTTATTTATTCTAATTTATTATAATTTTTGCTCACTAAACTAAACTTTTATTATAGTGAGTTGAGTCGTGAGTGGTTTTTTGCCATGAGTGGTATAAAAATAAATTAGAATTAAATAATAATGTATAAAAGAATAAGTAAGTAACTTCATTATGTGTCATAAACGTTTTAAAAGTAGCTCTGAATCAATTAACGGTGATTCACATATAATAATTGGTATCAACATCGAAAAATGATAAAATATGGAAAAAATCGAATCAATGGTGCGATGAAAAATCGTAAAATAACATTTAGAGAGCCGTTTAATGACATATTTTATTTAGATCAATAAAAAGCATTTTGAGTTCGGTTTAAAACGTTTGTCTGCAAAATTGAAAGCAGAAGTATTAAATTTGTAACCATCATTGTTATTCGCTTCCTCCAAATTCAATCCGAGACCGCACATATATATACGTCTATTTTTGTTAAATCAACTAAAAAACCACTTCGAGGTAAACGCTTTGAGAAGAACATTGATTCGATTAATGAAAATTATAAGAAGTGGATTGATTTGATTGCTATGCCAACGACCGATTTTGAAAAATGGTTTAATGATTATGACTTATACTTTGGCATTTCATCAAATAGAGATTACTTTGAATGAGAAAAAAAAATATCGATGAATGAAATGAACACGTTGATTTGTTTGCTTCACAAGTTCAGATTAATTTTGATCATAGTTGTATTTAATTATACCATTTTTGATAATAATCATTAATTTTGGAATCACCCTGTATATATTATATATTTTCTGATATCAAAATGTGAATCATTTATGATATGAAATATTTTTCTTGGAAATATACAAATATAAGCCGAATGACGTCATATGCATTTGTTATCAACACACCTTGATTGTATGCATAAGTATAAATATGCAAATTTTATTATAATATTTATTTTTATCAATTTGTTTACTTTAAATATTATAGCGCCAACAAAAATATTTCAAATTCGTTAATCCATTATCAGACGGTGCTGTTCTATGCGGGAAATAAAAATAAGTAATAACATTTACTTATTATACAGCCCATGAAAAATGCGTGTACAAGTACAGGTATTTCATCATCTTCTTCATCAAATGATGTTACTCCAATGGCATATACCAAACATTTATTGCACTCAAGTTGGTAAATTATATGGCATGGGGTAATATGATGGTTCACCAATTTGATCTGCAATTATGAATCGATATAAATGTATTCTTAATTCCATTACTGTTATATATAACAGATTAGACCATTGGGTCGTTACGCGGTACAAATATATTTGTGAAATTTTTAATTATTGCACGAATAAACTTATATCATCTTCTAGAAACAAGTTTTATTACACCCCTAACAGTTGTTTTTGTTACCACAAACATTTAATTCGAATTTTTAAATAAGTTTTAAATTTTGAATAAATTACGTCTCAGTTCGAATTTCAAAAGAATTTATCGTTCATAAATTTATTCGACAGATGCTTACGTAACTCACTTTATTGTTAATCTTTGATAGCATTCACCACTATATTTTCAAAGATATTCGTTTTCTGAATTCATAAACGAACAAGTTGAGCACGTTTCAGTAGTAACATTTTTTCTATTATCATTACAGGAAATTGAACTAGAAACTTCCGGCTTGAATGACAATCACACTGAATGCTTAAGTTGAACTATGAAGGAATATTTTTTTCGTTATGCACGACATAAGAAATCCATATGTACATTGGTTATTGATAATAAGCCAAGTTGATGTTTTAAGTCGGTTTTATGATTCAAAAATTTATCATGTTATGCAATGAGATAGTATGAAAACTAGAAATACCAAACATTCATTTACTAAATGAAAGTTATTATTTAATTATAGCCAATCGATCAAAATTCGATTTTTTTAAGTATCCTCTAAACATTGGTATATCGATAAAATTAGTGTCTATTTACTGGTGACTCAAACCATATTATTGTGTGTATGCTTAAATTTTTCAAGGCATACAGTATGGTTTTGTATGGTGATGATTTTAGTTTCTCGACTTTAAATTTGATCACATACGATAAAAAAAAGGATGTTCGCGATTTTGCTCCTTTTTTTCGCAATGAACTCTTGCAATAAATTATATAAAAATGAAAGGACACCATTTTTTGGGGCAACTTTAAACACAGTTTCCTTTTTATTCGACACAATTAGTACAAGATATTTAAGTTTGCCTTCTTGAGATACTTCCTTCTTCCAATATTGATGTTTTAATTTTAATCATTTGTCAGCAAATACGATACCGAACTGAAAGCTAATAGCTTCCGCATAACCAAATTTTTGTAAAATACATCATTTATGCACCACGTCAGAAAACTTAACCACTTACAAACTGAATTTTCATTCAAAACCAAATTATGGATGTTGTTGATAACTTCTGATGTCGTTATGTCATTTATACATCCAGAATAAGCAGTACAATTTGTGTTTGTAACAGTTTTCTTTACGCAGGAAACTTGTAATAATAATTTTTTAATATTTAATCAATTCACGGAATTTAAACAAAACTTATCGATCGCGATCTGTGTGAAATTATGTATAGCCATTAAAATATTGCCCGATGTCAAATATAATATTACAAATTACTTTATGCACGCACATAGCATATTTACCTTTTTGTTCACAACAATATTTATTAAAATATTTAAAATTATCGAATTAATTTCTATCCTTTTGTATTATCCGTCAATGGAATATAATCCTTTGATCTCGTCTTAACGAAAGTTGCAATGTGTGTGACAGTGCATTCGGTAACTTTAAATAGATAAAAAAAAATTTATATGCTGCTATTCAAATCCGGTCATATTCAAAAATGTAGAACAATAATGAAAAATTGTGAAAAAGTTTTACGGTGGGTAATTCCAGTTTTTATTACCATTTAAAGTTTTAATATCTTTAGTGCGGCAATATCTTCGGAAGCATTAGATTGCTATAAAATTAAGTAACACAGTTGTGCACTTACTTATAAGCATAAGTGTAGTATGTACATGGTGTTCTCCTTAAGTGTGAAACACTTTTTTTTAGTGATAATAGTTAATTTTTTTTTTAAGTATACTTTAACAAATCAACATGGAACGTTTAACACTACAACAACGCTTATGGATTGTGTAATTGTATTTTAAAAATCAGTGTACAGAGATTGCCAACTTGTAGAGAACTTCGTGAATTTTATGGTGTTGCATATAATGGACCATCTGATAAATGTACCACCACTTATTCATTACATGATCAAGTAACAACAAGCTGCAAACATCGCTGCCATCATTAAAAGTGTACGTGGATGATCCAGAAATGTTAATTCGTCATCTGTTACAACAACTTGAATTATGTCGCAATCTAATGCGCAATGTAAAAAAATAGTCATGGTGCATATTTATCAGATATTATTTTTAAACAATGAATGTAATCCATCAACAGCTTTAAATACAACATTTTTTTGTCATTTCTTTAATCTGTCTGTATGTTATATAACGTCAAAGTTGTATCGCTCTTAACAAAAAACGACCTGCATAAAAACAAAAACAAAAACTAAATCATAAATCGTCGTACTGTTCCCGAAGAACAATTAAAAATATTTCGTTGATAAAATGGTTGAATAATGATGAAGCATCAATTAAATAGCACCACATTGTTTTATATTGAGCCAAAGTTTTAACTTCATGCCAACTTTTACAAGCATCCTTCGACTTCGCCAAATATACTTCAGTTCCAATGAAAATGATAATGTATTTTATTATTTGTTAACAAACAATCAAAATCAATCGACACCTGGCAATAATGATAAATTCAATTATCAATCGAATCTACATAAATTGTTGCATGTATATGTCCATTCATCTGGAACTTTAGTGCATTTGAATCACATTAGTTAATTCTCCAAGCAATTCCATTTTTCTTTCGCACATTACCACATATTAATATATTTGTAACTGGTATTGCACATCCATAGCAATAATATTAATTCAAATTTCAATTTCAGAATTAGTTTTACATTATCAAAAAGTTGTTGCTTTCAATTGAATAAAATTCTAAATTTGTGATAACATAAATTTTGTATAATCACCTATAATTATAGCTATTCATAATTCAAAAAATTTCTTCGCAATAAATGATTTGTTTTTCAGGATTTTCGGTCGATAACTTGTACATTTCTCAGTATACTCTTTCTTGAAATTTTAAACAAAATAATATATCCAATTTATATTTTTTATATCTCCGACTCTCTCGCTTTAATTGCATTTTTTTCAATCCTGTTAATGCCGTTCTTATTGAACGTTCTTCAAATGAATCCGATAAAATGCATCAACAAAACATGTATTTTTTTATTCTTTGTATAGTAAACAAAGACGAAGTGTGTGTGTGTGTTTGTGTGATGAATCTTTGATGCATATGAAATTTTATCCAAAACACTTTGTTTTTCATAACTAAAATGAATAATGGAACTACTAGTTCACTAAGCACAACAAAACAGTAAGCACAATATATTTAACAAATGTATAACGTTTTACAATAGTACATTTAAAACAATAATATTATATTTATACGCCATAGACACACACACATGTCGTATATTTTTAAAATTTAATTAATATATGGTATAAATATGCATGTGCGAGTCCATGGCATTAATATAACATGTAATAAATACGATAAACAATTTCAAATATTATAAATTGGACAATATAACAAATAAATATGTTACATTTACACCAATTTTATACGTAATCAATAGTGTCTACGGTTATACTGAGAGCGGTTAAACCAATACCGATTTTGAATATGCATTGAGTGCGGTTGTTGATATTCAGTAAATAATAATAATAATTGCTCGGATAGCATTTTATTCATAAGCTACAGTAAAAGTAACGATAATACATGACAGAACATCGACCTATTAATTAAATTAGAATAATATAGATTGCACACGTCGATATATACCCAAATTTTAATGTATATGTGTTGACTATGATATTTTATAAGTGAACATTTATATTAAAGCTCCATTTCGAAAATTATACGATAATTGTAACTTAATATTTTAAAACTTCAAATTGTGCTCTGTATATGAGAACTACGATTTAGCACAATGTGTCAATACCAAATTTACAAAATGCATACGTTTAATTCTTCAATAACTAAAATCATTCTGATTATATTTGTCTATTTCATTCGATCATAAATTTATTTTGAAACTAAAAAAATGTACTAATTACCAACAAAAATTGTTTGAACTTTTACCAGATGCTGCTCATGTGAAAATGAGTACTTCTGAACTGTCATGTTTAAATTACCTACCCCAAATCGTTTATAACTTTGTCATAATTTAAGAAAACGTGCTTTTGGTAGACACATACCGTTATAAGCTTTCAAATGGGCTGTACAATTTAATCGGATATAGTTACCGAAGAAATAACATTGTCATTGTATATCTAAACCACAGTCTAATTTGTATTTTTTTAAATGCTTATAAATCCAGACACAGAAACAATACATATTGGAAAGTTTTGAATGCATACTTTGACTTGCCTAGAAAATTTAATGGGATTGGGTATACAACCTGCTGTTGTTTATGTTATTGTAAATGAAATAACCCATAAGACGAAATGCTAGATGAAATACCATAATTTTATATATTGATATAGTAATGTGATATTGTAAATTCATGATATTTATTATAATATCAATAGATTGTTTAACAAAATATTATACAAATTTTAGATAACGAAATTCCGACACGGAATACGTACGCAAAAATTGAAATTTTCTCTATTAAATTGATTTTCCATTTTTCTGCAAATAACAAAGTGTCAATTAATTTGTAAGTGTAACTTCTAAACTAATGGTCGGATTGTTATGAAATTAAGACATATGTCTTTTGAAGGGTGGCACTATTGAAATATCATACGGATATTTCGTTAGAGCCACCATCTGGTTGCTAGATCGGGGACTTTTTGACCCATATGTTATTTTGTAGGCATACTATTATTTTTTAACTCACATTACACATACCATAAAATGTATAATATAAAATTTATGAACGCATAAAATATATGGGTGTGGTATATAAATTTATCTATAAATTACATTAATTAATCGACAATATATTATAATTATCGATTTTACCAAAAAACTATATTTATATTAATATTAATATTAATAAAGTTTTAGATTTTAAATTACAAATTTTGATTAGTTTTAAATATTATCATCCACAATAACAAAATATCATGCATCTGACTGAATATTAATTTTATAGACACAATCACTTTAAAATTCAACAAAATTACAAGTGCTTGACTATATTTATTTTTATATAAACTAATAAATTTTAAAATTTAATTACAAAAAATTCCATTTTTAATAACAAAACCAAAAATATTTAAGGTTAGATTTCATTTTTGTGTTGAATACCATAATATCGTAGAGCGGCGGCGTACAACATATAGTGTAACTGTATAGTGAATATAATTTTTATAGGTTAGTTGGAAAAATTAGTGTAACAATTTGTAATCGATTTCTTATGGTTTATTTTTTGTTTTCAATTAATTAAATTTGCTAATTAATTTCTTTATTTCTATTCATATTTGGAATTAATTTGCCAAAAAATTATAAATATTCAAAGTGTAAAATTTGGAAAAATTATTTAACCTCACTCTGTGTATATGGAAATAATATAAAGTGACACTATATATACAGACACACCGTTACATTGTAACCATTACCATGTGAAATCTTAACCTTAAATAAAACAACGAGTATATGTAAAATATTTTGCACAAATAATTTTGTTGAACTAAAATTAAGCATATTTTTTTTTTACACAATTTCCTTAACCGTTCTAAAAAAAAAATTGGTGTTAGTTAATTTTAATCTAAACAAACTACAAAATATACAATTACAACAAATGTTAATTATTAATTATTAATTGATAAAATTCAAATATTATATGATGATGAGTTTTTACATAAAAGTTCTTTTTTTTTTTTGTGTATATGTAGAAAATTGTAAGTGATGTAATTTGGTAGTAGTGGTAGTGGTAGTAATAGTAGTGGTATGGCGTAAAATTATTTATATATTTTTTTTGTTTTTTTAAATAAATATATATAATAAAAAAAAAAAATTCCAACATATAATAGTAATTTTACAGAGGCCATAACAAAAATAGGGTGTAAAAAAAAATCTATTTTTTGTTTTTATTATTTTGAAGCCAAAATAGTGTATACTCAGGCACCTGAAAAACACTTAAGAAATCTACAAATATCAGCATTTTTTTTTTTTTTTTGTAATTGTGTGATATTCACCTCACTCAATATTGTTTCGCCCAAATGATTGTCTGTAACTCTTGTCATTACAGTTTCGGTAAATGTAGATTTTGTTATTGTTTCTGTTACCAATCCTAATTCAGTTGGTGCTGGTGGTAACATTGGTATATCTGGAACACCTTTTTTAACCGTTACTGTTACCGATGGTCCAACTTCATGTTTTTCAATTGAAATTTCAGGTTGGCCACCACTCAAAAAATGAGCTGGAATCATTGCTTGGAAATCTTCACTTGTTAATGGTCGAGGTGGTGGTACCTATATGGATCCATGTGGAATATGGGATATATATATATATCGAAAATAAGTCAAATATTGTTTCATTTTTTTTTTTTTTTTTTTAATGAAAATACAAAGTTTAGTGATAGTGGTGGTTTGTGTGTATGTGTGTATGTGTGTGTGTGTTTGTGATTTGTGGTTTAAAATTTTTTTTTTTTTTTCGAGTGGAATTTTGGAAGGAAATTTTTTTAATTTCAAAATTATATTAATTTAATTTTAATTTTTATTTAATTTTTAACTACATCGCACGCATTTATTATATTTTACTTTGGATGAAAGTTGTAAATGGTAAATTAAATAATAGAGAATAGAAATAAACTACAAAAATTAATAATTAATTAATAGAAATTTAGAATTTTACAACTTTCATATCAAATTTAATTGCGTTCATTCCCAACCATCGCATTCATTCGGATAAATTAATTGTTGTTAGAAATTTAAGTAATTTTTAATTTAATTAATTTTTTTTAATAATTCTCATTTTTTTTTCAAATAAGTTGTTTTTATTTTTTATTTTTAAAAATTTTGTTTATTATAATCTAAAAAGAGAGGAACTGTGAAAAAATTCATCATCGCAACATCATCAACAACATCAACAACATCAACAACAACAACAACAATAAAAATAATAATAATTTAAATTAAACAACGATAAATATTATCAACAAAATATTGCATGCCATTTTATTTTTCTTTTTGAATGCTAAATATGTATTTAATTTTAATATTTTTGAAGTAATTCTTTGTTCTATTTTTTTTTTTTTAATTAATTAAATATTCTATTTTTATTTTTTTTTAATTTTATCATTCAAAATCACAGCACAAAAGAGGATAAAATAGAGTACCTTTTATTATTTTTAAATTTATTATATTTAAAAATTCACGTTCTGTATCAAATCACATATTTTTTCCCTTTTTTTTTTTTGTAATCTCATAAAATTATAACATTTTAAAAATAATTAAACGATAACAAATAGGTATTATTTCTCGAGTTAAAAAGGATCACATACACTCTTCTTTTTCTGCTCCCTTACTAATTTTTATTTTAATCCATTCATTTTCCAATATAACGTTTCTCATATTGCTGGCAATAAATACATTCAACGGTAAAACAAGAACTTCGACTTTGCTGTAATTAAATCTTTTGAAGTGGTCATCAACTACGACATTTTGGCATCGAACAGAACAAGTGATAATCGGAAAGGAAAATGTTTGATGAATATGCGGGATAAGTTAAAATGACGCCCAATCAATTGAAAATATCATATAATTAACGGGTTTGGATGAAGCGTTGTCCTGGTATCACCTTGCGTCGTTTCTTGGCTACAATAATTGGTTGTTTTTGGTTCAATGAACGATCCACAATTTGCCATGCAATTTGTCAAGAACTAATAATAAACGACATCATCTACATCCTATCACCATTTGTGTTTCATTCATTTATATGCATTTATTAGAACGTTTCACAAATAAACATCTTAAATACATTTCGCTGCAATATATTCTAGGTTTTAGTATACCATTTGGAAATGCATCTGGATGTTCAGTATGTATGCCAACTTTGCTTGAGAGATTTAATATGTGCGAATGGACATTATAATCAATAACTTATAGAAATATTTAAAGGAAGTATGATGGTACTATGGGACTGCTTTTAATAACATTATTAAAGATAATATTGCAAAAAAGGTGTCTGAATTAAAGTATAAAATTCCAAAACGTTATATTGTACATCTTCATATGGCCAACAAACGAGGGTCAAGACCTCAAAATGTGACTACAGACCTCTTTCTAACAATAATATTGCAGAACATTATCACAAAAGATGTAAACCCTAAAATGTGAAAGGATAGTTATAAAATTTTGAGACTGAGTCGCCGTAGAATTAAGGGAAAAATTTCTTTTACATAATTCATTCCTAGCCATTCAAAGAAACGTTTAATATTTTACTTCGTTTGTAATAAAAACACGAAAAAACGGTATGTGATTTAATACAATCCATTGAAATTTTTAAATATAATACGAGTATATGTTTATTTCAATAATCCAATATAAAATTAAAAGAAATACGTTGAAAAAAGTAATAATAATATAGGAAAATGAATAGTTTTAAGAAAAATTGTAAAAATAAATATAATATCAAATAAAATATTAACTATTAATTACCTGAGCATCTTCATCTTCGGATTTATTTCCTGAATTACTACCACCGCCATTTTGTGATGCCGTTGATAAACCATTTGATGAACTTTGTGATGTTAATCGTCTCGGTGCTGGAATTGGTTGTGATGTATCAATTCCATTTGTAGATGGCGGTGGAGCCGCTGCTGTTGTAGTTGATGCTGTTATAATTTTTTGTGATGCAATTGTTGGCTGTTGTTGTTGTTGTTGTTGTGGCTGTTGTTGTTGTGGCTGTTGTTGCTGTTGTTGGTGTTGTTGTGTTACAATTGTTTGTGGTTGTAGTACTGTTGGTGGTAATTGATGTTTTTGTTGCTGCTGCTGTTGTTGTTGTTGGAATTGTTGATTATAATTATCATTTTGTGAATCACCAAAAATTCGTTTATATGTAGGTCGATTAGCCATATAACCTGTTGGGCTAAGACCTTTCAAATATGATGGACTTCTTGGACTATGTGGTTGTTCAATTGGTCCACTAATTTCTCTTTGTACAACTAATCGAACAAATCGTTGATGATCGGTTAATAATTGTACAGCCGAGTCATGATGTGCGTTTGTCATATCGGAACCATTAATCTGTTAGGATAAATACAAAATTTGATTAAAATTATTCAGATTAAATGTAAAAATTAAAATAGAAAAATAATATAAATAATAAAATATCTGTACAGCTAATACTCGATCGCCAACCATAATTTTTCCATCACGATGTGCTAAACCATCTTCGGATAATCTTGATATATAAATACCTTCTGAATTATCTTTAAATGGCGGTGAACCTTTACCACCGGCAATACTAAAACCTAAACCTTGACCAACTTGATCACGAATTAAAGTTGTGTGTAATGTAATTTTTTGAATTATTTCCTACAATAAAATTGATTAATTAATTTTGATTCTAGAAATATATAAATTATTGTTTTAATTTATTATTGATGTAAGGATATTATAAGGGGACTGTTCGCGGAATTTCGTTGCAACTTTTCTATTGGACATTGAAAAAAACAAATTAATAAATAGGTTTATTCCAAAATTTTTATATTTCTTCCGCGTTTATTATTTAACACGACCATACATTTATTGTTTTCAATTCCAATTTTACAATATACGTCGCCCCCCAATAGCGTTCAACTGAACACAGTTCTTAACCATAAGTTTAACGATTTCGGAACAAAATTCAAAATTGTTTTCTTCACAAGAACATTTTAATACTTTAAATTGTTTGCAGAAATTTCGCGACCAGTCCCCGCCCTTACATATAAATTATATTTAGCATAAAATTTTTATTTTACATTTTCAATTAAACCATTTGTATTTGGTTGTAAAAATTGTTGTTGTTGTACAGGTGGTTGTTGTTGCTGCTGTTGCTGCTGTTGTTGCTGTTGTTGATAAATTTGTAATGGCGGTGGTATATATTTGTTTGATGATTCGTTAACCAATGGATTATTATCAGCAGCAGTAGTAGTACCAATACCATCAGAACCACTAAATACCGATGGTTTTGTTTCAATTGAAACTTTTGTTATTGAACCATCTTCACTAAATACTGGATGTCCAATTAAACGTGTCACTTCACGTGATACATGTAATATTAATAATGCGCCACATGCTTTCAGTACTTCAACAGCATGATAATGATCAACATCAATAACAGAATTGCCATTAACTTTTAATACTTTATCGCCAACTCGTAATCCAGCCAAATCAGCCGGTCCACCTTCTGTTACTCTTGATATAAATATACCTTCGTCATCACCTCTGAACGGAGTTGAACCTTTACCACCTGC
Organism: Bibio marci; assembly: GCA_910594885.2. Classification (NCBI taxonomy): domain Eukaryota; kingdom Metazoa; phylum Arthropoda; class Insecta; order Diptera; family Bibionidae; genus Bibio; species Bibio marci. The sequence goes on from OU343114.1 coordinate 58,867,617, forward strand.
AATACTTAAACCTAAACCGGCTGATGTACGTTCAATATGAATTTCATAATTATCAATACGTAATTCCGTTAGACCATCTAATGAATCTAAATTAGAAAAATAAATAGAAATACGAAACAAATTGAATAAGAAAATGTAACAAAAATAATATATTTCAAAAAAAATTTTAGATAAATAAAGGAAATAATTTAATGCCCACCTCTACTAATTTCTTAAATATTAATTTTCTAAAAATAATAACCTTCAAATAAATATAATAGGACATGAAAAATAAACAAGAGCTCTCGCACATAACTACCTTTTTTGAAAATCCTATACAAAAAAATATTTTAAGAAGCGTGCCGGGAAAAAAGTGTTCCTAATCGTTGTATCAGCAAGAGAGTCCTCTAATAAAAAATATATGTAAACAAACTAAATTTTCCGGAAAATCGACTTTTATGAATTATCATATTTTTTTAATTAGGGACCTTATTTTTAATGGATATGCATAGAGCATTGCAATTTATAATCAATTTCAAACATTTCATAATATTTTCAAAATCGCTTTATGCGTTCAAAAACTGTTGCCGAAAACCTGTAATATCTTTTGAATGCGTGAAAATCTCTTCTATGAAAGCTGGGCAGGGCAATTGATTATAATTTTATATTCTGGATACAAAAATTGATATCCGTTAAAACTATGATCTGTAATTAAAAATATGATAATCCATAAAAGTAGATTTTACGGAAAATTTAGTTCGCTGCACTACCCACATTTTTTTTCCATATATTATTTAATAAACTATATATTTGCCTTCAGTTTTATTATATCGTCGGTATTTGTCACGGCACCCTACTACTATAGCTAGAATGGCACATGGTAAAACAATTTAAAAATTTTGACGTGATAAAAAAAAATATTGGTAAAAATGGGAAGATTCATTAAATGTATCTACAATAATACCGCGCACCTAAAACAGTCATGTTGAGGTGAGGAACTCTATAGTAATTTTCCGTTTTAATTATAGTGGCACACAATGTAATAATAAATAAATACAATTATTATCGAATATATTAATGGGTCAATTAATAAATTAAATAAATGTTTATGCACGAAATTTTTCAAAAAAAATTTAACATTACTTAAAAATAAAATTAATTCTTTTGTTGACAATTTTAATCATCTTTCCGCGCACAATATTTTCTTCTTCTATCTATCTATCTCTAATAGTAATAATTTCATATGAGATACAAAAAGTTCGTCGGTTTTTATTACTTTGATATAATCATTATTTTTTTAAATTAACTATAATTAGAGTAATGTGTAATGTCTTATTATTTTATTTGAAATAATTACATATTGTAATATTATAAAGTATAGAAAGAAACGCATAAATTCTTGACCAAAAAAATAAGTAAATATTTTAATGTATTTTTTATTATTTGTCATTTTATTCTACAAATAATAACAATTTGCTTTGTTATTTAGGTTATTTTTAAATAAAAACATTACTATGAAATGAATCGCAATAATATAGAAATCAATAATCTTATCATCGCACATTGTTACGATAAATAAATTAATTCAATATAGCTCACTTACGCAAGAAATTACGTGAAATTCCATATAATTTAATTATTCATTTTTCACTATATATTCTATACGGGAATGGAAGACAATGCCTACGGAAAGGTCATGGTGGAGTAGGCTAAAACTGCACCTGGGTTATAATACCAAAGAGTAATTAAGTAAGTAAGTATTATATACAAAGGAAATTGTAATAATGAAAGTGTTATATGTTTGGAAAATCGTATTCCATTCCAGTTAATTATACATAAAAGAAAAATAAAGTATTAAACTTTTAAAAAAGGTCTCTCGTAGTTTTTGGGTATAATTAAATACATAATACAAAATAAACAACAAAATTTACCATAACTTTTAGAATTTTCCTTTGACGAAATTATTGTAACCTTACGATCTTTATTACGATTTGCATTACTTTTATTTGATGATAATGAACTTCTTAAACTACCATAATTACTACCACCACCACCACTACCATTAAATGATGAATTACTAGAGACATTTTTGCGTCGTGATATTGCCGTACGTGGTAATGAATTACGACCGTCTTTAACTCTAAATTTAACACTAAACATTATTTATTTTTTTTTTTGTTTTCGTTAATTACGTTTTTATTTTTTCTTGCCTATTTATTTTAACATTATTATTTTGGAATTGAAAATTCCAAACAAAAAGTTTTTATAAATTTTTCCTATATAAAATTAAAGAATAGCATTTTTCAAAATTATTTTTTGTAGTTATTTTTACCGCGATATTGAAATTATATGATAAAACAATTTTTTTAAGTATTTTCATATACATAAACGAATATTCCTATATGATTTGGGAGGAAATGAAAAAGCAAATAATATTTATAAATGCAATAGACTCCCGAGTAAAAAAATATTATATATCACCTAATAACAAAACTTTTGCGGAAGCTTCGTTCGTGGGGGCTATTGTTGATGAGAAAATATTCGTCTATGCGCGTATACTTTGTTTATCGTATTATTTTATATAGCCTATCGCTACATAATATCGACTAAATATATAATTAAAGAAAATACAAATAGGGTGTGTGTGTGTGTGTGCGTAAATGTGTTGTTGTTGTACACTTTTGAATTGATTTTTTTTTGTTATGATACAAGTTCACGCAATATTAATTTTTTTTTATTATTATTATTATTATGTGGTTACAAAAAAAAAATGTGTGTCAAGCTTTAGTATTACAACGAAAGACCTTGAAAAGTATTTCAATAGTATAGTTTTGTTATTAAAAAGGTTCACGTTCAATAGCATATAATACAGTTATTTTTAAAATATCCTTAATACAAAACAAAAGTTTTTTAGTTCATAGTGGTATTTTCCTTCAAATAATTAGCCATTTGATACAACAATTCACAAGCAGATGCGCTAATATATATGAAGATATGCATATTATCTGTTGAAATTAATACAACAATTTGAAAATAATGAATATATTTGATTTAATATCGACCAAAAAGTATGTACACAACAGGGCTGACATTATCGAACATATAGAGTTACAGATATATTATTGATAGAAATAACCCGGCTACACGTTCTATAACAACACCCAGTGTGCAGCAGTGATTCTAAAGCGTTCAGTTACAAAAATTTACAAGTGAAATTTTGCTTTACTTGTTTTAATACTGAAATCTTCCAATTGATTTACCATTCGTTTATTTATGGAATAAAAAAATACAAAGATCTTCGAAAATATAATGTTTGAAGGTAACCAAAGATTAATAACATTTGTACACATCATGGGCTAATCGCAATTACATATATAAAAATAATGAAATTAAGGAAACAAAGGAATTATATCATTCGTAGATCCATTGGTGAATTGTTATATACAGTGTACTCCTGCACAGAGTACAGAGTAATTTATCAACAGTGGCTGTAACGACTGATTATATTATAAGCTAATTATAAACTTGATTGAGCAATACTTATAATTTATAACAAAAGCATTTATTTTGGTGGGAATTTAAACTATTTATCTGTAGTCTTTCACAATACATCTGTATCAGTTATATTAACTACATTAAAATTTGATGCAATTTTGTAGTTCATAAATTCTAAAAGTGATATTACATCTTATATTTTTGAATTTTACTTCAAGATCAGTGCGTGTAATTGGAAATAACAAAACATTAGAATTTATATAGGACTATGTTTGAGTAACAAACACGTATTAAGAAATGTGGCCATGTGGACTTGACTGTAATCAATGTTAGGTATGGTCATAACCGCCAATTGGAGTTACTAAGACTTGTATAATAAAAATTATAACTATACATTTATACGCTGCTAAAATAAATTGGTAAATGTATAGGAAACTACATTAAGTCATGTATTTATCCAAGTGGAGCATCTAAACCTAAAGCATAGACATTCGCATTTTATATATGTATAGGGAAATTGGTAAATTATTCAGCAAGGAAGTACTGTAAAACAATTCTTTGCTAATATGCAATGCAATTATCAATAGATAATAGATGTATTCTTATAAATATAGATTAATTTGTATACATAAATATGATTGAATAGTCCATGTGCGTGCCGACAATATTAATCTAATCTTTGAATATAGAACGCTAGTGCACCACCAACAAGTAAACCTACGAAAAATGTCACTCATCGCACTAAGAAGGGTATGACAAAACTACCACTCGATTACAAGAACTTATAGCTTGAACGTTTATTTAATATACAAAAAATGTTTATACATTATGGATTTTTGGGTTCATTCAACTCAAATCGGATAACAAATATGTGAAATTCAAAATGATAAAACCCAATATACTGATTATACTTGATGTTTTTATATTGATTTTACAATGGTTTTATAATTTTTCTGGTAACACCTAGTATTGAATTTATCTGGATTGAAGTTGTACGAAATTAATAATTTTGGAGAATTATTATGAATCATTAATAATAAAATTGCGAGAAACCAGCACTAAGCATTGATGTGAGGGGTCATAACAGTATAGTGTCATTCACCGCATCACCGATACTCATACAATGTACTTTAGTTTACCCAAAATTGTAAGAAAATCAACGAAAAATATAGTTAATCCATTGAATTGTCAGTCTATAATAGGCAAACTATTAGAAACACTAAACGCTATCCATATACGAAAGTGCAAATAATATAGAAGAAAATGTAAAACTTTATGTTGATATTTGTTGTCTTCACCGTAGACCTACGTTTTTGGTGACTTTTTCGATCAAAAATAATTTTTAAACTTATATCTTTTTAATACATTATTGCGTTCTTTTTTATTTTGATTTTGTAGCACAGTACAAAAAAATGTATCGTTACTGATACAAATATTTAATTACTATTTTAAATTGTCTTTCGTAACAAATTAACTTTCGTAACAAAAACGTATTCATTTAATAGGAAAGTATTTTTATATATATATAAATTGAATAAGGGTTGAAAACGACCCGCTAACGTAATATTAGTGGCAAAATTTGTACAGGTGTTATATGATGTAAAATTACGTATCAAATCGGCGCTAAGTTTTAGTAGGCCATGAATTCCGTTATCCGTAAGCACCTCCGTATACATAAAATACTAAACAAATTTTCACGTAAATTGACTAAACAATTAGTTAATCTATTTGGATTAATTTTTTTCATTTTAATCAGGTATTTGAAGAGTAGTTCTTTTTATGCTTCAGAGCTTTGGAGCTTTGCCGGCAAAAACAAATTTATTTTCATAAGTTTCAGTAAAATCCGTGCCAGTGGTGACCCACTGCCTTGTAGAAATATACTATATAAGCAAATTTATGTATTAAAAGAGAAAAGTGTATATAAAAAAAATGCAAATTAATAAATTGACTGACAAAAGAGTCGAACACACATTTATGATGACTCATATAATTAAATATCTACATATCTTCAAATTGAATTATAGTTTTTATATTGAAAACACCTTTTGAAATGCGAAAAAATTGCATTAAATTATTTTATTATTTTGTTTTGTTTTGTGTATGTTTTTTTTTTTATTTTCAATGCCACTGCATTGTTGTGCTATGTGATCATTATAAAAAATCATTTATATTTCTGTTGTAAAAAACAACAACTACAATTCATATTCTTATCACAAAAAATAAAAATAAAATAATTAATTTATACACGGCATTTTGATTATATATTTTCAGTTTTTTTATATTTTTCTTATCGTATCCAACCAATCCATAAATAAATAATAATACAATAAAAAAATGAAAATCAATAAATAAATATTAAACAGAGAGATAGGTAAAATAACCCTTTTTTTTTATTTCTATAATAATAAATTATACGAACATAATTTATTTTTAAAAATATATCCATCAGATCAGGTCCCTTATTTTTTATCACTATAATAACCTGTGCGCGTAGTACCTTTATTTAATATACCAGGTATATGAGTATGAAGTGAGCCGCTGCCAATAAATGGCTGTACTTATATTAGTAATTGTGAAAGAGCCTTAATGCGATGTTTTTTTTATTGTTTTGACATCTGTCAACAACATTCAGTGTGGTAAATTCCATTTGTAATACAACAACATAAAATTTAAACGTGTTAAACATGTCGAATTTTGTGCCCTCAACAAACGATTCGCGGGTATCATTAGTTTTTTGTTATCATTTAAAGAAAAACGCAGCTGAATCTTAACGAATGCTTGTAGAAGCTTTTGGTGATCATGCTCTATCATTAGCAACATGCAAAAGATGGTTTCAACAATTTAAAGACAAAGATTTTGATTTGAGAAATGAAGAACGTGGAAGAACACCAAAAAAGTTTGAAGACAGTGAATTGCAAGCATTGTTGGACGAAGATGATACACAAACTCAAAAACAACTTGCAGAAGTCTTAAATGTAGATCAAAAAACAATTTCTAATCGTTTAAAAGCAATGGGAAAGATTCAAAAGTGTGGAAAATGGGTTCCACATGAATTGACTGAAAGGCAACAAGAAAATCGAAAAACCATTTGTGAATTGCACCTTCAACAATACAAAAGAAAGTCTTTTTTGCATCGAATCGTGACTGGTGATGAAAAGTGGATATATTTTGAGAATCCTAAACGCAAAAAATCATGGATTACACCAGGTAAAGCAGCAACATCGACTGCAAAACCAAAACGATTCGGTAAGAAGAGAATGCTTTGTGTTTGTTGGGATCAGGAAGGTGTGGTGTATCATGAACTTCTGAAACCTGGTGAAACTGTTAATACGGTTCGCTACCAACAACAAATAATCGATTTGAACCATGCATTATTAGATAACCGACCAGAATGGACAGAAAGAAAGAAAAAATCTGTTAAGGTAATTTTGCAACATGATAATGCACCAGCACACAAAGCAAAACCAGTTCAGGATACGATGGGATGGGAGCTGTTACCACACCCGCCTTATTCACCAGACTTGGCTCCTTCGGACTACCATTTGTTTTCATCGATGGGACATGCTTTGAAAGAACAGCACTTCAAAACATCTGAAGAAGTTGAAAATTGGCTATCTGAATGGTTTTCGGCCAAAGCAACACCATTTTTTCGACGTGGTATACGAAAATTGCCTGAAAGGTGGTTAAAATGTGTAGAAAGCGATGGAAGTTATTTTGAATAAAATATTTTTGATTTTTCTATTCTAAATAATATGTTTTTCTTCCTTAAAAAAGGGCTCATTTCATACTCCTATACCTGGTATATACATTTAATATTTATCATTATAAAATATTAATATAAATTATAGGTATTTGGGTATAACTACACACAAACACACACAGGCATAGATATAGACATAAGTATAAGAATTTAAAATTTAGTAGTAGTAAAATTTGCCAATTATTTATTTTGTTTATCTTAAAAACAAACCTTTTTTTCTGTTTTTTTTATTTAAAAAAATATTTTTTATCATTTTCGTTACGTTATGTTTTAATTTATTTTTTTATTTTTACCATTTGGTTATCATTTTATAAAATGTTTTATTCCTTTTGTGTCTAATAAAAAAGCATAATTATGTAGTAAATATATAACAACATACATTTATACATTTTACATATGTGTGTAGTATACACAAACAAACAAATAAATATATAGTTTTGGATTCAATATAAAAAATGATAACAACAAGATATCGCACTATCTATCCGATAAATTCGTGTAAATTGTTTGAATAAAAACTCAGGTGTACTCGTATTTAAATAAATAAAGTTATCACAATAAAATATAGAACAAATTATACTCTATTTTTTTTTTTTTTTGCTGTAAAATATAGGTTTTTAACTTCAAATTCGGCATTTTCCTAATCAAATTCAGTATTTTTCAAATAAATTCCATTTAATTTCGCTGCACTTTCACATAATACAATTTTCAGTGAAGGAAAATCCGTGAATATGTTAAATTAAAAAATATTCGCGAAAAAATTATGGAATCAAAAATGGTGCATTTAAGCTTAACTTCAATTAATAATGCATTGAAAAAATTACGAATTACACTTAAATGTGCGAGCATGAATTAAATTCTCCTGAAACCATTATGAAACGAAAAATATATTTGCAATCAATTTCACGGATCATGCTCCTCAGGCAAGAGAAAAAATTATATTTATAGACGAATCTGGTTTTAATTAGTATGCCTCCAACAAAAGCAATCACATCTGCATACGTCAAACAGCCAATAGTACGAGAACGTAACGTGTTTTGCATAGCAGCTATGAATATGTGAACAACGATATTTTTTGTGGATTGCTCGAAGAATTAATTAATAAACTTCGAAAAGAAAATATAACTAATGCATGGTTAATTTGGGACAACACAGCAATTCATAAGATACAAAAAGTGTTGGATGCTTATACGAACGTGACGAATCATATCTTAGTCTTTCTTTCGTCATATTCACTGAATACTGAATTCAATTGAAAAATTGTTGTTTTTAAAACGAAATTCAAAGCACAAAAAGTGTAGGCAGATCCTTTAAATAACCAAAATTTATTTAATATAATTGAAGAATCTGTGAAAACTATCAGCTCTGGTGATTGTAGCAATTATTTTTCTGAATATATATGAAAATGAAATTGCCATCAGTAAGTTTCTGAACAACCTTTGCAGCATTAATACAAAGTTACATGTTATTTTTTATTAATTTAACTAATGATTTTGGATGGTACCAGCTGCACCAGTATCAAGTGAGCGTTTTTTGTGAAAATAAAACACTAATTTTAAATGGTAAAAGTAAAAAAAAAACATTTAATTCAAAATATTGACTATTTTTCTACACATTTTGACCACCTTTCTGGTAATTTGTGAATATCACGCCAATAGAATTGTTCGGATCGAACAGGATAAATGGCAACGACTCAAGCAACGAAAATTTAAGGACAATGATTTAAAACTTGTATCTTGGAAAATTAGAAAGGCAAGATGGATAGATGCAGTAAACTATGATATAAAGATCCTTAAAATTCGGCATTGGAAGACCTTTGACTGATAGGTTAGGTTGGAGAAACGTGTTGGCGAAGGCAGTTGGATTATAACGCCATGGAGTAACTAAATAAGTAAGTATATAAATTAATTATAACCGTTTTTATTTAATTTTTCAACTATTTATTATTAAAATACTGAATATAATTTGGAAAACGCTGAATTTGATTTGGAAAACGCTGAATTTGAAGTTAAAAACCTATAATGAATAGAGAAAAAAAAAACAATTCATTAATATTTGTGATTATGGGGCTACTATCATTATTAGTGAAAATATTAAGAAAACTGCAAGTCTCTTTTGACTGACCATATAAATCTTCTTTATTTTATGAAATTTTCACAGCGTATAATAAATAATATGAATATATTACAAAAATACAAAAGGAATGTTATTTGCGCAAGAAAAACAAATTGGTGTACAATTGTAATGAAATAATGTGTAATGTAATATTGTACAGAACAAAATAAATATTACTACGCAATAATATAATAACAATATAATTATTATTTATACAAATACTATTTCTTTAGTTTATATTTTTAAAAATATCTTTAAAAGTGATCTGTATTATATGGAAAAAAAAAAAAAAAAACTAAAGTCTAAATAAGTACCGCACTTTAATATTCATTCATTAATACAAAGCGCACAAGGTATTTTTGAGAGTATATGCAAACGAAATGAAATAATAATAATAATAAAAAGTATTTAAATTTACAGACACACACACACAACGCACAATTATTAAAATATTACTATAGTCAAGGTTTCATGTATACAATACGCGCCGTGTGTTGTTCATCGACAATTAATTTTTTTGCTTTTATAGGTATAGGTATAAATGAAAAAAAAAAATATATAAAAATTGATAAATTTTATCACTTAATTTTTATCGAATGTAATCGAAAAAAAAATATAAAAATTTTATTTAAATCGATTACAGGTAAAAATAACAACAAAAAAGTTAAACACTTCGAAAATTCGTTTTGTAATATATAATTTAATAATTTTTGCACATGAAACCACTAATTTTAATTTTTTCTTTTCTAATGTTTGCCTGTTTTGCCTGGCAAAACAATTTAAATTAAAAATAATATCACCGCACAATATATTTTTGCGACAAAGTTATAGTTTTTATCCAATTAACTGCTGGAAAATAATAAACTAATTGAATTTTACTATTCTTTATTTATTACACAATTTCATCTAAATAAAAAAAAATAATATAAATGCAATATATAATCCAATTATTATTATTATTATTATTACATATTAAGCACATAACAAAAATATTGTATAATAAACACCATTTAAAAAATCATTTCTCTCACTATTTTACTATAAATTTATTGGTGGATGATGATGGTAAATAAATATATAGTAATAATGATGATGACAATGATAACAACAACGCTAGTACATATTAATTTATTTATTCTCCATATACATCGTCGTTATTTATATAAAAATACACTTTTGTTATCCCACCCTTCGAATCACCTGTTGATATGATAATTTACCACCTCTAAATAGTATTATTATATTAATAATAATAATAATAATAATAATAATAAGAAAATACAATCCACGGTATTTAACGAATGAAAGCAAAATTATGACTAACATTAACAATAAGTTTTCATTTTACGATGGCAATTTTATTATTCAACCACAAACAACATATAAATTTTGTAGTATACATTACTTGTTGTGTACAATCGACTACTACTACTACTACGAGTACATGGAAAAATTTTCAAAAGTAAATAATATATTTATTTCTATGTATATTAATATATTTTATTACATTGTTCTTTATTATTGTATATTATATAAATGTTTATATGTGTATGTGCGTATATTAATTACAGTAAATACAAATTTATTTGAACTATATAGTATTGTCATACCATCACCGTAGGAGCTACGTGACTATCGATTGTCCCATTTAGACCCATAGCTTATAACAAAAAAAACAACATTTGTAAATTACCCTCTGTTTTAACTTATAAAATCGAAATATCCAACCAGGAAATAGTTTTGCTACACTTCGATTGATTAAAATACGGAATACACGCGTTCAAAGTTACACGAATTTACACTAACTATTGTTTAAAGTTACAGCGTCCTTAAAGTTCTATAATAATATTAATTTGGAAAATTTTAATAAACTTGGCTGTTCAACAAGAATATAACAACAGTAGAAGTATCCAACACATCGTTATACATTCGTACATTTCATCTAACATCATGTTCAAAGTAAAATGTTCGATGGTGTAAGGTTCGCTCAACAACAGAAAAAGATATTCCAATATATATATATCGATTGTATTGTGTTGAAAAATAACATTTTAATAAATATTCTTTTCGTTTTGATCTTGAAAACTCCCAAAAAAAACAACAACAAAATACGTAATTTGTAAGTGAGCCGCGTGTATAATTAATTTCATTGAAAAATTATTATTATTAAAAATATTCAAGTGAAATACTTGCTTATTACAGATTTTATATAAACCAATTAGTTTTTGTATTTGTTTATAGATTTATAAATATTATGGAAAGAAAATAATTTATTTATACATGAAAATCACTTATGTCATCATAAACATTTCATATCAAATGACTAGTTAAAGGTAGAGTTGTTAGAGTGATAGTATAGTCACGAGGTCACTCATTGAAAAATTAACTTTTCAACAGAATCAATTGTCAGTAAAATTATGCATTGGACAAAATCACTCATTGAAATAGTCTCATATTTGAACAGAATCGATGTTCACGTCCATTAATGTTGTATAAAACGCTATATAAATACCAAATGCATTTTTATGAAATTAAAAGGAAAATCATTTTGCAATAACAATAATATCCTGGAATTGTAAAATTAAATGAATAAGAAGAAAATTTAATATTTAAGTCGAAAACAAGATTAAAAGTTAGATAAATAATTAGTTGCCTTTTCATTATTATTTCAAGTGCCTTTAAAAGGGGCGAGTAAAATTCTAATACACTGGAATAGAACAATTAGAGGATTTTTATGGTATCGTAATTATTTTGACAACGTTTCATTCAAATGGATAAATTGATGACGTCAAGACAGAATTATAAATGAAAAGTTTATATGGTAAAATTAAGTGCAAAGCATCATATTAATAGAACCCATCCCGCAGTAGAATTGAATTAAATAGAATGTATGGACCAGTGAATTTCATCCATAGTTGTATTAGCAATGCAAAATGCACCATCGAAAGATAGACATAGGGTGTTGAGAATGATTATAATGTAATGAAGTAGAAGAAAAAGAAGAAGCAAAGGATAGAATTAAAAATTTTAACCGAAGTATGAGTGTCGAAATCCTCATCAACCGAGCCAATAGTTTCCAGATTTCTTATAATAGCGTAATGTTTACTACTATAGGAAGATCAGTATTTAGCAAACAAATCATAGTCGGGGATGTTTCAAGTAATACTTCGGAGATAGTTTCCTCATGCATAAGTAAGAATATGATCAATAAATAAAATTTAATTTAAAAAAAAAAAAACGGAGAAAAATGTTACCAAATTCTTTGATATTGAATTTGTTTTATAGTTTGATGAAATTCCCTTCCTCATTCGCCCTATACATTACGTAAACATATACCAATATTTATAATTTTCCATCAAAATGAAATCATAATAATAAAATTCATTTATTATCAAAACAAATACACTTAATGTTATCTACAATTTCATGTTAAAATTACATAAAAACGCATGTATCACATATGATTCATAATTTATATAAAGTTTATTTATTAACAAATAGTTATTTTTATAATAAATTGCGTAAATAATAATTCCAGATTGTGTATTGGGATGTGACAAATACATAACAAGAAGAAAATACATGAAACATACATTCCTTACACATATCTTTATTTATAAACATTCATTTTCAATAGCGCAGTGGTTTAAGCGCATCGCAATCAATCCGGAACTAGCGACTTAAATATTCGGTATATTGGAGACAATTTTTATTATCTTTCATTCCGATTCGGTTGAGTATATACAGGATTATCATTAGACCCATTACAGTCAAAATAAGAAATGTTATGGTACAATAGGATATTTATATTACTGAAAGTTAAGTTAAAATAAAAACTATAAATTTGTTTCAATTTTTTGTATTGCAATTTTATAGAAAAAATATTTAAATTCTTAGAAATTAGGAATTTAACGTTTAGTATTCATCCCATAGTATTGCCAGAGGATCCTATCCACGCATACAAGTATATAAATTGGATTTATATAAAACATCTGTTGTCGAAAACACATAATTGGATTTGGATACCAATTCGTTCAATTGTTTTGTATTCGCACACACACACAAATTAATTTATCAATTTGATGCATTAATAACTGTGCCGATAGAATTTATTATCAATAAAAACCAGACTACATAATATAATATTATAATTAATGTAATACATTATCTTAATTAATATGGTTTTACTGTATACGGTTTTAATATACATTTATAAGCTTGAAAAATTAGAGTACATATTTCGTTATGGTTATATAAAACATATATTGTTGATTTCAAGTTGAATTAATTTAAAATATAATAATATTATGTTCGTAAATACTAATAGCAACAACAACAAAAATCCAATTTAATTAATGTATATATTAAGATTAAATAGTAATTCAGATAAAATTATTATACATATGCATATTGTAATAAATATTTAGTTACCTATATATTCTCGTATAAATTTATAGTTATAAAAAAAGGTAAGTATATCGATCAAGATATAAAATAATTAAGCATTTAATTTATTTATATCATTCTTTCTTTTTACATGTATACTATTTTTATATGTTCTATATACACACGGGGTCAAAATTGAGTCGACAGATGTAGAAAATTCCAATTTAACTATAAATTTTAAATATACTTTATAACTTTTAGTTGAATATTTTCATTCACAACACAATAAGTTACTATTTATTATAATTACAATTATTAAAAAAATATTCAATGGGATGGACAACTTTTCCAGCTAAAATTCATATTGCTATAGTTCATTATTTATTATTGCATATTTCCATTTTTTACTTTAATTTAACTTGATTTATTTTTGCTATTCATGCTATTCACTAGGTTATGTTCTCGACTTTTATTTGCCCCACATAGTACCCTAATTATGATATAGATCTTTTATCATAATCCTATAATAGATGTTCACATCACGAATTGTACATAAATTTACATTGCAGGATAAAAAATCGGTACTTAACTTTTCTAATCATTGAAAAATGTTATATGGTTATTTTTTTTTCAATGTACTTACTGAACGAATTAAATTATTCCACTGATTCTTCTAAATTTGCATTAATAATGACATCGCGATATTTACTAAATTTTCAAACCCAATAAAAAAAAATAGTCTAAAATCATTATGAAACCAGCACCATGGTTTTACTACAAATTTACTTTTAAGTGCATTACCACCATTAAGCATTTCCGGTTTTTCTTTCCATATAAGCAGAACTCACATTCGTTAGTCCAAACAATGCTTTTGTTCGAAATATTAGTTGCATATTAACAAATTTGCTATCGCAAAATTGACACTTTTCTTTTTATTATGCGCACTGATTAATGGTTTACATTGTTGTAGGTGATTTTCTAACAATTCACAATTCATCTTTTTCTAAAATTCAACGCTTCCGACCACGTCCTTGAATATTTCCGAAAAATCCACTTATTAAATATATTTTTATAAATGTTTTCAGCTGTACCCTTTTTTAGAAAATTATATTGTCGATCACGAAAACCAAATTTTCTTCATCTTCTGTCACACATATTTCTTTACGATTGGACATTTTTTTAATTTAATAACTTTTACTGCCTTTTAAATTAATCAACTTTTAATATATTAGCAATAAAATTTAATAACAGACTATATATGTAAATAAGTCATCGCCCATAATGAGATTCTGAAAAAAGAATTATAATTAATTTTGGACTATTTTTTAAACTATTTTTGGTTACATATAGGTCCACACACCGAAATTTGATTAAAAAGTAAACTGTAGAAAGTTTTAATTAATAATAAAAACAGTTGTAGAGTGAATTTTAAACCTAAGAAGTTTAAAAATATTGTTGCCGAACGGAAAAGTTCGGTTTTTTTAAACTTCGAGGGTTTAAAACACCGAAAATATAAAGTCACGCTTGACATATACAATTGGTGTGCCGTATGTTATCGATATGATTTTAAAATACATTAACACAATTTTGTAAACCTAATTTTATAATATTTTCTATTTTCGGTTGTCTGGTGTTTTAATCTTCGATGGTTTAAAATACAATTTTAATCCTAAAATAATAATAATATTAATTAAAAATTAATACCAAAAGTTTACAATATTGTACAAATATAAATTTGTTTTGAAAATTATTCTCAAATGGTTTAAAAATCGATGTAAACTTCGTTAAGTTTATTATTTAATATTTCTTAGTTTATAAAAAGCGTGTAAACTAATTTTGGTTTATGAATTAGTCCAAAATGTTCAACCGTGTTGAGAAAATAGTTCCAAATTATAATTTTACTATGCTCATTCAAGTGTCTACTCAATTTTGATCACGTGTGTGTGCATTTTCAATTGTACATTATAGATTTAGTTAGAGTTTCATATAAATCTATTTCTATAATATACATTTTATTTATCAGTTATTTTAATATTTAAATGTGTGCATAATAATGTAATTGTAGTTTAATTGAACCGTTATAGTAATTATTGAGTATTAATAAATAAAAAATTATTAACTGCATAAGAACATAATTAAAATTCTCAGTGGCAGATTATAAGTTAAATACCTCTTATAAATATATTTTGTTAATTATAAATATATATTATACATTTGCTCTTATATTATATATTATACAATTAAAGAAACATGGTATAATAAATTCCTTTCCATAACTTCTGTATCATTATATTTTCGATTGTATTTGCATTGAAGCATGAATAAAAATAAAAAAAAATATTATAAAATTCAAAGTTTTCATTTATAAATTATATAAAAATTCTAATGCGAAATACAGATTTTGTTAGAGATTTAACAAAATGAAGAGTTTTATATACACGCACATATAAAATATTTGGAAAAAAATTGTAATGTATGTGCATTATCAAAATCGATTAGTGTATTCATTCAACCCTATATAATTTTATCTTAAATCGATATTAAATCTATATTTAAACTTAATACGATTCAGTGAATTTTAAAGATTATTTACAACTAAAATACATACAATAACATTCAAATATATATAGACTTTCAAATATGTACTTTCCTTTGTATTTACATATCAATTTACTGGTTACATCTAGTAAATATCTAAAATAATATAAACAGAAAATATAATATCACGGATTCAATTTAAAATACTTGTACCCGCGTATCATTTGAATGAAAGATTTATTTAATTGAATATATGAATGTGAATTCATAATTATTCGCACATAATCATATAGGTGCACAACTATGAATTGTCGGATCAACAATATACATGACATATAAGGATGGCCCCAGCAGTTGATAAATATTTTATGTGAAAGTATAACCAAACACTTTTTATTATTCTATCGTCAATCTTCAGTCAATTGAGTCAATATGTGCCAACAGTTAAAAGTGTAAACAACAAATTGTTTCGCAGTTTGAAAATGTCAATTTTTGTGCCAAAAATAGAGAGAATTGTGGAGAATTTTATTGTTTTTGCTTCATCAACAATGGTTATTTGGATATCTAAGTATTATTGTGGGATTAGAATGAAGTGTTGTAATATGTCTGATGAAATCGAACCATGCTAGAAATATTGAATTCTACCATATAATTTAATATAAAGATATTTTGTTTCTCGAATTTTCATTTAAGTTAACGAATAATATGTAATTAATATCAAAAATTGTACAAATTTTATATCATTTACTGTCCGAAAAATAACCGGAATTACCTTCTAATATATATGGATCTGATTGACTTATGTGCTGTGTGAAACGAACGTCACAAACAGTTTCATAACATAATGCTTCAAATGGTTAAAATACATCACAAAAGTGTATGATTTTGTGAAAGTTAGCAAGAAATTTGCAGTGAGATTAATGGAAATGAAACTTTGTATACCAGATACAACAATTCATAAGATTTTAACTGCAAAAATTATTCTATTAAAGCGATTAATTGTTCCACAAATTAATTGATGACCAAAACTTGTATTATGGAAGTGACTATATTTTTTTAAAAGCTATATTGCAACTGCAGATGAAACATGGAGTTTTCAATACGATCTATAGAAACTAATCGTAAAAAATCCAACTAATGTTAATTGGCTTTCCAGACTCGAAAGATATTATCCACAAAGGATTTGTTCCAAATGCTACAAATTGATGTATTGAAGCGTTTGCAAAGCCGTATTATAGTTATGTTAATCCTGCCTGGATTGGCGATTATTGTACGAAAATACATCTTTTTACGAAAAAAGAATCCAATTTATTTGCCTTATTTATCCGATTTAACTCCATGTGACTATTTATTATTTGCTAAATTTCAATTTGGCGATGAAAGAAAACTACCATAAATCAATTAAAGATATTTAACAGTCAACGAGCGCCATACTCAATAACATTCCAATCAACGTAACATAAAAAAGTTATTTGATGCAGTTGTATGAAAAGTATTTCAGTTATGAGGGAGAATATTTATGAGTTATTTGATTTTTTCTTAATCGAGTTCGGCAATTTTTCGAACATAATTCAAATACTATATTTTTATTTATATTTATTTATTCATTATAAAGAATTTATAGAAGAAGGACTTATACTGACGATTCTCTATAATATTTACATTCGCAAGTCTATTGACACATTGAGTTTTCCGTGTCAAGCAAATTATATGGGTAGTATTAACAGACTTACGTTATAAGTCAACCCCACAAATACAATAATTCCATTCGTTTCTAAGACATCTATCATACATTACATTATAGTTTAAGTATTTACCGAATGTTTTTTGGACGAAAAATATATTTTACTCTATCTATAAGATGATAGCCATACAGGAAGACCAAGTGCATCAAGAAATTCTGAAATGAAAGTCTTTAAATATTAACAAAGAAACAATTTGAACTATCCAATGCATGAAGATTTGGACAAAACAAAAGTCTGTGTAAAAAATTATTCATCCACCGCATTCGGTTGATTTACAATAGTACCGCTTTCTCTTCATTCCAAAAAGTTAAAATTAAGTTAAAATAGTGTACATTTTGATAATGTATGTATGAATATGAATACTTTGGAGGCAATTTTGCAAAATGAACAGGGAGCAGCCATATTCGGACATATGTATAAGAGATTTTTAACATCAATTCACACCTTCAGAAGATATGATCGATTTTTAGCTTGATATCAATGCAATTGATTATATCTATTGAACGTGTAAAACTTTTGAACGTCTCCTGTATATGAAAGATTGGAAATTGATTAAATTTTGTAATTCTGTAAACAAAAAAATGGAATTTCGTTAAAACTATTCGTTAATTATTCATAAAAGTCGATTTTTTGGAAAATATATTTCGGTGATGTGTGGGTAACATTTTTTTTGCTTAAATTAATTCTATTTGTATAATTAATTAATTTAATTCTATACGTAAGGAAAATCTCGTAACATTGAAAACTGATTAATATTAATTTTTTAAATATATTCGGTTTTTTCATTTACAGTATTATCAAAGTAATATTCGTCTATGCATATTTTGTTTATAGTAAATTACGTAGAAATGAAATTGTTATTAAAATTTAAATTTAAATAAACATTGAAAACATAAAAAAAAAATTTCCAAAAACATATTAATTAATTTGCAAACCTCCTCCAAACCCCCGCCACTAATTTATGTATATAAAAATAAACACAAAATTTATTCGATAAACACATAATAAAATTAATAAACAAATAAACATAATTTAATTTATGTGATTTAAGAAATCAAATAAAAAATACATGTACACACGCACACACAAACATTATGCTAATTTTTAATGTTTTGAATGATAATGACGAACTGAATATACGAAAATATTGTATTTTGGAATATGAAATAGTATAAAGAAATCTTATATACAATAAATATTATGATGTTCTTGAGTACGTCTTCATTTGTCAACATATAATAATAAAAGTCTCCACTCTCTATTATACATAACTTTTAACATGTTTTTCAATTATTTTTTAATATTGATTGATTAATAATTCTATTCACATCATACATGAATAGACTGTAATTATGTTTTACTTACAATATAATTGTTTAAAGTATAAATAATAAATAATAAATAACATCATATCAAAGAATGTCACAAATTCTTATTGGCGTTATAAAAGTGTGTGTGTGTAATAAAATAATAAAGAAAAGGAAAAGAAAGTTGACATTTTTTTTAATTTATTAATAATTTGTTGTAAAGAATTATAATATTATAGTTTTGTAGAAAATAATATGCGAATAATTTAAATCTGACGACAAAATGTATTTATAATAATTTTATACAATTTAATTTTGATGAAATGTTGGATATTTAAATTTTTATATATAAGTTAATCTAATCTCCACATTATAGTGAAATGAATAAAAAAATTATGTAAGTTAAGTAGTACAAAAACATTATATAAATAAGTTATTTATAAACAATTTTCAGGCACTGTGTGAGTTTATTTAAAAATAAATAAATTTTCTATGTGAAATAAATAATTTCATAGGAGCTGATAATAATACAGTGAATATTTTATATAGCAACGATTTGAGTTAAATTTTCATATTAAAAATATTGTTGGAAATATTGTGTAGGAGCGAATTTGTTTACATTATTTTATTCAATGTAATGTTTACACAATGTGTTCAATATATAACGACAATTTTTAGATATAGAATAAAATACACTTTCAAGTATAATGTTTATTCAAAATAGGTTCCATTAGCTTCAATGCAGCGTGTGTGGCACGTTCAACCAGCTTATGCATAGATTTTTTAAACTCAGTTATCGGAATGTTCTTCAGCACCTGTGTCACGGCTATTTGAATGGCATAAAATGCTACTTTCATGACAGTTTTCAGTTTCGGGAACAGGAAATAGTCACATGATGATAGAACAGGCGAAAACGGAGCATGGCTGATGACAGATATCCGTTTTCTATTCGTCTTGTGAGGTGGCGCATTATCGTGCAATAAAAACACCTGTTTTCCTGATAAATATTCGAACCTAAATCGACAAAATAGTGTCTTAACTGGTACTTAATCTATCAACCAACATTCGCACAGTGAAATTTTCATTGAAAGCAATGATTTCACGGAATTTTTCCTCTCATTAATCACGAATTTTAAATTCTGCACGTCCTTGTATTGGGCTATCATGTATATCCTCACGACAATTTTTGAAACTTGAAAACTAATCATAAAGTTATCGTTGAGACAAGTACAATCATCACCATAAACTTTTTTCAACAATTTGTAAGTCCCGGTCCATATTTTTTTTCAATTTTAAAACAAAACTTAATATTTGCTCTTTGTGTCCATTGTATGATATTTTTACGATGCAAAACATCTAAAAACTATTGACACACAAATGCGTGTAACTTTTTAAACTGTCAATCGATTTGCACGAAACTTAGTGCGTTTGAAAGGAGAAAAATGTACTTTTTTTGTAACACTGCTAACATTCAATGGATGATTATGATTATCTATGATTTATATTAAAATTATCATTATATATTGAACCCACCGTCACTTTGCACTAAATACAATATTAACTGTATATTTAAATTATTATGCGACCACCAAACAAATTTCTTTTATTAATGATAATTTTTCTAAATTAAATTATTAATTGTAAACATAAAATTTAATTAATAAATATTTTGCGTATTTTAAAAACAAAATACGATGTAAAATTGTTAATCATTCAACAAAAAAAAAACCAATTTAATATATTATTTTCTCAATACAATGTATTAAAATAATATTATGCTATAAACTGGTTGAACATATATAAATTATGAAATAAAAAAAACAACAACAACATATTATGTATATGCTCGATTGACCTTTAATCATTCACATTTTATAATTGTATACGTTATGTGAATTATAACAATAAATAATATTAAATGTAAATTATAATAATAATAATAATAATAATAATAATAATAATAATAATAATAATAATAAATATTCACAAAAAACAACATAAAATTCACACGCATATATTTTTTCAATAATTAAATTAATTACTAATTAATTACTTAATTAATTAATGGTTTTAAAAAAAAAACAACAACTTACTATTAGCAGTCACCGTAGTCTTCGTATTAATTGAATTCACTATTTTATTACTTTTAGAAGTAGAAGTAGCCGTAGAAGTAAAAGTAGTAGTCGAATTTTTAGTAATAGTAGTCATGACAATATATTAATTAAATTATTTGTTATTTATTATTATTATTGTTATTGATAAAAACCATTAATTGTTAATTATAAAAAAAAAAAAAAAAAAAGGAACAAAAAATTAAAAAAAAAACCAAACAACGAAAAATGTTACAAAATCAAATTTCACATTTAAACTAAATTGAGAAGGAAAAAAAAATTCCAATCTTCGCAAAGTTAAAATAATATAATATTATTAATATTATTCATTCACACATTTTTACCTCCACTACCACCACCACAATTCTCATCATCGCATACATAACAAACAAAAAACCATAATATGACGTAATCAATATTTTGGTTTGTCTTCTCTAATAAAAATAAAAAAAAAAAAAAATCAAAATAACATAAAAAAAAAAAAAAAAGCTAAACAAAACTTATGATGAAATGTTTACAATTTTGGGTGTGTGTCATCATGATCATATCATCGTATACATGTATTTTGTATTTTGTATTGATATATTAGTAACCTGACAAACAAACATTCGAATGATCGTAAAAGTGAATGAAAATCGAAGCTTATAGCATTATTACACCTTCGACATTAGAACTTAAATGAATAAATAAAAAGAGTTCATTAGGGAGTAATTTTAGTTTAGCGGTGCATCAATGATTTAAGATGAAAAGGGTGTGGACATCGATGGAAGGCGTTACATCTACCAATTTTCTTCTAGCCAATATGTCGCTCCGCCAGAGTGGTAGAGGTGTCTACATTTTGAATGTGTTAAATATAAAAATTACAACATTTGAGGATATGTAAGAAGGTGGGTTAAGAAGAGAAATGATTATTCATTCAACAACTGTTGTTTCACATAAAATAGCATAAATGTTAAATTCTGATGACCAAAAATTGTTCTTTACAAAATGAGAAAAAGCTAAGATGGGTAGAATAAGGTGATTGGAGCGAGGCTTAAGTGTGGCAGTCCACTTAGGGCGAACGTCACAGAAGGCCGGAATTGTGCACCAAATAAAATGAATAAAGATACAATATTTTCGGACGGATTATTATATTCAATCCAACGGGTCACATATCAAACACTTTTCTATTCATCAAGAGTTAATGGAATAAAGTGGTGGGATAGTACAATGCGACACACACCTTTCTCTATCACTCTTCCATTTAAATGACTTGAATAACCAGCACTCCAGTAGTCAGTCACCACTATCATCTTATCTTGTATCTTTCTGTCATTTTGTATCTATCAAATTTTTAATTATAACGTTTTTTCGTAAAATTTAACCAACCGCCATCCTTTAAAGAGCAGTCTGTGTTTGTATATGCAAAAAATGTAATGTTGTAAATGGTAAGCTACTCCAATCATTTTCCCCTGGTTTCATCCTCATTTGACATAATTTTAATATTTACCATATACAAATTATAATCCCCTCTCCTAGGAATAAGCGATACTTTGGATAGATCATAAGATGACCCACTCTATCGATCTCCGCATCCTTCTACTTAAATCATTGATACTACAATACAATTTAGCCCGGCGATTAGCAAAATTTGCATAATAATTACAATTAACAAATTCCGATAAAATCACGAAGAGAAAAAATGATAAATGCAAAAAATTGATATTCGTTGCTTGGTTTCAATAGTTTAGGCTGTATAGTCGAAGGAATATAAGTATTTGACATATAACGCAGACTGTCACATACTTCCATTTAGTTTGAAAAAATACAGACTGTCGGATCGGACTTCAAAAAACGGCGCAAATCTCTTTTTGAACTATGGACACATAAATTTAAATACGAAATGTTAATGTTAAATAATATAATTTTTTTGGATAATATTTTGTATCCAAAAAAAATAGATTATATTAAACCTTTAAATTGTACTATAAATTAAAATTTCATTAACAATTATGGTTTAGTTGTTATTTTCCATGACCTTTTGTCTTTACTTTTGCAAATCTTTTATGAATATATTTTGATTAACTTATATATGCTTTTAATTCGTGGTACATTATAGTCCGTCAGATGAATTAAAAGCTAGTCTTTTTGTGACCAGACTTTGAATCAAAGTTTCGCATAATTAAATCAATAGCGAACCATTTCGAATGAATATGTTTGATGGGAATTAACATTATTATTGTATATATATATGTGAGCGTGTGTGTGTGTGTGTGTATAGTGTAAAGGTAAACTATTCTGTTATAATCTTACGGAAGGTGAAAAAATATACTTTATATAGGTAAAATAAAAGATTTATTGGTAAGCAAAAGTATTCATAGTAAACAATAAATATAATATAGCAAAACATAAAATCATGTTATTTACCATAAATACAACTACGCACTTTTTTTTCCTGCGTTAGTTGATACTCTATTCTCTACTCAATATTCAATTTTTCTATAGTATTAAATATTTACTATAATTTACAACAACAAATGTTATACAGATTTAATGTTTATTTATTTATACAATAAATAGTTTAACCGTGAACGAAATGATAATTAATATTTATTTGCATATATCTTCATCTATCTATAACTAATTTAAATATACAAATAGGCCCGCATCGGCCGCATCACTCAATTAATGCATTGCCACCTCTTAATAAAATACGAAATATATGTTATTAATTAAAATATTACTGTAATAATTCGATAAACTGGATATACTCGTTAATCCTTAAACATATATACCTTAAAATAAGTTCTTATACATATAAAAAGTTAATACATTTTGCTCACAATATATAGAACAGAGAAGCTTCCAAAACGGTTTTTATATTCCTATAATCTGTGAATCTTCAAAAATGTCAAAATGAAATTTATATAGACAAATTACAGTTAAGTAGATTCTAGGAAATTAAGTATATTTTTAACATCGATAGTAATACTGCACCCCACCATGAAAGAGAATTAAACTGTAATATTGCTACATTAAAGGATCAAGGATCTTATAAGAATAATTTTTACTTATAGCCGTACTGTACCACAAAGGTAAAACATAATTAAAAGCATAATTGTGTATCTACTACAGTGCAAAAATTATGCAATTCCATTCTTGTCACACATGGAAATTTTCTTCCAAATTAGCCAGAATATTATTCAGATCTGATTTCGAAGGAATAGCCTGTATAATCCAAATTTTGAACTAGAATCGCCGATTTCACTCAAATTGTTGAAAATTGTACTAGTACAATTTTTTTCCTTACAGTAAAATTTGTGAATCCAATCTCATAGCCTCAAACAGTTACCGCTCCACGACACAGCTTGCGTACAGGTTTTGGTAAGATAAAATGCGGTCCTGCACACGACTACAAATAAATATTAATATAATACGCAAGTATTTGTTTATATATTTATTTTGTTTTATGGAAATTTAACTTATATTTTGGATGCCAACATGAATACTTTTAAATTGATATTAATCGTCTTAAATTAATTTTTTTTTTAAATTCTATAGTTGTAAAAATGAAAGTATTTGTGAAAAATATATATGGAAGTGGTTATATAAACAAAGAGAGCAACAAGTATTTTAAAAAATTATAAGCGCCACCACTGAATTTTTCTAAATTTTGTTTTTAAAATTTTTTTCTTGTTTTTTACTGATAGTTTTTAATATGTTAATAAATAATATTATTGCATGATCAACAAAATATGTTGTTAATATATTAAATAACCTGTTGATGTATACGAATATTACCTGTGGACAGATATTTCGCGCCTATGAAAAAGTATAATCGTTAATATATTGTTGCATATAGCCAAGTTTCCATTAGTAAATGAAAGAAACTCAACCATAAGAGCGATTTTCATCACACAAGAAGTATTGTGAAGTACAAAATAAATGTTATAATCTAATGGCGAGACAGGAATACACGAACCATTCTATAGCAGATATTTAGGAGATATGGGTACACCCGGAGGGATTTTGTGGGTTGTGTCACCTTATTTAACATGACAAATTGTTGTTAAACACTTTATAAATTTTCATAATCAACATATGGCACATGGATGGTTCCAAGACAGGGGACGATGGGACACGGCTGGGGTATTTTACATATTTAAATTCTCAGAAAACATGGGCGTATACTCGAGTGTCTTCCAGGCGAAAATATATGCCGTTGTATGGTGTGCCCAATTCAATCTCGACAGGAAATATTAGAAAAAAGAAACATAGCGGTACTGTGTGAAAGTCAGGCTTGTGTGAGATGACGGAATGAGCTTATGGGAAACATAATAAATAATCTCTAAACTGGATTCCAGGATATGCCGACATAGTGGGAAACGAACAAGCGGGCGAAGGCCTCATCAACACCTTTTAGTGGTCCGAAATGCCTCTGCGGAATAGTATTATTTGGGAAAGGTTGAAACCTGATATAGAAAGAAAATGGTTAAGGACCTGGAGTAAAAATTCAGGCCTGACGTAATCAAAAGTGCTTATCAATCCAAGAAAATCGGAAATATGTCTAAAAATGGGCAAGAACAATTTTAGGAATCTGGCATGATTGCTAAAGGGGCACTGTTGATTAAAGAAACATCTTACAATCCGGGGACTTGAAGTAAATGATGAATATAGATTCTGCAGGTTGTCAATAAGAGATCCCAAGCCACATCCTCAAAAATAATGAAGCACTTCGAGCAGTAAAAGCAAAAAAATACTGGCGTATTTTACTGTTTAAATTATGGTGATCTGCCATCTTTGAACCCAATTCACGTCATACATTCCATCAAGGAAATAGGAGTGGAGAAGGGCTTTAAATATGTGTAATCCACCATAAAAATGGAAAGTGAAGTGGGGTACAATAGAGCACAGGTCGCAGTTCACTTAACACCATTATTAACATCAAATTTAATCTAAAATAATCTAAACACAATTCAACCTTTTCCATATCAAAACTCAAACGTTTTACTAATTATATTTTATAATACAAATTTCTATTATATTCTTCTCTTAATGAATTTAATTTTCTATGTATACATTTGTTATACCTGCCACAATAAATTAGAATTTCGGAGTAATCAGAATTAGTCAGATGTTTGATGTACATTGAAATCGTCGACCCACATACACTGCGTGACAGATAATACAAAAGGAAATAGTATTTATACTAAAACGATATCCAGACAGTTTTTTTTAGATTCTAATATTTAGATTCAAGAAATTTTCCGGAAGAGCGACGACACAGAGTTATACTCAATGATGAATATGGGTCGTTATTACCATCTTCGGAGACAATTGTACTATCGAAATGGCATACACCGTTTGCTGTAATTACACCAACCAATAGAGAACGTAATATTTTAATGGCAGTTTATTTAAAAAAAATTTATGTAGAATCTTAAAATTCTTTAATCAAAATAGTCATCATCACTAAAAAACGTGCTGCACAGAATTAAATTTAATAACAAATGTTTCAGTCATATCAAATAAAATATGTGAAGTTAAAAATATTTTAAATATTGTTATTTTTTTAAACTACAAATTGAAAAGTTTTTAACGACCATGACATCTAAAATATACAAAGACTATAATTTATTTTGTTGTTATTATCTAAATTCTTATTATCTGATCAAAAACTAGTTTGCAAATGCAGTTTCCAAGTAGACAAAATAAAAGTCTATAAATAGTAAATTAAATCATCATAGTGAAAAAAAATTATATTCAGCAGATTTTAAGAGGAAATATTTAAAAGGAAAAAATCAAACCATCTAGATTTATATGATAAAAATTTAAGAAAGAAATTACTTTCACTGTAGCCATTTGCATATTTTAATGCTAAAAAGTAAGAAGAGTAGAAGAACACTTTTATGATAAAACTAAACAATTAAAGTTATGCGCAAATACACAAAAATTATAATAAAAACATTGACAGAGAAGTATCAAATAAAAATTTATATAATTACAAAATTTACACAACCAATAATTTTTCATAGGTCTTCACAAAATTCCAATGTTTCTTTGCCACATACATATATTAATTGACATTTACTTAAAATAATTAAAATATTTGTAAATATATAATACAACCATATTAAGATATGACATTTAAAAAAAATTCGAATATCATTAAAATTAATGATAGTTATTTTTCTGAATGACTTGAATGTAGTAGAGGTGTACACTTAAATTGTATAAAAGTATTACAAATTTATAATGATTCTATTAGAAGCAATTATAAATGATTACATTTGGAAGTTGTGACACATCTTGAAGCATACATAAGTAAAAGTCATAAAATATAATTTAGTATATTTTCTAAAAATATAGACATCAACATCAAATTAAATATTACAAATATTTCGTTCCTCTAAATGGATTCTAATTGCTTACTCAAATATTATATCAAAAAATGTGCAATTTTTCGTATTCGTATATTAAGCAGTTATTACATTTGGTATTGCAGATCTTAATCTTAAGTGCGTACTGTAAGTAATTAATATTAAAGGCTTTGCCGCATAAATATAAATGGTTATTTATCAAAAAACATAACATCTTTTAAATAAAGAAACCATCAGAAGAATTAATAGAAATTAAATGCTCACTGCGGTACCAATTTTATCGTACACCTACATTATTTAGCACCTCTAATTAACATGGAATTAAAGAACAAACATCATAAAAGAATCATATGTGTGTTAATTTAATCTGTGTAGTTTTTTATACCAATCAAATTCATTTTAAAAATACAATAAATAAAGGTTAATATTAAAAATATTCGTAACTACTATTAGTGCTCTTTATCTACCACTTGTGAGAACCGCTAGTCGACCATAAAAGAGTAAGTCGATATTAATAGATGGTTATCAGAAAGAATCGAATCTGGAAAATTAGTCGTATCCGAGCGAACTTGCCACTTCTAGTTGAAAATTACTTTCTGGCTAGCTTTTACTGTATGCAGGCGAGTGTTGTCATGGAGTAAAATCACTTTCACTGTGCATCTACTCTTGTCTTCAAATTGTGTTTTTTTCCTGGAGAGTATAAATTAATTTAATAATTTGAACGTTATAACATCCAGCACTTACAACGCATACGTTTTTGATTGTGAGAATCTTCACTGAACACGCTGGCAACATGTATATTGTTGCTTTGTATGTTGTCAATGTACTCTGTGGTCGGTTCAAAATTTGTAATCAAGAATTGTGATTTTTTTTTTTAATTATCATATTATTAGTGTTCTATACTGGTACAGTAAGTAGCATTCACCCTAATTGGTTATGAAGTACCGAATTCAATTCCCGAAATTTACGTACAACTTTTTATGATATTAATTATAACATATCTTCAACTGAGATTAACATAATCTGCATCCCTCGTTATTAATTGAACAATCGTATCAAATTAACACAATTATGGAACTCTATCGAAATTTGTAGATTTGTATGAAATTGGTAAATGCCGAATACTTAACAAGTTAATGTAGCTGTTATTAAAAAAAAATATTTTTCATTGTATCAACGTCAGAGGTGAAATAGATTACTTTTATTTCAGACTCTGAAGACAACGTCACATTATGTAAAGTACTGGACAGGCGTATTTGATAATATTTTATTTGTTCCAAAATTTTCACTTTTAGTTAATTTAATTATCAATAAAATTGCAAGGTGATCAAATTGCTGCCTATTCGACTATTTCATTTTATACATATTTTTATAATTCATTCTTAGACCATATGCAATTTCAACAAAATACAAAAATAAAGGTGGCATTAAATATTATTAAGAAAAATAAAAAAAAACTCACCATCTGGTTGTTGTTGTTGATGTTGCTGTTGTTCATTTTCATCATGTTCCATAACTACTGGAATTACATGTTCATTTGTTAATTTAAGTTTTTGTTCATATTGTTTAACAGCATTTGTTATTATCAAATCGGTTGTTTTATCATTAACATTTTGATGTATACGTTTATTTTTTAAATGATGTGGTGTATCTCTATGTAACAATTTTTAGGTAATATATAAATAATTAATAAAACATTTTTATACAATTTTATTCTTATGAAAATTAAATAAAATACCTTCTATGTAATTTTAATGGTTCATTATTAAAATAATTTTCATTTTCGTTTGAAATTCGTTCGTTATCGTGTTCTACATCAAATATAACACGTCGTTCTGTGTAATCCTAAAATAACATATAATAAATACAATTATTAAATATAGAATAAAATATAATGAATAAATAATTAATTAATTTAAAATAATTAAAAACATATATTTACATTATATTGATCATCACCCTCATCAACATCATCATCTTCTTCTTCCTCTTCTCGTCCCGCATCTTCACTTTCTGTTGCAACACTTCCGGTTGCCGTAGCTGATTCCTTATCCATTTCATTACTTTGATTACTATTAGTTTTTATAACTAATTCTTTAGGATGATTTTGATACTGATCATTGTTATTATTATATTGTATTTTGTTTGAACGTATACTATTATTATTACTATTTAATAATTCTTGATTAGATGTGTTAAATGATAATGACGACAATGATGATGATGTTGTGGTTGTTGCAGTGGTTGTTGATGCTTGTGTTGACGGTGGTGGTGGTGGTGGTGGTGGTTGTGATGGTGGTAATATTAGTGGTGGTAATTGTTGTTGTTGTGATAACTTATTTGTTGTAAATTTTGTATTATCTAAAGATGGCATTGTATTCAAATGATCGGTTTGTGTGTCAGCTATATTATCCATTGTAGCAGAATCTAATACATTTTTAGAAGACGATGGTTTTGATGATGACTATATGATAATTGAAAAGGAATAAGAAAATAGAAAATTTATAAGGTTTTTTTATTTCCTACTGTAAATAAAAAAAAATCGGAAAACATTTTTCAAATTTTCTCTTACCTCTTCCGATAATGTATCTAAATTTGAACTTTCTTCTTGTTTACTTTTATCTTTACTAAATAACTTATGAGCTTTAAGTTTCAATTCTTTTGGATGTGGTGTATTGTGTCGTACAAATGGAGTTGTCTAAAATAATACATAATAATATAAAAATAATAATTAGTAGGATATTTTTTTTTTAAATAGAAATTAAATGTTAAATTACATCTTTTTCTGTGGTTGAATCTTCAGAAAATTTAACGGAATGATGTCGAGATGCTTCTTTTTCTATCCAATCTTCAGGTTCACTTTCTTCATCACGAATAGCTAAATAAATAGATAAAAAATTATTATTTTTTTTGCATTTAACAAATTAATTTCTATAATAAAAACCAATAAATTAAGATTTATGTATTTTTGCATGCATAAACTACAAACTACAATAATTGATTTATACAATACAAGCGTTTTCTATTTATTTAATGTTATGATAGTGACATATAGTATAAAAATAGTATATAAGTATATTGTAAATGCAGAAATATAATATTAATAACAATTATAATTTGTCTATATATAAAGTTTTATCATCGTATAATTAAAATCTAACATTTTTAAGTTTAAATAAAAATGTGTGAATATCCAAAATCTTACAATATTTTCGGAAGCGTATAAAAATAAATTACTTAAACAAGAATTCGTATAAGCTCCGTTACAAATTAACAAATTATCTAAATTTTAAAAATTAATTCATTAGAGAACAAATTTGTAAATACTGCGGAAATAAGCAGAAGAGTAGTAAACTCTCTATAAAAATTATCATGCGGTCTGGAAATTACAAAGTGAATAAAATGAGATTCTAACCGAAACAAACATTTTTTAAATTTAATATAAATTGTATTGAAAAGTCGAATAAACAAACCATTAATTAAACATTTTCTTGAATAGTGTATGTTACAATTTGCCTATACACAAAATGAATATGGTGAATTAAAATTTTCAAGTTCCTCAGTAATTTGCAATAGTTTACATTTTTAATAAACATTAAATGTAAAATTGTAAGTGTTCCAATTTGATTATACAACACCCCATATTGTTTTAGAAATATTTAAGGATTCAGGTTTGGGAGATTGTCAACCAAATCAATTGTCTATTATAAAATACAGCTTTATACTTGAAATAGCATAACAAGTTGAGAATGCACTCTGACAACGAAATAAAATAATTATTAACTGTTGCGTAATTTTTGTATTGTTGGCATATGTAACTCTATAATGGAACTCTCAGAAACGTTATTTTTACTCGAACAAAATAGATAGATGGTTTTTGTTGTCGTACTATAATAATACATTCATGTATCTTCACAATAAATGTGACTTTAAGAAATTTTTCAATTAATTTTAAAATGTTGTACAATTTTAAATTTTCTGCATTTTACCATGTTCTTCTCTCTGTTACGTGAATACCGTCTCATGAAAAAAGATTTTATGTGATTCCAACCCACACATTCGCCTTCTTTAATTGTTTACATTTTGTTAACATTATGTTCAATTAACAATTTAGTTAGTTTAATCCAAACGTATATAGGAACACACGTTATTATTAAAGTTATGAAATCTTAAGAGAATATATAGCAAAGAACCAAGAAAAATGATTCAAACTTTTTGTACAATATATGTATTTTACAAATTTAATTAATTTTAGGGATTACAGTAAAAACAACAAAGAAAATATTTGACTTAAATTTTAATAATGATTTACATAAAAGGATAAAAGCTATACCTTTTTTATTAAGTTTGATGCTCATCAATCCAATTAGAATGGGAATATTTTATAATATGTTTAATATAAAATTATAACAATAAACAGGGTGTTCCCATTGCTTGAGAGACTATTTTTTCATATAAACTTATTACTGAGCACATATACGTTAAGTTCTGTCGCGTGATCAATAACTTACGGATAATGAAACGGTCTGTAACGGGTTAGCTAAGAATAAGAATTAAATAGCTGCGAACAATCTGGTGGCTGTGTAGGAGAAATATCAAGGAGTAGTGTTGAAATTAGTATTCACTTAAAACTTATTGTTAGTTAATGATTCAATGATTACACAGTGACTTATGATTATAGTAAGCGGTGTCAATATAACTGCTTTCGGTAGAGGTATAGTATATCCCTGTAAATATCCTATACGAATTTACAGAATGGTTAAGTAGGTTGGACGTATGGTTAACTGCTAACTTCGGAAAAACAGCTAGTTATGAACTGTGCAATATGATCTCGAATCGGCAGCATAAACGGCATTGATTCAAGCAACGAAAAAATTTTAAATTAGGATTCTTAAAATTCGGGATTGGAAGATATTAGCTGCAAATACGTTTGGTTGAAGGATCGTGTTGGACAAGGTTAAAACCGCACTTTATTCCATGTAGAAAGTAAGTAAGTATATGCAGATTACCTCACAACCGATTTTTAGAATTTTAACTTTCATTTAAGCAATTTTAAATTGTAATATAAACTCATAGATACTTTAAGAAAAAGGTGAACTTTATCGATAACTTCAATACGAAGCGAGATAGAACCATACAGTTGTCATACGGTTTGTAATTGCAAATGTTATATAGAACCTATATATAACTATTGCACACTTTCTCGCCGGGACACCTTATACATCATATATAGAATAAGTTCTGTTACATTACATTATATGATAAAAGTTGAAAATTGTAATTATTAATTTTCTACCATAATAACATCAATATTTTTTTTATAATGCTTTCCGGCCATAAGTGTCATATTATATCTCTCTTATATATAATAACATTAAAATTCCATCTACTCTACGCATTATTATATACCTACCTACAATATAACATTATACGCATATAAATTAAATAATTTATAGTATAAGGGAAAAACTTCCCTACACATGAAATTAGTTAGCATTAGTTTAAGGGTTATAATTATAATTAATATTTATACTATAAATAATTCTGTAGGTTTTAGTTGTTTATGTGTATAGAATAGTATATGAAAATTAATATTATTTTTTGTGTTAAGTTATTAGTATTTAAATAAGAGTTAAATATAAGCGTAAAATGTTTAAAATTGTATATGAAAGAGTGTTATAAAAATGTACATCATTACTATAAACAAAGTTCCAATAAATTAATTTAATTAAAATTGCAACTGAAAGTATATATTTATTTATAGATTTATAGAGGCAAACATATAAAATATTTGGTTAATTAAACAAATATTTAGCTAAATATTTTTAGAATATATTCATAAAGGATTAGTTTTTTCTTATTTAACATCTTTCGTCTATAATAATTATTTATATAGTTTTAATTGTTTTTCGAGCAATTTTGTATTTATTTATTGTTTGTATAATAAATCAAACCTTGAATTGATAAATCCATGGAACTGAATCTTTGATTTGATCTGTACAGTCGACCAGGAAATAATTCTTTAAAAATAATTGTTTTTATTTTTTTTTTATATATATATTTAAAATTTATACAAAAAATTACATAATTTTGATATTTTAGAAAAAAATATAAATATGTTTTATTTAAATTCGTGTCATGTAAATTTGAATATAGAATAATTTGAATTTATTTATATATTTACATAAAATACACACACATACACGCAATAATAAATGCCATTTCATAGATATATATTCAGGGAATAAGTATCAAATATATATTAATATTTGTGTTGGAAATAGTCATGCTGTACATGAACCGCAGTATAGTACGCTGTTTAAATTCAAAACCTTTACAACACATGGAAATTGTTGCAGTCAAAGCGTTCATGATGCTCGTAACGTGGCAAGGAAGAATTCAGTTTTCAACATCACTAACTTTTCTTATAATAGAACACACTAGGAAAAAAATTAAATTGTTTTTGTTTATCGAAACTAAATTTTCAAGAAAATTGGCTTTTATAATTACAGCTTTAATTACAGTTTACAACCTCACAAAGAAGGCATTTCTAAAATAAATTACCGCGATCAAAAGATATAGTCGATAGTTTTCCTTGTTACGTTTCATAAACTTATCGCTGATGGCAATGCGTGGTGTTTAGTGAATTTTTTTAAGTTGATGAAATATCCATATATCGTATTGTTTTTAAGTGCTTTTCAATGCATTTATGTGATACATTGAACTCCTCTACAATCGCACGTGTTTTGCTATGGCGATCCGCATCGTTCATTGCTTTGATTTGCTCGTCATCTAGTTCACCTGCTGGACGACCTAAACGTGTAGCATTTTTGACTGAGAAATCTCCAGAACGGAATTTAGCAAACCGGTCTGTCGTTCATTTAAGTCTTTGTCACTATACCATTCTCTTTTGTAAGCTTGTGATATACGTTGTTTCCTCCGTGGAAGCATAAAACCAAAATATGACGAAAATGTAAGTTTTAATTTTCTACATATAAAAATTTTAACCCGAATTGATTATTAAGTTCCTGGAGTATTTTATAATAAGTTGCTCATATTTTTAAAGTTCGAAATATTTTACTGTACTTCTGAAGATGATAGAAGTACCTCCATCTGATGCAATCCGCATATAGATGTTTATAATGAAATATTATTTGCTGGCTAAATGTGGTTCTGCGCTCAATTGGATGTAGATTTTCGACTAATTTATGGGTTTTCCATTGTGAAAATGCCAAGTATATGTTCATAACGTGGACATATAAAGAAATTATAAATTATAAAGGGAAATTATGAAAATAGTGTTCTTGTTATCCGTTGTGGTGGTTGTAATTTTTTCTTTAATTTCGGAATATAATTATTCCAATATAGTTGATGGTTGCTAATAGGCAACTTTATAAAACTCTTTTTTTTAAACATTAAATATTTAATATCTGTGTCTGTAGTTTAATGTTTACGAGGTTACGCCAAACTAATTTGACTTGGTGTAATTCCAGAGTTGTACATTAATTTTATATTAATAAAAATCTTTGGTATTTTTATTTTAAATTTCAAAATGTTACAAAGTTTAATATCCGAAAAAAAATTAAAGACTATGTGTGGTAACTGGCAAAGGCTAAAATGTCAACTAAAAGGATTATTAACACTCTACACATGAAATTGTATGAAATAAAGCTTTTATTTATTGATTGTATTTGCGTTGTATTTTTATTAGAAAAAAATTACCCAAAACCTTAAAAAAAAAAAGATGAAAGAAAAAAAGTTCAAATATTTGGAAAAATAAGCAAAACGCACACAAATATAAAAAAATATATAAGTGTGAAATGCGCGCGTGATGAACGTGTGATTTTGCAATATGGCATAAAAGCTTATTATAAAAAACCAAAATTTTGTCTTAGGATATAAAAATGGATTTTGAAAATTTATGTATATTATTTATATAAAAAATATTAATATTATATATAATTTTCAAAATACCTGAACTAATTGGTTGATATTCCAATTGAGGTAGTAAATAACATGTCAAAACCTATAATATTAGATAAATTTACCAGATTATTTATATAACAAGAAATATATTTAAATAATTTCATTATAATAATACCTCATCACCGGTAATTTCATCTACATCTGGTTGAAACATTAACAATGGTTGTGCTTGATTTTCTGATAACCACACCGCTTTTAATTGTAAATTAACCAAGGAATATGGTAAATATTGTAATTGATTTCCAGATACATCTAATACGTGTAAGACACTGCAATTTCCCAATTCCGATGGCAATTTTTTTAATTTATTATCACGTAAACTAAGAACACCTAACGCCGAACAATTTCCAATTTCTGATGGTATAAAATCTAATGAATTTCTATCTACATTTAGATTATTTAATTTTATCATTCGCCCAATTGCTGATGGTAATCTTATTAAAAAATTTTCCGTTAATATCAACTCTTGCATATTTTCACACCTATATACGTTTAGAAAATAGAAAATGAAAAATTTAGTTAATTTGATTATTTCGATATAACACAATAACAAATATATATAATATATGGAAACAGGAAGTATTAAAAAGAAGTATAAAAGGAATAACATAATGCAATAATGAGGGTGCGATGCCCTCTTCTTCGTTTTAAGCAATCAAAATTTATAACAAACAATTCCATTTGCATACAAATTACTCTATATTTTCTTTCTATGATTAGAATAAATATTTTTATTAAATTTTTATGTTAATAAAACATTGTTTATATTTGCAAATTTGTATTCTTTCTTCTCAAAATTTTACAATTATTTAAATACGAATTAATATTTGACAATAGATTATATGTGAGGTTACAGTGATAAGTACTTGACGGACGGCAGAAAAACACAATTTATTATTATTGTGTGTTTTCATTTTGAATATAATACATTTCCATTGTGCGTTGTTTACAAGTTATTTTGCATATAGTCATCAATATTAAACTAATTCACCAAAACTATGACATTATTGATTTGAACCATAAAATTTGTTCATAATAATGTTTAGTATAACAATGTGGCAATTATCTCATTTATCGGGTTTAATTCTATTCATGTAATATTGCTATTTATACAATATATAATGAACAATCTTTTATTGTGCAAACATATAAGGATGATAGAGCTATAGCGGACATGTATTATGTGTTAAAATTCTATTAAATATAAGTAGTGCATCAGTTAATACTGTGGAAAAAGGGAAATTTCAAATGGTTGAACCATTATTACAGTTGATAAAGTGTGTTATCCTAAAAATTGTAGAATAATTTCCATCAACTAGAATCGAACAACTTACCGGATGAGCACCTAAAATAATTACGGCGGAGAAGTATTACGGTATCAACAGCACCAGGAAGCTATTAAGTTAAGATTTGGAATAATGAATAGGTGCCAAACGACTGAAAATACGGTATAATAGGTCCATTGTAAAAAAAGAGGTAATACAAATTGGAATTTATATAGAAATAATTTTATTAAACAATAATTGCTTACAAAGTTTACAAAGTGGTTTATTTCAATATTTCGGGGTATATCGAATCAGACCACTATATGGGTTACTTTTCGTCCCCTACCTAGTAGACCATATGGGTAGACATACACCTAGACAATCACCCAAAATATTGCCACTCTCTTTACAGCATAACTATACCTCATATTGCATACAAGTTGGTAAATTACTCCGTGTGTAAGTATAACAATTCATCAATTGGTACACATTTATATTTCGATAATTCTTTTGTTAATTGTTATTTTTATGTGTGAATCGCCCATTAGCGGTCGGTGTATATACAGTCGATATGTCAATCTCGGAACTAGTTTATTTTATATTATGCAGCAGTGCTATGCTATATTCAATTTCGTATTCGTTTATCTGATTTTCGGCCAAAAATAGAAAATTTTCCTTATAGCGACCGTGAAATGTCAATGATCCATAACAATGCTGTAATACGAAATTCACAAGGAAATTATCCTTATGAGACATCAGTTCAACTGGATTCTCTTTTTTAATTGTTTTTCATATGAGACGCAGCATGCCAAAATTCAAAAATTATCCTTGTACAAAGTCCGCCGAGCTATTTAATTTTAACACTTAAACTTGAACTTAAAATCATACGTATACAACAAATATTCATCCAAATTTTATATATATCTTGAAATGGTTTTGGAAGCATCCAAATTTGTGTTCCATATGCGAGTAAATTAGTAATCACTACTTTGTTATATATTTATACGAAACAATTTATTTTAAGGTATTCGGATTGTCAAATTATTTAATCTGAATTAGTTATTATGTGGGGTGAGCGGTAATCCAGACAATACAATAGAGTTTATCATCGTACTTGAAAATATACCCAACCGTGCAGACTTATTCTTTTTGCCAATGAAATTATATAGGAGAAAATGAATCTTTGCCTAGATCGATCTACATTCGATTAAATATTCAATTATATTCATAAATATTTTACTTTGTATTTAGAAGCTGTTAATATTAAAGTCACTATAAAATGTATATTTAAATGAAATATGTATTTCACGATAATTATAACTGTCAGAAGATCCAATAAAAACACGTAACATACGTTCATTTCCTTTTGTTTCTTTCCATATATTTGCTTGTAAAATTAATTATGTATTTTCATTTATTGTCTCCATAATTATATTTACACAGCAACAGCATAAATTTAAAAGTGAATAAATTACGAATAAAATTATATTCAATTGCACTTGACTTAGTAAATATAGCTATATAAATATGTAAATAAATAGGAAATATAAAATAAATAATAGTGTTTATGTTAGTTACACAATATAACAATCCATAAAATTATGCAAATTTTGTTATGTAATCTTCATTACTGTTTACATTTCATAAAAGTTCATATAAAATAATATATATGCAATAATTATTCATGTAGATTTATTTCTTATTACGCTCACTCAAAAATTCCATGTTGTCATTTATTTAATTAAATAAAATCATAAACGGAATAAATAGCGTGTTAAAACTTACTAATTTTACATGATATTTATTATGGTTTTTAAACGCGCAACTACTAATCTTTAAATAAAATAATTGAAAATAAACGAAAAGAAAACCTTCAAATGTTAAATTAATTAAAAATAAAATCAAAGCTTACTGCGCATAAGTTAATAAGGATATATGATTAGACGATCCATTCAATCTGATTTATAAAAATTGCCATGCATCTTAAAAATGAGCGGAAATGAGAAGAGTTTCTTATTTCACTGTGTGCAATCGAATTCTTTAATATAAAAAGTACAACATATTCTAGTTTCCAAAATATATATACTGGTCTGAATAACTTCTATACGGTCAGTGTCAGAAGTTGAAAATATCGCCTATCGATAGAGCGTACCATATATTTCATTTACCTAATTAAATACGGATTTACATCCTCTGTCCGAAATATAACCGGAAAGACTTACATGAATCTGATTTATTAATGTATTCTCAATCGGCCTTCAGTCTAAGGCAAAATACAACGCGAAAGTAGATTTTGTGTATTGGTCGAAAAATCTATACAACAAAGAAACGCACGTGCAATAATATTTTTTTTAAATTGGTAAAAACGGTACCGAAACGCTTGGCTAAATGACAATTATGGTTAAAATTGTTTATCTAAACAAAAATTTTTGAGTAACATAGCCGATTGAAAAACGATAGGCTGATGTATGTTCAGTTTGGCCATAAACAACGATTATCAGAAAAAACATTCAAAAAGTGTGTTACACGGTTATAGTGCGAAATCTACAGTGAGATTTATGGAAATGGAGCTTGTGAGTAAACCAAAAACAACAATTCATGAGATTTGAAGAGAAAAATTGGGTTTACAAAAAGTGAATTCAATGTTTTGTTCTACATTAATTGACTGCGCGATGACAGAATCGCTCATTTCAAAGACATCATTAAAATCGCTGGAAGCGATCATAAATTCTAAAAAACTATTGTACCTGGTAATGGTATACATTGTGTTTTTAATACGAACCAGAAACTAAGCGTCAAAGAGCTGAATGACAATGTTCATCCGATGAAGGAAATTCAAAAAAATATCGTTTGATGAAGTCAAAAATAAAAAAATAATGCTCATTTGGTTTTACAATTCCAAAAGGCATTATTAACAATTTGTTGCAAATCTTGTAACGATTAATGGTTTGAAGTATTGTAGAGTTTACGTATTCGTCGAGTTCTTCCTGAATATCAAGAGCAGGAAGTTATAGCAATTATTGCGACAATTCTCACTAATTTTTTCAATAAAACTTAGATTTCTTTTAAAATTCACCTTATTCACCTGATTTAGTTCCATGTGACAATTTCCGCAACTTCATTTGCCGAAACAGATGAGGGCGAATAATTCATATATAATTTGAAAAAATTAATTAATTGTTTGCTTTTTTCGGAATCCATTCCGGTAATTTCGGACAGAACGTTATATAGGAATAAAAACATATACGTTTTATTCTGATAGTGTAAGGAAAATGTAGGGCATAATCATGTTGTACAAGTTTATTGCATACAGTTAAATTGGGTTTCAGTCGATATTTATAAGACGCAGCCATTTTAACAAATCATCACCAAGTATATTTGACGATAAATTAAACTAAGCCGCCGATAAGGAAGTGTGTCTTTTGTAAGATGAACCAGATGCTATAAGAAGGAGGAAATATCAAATGATTTTGAAATTTAACCAATTCATCTATATTAATATCGACTAAATAAGAGCTGAAAAACTTAAAAGCTTGCCGTCTTATATAAGTGTAAAAAAGATAATTTCTATATAAATAAAATATAATACGCACCTAAAATCCTAAAATGTAAAAATTTCCATAAATTCAATTTAAAAGAATAAGAAAAGAATACTTACATTCCAATTGATTCATTTAATGTGTCCAATCTATTTTGATCCAATTTAAGTATCGTTAATTTATGTAATTTTGAAATACCATCAGGTAATGTTTCTAATGCATTTTGTGATAAATGTAAATCTGTTAAGTTTTCTAAACCACCAATTTCGTTCGGAAGTTCTTCCAATCTAATAAACAAATTAATAATTATTTACGAAAATAAAAACAGTTAAAAATTAATAAGAGTATTCACGACCTATTCGTTATAATATTCGTTATTTCATATTATTTGTCATTTACCTATTTTCGGATACATCTAAACATATTAATTTATTCAAGAGACCAATTTCAGGCGGTAACCGCTGTAATTGATTATGATCTAACCATAATTCTTGTAATGCAGGTAAATGTCCCAAATGGGCTGGAAGGTCTTCTATTTCATTATCACCTAAATCCAATCGTTCTAATTTTCGTAATTGGTTTATTGATTCAGGTAATGTTCTAAGTAAATTTTCACGTAATTCTAATGATTCCAGTTGTTGTAAACTATAAGTATAGATAAAAATTTAAAAAAAAAATGAGATCATTCATATTATACACAAGTTTTACAAAATCACTAAATTTTATAATATTTATATTTATATTTATTATATTTCAACATAAAATTTAAAATTTTTAAAAACATTGTTTATCATTAAACAAATAAATAAATAAATACTATATTATTATATGTATATTGAATTATATCTTACACGCAATGAACAATTTAGATAAGAAAATTTGATAAGAAAATATTTACGTTTTCAATTTTATAAAAATAATGTAAATAAATATGCGTATACGCAGGCAATACGATATATATTCAAAAAGACTCTGAATTTGACGAGTTAGCTAACTTGTCAGACTTTATCCAAATTATACGGAAACAATGTGACCACTCAGTTAGCTGAATATAAAATAAATTCACTAAACTTATGAAACATAACGTATTTCCTATTTAATCGAATGCTAATTGCAAAGTAATTCAAAATCGGATACGTCTAGCGTGAGATATTTAAAAATTACACGAACTATTCGATCGATCACACATTATATCTGTGTATCATTGCGCATTTGTGTGTCATCAGTGAATTTGTCAAATATGATAGATGTCCAGCCCTGATGGAAAATTGTCTTTTTCGGCCTGTATTTAAA
This sequence comes from Bibio marci, assembly GCA_910594885.2. Lineage (NCBI taxonomy): Eukaryota > Metazoa > Arthropoda > Insecta > Diptera > Bibionidae > Bibio > Bibio marci. The sequence continues at coordinate 58,909,495 of OU343114.1, forward strand.
TACTATCGTTGATGTAACTCTTTTATTATTGCTTTTAAAATAGCTTGGACATTGTTTGAAACCTTTTGAAAATAAAACAACACATTTCACATTTTGAAAACAAATTAGAAAATAATATGAAAACAATTTTGCGGGATAATTTCTTCAATCGTAGACGTATTACATTATAATAACTTCTTCCTCTCTCACTAATGCCACCATATATGTTCCTAAGAAAATCGAGCAACCTGTTTATATTAAATTCATATATTCTTTCCACACGACGCCAATGAATACATGTAGAGATTATTGATATTTGATAACATAAATTAAAATTGAATATGAATTTCAAATATTAGAAAAAAAAATGCTGTTATCAGTAATTGTAATAGATGACCTAAGAGTAGAAAAAATGTATTGAGAATTATAGACGGCAAATTATTTGTGTATGTATTATTGATGGAAAATAACGCACGGAATTATTCTTTGTTTAATTAATTTTAATTTATAACAAAAAAAATTCGTTTCGATTATTTTTTAAACATTCATAATTAGTTATGGTAGATTTTGTATAAAGTAAATAAAGACTTTGATAAAGTAAAATAAAAGAATATAAATAAGTTAGTGGGTATAATATCGCGTTTCATTCTTTCAGTTAGTCAGGGTTTGCCGATATAACGACTAATTTAACAGTAAATTTTAAAGGATAACAATAAAATTCTATACTGTGTCATAGCAAAATCAGACCATTTCTTCGACAACATTTCATATGGGGACAGGACTATTAATATCTGAGATAATATTTTAGATGCATCTAATTATCTTAAAATTATATTGGAATATTTTTAGTAAACTTAATTATTTGTATTATATGTATAGATACTTAGGAGATAAGATAATTTTCTAAAAATATTTTTACTATAATATAGTGCGGTGCGTATTTAATTTAAGATTTTTATATTTTTTTGAATTGGTGTCGGAAGTTGTAATTGTAAAATATAATCTGAAATGACAGTATATAAATATAACAATTTGTCTCACATACGTTGGAATAACTCCCGCAAAATGTTCCCATAAATTGATGACATATTGAGATACCGAAAGTGAAGATGCTTCCATAAAAGTATAAAAATAATTTATTGTCTTCGAAATAGATGTGATATATTTATGCGGAATTCTCTAATAAATTTATGAAACTTTCAAGAAAAGGAAACGAGAATGCTCCCATGATTCTCACATAAATTATTAATCTGCCAACATGTATAATAAATATATAAATAGTGCAAAGATTGATAATCCTTTGAATTTAAAATGTTTAGTATCTCAATATTATTTACAACATTTAATAGATAATTTCCCCACAAATACACCTTGAGGGTGTTCTTTTATTCGCAAAATCGCATTTAATGTCTTACTTTTTCCATCTTCGTGGAGTTGGTTATCCCTTTCAAACTAAAATTGCACGGAAGAAATAAATAGTATACTTATGTTTTATTTAATTCAGATCTATATCGAAATTTTATCAAAATACGAAATCAGTAAAAACGTAATTTTCAACAAAAAAATCCGGTAGGCGCAAAAAATCTTCTTCTCCAGTCTAGTGTATATGTCCACAGTATATGTCAGTATATGTCCACTATGTTATTATATTATATGACCACGCCGAAGTAACTCATAATGATTTATTTCAGTGAAATTCCACCAATCACATCTTCATTGGATGCACGCCGGTTTTAGTAATATGTTGGTGTTCTTTTTCATTGAACGTTATTGTTGAATCCATTTTTCATCGCCTATATGTTACCATACGATTAAGCAGATAGATTACAAACGATATTCTGTTGAGCTTATTTGCTTCAGTCAATTAACATGAATCGAGCTAATAAAGTGAATCCAGTGGAGTAATGTGACTTGCTAATAGTGTGGTTGATCGTTAACATTATAGAATCACAATTGCGAAATGTACCAAATATACCAAAGTTATCAGAACAACGTTTGATACTAAAATGATATCAATCTGTCAGCTATATTCATTTGCATGCAATATAAAAAAAAATCAAATAGAACCGATGTGCTTTGAAGTTTCGACTATGTGATAAGCGGGCACGAAGTTATGCGTACATCCCAATATTATATTATTGATTATTAATTTATGGTAAAATTTTAGTTTTGGTTCCATTTTCTCTAAACTAATTATTCTCAAAAATACTTTAATGCTACATTTAAATAATAAACTTAATCCTCTTATTTATTTATTATAATAGGTTTACAAATATGACTTGTCGGACAAAAAAATAGTTGGTGTTATTAGCTGACAAACTTTTTAAGCATATAGTTATGTATAGTATATATAGTATAGCATATTTAAGCAGTGCTTCTCTTGTAATGTTCGCTGCAAAATTTGTTGACAGTTGTTCAATATTGACAATATGTTTCGATTTCAACAACCGCAGATTGGTTCACCATAACATATTCATAAATAATTGATCACTTTAAGGAGTATATTTCTTAAAATGAAACAAACACAACAAATCTCATCCCGCAGCAGCAAATCACGTTTTTCGTCCACAAAAAGTTTACACTTTCAATAAGCGAGACTTTCACATAAAATATTTATCATATATATTTACAGTGAGACTGTGAGAATCATTTTTATATATAGTTAATCCGCTATGTCATATTTGTTCACCTATTACATATATTAACACAAATTAACCAATTAGTCAAGTTCTATATATTTAGTTAGACTATGTATTTACCGCTTATATGGTAGTAATTTACACGCAACAAAAAATACACCCTAATTTAATAAAATTATAAAAATATTTATATCGTTCTTTTTTATAAGTTCAAGTATATAATAATAATATTCTGCACGTAAATTCGTAACGTATAATATAAAATGTTAATTGTTAATTATAAAGTTAAATTATACATTTTTGTGATTACATTATAAATATTTTACTTGAAAAAAATAATATATTATGTTAAGTTTTGGAAAATATATATATCTACGACCGATACCTAAATACATTTTCAATATGTTTTAGTACGATTTTCTCGAAATTTCATGTATTTTGGAATTGGAACAAATGAGTAAACTTATCTGAAATAGAAATTGGTTTTTTGAAACATATTTCGGATTTTCTGAGACGGACAAGTACAAGTTGTTAAAATTTTTACGTTATAATTGCTTTTGATCATCTCTATCCCAATCAAATCTCAGATCATATACACACATAAAGTTCGTAGCATCCCATCATAAGGTTATAATTAAAATAAATTTATCGGAACATTCTTTCTTATATAATCATTCCACATTATTATTTTTATTAATTTATATTTAAGTTTTAAGTATTTATTTATTTTTCAAGTGGAAACTATATTTATAAGAGTTTAAATAAAGTCCCTTGACATTCATTTACTGTATCGTTTTGTCTTTTGTTTCTATATATGAGTTCAGTGTGAGTTCATAAGTGTTTGATTTGTGGCGAATGTGAAAACAACAAATTATATAATTGCAGAAAATTTAATAATAAAACAATGCGTAATTGTGTAAAATAAAAATGAACAATTACTTGAGTACTTTATTTATTTCATTGAATAACAATTCAAAATTTTTCGAAATTCAGTTATAAAAAATTAACACAATTAATTTTAATTTCTTGATTTAGTTTTTAGGTAGAGAAAGACGCACTATATTTAAAGAATTCATAATTTTGATATGTGCATATTTTTTAATTTATATTAAAATTAATTAGGTTTTTATGCGTGTACTAAAATCTTGAACATCATGATTTTTAATAATAATAATAATAATAAAAAAAAAATAATGAAAAACCATTCGAAATAAATTAAAGAAAAAAAAAATCAAAACAAAGATTTAAAAATCGAGATACTTCTTCTTCCGGTCGTTTTACTAATTAAATTGTATTTTAGTTATGGCATTATATATGTTTAAATTTAATATCTAATGCAAATTCTAAAATATATATAAATTTCATACAAACAAAACCAACAAAAACGAATGAAAAAATACACAAAATTACAATAAATTGGTTTTATTGGTTTCTTTTGTCATTAAACAATTTTTATTTTATGTATTTATTTTATTACATGCTTTTTTGATATAATATAAGAGAATAATTAACAGTTCTTCGTCATAATTGAATGCTGCGAATAGATGTCTTGTGAAAGTGTTAATTTGAAAGTGTAATAATAATGCTATGGAAATCGGGCTCCATCGATTAGTCAACCGGACCACCCTCTGTGTAAATATTTTGGCATTTCCATTGTTCATTTTATCTAATTGGTCACCATCTCCTAATTTATTTCCTATAGTTTTTGGAAAACCTCTTATATTATTTCACTTTATAAAAATGGAGGTAAATCAAAAATTTTAAATTACATGCAAATATTTTTCAAGTATTTTGTCATGTAATGTAATTTTCTATGTATTCCTATATTATTTGGGTCAATAGTAACATTTAATATTTAATATTAAATCAATTGTTTGTCACGAATAACATAGATTTATGAGGAGCTACGGGTTTTAATGTGAATTTTATTTTATGACTTAAATCTTATAAATTCACGCGATCCTATGAAGTGTTATTCAATGGCATTTTTTTTTTGATTGGTTCTTATGGTGGTAGTCACTTGAGACCGATGATATGCGGTTTTGGATCTGAACTTTTAAAAATCACATTGATTATTTAATAAATGAGGCTAATTTAGTACTATAGACTTCATTAGCTGTGAAACACGAAATGGTTTTCAAAAGAAATTAAGTTCAAAAATACTATTAATTCAACTAAACGGTTTTATAGTTATTCCATTAGGAATATCAGCGACATATGAAAGGGGAAGGATTTAAGTGCTATATATTACTATTACCATTTCTAAATATTCGTTGTAAAAAATTATAAGTTCATATAATATTGTCGATAGAAAACTAAAAGTGATTTCAATAATGTTTTAATTCAATTGTACACATTCCCAACGGAGGGTATGTGTTAAAAGGGTGAAGAGATTTTGTTCATATTCAAATTTGACCTGCTACAATGGTATAAAACAGAAGTTTAATTCTATAAAATTTCAAAGTTATATCTTTACTATGTTATACAAGAATAGTGAACAGTTTACCTTCATCTTTAGTAAATGATATGGAATAATAAAGTGAAAGGGGCCTGAATATCGGAATTAAAAATACTAAACAAAACCCAGTTTACCCAATTGTCTTGAAATATATAATAACTTATAAGTTTATTACATGTATAATGATGTTTTTTGAGCAGAAATTTCATAATTCCCATACAGCCCTTGTATGTCTTTCTATTATAAATACTATATTTCTATTGAATTATTTACAAAAAGGAACAATAGCATTAATATAATATTTACTTTTGTGAGTAAAAATTGAAAAAATAAATTAAATTGAATTGAAAATTGCATGAATAAAACATTTATTTGCCACAAGAAAAAAAAACAGAATATATAGAAATTATTATAATTTATATATTTTCAACATAACATTGATATTCGCATCGGTTAGACACTGGGATGATGGAACATCAATGTAAAATTCTCTTGATAATTCTTTGCATGCGTATAATAATAATGATTTTCCTACATTTTTGTTTTTGACGAAATTATGAATTTAAATTGAAAAAAGAATTCGTATAATAAAGGAAAACAAACTTTTAGGGTACAAATAAAAAAACAATGGGGAGAAAAAAAATCAAATTTAAAAAGATTCTTTACATTCTTTTAATAAATTCCTTCGTCCCACAACTTGATTCAGATTGAAATATGTACGTGTTGATATATAATTCGTGTATAAGAAAAAGAGAAAACATAACAAACATTCCTGTAAATTTAACTTTTCCAATTCTTATAATAGTTTATATAATAAACTATAGGTAAAAACTAAATTAAAAAAATTAATTGACCTCATGTAAACAGTCACTATTAGAAGACATAAGGACATTTCTTAATCCAAATTCTTATACCATATAAATGAGGTGAGTTGAAAGAAATCATTATCTAATTCCTTTTTTGCATATTGTAAATTATTTTAAAATAGTTATTTAAGTCATTTTATATTTCATTAACCAAAAAAATTGTATAATTATCAAACTGGACGAACTGGACGACTATATGCTATTTAGCAGATTAGTGAATAAGTTATGGATATTTATTTATTTTTGTATATAAAATATTTGTGTCACAAAAAACTTCGAATATAAAAGTATTTCAATTTTTTAAATAAAACTATAAGATTTTATTGCAATAATTGAATTATCATAACATAAATTAATGATTTCCTATACGCGTATACAGGTAATAATTAGTCTCAAAAATTAAGCTATACTTTGAAGACGTATTTCATAATTAATAATAATTTTATTAATATTAAAAAATTTTAATTCAATAAAAATAACATTTTTTTAGTATTTTAATTCTACTTTATGAGTAAATACCACTAAAAATAATTACATTTTGTAGCATGCGACTTGGTCTTTATTACTGTGCTATATAGAACCGGTTTTCTGGGATGTAATCGATTAAATTGTGACCGTTTAACAAACCATTGATTTCGAATACACGTATTTCATTGTATGAAAAAGTTTCATTGCAATCAGAACGAAAAAGTTAGAATTTACTCTTATTTCGAAAAGAGTTCATCATCGGTGTTCCTTCGAACAATTCAATCAACATATTGTTGGTCCAAAGTAACTTATTAGCTATGGCACCCGACCTGATGAACCTATTGCAGTCATTGTTAAACAGTAGTCATCCTAAAATTTACTACTTTAGTTGTGTCTTTCTGAATCTGCTGCTGTTCTGAAGTGATTTTTCAGGCAAATCCTAAATACTAACAACTTAATTGTTTACATACCAAATGGTGTGAACTTAATTGCAGTTAATTAGGGTCAAAGGAAGCGTTGCAAAGGGTTAAAAACAAATTGAAATTTTTTTAATATTCCAAGATTTCAGATACACAAATTTACATTTTCTCTAAAAAAAACTGACTAATGTATACGTTTTTGCAACGGCACTGTGAACAAATAAAACCAATTTTATATAGAAAATAAAAGAGCAAAAAAATCGAATAAATAATATAAATAGGTGAAAGGTTTTCACCTTCTCTTATTTTTAATTCAATTTATAATTGAAATGGGTTATACATCATTTACAAGAAAAATAATATAATAGATAATCGGACAAGAAGAACATTAAGAATGTAGCAAGTTGCATGCACATTTCACTGTTATTATGTTTTTTTTTGTTGTATTATTCTATTCATGAAAACACACCTAACACCGGGTGGTGATAGAGCTATATGATATTATTACAATATATATACTTTATACGATGTGTATCAAACGTTACCGGTCAACTGTATCGCGATCATCATCCTTTCAGTTAGTCAGGTTGTTCTGAAGGTTCTATAAAGGATAATAGTTACGAAAACCTAAGGGCTGACTGAAGGAGATTCTGTGGGGTATTCACTGGACACTATCCATGATGGATATTGGAACGATGGAACACATTCTCAAAACTTGAACAACTTTATTAATGAAATCTAGGGAGATGGACAGCTTTCAGAAAGATTGTGGGCACAATAGATCTTATAGAGCGCAGGACAAGCGGAATACATTGGTTCCTTGGATCCTTAATTATCATTATTTATAATTTTAATGCAAGTCTAGATTATGTGATGAATTCTATATTGAAGAAATTACCTTAAAACAGTTTTTTGTAATCCGAACATTCTCTCTTTATTAGTTTATTATTTATTATTCACTATTTTATTATTAGAACATAATCCTCTCTGCAATATTTATACAATTGTGAACCGGATAAACGAATAGTTGGCTCATATTTCTGAAAATGCAAATTCTTCAGCCTAATTGTGTAATAACGTGTAGGCGTTGGTTTCAATGGAAGATTGCTATATTTGTGTTACATTAAATTGAGTTCAAATGGTTACATTAAATTTAAAGTGCAATCTTATAGTACATTCATATTAAATGTTAATCTAAAAAATTAAGTAAATCGTAAAGATATTCTATTGCATCATTGTAAGTAGATAACATAAATTGTTTGTCATTCGTTAAAAATTATTAGAGATTGGTTGGGCTGTGTTATTACTCCTAAACTAAACTAAACTAACACCATTAGATAATCATTTATGACCATACTGTTTGAATGGTAACACCTTCACTAATATGATGATGTCAAAACGTCCTTGGTTCAGTTTTATTTTTTGCTGAGATGGACCAGAAGTTCTATATACGATAGATTCATCGAACAAAATGGAAAACATATAACTGATTAAAGTTCTTCCTTTCCAAGGACATTTTAAATTTAGAATTCATCAACTAGCACCTATACAAAAATAATGAAATTTAAGAAACATTTACCGTTCGATCATTGTAAACCATTTGCTGTAAATTTGCAGAGTAAATTGACTGTAATGAATGTCTGGTAAATGTCAGACATAACACGACTTGATCATGATGTGATGACGATTTGATGTGATTTGAGGAAACAGCGCATTTATACATTGACTTGTTCCTTTTCATACATCATGTTTATACTTAAAAATATATAATATTCCTATAAATTATTATTAATTCAATATAATTGTATATTAAAAATACTAATTCAATACATTAATTTAAAAATAGAGAAAAAAATCAGTATCACGACGAGAACAGATTTAGTAAATAAACGAGAAGAAAAATTTTATCCATAAATAGTATTATTTTTTTTTTGATTCCACTTTTAAATATGCAATAAAATATAGAAATAAAAATAAAATGAGTTAAGAAGACCAATGGAAAAAGATTTTATAGAAAATAAAAAACTAAAGATTAAAATGATTATATTCATAAAAGCTTTGTATTACCAGTAACTATAAATTCACCAACACAAGAAAAATAATAGAATAATAATCAGAATATCTAGAAAATATATACACAAATCGGATAATAAAATAGAACAGTGAATTTGTATGTGTATGCAAGTACTTTTGTTTAATGAAAATCAGGAGATGAGAATGCATCAAGTTACTTCTGACATTTAATTATTATATTTAAATTAAAATAATCATGTAATAAATTGTAAATGGAAACCTATAGAGAAATATAAAAAACAATCGATTTTATAAAGTTCGTGCATTAACTACTTCATTTATGGCATATATAAAAATGCAGAGAGGATTGGCGGAAACAGTAATTATCATTTAGTTGAATTATTAAATATGGCGCATTAAAGCGTCAAAAATAGTTTGAAAACATAATACATATTAGCAGATTCTTCCTTTTCGATTTTGTACACTTCAATCAGTTTTTTGAAAAATCACTTAACACATTAACGAACACTCAAAATGAGGCTACAACTGAAACCCTATATAAGAATAACCGCATGAACGAACCGAAACCGTTGATATTAACAAATATTAATAAATCAACAGTTTTCTGAAAATTATGTTGATTATATAGCTATAATAATGCCATTTCTAGTTCGATTTCAATCAAATTTCCAATATAGGTTTAATATGAACCATTGTAGATGATTATTCGAAAGTTTCTATAAAAAAAACAATAACCATATGACATGTTTCCTGAACAACTTCGAGGAAACTGAATAATTTAGCCATTTGTCATTCAATTTTGATTAAATTTGGAAGTGTACGTTAAGAATGGGATTACATCCTAATTAGATTCTGGGAAATTTTAACAAAGTATATTATTTCACGATGTTCATCAAGAACATTGTCATTCTTACCATATCCTATCCGATTATTATTAAAGTGGGTATGTAAAACAATAATAAAAACGGTACTCTTATAATCAATTTTCCAGATTAGAAGTTCCCTGCGATGAGTACATCTCTTTAGAATGTGTACAAAGATTATAACAGGATTATTCGGATTTGGGTAAAGGAACACAAAAAGGCAGACATAGTTGAAAAAACGGAACAACCATGATGTTCCCCGATCCGACGAGTCATATTAGTGTATTGAGAAGAGAAAGGGATTTAATAGATAAATGAAACAAAAGGGAAAATCGCCAACTATGAGACATCATGACAAACTGAATTAATTCTTGGCTAGTAATAATAAGGAGAAAAATTGATGTGTCATAATGATTTTTCTACAATAACTTTGTAAGGATCAACAATTTACTGTTAGTAAAGTCAATGGAGCAAATCATCACCTTTAATATTTGAGCTACAATTTTTCGATGTATTGTTACCATCGAATATACATGTGACCCGAAAACATTCTAATTTTTATTTAAATTTAAAACTTCTTCTAAATTTGTATTTGCATTTTGCTTAGATTTTAAAATGTATTTAATCAAATTTTATTCCACTTTACAGAAGTTTTCAAAAAAGCCAATATTTAAACTTTTTAATGAATCATTAAAATTTCTTTTATTTTTTTGCATAAATTATCGTAAAACAAATAGAATTGGTTTTTTCATGTGTTTTTGTAAATACTTAATATGTTTAAAAATGAATTTGTTTTCCTGTAAATATTATATAATAAAATGTCATTTCAATACCTATCTATCTATAGATGCGATGAATTCATTTAATATATATAGTTATATTGTTTCATATCAGTGGTGAAGCCAGAGAAATAGCACTCATTTATCAATATCACTGTATTTTTCTTTTAACCTAGGTGAAATTAGACTATAAAGTATGGACAAAAATGTTGGTTTGCAATTCTCTATACAAAAATCGAAATCCTTTAAAACTATGACTCGTCATTCAAATAGATAATAAATCGTTAAAGTCAATTTTCCGGAAAATTCTAGTGTGGTAGACACTCAATTTTTTTTTTTTCATAATTTAGTCTATTTTCAACTCGACTACCAGCAAAATATATAGTGATATTGTAATCTGAAAACATTTTTTCATGCTTCGTCACTACCATTGTATAATACATCTTATATTAGTATTATTATCATTCATTTAATATCTATATACGTAAATTTTAATATAAAAAAAAGGATATTTAATATCCTTTTGCAAAATAATTCCGTCTTTTTAATATTATGGTGACAGTAATAAATATTTTATTTATACATATATTACATAAAATACATATACATAAACATATATCCCCATATAACTGACATTTATATATAAAACATACAGTTCAGTGACTAACGAATTTGCATCCTATTTATAAATCTACTGGTACATTATATTATGTGAAATTACTATAATACTTGGCAATATATTCAATGTACATGTAATATATTGATGTTTAAAATGTATTATGAAAAAGTTATATTGACTAAATTTCAATTTTTATTTATTTTTTAGACCTTCTTCCCACGACCCACACGCATATTTAAATATAAAGAACAAAACAAAAGTTTTGTAGTTTAATTGAAATTATTATGGGCTCTGGCCCATAATTTTAGTCGAAATTATTTCATAGGGAAATACAACAGTTTTGATTTTTAAAATATTTGCATTATTGTGCTTGGAGAAAACAAACGAAAAGAAAATGTTGTTGTTTTTGTATGGTGTGTTTATTTTATAACGTCCCTTAACTTTGATATTTGTAACAAACATCTAAAAAATTAATATGTCATATTTTAATAAATGAATAGTAAAATTAAAAATAATAATAAATACCGTTCAACACTACCTCCTCTTAGTCTATCGATCCCTTTTACCTTCTTTCAACAACCTGTTCATAACAATTTTACTCCAACATACCTACTATACCGTCTCGAACTTCATTTACCACTATTCCAGCCATCTTCCTATCCGCCAAATTCCCTTGTAATTTCTCTTCATAACTTCCCTACAACCTCACCTCAAACTTTCCCATCCATCATTCTCATCAAATATCCCCTTCCTACTGCTAACTACACCTAAGAAAGAGTAGGGATAACATGCCTCCACACAAAACATTAGAAATAATCATTAAATTCTAAAGTTCAAACTAACTAGACAGGTTTGTATGGAAGCCCCCCGAAGAGATAGCGTTAGTATCACGTATGCGCCTAGCAAACTTCTAAACCTATAATTACATATACTTATGTTCAAAATTTCACAAAAATGGATAAATGATTCATTAGTAATTCCAATGGGAATGTTAAGGTTATATATATATAAATGAGGATTGAAATATAAAATAAAATGTGATACTAATTTCGTTGAGTGAGTAATTTTTTAATTAAATTATTGCATTAATATATGTGACTACAATAAACAAAATTATAATGTAATATTTATGTGACAAACAGGTGCAATATAAATCTAATATTAATAGCATATAAAAGTAGATATTGTAATGGTGATTTAATGTTCAGCTTAATGAATGTTGATAAGTTATATAATAGTTGTAGTAGTTCCTTGTCGACGTCATAAAAAATGTATGGTTCATAAAAATTGTTATTATGTTCTAATAATATGAATACATATACAGAGTGTCCGAATTTGCGACAGCAATACTAAAACACAAGGTTCTTTGGCTCATTTTGAGTCAAAAATATCATACATAATGACTGATTAGACATCGGTACGAAAATAACCGAATATTCAATTAAACCGTATTTTATTGAACTCTTCTGGGTCCAATATCATTTTAATAACTATAATGAACCGATTTTAAAGTTTGTGTGTGTGGATGCTTCGTATGAATGTGTGGAACCAATTATTTGTCACGTCCTCGTCGTTGGTTCTGTGTAAAGTAAAAGAACAGATAAAAGCGAAAATAAATTTTATGCCTACATCGTTGTGGTTATATCTCTGGAACCAGTTAAAACCCAAAGCAATGTTATAGTATAAATGAAATCTTATGAATATGACAAGTTTTTAAACTTATACTGAAAATAATTTTTCGACTTATGCTTAAACCAATCGTGTTTAACGATTTGTCAACATACCTATAAGTATCAGGTAAACTATATATGTCCGAATTCTCTTAACTTAAAGTTAAATTAAAGTCTCCATAATGCTATTGCTAAAGCTAGTAGTGTGTCAAAACTTTAACATCGGTTAATTAGTTATTGAGATATTGGGCCCAGAAGAGAGCAAAACACGGTTTAACAGAAAATTATTATTTCTTTCGATTATTTTCGTAACTAAGTCGAATCGCTAAAATGTCCACATTAAATTTTTGATTCAAAATGAAACAAAGAACGTATAGCATTTCCGTTTATTTTCATGTCCCAAATTGTGACAGCCTGTATAAACAACTTCACAGAAATAAGAAAGTCATTGTCGCATGGTAACAAATCTATTATGCGAAAATATATAACTTCAATTAGCAGGAATTTAGAATTTTTAATTTCATTAACATCTGATATAATATGTATTTATTTCTAATTTATTTATAAAAATATTTCAAAATAAACGTCAGCAGAACAGAATGTTGATGTATTCTGTTATTATAAACAAAGTTTTATTAAATTTTTTCAATTCCTAAATTAGACTTATTGTTGGCGTAAAAATATAATCTGCATAAGTGAGTATTTGTATGATAGATTGTATTGATTGTATATGTATTTGGTTTGGTATGATTGAAAATGTATGACTACGGCTAACGACTACTATGCCAATCATTATACGACATATGATGAATCAATTAATATAATTATTAATCATATTACAAAAATCCCATATACTTAAAATATTTATGTTAATTATGCACAATGCTACCCATAACAGAATAAAGAAAAATACTATTGATAATTAAAATTTATAATATATTAAGTATTTATTATACATGTATTATTTAACCTATTCAGGACTGAATGGTCAACATTTGTTTGACATTTGCTTTCTCGCTTAAAAAAATTTTTTGCACTAAATCATTACTGGAGATGAAAAGTGGACCTATATACGATAATCCTAAAGCATGTGTTGATTCAGGCCTACCTTTGCCGGCCGTAGTGAAACCCAATATTCTTACCAAAACTGTTACTGTGTGCCTGGTGGAATTGGAAGGGAATCATCTACTTAGAATACTTCTTGAACGTGGTTAAACTGTTCACGCCTGAACGTTATCATGCTCAAATGAGCAAATTGACTAACGCATTAGAGGAAAAAAGATCATTTGCGTGCCAAGTAACGCGATATATCATATTGCTTTATGACATTCCCCGTCCACACATTTAGCAAAAGCTACCAGGGAAATTATTTTCAATTTGGGCTCGCAAGTTCTCCCGCATATGAGTCGTATTCTTCAGACTTGTCCTCTACCAACTACTGTTTGTTTTGATCGATGTTTTGGTGCAATACAGTAGTGTTCATGCTAATCTAAACAGTAAAAAATATCAGACTTAATTTACATAAAAAAAATTTTCAGAATTTGTCATAATGACATTTTTTCAGTTGAGTTCGGTTATGGAATAAAAAAAAAAACGAATAACTTTAAAAATATTATTATTCGTATATAGTTTAAACAATGTCCATTAATAAAAAAATAATGGAGACTTAAGGAAACATTTTTCTATCTATAATTTCCAATCAATGAATTGTTGTTTTGTTATAAACTCGATTGAGAAATTAATAGTTTACCAAAGTCCCAGTAAACGAATGTTTGCTATAGATGTTACGTTATGGTACCTCTGTTATAATATCATGACTTACTGATACGATATTTTATTTATATATTTTAAGATTACTTAATTTATATAAAATTTTATAAGATAAATTAAAGTTTAAAACGTACACATTGTACCACAATGGTCACTCATGTTTAGTAATCATGAAATATAGCGGGTTTAATTCCCACTATTTACATAGGAAATTTATCGGTATTTATACTTAAATTTTTAGGCAAAGTGACACACACATCCCTATGGGCTAATCACCCATACAAAAATAATAGAATTATGAAAACATCTATCTTTCGTTAATTGCAGTGCAATTGGTGAATTGTTATATACTCCCATGCGGAGAAATTTACCAACTTTGCAGTTATGAATGTTGATGCCATAAGCTCCACTTGGAATAATATGACTTGCCAATTATACCACATTATATAAATTATTATAGTCTACAATAATTTCTTACACTTTGAAACGAAAGTCAAAAGAAAGTAATGAAGTGCTTATAAATGCACTAATAAAAAAAACTGTATAAGAAGGTTATCGAAACTAAACAACTTTACAAGTTAGTACACAGCACCAGTATAGCTTTATATACGCATAAAGATATATTAATATTTAATTGAAAACCTTTGATTTCCCTAATTTTTCTTTCAATTTATATATTCTATAAATTGATTAATTAGTCGGGTTGTTGTTAATATAAACTTTTTCATATAATTTCACTATATATATAAGATTATAATATTATAGGCATCCAAAATGATTACGATTCTCAAGTGATTCGAATCTGTATGAATTATGACGTATTCCAAATGACGGAAATACATGGAAATTCTGCAATTTTTTGTAAATAATACGTGATTGCGTAGTATATTACCTATTTTTTGGGTAAAACAATTAAAAGAGACTACTACAATTTTTCACTGTTCGCGACTCGGAGGGCTATACACAGTGCAGGTATACCATTCTTGATAATCATTAATATTACAATGTGTACATAAATTATATTAATAAAATTTATTATTATTTATTGTTTTAATAATTTATATTTTTATTTGCTGTTAGTTTTCAATGTGACACGTTAATTTACTTTACGTATTTGTTTTTAAAAAAAAACAACGTGACGTGCATATTAAATTTCTTAAAGCGGTCAATTTTTGTATGGAATAAATACAATATTTATATTACAATATGCGATCATAAGAAAAATATTATATTATTATTATAAAAATATTATTTATATGCATTTATTGTGTTATAAATTTAGAAATGAAAAATATAATATTTATATCATATATGCGACAACAACAACAACAACAACAACAAGACTTTATTAAATTAAAAATTTATGGTGAAAATTTGCATATAACAATTCAATTTAAAAATGTATTTATTTTTTTTTTATAAAACACAGTGTGAATCAATCAGGTTATATTAAATACACCTCATTTTACTTGAAGACCCTTCAAAATTGTCTTGTTATAATAATATATTTTCTATAGTGCATGTTGACATCGAAAACGAATTGTGTTAATGTCACAGACCCAAAATTGCATCATCATGTAAACACTATTTCGAATCGAATCGAATGATAATGATATTGTCAGTGATTATTGTAAATATATTTAATTTTAAATTAAATGTGCATTTAATGCTATATTTTGTTCAAAAACTTATAGTTGCATTTATTTTCATATCCAATGAATTTGTGATCGAAATATACAACCGCCTGGTTTTATTTATTTTCTAAAGATAAAAACTCTTTATACCAGCACCAGTCTCACCATATCTCTTTAAATAAGCATAGATACGAATCACACCGATGCCACCAATTATATTGTACGTTCTGGTATATACGGTTTAACATATTTATGCGAGAATTCTTGTGTGTTAAGTTAAAATTTTATAAAATACGTGGCCCATATTTTACAATAAATTTGATTTTACATTTTTAATAATATGAAATTTCTATACACTCTTTTTATACTTTTTTTATCAGATAATCCATTCATACACGGAATATGAATTTATATAATACTTGCAATAGAATACGGTATACATACACAAAAGTTGAATCCACATTTAAATGAAAAAATATAAATTTGATCTGTATAATCCGCAAACAGATGAATTTCGATGTCAACCAAAAGCATGCATTTAATGACTGGGTTACCCTGTATATGCACTTAAACATACAAATAACATTAGAGTTTAGATAAAATCATGCGAAATTATATTTTTATTTCATTCTTTAACTGCAATGACGTAATGTCTATATATATTAGTGGAACGATATGGAACCCGATTGAACGAACTGTTTCACATAACTTCACGGCAATCTATTGAAAAAAGTGTTAACTAAACTTTAATATGTATGAGTGAATTTGACGTGTTCTTTAAACAAATTGTGCTACTCAAAACGTATGGGGTGATGACAAACTAATAACCTTCGTCTCAAATGTATATTTTGATATATTATAAATTAACTAACAAAGATAATTGGAAATTAGATGCAAATTAAAGCTAACCTGATTATGTGTTTGTTATATGGTTCAGTTTAAATGAACCAATCTCAATACTTTGAATATTTATAATGACTGACAATTAAAATTAACTGTACGTACATAAGAATAGAAGACTACATGATATGACTTAACCACTACAATATTTGTATATAATATATTTTATGTAATATATTATAATATATAATAATTAAATATTAACTATGTACGATAACATTTGGACTATATTCAAAAATTTAATGTTAAACATTTTTTGTTAGGATGAATAAGACTCACATTTTGTCGTTTTGCCAAATATCCGTCAGATAAATCAGGATGTTATATGTTTTCATGTATCCGAACATATACATACCAGGTAATCATGCATATAAACATTTATTATTATTATTCTTATTATTTGATATTTTGTCTTATATATATTTTGTTAACACGCATATTAAAAGATTGTCATTTTGACTGAAACTGAATATATTATAAACACCTGTCTTTCACTTATATTATGTAAAACTAAGAATTTATAAATCGATATATGAATATAAAATAACCAAAATGCTAACAGATGTTATGTCAATTTGTCAATTTGTATACATTTGAACATTCATATTAAAATATGTAAATTTATTGATTCTATATATCACATTATAGGTATCAGTTAAAATTGTATCCTATACATTGCGTAAAAGTATTGGTATACAATAATTAGTATTAAAATGATTTTGATGCGAATGAACATTCGAAATTTTGATTGAAAGGCAGCAAATGAAATCGTTTTGAATTGTATTAACATGGGTTATTATAAAATCTTTTGTAGCGAAACTTCTATAGCCGCGTGCGTATAGAACTGAACGGTTGACTTTTGGCGAATGGGTCAAAGGGAAAAAATTATTGTATTTAAATCCATTACATGAAACAATCGTAAAAACTATAACTATTGTTTCCAATACAACTCACAATGTTCGGAGTAATTTTAGTGCTGTGGGATATCTTAACTCACCGGTCGGCTATACACCAGATGTTGCATCAATAGATTAACACTAATTCAGATCGATAGCAAACACACATTCTGAATAGTGTTTCCCATATTATGCAGACGCCGAAAAATATCCCAATTCTTTCTCATGGATCGCAGTTGTTTTTTGATAGTGTTAAAAAATTTCTAAAAAATGTTGAAAATTTGTTGTATAGTTAATCTGCATCACATTATTAACCCATATTGTTACGGTATATATGCAATTGTTCAAATTATGAGTTAAAAAGACTTTCTGAGAATTTTTTTGAATTTGAAATAGAATTGACTATCCTCATGACAATTTACCAGTAATCTGAAGTGGTTAATAATTAATTTAATATTTTTGCTTTCATGCAATAGCAATTTTAATTTGTAACTCAACTGTAACCATTGAATGAAGTCATGTAATTGTGAACTCGAATGAGACAGATATAGAAAGATGCATTTCCGAAGACGTAGCTCCGCATATATGGGTACATGATGATGTTAGTGCGAGGCTTTGCTTGAGAATACATTTAGACGGCAAGTCAAAAACACACTACTATAAATGAATATATTACGCATAAGAATGTATTTAAACCGAGAATATAATACCATATTTTTATAAATTTTCTTGAAGCTTGAAGTTTAAAGTTTTTTATTTTCTTCAAAATTATATCTTAAATTTCGCACACAATATTTCTCTGGTATTTTTAATTCCAATAACAGTTATTTATTGTCGCAAATTAAAACGCGTATAGCTGATTTAGTATTTCATTTCAGCAAATCTTCAAATTTTGATTATCATCATTGAGATTGTTTCCAGAATGATACAATTTTTTTTTCGTGAAATTTTAATTATCCTATTAACTTTAGATTGATCTTTTTTAGATTGTAATAATTTGTTCTGTTTTGAAAAACTAAGTAAAATTGCATGTAAAATTTATTTTAAAATAAATGAAATTGTTCGGAAAAATAAAAAATAGTTTCCTGCGCTAAAACATTTTTTCATTTTATTTATTTGTTCATAAAAAATATATTTACATAAAATTTTTCCGAAATTTTTTTCAGCTTTGTGATTGGTGTAAATTTGGATTTAATATTACCAAATATCATTTTAAAAATAAATCTACTAGAATTCTGCGTTGGAATAACAAGTAAATAAAAAATAATAAAAATACTACTCCCTTTTTTGGTCGAATTTGGAAACAGTCACACAGTGAATTCGAAATTGCAAAAAAAAGGAATGTTTAATGTCCAAGATGATAAAAAATTGCAAAATTAGTCTATTAAAAGTATAGATCGCAGATGATTTTGTCCAAAATTTAATAAAAATCATTAAAATAAAATTAAAAAAAAGGTTCGAAATAAAAAAATTATTTTTCTTAAAATTCATAAAATAAAATATAAATATTTAAACTTTTGTATCCAATAAATGTCAAATGAAAATTTCACAATTTTTTTATTATGCAAGTATTAATTTTGTTGCCTAACTGTCAGTAGGAGGATGAAAAAGAAGCGAAGATGTGGTCTGTTTCGATATCCACCAAAAAAATTTAAATACTGATCAGTTAACTCCACTCTAATTTCAATAAAAAAAATAACTTTTATAGAAATATTCATTGGCATAGGCAGTACTGATCCGGGTTAACTTAACTGTTATTTCCAACAAATTTTAATGGTATTTTACTGGAAACGAATAATTTTGAAATTTATATATTATCAGTGAACTATAATATGAAATTTAATAGATCGTTATGATTATAATTTAAGATATACCAATTCCGTAGTAAAAATTCTTTTGGGAAATCTAAAGAATAATTCAATTTTTGAATTAACGAATGTTTAATCGAATTTCATCGAAATATTTAATGCACGAAGTTTTTTAAATAAAATATTTTTATAATAGTATTTCAACTCATAATAAAATTTACCACAAAATGGTATAATATTTAATAATTTTGCATCCATACCTTTTTTTTATGGAAAATCAATAAATTGTTATTTATTATATCTACGCACACCATATACAAACACACATCGTTATTTTGGAGGGTACCGATGCATATACACATCACATATATAACCCAATAAATAAACAAATATAAACCCTTATAAAATTTAAAGATCCAATATTTCCTGATAACATAAATTTTTTTGTAGATTTATACGTCTCACCCCAGTCATTTCATATATATAATATTTTTTACATAATAATAATAATAATAATAATAATAATAATAAAACCATAATAATAATAATAATTCGTTTATAATAAAAATATAAAATAAAATAAATAAATAAATATAAAAATACTATAAATAAGTTTCTGTATATTAAAAAATGTGTACAAATAAATCAGAGTTTTTTCAACGGTTAATGACCTAATAATTGTATTTGTACTCAAAAAATAAAATACAATAAACTAGACTTAATTTATTTTATTCATAATAAATATATTGTATTATAAATTATAAAATAGAAGAACTTCAAAGTCTTATATATATTTCAAATTTAAATCTTTGCCTATGTATTTATGTGATATATATCTATTTTGTATATTGTATAATTGTATATTCGTGTCCACAATGCCATTCGTTATACTATTTTCTTAAATTATCATCATTTAATCTTTAGGAATTTTATAGTAAATATATATCATAAACATATATATACAGCTGGACCTACAATTTCCGTATACATATATAGGTTTTTAACTTCAAATTCGGAATATTCCAAATCAAATTCAGTATTTCAATGAAATCATGCATATATATGTATTACCTCTTTTCCTAAATTTAATTTAATTTAGCTGCACCTACACATAATACAATTTTCAGTGGAGGAAAATCCGTGAATATGTTAAATTAAAAAACATTCGCGAAAAAATTATGGAATCAAAAATGGTGCATTTAAATTTAACTTCAATTAATAATGCATTGAAAAAAATTACGAATTACACTTAAATGTGCGAGCATCAATATCGAGCAATTAAATTCTCCTGAACACATTATGAAACGAAAATTATATGCAATCAATTTCACGGATTATGCTAATCAGGCAAAAGAAAAAATTATATTTATAGACGAATCTGGTTTTAATTAGTATGCATCCAACCAAAAGCACGATCTAAAGCAAATTGCCAATAGTATGAGGACGTAACGTGATTTGCATAGCAGCTATGAATATTAAGGGAATATTATAAAAAATAAAATAATTACCACCTCATCTGTGAACAGCGATATTTTTTGTGACTTCTCGAAGAATTAATTAATAAACTTCGAAAAGAAAATATAACTAATCCATGGTTAATTTTGGCCCAACGCAGCAATTCACAAGACACAAAAAGTACTGGATGCTTATATGAACGGGACGAATCATTCCTTAGTATTTCTTTTGCCATATTCACTGAATCCTGAATCCAATTGAAAAGGTTTTTTCTAAAACGAAATTCACAGCACGAAAATTGTTGGACGATCCTTCAAATAACCAAAATTTAGTTAATATAATTGAAGAATATGTGAAAACTATCACTCCGGGTGATTGTATTAGCAATTATCTTATGGATATATAACATATGACAATGAAATTGCTATCAACAAGTTTCTGAACAACATTTGCAGCATTGATTAAAAGTTATATGTTATTTTTAATTAATTCAATTCATTAATTATTAATTATAACCTTTTTTATCTATATTTTCAACTGTTTATTAAAATACTAAATTTGATTTTAAAAATACTGAATTTGGTTTGAAAAATGCAGAATTTGAAGTAAAAAAACGTATATTCAAAATGGAAATTCAAATAATATACATTTAACCATGAGCCTAAAACTATTGATATTAACAAAAATTAACAAAATTTAAATTTGGATAACTTCCAGGAAGCTGGTGGTCATTTCTAAAATGATGTTTATCAAATTTGTTGTGTATATGGGATTGGTTTTTAGGATCTTTTATTGGAAAATAAATTTATTTATAAAAATTTACAAGAGCTAAATGCCATATATCTTAACGGTTGCACAGCGACTAATAAATACTAAATTATGATATGATTACAGTTTTGTTAAATAATATATGTGTTTTTAAAAATCAAAGTTTCTGAACCAGGGCTGGAGAGATATGGATAAGGATTTCTATAGATTGCAAATATATCAAATATTTCATATAATTCAATGAAGTTATATACCAAATTTTATTAAAAATGAATAAAAATAAAATAGTTCAGCTAACATTAATTTTTCCGGTTATTCAAACTTGGTTATAATTTTAAATTATGTGATTATAAATTGTTGATATTATTAGAGTATGTTGAATGTAAATGTAAAAAAGTTCGAGAGCTTACTCAGATGTTCAAAATATCAAAAAAAATTGTAATAGTACATGAGGAATTGAATATAATAAATAATTGTGCAAGATGTGGGTGCCGTGTTTATTAACATTATCACAAAAGATAATTCGTTGTGAGGAGCTTTTGGTTATATATCAACGTAATCTGTAAGAGTTTTTGCGGTGATTCATAACTGTTGATGAGACATCACTACATACTAGAAAAAAAAATCAAACGATACAATATACAAAAGCTGGTGGAAGTGCACCGAAGAAGGCCAGAACGGAAAAATCATCAGGAAAGGTTATGACCACTGTTTTTTAGGATGCACATGGTATAATATTTATTGGATATCTTACAAAACGAAATACTATAAATAGTGATTATTATTTGCATTATTGACGCGATTGGATGACGAAATTAAAATAAAACGACATTTAGTAAAGAAAAACATGCCACCGTTACATACATCAGCTTTAACAACAGCAAAAATGAATGAATTACGCTGCGAAATTGCTCCACGCATCCACCATACAGTCCACATTTAGTTCCTAGTGATTTTTGCCAGTTTCCAAATCTTTAAAAATGGCTTGTTGGAAAAAGATTCACGTCAAATGAAATGGTTATCGCTGAAACTGAAGCATATTTTGAAGGTTTTTGAAACATCGTTTAATAAAACTAATGTTTGTTCGCAGACGGCATAAATTATCGTCTATCAACACAAATTCATAAATTATCCTCACATTTCAGAGAGTACTCATAAATTCAATACGTATATTCGAAGTTAAATGGCACATAATATTATTTAATTATTTTATTTTGTTAAAATATTCAATATCAAATTAATGTAGTTTCAAGTTAATTACGTTTTACTGTACATTAATAATAATCAAATAATTGAATGAAAAAAAAATGGGTTGTACTTTTCTTATATTATTTATTTTTAAAGATTTTTTATTCTCATGAAAATAATTATTTCGTTTTTAAAAACAAAAATATGCGCACAGATTTTAATTTTTCAATTGAATGTATAAATTAAGAATAAAATTAAAAGATTGAAACAAACAAATAAAAATAATAAATATAAAGTATAGAATTGTATTTTTTAAATTGAATTCATTCACATTGCATGGAAATTTTGTTGTTGGTTTTTATAATATAGTGGAACTTTTGTTGAAATTAATTATAATTAGTGTTTCTTCACATTTTTATATTTTATACAAAGACAAAAAAAAACTTACCATCCAAAATCATCTGGCAATGATGTTAATGACATATCATTTAATCCTAATACTGTAAGGTTTTTTAATTGTGAGAAACCAGCAGGTAAACGTGCTATAGGATTTGAACTAAAATCTACTACCTGCAGACTTCTAAGATGTTTGATATCATCAGGAATGTCACCAATATCTGAAAGAGAGAAAAAATAATTTTTACTTATTTGATATTTGTGTTATTGTTGAGTTAAAAAATATTTTTTTCAATTGCGTGTCTTATTTCATAAAAATGTTTTTCGGCCTTAGTTAATCGACATAATTATATTCATAATGGGATATAATGAGTCGTTGAACTTCTACTTCTTAATAATGTTGACTGGTTGTAAAGGCTTTTCAAATTTATATAAATTGGTTTTTAAAATTTTTATATTTTATAGGCGCTCATATCAATATATTGTAGCTCGACATGGGCTATATCATCAAATGAATTAGTTGTCAAGTCGTAAGGAAACATTTTATATAAATGATCCATTAATTATATTGTAAAGTAGATCGTGTATTCTCTAAATATCCTCTATGTCTGCATTTAACATACACCAAACTTACCATTAACATCAGTGGCGACGCTTGATAAAATGTTTGCCGATTGCAATATCACTATATTTTTCTGGTAGACGAATTGAAATTAGACTACATTATGAAAAAAGATTACTTACTAAATTTTCCGGAAAATCTACTTTTATGAATTATCTTCTTTTTGAATTACAAACCATAATTTTAACGGATTTCCAGATTTGTATACAGAATTACAAATCATAATCAATTTACAATCTTTCATAGAAGAGATTTTTAAAATCGATTCATACTTTCAAAAGATATGAACGATTATTTGATATCAGTGAAATATTGTATGACGTAATGATACTGAATACATTTTTTGTTCCATGGTTCGGTTGTCAACTTTATACAGTATCACAAATTTCTTTAAATTTTCTCTGCCATCGATTAGAAAATTGGTCATATCTTTTCAACGTGTGAATCGATTTTAATAACATCTTCTATGAAAGTTTGGAAATTGAATATAATTGACCATTCTGACCATACAAAAACGAAAATCTGTTAAAAATATGGCCCGTAATTTAAAAAGATGATATTTCATAAGCGTCGACTTTCCGGAAAATTTAATTCGGTGAACACAAAAATTTTATTTCATAATTTAGTTTAATTTCACCCAGGTTATAAAAAAATCATAGCGATATTGAAAACTGAATGCTATTTCTCAGCTTTCGCCACTGATTCACATTAAAAGTCATATAATGATTCTGTAGGCAAATGGTGTCATTTATTACATTATGTGTTTATTAAGTTAATATAAAGAATATTGTGAAGATTATAATTTAGCAATAGATAATTCTCCAGACGAACCATAGAGAGCGAATCGTAATTGTTCGATTGCTGCAGCACCAATGTTATAGGCATTATTAACTAAAGAACAATTTTGTTGTTCAATGAAATTATATTTTTATCATAAAAATACGTTTATTTAATAAGATCGATCTTAATCTTGTCTTCTGAATGGTAACAATGATATCAACATTTTATTAATATATTTAGTATAATAACCCATTGCGCGAACAACACGGTTTGGACAGTTTTTCAACAGTTTTGTCTTATATGACACAACTCCAAATGGGGAACACAGTCTTAACACATTATAGTTTTTAGTTTTTCTGTGAAGTGATAAACATAATACGAATAGGCGAAATCCATCCATTCGCCAGAAATTTTTTTAAATAAATCCCACATTATTGACAGTACAACATCATCCGCTATTATATACAGTGTGTTATAATAAGTTTATCGATATCATTGCAATAGTAATCATAAATATATTTGCACAGGTGAATATGAACATTGCTACATACATAGTGTACTTCAAGCGGCTGATGAGGTACATAATTCTATGTCGAAAATAGTAACTTATGAAACTGTTTTCTAGTTACGGCCCCAAGAATTCATTTCGATAGCCCTATATTAAACTGACAGTTTAACTGTGAAACTTAAGGTAAACCGACTTTCTGGATATAAAATTTTTAATATTAGTTGTGATATATAAGTTCCTTCAATTTTGCTTGTAGCTTTAATAAACATTTTCTGTATGTACCTTTTGGATTTAAAGTGGACACTCTGTAGTCTGTACATTTAGTAGTCATACAATTTAATATATAGGTAATTGTTAAGTGATTCGTTTTTTTTTTCGTCTCACACCTGTATTTTTCTCAATAACACAAGTCAGTCTTAACATTATATGATAATAACAAGTACAGGAGGTATACACGAAAAATATAATGAAAATATAAAAATAATATTTTCACACATTTTAACATTATTGAAATAAAATATATTTTACTAAATAATTTTGTTGGTGAAAAACATCCGGTCATTTAATTTTTTCTCATTTATATTTATTGAATAACATAAAACACATTTGATTCAAATATTTAACTGTTGCATATTTTAAATATAGATTTATATATTATACATATTTTCATACATAAAATCTTATGTAAATATTACATTATCATCGCCATATATGTATGCATTTTAAATGAATGAAGTATGAATATAGATATTATGGGTATTGAAGGAATATAATAATAATAAATACCTATACATTATTCATGAGGTTTTTATTGTTAGATTTCATGAACAAAACTATATAAGTCTGTAACATATATTACTCGTAATTTATTAATTTATGAATATATTATTTTTATAAAACTACGTTTATATACACGAATATAATATCAACAACACCACTTTTAATGTATGATATTAAATTAATCGAACAATAAGATTATTAAATTTCGTGTATGAATGCAGCAAATAATACAGTAAAAATCACATATGGAAATTATATATAACAATAAAATATCCAAAGTCTTTCACATCCGATTAGATTTACTTATCATTTTGAAAAAAGCAATTCGATTGTAAAGATATAACTTGATTTGACTTTTTTTTTTATAGAAATATTTACAAAATCTATGAATATACAGTAAAATATAAGGAAATGTGATAATAATGTATTTATCCAAGTGTATTGTATTTATAGCGCTCAGTGTACAAAAAATAAAATAGAGTAATATTTACTTTTTTCTCTATCTTCTTTAACACGTACTATTTAATTACATATACTACAGTATTGGCACGATACTCCGAACAATTAAAATTACCGAGTTTTCCGAAATTTGAAGTTGTTTGAATTATGGAAAGATTTTGTTCTCTTTTTCAGTAAATCTATTCATACTGCCAATGGTATCCGCCAACCAATCACACACAACATTAATCGGAATTGAGTATTAATATTTTGAAAATAACAAAGAAATTCATTCGATCGGGTAGCCATGCAACATTTACACAGAATTGAACTAGTTTAAAATAGCTGCTTCTAGTTACACGAAACGGCGATGAAAAGGACAAAAGAATTTTCTGGCAAATGGATTTTTTATGTCATCTTATAAACCTTTCATTACAATCAAGTCCGCATGGGAGTATATAACAATTTACCAATTGTGTACTGTACTGTACTGTAATTAACGAAAGATAGATGTTTTTATAATACAATTATTTTTATATGGGCGATTAGCCCATAGTTATGTGTGTGCAGACATTGTTAATCTTTGAATAGCGTCCAACACCATATTTTCAAAGATATCCGTTTTTCTTTTTATTCCATCAACGAACAAATGGTCACCCAGCAGAAAAATTTTGAGAGTATTCAGATTATAGACCATATAATTAATGAAAAATGTTTAACTGTCCGAAATACTGAGACATCCGAATTATCGATCCAAGACTGTATATACAAATTATTTTATAGAACTGGTTTACGTAATAAGATCGTATACTTGATCAACGCATTACATATCGTAATAACCATCATTATCATTATGCGTAACTTAAAAATAACAATAATAACATCAAATAATAGAAAGATAAAAAAAAAACATCAGTAACTGTCATTTTTTTTTTCAAAATAAAAGACAGGATGAGTTATTGTAAAATTTTATAAAATTGTTCAAATTTGTTTAAAGTGTATTGTACCGTACACAATGAACATAATGAGTAGCACAACCAATTGAATTTGTGGCAAACATTAAATCTATAATTTAATTTAAGAGTTATGGGAAGTATCTCACTACCACAACCCATTAAATATTTTATTAACATATAGAAAATTTTTACCAAATCATAAATTAATAATTTTGAATATTTTAATAAAAAACAGTAGACGATCCATTGTGCTCTTGTGTCATCAAGAGTTACTATATATGAGTTGTTATAACCATGCACTTAAGTTGGTAAATTACGCCGCATTGGAGTATGTATCAATTCACCAATTATGGTCAGTGTATTTAACTTTCGATAGATGCTTTATTAATACAATTACTTTTATGGGTAAATCTGCCATAGCATTGAGTGTGCGAAATTGTTAATCTCAGAATAACGTCCACCCTTATACTGATTACATAAATGAACAAATGTTAATTCAGTTAATTAATTTTTAGTATATAAAATTCTGAAATATTTTTACATGTCAATATCGAGAGCGAAGTCGCAATTTCCGAATTTAATCACATATTAATCCAATTATTTTTAGAATTATATACTCTAAATCACAATCTCAGAAGGATGCACGGGCTAATTGAAACACCCTGTATAAAACTTTCCTTTTAGATGGGCAATTACCTCACTATTTACAAAATCTTAAAACTTCCATTTTGAAGATAAATGATGAAAGCAAATTTTACAAATCGGTAGAAGAAACCCCAGTATAAAAACTTTGTGACGTATTTATCTGCAAAGGAGAAGACAACGTGTGATTCGAATGGTTGACATAAAAATGGTGTACAAATAGTCGAAGTACACTTTACAACCAAGAATCTAAATTAAATATTGTAAAAGCGTTTTTTGATTCCATAAACGTGCAAATTTTATAAATAGTCTGTTTGTATAGAGTAATTTTCAGATGTCAATATCATTCGGAATTGAACTGGCAACCTCCGCGGAATGAATTAAATATAATAACTACAATTTACATCATTTAAGTCACAAGCCAAATATTACAACCTATATGATTGTGTGGTCAAATGGGAAAGATCCCATACAAAGAGACAGATCCATTTATAATATTGGATACATAGAATAGTAGAATTGAAATGTTTATTATTTTTTTAACTATCCAAAACTATACAATCGAAAAACTTTCAACAGTGATGAGAATACTATCTGTATAAAGTTGATACCGTCAGTTATTATTGTAATATATTGTGGGTAAATACTCGTATATAAATATTCACAACAGACAGTCATATACAAATAATATTATGTTGTTAGTTTAATGTTTTGTTCATCCAACCACATTTCCTATTTTGAAAAAAATAAAAAATAAATAAATAAAAAAGATGAAACTTTATTTAAATTTACACACAAATACATTAAACGTGGTGTTCATATTTTCTAAAACAGGGACATTCAAATGGCTTCATATAGAACTTGTCTATTTTTTTCCCAATATTATTTTATACCTACTGTTACTATAATTTGAAATTTAATGATTGAACGTTTCATAAATTAATAAATTATTTAAAAATATTTTCCAATTTTGTGTACATCGTACAATTTCGTGATTTATATGGTCGATATAATCAATTCATCGAATTAATAATAGAA
Source organism: Bibio marci (assembly GCA_910594885.2). NCBI lineage: Eukaryota > Metazoa > Arthropoda > Insecta > Diptera > Bibionidae > Bibio > Bibio marci. The sequence continues at coordinate 58,938,868 of OU343114.1, forward strand.
ATAGAAAGTGTTGAAAATAATTATTATTTAAAAGATGCGTGTGAATTTCGAACGTATAATACATTCTGATTGGGCTCTTATGAACAATTGCAAAATGATTTTTTTTCGAAGTTATGGGTCAGTAATAACGAACCGTTTTTGGTTTAATTTGGTCAGCAAGCAAAAAATTTTCGTATTTGAAGAGTAAAAATGATCCACATTAGATATATTCATTAATTTCAATTGCATTCATACTAGTTACGTTAACATATTATATATTACTTTACGTGCTGGTTATTCCACATCATTGGAATAATTTGTGCATAGGAATATGTTAAGTTACTTGTTTATGCACTAATAAAACAAAACAACAATCGACCAATTAAATGTGTTTTTGGTGAAATTTTAGCAGATTTTTGTGAGTAACATAAAAGGAGCAAAATTTAGTCGAAAGAATGTATCAAACGTGTGATGGTGATGTGTAATGTATTAATTAAGATAGTCTTTTTTTTCTATTATACAATACATTCTAAAAATATATGTATCAGGTTTTTTGTATAACCCTGTATCTGGCATAAAATAATGTACGGTTTGTATTTAAATTTTAATTTAATTGGTAGAGTTTAAACACAAGTTTAAATTACAATGTTTTATGTCAACGGTGGACACTATATTTTCCTATACGTAATATTGGTAATACAGATATAGTTAGAGTTTTTTAATTTTTTAAAAAAATTTCTTTATAAATTGTATTAGTACATTATAATAAAAAAATGAGTACAAAATTTATCCCCTACTGATTTAGTTTACAAAATTATCAATTTATTTTCTTGTTTAATTAAAATATAATTTAAGGTTTTATATACGATTTTTTTGTAAACAAAAAGTTTTAAATTTCTTTTCATTTCATATATTTTATCAGCCACAGTATCATATACGCGATCACACCTGACTACAATATATATGCAAATATAAATTATATATTCTAGCTATAGAGAAGGAGTTGTTGTTGTTGTTGTAGTTAAATATATGTACAAGTAAATATAAAATAATACAATTTCAAGTGGTTTAGAGTTTTACAGACACTTGCGAAAAAATTTAAAATATTTATGTATTTTTTTTAGTGCTTTTTAACCAAACAACAAAATTTTTTTTTACGTTTTCTTTGTTCATAACATAAAATCGCGTTAATTTAATATTTTATTTCTTAATTTTTTATGATTTTTCTAAATTTGGATATTTTATTACATAAACATAAAGAATTTTTATGAATGAATAACAAAATATAAGAATAAACAAATTTTCCTTAACTCAAATTAAGCTGCATTTATGTATCAATAATTTTCTTTCCATGTGAATTATTTGTAGCATAAATAAGATTTGTCTTATGTCTAATAATTTATCTATTTACAATAAATCTTTAAATATACGATAATAAATTATTTATTATAACATAAAAATACATCAAAATGATAAATGATAACAATTTTTACGCGATATAAACACGCAATATACATATGAACAGAGACCTAATTCTAGAATTAATGGCAACACTAAGCGAGACTTACAATAAAATAAAAAATTACCATAATTAACTCACTCCACAAATGATCAGCGCTTTTCGGCAAAATACATTTTCCTCTTTTACAAAACTAAATTATTAGAATAGATCTAACGTATTATTGATATTGACTTAATGAACTTAAAGGCTTTTGAAATGAATATAAAATGCACACTAATAAATTACGTTTCGACATCATCATCATTATTGAAACTCTTCCTATTCAAGAAATTTTGCAAACTTAGAAATTAATTTTGGTCGCTTTTCTTGAATCGTTTTGTTTAGTTTTGTTAGTTGTTGCATGCGTATACATCTGAATTGATCTTTTGATTGCGTGGTAAAATTTAAAAATAGACAACGCCTTCGTAAAGCCACACCAAACCGATAACATAATCTTCGTTTGATGAATATCAACTTTGGATATTTTTTTTCGATTTACATTATTGTAAACTATTCATTTTTCATCGTTTTAAAAATGAATTATTTCCGTTACGTTTCATTGGTGAATCGCAGATGTTAATGCGTAGTGTTAAGTGAATTTTTTTTTTGAAGTTCTTGAGTGAAACAAATATATCGAATTTTTTTTCGTAGCCAAGTTGTTTTAAGCGATTTGCAATGCATGAAGGTGATACGTCTAGCTTCTCTCCACGATCCACATTGATTGCTGCTTTGATTTGGGCGTCATCAACTTCAACTGGATGTGCATTTTTCAACAAAAACTAAAAAAAAAACCTATAAACGGTTGGTTCAAAATTTTTTACAGAATGAAAATTGAAGTACCAATTTATAAAAAAATAATATGGTTTGCCATTTCGAATACGTAAAAATATATACGCAAAAAATCATCAAAAGCTTGAAAGCGCTTTGCAAAAAAATGTTATCACCGAATATGAACATTTCATTAGAATTACTAAAAAAAAAAGTCATTTATCTGTTTTTCTGTAGATTTTAATTAAACATTTAATAACAAGTTCTAAAGCTACAGTTTGGAGGAGAAGGTGTAACTGAACCAACCATTGCGATTATTCTGACATACGTGAAATTATTCCGCCGTAGAATAATGCTACTCAGGTCGGGTCACATTCTTATAATATGTAGTCAAGTTGGTAAATTGAACCGCCGTATATGTGAGTACACACTCAGTACCGCAGTGTTATAGCGATGATGTTTATATTAACCATGAAATATAGCGGGTTCAATTCCCGCTATTTTCATAGGAAATTTTTCGGTATTTATATTTTAATACTGAATTGTTTCAGCTACCGGTGACCATTTGTTCGTTTATAGCATAAAAAAGAAAAACGGATATCTTTAAAAATATGATGTTGGACGATACTCACAAAGATTAACACACATCACTATGGGCTGATCACCCATATAAAAATAATAGAATTATGAAAACCCATATCTTTTGTTAATTACAGGATTAATTTAATAACTTGGCTGTAATGAATGTATATTAGATGCCAAAAGTTCCACTTGGTGTGATATATGACTTAGTAATACGTGAGTACTAGTATTGTGTATAGTTTTACACACAATAATGATGATAGTCATCGTAAAATGAGAGAGAAACAGAGAAATATACCAACAAAAAGAAGCTAAATCCACTAATAAAATGATAAAATTCATTAAATTATATAGAATTTTATTTAATTTATATTTCACATACCATAAATATATTTGTTCACATAGCGCATTAGAATTAGATTAAAATTCACATATAGGTATTTATTTACATATGTATATGTTATGTGCGAATCATGTCCTTAACATACATTTATTTTTATTTTATGTGTATAATTAAAATTTTTATGGTTCTAATGGTCAGAACATATATAACCGTCTGTTCGAAAAGTATCCGGAATGGATTAAGAAATAAAAAACAAACAAACAATTAATATATTTTGTAGATTAATAGAAAGTTTAATACAATATAAATCATCCATTTCAGTCAATAACTTGTGTTTTGGATAAGTTTCGGAAGCATTTTTGCCAAACGGTTCTTCGTTCTCTATATACATTTTTCGACCGACGCACAAAAACCACTGCCAGGTAATGTGTTGTATTTTGGCTTACACTACAGGAAATATCATGAAACTTTGGCAGTTTGTTTTAGTCGGTTCACTTCGGTTATTTTTAGGACAGAGGATGTTTATGGAGATGGTATACACATACAAATATAGTAATATTATATTAATACAATGTTATTTATAACAAAATTATTGTACAAACATATAACAAAAAAAAAAATATATATGGCATTTCACAGAGTAATTTTTAGCAATAAAATGAATTTAATGAGTTTTATGATCTTTTTTATGTTATGTATCATTTCATTATGAATTTAAGTGTTTATACATTAATCATTATGCGAATATAATATGATGATCGGTGCTGATGACGACGACTTTTAACAGTATGGTGTCAGTGTCAGTAAGTTATATTTATAATAAAATAATATTAATTACGATTATAATATAATTTAGTGCCATATTATTTTATTTTTGGTTTGTTTATTTTGTGGTTTATAATCGAAAATATATACTCGTAAGAGCAAATAATAAATGAAGCGTATATGACATTAACATATGTGACATGGATTTCAATGGAACCAAGTAAAATTAATTTTTATGCCAAAAATTGACAAAATAGTTAAGATATTTTATTATTAAATACGTATAAAAAAAATTGCTACCGTCACAAGAATAAATTCCTAAAAATTATCTATACATTTTTGGTTTCCTACACATACGGCATACTCTTTTATTAAATGCTTTTGGAGCAGCTTATGATTTGGAAAATGCTTCATATTATTACCTGAACAGATAATTATATAAAATATATATAATAAATTTTAATAGAGAGTGGATGAAACAAAGGTGAAAACTGAAATTATGAATGTTTTTCTGTTAAAATTTACGTATGCAACCAGTTTGAGAAGGTAACTTCTAAGGTAACTTTTGTATTCAATGCCAATAAAGTGATAATGGAAATTTAAAATAATTTCATATGTATACATTCGTAAATTCTAGCTTTTTATTACGATTATATAAAGGTTAAAAATAACCAGCACATGCGTGGGTTCGATAATAAATATTAAAATATCAAGTTTCTGTAAGAGAAAAACTGTGAACTTTCACTAACAATAACTAGGAGCTGGACTCAACTTTCAGAATAGCAATATTTTAGAAATTCTGCTACATTAGTAGTACGATAACATCTGATGGTGATGCACAATGGGACACTCGATTGAGAATTGTGGGTCGCCCAAAATTATTCTAAATATCAAATTGTGATTCGAATGTCAAAAATGTTATATTATACTCACACTAAACTTGATGTGTCATCATCTGTGCACACATTTTGCCAATTTGTAAATAATTGCATATGAAGTATTCTTCGAGTGTTCCATGACCTAAATCGATAGATAAGTCAAACCTTAATTAAGAGATATTGCAAGCGAATCCTTGGAGTGGAATCCACAGATTATGTCTATATCTTAACAATTCCATAAAAGTTAAGAATTCACTTCAAAGATTATATGTCTATACAAGGTACAGTAACTTCAAGTTAAATTATATTCGATCTTAATTAAAACAAATCCATACTTTAATAATATAAATATGATTTATCAATAAATAAATAATAAAATTAATAAAATATTTATAAAATAATGTGTTATAATAAGACGATGGTTTACGGCTTATTGGTGTGTAAAATAATGTAGATTCTAAAGACAACATCATAATAGTTAATGTTTCAAAATTTATACGAGAATATAAATAATATTACAAACAACTAATAAATTATATAAATAATGTAGATAAAAAAAAACCTTTTCCCTATAAACAGGGTGGCTACGAATGCAGTGCGATTTTTCAGAGGGTATATATTGCGTATGGATATGACATACTCTGTGTATTGTAAGTCGAAAATAACCAATTATAATCTTTCAGTTTTCTTTGTAGATAGTCTTTATCTTTATATACCGATATGTTCAAAACAAAGGTAAACACAGAAAATTTATGTTAATATTTTTACCTTATTTAATTAGAAGTTATATATGTATACTATTAGAAGTCAAGGCTATACCGAAATAAATTCTTAGAGGACCGTATCTCGATAACAAAGAATTGAGTGTAAATTAGACTTAACATTATGTTTTGCAAATCTCCTGACGGATATGACTGCAACCGTTAATACCCTGTATATGTACAATACGTGTATATAAAATAATTATTATTACACATTTAATGCTAGGATAGGATGAAGACGCAGACATTTACATAAATATTATAAATAACCCTCTTCATTTTAATTTGAATAATTTATTGTATTTAGGGGCATGAGATAAATATTTTGATTTAAGATATTTTGTATATATACTCGTTCATACGTATCCTACTCTATATTTTATATTGTTATTGTAATATTATAAGGCTCTTCATCTTTAAATTATAAAATGAAGGTTAAGAGATTTTATATTACATGCGATTTTCTTTATAGGGAAAAAATAAAATATTGTATAATTTTTTTCATTTCAAATATATATAACGTAATAATAAATATAGCCCTTAAAAATTAATCATTTGAGCAGAATCCATGTGATTAGGAATTTTTAGACAATGCTACGATTATCTTCAAATTTAAAGAGTACCTAATGCATTCCATATATAATTGGGAACTCGACTCTGTATACATAATTATTCTTTACTATTAATATAATAGCAAAATTAATTATAAATAACCCTAACCTTCAAAACGATAATATTGTAATAAAAATTATTCAATTAACACAATGACATAACACATGATTTATTATTATTATAATATTGTATTATAAGAAATCGTTATATTATACAATAATAAATAAAATACAAATTAATATATAGATAATTATTAATTTACCGCATTGGCGGCATCTCCGGGTTTACAATGTGCACAAACACAAATAACATTAAGGACGCAATTATTTCTGTCAAATTAGTATCTTAACTTTCCGCCCAAAGAAATTGTTATAAATAAATAAATGTTCATTGAAAATTTAAAGTAGAAATATATCGTCGTGCATAAATTAATATGTGAATGTGAAATGTAATATGTGAAAAATCGCTTACATTAGTTCTGTTACATGTGAATTTTAAGGGTAATTATTTTATCCGAGTTAAAGAATATATCGACCTAACTACAGATAAGAGATATATCTTTATCTAACCTGTTTCCATCGTATTATTACCCGATTAACTCTGTCGATGGAAATAAGGTAAAAGTCAAGGTATAAAAGTTATTCAATAACTAATCTTTCGCATTCCTGATGCAATTTATAAACAAGACGCTACTGCTATTCACATATAATAAATAAGAAAACAATACTGATAATATTTAATAGAAAAATATAAATTTGCTATTGATCCATATTAGCGTAATATATACAGATAATAATATATAATTATATACAATAAAATACAATAAGATATCGAAAAGTCGTTTGTATTCTTCTTCTGACATCAGGAACAATAACAAAAATGAAAAGTAATATAAGTGTGAATCGAGAAAACAAAAGCATGTCTTAAATGGCACAATATATTCGTTCGTATATTATATAGCAATTATATATAGAAAAGAAAATCAAATCGAAAAACCAAGAAAAACTATATTTTCGTAAATTATGTAACAAAACATAAATAAGCATAAAAATAAACGAGTTGTGTGTGATAAAGAAAGTAAATTTTATTTTCTTTTGGATATTCATTTACAAAGAAAAATAAATACATGTCGCATCAGTACAGTATCGATCGTAACTGTTTAGCAAATTTAAAACAAAACATACAATTTTGTCAAAAAAAAATCTATATTTAAACACACAAAAATCTTACAAAATTCATCATATCTCATCTTACAAATCTTCAACAAATCTCATTTATTGGATGTTCATAGTAAAAACACGAAGGGTTTGTATCGTTTTAATTTAGCTAAAAATTAAATTACTTTTACTACTAATAGTTCAACCATTCAATACTTTTCATTTCTTCAGCTCTAATATTCTTTTCTACACATATATTTTCAACCATTCAATTTTGCAGTGCTACCAAAGTTCATCGAGATTCTTTATTATAGTTGAATATTGCCTTACGTTTCTCATAAAAATCGACGTGAAAACTGATCAAAACCTCATCGAAGCGCCAACGTGTTTGGCGGCTGCATTAACATCATGCGTAATTATGATTTCATGTATATATGAATGATTCCGTCAGACTGATATCATATTTATTTTGATCTCATCTGACTTTATAACATGATTCCTGTCATCTACAGTATAATTTCATAAATTTTCTTAAATTCAATTTCTCGTCGTTGGTGCTGGGTAAAGCAAAGAACAAATAAAATTTATCCATAGCTGAAATCAATTTTGATGCCTACATCGTTGTATTTATTTGTGCATATATCTCTGGAACCAATTAAGGCCCATTGCAATGTTATAGCTTAAATGAAAGGTTATGAATGTAGCAAGTTTATAAACTAATCCCGACAATAAAAAATTTTCATTATGATTTTTCGACTTATGCTTGTACAAACTTTCAAAGGGAAAAGTGGCGTTAAACTATTTGTTAACATTCCTATAAGTAGCTGGATAACCACTGACCCGAATTGCCTTATCTTTAAGTCAAATTAAAGATCTCGGTATGCTAATGACAATACAGTATCAACAATTTAAAATCGATTAATTAGTTATTGAGATATTGAACCCAGTAGAGTGCAAAACACGGTTTGATTGAAAATTTGGTTATTTTCGTGTAACTTTGTACTGAAATCGAATCGGCCAAAATTATATTTAATATTTTCGACGCAAAATGACCCAGAGAACCTAGTGTTTTCGTATTGTCGTCGCAATTTAGGACACCATGTATATTGTTATTAATTTAGACCGCAATTTTTGCGTAAAAATGGTACTAATTATATTGTAATTTTATAATTTTCGATTAAATAAATAATATTGCATTTAAATAAACTATAATTACAAAAAACAACAGAACAACAAGAAAATCACAGACGATCAAAACCGTTCGATCGCACTTAAAACTTCTGCTAATTTCGTCATATACTAAAATTTAATTATCGATTTTTTTATAAAATACATTTTTTTTTCAATTTTACGAAACGGTTATGTTCGGTACTGTATGTTTACAGTAGACAACAACAACAACATATAAACTTTAACATGTTTACTAAAGAGACGAGAAAAAAAAGAAAACAACCAATTATTATCATAAAATTCATGATTACATGTTTCATTCACATCACAAATGGTGAAAAAAAACGTATGGCATATATGATATTCAACAACATTTGTGCTGGCATACCTGAAAACCCTTTTTCTATATATATTTTCTCATTAAAATAATAACATAATAACTTGCCTTTTTGTTGCTTCTTTGGATAGTTGTGTGGATTTTTTTTTATTTCAGTTTTGTTTTATATATTAAAAAGAATAAGAAATAAAAAATATAAACAAAAAATTGTTGTCTGAGAACTTAAAACAATGAAAGTTGGGTATACGTACAAAAAAATAAAGGGTAAAGTGAGGCAAAAACGATACACATTTAAAATGTTGATTTTTCAGTCTTTTCTGCACACATAATATGCGGATCATAATGGTTAAAGAAGAACTGAAACAATTAAATAGAGTAGGGAAACCATGAAGAGGGACTTAGGCGATGTGAGACGATACTATTTCAACAATAGTCGATGTTCGAAACATTGTATGGTATTTGACGCTAAAAATGATATACTGGGAAAAAAAAACTTTAGTTAAACGGAAATAAGTCCATTAAATTAACTATTACCTCAAAATTTTATTGATACACATTTTAATTCCTTTATTTATTGAGATGCACTTCATATAATCAATTTATTACAAATATATGTTCTACTTTAAGATTATACCCTTTCTAAAAATAAAACGTTATGTAATCATATTTACTGTTTTTCTTACACTAATTTACCCCTATCTTACGCTATTACGCAATATATGTATACTGGGAACCAAAATACATAATGAATTACATTGAAGAAGTGCATATACTTTTAACGCAAGATTAAGTACTAATTTAAATTTCAGTCGAGAAACCTTGAACACGCATTCATATATTATAAAAATCGTATGTAACAAAGTTTCACATATATGCACTTGTTATCTCACATATCTCACACATCATGAATATATTAAAAATTGCATATTTGTTTATATTAAAATAAAAAAGCACACACTTAAACGCAAACATTTCATCTGCCATTTTGGCTTCTATTATGTGTATCCTAGACTTTTACACGATTCATTCATTTACAGGCTGTCATTCAGTGTGTGCGGATAACAAAGGAAGAAAAACACAGAATTAAGAAAATCTATTTGCGCGATAAACAAAGAAATGAATGCGTTGGATCCAAGAATAATGTATTCATGATCAGAAAGTGTTACCATGTTGCACTTGTTATCTCACATATCTCACACATCATGAATATATTAAAAATTGCATATTTGTTTATATTAAAATAAAAAAGCACACACTTAAACGCAAACATTTCATCTGCCATTTTGGCTTTTATTATGTGTATCCTAGACTTTTACACGATTCATTCATTTACAGGCTGTCATTCAGTGTGTGCGGATATCAAAGGAAGAAAAACACAGAATTGAGAAAAACTACTTGCGCGATAAACAAAGAAATGAATGGGTTGGATCCACGAATAATGCATTCATGATAAGAAAGTGTTACCATGTTGTTTGGTGTGATTATTGAAACCTGGTGTAACTGAAAATGCAGAAGGTTATGAACAAATTATGTGATACTCTCGAGAAAAAAAAGACCATTTAAAGGTAACTCGCTAAGTTATGCACATTGAAAGCATCGAATTTATGAAATTATATATTTTAAAGAAACGGTATTCGAAAATATTCCAATATAAATCACAAGATTGAAACAAATTTGAGTTCTTGAGATATTATACGTATAATAAATTGAAAATATAGAGATGTTAGCTTTAAATGTGTTCGAAAAAGTGAAAAGTTAAACACGATATTTGTTATTTTTGACCGACAAAGACGATTTTGATTTTGTTCTGCTTTTGAATTGTTTCATTAAAAAAAAAATAATTAATAAAATACAAAAAAATAAACAATTTCTTGTTCTTATAACAGCAAATATTAGCAAATGTTGTCGTGGAAATGTCATTAATAAACACGTTTGAGTTCCACACGCTCGAAAGGCAATGTATATATTGTATTATTATGATTATTATTATTATGTGACAAAAAAGTTAGATGTTCACCGAACTAAATTTTTCGGAAAATCGACTTTTACGTATTATCATCTTTTTTAATTACGGGCCATAGTTTTAACGGCTTTAAATTTATGTATTATAAAGAATTGGAAATTATAATCAATTTTCTATATTTCATAGAAGAGATTTTTAGAATCGATTCACGCGTTCAAATGACCAATTTTCCATAGTAGAAAAAATGTAAAGAAATTTGTAATGCTGTATAAAGTTGACACCGGAATGGTACAAAAGCACTATCATTAAACTTTACTTTTGTACTAAATGTTCTTTGCCGGAAGAATCGGCATGGCGATACTTATGTGAATGTTCGGTCTATACAAAAGCTAGGGATATTTGAAAAATACGTATAATGGACCCATCGACAATGAACAGATCGAGTTGGTAAAAAACATCTCTGGTTTCTGAAACCAGACGCTTCGAGGATTAACTCACAGGGATAGCCAAGTGGACCTTCCTTGGTCTAAGTGCCGGAATTAATTTGCCCCTTTAAAAATCAGCATTACTTCATACAAAATTTCAATGATATCAAACGGAAAATCCGTCATATTTTTTGAACACGTGAATCGATTTTAAAAATTTCTTCTATAAAAGATTGGAAATTGATAATAATTTGCTATTCTATATATACAAAACCGGAAATCTATTAAAACTATGGCCCCCGTAATTCAAAAAGATGATAATTTTTAAATGTCGATTATCTTCTTTCAATTCCGCGGCTACCACAAAGAAAATAGTGATCTTGTAATTTGGAAATATTTCTTTATGCTTCGCCACTGATCGCAGCAGTCACACGCAAAAAATTTTTTCAAGCAACGGAATCGGAATTCGATGTCCAAATCAAGCACGGGTAAAAATTCTCAATTAAAGCATATATTTACTTCATTCATACGTTTATTATTTAAATTTAGCATTTAAATTTTTGAAAAATAATTTTTACGTTAAGTACGCACATATTTGATATGAGTATTATATTGCTTGAATATAAATTAGTAAACTTAAGCCTTTTTATACTTGAATCAACCATTAAATAAGGTTCAAATATAATGTGAGTATAATTATACTAGATTCAAGTATTTGAATGCTTGACAATAAGTATTTAATACTCAATTCCAGCATTTTCGTGCTTAAACTAAATATTAGCAGAATGCAAGTGTACCATTTATACACTAAATTAATGATTTCTCTTTCTTTCTTATTTTTTATTGGCTCATACAGGAATCTACACGTTTTCAATATTATGTTTAAAAATATATTATTAGAGATAGTTTCACGTTTCAGTCAAATCAAAAATTCAAGTGAATATAATGTGTGAAATTTATGTTTTGCGCGTGATTGTATAAAAAAAATCGTTAAAATAATTCCGATATAATAAGTTATTTTTATTTTAATATTTCAATTGCAAAATATATTATAAAAAACGTATAAAATAAACTAAAAAAATGATTATATAATATATACAATATATTTAATAATACAAGTGTAAAAGTGAGTAAAATTGTGTAATGTGCGCGTATAAAAAATAATAAAAAAGAAATTACAATAATTCCGATATAATAAGTTATAATTATTGTTCGATAGATCTATAACAATTATTTATTTAATTTATTTTAATTAATTTATTCTATTTTTAAATTTCTTTATTTCTTTATTTTAAATTTCTTTATTTTATTGTCAATAGACAAAATATTACAGAAAAATATAAGCAACTTTACCTACGCAATTTGTACGATTTATGAACTACGCAGTAATTTGATTGTACTTTGGACTGTGTGGTTTTTTAGAAATAGCTGAACAATACCATATTTTGCTATATAAGCAAACCGCAGTTGCTTATATTTTTCTGTAATATTTTGTCTGTTGATAATGTAATAAAAAGATTTAAAAATAGAATAAATTAATTAAAATAAATTCTTATTATTTAAATAAAATAAATAATTGTTATTGACCTATAGAACAAACTGTTAAAATTTAACATCAGTAACCGAGGAACATTTACGCACATTATTTCCAGTTGAAAATATTGCCGAAAGAATAACGACAAGATATATAATTCAATACATATGCACCCATTATAATTGTGAGCACACAGCGAAAGTACGTTGAAAATTGGATAGAAAAAAATTCCACATATTTTTAGATCAAGAAACTATTTCTCCATCTATTTTTTTTGACTATTATTTTTAGTACGAATCTGTCTGTGTACATATCATTCTAATATATTATAAAATGGATTGCAACAATAAGAATGACGAATTAAATAATGAATATACAAGTATAAACTATAATTTATTAATGGAAACTTCTTATGAACCAAATGTGGGCAATCAAAATCAAAATGTTCAGAAACCAATTTCAAACGAAACTAGTTTGAAAAATCCATTGGCAATTGAATCGGTAGAGATTTTACAACCGACATATGTTCAACTAACAACAGTGCAGCAAAGAAATAACACTCAACCAAATATAACTAATCATCCACAAAATGCACAAAATGTAGAATTAAATACCATTGAAAAAGTTCAAACCATGCCACTAGTAGAGCAAACACAAATTACAGCAATTGACAGCCAAGTTTTGGATCAATCAAATCGCTTCCATATTTCAAACGAAAAAATTAATGATGAAACAGGCAAATTACTTCAGTCTTGGAATTTGCGACAAACTACAATTCAGGCTATTCTTAGTTAGTATATTAATATTTCGGAATCGTATCATTTTGTGTCATTATTAATTTTATTTAATATTTAACAGAATTAAATATGTCTATATGGCATTTAAAAAATATTACCCTACCTGAACTAAATGAAATTTTCCCATTAGAAAAATTGAACGAGAGAATAGAATTTAGAAGTGCACTTTTGAAATGGCGGCAGCATTTGGAATGCTCAGAGGTAAAACATGATTTAATTGGAAAGTTATAAATGGTTTTTAAATAATACTCTATATATATTTTAAAGGAACAATCCAAAACTGATGTAAATAATATTTTGCAACATGATATGATTGATCCAAATACAGTTATGATTGTAGTTGTAAGTTCAGTTTAAATTTCATATATCTAATATTTTCACTTTTTATGGCAAATTAATATCTTACTTTCTTCATGGTTTAGGAATTAAAGATAATGCTAAAAAATAATGGAAAAGGGCGTAACATTTTAAGATATTATGATACTGAACAACATCTATTAGAGATTTATAAACTTGACATCATAGATACAATTATGGAACATTTCCTTTCAAATAATACTGCAATGCGTCCTGCGGACTTTGAGTTCTATTCAATGGAAATCGAAAAGCTCTTTCCAACAGAAAAAAAAGTATTTACTAATTAGATTCCTTATAACATTATATATTTATTTACTATTACCGTTTTAGGAGACATATTATAGTGCCCGTCAAAAGAATCGTCAACCTAATGGGTTGCTATATAACAAGTGGCGGAACAAAGTTCGACGCCTAAGAACATTAGGTGTCATAAACAAATCTCTAAAATCAACTACCACAAAAAGTTTGCCCTCAACACTAAGTAACAGTAACAAAAATGTGGAGATACAATCCGATGAAATTGACATTAGTGAGTTAAACATATCTACATTTCAAAGCACTTTATTCTCGAATTCTCAATTTCATGAATAGATTTAATTTTGGTAAATTTAAAGTTTCATATCGGGTTTTCAATTTCGGTAGTACGAATCCGGGATTATTTTTTTTTGAAATGTTAGTTATTAATTAATGACTAAATATATTAAGTTTAGCGAACTTAATAATTTTCATACATGCATCAAGAAAATAGTAAATGCTGTTTAATACAAATTAATGTAATAAAAATTTTCAGATTACAAAGAATACGAGGAAATAAAATTAAAATTGCGATATTACCACAAAGACAAACCTTGGGAAGAGGTGTCGCAATTATACAGAAAAATTAACAAACCCAGACATAAAGAATTTAATGCTAAAAATTTAAACCAATTGTTTACAGATTGGCCGTTATTAAAAGGCACCAACGTATCGGATTTTGTAAGTATTGCATATATATTATATTTTATATTTTTGTTTTGATAATATGTGATATTTTATTAGATTGAGATAGACTTTACGTATTTACATCCTAATAAAGAACAAAAGTTATTTATGAAGTGGGGATCATTTATTAATAAAATTGGTCAAATATATGATTCGGACTTAAAAAATATTACTTTTAAAAATTTATGGATTGAAAATCGATTTAAAGAAGAAAGTAAGATCATTGACATCTTGAATATTTTATTAATTTAATTGTAGTTTCAAAGTTACGTATTTTTTTCTTTTTAGATACAAGAGACTACATAGTACTATATTTATTACACGCATTTTTAAAACCAACTATACGAATACAATTAAATGACAAGGAGAACAAAAAGTCAACTCAATGGAAAGCATCAATAAATGATAGCCAAGAAAGTATGACAATTCATTTAAACTGTATTAATGATTTGGATAGAATTATAAAAAAAAAACAAGAAAATTGTATAGTAAGAAAAATCAAACTACAGCCTTTTATAATAATCATAGGTGAAAACATCGGCGACATAACTGCAATTTTTGTTTATTTCGGTACTGAATATGTAAAATGTCCAAATTATTTAAGAGCATTAGATTTTTGCTATAAAATTTTTCAAATATTTAACTTAGAATATACAAAAGAATGTCAACAAATTTGGACATTTATACAAATTTATTTCTACGAAACGACCACTTCCTTTGATTTTAATACTCCCTCAATAACTAATTTTATATCACGTTTAAATACTATTAAATAATAATAAGTAAATATAATCTCATACATAAACATACACATGCATGTACATAAAAATAAAAATAATGCAAATCATACATCGAATTTATTGTTGCCATTGTATTTAAATAAAAAAAAATAGTGTATTATTTTTATTTTTATCTAAGTGTATACATATACTAAGTTAGGTTTAAGATAAATATTAATTTGTGTTTAAATTAAGTTATTAGTTTCTCTTTATAAAATTGAAACATATTTGATAGCAATTATTCATTTTTATACTAGTGATCCAAAATCAATTTAACTTTTTAAAATATTATGCTACATATTTCTCACTAACATAAAAGTGCCCTATTTCGTTTGAAAAATATATTAATTTAATATGTATTCGTGTTGTAAATGTGATAATGCATTTTCTTCAATCGATTATTATATAAATCATTTAAAATACGTTCATGGAAATCGTATAGAAAAATATGAGTGTATAGTGAGTGGTTGTCCGCAAACATTTACATTACTAAAATCATATACTAAACATTTAAAAAAGAAACATTGCTCAGATTCTGTTCAAATTGAACCATTATTTAATCATCATTCACCGAAATTAGATTTAAATAATATAGAAATGGTTGATCTTAATATAGAAACTATAGATAAAACATCTGTGCATACTAATAAAATTGACCAAAAAAAAAGTAATGAAATTCATTTAGATGTTGCTACTCTTAAAACAAATATAGAGAATTCTATTCTTCGTTTTGTATTGAATTTACATAACCGTAACAATTTTACTAGAAAAGATGTTCTTTATATCCAGAATCACCTTTCTAATAGTATAATACTAGAGGTTAGTAACGCATTAAATATAATTAAAAGCACAATCACAAATACGCCAGATAATGTATCCAATATAATAACAGAAATTCAATCAGTTTTAGAAAACCCATTTAATTTCATAAAAACAGAATTCCAATTTTTTAAACATTTAGAACGATTAAATTTGTTTTCGTACCCAAAATTACATACTATAAATAATCAAATTAGTGAAATAATTTCTTCTGGTATACCAGCTCTTGATGAAGAAAACATAAGAGGCACAATAATGGACATCGAATTCCAGCTTATAAAATATATAGAAGCGAAGGAAGTTTATGAAACAATTATGAAGTACACATCCACTTTAAAAAACTCTCAAGGAATATCTCATTTCATTAATGGGGATTTATGGAAAGAAAAAATGGAATGTTTTAAGGATAAAACGGTTTTACCTTTATTTCTTTATATTGATGATTTTGGAATCAACAATCCATTAGGTCCGCACTCAAAATCAGTATGCGCTGTTTATTATATAATTCCAACAATCCCAGCCCACTATTTATCGAAACTGGAACATATATTTTTGGCTGCTATTATAAATACAGAAGATTTAAAAAACTTCGATAATGCGATGTCTTTTCAACCTCTAATAGCTGTATTAACTAAATTGGAACTCGAAGGTATTACAGTTAATATTAAAGGAAATAGATTAACATTGTATTTTGCATTATCTTTAATACTTGGAGATAATCTAGCTTTAAACAGTGTTTTAGGTTTCACCAAGTCGTTTAATTCAAAATATTATTGTAGATTATGTAAACAACCAATTGAGGAAATGAGGAAGGATATTGAGGAGCATCCACGTGCGCTAAGAAATAAATATAATTATGAAAATGATATAGCTATCATGGATCCCAAGATTAGACTAATGCAAAGCGGTTTGAAAGAAAATTCAATATTCAACGAAGTTCCTTATTTTCACGTAACAAATAATTGGTCTTTTGATATAATGCATGACATTATGGAAGGAGTGTGTCACTATGGCTTAGCACACATATTAAATGATTTTATATTCATCAATCACTTTTTTTCATTAGAAGTTTTCAATTATAGGAAGCAAATGTTGGCTTATGGTGAACTAGAAATAAAAAATAGAGGCAATCCTATTCAAATGGACCAAATTAAAAATTTTCGATTTAAAATGACGGCTCGAGAAATGCTTACTTTTGTACACCTAATAACTGTTATGATACAAGATTTAATTCCAAAATCTAATAAAGTTTGGAAATATTTATGTAGTTTGGTCGATCTGGTAGATATTGTTTGTTTACCATCTTTTAATAATGAATCCTTAATACGTTTACAAATTATAATAAGCGAACATAATTCTATGTATCAAAAGTTATTCAAAGATACACTTAAGCCAAAACACCATTTTTTAGTGCATTATGCAACAACTATAAAAATATCCGGACCAATTAAACAATTATGGACGATGAGATTTGAATCCAAACACCAAGAAATTAAGAGATATGCTCAAAACACTAATTCAAGACGAAATGTACCTCTGACTTTATCTATTAAATGTGCGTTGAAATTCTCACAGTTAATTTGTAATGATAGTATGTTAAAAAATGAAATTAATTTTGATTTTAAAACCGCAAACAAATTGAAATGTTTAAACCAATTGTATTATTTTAATTCTTTAATAGTGAATGATTTCAGGGACTGTTCAAAATTATTATATTCTCAAAATCATGTAGAATATAAAGGAAAAGTATACAAACATAATTACTTTCTTAATCTGTTTGAAGATGATATCTTATATAAAATAGTAGATTGCATTTCCGACTTAGAACAAGTTTATTTAGTTTTGCAACACTTCGAAGTAAAAATGTTTGATGACCACTCACGATCGTTTATAGTTGGGAAGAAATATGAAAATTTTTCTATAGTAGATATTGCTAAAATTACAACTCCGCCTATTCATTGTTACACATTACCAGATAAAAAGACAGTATTCAGAAAAAAATATTTTTAATAATATAATAATATAAATACACAACATTTAATTTAATAAAATTATAATTTCGTATATGTAATATTTAATTTGAAATATATTTTAGTTTATAAATTTATATATTTAATTATTATTTTATTTATATTTATTATGATTAATACGATTATTATGATGATAAAGATGTGTTTCTGGTTTATAGTATCATTGGTTTATACGTATTTTTCTCATTTTAGTACTTTTTGTAATTTTTTTATAAAAATCCACCTCTGATTTTAAACATTAAAGCATTTTGTGTCTATAATAAGCATTTAATTCTCAAGCATCAAGAAAGTATAGTTTTATTAATATTAACCAATTAATACCTAATTCAAGTAATAAGGTTAAGCATTCTGTTATTAATATCAAGCACTAGCCGAGCACGTTGTTATATTTTTTTGCTAAAATAAAGCATTAAATACTTATTTCATGCACTAAATCAAAGCAATTTATTGTCCATTTCAAGCATTAAATGCTCGAAGCAATGACGATTTTAAGTATATTTTACATTCAAATCAAGCATGTAATGCTTAATTCAATTAATAAGTCCAAGTATTTTTTCTGTTCATATCAAGCATGCAGTGCTAAATTCAAGCACGATTGAAGTTTTGTTAAATCAAGCAGCGAATGCTGAAGTTGCGTATGTGTATTACTAGGCGCCATACGAAGCATTAAAATACTTAAATTTGTATACGTTTATACTTATAAATCGCATTTATTTTTTTGTGTGCAGTTACCAGATCCATTAACAAATCACAAATACTATAAAAATGATATTAAGAAGTTGACTAGTTGCCCAGGAACTCATAAGAATATCTGTATATTTTATATATGTTGAATATGTTAATCATTGATGCAGAAACTGAATTTTTTCTATACGATTTAAAAGAAATCATTTTGAACTGTCATATAATAATTATATAGAACGTTTGACCCAACAACATTATTTGTGTTAATTTAAAGAATAAAATTAAAATATCAATGAAATGTAATTTTAGATTTTTTCTTCAACAATACACTGCAAGCAATACATTCAAATAAATTATTTATGTAATGATAAAAAAAAAATTCAATTGAATAATTAGAATAATTAATTTTCATCTCTATATATATATATATTATTACAAAGTTATGTACGCATGTAAAACACATTTAAATTAGAAATGAAAACCCCCCCGACTTAATTTCAATTAACTCAACACAATTATCATCATCAATTATTAATTTATAATAACGCAAGTATTTGTTTGAATGAAAAAAAAAACAGAAAATGTTTATATTAACAACAAGTTGAAATATTGAAAAATTTATAGGTACTCGCCTATTTTATATATAATTTTAATACACGCATTCATTTTATAGCCCCACATTTACAAATAAAATAGAAAAAATATAAATCAGCCATATTATACATAAAATTCATCTTAAAGCACCACATTTAAATTTTAATGGTAATTAAAGTCCCATAACAATTTTTCAGTGCACAAAGTAATTGGTATAATTTTTTTTATTATTTCTTATTTTTATTATATAATCAATTTTGTTCTTGTTGTTGGTATATTTATATGTTACATTTTATTAAAATATGTGTATGTATTTGTATATATGAATACAACTTATATATAATTATGTATAAACACACACACACACACACACACATGTACATGTAATTATATAAAAATAAAAAGAGGCAAGGAATGTTTATTTACTGATATTTTATTTATACAATGTACACACAACATTCATTTCATATATATGAAAACACATTTTTGTATTGGCTATTTCATAAGTATTTAATTTTTTTTCTATATAACATTTATGATACTTATATGATTTCACCGCGGTCGACTTAATATTTATGTTTATAATTTTACTTTCAATAATACGAGAATATGTACGGTAATTCCATGTAATTCCATTTTAAATGAGGTGCGAGAGTTGAACGCGGCTATATGATTATTTAGTAATCGAATATTAGAGATGACATTCTTAAAAAACTGATAAAGGATTAGTAAATAATTAATGCAATTTGGAATATTATCCGACTGTCAAACGCGAATCAAGAAAATATTATTCAAATTATACAAAGTGACTTAAAATTAGTGATTAAGAGACACTTCGAGGTTTGACGATAAAAAAGTCTAATTTATATTTTTTTAGATTCCAGGCTTGAGTATCATATATCAGGTGTCCTGGTATCAAATGAGCGTTTTATTGTGAAAATAAAACACTAATCTTAAATGGGAAAGTAAAAAATTTTTTATTCAAAATATTGGTCATTGCTTTCTACACATTTTGAACACCTTTCTGACAATTTGACCACGCCAATAGAATTGTTCGCATTTTGAAACAAACCAATCAGACACCCATTTTTCGACTTCAAACAAAATGTAGTCGGAAGGAGCTAAGTCTGGTGAATACGGCGGGTGGGGTAGCAACTCCTAGCCAAATGCATTGATTGTATCCAGAACCGGTTTTGCTGTGTGCAGGTGCATTGTCATGGAGCAAAAAACGCTTTGGTTTTGTAGTCGATGTTGATAGTTGTCCAGAATTTTTTCCGTTCAGGATTCTTAAAATAAATCCATTTTTCATCGCCAGTAACAATTCGATGCAAAACTGATTTTCTTTCGTGTCTGGCAAGTGTTTTTTCGGTTTTCCATGTGTCTTTCATTCAATTCATGTGGCACCCATTTTCCAACACTTTTGGATCTTTCCCATAGCATTTAAACGGTTAGAAATTGTTTGCTGTGCAACATTTAACATTTCTGTCATTTGCTTTTGTTTCAAAGTGTCATCTTCATCCAATATTGGTTGCAATTCGGCGTCTTCAAACTTTTTTGATGGTCTTCCACGTTCATTATTTCTCACATCAAAATCATTATCTCTAAACCGTTGAAACCATCTTTTGCATGTTGCTTCTGAAAGAACATGATCACCATATGCCTCGACAAACATTCGATTCGACTCTGCAGCACATTTCTTCAAATGAAAACAAAAATTTAATGCTTTCCGCAAATTATCATTTTCTGGTACAAAATTCGAGATTTTTAACAGGATGAAAAACTATGATGTTGTTTGTACAATGACTTGATGTATACTAAATATGTTTGACATATGTCAAATTAAGGCACGTTCACAACAAATGTTCCCTATCGAGACATTTGTATCTTAACGCTCACTTGATATCGGTACAGCTGGTAGTAGTACTTGAATTTTAGGAAATAATTGTGTGTTTAATACATACTTTAACTTTAACTTTAACATACTTTAAGATTTTACTAATATGATTACAACCGCTGTCCCATAATAATCCGTAATGGATTAAAAAAAAACACAAAAATAAATATTAAATTTTCACAAAAACCATTTTATTTATTCAAAATAATTTCCATCTACTGAAATAAATGCACACATTCAACAAGTGAATCAAAAATGAATTTTGTATGTCTGTGATTTGAATACTGTTGAGAACGGTGGTCGTCGCCTTTTGAATGCCTACAACTGATTCAAAACGGTTTGTTTGAAGTTTAGGGAATAGAAATTAGTCGCAGATAGTTAAATTAAGTGAATATGGTGAATGATTAAGTAAAATAATGAGATTATTAGTTCAATTCGGTGTAATTTTAGCGAATCCTTTAAATGATGTGGAACAAACTTTGAATTCACCTATCGTAGATCGCGGTTAAAATATGATGAATTGATGTTTTCGGTATTCCAAGCTCCATTTTGATGAATCTCACTTAAGATTTCTTAGAAATGTTCACGAAATTACGCACTTTTTCAATGTTTTCTTCAGTAAATTGCATCAGATGGTCGAGTTGAACGTTAATTATTTTAATTAATTATTATAGCTTCTCAATCTTATGTGAAACATTTATGCAATTTAAAAATTTGTGCTTTTAATGTTGGTTCTTTATTTTTATATTCAATTTCGACCGACCCACAAAAATAGCTGTAACTTTTTGTGTTTTATTTCGGTTTCTTATGGGACAGAGGGTGTACCTATCTAAATTTTGAATATGTTGGACAGAATGTAACACACAAAGAATACACCAAAAATAATAAATAAAAATATAACGAAAAAAAATTAGAAATTTTATGCTCAAACCAAAGGATTATTTTGTCAATTTTTTCCCAGAAAGTTCTATTCATTAAATTTACAAAACATGCTTGTGTTGGAAAATCGGTTAATATTATTTTACTCTATGATATAATGTTTTAGAAAATTTTAAATTTTACCATCCACTCCTCTCTATAACTTTTTAATTAGATGGAAGATTTTTTGGATATAATCTCTAACATTCCAGTACTAAAATCAAAATCGGTTCAATTAAAATGGAATTATCTCTCTATAAGCTAAAACTATCAATATTATTAAAAATTTGTTTCACTGAAGTTCTTGTTTAAAAGCAAATTCTTAGGGTACGTTATGATGAAAAACTTTTTCAGCACAACTTTTAAATGAAAAGTTTTGGAAAAATTTCTATGACAATTAAACTGATCAGTTTGGTTCTACCTGTTCAATTTTGATGAAATATTGAATGAAATAATTTTTGAGACATAGGATTATATTAGAGGAACAATACATAAAAAAGAAGTTCTGCAAAATCAATACCACACCTGCGTCCGTTAAACTTTAGCTTGAAAACTTGACAATGAAATACAATAAAACATACAAAATTTGACTTTAAAATGGTTTAAAAAAAATTATACCGAAGAACGTCATTCTTATAATCAAAATATAAAAGTGCATTCAACATATTTTCAAAATCGGTTGAGAAGTGTTTGAATGACAAAGGTCATATGGAATCCGATTAATACAACGTGGTCATTTCTAAAGCGATTTTAATGAATACTATTACTAAGAAAATTCTGGAATAGCCAGTCAGATAATCTTACCAATTTCGTGGAATCTGTTCATTTTGGTTATTTCTAAGGTCGATTTTGAAGAAAATTGAAATGCTGCTTTATAGTCCCAAATTATAGGATATCGCATATATTTAATTTAAAATTATTAGAATTAGAATCTTAACATTGGTCAAAAAAATTAGTTTTTCATAATTTGCACAAAGTTGGATACGAAAAGAATTCCGATGTTTTGGTACCACATGTCTTGTTACCTACCAGTGAAAGAATTTAATAAACCGATTATCTGAAATGACTGGTACAAAAAAGATTGCGATCAAGGCAATCACTATAATCAGTGAGAATTTCAAATGAAGCTACCGGCATTGATCAACAGAAAAAAAAGTTATGTTTCATGACAACGCCAGACCATATACTTATGTGATGCCTCGAGATAAATTAAGAGAGCTGGGAAATAATAGACCAAGTGTCGTCAAACTTTCGCATTCGTTTGGGTCTCTACATTACTCTTTTGACAGTATCTTATGGTAACTTCAAATGAGGCCAATTAAAAATCACTTATTACATTGAACATTTAGATCGCTGTGAAGATTTTTTTGTATGCCATTTTGGTATATTTGTTAAACAAATCGGTACAAAAATTAACTGAGTCAGGTCAATGGTCAAATCTCCGAATGAAAATGGTAATTTAAAAATCTGTCCAAATGGACAGATCTTGTTCAATCAATCTTTTGTATAATTATAAACATAAAAAATATCGAATTTTATCCATTTGCTGCTGGTGGTAGTTTTACCTCATATGTAATTTCATTTTCTAAAATTAGAATATACATAAAATAAAGAAAAAAATATAAACTGGAATTTTTAAGTATTTAATTTTATGTTTATTTCAATCGAATACACACATACATACGAGTTTATTTCTTGAATATAGAAAAATCATTATGAAAGTTTATTATTATTATATGGTATACATTACAATAGAAAACGATGGCCATAACCATAATTTATATAAAATGCAAATCAATTTTGTTTCATCGAATACTTCTAAATTGTATTAATATTATTGATTTTTTTTCCTGTTGAATAAAATCACAATAAGTTTTTTTTTAGCGGAGAAAATATTACGTTTTTACATTATATGATTTTTATGAAAGCACAATAATAAAACTATAGTAAGAATAACAATTGGTGTGAAAATATTTAATATTTTACTGATAAGAATTTCAATGAAATCAATTTTATTATACTGAAAATAAAAATGTATTAATATGTTGTGTATTGGAAATATTTTCAGTAATCAAATTATTATAATTTACTAATAGATTTTAGATTCATTATAAATTTCTAAATAATTAATATTAAATTTGTTTTGTGTTTATGAATTCCTTTTTGAAACATAGGTGGCATTTTTCTAGGCCAAACTAAACTTGTCAGATGTAATTTTCATCAACACATACAATTATAACACTGTATTTCCCGATTTTGATTTGATATATACGAACGACTCGTAGCAAATCTGTTTGACAGGGTATGTGAGCAACACAGTTTAACAATTATGTAATCAGGTTGGTCACAAATTGACGATTACCAGTAATTGGATAGAACGAAGTATTGCTAATAGTTCGGTTTGAACGTGTCGACTTCTCAACAGAAGAAATGATGATCTGCATTCGTCAGCTGGTAAATAAAATAAATTATTATGTCATATCTCGAGAATCAAGCATACCCTTTGAAACTTACAATTTATCTTGATTAGACCAAAATTTAAATTAAAGTTGTGAAAAAACATGAAATGCAATAAGAATGTTAATTTCTTTTGTGCTATAAGTACAATATGCCGAGCTTATATATGAATAACTTAACAAGTTCCTGGAAAATTTTCCTTGACACAACTTTCTATACGAATTGGTTGGTTTTAAATAAAAAAAAAACGCATTTCATATTCTTATAGACATATTTTTACTTATAGATAAACTCGCTTATATCAGTAACCGAGTAGTAATCCACAATGTAATCTGCAAAAAAAAAACTAAATAATAATAAACATCACAACTCAAAAACGTCAACATATACATAAAATAAACCATACAAATTCATACATAAATAACAAAAAAATGCATAGTTAAATTATACAACAAATAATCAATCTGTTTTTAAAATTATTTAGTCCGGAAATAATATTTTTACCTATAGAAGTTTAGATTATTTAAAAAAAAATATATAATTTACCACATATTCTGCAGTTATTCTCTTCATTGTATAATAACCATATAGTTATAATAGAGGTTATAATGTTATAAATTATATACAAATATAATAAAGTACATGTGTACAAGGTTATCCAAAAGAAATGCATTTAGATATGCGATGTCACTTAATAACCGCTATTAATTTTTGTTCATGTCTGTACATTATTTGACAATTTGGTACAAGAAAATCGACCAAATGTATCAGCAATTCAACAATTGCTAACAAATTTGAAGATAGTGGTTCTTTGTTTACAGTCACAGAGTCAGGCAAAAAGTGTATACGTACAAGGCAAAACATTGCTGCTGCTGCTGAAAACGTTTGTCATTAACATCAGTGCGCTATAAATAAAAATGTTTGTTATTGTCGCGTTAGTCTTAATATCTGAAGGATGAAGCAGTTGAAAAATAACATTCGAGCTGCAATGTATGGAAAATTCATTAAAAATACAACTACCAAATCGATGAACGCATATTTAAACGCTATTGTATTTTTTATAATTTGAAATGTATTGTAAAATACGAAAAAATTTCGATTAGTTTCAATTTTATTTAAAAAAATTGGAAAAAAAAAAATTCATCTACTATAGGCGTTACTTTTGGATAACGCTCTTGTATATTTTGTATATTTCTAATAACTAAAAAAAAATATATATAAACGAGAAAAAATAATCAATAAATGTACTATATTTATTTCTCCATATAGAAATATATATATTAAATTATGTTCTTCCATATACGAGTATATATTACAATATAATATTTATTTGTATATTCCATACGATTAATAGTCAGTCTTCTTTCACTTGATATGAACTCACTTGACTTTATTTTATTATATAAATAAATATACACTGATGCGAGATAGTTTGTTTGAGTTGTTTTTAAAACATAATAATAATAAATTTAAATTTTTTAATGAAAAAAATATATAAATAACCAACCATACGAAGAAGTACCATCGTTATTATGAATATATCTGCGCGTTGTATAGTTGCTGCCACATAAACAACGGCCATATAAAATATAATGAATTGATGATAAAATTTTATAATAAATGTGGTCACGTTATCGGTTTGTTGGTTGGTTAGACGGTTGATTAGTTTTTAAATGTAAATAAATGGAAAAACATTTCCTTTCACTAAAGTTTTGTTTTTCCATATAATTTATATGTTAAATTCAATCACATCAACAACAATAGATGGTAGATTATATTGTATATCCACGAAAAATAAGTACAGGATTAAAAGTAGATAAAATAAGTAGTAATCAAAAAAATAATTGGATGAACATTTTGCAACATTTTTTTTTTATCGCATATATAGGTGAAAATTTAAAAAAGAAAGCAATTTTTCAATTTAGTAATTGAAAACTAATACCCTCTTAACACATTACATTAAATGCAAAATATAGAACAGTATTATCTCATGATAATCTGTTTATGGGGGTTCGAAAAATCATTTAACCATGTCATTCTAAATCAGGAATTGAACGTCAAAGAAAATCTCATCGAAATGGATACGGCAAAGTTATACTATACAAGTCAACGACGAAGTAAGACGAAGTATCTAACATTATAGGTCAAAACATCAATATATGAATAAATACAATTTTGAAGTAGTGCAATTATTCAAGTAGAATACGATAGAAATGATGCAGCAAACGTTTCTTACTACCTACTTACTTAATGGCGTTATAACCCAGGTGCGGTTTTAGCCTTCTCGAACACGCTTCTCCCACCCGACCTATCCACAGTCAATGTCTTGCAATCCCGAATTTTAAGGATCTTTCACAATTTACTGCATCTTGCCCTCTAGTCTTAGGTCTTCCGGTTCTCCTTCTTTTTTCTGGATTACCGTTCAACAGTTTTTCTAGCACACGTTTCTTCTTCAATGCGTAATACGTATCCAAGCCTAATTGATTTTGATTGTTTTGATAATATTTGGTTAACCGTATAACTTGTCTAATTCAAAATTGTATTTATTCGCCTCCAACCATCAGTTTCTTTGACGTGACCAAATATGCCACGGAGTACCATTCTTTCATAAATCCGAAGTATAATTGTTCCTGATTCTGTATCATGCACCAAACCTCCGATCCATACGTTAATATTGAACGTATTAATGTTGTATATAGCTTGCACTTAAGTTCTCGTAATGTAATGTTTTCGATTGGAATTGTTTTTTTAGCCCGTAATACATAGCATCTGTTTCCAGTTGCTACCCTGCGGCGAATTTCTTCTTCAATATCATTTTCTACATTTATCAACGATCGTAAGTATACAAAACTATTGAATATTTAATAATTGTATTCTAGAATATTAAAAGTTTGATCTCAAATTCCTGATGCCAACATATATATTCCATGTTTTGTCTGCATTCACTTTGAGACCTAGACGTCTTTGTGTAACGATTCGAAAGCATCCTTGACAGTTATCATATTCCGACCCATTATGTCTATATCATCAGCATACGCTAATAATTGAGTCGATTTTGTAAAAACATGGTATTTGTTTATCAATATTTATGCCCCTCACTGCCTTTTGCAGCGTAATATTAAGTAGTAGTGTTGATAATGGGTCGCCTTGTCGTAGTCCATCAACCGTCCCGAAATAATTATATATAATATATATAGATTATTTACCTCGGATTTGTGCTTGCGACTTAACATTTTTCAATGTCATGGCCACCAAATCTATCAGTTTTTTGGGAATACCAAATTCTTCCATAATTTTCCATAATTTTGAACTGTTGACGCTATCATATGCCCCTTTTAAAATAAACAAACAAATGGTGTGTCTCAACATTGAAGTCCCTACACATTTCCAAGATCTGAAGTATACTATAAATATTTGATCAGATGTAGATCGATCCGCGGAGAAACCACACTGGTATTCTCCGATAACTTCATTGGCATATGGAATAAGTCTATTGTATAATATATTAACAAATACCTTATATAGGAAATGTTTAACCTGTTGTGCATTAATCACGAGTCTGAATCGTGTAAACTTATTTTGACTTTGTAAATCAATCACGAGTCTGACTCGTGTAAACTTATTTTTACTTTGTAAATCAATCACGAGTCTGACTCGTGTAAACTTATTTTTACTTTGTGAAAGTATCACGAGTACTACTCGTATAAATATAAATTTACTTTGTGATAACTTTACAATTTATTCAAACAATTAAAACTACAAGGGGTTAATAAAGTTATTGCTCTGTAGTTTTTACAATCTAATTGGTTTACCCTTTTTGCAGCAAACGTTTCATAACACCCCAATAACATGCAAACAGAAACAATTTTGAAAAAATCACTCACTTTTTCGACGTTATCTTTTAATAATCACCGAATTTGTTCTTCCACTTCTTTCATCATTACCAATACCTTCACGACCATTTTCGAAACGATTATACCACTCATAAGTTGCTGCAACTCTGGCAACACATTTTGGTTAAATGGTCAAATAACCGTTTTGTGATATTAGTGTTTTATACGGATTTGAAATAGAGGTTTATATTGCGCAGCATAGATGAGACATTACTAATATTATTAATTAATTATATTATATTAAAATTTTGTTTGTACTTATATTCATTTTATTTTTTTGACATTTACGCATGTAATCACCAAAACTTACAGTATAACAAATAGAAATCTATGTTTACAATTTTTATTAAAAGCTATAACAAGAATAAAATAAAAACAAGAAGAAGAAATAGGTATACGTTATATTTATTTAATATTGACTTAATTTAATATGTATGTAAATATTTAACTAACGTACAGTTACACATATAATATATTTTCTCATCATATTATCTTGTTTGGTTCTATATCGCAACATAAACATCTTAATTTTATTTACGTTTCTAATATAGATATTGTATTAAAACGTATAATAGATATGCTCACATTATTTATCAGCAGGTATATAAAAATAACTTCAATATAAAAAAAATGTACTTGTGTCCACCCTCGATAATAATTGATAACAAACATTCAGATGCACGTAAAAATTGTAGAAATTGACGATTTACAAGCATTGTGATGGATGATCAAATGGAATTCATTCAAAATATTTTCCAGCCGAATGATATAAACTTTGACAATAGTTACCACAATATTTGAGCGAGTGGAATAATTAAAAAAACCTTATCGATTTTTGGTTGTAAACAAGATATGTTTTTATGTGAAAAATCGTTACATATATGAAAAGATGCATGGGCTCATATACGGAAAACCAAACATCGACTGCCAATACTGTCAATTGATTCGTTTGAATGAAGCCGTATATATGTATAGAAAAAAAAAATTGCCATTAACAATATGGAAACCAACCAGTAAAATTATTTACTGAATATTGTAAAATTTACATATTATACAGAAGATGGCCGCGCATACATACTAACATTGCTTGTCTATATGGTTAGAAAATATTACTGCACTTGATGGCTCCCCAAATTTGTGTCACATATATTCAATAAAGATTAAATTTACTTTTAAAAATATTTGCCGTAAGACTTATTTCAACATCGATAATATAATATATTGGAATTCAATTAACTTATATAAGAAACTGTTGTTGTGACAGTATTAGTATATAAAATAACACACAATTATTATTCAACTTATCTCATATTATATGTGGGGTGTGTTCAAATAGTCGGTGGAGCGTTATCTATATAGAGCATTAAATTAAATCTACTATATTTTTAAGTTTTCATCTATGGTCATTCTTATCCGTCAATTCGTTTATATAAAAACAGCTGCTTAAAGTAGACGTGTCAGTGTAATTTTTAAAAACTTTAAAAACAATAGAGATAGAGTATGAAAAAGCTACGTGCAAAATGGGTGAATGAAAATGTTTGAATAATATTTGAATCATATTAAGAAGATTCAAATCGATTTCGTCCGTCGATTTATAACTAAGACCGAAATATGCATTCACCACACAACAGAATCAAAAGATCAATCACAAAAATAGATAAAACAAGGTGGTAGTGCACCAAAGATGGTAAAAACAGCGCACCGGGTAGTAAGATTATGACCTGAGTTTTCTGGAATGCAAATGATATTTAATTGATTGACTATATTGATGGAAAAGGTTAAACAATAATCTCATAATAATAAACAAAACATTTTAAACAATTGGATGTGAAAATTAGTGAAAAAAGACCCGATTTGCACAAATCAAAAAAATTTATCATTTCCAATCAAGACAATGCACCCACTCGCACACAAGAGTCTCTTGAAACGATGGGTATATTGCGATATTTGAAATACGAATTTTTTAAAAACATCCAACCTCTATTTATCGAATTTGGCTGATTCCAACTTCCATAAATTATCTCAAATCTTTAAAATTTCATAGTGGAAAACAGTCAGTAGAGAAAATCATTATAGTGAGAGGATTTTTGAAATTTGAACATTGCTGAACCATAACAGAGTTAATTTAAAAATAAAATATTTATTATTAAAATAAATATTATGTTTTCATTACAGGTCCGCGGAATTTTCGAACGATCCACGTTTCTTATAAATACTTATTTATTATCTATAAAAAAAAAAAAAGGTGCAGTGAAAATATTAAAAAAAAGGACAAATGATGAAGGAACTATAAATAAAATATATAACAAAAATAATTTAATTTTGTTGTTGTCCAATTTCATTTAACTTCATATAATACAAGTTGAGTGTTTATTTGTTAACAAATAATTATCTATCCTATGTATTTAGTACAATGACGATAAGAATAAGATTAAATTTCTCTTTTTCTATATACATTTAATAACCATCAAATAATTTATTTATAAATATAAATAACATACAATTTTGTAGATAAATGTATAAAAGATCGTATATATTATAACATATATTTTGATTACACACAATATTTAGGTAATAATTATCCTTTTTATGCGTATAATAATAGACGTAAGTACTAAAAATAATAAGCGTATTATTATTATTTTTATTAATATTATCATCGTTATATAAATTTTGACAATATAATCAATAAAACAAAATAGGGTAATTCATGACATCAAACGATAACGTTTTTAAACTAACATCTCGAATCTTGCTAAATGTACTCGTATAAGGATATTATATTAAAATTAATATTGTAACGATTTACTTGTAAATTTTGGTATATATTGGAACCTTCAATAGAGAGCTATTTGTACACTGATGGGTGTAATTAAACGGTTAATTATAATCATAGAAATACGATTTCTCTAAAAATCCTTAAAAATTAAAATCATTTATAAAGAAGTCAAGCTACAACCATTTAAAATAAACCCTATATTGTCTTTCTCTATTCGATTAACAGCGACGGGGCTGAATCACCCTATATATTATAGAAATAGAAATACGATATTCTTGAAACCGCAAATTAATTAAATTAAATTTAATTTATACAATATAGAAATGTTGGAGTAATTATAATTATTTGTTATTCGATCGGATTAAAACAATAAACAATACATTTGAATTGTGCACGTGCACGTAACTTTTACTAAACTAAAAATATACATATGTAAAAACAATAAATACATATACTTTTCAGGCGACAATTACCAGTAAAATTGATTGTTTTAAAGAGATTAATCTCTAAATTTAACAAAAGAAAGTTCAATTCTTCCGCGTAATACTAATCTTTAAACAAATATATTTTTATTACCGCATCTTTATGCGGAAACAAGTAAATTGTTAAATTATACTTCATTCATCAAATCACTAGTCGGGTACCTTCTTTTCGTCTCCTTATCGAGTGTGGTCTATATGGGATTATTACTCAGACTTATACTATGCAGCGGAAATTCAATGTAATTTACAATTATAAAATTACAATATTAAATTGTTATTTGTTGTTCAAAATGCAGTACATTAATTTAATTTATGTATAATTGATTTTTAATAAAATATATGCATTAACAATTTTGTTGGAAGAATCGTTGTGACACTTTTTAGTGATTATCCGATATGTGCACGAATTTCAGATATGAATTATTTCTGGAAAATGAACAAATTGTTCTTCGATGGTGCGAATGGGTATCGACTCTACCTGAGTGGCATTTTCTTGGAATTGCATATATATGTCTCATTATATACTTACATATCAAATCTGATCAAAATCTGATAAGAAATTACCAAATTTGGGAGGTTACGGAAAACTGTTCAGGTGACCTGAGTACAATTTTTTAAGAACTTCATATAATCCCATTAAAACCTTATATACTAAATTCCCATATATCCCAGAATGGTTACATAAAAGAAAATGTCCAATTATTTCGAAAGAACAAATAGGTAATGTCGAAGTTTAGAGTATAAACAGAAGTACGCACACAAAACGAAAAGACAACAGAATTAAGATTTAAGAATATCATTGTATTAGGTTGTTACATATGAAATGTCGGATTTCTTATTGTAAATTTAAATAACCATAATTTTTTTAAAACACTATTTTATTAATCAAAGTAAAAACCATCACAATCAACACATTTTTGTCAACGTGTTACTAGTTTTTGGATATCACTTTCATAAAAATTTGACTCTCTGGTGTCTATGAAATATTGAAAGTCATTTTTGATATGCTCTGTAGATTGGTGAACTTTTTATCACAGAGAAAGCCGTCCAAATGTTTAAAAAAGTGATAATAAGTTGCAGATACGTCCGGTGAATTGGATGGATGTGATAGAACCTCGTATTTTAATTCGGCTAACTTGTTTGCGACGATCAATGAAACATGTGGTCGTGAGTTATCTTGAAGCAAAATGGTACCTTCTCGGTTGACCAGTGCCGGCTACATTTGACGTAATTTTTTATTCATAACTTCAATTTCTGCACTAATACTTCTCTGATGCTGTTATTGTTTTGCCAGCATTTAAAAATTTATAATGAATTATTCCGGCCATAGACCACCAAACAGTAATCATTACCTTTATAGGGTGTAGCAATGTTTTTTGTGTTGTTTTCAGAATTTTATCTACATCTAACCATTGCGCTGCACGACGTCTATTGCCACAAAGGATCAATTTCTCATCACATGTGATAATTCTCTTCAAAAATTGTTCTTTTTTTATTAATTAGAAGCAAAGGACTGTAGATTTCAAAACGATGTTTTTTTTGCTTTTCGTTCAGTTCCCATTTATCCAACTTTTTGACTTTGCTAATGGTTGAGAGGTGGCGTGATACCATTGCTGTACTAACTCCTAATTCTTATATAACTTCTCGAACATAAGCACTCTCAATGCAGTGTCATCACGCGATGACTCTGGTACATAAGACAGACATTAGTTTTGATAAAAACAGAAAAAATAAGTAGAAATGTTAATGCTATAAATATCGGGAATTGAAGCAAAATAGTTTCCAAATAAACTCTTATATATACATCCAAACATACTACACTGAACAAAATATATTGAAAAGAAACCCACAAAGCATAACAATTTCAAGTATATATACCAATTCTATGAATATCATCTAAAGACTGAACTTTAATGATTGCAATACATTGTAAAAATAAAATCAAATCAAAACACTAAAAAAGTCTCCAAACCGCAACCCTAATAGAGTTTCTGTGGTTCAAACACAAAAGTTTGTAAACGTTTGTATAAGAGGTTATAAATGCCAAAGACGATCCAACTATGGATATATTAATAAGAACAATTAAAAAATAAATATATAGACTTATTATTTATATAACTTAATGGGTGTGTGCGGATAATTTTGTGCCTTTGTGTATATTCTTTTATATTTTTTTATAAAACTAAATAGATCGTTTAATAATATTATTGTATAACCACTTCGCAGGGAACAAAAAATTATGTGTAAAATAAATATGCGTATAAAACATTAATATGGTAATCATATAAAATATTTTAAAAAATACACACTTATTTTGTTAATAGAAAAAATAATAAATTTTCACTTGATTAGCAGTTATGCGAATATTGAAATATAATGTTTATGTATTGTAGATGAAAAAATAAATAAACATTTACATGTTGAACATTTTTTTTGTTTTACAATTTTATTTCACCGTCCAAAAAAATAAGAAATAATAAAATAAAAAAATAAACATGAAAAAGCAAAAAATCATTAAAATAAATTATTTTTTGACAGACTGTATATTTTTGTTTATGTATTCAGTTAAGCATCGCTCGCCCGCCGCACAGTACATAGAAATCAAAAGAAAATACAACACACAAAAAAAGTCAAAATTTAATACATTTTATTTTATTTTAATTTCCTATTTCTTAAGAAAAAAAAAAACTGAGTCATATACGCAAATTTTAATTGTAAGACGATATAAATTTGCATTTTATTTATACTTTATTTTATATCTTTACACACACACACACAATCCATTATTAACGAATTTTATATAATTTCAAATAATATAATTTTTTATTTTAGTCGCTATACATAATAAAATGATTATTTTTCAAATGGACAGCGCATCGCGCTCATCGTAAGAGATATTGCTCTTTTCATAGTCGAAAGGAGTTTTAAATAACTAGTAAAAGGCCAACAACCAGTAAAACAACCAAGCAAACGGATGAAGTGTAAAAGAAGAAAAAGATGTTTATAAAGTTGTTTTTAATGATTTTAATATGGTAATATATTTTGTAAATAATAATAATAATAATAATAAAATAATAGTTCTTTGACCTGTACAATTCAATATGAATAAATTACATATATATGTGTATGTATGTGTATATTCTATAACCACCTACACAATAGCAAATTAACAAAACAAAAAAAAAACTAATACCTTGCAAAAAAAAAAAAAATAATAAAAATCACTAATATTTATGTGATGAAATAAAAATAATTTATTAGTTACTAAACATTACGCCATCAATAAATAAATAAACAAATAAAATTAAAATATAATTTAATAATTTTTATATTTACAAAAATAATAGTAAATTATGTAATCGATTAGAATGACATTTGTACATTCCACCATATTTGCATTTGTATGTGTCTCTGTATATGATTTATATTTTCGAACAGTTTCACTTTATTAATTATAATAACAATTGACACAAAATATTTTAAATTGATTGATATCATTCGAAATTCTATGTTCTTTTTTAATGCATGGAAAGAAGTCATTGTGGTCTGGTCAAAATGTTACATCATCTTTTTTGTATAAACGATATTCAATAATATCGTAAATTGTTATAATGATTGTTTAATATATGATTGAAGCAACTGATCATAGGGATTACGTCGAACATTTGGTAATTGAGATCTTGCAGCGAAAGAAGAAAAACAATGATGATTTTTTTTTAACAAAATCATCTTTAGTGATGAAACTCATTTTGAAATTGGTGGGTATATAAACAAAACAAAATTGGGTGTGAAGAAATTTCACGACATATTGTAACAACCAATCCCTAAAAAATAACTGTTTGGTGTGGTTTTTAGTCGGGTGGAGTGAATACGGTCCATACTTGTACGAAAATGAAGTTGAAAACGTTGTTACTGTGACTGGGTAATGATTAATAACTTTTATGGGATGAATTGGAGCATATTAATGTGTAGAATTTGTCATACAGCAACGGAAACAATCGATCTTTAAAACCAGAAAATTTGTCAATCGAATAATTTCTCGAAGACGAGATGTAAATTGGCCATCTGGATCGTGAGATCTAACACCATTAGACTACTTTTTATATGGAGTTTTTATGAATAGAAAAGTTTATGAGGACAATCCTCAAACTATTCAACATCTGAAATAAAACATAATTCAGTCAAATTGAACCGCAATTAAGTGAACACGTAATGGAACATTTTTCGAATAGATTGAAGGCTTGTTGACCTGCGCAAGAAGTGGTCATTTATCTGACCTTTTTTTCCATTATTAACCACAACATATGTTTACTTTAATATTCAATAAAGATAGCATCGGTTAATTCGATGATGTGTTTTATTATAAAAATTAATCAGATTAACTCAATTTTGAATATATATACTACTACTAGGTACCTGGTAATTTTTAGTCAAATCTCAAGTTGATGGAATCTTGTATAAGAAGGCATATAATAATATTTCCTATCTGGAAATTTGTAAAAATCGATACTTAAGGTTATAGGTATATAAAATATAAATACCAGAATTTGATCATTTCTTGATCAATTTCGTTCAAATTAGTCATATGTATTTTGTATTTGTAATTACGAATTCAATCGTCATGCAAAATTTTTACACTATTTTTCATACTAAAAATTACTCAACTGAATTAACTTTTGTGTCTTTTTGAAATCAGACATTTTCAAAAATGTATGGTGTTGGACACTATTCAAAGATTAACTGCAATGTCACCGCTGACACAACGCAGTATACGCGATTCACCCATATTTTAATTGAATTAATAAAATATATGTTGCGACATAAATGCAGACCCAATTGGTGAATTGTTACATATATCCATTTGAACAAATCATTATCAGTTCATTTCATATTTTTCCACAAAAAATATTGTTATCCCTTTATACCTCACCATACAACCACAACGAAATTGTAAGGATAATGTGTATTTATATATAAAGTGGTATTCATTCCAATTGGCATTACGGTGCCATTATAGAACGGCTAATACTCCCATACGGAGTATAAGGACTTTAAGTAAGGTAATATACTTTATGTATTGTATTTTACATAATATACTATATTGAATATATGTATTGGACCATTCTATTAACAACAGACATCGGCAAAATTTATTAATTTGAATATTCGATAAAAATAAAGTTCCTTTCTTGTTTATCTTCAATACAACCTACACACTATAATATATATCTATAAATAAATATTCCCAACATTAACATCATCACCAGCACCAAAACCAATACCATTACCACTGAGTAAATCCATTTTATAAAAACAAGTTTTCAGTCTGTGTATATTTACTCAAACCTGTATGTTTTATTTAATAATAATATTTAGCATATATAGGTTTTGCTGATGAGGATCTTGTAGCGGCATACATTCCAGGAATATATACATATTTATATATATATTATACGCATGTACATATATCTAGAATTGAAACTTGAGATATTTTTGCATTCCATTGCTTATTTAATCTATATATTTTATTATATAGGTACAGACAAATTTCAATTCAATGTAATCGCAAAGGACTAAGTGTTGAATGGGCATTCTACTAGATAACGATAAATGTGTATAAGGAAAAGAAAACTATACAAATTGAAATAGAAACTTTTGGATATACAAAAAATATATCTAATGAACAACAGAGAATAAATCTTAAAAACAAGTTTCATCTCAATAATAGCCCTTTTCATTTGGTATTTGTACTCATATTCTCTATTCTTTTAGATTAAACTATACAAAGGAATTTGATTTAGTAAATATTTTACATGTTCAATTGAATCGGCATTGAATTGAATAGGAATTCTACTGAATAGCGACAAATTTACGTAAAATTTTCAATTCACTTTAAATGGGCATTTTGTTTGAATGGGAATTCAATTGAATGTAAATTCCACTGTATATATATATTATTATATGTATACGTTTAAGCAGTTTAAGTCATCAACTATATAATATACTTATGTGTATAAAACAACACAATATACTCTAGTCTAGTTTGAATAATGGTTTAATATATTACATAGTATAAGTTTATATATGTTATAATACACTGGGCACTAGTAAGG
The DNA here is from genome assembly GCA_910594885.2 of Bibio marci. Lineage (NCBI taxonomy): Eukaryota > Metazoa > Arthropoda > Insecta > Diptera > Bibionidae > Bibio > Bibio marci. Next base: position 58,977,220 of record OU343114.1, read on the forward strand.
TTGTACTTATATATATACAAATATATAGAGTAGACTACAGAGTTAACCCTTCTGTCAATGCGAGCCTGAACCTACATATATAAGTTGTCAAAGTATCAAATTTTAAAACCGCTATGAAAGCGAAGGTCAAACGACTGCATATTTTGAAAGCACTGGGATTTTAAGCAACCCAGGTACAATTGTTTCAATAATATGGTATTACTTATGTCATGTTAAACAAATTTTGTATGTTGCTAGAAAGAGCAGGATAATATAAATAGTACTTCATGAAATTCTTGGATTTGGCCACAAGTGCCATTATTTTCTATCCCTTCATTACTTATGATCTCAGAACTTCCCAAATATCCAGATTATAGATTATAGACACATTCTATATCCGAATATGAACTATAGGAGTCAAAGTTTCACTGTCACTTTTGGATCCATGTTTCTATGTTATCTGGTTTGTAAGATAATGTAGGAACAAATTCAGACTTACACATGTAAGACTGGTATTTACTATGGTGAAGTGTAAAATTCGCTTGGACAGAAGTGTTAAATAAATAATAAATAAATATAATTGCTATAGTAACTAAAACTAAATATATATAGATCATCGTGTAAATTACAATTACATTCATTTTTTTTTTAAATTACAACTGAAGTAAAAAGGAGAACATAAAACTTTATTAAAATTACATTACCCTTATAATGATTAATGTATACGCGCACGAAATCTTAATTTATATGAAAATTGAAAAATTTCAAATAATAATAAATACCATGTAACAAATAAACAAACAAAAAACAGGGTACACCCAGCGCGAGTACGATCTGGTTTCTTCGCTCCAAACTTATCTGTCCCATTCCATTCATTCTTCCTTTCTTTACCTTTCTATCTACACGCAACTAACCTCTCTTACTTCTCATTAGTTTACCTCAACACTTGTGCGCCGATCCTGCACTAAAATCTTATATTCACCCATAAAAATTATAATATATTCTTGAAGGCACACATAAAAATAAACAACTTCTGAAAAAAGAAATGTGGTGAGGCAGCATAAAAAATCATCAAATAATTTACGGTTTTACATTTTTTTACAGATATTGAAAATTCAATAAATTTACAATTTTTTCCAGGATAGACATTAAAATCGCAGCAGTTCACCACCTCGCAAAATAAAAAATTTCCTTTCCTATCGCCTCCGTAGATCTTGTAAATTACTTTAGGTCATAATTGCAAGTAATGAAACTTGCCAACGTTCTGGAAATATTATATTTGAAATATCCACAATGGAAGGATTACAGTGACCTGCCTGACCACTAAACTTTTAAACTTATCTAAATGCTCAAAATTTCATGAAAACCGGATAAATTGTTCTTCAGTAATTCAAATGGGAATATTCAACATGTATGGCAATACAAAAATTGTAGAATTTTACTCCGCACACATAGTTTCACAATTTATGTTCAGCCCCATCCCATCCTGGATCAAAATAGAATGGAAAAAATCAGGATACCATTGAAACGCCACTATCGTATATACGTTTTAACATTATTGTCATAATGCCTAAGTTTATATATGTACATTTTCGGAAATAAGGGAAGAGTTGAATTTTTCAGACTGCATGGAAATGTTCCTGATCTTTGGAAAATCAGAATTAAATGTATCATAACAAAAAGTTGAGTCTATACGTGATTCTTTTTGCACATGACACCACTTAAATTATTGTTTGTCAAAGTAATAGGCTGCACTTAAAAAATGAATTGATATTAACAATAAGACAATTTTTAAAATAGATAATAAAAAGTGCATGTTATTTCAGTTTCGAAAAGAAGTAAGTATTGGAAATGCGTATATAGAAAAACATTTAGGCTATGTTTATTTGAATTTTCATCTGTTTGATTTATTTCGGTATGGTTATTTTAATGTCAATGATCACCCACGCTCTGACAGACCTTCAGCTATTGACAGTATAACATTGTGAGTGCTGTGGTTAGAACATATTTGGCGAATAACAAATGAAGAGTTTACACATATAGAGAATTCAACCGCATTTACTTTCAAACTCAATACGCGAATGGGTTGCACATTCATTGACTGAAAGAAATGAGATCAATAATATATCAGCTGCCGTTTCTCTTCTAATAGAGCTTATTTTGGATTGTATATGAAAAATGATTTCTATACAACAACGTGCAAAGAAAATGAATTTGAGAAAAAAAAGTACAGGTGAAGGTGCAGAACCATTTTATTTATTTATTTATTTATTATTAATAAACTTTAATTTATTTTGCTCCTTCAGACTAACATTTATTCCGCTTTATGCCGAATAGTATGAATGGCAACAACATCAGATCAACGAAAAACATGTTGAAAATTAGTTTACCATTTTTTTTAAAGGAAAATCATTATAACATTCAATTGGATTCAATCTGGAATCAAAGAGTGAGTATGTGTAATAGAAAAGGGAAAGATTTTAAAATATCACAATAAACTATTGATTTTTGTTTTTAAATTGGGAACGAAGTTATGCAAACATTGCGTATAGCAAATTTCTTTGTATTGTAGATATAAGCGCTGCCATCAATAGTGCATACTTTTTTGTTAAATATTTATTTCTCATTGTATATTTGTTCATACATGTTCAAAGAGAGACTAAATAAATAAAAAATTCAATGTTCCTAAATTAAAATTTCAGTATTTTGTTTTTTTCGTTTGCATACGATTTAATATACAAAAATCAAATTTTGAACATTCTTTTATTTTTTCTATTTCATTTAATAATATAAATTCATATTAAAATATGTATGACATAATTGTTTGTACTATATATGTTTTGTTTCTTCTTTATACCACACGAGTATACACAAAAATACACTGTGTACCATACTTAAGTTAGCGCCCAGTATAATGTTCCAAAATTTGTACACACTACACACACACACACACACATTCTATAGAAACAAGTGAAACATTTGACATTTGAATTTTTATGTTTACAATACTCATATTTTTATGTATAGAATTACGAGAAACTAACAGTTTTCTATAAAAAGATCTAGCATTGTTGCAGTTCAGTTGTGGTGATGGTGAAATAGTAAACATTTGATATAAATTAAATTTTAAAAGAATTTATATTTACTGCAACATCTCGAAAACTATAATTACTATACCATACAATGACGTTTTCAAAATATTTTAATTGATATTATACGAAAATCATAATTGTAATAGAGATGATCAACCACTTCATACATTAAGTGTGTTTACTCATTTATGGTACATTTTGTAGTTTCTATATAGAAATATCCGAAATATATGGTATTTATGAAAATTTGTGTAGCATCGCATATCAAATAGATTTATGTTGATCTTAAAAAATAGAAATACCAATCTAATAAGTTTTTTTTTTTCTGATGAAGAAAAAACAAATAAAATAAATAAATAGTAGTGAGTTATTTATACAAATGACGATGACCTGAAGTCTAACAAATTTGTTTTGTGTTTTTTCTTTTTTTAATACAAAATACATATCCATCTGTCTATCTGTCACAAAACGATTGATTGATTGATTGAATTATATTATTTTATAAATATATAAATGTAATAAAAACAATTGTATTTTAATATTAAAGCATAATTGCGATAGTGTATATGGGTCCTTATGAATTTTGCAATAGTATCATTTGGCAGGAAGGTGTTTGTCGTAAAATTGTGGTTAAATGTGGATCGTAGGTGTATAGCAAATAAAACCTTGTAGTTTCACCGCGAGTATTGCTGTCTAAAAATTGTATGGTTTTAAACCCAAAATAATAATTGGATTTTTTTGTTTTGTTTTCGCACGTCATCGTGAGACAATAAAACTTAGTCCAAATTAACAAATAAAATAAATAATAATGGTTGACAGGAAGTTTGTGAAAGACACAATTTTATTTTAAAACCAGTGTTCACAACTTTATAGAGAGAAATTAACGGTCATCCATTTGACTGGATTTGTAACGGAAACACTCTTATGATGTCTTTAAAACACAATATGAAAATTAAATATAGTTAAAGTAAATTTATAATTTATTTCCATATGGAATTCATTTTAAAATTACAACATTGTATTATTTATACGTAAAGATGTGCTCAAAGACACGTTCGGCGGTGACATTATCGATTTACTTACATCTATTGAAATAATGTAGATCTATGCCGATAAGCCGACAACTGGTAATGGAGACCAACAAAATGCGTATCATTAAGCAAATAAAGACCAGAAAAAGTTGTCAAATTATGAGCTAATCGAATGCGCTATGTATATGTTATAACAAGCCATGATGCGCACATTTACCAAATATTTATTTTAAATATTATAAGTCATTCATCAAATGTTTAAAATAAAAATTTAAATTTAATTAGAATAATAATTAATTAATTAATATACCATCATCAAACGCTTTTGTTATTGAAAAACACGTGTTGTATAATTTAAAGTGAAGTTATATCCTTAAATATTTATATTCAAAGGACTAAAAAAAAAAAAACCAATAAGTAATATTTGTTAGTTCAGTTTTGTATAAAGGATTAAATTTCTCCACATTTATAGATTCATAACATGTCTGTTTGTTTGTCTATCCTCTGTTATAGAGAACATTTTCGAGTGTGTCATTCAAAATACATATGTAAGTTTAGAGATTAAGTCCTCCATAAATTAATTATTTATTACCAGTGAATTTCTAGAACTAGTATTGTACAGCATGAACAAAAATGATAAATTACCACGTCTAAAGCGGCATTACATTCGAAAATAATGTATTATTATGTGTATATGACAACGTTATCTTTGTATAATTTTCATAGTGTTTAGATGCCGAGCTCTATTTTGTGCATCTAACACGATAATATAACATTAAATTTTTACATCAATAATTATAGAGCTACGATGGTATTACTAACCAATAAATAATGTTTAATCCAGTTGTAACTGAATCAATAACTACGCTCATATTAAATTTGAACAGCTCTTTTCGTTCCGCACTATTTTCAAATGGAGAGCGTTCGCTAGTGGAACATTACAATTTACTATAAGTGAAGATCAGTGGCGAAATGTGAAAAAATGTTTTCAGATTGCAATGTCACTATATTTTTCTGGTAGCCGAGTTCAAAGTAGACTATATTATGAAAAAAAAAATGGAATGTCCACCTACTAAATTTTCCGGAAAATCAACTTTTAAGAATTATTATCTTTATTTTAATTATACGGGTCATAGTTTTAACGGATTTCCAATTTTGCATACAGAATTGAAATTTATAATCAATTTCCAATCTTTCATAGATTGGAAGATTTTTAAAATCGATTCACACGTTGTTCAAAAGATATGATCGATTTTCCATTTGATGTCATTGAAATTTTGTATGAAATAATGGTACTGTATAAATTTTTTGTACCATGTTCACTTTAGACAGTACGACAAATTTCTTTAAATTTTCTCTACCATCGATTGGAAAATCGGTCATATCTTTTGAATGCTTGAATCGATTTTAAAAATCTCTTTTATGAAAGATTGGAAATTAATTATAATTTGCAATGCTGTAAGCAAAACTGGAAATCTGTTAAAACTATGAGCCGTAATTATGATGATAATTCATAAAAGTAGATTTTTCGGAAAATTTAATTCGGTAAACACCCTAACTTTTTGTCATAATTTAGTTTAATTTCACCCAGGTTATAAAAAAGATATAGTGATATTGAAAACTGAGTGCTATTTCTCAGCCTTCGCCACTGGTGAAGATATTGAGTTCTGTACAACTCTAAAGTATTTAAATCCTAATGTCTACAAAAAAAATAATCAATCACGAACGTATTTTATAACGATTGCGTTCTCTACAAATGAACAAAACATTACTTAAGAATGGCTTTTTATGAACTGCCGACTGCAGACGACAGCAAATGTCAACACATGCAAAACTATGAAGGTGCTTTCCTTAAAAAATGATGGCATACCGACAGGAGACGGCGATCATAGAAAATTTTTCTTCTATGGTCATCGACTGCAGTCGAAAGTTCATAAAAAGCAATGCTTTATCGATTTCTTTGGTAGATATCTGTATACAAATACGTTAGGGTTAAATTTCATAATATAAATTTTGTATATAAATTAATTTATTAATGAAATAGAAATAAAAAAACCAATAATTCATCGTATCACAGCGGCGCGGCATAAAGTAAAAATAAAATAAAGATTTTTTTTTAAAAAAATTATATAATAATTCTATTCTTTTGTTGCATCAATATCAAAAATTTAAATGAGCATCATTAAAATTAAATTAACAATAATTTAGATGGATTTTCTTTGTACATTAAAAAACCAAAATGGTATAATATATTTACTCACATTTCCCACAAAATAAATGTATTAAAACTTAAACATTATTTGTTTCCATATATAAACACATTACATATACGGTTTTTTTTTTAGAAATAATCATATTATAGAAATACTTAAGCCTTCATTTACACCGTTTTGAATTAACACAATCAAAAAAATATAAACCAATGGAAATGAAATGAATGTATTGAATTCAATAACATATGGAGAAATAAACGGTTTTGATCGTATTTTGTAAAAACAAAAACACATTGATCAATGTCTGAGAATTCATTCACATACGTTGGACAGCGTACGCAAATGTGGCAACTTTTGGAAATCAAAATCATGATGATGAAACGGATATTTTTGGAGGTTAAAAATTTTTAAATTACAATTTATCGATAAATATTCATTTCAATATTTAAAACGAAATGCGTCAGAACTTCGCAGTGACAAGTTTTCATAGTGTTTTATTTTTGCAATTAACTCTAAATAACAATATTTTGTTAAAAAAACAATGAATGGGAAATATTAAGAAGCATTTTTAAAAAATATTTATATTTAAAAAAAAACACATGAACAATTGCGTTTATTTCTCTTAAAATTTAATAGCGTTTTTACCTAGTACAAAAATAATCAGAATATGTCAGAATAAAATGTGTTTTAAAATTTGAAGAGAAATAAACGCAATTGTTTGTGTTTCTTTAAATGTAAATATTTGCTAAAAATGCTTCTTGATATTTCCCATTTATTGTTTTTTTTTTCACAAAATACACGATCAACTATAAAACCGTGTAAATCAAGGCGTATATGGATTTATGTTGATATTTAAATATAATAACTATGTAACAATACGAATATAATACATCAAATAATATTATCCAAAATTATGGGTTATCGATTCATTGAATTGAATATTCATTATTGATATTCTTTTTTAATTTCATTTTAAATAATATGATTATAATGTATCTATGTGAGCTAAGAGAATACAGGAAAGCATTATATAATTCGATTTATATACAAATTTGTAAGTTTTTTTTTCAGTTGATTACAATACGATGCAATTTGAAAATAAACAGACAATTTTATAAAACAAATACCGCACATCGAAGCCACACGCACATATTCCGATAATTATTTATACAAAATCTATATTCTTATACGTTATTTGCATTCCAATGTATAAATTTGTTACGACATGTTGTTATCGCAAACTATTTTTTTAACAATTTTTTATTTATAGTTGTATAATTTAGCATCAGCAACTTTGAGACAATATATCGCGTAATATTATATCATGAAAAGCTTTGAGTAGCGTCTATATAGGCAGCGTTATTAAATCCCAGAAAGGTGTTGGAGTTAACGAGATTTTATTTATCAGACCATTAGAAGACATAGTGATACTTTATTTATAAATAACCGTACCAGATTCGGTAAACCACAATCATAATAACAACCAGTAAATCTTTGATTAAATTCGTGTCAGATCGAATTCGATGTAAATCATCATCGCTCACTATATATATATAAGAAAACTATAAGACAGATGATTTTTAAATTTCAAAAGGATATGCTCAAACAAAACACAGGATAGGGTCCAATGAAAAAATAATTTTATAATTTAATGTTCGTTGAATTCTGTTGTGATTTTCTAAAATTAGCATATAGCAACCACAAATTTTATCGACGAAATATTTGGGTTTGTTTAATTAATTATTATTTTTCAAATGAATTGCTTTTTAATTACTCGAAATTACAGAAAAAAAAAATGTGTATAACAATTTAATTAAGAATTTTCTACACAATCTGCACCATCACACGCTGAATGACCATATAAATTTTTAGGCATCCCGCAACCAATCAACAGTATACAACATAAATGTTTAATAGAATCATGAAACGAAAATAAATTATTATACACCCATTGTCTCAAAAATTTTCGAAAAGAGGTGACCGCTATATGTGTTGTATTGGTCGTTAAAAAAAGATCCATCTTTGATTTCTGTTGTGTCAATTTTTCATGATATTTCATTGTTTACAAGCATAGTTATTGTGTGACATCGGTACAATCCTTTTATATCGAATTTATATATCAGAAAAATTACTTCCTTTCATAGCCAAATTAAATTTTGGCAGTAGAAAATAGTAACAGCCAGGCAAATTTTAGGTAAATGGTTGAGTGTTTATATACATATACAAGTGGTGTGCCGCATTTCCTAAATTTGATTTTAAAATACATACATCAATTTTGTAAACGTAATTTTATAATATTTTCTATTCTTTCGGTTGTCGAATGTGTTTTAATATTCGATGGTTTCAAAAATACAATTTTAATCCTAAAATTATAATATTATTACTTAAAAATAATACCAATAGTTTACAATATTGTCCAAATATGAATTTGGTTTGAAAATTGATCTCAAATGGTTTAAAAATCACCATAAACTTCGTTGTGTTTATTATTTAATATTTCTTAGTTTATAAAAAGCGTGCAAACTAATTTTGGGTTATGGATTGGTCCAAAATTTTCAACCGTGTTTGGAAATTTTTTAGACAGATTGTAAATGTATAGTTTATAAATAACTCAATACACATTTATAGGTTATTATTTCTATTTCAATCATTTTTTTATTTTCCTTTCTTTTTACAAACAAATTTTATTTTAATGTAATTTTTTTTATATAAATATAATTAGAATTGTTTATAGTAGAAGAAAATTGCTGTATGTACGCGTATCATATTTATGAACGAATAATTAGACTGACGTATATTTTTTTCATATCGCTAACAATAAGCTTAATCGGGTCGAAATCTCATTTTTCTTCATAAATCCTTATTTGTTGTAATATATAGAGCCCATATACCGCCATATAGCTATTAGCTACTAATTGATTTATGTAGTGTGAACCAACAACATTAACAAACTTTCAATAGTTTCATGACATTTCCTTCAGTGTAAGCTAAAATACAATGCCTTATAAGTGGCAGCAGAGTTTTTGTGCGTCGTTTTAATTTCCTCTCCTTAGGCTATGTTTCCACTGCGTATGACAAGCACATTCATACGCGTATGATTAGTTTAAAATACGTAATTTAGATAAAAACATTTAACATACGTGTGGCTACTCGAAGTATGACCCATAAGACAACTACTAGTTATAGTTACGCTATATGTATTCATCTAAAAACGTAATTTTAACTACTCATACGCGTATGAATGTGCTTGTCATACCCAATGGAAACATAGCCTTATACGCACGCAATCGATCTAATGTTCATACTAATACATAATATTTATTATAGACCATTATATAAGAATAAACGTATTATGTTATGCGTGTTTATTTGAATTTATATACACATACTGTCCGAAAAATAACCGGAAGGAATTACTTTCTAATTTATTGCCGATTGAACAATGTATTGTGTTGTGTGTGAACCAACCTTAACAAATTGTCAAAGTTTCACTAGACGTTGCCTTCGCGGAGTAAGTACAATGTATTAAATGATAGTAATTTTTGTACATTGTGGGTCGAATACTGTATAAAGAACAAATAAAAAAAATGTTACGTAAACCTTTGAAATTCTTGTTTATCCAAAATACAAGTTATTGAATTCAGAGAGAATAAATTCGTTTGAAAAACAAATCGGAATGGTTTTTCCTTCATCCATTCCCGGTTATTTTTGAGACAAAGAGTGTATTTATAAAACACGGATATTATAGTACAATAAAACCCAAATGAAAAATAATAATGAAAATTTGGCGTGCGTTTTGTTTGCAATTTTGCTGTGATTGTATTTTTTCTTTATTATATCGCATGCTTTTTTCTTGCTTTGCGTATAATATTTGCTTGTTTACATTATAGATTTTTGTGTCAAGGTGATGATTAATATTTTTGAAATGAATCTATTTGTACTATACTCCATTACAATTACTAATATTTTATATTTATATATTGTTTATATAGAGCTTGAAACTATATACATCCATAAGATGTATATATAAAATACATATACGAGTATATAATGGAAAATTAGAATATAACAAATACTCATATAAGATTGTGTAATGGTGTAGGTATATTATGTGCGGTCGGAATATTTATGTTTGCACATGTATATAGGATGGTAAAAGAAAACACATTTGTATGAAATTTATTATTAAGACCACGGAAATATAAATATATTTTTTGTAAAAGTTTTTTCTCTTATTTAGCTACAATTTATATATAGATGAAAAAAAGTTTTTATTGCGGAAATATTAATGTGTGCCGAAAACTCCCATATATGTACAAACACAGAAAACAATCTGGTAACAATTTCGATGTGTATGTGACACATTAACTTAATTGAATTATATGCGATCATATTAACCTGTTGATTTAATTAAATATTATTATATAACATTTTATAATTTATTAATTATTGTAAGTTGAAACTGTGAAACGACAAAATAATAAAATATTAATAATAAAAAAAAATAGTATTACAGAGTGGAGGATCCTAATTCCGACCACTCGCTAAAGCCGGCGGTGACTCTGTTAATAACTTTGGTTATAAATAATTTTTTGTTAATTATTTATTTTGTAGGTTACTATACTCTTATATTTCTGTCCTTGGCAAAACTAATTGTTATTTTATATAAAATTATTTATAAGTAGATATTTATTAATTTTAAGAAAGTGATTTAGATTTTATCACTAAATTCTCTTCATATTTCAAATTAACAAAATGTGTGCGGCCTTTCTATTTCGCTTTAGATACAACTCTGCGGATAAAATTGGGTGGGTCATGTGGACCTTTAAGTTGCACTGATTCACAGGCAGCTCGTATAGTAGTAATACTATATGTTCAATCAAGGGAATTTTTTTAAAAGTAAACTTCTTGGTTTGAATCCATTTGTTGATCAAAATAATATTTTAAGCGTTGGTGAAATTCAAATTTCATTTAAATCATGTATTAAGAAACTCAACATTAAATTATGAAAATTTTTTTACAATAATTATTGAAAGTGAACAAATCCTAAATTCCAGACCGTTATGTGCTCTTTACAAATGATCCAAATGACCTAGAAACCCTCACTCCAAATCATCTCTTACTGGAAAATAATTCAACTACACATTTGCCGATAAATAATTTAATATATTTTCGTCACAAAGGGAAAATTTAAATGTGATTTTTGGCATCGCTGGAGCCGTAAATCACTTGCATCAATTACAATAAACAAGCAAATGGAAAATTCATCGACATAATAATATGTGTATATGTTGGTTGGAGATATGGTTTTAATCAAAGAAGATAATTTGCCGACAAATAAAATGGCTGATGGGAACGAAGAATTACTAAATCGTATGCTGGCATTGATAAGTAAATAACAGTAGTGGACGTATGCACTACGAATAGCATTTTCAGGTGCCCACTTGCTAAAATTTGCATGTTTCTTAAACGGGAAACTCAATAATAATGAAAATCTATTTGGATTTTAAGTTCTTGAAGGCGTTTGTCATCAACGGAGGCTATGTTGGTATATATTTAATAAAATATATATAAGAAATTATTTTTGGAATTTTTGTATTATATAAATAAAAATGTTGTAATAAAACCCTGCATAGAAAACGGATAATAATACATAGTTCAAGTCACAACTAAAATTTTAAATATTCGTTAAAGTAATAGTAGTTAAAATTTGATTGAAATATTTAGTTGGTTTTTTTCTTTAATTAATAAATAATTAAAAAATTCATACAAATCTGTTCATAGGGTATGGCCGAAACTAGGAACATCTACCCCATATATTAAATAGTACACATTAAAGTATTAAAAATTAAAGGATATTTAGGTGCAGCATATTTATTGTGCAGAGTTTCCACCCACAGACGCATAATTAAAATTATAATTATTTATTTTCTGAAATGAATAAGCAATTATTTGAATTAAAAATTATATATTTTTTTTATAATATATAAGTATAAGAGAGAGAGTGTGTGTGTATATATATCCCAGTGGGACTTTTTGTTCCAATTTCTTCAGTGAATGCATACATAAATTGTAAGTAATTCTTCCAATATCATGAATGAATTCGCCAATGAACTCATTAATTAATTCATTAAAATATTCACCAAAGAATTTATCGGTGAATTTATAAGTAGTTCTAATTTCATAACTAAATTCACCAGCGAATTTGTTGAATTGGTTCTGTACACATGAAAAATTCACCCATTCCGAACCCATAAGTATTGTTAAAGAGTATAATATCGCACTGACCTTATAATTAAGTCATTAACATTTTTTAAAGTGAACAGTATTTGTACTGACAAGGGGTGTCGTACTCCGAACCCAATGTCAGGTTATAGTACTCACCAAAGTATAGAACAAATTTTTTTTTTTACCCCAATTTCACTTGTAAGTAGGTATCGATCCCTCTGAAGGACTACAAAACATGACATATTATAAAAATCTGTAACTTTTGATCCCGAAGTACCATAACAATTTTTGAAGTTGGAAATAATAGCTATCTAAAATATGCTTCATTTCACAAAAAAAATCTTAAAAATTAATTGGATTTGGTCACATGTTGTATAAAAAGTTAATAATTTTGAAAAATTGTGTAAAAAAAAAGTGAAATTATGCTTATAACTTTGTCAGGAGCAAATTTTTTTAAAAAATTACTTTAAATAAAGTCGAAGGAGAAACTCTTCACCTTTAATTTGAGCCATAATTTTTTAATATTGGATAACCAGTTATGAAGTCATGTATATTTTTATAACAGGGTGTTTCATATGTTCAATATTTTTGAAGGTAAAATTTTCATTTTTATGATTGCATCTGAGGTACTTTTGTTGGTAGTGGTACAGTGTTTTTATCATTGTTTAAAAAATTGAAATTATTGAAAAAAATTCAAAAATTTACGTGTGCTTGTTGTTAATTAATACAAATATAATGTTTCTATGTATAAAATAGGTGTAGAAATATGAAACGATCAGTTATTACGGTGTCGGTTTCGGCTGAACATTTTTTTGTAAACATATTCAGTAAATATCTGTCTCATTATCATTCAGTTTGTGTTTCTTACTAACTAAAAGTGTAAAAAACATATTTTTTTCGTTTGTCGTTTTTATCAGTAAAAAACTGATTTGTTGAGAGATTTGTTGTTATTATTTCATTTCATTGGGAGAAAAATGATGCTGAAAGTCATCGAATGCTTGTCGAAGCTTATATAGAAAATATGCTTTATCTGAAAGAAGATGCAGAAGAGAGATGGATTTCAATGCTTTAAAAAGCAAAAGTAGTGGATTGTAATTGTAAGTCTCAGTAAATTGGTGAGACCGCACTAAGGATTATTACATTATCATGGTTGAAACTGAACCAAAATGTCAATATTAAACTGTTGTAGGACATATGAGGCAGAGATAAAAATGTGGTACAACAATGCAGTGAGGTTGCGGATAAATGTTAGGCTATTAAAACAATCGAAAAGTATATTTAATAAGACAAAATTAAACGAAACGCAGAATTTTCACAAAATGAACTTAAAAATGTTCGCAAAATGGAAAAAAATTTCATTCTATCAAAAATAAAATCGCAGTTCCTTAGACTGGTTTCAGACATTTGTGAAGAAACGCGCCACACTACGTTTGTATCATCTGAAGAACAAAAGTATGTTTCAGAGCATTTTATGATATTCTACAATTATAACTTCTATTTTCAAATAAATAATAAAATAATATTTTATTCTAATATATCATAAATTTCTTATTTTTGATAATATTCCAATTTTCTAATTTATAGCACGGAACACGTGTATATATTCGTGTGTGTGTTTGTGTCTCTGCCTCATTCAACTTCTATAAATCATTAAAAATAATAGAATTAACATTTGTATTGTTGAAATGAAAAACTAAAACAAAAATACTGTAATATGGTTATTCATCACATTACAAAATGATAGTAATTAATAATATGAACGTATATGTTTTATATTTAAATGTGCCAGACGTAGACAAAACATATGCGATACCATATTACAATATATAGATATTATAGATAGAGATTATAGATATACCATGTGGTAACAGATTATGTCTGTGGTAATGTTAATGATGAAAAGTTAAATCGTTATTTAAAGACTGTTATAGAAAATATTTTATACATTTGAATGATTTACGTTAAACTGTAATTTGAAATGAGAAAGAATTGGTTATTATATTTTAATTTAGTAGCAAAATACATTGTATATGTAAAATTTTGAAGGAGACTAAAAGTATGGGCGTTGTAAATTCAAATTGCCTATGTTTTATTTAATGTTTATCAAACATTATTTATAATGTACGAAAACGATATATGTTCTACACCCTCCAGTTTCAAAAAGGTGTCGATATGAATGCAAAAACAAATTATAGAAACAAAACGAAATAAAATCAAATCAACACAAAAAATTTTTTGATATAGTCTCTGTTCGAAAAATAACTGGAATTAATAATTATGAAAAAAGTATTATTCAGCCTCACCTGAAACACATTGAATCGTCCCTGTCACTCAAAACAAAAATTGTATTTTGGTAAAACAAGTGTTTCCAAGCGTATCGGTAGTATTTTTACCAATTTATAAACGATTCTTTGTTCGTTGTTCATATTTCGACACAAAAACTACTGCCACTTAATGCATTCTATTTTGGCTTAAAGTCAAGGATATGTCATAAAACTTTGACAATTTGTTATGATCGGTTCACACACAACACAATAATCAATCAGCAGCCAATAGTTGAAGTTACCAGATCCATATAATAGACAATAATTCTTGTTATTTTTCGAACAGAGGGTATATATAACACTATAACAACATTTAATCTATAGAATCGTAACATTCAAAATATGCATATATAAAAACTTATTTCGATTCACTTAATTTACACCACCTAAACATATAAATATTACATTTAAATGTCAACGTTAAAAAAATTGTTTTCATTATTTAATATTCATTAACACATGCGAATTTTACACTCCACCAGCCCATATAAGTCCGCCATGTGTAAGTCTGAATTTGTTCATACATTATCCCAAGAACCAGACGATATAGAAACATGAATTCAACAGTGACTAAAAGTTTGATCTCTCTAGTTCATATTTTGATGTGGTATATTTTTATAACCTGGATATTTAGGAAATTCTGGGATTGTAAGTGATCTGTCGAATAGGAAAACTGTCCTGTGTGACCAAATCCAACAATTTAATGGACAACTATTTATATATAATCCCATTTTATAGCTATATATACATACACAATTTGTTTAACATGACATGAGATAAATATCATATTATTGAACAATGGTTGTTTAAAATCACTGAACTTCCAAAATATCCAGATTATAGAAATATTCTATATCAGAATATGAACTAGAGGTTTCAGCCTTTCATTCAATGCCTGGTTCATGTTTCGATATCGCCTGGTTCTTGAGATAATGTATGTACAATTTCGGACTTAAAATACGGGTCAAAAAGTTCCGGGGATTACTAACAGGCGCCTCTAGCGAAATATCCGTATTATATAATATCAATTGTGCCAACCTTCAAAATATATATGTCAACATTTCATAACAATCCGACCATTAGTTTAGAAGTTACAGTGGATTAATTGACACTTTGTTCGTTATTTTCAGAAAAATGAATTCAAAGCAGTTTCGTGTTTTGATTCTGGATTCTGGAGTGGAATGATGTATCCATTTGGGATGTACTGACGCAAAAACTCAAGCCTATTCCGCTTAAACATGTTCAAACAGCGTTCTGAATCATCAATTCGTTGTTGTCTTGTTGTACTGTTGTTTTTGAGCAATGTGTTACACAACTAATTGTATTGACTGGAGTTTATTAGAAAGCAATATAGGGATTAGGTAATTTATTCACATTTACCACAAATTTTAGGTCAATCATGAAAACTTTCGATACACGTTTCGATAATTTTCATATATTTTTCATAAATTTTTACAATTTTAAGGTTTAGGTATCATTAAAATAAAATTTATGTGCAAAAATTTACTAAACATATTATTATAAATTATTAAATGAACTTACCATTTCTAGATACATCTAGTTCAACTAAATTTTCGAAATTTTGTATTTCGGGTGGAAGTTTTTTTATATCATTATCACTCAATCCTAATTTTCTGAGTCGAATCAAACGAAAAAAATTCTGTAAATAAATAAAAATTAAATTAATATATTTCTATAAATAAAATTATGTAACTCTATAGCTAAACAATATTCCTTTTAACATATTTTTAATTAAATTTAACAACAAATACATTTGTGAAATTAAAAAATAAACTTTTAAACATTAATGTACACCCGCTGTTCCAAAAATAATGGAACAAAATATAGAACCCATAGCCCCCATCTGTTAGCTACAGATTTATGTAGTGAGAACCGACCTTAACAAATAACACCATATTTTCAAAGATATTCGCTTTTTGATTTCCTAGCAAATCATATAATTCAGTTGAATAATTTTTAGTATGAAAATTACTGAAAAATGGAATTACATGTGATTTTACCAATAATGGGCCACTCAACCACGCAGCATCGATATTAACAAATGATGATGGTATGACTGGTGAGTATAAGTTTGGTGCGGAAAAACTACCCATTCGAGTTGCAACAGCATATCCTTAACAGATGTTGCAACTTGCTGTCATGCTAGAGGACGCCTTTACACTTATTATACTCACTGTTCTTGATCTTTTTCACAACAATTCTTTGTACCGCTTTGGCTGTGATGACATTGATGATTTTTGCTAAAATCAAAGTAATGGTAAAAGATAATCCGAAACATTACGCTTTATAGCATGCTATTTTTCACTAAAAAAAAAATAGTTGCCTTTATAACCCCAGCTGCAAAGTTAACTTACTAATACTGTCAATGGGTGCATATGTCTTAACAATGAATACTTGTATTGTATAATGTATTTGGTGTCGGCCAATTATAGAGTTGGCAAAAACGAAGACTGTCACACAATGTACATACGCAGGCTATGGTTTATGTATGGTGTTTGCACCCTCCCCCAAACCTACCTACCCACCTACCTACCTACCTACCTACGCCATTATTTCCATTATACATTATTATTTTTATGTTTTATTATGTAACTATTTACAAGTGGATGGTGAGATATATCAACAAGTATAAAAATATGAAATATTTGTGTATATATTTTTTTCTCATACACACATTTATTTTTAACTTGTAATATTTATAATCTATATTTATATTTTTTTTTATTGTTATACCGATATCGATGTTATTGTTGTTGTTGTTTTGATATTATAATATTATTATACAATGACCCATTGACCTACCTTTTAGTATACACAATTTTATTTATTGTTTTTATGTGAGAATGGATAGTAGTTGTAATAAAATGTATAGAATTCTATATTTGTTTTCGTAAATTTGTTTAATTATTTTTAAAAATAAAAAAATTTATTGAATTTCCTATATAAAAAAAAAGCGTTATCAAATGTGTTTAATTATTTATTAACATTTCCTTTTATGCAAAAATAAAAAAACAAGTAAATTTTATGTGAAAATAATTATTTTTCTATGCACTTTTTATTTATTTTTTTTTTTAACATAATCGCGTACATATAATTTAATTTAAATACATTGTTGTAGTTACTTTTAATTTAGAATAGCGACGAGGTATAGGTAAAGTCGTCGAACGTCATCGAATATTCAAATTAAAATAAATGCTATCGTCCACCACGTTATTTTTAGTGTATGTTAAATATTTATATAGAAAAAGAATAACAATTAAGTAAAATAATTCCAATTATTACAGAGCGCAAAATTCATATTGACAATTTGCAAAATATTTACATTTGTTCCATTAGATTCCTGTAATCCATCTAGTTATATGTTACATATGAAATGACTGATTTTTTTAAAGCAACTTTGTTAATCTTTTTGAATTAATAAATGTTTATGAACTGTATAAAAATTATATATTATTCTAAAACTTATTATACGTACTCTTTCTTATCATACCAAAAGCATTATGCATTATTTTTATTGTAACTTTTCAGAAGCTGATTTCTAAACATGAATTCTCACGATTTACATGTTATTTTTCTTTATGAATCCAAAAGCTGCTCGAAACATTAATGTTGTACTAGATGAAACCACTTTTAATGTGAACGGACCATTCAATGTTGGTTCAAAAAATTTTGAGATGGTGATGAAAGTCTTGAAAATGAGTCACGTGCAAGATCAGATTCAACGCTAGATGACACTGCATTGAGAGCGCTTATGGAATCTAACCTTCGCACTACTGTTCGAGAAGTTGCACAAGAATTAGGAGTTAGTACAGCTATCACGCCATCTCTAAACCATTGGGAAAGTCAAAAAGTTGGATAAATGGGTTCCGCACGCACTGAACGAAAAGCAAAATAAAACATCGTTTTGAAATCTACAGTCCTTTGCTTCTAAGAATTATCACCTATGATGAAAAATGAATCCTTTATGACAATAGACGACGTGCAGCACAATGGTTAGATACGGATGAAAGTCCAAAAACAACACGGAAAGCAAGTAATGATCACTGTTTGGTGGTCTATGAGCGGAATAATTCATTTTAAATGGTGACGAAACAATAACAGCAGAGAAGTACAGTGCAGAAATTGAAATTATACTTAAAAAATTACAACAGCCGGCACTGGTCAACCGAAAAGGACCCATTTTCATAATAACGCACGACCACATGTTTCATTTTGATCGTTGCAGACAATTTGGGTGAATTACAATACGAGATTATACCCCATTAGCACCATACTCACCGGACATATCTCCGACTGATTATCGCTTTTTAAAACATTTGGACGACTTCTGCCGTTATAAGAAAATTCACCAATCTAGAACAGTTCAAAAATTACTTTCAATCTTTCATAAACACCAGAGTGCCAAATTTTTATGAAAGTGATATCCAAAAACTAGTAACACGTTGATTGTGATGTTTTTAACTTTGATCAATAAAATTAGTTTTAAAAAAAAAATTATGCTTATTTAAATTTACAATAAAATATCCAACATTTCATATGTAACAACCTAATATTATAAAGTTATTATGCAAATTTTCATTCCAATCGATCAAGTAGTTTATTATTTACTACAAACAATTTAATAAGTTCATTTTTGTATTTTTCAGAAAATGAATAAATTACAAGTTCGCGGTGCAATTCATTAGAGATATGGATAATACTTTGCGTAGTTCATCACCATCATACCAAACCATTAGTAGTATTAGTACAGGATATTATATTAAATATGAAGAAGTTATGAGCAAGATGGGTGCCGCGTTTGTTAACATTACCATACAAAAGATAATTCGTTGGACACATTGTGAGGAGTTTTTGGTTGGCTATATATCAGCGTAATCCAAATGAGTTTTTGCGGCGATTCATAACTGAGATGATGAGACATGGATCCATTACTACATAACAGAAAAACAAAAAATCAATCGAAACACTGGTGAAAGTGCATCAAAGTAGGCAAAAACGGAAAAATCAACAGGAAACGTTATGGCCACGATTATCTTACAAAAGGAAATACAATAAATAAGTGAATATTATTGTACATTATGGGCGCGATTAGATGACGGAATTAAAATAAAACGACCACATATAGCAAAGAAAAAAGTTCTTTTTCAACTCGAAAACACACATCAACGGCAAAAATGAATGAATTACGCTGCGAAATTCCTCCACACATCCAGCATACAGGCCAGATTTATTTCCTATTGATTTTTTCCTATTTCCAAATCTAAAAAAATAGCTTGCTGGAAAAAGTTTCACGTCAGATGAAATGGTTATCGCTGAAACTGAAGCATATTTTAAAAGGTTTTGAAACATCGTATTTTACAGACGGAATTGTAGAAAAACGTTTTGATAAAATGTATTGTGCAAGAAGGGACTATGTTGAAAACTAAAGAAATATTTTTCCAAAAAAACTGTTTGTTTTTTTTTAATATGAATACAGAAAATATATGGAACAACCCTCGTAAAAAATAAAAATTTGTAACAAAAAATTTGAACATTAAACTTTGAAAATAAAATTACAATATTATTTCTTGGTAGCGTTCAAAATTCTATAAATGTATATTTTGTGTATGAAAAGTCAAAAAACCATTATTCTTAATAACATCAAATAGCCTGGGTGGCCTGTGGCATCAATGCACATGATTTTTTTTTATAGAAATTTCTTAATTTTTTTGCCATTTTTCACGTTGTTTTGTTTTTAAGGAAATTAGAAGGTTTGACACAAATTTCATATGTGACTGTCGCAACCAGTCCATAAGTTGTAAAAATTTTTTTTTGCAAATCAGCCCTAAAAATTGTGAGACACATTGAAAGAAAATGTGTTGCCCAAATCATTACACTCCCTCTGCCATATTAGTTTCTGCACATTCCGACCGGATTGAAATGAATGCAAATGGGAATGTTACAAAGAAATAAAAATACGGGACGAATTTTAGTATATTTCTTGTTA
Source organism: Bibio marci (assembly GCA_910594885.2). Taxonomy (NCBI): domain Eukaryota; kingdom Metazoa; phylum Arthropoda; class Insecta; order Diptera; family Bibionidae; genus Bibio; species Bibio marci. Next base: position 58,998,094 of record OU343114.1, read on the forward strand.
AATACATTTTTGCATATTCTCTATTTATTTTTTTATTTTATCAACATAATTTCACATATTTTCTTAGCAAATATAATTGAAACTGATTATAATTTTTTTTTTTTTTTATATAGGTAATATCGTAAATAAATTATTAAAATAATTATGTATTTCGTAATCACGGTGTGTGTGTGTGTGTGTGTGTGTGTAACCATATAATGTTGTAATAAATTTTTGTAATATACTCGTAATATAAATATAATTTATTTGTGCATAACAAAAAAAAAACTATGTTATGAAATATGAAGGTGTTTAACAAATATTTTTGTCGCATTTTATTCGAACAAGGTCAATTTAAAATAAAATAATAAATAAAAAATTTACATTACGTAGCTAATGAATTTTTATAATAATTTCCAATGTACCTGGTGTTTATTTATCTGAATTAGGAAATATGTTTTTATATAACATATTTAATTTTTTACATGTGCGGACAATACTGGGCATTATTTACGAATAAATTAGGCGTGGTAAATATAAATTTTGCAGAAAAAAAAGGCTGCCAGTGCGCCAGTATGTCAAACTACTATAGAAACTACATGCTACGTAGAAAAATAGGAGAAAAGCCACGACACTTTTTGTGGCATGTAGTAAGGAACGAAATTGAATAAGCGTAATACCTCCTACTTCTAAACTTTAACACTTATTACTAAATGTTAAATTTCCCAATTTCAAAAAAACGAATACATAATTCTAGAGGTATCCCATTGGGAAAAATCTGATACCATGGGATCACCCAGAAGGAGTGTCTTTTCACTTCCACCAAGATTTAAAACTTATTACTAATAAATTACGTTAAAAATTTCAAAAAAATCGGCAAACATTTTCAACACGATAGTTGTAAAACTAACTAAAACTAATCCAGTTATTCAAATATAAATATTTTTTTAAAAATGGAACACTTCACATGGGAAGCGGTTAAAGTATAGTGCGGTGATTTTGTTCATCTCAGAACTTAACTGATTTCTGGAGCACAGAAACTTAAATCCAAAATTCCATAGCGATAGCTGAACTCCTTGGACAAAATGTTTGGAGTAAATAGTATGCGAGTGGATGTGCGTGAATCTAAATTTGCAGAGAAAATGTAAAGATCACTATATGGAAGCTAATGGTAATTGATAGACTATAGAAGATCTTCGGTATAAGTGATTTAATTTAAAACACCGACCAGAAGATATCTGTTAAAAATGCAAGTGTACATAAAGCGGTATTCTGCTAGGTACAAAAATTGTTTGGTGGACACGTGATTATCACAACAACAAAGCAAATTGATCACGCCGAACAGTAAATTATGGAAGTAGTTGAGGTCCGAAAGAATAGCGACATAAGGCTTATATGTCTGGCATAAATATACAAATGTTATTGTGTAAAAAATTAATAACGAAAGACTGACTTATAATCGGAAGGCAGTTCCATTATAAAACAATTATAATTTACCCCGTGGCAAGACCATGATTTCAATTAATTTCATTAAAAATAAATTCGTTAGTACAATAATCAAAATATTTGTACTCAAAAGTTCAAGTTGAAGATCTATCTTGTGAGCTTATCCATTCAACGACTCTCCCCATTATCGATTTCTGTGTTGTTGTTGAAATGTACATTATATTACATATAGAGCGAAATAGGTGATAATCAGTTGTAGCCAAATCTGAATAACAGGGTGCTTCATATTTGAGCTCCATCAGCGTTTGTTTAACGACTGTTTAGCTACATGGACAAAAAACATTTTTCGTCGATTTTATGCAATTGATGGCCGTTTCTGAATTAAATTATCATTCAAATAAGTCAAAATAGATAAAGTATACTGTAAACGACACGGTTTTATGGGTGTGGCTGTTCAACGATTATACTAATTTAATGGAATTTAATACTTTTTTTGTAGTGAAAATTTTATAGATTAAAGTCTATATGACTTTAGCAAAGTTTTCAACTAATTATCTCATTAGATATTACTTCTTAAATTATCAAAGTAAAATTATTGACGATGTAAAATTATTTAATATCTTGTAGTTTATTTTGATAAAAAAAAAAGCTTACTGTTGCAAAACATGCAGATTTTGCGATAACTATAATAGAACGGTATTTGGAATTAGGTTTCATAAAAATGTGAATTGCGTGAAATATTGTACCGCATTATTATGCTAAAACATTAGCTATTTCTCTAGTAACGTATATTACAAATTATATGTGCCAGATTTGATATCCACATATTGCCACCATCAAGGTAAGAGCAAACGTTAGAAGGCACTTTCTTTATATATGTACCACCCGCTGTATTCACCACATGTTATTCCATTAGAATATCAAACTTGTTCAGATCGCTGGCACATACACTCTCTGAACTGTATACTGTCACAATTAAGAAGACATTCAAAAATGGTTTGATTCTTGGATCGTAACAAAAGAGAAGATTTTCCTTTTTTATATAGTAAATCAGAGAAAATTTCATAAATTGGAAAAAAGGTTGTAGTCAACGTGAAGCAGTACATATACCTAACTACATTGAGTGAGCTTCTTATTTATAATATTAAGCTACGTTTCCACTGGGTATGACAAGTACGTTCATACGCGTATTATTTATTAAAAATACGTATTTTAGATGGAAACATAAAACATACGTATGACAAACTGACGTATGACGCGTATGACATACGTATTTTTTAAATTTGTAAAAACGCAATGGAAACGGACTCCATACGTATTTTCAATGCGTATGACATTTAAATCATACGTGTGACGAAGAAGGGTGATGAAACATTTTTGTGTGAATATATGAACGTATGATGAGATTTGACATTGACATTGTTTTGTTTAAACTGAATGAATCAAAGATATTTAAAATGGAAAAAATAAATAATTTAAATAAAGAAAATGTGGAAAATTATAAAGAAGGTATATCTATGTTAAATCAAAAGCGTGTGTGCATATCATATCTCAAAGCCAATTGGAGCGATGAACTGTGTCGCAAATTAATTGAAAATGTTGAAGCTAATGAATATTTGTGGAATATCACATCCATTGAATATAAAAACAATTCTGTGAATGACAGTTTTTGAGGCATAAAATAATTTTTCAATTGAAGCAAAACTGTCACCTGTGGCTAGGTACCTCAAACATATCGCAATTCTCTCAGCTGGTGATATTGCGGCACGAAAATTGGTATTCTGTTTAGCAATTTTTGGACCAACACGGGTCACTAAATACTGAAAATCCTCAGGGGACATTATCAAGAAATTTTTGTACAATTGTACATCTCCTGCTTTTAAACTCGTTTAATTTTACGAAAAATCCACACTCATCTCTCATGGTAAACAGTGGCCGTACCCACCAAGTTGGCTTCTTTCTTTTTCTTTCTTCCTGATTTAATTCTTCTGCATCTAATAACATTAATGTAGCGAAAGAAACGACCCTTACTGCAGCACACGCATTTAAATTGTCCGACATATCTTTTCACCAAAGGAATAAAATAGAATGAAATATCACAACACAAAAATAACAAAAACAACCAAAACTGAATTGTAATAATAATTTGACGTTTTCATGTATATTTATATTAATTTTAAATACATAAAATAAATATTGTATATTGTTAAAATTTAATTAAATGTTTTAATAATTTATTTATTTAATTTTTTTCATTAATTATACCAAACGAACTTTTGTTGTTTGAGTTTTTCAAATTGATTTGTCATAATTTTTCTCAACAAAACTGCGTATGAGTATGCCATATTTTTCGATTGAATCATATGTCAAATTCTATGGAAACAACAAAATGTATGACAAAAAAACGTATGACAAAAATCGTTTGGCATACGTATGGTGATTGGTAACATACGTGTGGAGAACTGCTACATACACTTTTAAAAAATTAAGTGGAAACGGCTGGCCATACGTGCGTCATAATTTAACATACTGTCATACGTTCATACATTTGTATTCATACCCAGTGGAAACATAGCCTTACATAAACTAATAAACGATTTTGAAAATGCAATTCTATATAATTTGATAAATACACAAATTCAAAGAATAAAAGGGCAACTACATACATATTTGTAGATTATTTCCAATCAAATAAATCCAGAATATCTCGATGTATCTAAAAGAATTTCTAAATATAGTTCTATATAAGTATATTATTTTTTCGGTTTTTAAATTTCTTTATTATTTAAACAAAATATGAAATCATTAAGTTTTCGATTGCTTATAAAGAACATAAATAAACATACACGCACAAAAGCATATACACAAAACATTTATAAACCAAAATAAATAAATATTTGTACGTACATAAAATAAATAAATAAATAATAAAAGTTGTTCCAAAAATACAATTTTCATTTTAATATTAAATAAATAATCAAAGCCGCGCCGTCATTCGATTAATGTTTATTTAATATATGTTTTTCTCCAAGTATTGGAAATTATTACGGAATTTGATTTATTTCAATTTTCCGTAAAATGCGCAAAAAATAAAATGACAATAAATAAAAATCGATTTATCAAAATAACAAAGAAAATGGTATGCGTAAAATATTAATAATAATTTTAAAATGTTTGTTTTAACTATAAATATTTCGCCTTATTTTTATGTCATCAAGATCTAACGTTGACGGAAAAGAATAGTACACACAAAAGAGTAGATATTTTACGAACAATTTTAATTTTTATCAGGTTTACCGGTATCAAGTGAGCGTCAAGATACAAATGTCTCGATAGGGAACATTTGTTGTGAACGAGCCTTAATTTTTTTTTTCTTTGGTTGCTATGACATTTGTCAAAAATATTCATTGTACGAACAACATCATATTTTTTCATCGCGTTAAAAATGTCGAATTTTGTACCAGAAAATGATGATTTGCGGAAAGTCATAAATTTTTGTTTTCATTTGAAGAAAAGTGCTGCAGACTCGCATCGAATGTTTGTCGAGGCATATGGTGATCATGCTCTATCTGAAGAAACATGCAAAATATGGTGTCAACGGTTCAGAGATAATGATTATGATGTGAGAAATAATAAACGCGGAAGACCACCAAAAAATTTTGAAGACGCCGAATCGCATGCAATATTGGATGAAGATGACACTAAATCAAAAGCAAATGGCAGAAATTTTAAATGTTGCACAACAAACAATTTCTAACCGTTTAAAAGCTATGGAGAAAGATCCAAAAGTGTGGAAAATGGGTGCCACATGAATCGAATAAAAGACAGATAGAAAACCGAAAAAACACTTGTGAAATTTTGCTTGCCAGACACGAAAGAAAATCAGTTTTGCATCGAAATGTTACTGGCGATGAAAAATGGATTTATTTAAAGAATCCTAAACGGAAAAAATCATGGGTTAATCCAGAACAACCACCAACATCGACTGCAAAACCAAATCGTTTCGGCAAGAAGATAATGCTGTGTGTCTGGTAGGACCAGAAAATTTTGGTGTACCACGAGCTCCTAAAATCTGGTGAAACTGTTAAGGCTGATCGCTCATTCATCAACCATGCATTGATCGAAAAACGATCCGAATGGTCCAGGAGACACGGCAAGGTAAAAACGCCCATTCGATACCGGTACACCTGATATATTTCGTTAACACCGCATAATACAAGGACTCACATCTATATAGTGAAAATATTTACACCCAATGATTGAATACTAACGATCTAATACGCAATTTATAAATCATAAAAATACTGTTCCATTATGAAAGAAAATTCTTTTATTTTGAAAATGTATACAGTAAAAATCATTATTATTGATTATAAAATAAATAATACTAGTATACTACCATAACCTGTTCATTAGTAATATATTACACATATACCCATCCCTAAATAAATGATAAGATAAATTTTATTTCAGAAATATATATAAACACAATTTTCTTATCTTATCATATATTAAAATGATAATTAGTTATGCTTCAAAGTCATTTTTCGTTATTGTTAATACGCGATAGAAATACTAAATTTCATTAAATAAATGCTCAAACATATATTTGCGGTTTTGAATATAGAAACCATATGCATTTGCTATATATTTGTGATGCGAAGTAATTGTGTATTCGCCATTCGGAATATCGGAATGTTCGATAGATGGTATTTTAATTTTCAATCAAAAAAACTGTATATTCTTCTTTGGTTGTGTAGAGTTGGTTTAAAATTGAAAAATCTAAATGAGCATTTTCGTCATTTTTATTTCCAAAAACGAAATAAAACTCATTAAAAGTTGTCAAAAAAGTTTTTGGCTACGTTTGTTCTGGTGTCAGGTTTTTACTAAATAGCTGAACAACGTTACATTTTCTAACGATACAATGTATCGCGGCATTAAGTCAAATAGACATGATTACAGGTAGAAAAAATGTTATTTATGTTACAGCTCACTAAAAGCTATTTCACAATAGCATTTATTCCAGAACTGCGCCATAAATTCTATCCTCGTCAATATGCATTTCAACAATAAATCTATTATGAAGTAAGAATAGATATTTAAAAGGCAAGAATTTTAGCGACTACAATTGTTGTATCCACCAATTATACACTTGGATCATTATATTAAAAAAATACATACGAATTGTATGTGACGCGGACGCTCCTTATCGATAATAAAATTTTACGTGATAATTATATGTATTTGTATATAATGATAATCACAAGGTATAAACAAAGTTTTAATATTAGTTAATAACTAAAAAAATTAATTAATTAATAATTAAAAAATAATATTCTTATAACAAAAAAAAATTGAACCAAGACAAAAGTGGTGTGCCCATTTGATCAATCTCATGAAAGAATTACAAGTTTGCAAATTAAATTGAGAACAATAATTGTTAATTCAGTTTTCAATTATAAAATTTTTGGTACAAACCATGTTTTATGTTTTATATTATTTATTTAGGAAAAATATAAATTGGCAAGGAAAAGGTTAAACCAACTTCGAAACGTTATGGTAAAACAAACAAATGGTTTTATCTACAAATGACTGAAGTCCTTTTTACTTATTTTATAATCAATAACAAACAATACAATTTGCACATCAAGCATATTTTAGTACTGATTACCGACTATTTCAATAAATGTATTTGGTTATGACGTTGGCGCGTGCGACTTAAAATAAATATGGTTATTAAAAAAAAATTTTTATTATAAGAATCTTTGAATTGGATAAAATAAAATAGCATTATAGAAAACAAATGCATAATGAGAAACGTATATATAGATTAGAATATAGTTTAGATTAGATTAGACTTTAGAACAAATATATACTGCGACGTAAAACAAGGTCGCAAGATTACATAAATTTAAATTTGTATGTTAAAAAATAAGAATGCATCAATATCTTCTTGATATTATGAAAGGAATAAACTGATTTTAAGAAATTGTGCCGTAAAAATTAAGAAATGATTGAATTTGACCGAAAAATTAAACATTATTACATTTACAGTGATGTGATGTGTTTGGTGCCGAGACCAGCGGCAGTGGCAAAATTATTTTTGCTAAATTTCGTTCTAATGAGTTTTCACTCTAACGTACACTGCAACTTCCAGTATAGATATATTGGATTGGAATCATCATTGCGTAACACATATGATTTCAGAGAAATTCGTCAATTTTAAAGCGTTATAAATCAACTTCACGTTATAGTTATGAATACTAAAATTCATATGTTCCCGCCGCATCACCACATCAAAATCTATACGATTTGCTTATGAAACGTAACAAAAATCATTCATTTTTAAAACAATTAGTGGGAATTTAAAATGAATGATTTTCAGAAATTTCAAATTAAAAAAAAAAAACTTAACTCAAACAACATCAATACAAGAGCTGACAACAATCGAAACTGATATTCATCAAAAGAAGGATATGTTATCGGTTTGGTGTGGTTTTACAAACGTGATTGTCTATTTTAAACTTTTACCAGGCAATCAAACTAGCAATTCAAATGTGTACATTCAACATCAAATCCGAATCTAACCAAACAAAGCAAATTAAGAAATGCGACCAGAATTGACAAATCGTCGGCTATGCAAAACCACAAACAAGTCACACATCAGATAATATTCCATATATTTATAAAAAAAACACGTTTACATAATCATAGAAAAGTTTAAACTCGTAAATTCATTAAACTTTATGCGAAAAACACAAAGGTCTGGTCATATTTCTGCATAAGTATGTTCCAAGAACCGAGTTGGTTGAAAAAATGCATTAAATAACAACAAATTATGAACAAAAAATATATATATTAAGAATAAAATAGGTTTAATAACGATTAACATTAAAGAATAATAAAAGATTGCAAGTTAGTAATATAATATTTAAATTTTAAGTCTCATTGTGTGCTTTTGAAATATTTTACTTATATTATTTAAAATGAAGAAAGGGAAGCGTAAGAGCAGGGGTTTTGAAGGCAAGAATGGCGTATGATGTACGCATGTATATGTGAGGTTCGAAAATTGCATTTTCACACCCATGTACTATTTAGTCAGCACAGTCCAGCTAAAAAATAATAGGTAAACTAAATGGACACCGAGTTGTTATGTTAGAAAAGACCACTTATTTGACATTTCTTTTTGCACTATCTACCCAGACCAACAGCAGAACCGATGATTGCGTAATTGTAAAATAATTTCATATAACAACAATTTTATAGTATCGCAGACGTAGTACGTACGGTAATAATTAGATTTTCATCGCATCTAAATATATTATAATGATGAAAAATGTAGAAGAATATATCGCATAATAATTAAATATAGTCATACGAACATTTTTTTATCATCATAATATAATACTAAAAATATTTATAAACAATTACGGCGATAAAATATACTGATTACAAAAACAAAATAAAAAAAGATAAGTTTTTCTTCATAAACACACGGCATTTTCTGATGTTATTTTATATATAGTTTTTGTATATATATTTTACATAAACATTTCTGAAATACAGGTACAAAACATAATAAAATAAAGATAAGAAGGATGTAAGTTTATTGACTTATCGCAAAAGATTTTCATGGAATTTATGTATTTCTTTTTTTATATATTAACAAATTTTATATTACACCATAACATTTTCAAATGATTTTCTAAAATATATATTAATGCCTAAAATATAACAAAGGTAGAATAATCTGTAAAATAAAAAAAATGGTTGTAAGTCAGTAAACTAATTTTCCAGAACCTATTTATTCATATAAAAAGAGACTTTTACATATTAGAGAAAATGTTAAGAAAAAATTTGTGTGTAAAAAAGTAAAATATAAAATCATCCTACATAAAATTAGATTAAAAAATATATAAAAAAAATTATAGAAAAATAACCTATGGTCGATTCTACTATTTTGTGGAAACCGACACTAAAAAATGTTCTACTAATTTCAAATATAATTACAATAGCATTTATACTATGTTCGCACTAACACAATATTACTTGTTTTTGTGAAGTGATAAATCAATATTACAATACATAGAACCTGTTCCTACAGACTTATATCGATTTTGGGTGACGTTTGCTATATCAATAGAGCACTCTCAAATCAAAGTTTGCCTAATGTGCCTCTATACTCAAATGTAAAAATTGTTCGGTGAATTTTTTGAATGAATATTCTGGATTTAAATTGAAAGTTTTAAGAGATTTAGTTCGTAATATTGTTATTTTTAAGTGGATTGATTAGATTTCGATATTTACCAAATGTATGGAATATGCAACTGATTTCGTACAAAAACAAGAAAACATCAAAAGCAATGTGTCAATAATAGGACGTACTATGTCAAAAACTGGCATACTTACATTACAACAAACTTCAGTATTATATTACAAATTACAATAATTTACAATACATGAGTTTTTGTGATAGCTTAAGAAACACAGTGTATCGTTAATTACCACATTGACAAAATTCACAATTTAAATACGTGTGTACAATAGTAGAATCGACCATGAACATTTTTAAATAATTTAATGAAATTGAAATTGAAAACATTCTTTAGAGAATTGTATATATTTTTATACAATCTGTTACATAGACATGATTCAATTTAAGTGAGCACAAAGGAAAAATTAATATTTTTCAACGTATCTGTGATAAATTGTCATCATCATCACCATCATCATCATCATCATGATCAAGTCATAAATAGGCTTCGTTATTTATGTAATGTAACATTATACGGTGGCATTTTAAAATATTTTTGGTTTCTCATTTTCTCAATTATATAAATGCATATTTCGTTTATCGTGATACCGAGATGTGATAGTATGTGTACAGTTATGACCAAAATTATGAGCCTGGTGCCATTGAATTTATATGCTAAATTTATTTTAAATTCCTAGACTTACAATCATTAATAGTATTTCAAAATTAACTAAAATAACCTGCACCGTGTCTAATAATAACCGTCTCGTTATTTTAATAGATTTAGATGTGTTAAAATAATCAACCAAAAAAAATTGAACGGACTTGCACTGTTAAATGTAAAATATGAAAAATTTATTAGTTAAAATTGTTCGGAAACTTAAGAGGAATCATGCGATTTCACAGCGAAAATTTACTAAAAACTTCATGGTTTAAACGACAAGTAGAAGATTGCTACAAATCTCAATTGTCGATGATACGGACACGTTCATAATAACATCATAGTCCCTTAAGTAATGTCAACTTACGCAAAATATAAAATTCTCAATTAATAATTTTTGGTCTTTCTTGAAATAGGCAGGAAGAGTAGTTCTACGATCTAACGCCTCCAAACGATCGTTAAGTTTCACATACATGTGTCGACCAATAGTTTTAAATTAATTACGAAAATGACAGTATTTTGAGAAAAAACAAATTCCATCGAGTCCGTGTATTATGCGGCTAATGTTAATTGAAAAAATTATAGAACTTCACCTACATTTTAAGTATTGTTACTGCCATAGAGTATTAATAATGTTTTGGTATCTAAAAAAAAAATTTAAGCTAAATTAAATCGCGTTAATGAATTACTGAATGTTGATTTAAAATTAAATTTAATTACAAAGTTTTCGTTAATGCTGTAGTGTAAAGAGCATCTCCTTTAATTATAATTTTATATTTAAATTATAATCCGAAACGAGATTATATTTACATTTACATTAAATTTATTTGTATAAGAAAAATTGTTTGTAGGATGTTATAAAATTTTCGTTTCGTATATGGTAAAAAGATTATCTTTTTAAATAAGATTATATAATATTTAAAAGTTATTACAAATCCATTAACAAAATATATTTAACAAATCAAAATTGCTAATACACAAATGAAATATAAAATACAACAAATGAAATTTTCTTACTTCTTGGAATTCATTTAATATACCATTCAATAAGCAAAATATTGTAAAATTTAAGATTTGAGATAACTTAGGGCGCACGAAACCAAATCGGTTACACCGTAGGTGGGGACCACTGCTATAGTTCTTACTCTTTCTGCATTAAGGGTAAAGTACTTTTGACATCCTTCAAATGACATAACAAGGATATTTTATGAAATTAGTCTTGATCAAATTCACAAAATAATCTAAATATCCTCTTATAAAAATGTAAAATAAGCCCTGATAAAAATTTCTTGTATTTTTATATTACAAAAATTAGATTCAAAAAAGGCTTACAAGAAGGTCATTCGATGGTAGCTAAACCTTTGTCTGGAACCAAGTAAAAGTACCATAGGAAATTTATAATATAATTAAATTGTATAATTAGTACAATACTGCAGTACTTATTCAACAGCTGATAAGAAATGGGTATTTTGACATGTGTGTCTTTTTTAGCCGGCTTAAATATAAGTAATGCGGTCGGAACCAAATATAAAACTACAGAAGTCTTCTTAAATGTTTTAATGTACTGTAGAAGCTCAAACTAACAATGAAAACTACACACTTTTTCTAATTCAATGTGGAAATACTAAGCAGTTTTGCTTTATTATTGCGAACTGGGGCGATGTCTTGTGTAGGGACTAATTTGGAAGTATAAGGATCATTGGGAATATGGAAGCCACCGATTAGCTATAAAATGTTTAGTATATTTGGTGTGTCATATGTCTATTATATAATTCACAACATTTTTAAGTCAAAACATGGTTCATTTTCACTCATTTCAAATCATAAAATTTTAGCAATCAATTGGAAAATTCAAGTAAATCAACTAAATGTTTCTAGAGATAACACGTTGGGAAAATTACAAAGACATGATAGGGCTAGTAGTTAATTGATTATTTATAGTAATTCAAATCAAAAGATAAAACTTAAAAATACAAGAAAATCGGATAAAATGTACTGTAAAAATCCTATTGCGAATGTTTTGAGTACTATGGGCGATTGGAGTTAGTGACACCAACTTCCACAAATCTTTGAATCATATCATTAAATCAAAGTTCGAACAGACGATATTATGAAAATTCTACGATTCTCTCAAATAAACAAGGTACCAATAACATTTATCTAAATAATACAATTCTAATGTAAATTTAGAATTTTTTGAATTATGTTCATGAAATATGATCGGCTGTTTCATAATGAGATAGTGTAAAAAATTTTATACAGAATTTTGAAATATTGATACTCGTAGAACAGAAATTGTATATATTTAGAATGCCATTTTTTACACGATGTTAATCAAATTCGGCGTGTACGTTGTGAATGGGTAAACAGTTTTTACATTGGAATATAGATACTTAGTATTCAGGAAACTGGTCAATTTGGAATTTTCGCATCTGATTTTTATAAAATTTAATACGTAAATTGAGAATAGGATATGAAGTGTTTCTAAGGAACTGGAAAACTGATAGCTAGTATAAAATTTCAAGATAATAATTTAATTTTGTGTTTTGTCACTTGGTAGATCGTCGGTACACTTCTTTGTCCATAAATTTCGTAACCTTCAAACATATAAAATTACCTCACATATATATTTTGTTATACACAAAAACTTCAATGTTCCTATTTGTTTTTTGTTATTTTGGTGTATTGTTTACAATTACAACACTATGCTCTTGATCAACATTTATTTGGTTAAATAAATCGAAAATTAAAAAAATATTGAACCTTTATTTATAATATACTAAAAAAAAAAAAAAATTAGGTATAATAAACTAAAAATTGCCATACAGAAAAAAACACATACACACAGCAGTGCCAAAGAAATACCTTCACAAACACATGAAAACTATAAAAATGATTATAAATTAACAATATTTACACAAATTTTATTAATTTTTTTTTTTTACTTTAAAATGGAATTACATGTGCCGAAAATAAACGAAAAACAAAAATTTGTTTCCGTTGTAAATAATAATGATATTATTAGAATCTCTTTTTTTGTTCTAATAATTATTTATTTAAATTTAGGAAAAAAATTGAAATAAAAAAGTAAGTCATTTAAGTAAAAAACAAAGTAAAGGAATATAATTGCTAATCGATAGAGTAAAGATTGCCGAAGTATACATAAAAAATGTGTTGGTATTAATTATAACAGTAAAATTTATCAGCCGAGATACCTATTTATTTGTATAGTGGCATTAAAAAAAACGTATCTTCTTGAAAATATGGTGTTTGAAATTTATTCACAAAATAAACAATATATGGATTGGACACAACATATTATCCGATAATCTCACTAATATCACAAATAATAAAATTAAAGAAACATGTATCTTGTAATTGTTACATATTCCCATTCCAAGTAAATTATTAATAAACGAAGCACCTGATAAACATTAAATGAAATATTGCTACAAGATTGACACATTGCGTATTAAAGTCGGCAGCCAGGGTTGATGACCACAATTAAAATCATTCTCAATAAGGTTTATACCAGACTGCAATGAAATGAAATAATTGATTCGATTATAAAATCAATGTAAAAGTAAACAAGTTATGATTTGTACATATCGTACCTATATATGCGAGCCAGGTAACAAAACATATTTGTTGTGTGGCACATCATTTAACAGATGCACAACCAACAATTAGTACGTTCCATCGCGCAGTATATTAACTTGAGTTACGTATATAGATAAATCGAGTTGATTCACTATGGAAACAGATACGATTAAAGTGTCTTCTGCCAGCATTGATTTTAGGTCGATTTAATTTTAAGCTCGAAGTAAAAATATCCCTTTAAATTCACGTATAATAAAAATTTAATTTGATAGATTTAATACCCATTGTAATACCTATATTGAGATCTTAACATTAGCTGCAGATAGATTCGGTTGGAGAAGTGTGTTGGAGTAGGCTAAAACCGCACATGGATTTTAATAATTTTTTTTAAGTCATATTTTGCTCCTAGTGGAGCTTTTATGTCATCTAATAAACCTTTCATTACAACCAAGTTGATAAATTACTCCGCATGGGAGTATATAACAATTTACCAATTGTGTACTGTACTGTACTGTAATTAACGAAAGAGATGTTTTCATAATACTATTATTTTTATATGGGTGATTAGCCCATAGTTATGTGTGTGCAGACTTTGTTAATCTTTGAATAGCGTCCAACACCATATTTTCAAAGATATCCGTTTTTCTTTTTATTCCATCAACGAACAAATTGTCACCCAGCAGAAAAATTTTAGTATTGAAATAAATACCGAAAAATTTCCTATGAAAAAAATAGCGGATTTGAACCCGCTATATTTCATGATTAATATATATAATATGTATATATTTATATTTCGGCGCTATGCAACTGCGCTACCGAGTGGTACGAGTGGGTTGGGTTTAACTCAAGTTAATATTTAAGACAATTAAAATGAATTTAATTTTGTTCTTGTAATTTATTTTCCATATTAAAAGTAAAACTTGGCTTCCAAAAATTGGAACGTGACAACCAAAAATGAATACATAATTTTTTATATAAGTCTACCTACCCTGATAATATTTTAATAATTTTATATTTATTTGCATTAGTTATTAATTATTTATCATTTAAGTACTGGTTTTTATGAACCGCAGACTACAGTCGACGAACATAGAAGATATATTATCAATGACCGCCGTCTTCCGTCGATATCTCTACGTCATTTTTTATAAAAAGCACCTTCATAGTATAACAAGTATTTTCTATTTGGCATTTGCCGTCTACATAAAAATCAGTACTTTAGTATCAAGAGTCAAACACATGAAAACCAAGGCAACTTTTCACTTTAGAAAAGCTAGAAAGAAGAATTTTATCTTTAGAAATGATAACTGATTAGAAAAATTAGAATTTTTTTCGATGTGACGTAAATAAAATAAAATTTTAAATAATTATCCTCAATGCACGCACGGTGATGTTTCTTAAATTAATAAATATTAACAAAAATTGGTATATTATTATTTCTACTCTGTCTATATTAATGTTTTTGCCGGTCCTGTATCAATCCTATAAATATAATGTAGATAGGTTTAAAAAAAATTAACAGTTTAATTCATTTGTATGTATAAAAAATGAAATTCAGAAAAATTTGGACCAAGCCCATCCATAGAAATAGAAAATGTTTCGAGCAGACCAGACAGATACAGACCAGCCGGCATCAGAGAAATAAGTAATAAAAATAAAATCAAAACAACAAAATGATCTTATTCTATATTTTATTTTTACTGCCATACCTTCAATATTACTCAACATTACATTCCACACAAAATAACAAACTACATTTGTAAGATTATAACCACAAAACAGAATTTGAATATCTCATAATAACTCATAAAATATAAAATACCATTTAAAAATGCAATATTATTAAAACAAAATGTACGTCAAAATAAAAGAATTATTATATATATTAAAAGTATGTATGTATACGTTAAAAAAATGTGTACATAAACACGAAATATTTTTTCTGTGATTTGATGATGATATCATTTTTCTGTTTTTTGGTATTACAATTACGTATTGTCTAAATTACTTTAAAACATATAATTACATGTATTTAAAAAAATTATTCTTACCTTTGGCAAATCTTTAATGTGATTAGCATCCAGTAATAATTCTTCCAAACTTCTTGAATATCGTAATATTTCTTCAGGAACAGTTGGCAATGAACAATGACGTTTATCGACAAATTCCACTTGGCGATTACAGCCCTTAAACATCGGTATGCACTTAAACATTTTTATAGAAAAAAATGTTTAAATGCTTTTGTATTTTAATATATTTTTTTTCTTTATCTTTATTTATTTTTTTAGTATTTTATTTAAAATTACCACAAATTCCAGAATTATTTATTTTGTGGTAATTACGGTTGTAGAATTAATCAAACAAAAGTGTATGAACACAAAATTTTATATTTTTTTTTACACACGGACACGATAGACACGGTACAGTTAATTTTTAATGAAAAACAAAACAAAAACAACACACACTAAAAATTTTCGAAAGAAAAAAACCAATTTTAATTACATTTTATTAATCATTCGCAAAATTTTTATTTGTTCTTATAATAATACTTTAGAAAAAAATTGATTTTAATTAATTTTTTGTATTCATTGAATATTTTATATTATTATATTACTATTAAATCGATTTGGACATGTACTTTTTTAATTCATAGAAAAATCACATAAAAACACAACGTAATTATTCTTTAAATAAAATGACAAAATACTTCCGTCAAATATATTGTTTAATGAGAAAACACATTAATTACACACGTAAAATCCGATGAAAAACATAAAATAACCGTCGTCACGTACCGTATAAAAATGTTTGTATGTTCTTCACTGTGTGGTTTTATTTTACTAACTAGCAGCAAAGCAGCAATAGCAAAAACAAAATAGCTGTAGGTTCTTGCACTTGCAAAAACACAAATTATCTCTATTTTTATTATACAACAAATAAAATGTTGTGTTGTGATTTTTCCATGAAAATTCCTTACATCTACAATGACAATTTACATGTTCATTTTCATCAACATCATTCAAACAGAAACATCGGTTTCCAAACCGTTCATTTTCGTTACCGATAACCGTGCTAATGCATCGCCGCCGATACCGTCGGAGCAAAAACAAGAGGAAAAAAAATGAGTAACCAAGAAACCACTCTTATACTAACACTATTGCAAACAAACAATACGCATGTATTTACAAATCAAAAAAAAAATAACGCGTCGATTTTACATTTGACAAAAACACAGATTTTTTCTTTCTATTTTTCTTTTATTTACTATTACTTTTCCTTAAAAATGTTTAAAAACCAAATTAACACACACACACGCACGTCACGCACCTTAAACAATTTTTTTCATATTAAATGTGAATGTATCGAAATATTCGATGACGTCACGTTACATGTAAAAAATTTAAAATGATCTCTCACAAATCAAACGCAACTTTGTCAATTTTTTTATGAAGTTGAATATAAAAATAAATCACATTTACATTTTTCTGTAAATTTTTAAACAACAAAGCATTAGGAAAAAACACCAATTACATTTTTTTTAATTGTCGCTTGGAAAATAAAAATGAGTTTATCAAATCAACTGTACACACCTTTTTCTGTACACACAATTTTCTCAACTAAAACTACTTACTAATACTATTGCTACTACACAACAAAAAAAACACAACACAAAATTGATATAAGCTAAATGGAATTGGAATTGATGAAATGGAAAATGGATCGAACATATGTGCATACTGTGCATACATATGCAAAAGCATGCATGAAATCGAAATTACCTCTCCAGTTAAATGTCAAACTGAATATATCAGAAAAATTTTTATTTTCGTAGTTTATTTTAGTCATAAATAGTACTTTTTGTCTGATCATATCAATCTGATTGCTTAAAATGATTATTTTGCGTTCGTTATCTACATTTATGATTGCATTAATTGATTTTCTCGTGTTCTTTTTCTAAACACAGATCAATTTATTTAATCAACGAATATTGTGATACCATTTTTTAAATTAATCTGTAATCGCACCAACTTAAAAGTAAAAAATTATGCTTTTTGAAATTTTTTTATTTTTTTATAATTAATTTTGTTGGGATTATTTGAATTTTAGTTGTTGTTATCTATTATAAACTTGTAACATCAAGGTTTTTTGGTAAAACTTTTAAAAATATTAGGTCAAATTGTAAAAAAATTATGTATTTTAAAAATAAATTTGCTTACTTGATACAGTTCCGAATGTTTTTCAAAACGGAGTAAGAGTATTTAATTGTTTGATATTTAAACCAGTTGTACCAATAATTACTTATTTTACTCTTAATTGACATGTCTATTATGTCAAAGTAACGGTTACTTGGACACAATAACATTGGACGATTCCGATGACAATTCTATAGAAAAATGTAAATGTGAAATCAAATTATTTCTTTATAAATAATTGTTTTTAAAGTAAGTAAACCCAAATTAAAATATATATAATTAATAAAAAATATAATAAATATATATAGTTTGTCTAGGTAATTACAATTTATTTTTTACATATTAATAGTAACTTGGTTTAATAAATATATACCAAAAATTTGCAAAATTTTGTTTTGTGTTAATATAAAATTTCAATTTATTTAACCTATAATACATTTTTTTAAGTATAAAATTGCTGATAGATGATAAGAATAATTCTTATAAAAATAACAAATTATTCTCATAAGAATCGTGTAAACATATTTGAGAATGAATTCAATTCATTCTGATACAACCATTCTGACGAAGTGAACGTCATCGACGTATTGCGTTGTTAACTAATAATTTTAAACAAAAATATTCCCACGAAAAACATTCATTTAATAATATTATTTATATTTTCATTATCAATGCAGCCCTTGACAATTCAATAAGTTGTGACGACACCAACGTCGCCGACTATAGTCATAGACTGTTTCCAGCATTATGTTTGTACATTTTATTTCCATTTTCTCACAACATCCACAAATCAAGAACTAAAAACACTCCAAAATATTTTTGAACGCATTTTATTATTAAAAGCACGATGATGGCTGCCCTTGTAAATGAGCCGCGTGGTTTTTATACCTATCCAATCATATAGCCACACCCACACACGATATTGTAATGGCGGCAATGGTGTGTGTACAGGTTCAGAGGTACAGTCACTATATTTTACTCAAAATCAAAAGCAAGCGCACACCTTAAAGCTAGAACCACAATGACGTTACGCTCACTATATTCTCAGCGCTGTGAAATAGAAAAAGAATTTATATTGTACTTCTCGTTAATACTTAGAAATTAAGTTTTTAAATTAAAACAAAGATGTCAAGAAAAAAAGGAAAACACCGTTGATGTAACAAAAAATTTGTGCAAATTGGATAATATATTATTTTTAAATTTTTATAATTATTCGATTAAAAAACAATTTTTGAAGTTTGGTTAGGGAAGGCTGGTTTACAAAAGAGGTGTCGAAGTGAAAATTTATTAATTTCTCATGTAAATACAACAACAAATTCATCCTTGTGTTTTAGTGAAAAACTCTCGGACAATAATTCGCGTTTGCAAATCTATTGATGGGATATTTTCTTGACAAGGGGATTTTTATCTCTTGTTTGTAAGCCCATATGATATTTAATTTTTTTTTTTTCATTTTTAAATCATAATTAATTTCAGTCACTGATAAAACACACGCATACACTTTGTGTGAAAGAGATAAATATTCAATCAATGAAATTATTTTTTGACAGTTTTGTATTATAGATCTTCCTCTTTCTGGACATTCCTTAGACCCGCACATAATTTGCATATTATTCATACCCCCTGTTTTTTTTTTTTTTATTAAAAAAAATTAAAATTGAGTATAATTCGGGCTTAAACAAGAATTAGCGTAACAAACAGCGTCATTTCTCACAAGTGAACCCAGTGAGCGTACTATTATTGTGGTTGTACCATAAACCAAAAATAAAGGATGAAAATAATTTGATAAAATTTGATCTGTATCATATTCATTCATATTTTGTTTAACAAATATTAATTAATAAAAATTACAAATTTGTTTTAAAAATATGATAAAATTCTATTGTGTTATACTATCAACAAGATATACATATTGATTGAATAAATTTTGATTTTCTTGTAAAAATAAATTGTGATTGTTTGTAAGGAAATATTTTCTGCGCTATTTTTTCTTGTAAAGTGATGGTGGATGAAATGCACCCTGGCTGGCTGGACTGAATAGTGTAATATTGGCATCATAAAAAGAATATGCAAAATACGTTTTTCTTTCAAGACGCGAGTGCAATGTATTTTTACAAATTTGTAAAGTAAATGAACAATAAAAAAAAGCGGTTAAAATAATTAAATTTTATTGGTAAGTTAAAATATTTTGTATTGTATTATTCTTTTTTTCGTTTTGCAATGTCTTTTCATTTTGTTTATTATTTACTGTTTGTATATTATAATATCATTCAATTATTTTTAATTTTTAGAATTTTTTACAACAAAATTTAAAAATTTTGATGCAAACGCATACAATCATAAGTTGCATAAATATATAAAAAAAATCGAATACTACGCATTTCGGTATCGGTAGTACTTAATACAATATAAAACATAATACCATCATATACATGTTTTGATTATACCTATCTCACATCTCGCTCATATGCACTAGTATTTTGTGCAAATCGAATAAATTATTAAATTAATTATTATTACTGATAACAAGTTTCTGTTTTTGTTATTATGAATTATATATCTCGTTTGGGTTTAAAGAAAAGTCGTTTCATAGCTCATTTAATTGATAAACATTTATAATTATCGTCTTTCAAAAAAATCTTTATTTTACAACAACAAAGAAAGTAACTTCGTTCTTGCTATTCTTCATTGAATATTGATTAATGATTAGAGACCATTTTACATATAATATATAATTTGAAAAATATGTATTTGCGTTTTTGGGGTGGGGGTGCTTGAGTTCCAAATCACTTAGTTAGAAATTGTTGAATTAAGGAAATATACTTTGTTCGATAATTCCAGACCAATTTGTGAATTATTATATACATATATTTGCATACAGACTTATTTCCATTATGCCCATTATGGTAGCTACCATCTCACAAGCTCCATATACGTTGAATCCCGACTTTATTGTATCATTGATCCTAATTTGCTTAATTAACTACAACGCTTGGTTCTGATTTTTGTAACTGTAAACATACATCTGTCCATCTGTCGACCACTTAATAATGGTCACGGAATTGGTTCCAATATCCAGCCAAATCTAATGCACCTAGTAATATCTGCATTTTTTTATATATATATTATATTTCATACAACGTTCTATTTTGCATAAAATAGCTTTGCCTACACATAGTAAACTTATAATTCCGGTGTATAATTGAAAATGAGAAAAACGAAAAATTAAACTAAATGCAAAATCTATCAATCGAATATTCTTTAGATCAGCGTGAGTATTACACAGAATAGCCGAACTAAATGATGTACGCTATTTAAGTTTTGTTAATATGAACCAGCTTTTATGTCGTTCCATTTTTTAACCTATCTTATTTTTAGATTGTCCAATATTTCTCTAAATTGATTTAGTAATAGACGTCTATCTTATAGATATTGTGATTGTAACGAAACACGGCAAAGTTGAGTTTATCGCTGTAACATAAACCCGTTAATATGTACTCCACTTACAGTAATATTACTAGTTATTTACCTACTTAAAAATAATTGAATAAATTAACGCAACTATAAAAGCATAATTACGGATCAATTGGTGTATTCGTAAATCATATACGGAATAACTGAACAACTTGATTGTAAGTAGTTTGCTCGCCATCGGTAATAATAATGCAAACTGGTATAATGACTGCTACCATACCATATCTAATTCATTTTATTTTATTTAAAGCAATTCTATCCAATTTTTTTTACACTGAAACAAATACCTAATGTACATTGATGGTCATTATAGAGTGTGTTCGCCGTGATGTTTACTATTTTTATTTTTACTCGATAAACGAACGTATTTTCATCAAATATTGTGACGACTAGAAAATTATGTAAAATTTTGAGTAGAAATAATGTGCCATCAAAGCCCACTATTTATCGTTTAACGAAAGATTTTCAAAAAAAGATGCTCTTTAGCAGGTAAGCTGCAAGCCTGCAGGGTCATACCTTACGAGAAGATCAGCTGAAAATATTGCTGCTATTCTAGAGAGTGAACAAAACAATTCATCATCCTCAATTCAACACCGTCCGATATCGTACCGTGATTGATAACTTTTTGATACCAGAATTTGATGTTTTGCACTTGGTGGTTGTGGTTCTAACAAGACGGTACAAATTCACATCCAGTCAATGTTACAATGGAATTACTGTAAGTAGTAAACCTTTCCGGCGAACGCGCTGTACAAAATACCAAAACACAAAAATTATATAATTTATCTTTTTAATATCCATTACAATTATTTAAGTGTCGTACTTCAAAAATTTAATATTATATTCTTTTTTAATTGTATTGTCTATTATCAATACGATTGGAATTTATTTAAAAAAATATGGATCGAATATGTTATATGTTGTTGCTTTTGTTTATGTAAATAAAGTATTTGATTCAGCCTGTAGCTGTTTGGTAAAATACATAACTTTCTACCAAATAGCATCCGTGCACATTTTGTTTTGAAGGTTTTTTTTATATGGTTTTGGGGATTTGAAATATATATCTTATTAGTAAACATTATTTTTCATTGTTTTTTATCATCATTAATTTTTGGTTGTTTTTTCGAAGGATCATATAACATCATTAAAAAGTGACATTTTGTTTTGTTTTAGCGCCAAAGTGTTCACTTCTTTCCAGGTTTTACTCTATAATTGGCATTGGTCCTCCCAAATTTTTCCGGCCATGATGAATTCCACTGCAAGGAATCACCTGTTATGTTCACCACATTCATCCCGCTTTGTCAACTTAATTAGATTATCAATACCTCCTTACCATCGGGCTATCGAACATGATCTATACTCCTTTATGGAACGCCATCAGTTGTTATCCGTCTACTGAAGTAACAGAATTCATACATCTTAATTTGTCCACTCTTTTTGTGTAGCTTTTTCCAATAATTCAGAATTACTTCCTGCACCCAAACCTGGTCTATCATTGACAGTTTGGCTATAGTTAAAATATTTGATGCAAAAAGTTCGAATGGTATATTTTTTACTAGTGAATTTTCTACTTTTGAGTGTATTCATTGCATCACGTAGTTTGCCGGTTTTGTAATTTATATTAGAGCGATGTGTGCGGTATGCTTTGCGAAACGAATTGAAGTGATTTTAGAAAATAGATATTGTTATTATAGAACAATTCAGTAGTATCATCTTTAATTAACAAAAATCAACGCCTGCACTCAATACTAGGTAATCAGTAAGAACAGTCCTACTTATATACAAATTACCATTTTAACCAGTTTCAGCAGCACTTTCTACATCAGTTCCGAAGACTGATGTGCGCATCAAATCTGATTTTCAAGTATCACACTTTGCCGACAATAGCTGAAGCAGTTTAAAAAATCTCTTCCTTTCTTTCAATTCGATCTGGAACTAGATAGATAATAGTTGTATTTCTATAAAACTGCAGTTTTTAACAACATTTATTATGCAAAAATGATGAATGATAAATTTTTCTCAATTTTTGGAAACGCGTTAATGTAACCATACAATTTTTTTTTTGTCAAGTCTATAATGTATTCTTGTCATATAGCACTTTTTCAATTGTTATAAAATTATTAAAGTGGTACGTAACAAATCGAAACTAGTAGTCATTCTGATTGGCTGGGGTAAGACTTTCGATAGTTTTTCCAGTTTTTGCAAACATGTGTGTGTGTGTGTGCGTGTATCGTTGTCATCCATCTTAATCATATCTTTATTGGGTTTAAAGTATTATTTAAATAAATTAATTGTTATCGTTAGCGATGAGCAGTAACAGTTTCACTAGAATTTAAGAGCTCATAATACACCACTAACGCACCCTTCTTGTCTCACACAGAGTAGAGAGCTTTTTTTTTCAAAATTAGTTCATTTAGCTGGGAATGTACAAGCTTGAAAAAAATTATATTCCTCTGAATCGTTTTTTCGTATTTCTTCACCAAGAAGACAATGCAGTGGGTTCATTATTAACATCAGCACCGCACCACATTACTCCATTAAACTTCCTATACTTTTTTACTACTTGTAATATTGCGTTCCCCATCTTTATAATAATTTTTCTGCTTATCTGCATAATCCGCATACATTGGTCAATTCTAGTGCAAAGTATTAAAGTAAATGATTACAGTCATTTACGTTCGACTGCTAACTAAGCAATTGTTACGGACCGCATTGTGTCCTGTATTAGGATCCCAGCGAGCCAAATCTCAATTCCACAACAAGATGACTTCCGCGTAGGGGTTTTCCCTATACAGCAATGAAACTGGTATGTCGGTTTGGTTATTCTCATATGTATTTGAGAATGTATTTCATGTGAGGATAATGCTTCACCTACAATCACGTTATTATTTGAGCACAAGTCCGCCCAATATTCGCGACGCATCATCAAAGGTATACTTAGTTAGTATTGAAACACCACCCGCCAAAAAAAATCGACTGCACACAGGATCGACACGTTTATTTGCAGCTAACTGTCCATTTCGTTCATTTGCACCTCTATGAATTACAATTTGTTTGGCTTTACAATGAGAAAATGTGATATGGTTTGAGTGTCTATAATATAGGTTAACCATATGGCACGAATCTCGATTAGCTAATCAATGTAATACAATCTATAATGCCGATTAAAATTACAAATTAAATAAACTATTATATTATATTATAAATAAAATGCCAAACTATTTATAAATCGATATATATTTTATTTCTATTAAATATTAATTTAATTTTTTTAATTTAATTAATTTCATCTGCAGGTACAGATATACCAAATAAATATAATTATGGAAAGAATGACTTCAGCTGAAGTAGTTATTCATAAGCTACGAATTTTAGGTAGACGATATTTTAAGAAAAAACTTAGTAAAAAATTCGTTCAACAATTTACTGTAGATTTTAAGAGATATAAAATTTTTGATTATTGCGGGGAAATAATTACTAATACGGAAGATGATGATTACAATGACGATGATGATAATGATTATGATAGAGACATAGATGATGGTAAAGATGATAATGATAATGATAATGACAATGATAATGATGATGATGGTGACGTTGGTGTTGATGATGGTGGTAATAATGCTGCTGATGGTGTTAATGCTGCTGATGGTGTTAATGCTGCTGATGGTGTTAATGCTGCTGATGGTGTTAATGCTGCTGATGGTGTTAATGCTGCTGATAACCATGATAATGATAATGTTGTTGCAGATAATGATAATGATGTTGGTCATAATGATAATGTTGTTGGTGAAAATGATAATGATAATGTTGTTGGTGGTAATAATAATGATAATGATGTTGATAATAATAATGATAATGATGAGAGTGCTAGAATTGCAGATAATTATAGTCGAATGGTTGTAATCGATTTTAATATTGGCAATATTATTCCGACTAGGAGCAAACCATTTAAATCTATATCAAATATAGATGAAATTAAATCATATTTTCAAAATAATCTACAATTATTTGCTCATTTACATGTAATTTGTACATCATATAATGTATTATGGAGAGAAGGACTGCATTTAACTCATTGGGCACAATTTGAAAAATTGTTGAATATAAAAAAATATATTGGTTATTTTTTATTTTTAATAAATTTATCACAATTTGATCTAAAGGAAAGAAAATATTGGGAATTGACAATACTTGCATCAGCAACATATCTGTCATTATCAACAACTCCAGGTGCACGACAATTTGGTGCATTTTCACAATGTGTATTTAAAAAAATATTAAAACAATTTAATTTAATAAATTATAATTTTGATAATGCGGAAGATACTAACAATATGTATAAAAGTTTATCATGGTTGCTTTCAACTTTAGAAACATTTTCGAAGGTATTTAGTTTCCGTGAATATAGTGATTTACGTGAATATTTTATAAAATGTATAGTCCAAATTTTGACACACTTCTACGATAATGGTTTTCTAAACCAATGTAAGTATATTTTTATTTTATAATGAACCTCACATCAGTATATATTCTTTGAGGTAGTTTCTATTTCTATTTTTATGATTTTTTTTTTTTTAAGTTCATTACAGACAAGTTGGTAAATTACTCCGCATATAGTATATAACAATTTACCAATTGTACTGCAATTAACGAAAGTTACCATAGATGTTTTCAAAATCCTGTTATTTTTATATGGTTGATTAGTCCATAGTGATGTGTGTGCAGACAATGTTAATCTTTGAGTATCGTCCAACACATTATTTTCAAAGATGTCCATTTTTCTTTTTATTCCATAAATGAACAAATGGTCACCCAGCAGAAAAATTTCAGTATTAAAATAAATAAATACCGAAAAATTTCCTATGAAAAATAACGGGACATTAACCTGCTATATTTCATGATTAATAAACATCGGCGTTATTCAACTGCGCTACTGAATGTTTCCTTATCTAACGATATATATTATACAAAATCATAACTGTAGCTTACAAAAGTAATGTATGGAATTAATCAGTATTGATCATTAATTAATTAATTAATTAAATTATTCAATGGGTAAAAAATTTTTGTCATGTTGTGGAGTTAATCTTAATTATTAGATAAATTTGTTTTGAATATAAACAGTCAAGTGTCTTGACTGTAAAATATATAAAAAATTATCAAATTATTGACTACAGAACATCTATATCTCTAGTACATTTTTAAATATATATTCTGATCGCGAATAAGTTTTCTATGGTGCATGAAAATGAAATTGAATTGAAGTACTCATGTACCATACCTTATTATTATTTATTTAATTAACATATAAACATACAATAAAAAAAATATAACGATTTGACGATTTCCTCTCACTGTCATTCAAAAAATATTTTATGTGTACACAATATTAAATCTATATATTGAACTTACAATGCAATTTTTCACTCGACGCACGGCTTGCACGACCCTCAGCAGATTCTTATTTGTTACAAAAAATGAAATGTTATTTTTTTTATTTTTTTTTTATTGTAATTATAATACGAATGCGAATATCCAAACCTGGTAGTGGTTCTCATTCCATTCAATATACTCTTCATATAAAAGCACATTTGTAATATAATTTTTCTGTTTTTGTATATTACTGTCTTACATAATTTTATTCCAATGCCCTACAGAAACGAATAACGATCAGATAGAGATACCCGCAATTATAATGTTGTTCTCAATTTATTTTATATTTATATTTATTAAATAATTAAAAATAATATTCTTTTTTCTCTCCGATACATTTCTTATAGTTTCATATCTAATATTCCAGGTTTGCTTTTTGATATTGGATATGTTAATTTTAGATATCCATGGGTCTGTGACAGAAAGTATGCAAATTATATTGGACAGTACATTTAAACTAAATCGATATAAGGCTTTTGATGCAATATATACATGTCCACCATTCTATTTTAAATCAATATGTTTATGGTTTATTTGCCAAATTACCGATAATAAATGTGCACGGTCTGCAGTTGCTGTTGTATTACAAAATTTTATTAAAAGCACGCTAACAAAGGCACAAAAAAAATTGACAGATAATGAATTCAATGATAATTTATATGTAGCGTTACGGTATGATAATGCAATGATAACATATTGCAACCAATCAATAGTACCATTTTTGATTGAACTATCATGTAGTAAAATATTGCAATATCGTTTCAATTGTTTACTATTAATTGATGATATGCTGAATTCTAATTTACAATATAAATATTCGATATTTCCTGAGGAACTACCAGAAGTACCACGTGAACCACCTTTACTGAAGATATTGTCCGAATTTTTAGTTGATACTGACAATAGTATGAAAGTAAAAGCAATTGGTACATTCATTGGTTTAAAAACGTCAGAAAATATTGTGTGTAACAAAATTCTATTTGTAAGTATTAATTTTTACAGTTTTATATAAAAAAAGTTCAAAAAAAAATCGTTTAATAATAAATTTATTTTATTTTATTTTATTATAGGAATTATTAGCTAAACCAGATGCCAAAGCTGCGGATACTTATAAAGATATTAAATTACCAGATTTAGATCTAGAATTAAAAATTATAAAAGATGATCTTTTAGATATTGCAATACATAATTTAAATAATAATTTAGTACCAGTGCGCCGTATATCTTTGCAATTATTAGAATTTTTAGGCGATACAAAATATGATATTGTCGAATTCTTATTATCAAATGAATTTTATAAATTATGCGCAGATGAAGCACCAACAATTAGAATACAGTTAATTAATTCAATTGGTAATATATTGCAAAAGAATAAAACCAATGAATTACTAATAAATGTATGGATAAAAGTAACAATGAATTTAGCAAATGATCCAGATAATGCTGTACAAAAAACAGCATTACAATCCTTTAAATCAAATATAATTAATAATATTGTACCATATCAGAAGGAATTAACTGAAGAACAAATATTTCCATGGCATTTATTTCGTACAATTTTAACATCAACTGAATGTCCAAATTTTCGTGTATGTCTTGAAAACTGGATTAAACTGGAACTACTAACGTAAGTGTATTTTTGGTATTGTTTATTTGATTTGATTATATTTATTTAGCCTTAACTTAACAGATATTTCTAATATATCTATTTGTACCATTGTGCCTCTGGAATCTATATCTACTAATACTGATTAAAAGTGTCATTTATCAGCCGCTATAAATTATGGGTTACAATTTAAAGAAGAAAATTATAAGTTGACTTTAGTATGACCATGCAAATTCCTCCAAGAGGAATCATTAGATAGATATTGTTAAATCGAACATTACAAAAAGTTTATAAATTATTTTTTGTCTGCATAGACAGGTGCTGTAATGTGCTGTCGCCTTCTTATTAAAGAAATAATGTCTGACGATTCTACCAGTAATTTTATTTGTAGACATATCGATTTATCCAGAAATGTGCTGTATCAACTGACAAAATTTTTCAACATGTTTCGACAATAAATTGAAATTAAATTTATTTAAATTTAAACGCGTTGTTACTTGGTAAAACAATCCATGATGAAAACCATAATATACTGAGAATAAACATAAATTAAATAAAACTGAAGAAAATTGTTACGTTTGCCTATCGAAAGTTTTTATCACACCTTTTGGGTGAACGTCTATAAAATCATCACTCAATAATTTAATTTCCTTCTAGGTTTCTATTTTTCAATTTAAATATTGAAAGAATCAGAATTAATTTATTGTATAAACGGACTATCGATAATTCAATCGGAATAATTTTTCATGATAGTTCGGGTGAAGGGGTTATTTCGTTTAGAGAACAATAAAGACAATAATTATGATCATTTGAACCATGGACCTTCTCCATTATATGGAAATATTTGCAGAACGGTTGGTTAAAACAGAAAACATTATTTTTATTGAATCCTAAAAAAATAGCATTTAACTAGCCCATGGAACGCTCAGCTTGACGATCGTTTTGCAAGAACTTTATCCGCTGTGCCAATCTATTAAAATAATTTCAAATATTTTTAAAATTTTTACTCATAATTTTTCTCTTAGTAATAAGTATTATTTTATCTATTTACAGTAAAGATACATCGAAAATAATTGGAACATATTTATCAACACCATATTCAACGGAAGCATGGACGTTATTGTCAATGCTGGCATCCAAATTAAAAACAATTAATCCAAATATGATTGTAGAACAATTAATAAAAAGTATTACTCCACAACCAGAGGTAAATTTTATAAATAAATTAAAATTATAAAATTCACATAATTTAAATTAAAATTTAATATTGCTTATTTGTTAGGAACACTTTATTGATAATTCATATTTTCAATTGGAAGCATTAAATTGTTGTTTAGATAAATTAACACCAAAAATGAAATTGAAAACACTTATTATATTAAAAACATACTTAGAAAGTGCTGGTGTAATACCGCGGAATATTCAAAATGTTGTTGAAATATGTTCGAAATTAACTGGTGATGATAAAGAAACTCGTAGTTATACAAAACATTTGTTCAATAAATCGGTGGAATATATTTTAAAATATAAGAAATTATTAAAGGTTTCATATTTGTACAATGCACAGTTAATTAATTATTTATATATATTTTCGGAAACTGCAATTGGAATGTCACTTACCAAAGAACACCCAGTTATTGTATTTTTAATTGAATATTTAGTTGATATAATTGAAGGTAGAGAAAAATGTAAGTTATTATATTTTAATAAGAAATTACGAACGTTACTAATCAATAATAGTATTTAAAAATAATTTAATCCATTTGCAGGTAAAAAGGATATTTCATTCGTGCGTAATATAACTTGTGTTTTAACAGTAATGGTTCGTATATCTTTATTTAATGATAAGATGCGTGGTATGATATCTGTGATTTTATGCAAAATAATACAAATGGATAATGATGAAATTGTTTTAACTGCAATATGGTGCATACGTGATATATGTAAAAAGTAAGTTAAAACATGTATTTATATTTATAATATTAGGACCTTGCATTAATAATGTCGATTTGATAACAGTTGGCGTAACTGACGTTGTGTGCATCGGAACACACCGCGGCCATATTCTTTTTTTTTGTCTGTCATTACTCTATAAATTTCAGTATATGTCATTTCGTTGAAGTGTAAACAACAAAGTTTTTTTTTGCTTCGAACATGTCGAATTATGTGCCTGAAAAAGTTGTTTTGCGGGGAATTTTAATAACTTTCTTTTAATTTGAAGAAAACCGCTGCTGATAGTTATCGATTGTTGGTAGAAGCTTACGGTGAACATGTTCCAAATCAAAAAACTTGTGAACGGTGGTTTACACGCTTCAACTTCACAATCAAAACGCGATATTCATTGCCAGAAGGTAATGCTGTGCATTTGGTGGGATCAGAAAGGTGTGGTGTATAACGAACTGTTAAAACCAAATGAAACGGTTACAGCTGATCGCTACCGACGACAACTGGGCGAATTGGCAATAAAATTTAACGAAAAACGACCATTGATAGCTCGAAAACACCACAAAGTTTTATTTCACGATGACAATGCCAGACCACATCGTGCAAACATCGTTAAGGAAAAAATAAAGAGGCTCGGTTGGGATCATCTTGATCACCCCCCGTACTCTCCAGACCTTGCTCCTTCTGATTACCATTTGTTCCGATCAATGCAGGTCAGCCTGACAGATGTACGCTTTCGAAATGCTGAAGAAGTGCGAAAATGGGTCGATGAATGGATTGGGACAAAAGATGAAGAGTTCTTCACACGAGGAAGACGACCACGATTACGTATTTGGGGGTGCCTACGGTACAATCCAATTTAGAAGGCTGAAATGTACTTTAAAAAGGTTTTAGGTTAACCAAATCGTCGTGAGCTAAACAATATGCTAAAATACAGTGCTATAAACATTCAAACAGGTGCTCTGATTCCGATGAGTGAAATATGCGGAGGTTTCTTCAGGCTGAAGTATTATCTTCTTTTATGTGAAATATCACCGTGGCCTCTATTTAATCGCCTTCAACAGATAAATGAGCAATCGATTGGGTACGCATATGACATATAATGTTAAGGGCTACTTTAGTGGAAATATATACATGTGGACAAAGCAATGGTTGGTAGAATCGCGACCATAAATGCTGCGAGATCAAAAAATATTATCTTCTCTATAAAGATCTTCTTCTGAATACATTTTTAGTATAGAATTTTGTACCTCAATTGAATAATTTCAAGAATATCGAGTATATATGTGCATAAGATTGACATGGAATAGACACCAGAGGAATAACAAGCTTCATGGATGGATCCTTCTTGGGGGACAGTGCTACAATTTACTCCAGTGAGCTTGACCTTCCCGGCATATTAGCCTGGGGAAATACACCGCGGTGTATTAGGGTGATATGTTGGCATTAAGACATACTTTGGATTATTTAAAGGTGAGCCGGGTGCAGGGAAATAAAATCCTAACTTCACTGGATAACCAGGCTGTGATCAGAATCATGGAATGGATAAATATGTCTACATCTTTAGTATTAGAATGTTTCGAAAGGTCAAACCGGCTTGCAACTTTAAATGACCTCACCTTGGTTTGGGTAAGGGGACACATGGGGATCGATAAAAAATTTAAAGGCGGACAACTTCGAAAAGAAGGATTCGGCCTTGATTTTCAATGATCCGGAACCATATTCTGCCAATGGCGTTGGTATGGTGAAGGATCTCATCGAGCAATGGATCATGGAAGAACATCTGAAACATTGAGACAACACTAACTAGCTCTTAGATATTCTACAGTAAATAACTCCAGGCTAAACATGAAACTAAAGAAATTGGTGGCAATTGTTACTGCAACTGACAAACATGTGAAGATATTTGTAGACTGGATGGAAGACGACGAGACTGCGACTCATGTTGTATGTCGATACCCGGTTTTGACAACTTGAAGATTGAAGGTGACGGGATTTCATCTGATAAAAGAGGCGGATATGTTTTAGTTGCCCTTCAAACAGTGCTGCGACGGGATGGCTTAATTCTCATCATGGCAATCCAACAACAATTGTTTGCTCGGTAGAGAGACGAAAAAGGAGGTGGTCTGATTCGATATCCTCCGAAATATTTTAATAATAACGTAGAGTAGACGAATTAGGGAAATAATTCGGGAGTTAAAACCTACAATATATCAGTGTGTCGAAGGATATGTGAAGTTAATTGGAAGCTCTCAGTCATTGAGGCAAATAAAAATGAAGCTTAACTATGATGATAAGATCTATAATAACAATAACATAATCTACTGTTGTGTGGTGGCATACACAAGTACAGAATTAACCTCCCTATATATTTTGTCATTAGATTTTGCTGTAATTTTGTTGTTCATGTTGAGACAGTGATACATTTACTTGCCTATTAAATTTACCCAAAATTGTTATATCACACAGGTTAAATGTGTCAAATCTATTAATAATTGCGATATTTGTTATATTTTTAATTATTTCAATATTTATTGTCACTCGGGTTTCTCAGAACACAATCAAATTTAAATTTATCAATTTAATGGTTATCTTTTACACACATTTCTTGTTTAATTTTTAATTTCATTTCGTTTAATTATTTTGTATTCTATCTATCGTTTAGTGGATCAGCTTACCAAATGAAATATATTATTCCAAAAATGCTACCACTTACACGTCATAAATGTGATGCGATACGCAAAAATGTATTGGAATGTTTGTTGACATTAATTATTGAAAATACAATAAAATTTAGTGATTATATGCAAGTTTATTTAGCGGCATCGGTTGCTGATAATGTGAGAGAAATCCGTGAATTAACACGTGAAATTATTGAAAAATCAAATGAAAACATGGCATTAATACCAACAGTTTTATTTTTATCCGTGTTTATATTTAATGATGTTAAAGATTTTAATCATACAACATTTCAAATATCAACAATGCATGAAAATATTGCTTTTGCACCCTATAGGGATTTGCCATCACCATTATATGGTTCTAATTATAGAAAAAAAAGGATATGTGTCTATCGGTATTTAATTGAAAATTTGAATACAGTGCTTAGTTACAAATATTTAGATAATTTTGATAAATTGTATAATATAACTAAATTGGAGAAAATATTTGAAAATGGTGCCAATGCAATTGATGCACTTAAAGATTTTCTTTATATATGTAATATAATATGTATTCGAAAAATGGAATGTGCAATTATATTTAGAAAAAATATTGATCAAAATGTAAACGAAGATGAACTAGATGAAGAACAACAACTAGAACAACAATTACGTATACTTAGAAGATTGAATAGAAATACTAAACATATACCAACAGAAGATGAATTATGGACGATAGTTAATAATATGGCCAAAGAATTACCAGATTTTTTTGCCAAACTTTTACTTTTGGATAAAACATTTGAATCACAAACCATGCAATTATGTAAATCATTTTATATGCATTTTAACGCTCAAATTAATTTAGATGATCATTTTTGGACACAATTTAAAAATATACCTAGTGTTAATGGTAACGAATATAATGAAGTTGATAATGATTATAATGAAGATTATGATGGTGATGATGAAGATGATGACAAAGACCGTAATAACCAAGCTAATGTTGATTTAAGTATTAATAATAATAATAATAATAATAATAATAATAATAATAATAATAATAATAATAATAATAATAATAATGATAATGATAATAATAATAATAATAATAATAATAATAATAATAATAATAATAATAATAATAATAATAATAATAATGATAATGATAATAATAATAATAATAATAATAATAATAATAGTAGCAATAATAATAGTAATAACAATAATAATTGTAATAATAATAATAATTATAATAATAATAATAATAGAAATATAAACATAAATCATGGCAATAGCGATAAAACTGATAATGACCCAATTGCACATTGTAACGACATAAATCATAGCAATAGCAATGAAAATATTGATGAACCAATGGAACATAACAGTTTTAATGATCTGGAAAATGGTAAACAAAACAATATAAATCATATCAGTAACACTGAAAATCTTAATGAACCAATGGATCATAACAGTTTTAATAATCGGGAAAATGGTAATCATAACAGTAAGAGAAAAAATATTAAGGAACCAATAGCTCATTGCAGTTATAATTTTCGGAACAAAACTAATCACATAAATATCGATCATAACGGTAATACAAAAAATATTAATGAACCAATAGCTCATTGCAGTTATAATTTTCGGGACAAAACTAATCATAAAAATATCAATCATAACGGTAATACAAAAAATATTAATGAACCAATAGCTCATTGCAGTTATAATTATCGGAAAAGAGGTAATTATAGGCCACCACCTATAATTTATAGTGATTCTGATGATGATAGTTAATAGTCTGGTTTTAAATTTGTAAACATATGGAAAAACAAAGGATAATTATTTACGGTTTAAAACCGAGTTATATAGAGTACAAAGTAGATAAGAAATTATTTCTAAACTAATGTTATACATTTGAATATTACGCATATATGTTATCTTTAAAACTGTTCATATACATCTCTCATGCTGAATAGTATGT
The DNA here is from genome assembly GCA_910594885.2 of Bibio marci. Taxonomy (NCBI): domain Eukaryota; kingdom Metazoa; phylum Arthropoda; class Insecta; order Diptera; family Bibionidae; genus Bibio; species Bibio marci. The sequence goes on from OU343114.1 coordinate 59,033,331, forward strand.
ATATATAGGTCACTAAAGTACAAATATCTATGGGAACGCTCAAATGACACAAATAATATATTCTATTTGTTAAAATATTATATTATTTACATTCAACAAAAGTCTAAAATACTTATGTCACTTTTGATAGTAGCCACTTTATGCGTTGCAGTAGGCATATAAGTTCTCTGATATAAAATCATTCCTTCTACGTCGTCAGAATACAAATTTTTTATGAAAAATATAATGTGTAAGAATTGTTACCTGATTTTTTTTTCTTTTAATTTTTTGACAGAACTTTTTTTTATTTTTTTAAAGAAACAATTAATTAATTTTTATGAAAACTAACTATTTATTAACATAAATAATAAACAATAAGAATCACAAGTACATTTACAATGCGTAAACAATAAATAATAATAATAATATATAAAATGAGAGAAACAACTAATTTTACAGGCAATCACTTTACAATGAGCAATGAACAAAAAATACTAATTTTAACGTAATGTGGTTTCAACATTGGACGTCTAGATCTTGTGATATCCGTTCGTTTTTATTTTTGTGGGGATATGGTCAAGTCATTTGTTTGTTTTTTTTTTTTTTTTTTATCTTCGTTACCACAGCTAAAACGGTTTTATTGAAAAATCTCGAATACCTTAGCATGTAAGCTCAAACGTAATCATTTTGCAGAAAACAAGTCTATAATATATTAAAATAATACGTCAAAGTGATTCCCCATATTTGAATTAAATTAAATTAAATGAAAATTTTTTAAATTTATAAATATATGAGAAAACATTTAAAAAAAAATTCATAAATACCTCAAAATATGTACTAAATTGAAGACAAAATTACCATTAATTCCTAACATATAAATAAATAGCGATACACGTTCACAATATACATAAACTCAATCCGTCTATTGGTGAGACCATAGAAGTATTATGGCGACGCCATATATTTACCACGTAGCATGCAACAAAATGTTTGAGTAAATAATTTTTTAAGCATGCAGAATGATTTATATAGAATGTGAAGTTTTTATTGAAAATTTTCATTATTGTTCTGTTCCAATACAAATTATTAATTTTGAATTTTAATCTATTTTAAAAAAGATAAAAAATATTAAATAATAATAAATGACTTTGACAAAAAATCACATCTGGATGGATGGATAGTTTGATCGAAAAAATATTGATAAACCAACAACAGTCGATCTATAGGTGATTTTTTCCAACTTTTATCTACACACAATATACTGTGCACTTTTCATAGTGCAGTTTTTTTGTAATCGTTTCATACTACAAAAAAATTTTTTCCTTTTAACGTTTTTTGGACAAAATCCAACACCAAAATTTCCTGAAAATTTGGCTCCGCTCGTATACGTACAGAGGAACTTGAATACCACATGAATTGATTGAAAGATTGAGCAAAGTCGCACTTCGAAACAGGACCACGTTAACGGCGAAACGAAATACTCTGGGTCCAAATGGTTTTAGCTTCTGACAGACAATACTTTGAGTGATATATATATATATATATATGACAGTACCGTACGATTTATTTTTAAATTTTCTACATTGACATCATCAGATAACATATTTTAATAAATAACCGAAAATCACAATTACAATTACAATTATATTGTATAATATATAGGATAATTTACATACACAAAAGTGGTTCAGTGGCACAGTCATTCAATCCGGATTCATGCGGATGCGGGTTCGATTTTCAGTAGCCATATGGAAAAAATGTACAGTATTTTTAATACTAAAAATTATACAAATAATATTATCATTTGTTCGATTATGAAATTTATGAAAATATTGTATTGGACGCTGTTCAGTTATTAAAGATGTATCTATAGACAAATCAAATTCAGTCGTAAGAATAATTGAATCAATAATGGATCAGTGAATTGGTGAATTGCTATATAATCACGTACGGAGTAATTTTCCAATATAACTGCAATGTTAAATAGTTATGTTGTAACACGAACGCAAATATTGCGGGGAAATGATATGGTGTATAGCTGAGTAATCAACCCATATATTCTACGCAGTAGGTGATCGAAAGCGGTACCAAATTTTGGTCTGATTCGTTATCTCCCGAAAATATTTATTTATAAATACATTATATATTGGCTAAATATAATTTCCGGTCACTGCATAAACAAGTAACTTGACATATATCCACAAAAAATTAATCAATGGCGGTAAATCACATAACTTTTCTCTGTTTATTTCTCAAAATAATTCTATGATACGTTAAATTTGGTTATCAATTAATCCATGGTATGTATATGCAATGCATACAGCATAACTCGTAATGCCGTAACTGATTTTGATAATTTGAAATGATAATTCTTTGTGTATGTTGCTGTAATTTAAAGCGCTCCACAATGAAAAGACATTGTTAAAATAATAGATAAAAATATTTATGCCTATCGAAGGTTCTATCGCACATCAATTGATGGATAACCTTTTATTAATTCAATTTTAAATTTAGAATTAAGATGATTTTTTTTTTAATTTTACTACAAAAAATTTTATATTATTCTTCATTTAATTTTTAAATAATGTGCAATTATTTATAATTATTGAAAATGAAAATGAGGCATATGTGTATCCAAACAATTAATTTATTGATATTTTGGACACATTTTTTTCTTTTTTTTTTTTGTTATTTATAAGTATTGAATCATTCATTATTATTATCATCATCATCATTATCATTAATATTAATTGTATTAACCAATACAATAAAAATGTAATTATTATTATTATTATTATTATAATTATTGTTCATGTGTTTTTTTTTTATTTCTTGTCATTTATTTATGAATATATATATCGATTTTCCTCAGGACATGTCACTGAAAAATTATAATTATTATTTTTTTAAGTAAAACAATTTTTTTTTAACAGTAGATAATTAAGAATATAATAAATTAATGATAAATTAATATAAATTTTAAAGTTATTAAATCTTTTTTCGATATAAAATAAAATAAAAATTGAAAATTATTAAAAATATATATTCAAATAAAATAAAATAAAATATTAAATAATATATAAAATAATAAATAATACAATAATAAATTGTTGTGTGGCTTGGAATAATAACCAGAAAAATATATTTTAGTAAATGTACATTTATATCCGTCAATATATCGATGTTTCAAAACATCATCGTCGAGGCTTTAACAATATTATTAAAAAGAAAACAATAATTTAAAACTTACAAATACAACTTAAATTAAAATATATTAATAATAAGTAATTTATTTTGAAAAGGTATCGCCTCAATAGATTTGTTCTTGAAAATACTATTAGTTAAAAACAATGAGCCATTAACATTTAAAAAATACATAATGAAGAATAATATCGGAAAATCGATTTTTACGAATTTTGATCTTTTTTAATTACAAGCCATAGTGTGTTTTAACGGGTTTGCATTTTTGTATGTCCACAGAATTGCAAATCATAATCAATTATTAATCTTTCATAGGAGAGATTTTTAAAATCGATTCAAGCGTTCAAAAGATATGACCGATTTTTTAGTTAGGTGAACACCAAAAATTTTTTTTTTTTTTATAAATTAGTCTAATTAATTAATTAATTAATTAATAATCATAAACCAGGTGGTTATGAAAAAAAAAGTATTAAGTAAAAAATAAGGGTAAAGTGATATGGATAGCTGAATGCTATTTCTCAGGCATAGTCACAAATGTTAATAAAATATATTTTTTCCGGTTTTTATTCCAAGCACCACAACAATTTATTATTAATTGGAAAACCATCAAATAAAAACAATATTTATTATTATAAAATATAAAATTAAATTAAAGAACTGAACAATTTTTAAATGTATACACATTTATAGTTGAATATGATTATATTAATTATCTAATTGTGTGTTGTGTTTGTGATTATTGGTATATTGAAAACTAAACTTTTATATATTATTGAATTTATTGTTTCATTATAATTAAATTTGAATATTTTGATGTTGACAACATATCATCAATATTACATAAAATTAATAAACTTACAAATAAATAAACATTACAATAAAAATTAATTAAAACTAAAATAATGCGAATAACAAGTTTCACAACAACAATAAATATAGCAAAACATTCAACTTTAATTATAATAAAATTACAATAAATTAAATAATAATTATGTATAAAAATTCAGTTCTGAATATAAAATGATCACAAACACACAATACGCACAGGTAAATAATAATAAATATAATCATGCAATTATAATCCTGTATACATTTAAAACATTGTTCAGTTCGGTAACTTAATTTAATTTAATTAATAAAAAAAAACCACATTTATTCTAATTTTATATAGTGACATGTCCTGAGGAAGATCGAGAGATCGTAAAGCGCTCGACAATACGATATTATACATAAGAATATAAATTACACACTTAATTATCTATATTTCATTTAATTATAATTTAAATTCATACATAAATGACCGGCATCCATTACCCAAGAAATAAAAAAACACATCAGCATTAATAACCATATCGGTCAAGAAATAATAATTAAAACTAATTACTATTATATTTTTTTTTTTTATTATTATTATAGATCTAGTCTCTATTATTATTTTGTACAAAATTTATTACGGATACATACTGTAAATTGGTATATATTAAGAAAATTTTTTGTTTCAGTGTTATTTCTACTGTATATAATTTTAGTACTAAGAAGAATGCATTTCCATTTTTTAATTTTTTAATTTTTACAATTCTATTGATTCTATTTAATTTATAAGCTGATATATTATGCACAGACACGACGTGACAGTAAACTATTTACGCTTAAATTTTGTATTTAATTAAAATGTACAAAATTTTAATACAAATGATGAAATTAAAAGCGCAAATAGAAATGATCATTTCACATTTAACACAAACACATTTAGCGTAAATTTTTTTCGTCCGAATATCGTCTTAACAACATGATCTATGATTGGTTTTTATAATCGAATTGAAAACATATTTTATTAAATTCTATAATTGTGAAAAAAAAAAAAAATTAGCACTGAAACTATAAAATCATTTGCAAAATTGCTAATGTGCCAATATAAATTTAATTAATTTAATTTAAATTCTTATTCGTCTATTATATATATATATATATACATAAATGTTTTAATGTATTAGATTAAAATAGATGTTCAAAGAATTGTGTGAACTTTATATGTTAGTAGTAAATATTTAAATTTAATCACATTTTTAATTATAAGCATAAATAGAATTAATAAAATATATGTTAGAAAAAAAATTATATTATAAGTCGGAATTGTCTGTTGGCCCAGTTAGACGGAGTAGGGGTCGGAAATGTTCTGGTCTTTTCTGGTGGGTTATTTTGCCTTGGCACCGTATCCAAGGAACCCCGCACAGTGTTGGCATGAAACTAGTTGCAATATTTTACATACTAATGGAATAAAATAGAAAACAAAAGATCATTGAAAATATATAATGTTGAATGATGTCACACAAAACACCTTCATAGACTCTATTTACCTATATCAAAATAATTAAATTGCAGAGAAATTAGTGAATTATTATAGCATATGATAAGTAATTTATTGGGTCGTAAACAATTCCAGTGCGGAACACAACGCCACGGATATCTTTGATCACTCCAAAAATTATTGGCGCTTGATTGGGAAATGAGAGGTCGCAAGGAACGTATATTTAATGATAAATAATCCGTATAATTTACACATGTATCGGAAATTTCCATATACTGCGTCATTGAAATGATCTTAGAGAAACTTACATAATAATAAATATGGTTAATTTAGTCGGGAAAATTATAACAAAGATTATTTCTAATTTACTGTTGCAGAAAGATTTGGAAGGGATTTGGTATCTGACTATAATTCAAAACACTTGTTTTAGAGTTTTCGTACAATTATACTTACATACCAATTACAATTATATATACTTACATTAAAAACCAGGGTACGATTTTAGCCGTCTCCAACCGGACTTATCTGCAGCTAACGTCTTCCAATTGCGAATTTTAAGTATCTTAATAACACAATTTACTCGATTAATATGCAACAGTATTGTTTTTTTTTAGCCTGTTTCCATTTGATATCCTACGGCGAATTTCATATTTCACATTTACCAATGATCCTAAGTCCAGGTCCACTCCGTGATGTATGCCTCGTTTGGATTATATATTTTCGATGTAGAACGGTAGTTTTTAATTGATTTTTCTTGTAGTTGTAATTTTAAATTTAAATAGAGAGAAATAAATTATTATATAGGTGTTTTTTTTCCTCATAGAAAATAAAATTAGAATTAAATAATAAAATTAAAATAAATAAATGTCAATATTTCTTGTTTTATTTATATAAATGATAAACAATAAGAACCACAACTTTACATTTGCAATGCATAAGTGATGCATAAATAAAGTGAGAAGAACAACGAATTTTACAAACGCTTTACAAAGTGGAGTCAAATTTATTTAATATATAAAAACAGTTTAACCTCGAATTTTTGATGCATTAGTTGCCCAAATAAAATTTGTTTTATCTGCATTCACTTTGGGGCCTAGAACCGATGTCAGTCACGATTGGAAAACATATTACACAGTCACCATATTTCCACCCATTACGTCACCATCAGCATACTTCATAAGTTGACCCAATTTTGTGAAAGTCGTTCCATATTTTTGAATATTTATAGACCTTTATGCCTTCTACAGCGTAATATTAAAAAGTAGTTGATAATGGGTCGCCCTGTGGGACGTTATAGCCACCAAATCTATCAGTTTTTTATGGAATACCAAATTCTTCCATAACTTTAACCCATTGTCGCTATTATTTGATTCATATGCTGCTTTGAAGTCAACAAACAATTGATTTGTAACAACACTGCACTTTCTACCCTTGCTATTTATATGGTTTCCCTGTTGGTAATAACTTCAAATCTGTAATAATCCGTTGTTCCAATGCATTCATGAACAATTGTTTAACCGCCGACTGTTCAAGTCTTTCGACTGCTCATTTCCTTACTGGTTATGTGTTATTAATGACCGAAAACTTTGAACATCCATTATATTTGAACAATTAATATATGATAAATTTGTTCTACTATCTGGAAAAGTATGTACCATGTAATGACCATGTTTTTAGACATGGCGAAATCAATCAACATATCGTTTCCCTTTCCCGTCCCATATTGGCATTAAAAACACTTAAAACGATTTCATGAAAAATTTCGTTCTTAAGCCTAAGAGTACAAATGCGTTCATCAATTGGATTAAAAGCAATTACTGGATTTATTGCTATACTATAAACTACAAAAACCGCTCCGAACTCTCTTCTTTTACTACAATTTTTGCTGCTGTAATAACATGTGTATCCTTTTCCTTTAAGTAAATTTTTTTAGGGCCACCTAGTTTCTTGAATAGCTTTGTATGAGTAAGTAATCTTAAAACACCTTGCACAAACAAAGTTCTAGCATTTTATGATGTAAGTTTTAAATCGTTGTATTTTTTTCGTTACTCTAGTTGTCACTGAGTTCATAAGTGGTTTTTTTTTCGAAGTTAGCAGTTAACCATACGTCCATACCTACTTAATCAATCTGTAAATTCTTAGGTTAATAATGATATATTTCACCTCTACCGAAAGCAGTTATAATTGCCTTGCTGACTCAACATGGCACTGTGTAACTTGAATAATTAACTAATTTTTGAGTGCGTACTGTTTTCAGAGAGTACACCTTAGTAATTCTTCTACACAGCCGCCAGATTGTCCGCAACTACTTATTTATTGTGCGTTACAAGTCGTTCCACTATGTGCAACCTTTGCAAAAACATGTCATACCCAGTATACTTACACGGTGTGATTGTGCAATCAGTCATAAGCAACCAGCTTCTAAAACCAACCCGATGTCTTTATAAACATGTTTAGGTCTTTCACCAAAGCACCTACGTCCAGTATTAGAAGCCTTTGTTCTTGAAATTCTGAGAAACATTTGGCAGACTTAAATTCTTTTTCATCCTTACAGCCTCGACAGATTTTGTACGAAGCAATGCTCAAAGTTTTGTCTATAGTGCGCATTGCGTATGGTACCCGTATTTAAACCAGTTAGTGTATGAAATGATTTTCTGATGAAACCCAACAAATTTCGATATTTCGAGACAATCCACTAGTTGTCGTGTTGAGACATCATCCATTCTATATAACAGACCAGCCTGTTCATCTGTCTTTTTTTGTATTCAAATAGGCTTTATTGTTTGGAATTTAGTTCAGTCTGACTGTCCACATAAAATGTTATTAACGCGATAGCTTCTAAGCCCAATTGTATGGATCAAATGATGATTTTGGTCGGAAAGACACTGCAGTAGTTGAGCTGTTTACTCCCGCATCAGTTTTTGCTCCATCAATAAAGAATTGAATACCCGCATTTTGCAGGTTTTCACATGTCCCCCCTCTCAAGGATTTGTCAAATTCCAATTGAGAGAATTTTAGCAATGCATTGATGCAACAAGGCTACTGTGATTATAAAAATTTGCTTTTATATAATAAGAGTGGCGACTCGTACTTCATTATCAAATTGGGGCTCTGAAACTATCAATACCCACGAAAGTACTACGAATGAATTTATTCCATTGTAGCGATTTTACACCTTAAAATTGGGTATATATTTTGACAGCCTTATGCATTTCCTGGGTTCGATTTTAAAACCTTAAAATATGGCATACATTAACAAACTATGTTTTATTATTTAAATCTACCCTCGATCTTGCAATAAACTAAATTTCTTTATTATGTCCTTATAAATTCTATCAATTTCAATTCATTCTGTTAACAAGCCTTTCTAAATAGAAATATCGTAATCAAACACACGCTTATTAAACGTAAATACAAATAAAAAAAATATTAAACATTTTTTTTTTTAATTTTTTTAATATATTGATTTCATAATTTTAATTTTTAAAATATTATTTTTATATAAGAAATTCGTAAAAAGAGGGAAATTTTAGTAAAATTAAAAATAGACGTGTTCCCATATTATATTTGTTTGTAAAATCACCGAAAATATGTCCATATAAAATTATATACAATTTATTAAGTAGTTAAATTTAAAGTGACTAATATAATATATAATAAATATATAGTATAATTTCATTTTAGGCTCATCTAATCTCATGTTACAATTATTATATTTTACATATTTTTAAAATCTTTGGAATGTCATTTGAAAATAGAAATATTACATAAATCAGTTTTTAGTAACTTTTATACATAAATTAAAAGTCTACATAATTTTATAATCGATTGAATACGGGGCACATAATAATGCAATATAAAGTTATTAACAAAAAAAGTTTTCTTTCAATAAGAACCGGAAGACTTAATTAATAGAATATGTGATGTTAGTGCGTTAGTATACATTTCGCATTCAAAGGAATAAAGAAAAGAAATAAAGAAGTATAAATTAATAAATAAGAATATGTTTTCGTGCTTCCTAATTTCTATATATAGATCCTAATTTATAAAAATTCATTATACATAGCCTGATAAGCTTGAAATTCATCTTCTTTTATATTACTACACTTAATATTTAATACAATATCTTGACAATTATTAGCTGGGAAAAATACGATTGAACCGACTTTTAATTGTATTTTTTCATTATTAATTAGCATGGTTTCGGCTTCACCATTTACAACAATAACAATGGACCCATATAATGAACCACGTAATGTATATTTACGTACAGTTGATGGTACTTGAATTTGTATAACAGCGAAATCTTTAACTGATGGCACAAAAATTTTTGTAAATTGACGTTCATTAATTGGTTTAAAAATTTTATTTTCAATTGTTTCCGTTTCATAACTTAACATTTCGATTAATGTATCGACATCTTTAAATTTTGGTGTTAATCCAGCCCGTATAACATTATCCGAACAGGCCATACATTCAATACAATCACCATTTAAATATGCATGTGGTTCTTTTGCGGGTAAATAAATTGCTTGGCCCGGTTGCAATTGTATAATGTGTAAAAAAAATACACATAAACATCCAACATCTTTTGGAAAATCACGATTCAATGTTAAAAATACATTTGATATAATATTTTTTTTATAGTTTGAACTTTTAAATATTTCAATTAAATGACTCATACAAGATGTAATTTTATCTTGTGGTGAATGCATTAAAATTGAAAAACAACGTTTTAAGCCAATTGATTTTTGTATTTTTAATTTTTCAATATTATCTTTGCCAATTAAATCAATTAATGGTTGGTGATCTGTAAATTGAAATCGATACAATTTTTCAGTATGGTAAAACATTTTTTTTTTCTTATTGTAAATTAAAAATAAATAAATTCATCATATACCCTTTAAAATATTATACAATTCATCGTATGGTCGAAAACCACATAGTGCAAGAAATGGTGTTAAAGCAATTGCTAATTCGGGTTTATGATTGTCATCTTTGTAAAGATCGGGTCGTGATGCATGTAATTGTTCAGCTTCTGATTTATTGGGATGCACTTGTACGCTTAAAGCTTTTTTAATACTTAACACCTTAAATAGGAATGGTAAACGTTCCATTCCACCAATTAAATCCTTATTTTTCAATAATAATTCCATTAAATTTAAATTTTGGCTTTTAATTTTACATGGACCACTAATATGATCTCCCATCCAAAGTTCTGCATGTGGTAAATCAATGTCTGGCAAATTTTCGAATGAATCATTTTGTGCTGCTAATTTGCCAATAATTGATTCATGTCCTTTTTTCCCCCATTCATAATGCTTGATTGTTCCAATTAGTTCCATATGTACACAATTTTTTGTTTAATTAATTTTTTAATAATAAGTAAACTTTACTTATTAACGATATATATATTTATTGTAATTGAAGTGTACGTTTATTATTTTATAATTTGTTATCACAAAAGATAACAACACAAACACAATAGTTGTTATTTATTGCTAAAATGAATAATTAATGAAAATATAGCCTTTTTTTGTGCAATTTTTAGATAAAACATATATTAAAGGTCACACACTTTTTTATTTTGTCCTCTATTTTTAGCTGGTGAAAAAAAAAAGAAAAAAAAAGTAAATAATACAAAATTTGTTGTTGCATATATATTTTCAATATCAAAAATGTCAAAGAAGTTATCATTTCGATCAATTCATAATATCATCGAAATTGATTATTGATTTATGTTGGCAACATTGGCAAAAACTGTTGCATTATTGATTTATTTCTTTGCTACTATAATATCATAGAATAGTAAATGAATTGATATATGATGGTAGTTGTCTGTGATGTGATTTATACTATTTTTCGTTTTAAAGTTCATTTTTCTTATTTTTTTTACAGAGTCTTTCCAAAAAAACATAAACAAATTAACCCTCGTGTAAAATTTTATGCACACGGGATTTGTATTTGTTTACCGTCAGCTATCTATCATGCAATTTCAATCCTATAATAATGCGATCGTTCATCATGACATGATATTATGCAGTCATCATAGGTGTATACAGTCACCATAGTCATACCCAGTGGACACCGTGAAAACGTAGTCTAAATAAATAGATTATCAATCTGCATGCAAATCAATGCATTTGTTATTATGCAAAATGGAAATATAATAATTATTACTGCGATATTTTGCTATTATTATTATTATTATTATCGATATAAAATAATAGTTATATAATTATTACTATTATTACTATCATTATTATTACTATTATTATTATAATTATTATTAATATGAAACAAAACAAACATTAGTAAATATGTATAAGTGTGCGCGTTTTTTCTAACTAAAAAATGGTTCAACAAGTAGATCTCTTGGAATATAAGAATGTTTGTCTCCGTTATTCATTTTTCAAATGCGTAAAAGCGCTGTTCGGCATAATGCAATTCGTAAATATATAAATTTGTAATGATCGTTGTGGTATAAAAATATAATACAAACAGTTTTAAATTTAATTGTCTTATTAAAAAATTAATTTATTAATAATATGTTTATTTTGTTATTTTGAAATCAAAGATTTTCGATAAATACGGATTATAATAGTATATTGATAAAATAATAAAGATCTGTATTTAAATAAATAATACATTCAAGTGTATTTAAACATGCCTCTGATTGGCCTATCTACACTCTACAGTGCAACTGATTCCAAAAATACGGTCTATCTACAATTGTGTAAGTATTCGTTATATTTATGACTGTTTACTCAAAGTTAAAATTATTGGTGATCGTGTTATCCGAATCCAGATCGAAGTTATCTTCTCTTATATCAAAAAAATTATTTGTATATTCTGTATCTGAAGCAATATTAATTATTAACTGTTTATTGTTCATCAGATTAGCTTAGAACTCTAATTTCTTCTCCATGTGGATTTTCTTTTGTGTTGCGTAATGTTAACACTGTTCCACATCACTGATGACCTAAAATTCCAACGATTTGATAATTCCAAAGGTATCATTAAAAACGCTGGAAGTGTCGATAATTTCTTAAAAACTATTGTAACTGGTGATGATAACACATTGATTGTACAATTGTTTTACCGCGGTATGTTCAACTCTTTTGACTCACCATTTTGTGCTTAAACAGGTTGTGTGTTATTAAAGGCTGAAATTCAAGCTCATAAGACTAACTTAACTAGTTAATCATTTTCGTTAATATTCATTCCACGACAACCTCGAACATCCATTATATTAGAAAAGAGTGATATATCCATCAATTATTGTAAAGTGTGAACAATTTGTTTATTCTACGTATGAAGACTACGCGATTTTATCAATATCCTTATTTTGGAAGTATGCACCACTAATGATCATGTTTTCAGTTGGTCTTCTCTTAGCGTATCAGTAAGTGTTCTTAAAGCACCTTGTCGTAACGAAGTCCTAACATTCCATGATGCAAGTTTTAAATCGTTATATTAGTTTCGTTGCTTGAATCGTTGCCGTATTTTCTGTCTGTGTTGTAGAGTTCATAAATACAATAGGTCCGAATTTGCCAGTAAAAATTAACCATTTACTTCCAACTTCAATCATTCTGTAAATTCGTAGTGTACTTATAATTGTGTATATTTAAACTCTACCGAAAACAGTTATAATGGCGCTACATGTTCGCAATGACAGTGTGTAATCATTAAATCATTAACTAAATTTTAATTGGATACTGCCTTTAGTATAGTGATTATTCTATACAAATACTAACCGAACTCCTCACGTTTGAGCTTTAGTAATTTAAATTATTTAAAATGGATATAACAGGCGAATTGAAAAGTCCCCGGTCTACCATAGTAAAACACATTTTTTTTGGCAAAATTTGATTTTATTATTCAACATAGTTGCCTTCGAGGGCGATACAGCGATTATAGCGATCTTCCAACTTTTCGATACAATTTTTGTAGTACGATTTTTTTTTTTCAATTGGACTGTTATATGATCGAGATTTTATTATTGTAGATTGAAAATACTCTTTTTACAATCGATAGTGTACCTCATACTGAATTTATTACGTGTCAATCGGGACTAAGTGTATTTGAAAAGTCTTTTTATAACCTCCAAAACGTAGTATATGACATTTGGTAAAAGTATAAAGTACTTTGTATTTTACTCGCAGGAAAATAGAAAGTGTTGTAGCAAATGATCGACATTATTATTTTGTTTTCATTTAAAAAAATCCGACGCTGAAAGTCATCGAATGCTGCGAGAAACTTATGGTGTAGATGATAATAGAAACAGAAGATGTTTTAGACAATTCAAAGAAGGTATTTTTGATATTGAAGAAACACAACGTTCAATACAGCAAAAAAATATTCTAAGATGAAGAATTACAATAATTACTGACCGAAGGTAATTATCAACACAATCACAATTGGCAGCAGCATTTAATACCACTCGACATTGTATTTCGGACCATTTAATTGAGAAGAGAATGGTTAAAAAACTTGCAAAATGGGTCCTACATGAATTGACAGAACAAGAGTAAATTGAAATATCATATGTTAATTTCTGCTCCAAAGACTTGCTGTCTGCATCGATTTTGGATTGAAGGCGAAAAATATGTGTATTACGAGAATCCTAAGCGTAGAAAAGCTTGAGTCCTCGATAACCTGGTGAATCTGGTTCAGCTCAGCTGTGTATTTGGTGAGATCAAAAATAGTTTGCGTACTATGAATTACTGAAAAATTCTGAAACTAGCACTGATGATTTTTTCCGAAAATAACTAATGCGATTGAAGCAAGAAGTGATGGAAAAACAACTATAGAGTGGGTGACACAACATATTAATTTTTCAACATTATAAGGTCAAAACCTAATACTGCTAATGTCATTTAAACCAATTTACAAGGACAAAACTGGGCAGTTTTATCACAGCAATCGTATTTAACATACATAGGCACCTCATAATAAAAAGTACTCAATTCACGTGAATGAATCCGAGATAAATTATCTGATCATTTTGTGGGAAATGTGGAAAAAGACACAGAAAAGGAAATTCACCACAGGTTAGCTATTGGAAACAGATGCTACTACGGGCTATAAAAACAATTCCAATCGAAAACAATACAACGAGATCTGAAGTACAAACTGTATAAAACATTAGTACGGTCAATAATAACGTATGGATTGGCGGCCTAGTGGATGATACAAAACCAGGAGCAATTACTTTGGATTTTTGAACGAAGACACCTCCGTGACTTATTTGGTCCCTTCAAAAAACATAATGGTTGGAGACGAAAATACAATTTTGAAATAGACAAGCTGTACTGTGAACCAAATATTGTCAAACTAATCAAAATCATGAGTTATCCAGATGGGAAAAGAAGTCCCTGAAGACCTACTTTTAAATAACCAAAATTTAAGTTAAAATAAAAATATAAAATTCCTTATAATAATTTTTGAAACATGACTTTTATTCAAAATACGTTGCATTTAAGTCTTACCTATATTTTTTTATGTCAGTTATAGCAATTAAGTACTTCATCACATGCGTCACGGTTGCTTGAGAAATTCACTATTTTGGCTTTGTGCGGTGGTACATTAGCGTGCAATAAAAACAGCTGTTTTTTTTTACCTAAATATCGTGTTAATATCGTCCAAATAGTGTCATTTTTTTTTTAAGTCATATATTGCTCCAAGTGGAGCTATATGTCATTTAATAAACCTTACATTACAGCCAAGTTGGTACATTACTCCGCCGCATGTGAGTATATAACGCAATATATGCAAATAATGCAATTAACGAAAGATAGATGTTTTAAAATTCCATTATTTTTATATGGGTGATTAGCCTATAGTGATGTGTGTGCGTGCAGACATTGTTAATCTTTGAGTAGCGTCCAACACCATATTTTCAAAGATATCAGTTTCTCTTTTTATTCCATAAATGAACTGAAAAATTTCCTATGAACAATGGCGGCGATTGCACCCGTTATATTTCATGATTAATAATATATATTTCGGCGCTGTACCAATGCGCTACTGAGTGTTTTTGAAATAGTGTCGTTACTGGTACTTATTTCATCAGTCAACAGTTGGATTTCCATTGAAAACAATAATTGCACGGAATTTTTCCACTAATTCCACACAATTTTGAAGTTTTGGACTTCCTGATCTTGCGTTATTATTTAAATCCTAACTCTTAATATTTACTCTTTGTGTGCCATTATTGCATTTTTACGAAGCAAGCATCAATTTAAAATGCAATTAATTGCTGTTATTTAAACGGCACACAACACTGTATAAGGCTGGATGGTTGGATGCGGTGAACTGTGATAATAATTCGGGAGTGGAAAATGTTGGCTGCAAATAGAGCCGATTGGAGAAGCTTATTGGATAAGGCTAAAAAAGCACTTGGGTTTTAGTGACATGCAGTAGGTAAATAAGTAAGTATATAATTTTACTTTATCCCCGCATCGCATTGGTAATATTATAGAATAGACAAAATATATAAATATTTGGCCGGAAATACAATTATATAATTTAATGCATATAATGTAATAGTTGTTATATGTATGTGTTCTGTACACATGCCTAAAGCCATATTATATATATAACTAATACCAATATTTGAATTTTGTCATCAGCAGGACATCATTATGAAAATCTATTCCAACTAATGGACGATATATTCTTGTGTAATGTATAATTAAATATATTTATTATAATAACACATCGCGCGCACACATATATTTCTGGTTGAGGATGACAAATTTAATTAACGAAAGATTTTCTATTGACACTTTTTCATATATAAATAGAAAAATATTATTTGAAAATATCTCATTCGCAGTTATAAAGTGATAGTGTTAAGTTTATAACTCATCAACACCTAGAAAATAATAGAAATAGGAAAATTCTTATAAATATAAAAATTATTAATATTTATATAAAAAAATATAGTGTAAGTAAATTTTCTTATTATTAAAATCATCAAATTGTTTCACTTGGAATTACATATAAATATTAATGTTTTGCGACTATAATAGTACCAATTATAATTTATTCGTTTAACAAATATATGCGTATTGTCGTATTATAAATATGCTATTAATAAAATTGTGCGTTGTTTATAATTAAAGTGGGAAAAGAAAAAACAAGTTTCTTTCTTTTTTTTTTTTTTCTTAACATAATTACAATTAACTTAAATCCCGTTTCAATATAAAAAATTATAACCGATCAAATTTAATAAGAGAATTATTAATTTGCGAGTAATAAAATTTCAATATACGGATACGGAAGCAAAGAGCTTAAATTACGAGTTAAAATAAAAGTTAAAACAAAACAAATAAAAAATATAATTAAAGAAGTGATCATTTTTTTAGTAAGTAGATGTTGTTTTCAGAATTATTTTATTGATATTTGTCGTTCTTTTGCGTGTGTGTGTGTGTGTCTGTGTGGAGGCGGACGACGCACAAAAAATAAATAATTATTGTTTCAAATATATTCATGTGAAATAGCAATGAATAAACATTTTTTGTAACATAAATTAATAAGTTTCTTTTTGTCAAACGTATATTTTTTTTCCATTGGCCTATCCAGGATAAATGTAATTTCCCTTTTTATGTGTTGACAGTTATTTATATACTTTTCATTAGTTTTTTAATTTTAATAATTAAATCAAAAGACGGATTTTATTAAATTTTTTCCCATTAATTATAAGCAATAAAATACGGTTCCATTGCAATGTTTTTTTAATATTTTTACTAAATAACTTCCTGTAATAATTAACATTTACTAAACTGTTCTAATTGATTTTAAAATATAATATAAAATTTCATTTACCAAATAATTGTACGTTATTTTAAAATATAAATTAAATAAAATTGTTGTGTGTTACAAAAGTTCAAAATCAGAAAACTTTTTAAAAACATTCTTAAAATTCTTTTTAATTAATTTTTGTGTGTTTTCTTACACTGGGTAATTTTCAATTAAGTATTCCTTCGTAAGGTATTAAATAAATAAACAATAAAAAACTATAAAATTCTATTAAAACTCATACAAACACAAATATTTTTCTGTTACATTCATTTTGACATAACTGGGAGACGTAAAATTTGTGAACCATATTTCTAAAAATAATAAATGTGTTGCGTGTTTTATTAACGGGAAAAAATGTTATGTCTAAATTTAAATCTAAATTTTAAAATAAATAATACATTATATGCTGGAGAAAATCTCAACATATGCAATGGTAACGCAGCGACAGAGCCCTGTCACAAATAAGTTCAAACCATATATAAAATAATACATGGGAGTAGCGACAAACTCAACGCAAACTTTTACAACGCAAACAAATGGGAATTTAATACACTGAAAAATAGTTAATGCAAAAATTGGCCAATTAATTTTATTTTCATTTCAAAACAAAAAGTTTTCGATGCTGATGAGTGCGTCCTTCGTCATTTCAACCATAATAGATTCCCATATGTAACAGAGGTTATTAATGTAGAAAAAATTATCAAGGATTTTCTGATTTCAGTAATTTGTGCCTGTTTAATTTTAATTGATAATTTTTTTCGCAAAATAAAAACAATTCTTTTGATAGCCGACCAAAATGATGGAATATTATGGCTAGTTTGCTTTTTTTTGGTTTACACATAATTTTGCTCGCTGTTGAAAATTTTGAAAGCAGAACTAAATTGAGATATTGACAATATATGGAAAACTAGGGAGTAAATATAGCTTTAGATTTATATTATAAATAATATATTATAAAAGTATAATAACAGCGACGTTACTTGGTGAAAAATATACATAGCAAATCATAATGTTACTTGGCTAGGGCGGTTCGGCTGTCTAAAATTTAAGCTGTACAACAGTTACGCTGCGCATGCAATGTTGAAACCTCATGAATTGTAATTTGTTTTACAAATTAGTGGTACTTATTACGTGATTAAGATGTTACTATGTATGTGTTGTAATAAATAAAAATTAATAAAATGACAGTATAATTTATAAAACGTGAAAGATAATAATTATTTATTTAGCGGATATTTTGTAACCGTGGGTTAATTTATAATTATATAAATAATATTAATTAATTGTGTAAATATAAAAATTATTTAACAATTTTAAAGTGAATTTTTTGTAATTGCCATTAATTCGTTTGACAATATTTCACTGTGTACCGATTAAAATCAGTTGTTATGTGTTCAAAGCAAGACTTCTTTTGTTTTTGTATGTTTAATATATTACAATAGTCTTCGGTGCTTAATATCAGCGTGATAGCCATGTTCAACTACTGTCGAGTGACACTATACATACATAAATAAATAAATATTATCTAATTGTTAATAGCATTTGTAAATAAATATCGCATTAAATAATTATATAGTTGAGAAGTAAATATAAAAAAAAATCACCGGAAGCACATTTGTTCAATATTTTGCAAATAATTTTTTGTATGTGATTTGTTTGTATATCCAATCCACCACCACCACCGAGACCGTATTTTATCATTTGAAGCAAAATACTATTACTATCCTATTTATTTTAAATTTAATTTATAATTTGTTGTTAATTAAATTATAAGAAAAAATTTCCGGTTTTAATGTCATTTTTTATAATATATTAATAAAACATAAGATTTGCAGTATGTTTTTTCTCCATACATACATTTTACATATTTCTCTATTAACATTATTATATTATACTCGTAATATACTAATTAAATTGATTTATTTTATTAACACCTTCTTTGTAGTTTATATTTATGATATTGTACTGTACGCTCAGTGGCGCAGTGTGTATATCGTTCATGGTATACAATCGATCGGGAAGTACCGCAGTATGCTAACAATACCTGTTTTGTCATTCATTTGTAAAATACTGGTATTAATTAAGGATAAATAACGTTATATCTTTCTATAATTGCAGACCAATTTGATGATTACTGATTTCTTAGAAACTTCCATGTTGAATAAATAATTTACTAATTTGACTATAAACACGAAATATCGTGTATACCAGGAGTGGGCAAATGATTGTATTTTAATGTCGTACTATTTCGGTTCCAATCACCGATTTTTAAAAATAACATTACATTTTTCTGTATTGTCAAAAGTTTAAATCACCAAAATTATTAATTGCATGAAAACAAAAAAGAATTGCGTCTTATTTGCAAAGCATCTGAAGGAATTTAATCAATTCAACGTTCAACGCTACTATGATTCTCAACATAAAATTGAATATGAAAAATTTCAAAGCAAAATAAGGGAAATTGAAATTAATAAATTGAAATTCAGAACAACAAAATGGTTTTAAACAAATTTAAAATGACGCAAGTGTTCGTGCCAGGGCCAGCTATAAATAAGTAATTGCGCGTGCGGCCAAACCATTTACTGATAGCGAATTGTTGAAAAATTGCATGTTAGCAGTGATGAAAATAGTCTACCCACAAAATGAACAATAAATTAGAGATGTAAGTCTTTCAGTTCGTTATTGTTACAAGACGAAAAGAAAATATTGGTGATGATCTTTTACAAACAATAACATTTTTTTTTCTATTGCATTGGAAGAAAGTAGTGGTGTTGAAGATACGGACTCAACTGTTAATATTTATACGAGGTATCAATGAGAATTTTGTTTTGTTTGAAGAATTAGTTGACCGTTGTAGCAAAATATATGTTAAAAAAAGTTGAAGATACAATTAACTAATTAGTATTGAACTGGAAAGATCTGAGATGCATTACCGTACATGGTACACAAATATTAAAAACGGATTCTGTCTTGAATGTAGTTGAATCTATTGTAATTTTGTAAGAAGGCATAGTTTCATTCATCGACAATTACAAGTATTTTTGAAAAAAATAGAAGTTCAATATGAAATGTACTTAAAGATTTATTGCGTTCAAATACCAACAAAAAAATATTCCTTTTACATTGGTTTTTATATTTAAAGTTTTATCTTAAAAAATTTGATTTGAAAAATTTTAATTTTCGCCAGCTGTATAGCACACCAAATTCTTATGCTGGTCTGATGCAATTATAAAGTTTACCCACCTCAGATATATACCATCTTTTCTTACAAACATATACCTTACATTTATACCAAATGGAAGAGTATTTCACACACGCAAAGCTTTCAGACACTCTTTCAGCAAAATAATGGAATTTAATATACAGAAATAAATTGTTATTCTCATTTCACTTGTTTCATGATGCAACGTGAAATTGGCAATTTAATGTAATTAATCGGAACGCATTATACGAGATTGAAGGAGAATGCTTTTTAAAATGTGTAGAATTCTTCGATATAGGATTACATTTTCAAGTATATGAATGGACGCAATATCGTATGTCATCCGAAATTCCCAATAACACAACAATCGATGTTGTTCTTTCAGGACATACAATTACATTCCGTTTTTTAATATCAGTAGATAAAAATATATAATCATATTGTAATCTGTAAACATTTTTCACGCTTCGCCTCTGTGATTAATATATGGTTAAGAGTGACAATTATTGAAAAGATTATAAAACTATTAGAAACGACTAATGGAATGTAAGATGGTTTAAATTTAAATCTGATATAACTAAATTTTTAATTTTGTGTGCCAAAAAATAATGAAATATTGTCATCTGTAATGTTTTATATTTTACCCGCTATGTGCAAAAACAAGACATTTGCATACTCTTACCATTTCGATGGACATAATTTGACCTTGACTAGTTTAAATATGTATCCCTTGTAAGGTCTATAACTGTATATAATTGCCAGAGTCTGAGTACGAAGAAGATAAATGTTGCACTGAGAAATCTTACAATGGAATGATCATTATTGACTGCTTCCTTATGAAAATGGATTGCATCTATATTAAACATGCCAACTCGAGGGACAGAGACATCATGACATAATTTAAAAGTGTCGTTTAAATGTATTATATATGTAATTTGTTAAATGGTAAAATTAATCGTCCGTTGCCTAATACCTAAAATTTGCTATTTACTGACATTTTTTTTTATCTAAATATACCTACTTATCGTACCCATTTTGATCGCTTCATATTGATGCCTAAAAGACAAAATAATATTTATAGTAATTTAAAAATAAGTATCATAACTTTAAATTGTAGTCTCATAATCTAATTTTAGTCAATTAATGATTTTGAATAAATAAATAAATAAGAATATGTATAATTTCGACGCCCACCGAGACAACTTAAATAAGAGCGACACAGATGATAAATTTATCAAAATTATATACACGCTTATTTTCATGTATATGTTAATTGAATTTAGAAAAAATAAAAAACCAGTTACCGGTTAAAAGTACATATAAATTTATAATATTCTGTTTTACAATATGTCCAAAACCAATAATAATAATTTACAGACAAGCCAATATTCAGATATTTATTTCATTGGTTTGGTAAGTTTTTTATTGAGAACAAATATATATTGGATGGAATAGCTGTTAGGTAGCATTTTACAAATACATTCATATGCGTAGTCAGTTTGAATAATTCTCTGTGTGAAAGTTCCATCAACTATATATTTAAACAAATAAAACATATAATTTCGATTCGTCAATTTATTTATCAGTATTATAGCACCCACTAAATATTGACTCATCAATTATTTACCATTGTTCTTTTTAAATCTGAGGTTGTATACAAGTCTTGTAGACGATCCACACGAAGGTCGTCCAAAAACTGCTGTAACACCATAAATCATTCAAAAATTCCATGAAATGGTGTTATGTGAAAGTGTGTGAGGCAGCTGCAGTCAAATGAATCTCAAAAGAACGTGTTAGAAACATTTTTTATATAAGGAATTACACATGTAAAAGGTTATTTTTTGCAAGATCTGTGTCGCATTTGCTAACAATTCACCGAAAACTAATGTTTTTGTCGTTTTTAGCAAAATAAAACTTTCTTAACTCCGAATATTATTGTATTCTTATAAATTAGTTGGAAAAAATCAATGTAAATTTTCCCACAAGTTTTTCGACGAATTAAAGTACGAATTACTCGAATATTCAGAGTATTCAGCAGAATTGGTTCCCTTTGACTATTATCGGTTACCAAACCTGAAGATATTTCTGGCTAGAAAGCGTTTTTTATCAAATGACGAAACTATTGCAGCCGTGCTGAATGGATATGTATGTATAGAACTTCCTGAATGTCTCTTTGGATGATATAATGGTATTAAATTTTTTGGAAAATAATTGGAATAAAAGCATTAATGTTTAGTGAGATTTTATTAAAAATTCAAACTTATATCAACTAAAATAGTATTTCATTGTTAGACTCATAATTGTTCATGTTGCACTCGTACTAGTTTATTGGGTATTCCTACTCGTATTAGGTAAATATATTAAATTTTATATGGTATTAATTGTATTTGTTTGCAATGGAAAGTGAGTTGTATTGTTGGATATAACAACAACAAGTGCTTTAGTCAATTTGAAAACTATGAATAAATATCTGCTATCATATCTTTTCCTGGTCTGTGGATATATTTTTAATTCAATTAATATTTGTGCGTGTGACGATATATTTTATATATAGATTTTTTTATTGATTGTAAATATTAAGAAGAAATTAATATGTAGTTATATTAAAAGTGGAGTAGGATGTGGATCCCCTCTTGATTTAAATCAAATATTAATAGTATTTCTTTGTTGATTTTTAAAGAATTACAAAATGCAAATTTTTTTCCACAATACACGAGTATCTTAAAAATAATATTATTTATAAAAATTTTTAGTATTAATATATAAGTGAAACAATTAATATGTACTACTGACAATGAGTCGTGATAGAAAATTTTTGAGTATTAAACTTAACAACAACATTATACGAGTATAGGAATATATTTAAAATCAGTAATAATAAACGGCGAGGTGATACCAAAAATTCGTGCGTGAAGTGAATTTTTTAAAAACTTATTAATCTTTACAATTTAATATTTAAAAGGAATGAATTTAAATGTAAGATTTTAAATAATAATAATTTATAAATCGGTATATGAATGTTCATCATCATTCATTAATAGAATTTGAAAGTGATGTTGTTGGATTTAATTATATATATTGCATTTCTTATAAATTTTATAATAACCGCATACTCATAATTCAAGAAGTGGTTATCCATGAACGTTAATCAATCGGGATGTAAGAAATGTGTGATGACTTTAATTATATACATATGGAATATATTGCATTTAAAAGTCACTCAAAATTTGTTGTGAAACTGCATTTTTAAAGCGCACTTCATCTATTTTATAATATTTATATTTTATGCATAGCAATATGTAATTAAATCTGGAAGTTTTGTAATTTAACCATATGACGGTGACAGGTGTGGAAATTATTAGACTAACATAAAAAATAACCAGAAGTTGATACACATAGATTTCTTATCATTATAGCCCCTATAAAAATTGCAGATGCTCATTCTGCACTTACAATACTATATGGAGCAAAATTAACTCCAAATAAACCATAACATATCTAAACATTTGTGACCACACTCTGATCAAAAATAAATAATCATAAAAATAGTTTTCAAACACGTTGAAAATCAATAAACTGGTGAACTGATAAATGTTATCACAATAAGGCTGGATATTTATGTATCTTGTCAATTTTAAATTGTAATTTTTAAAAATTGTTGTGAATATACGACAGATGTGTTAACTATGCATACCGTTGAACTTTGTCTTGCGGAACATTTGAATTACTTTAATGTAAAGCTAAATCCAGTAAGTCCATATCGATTTTAATATATGGTGATATAATATTATAATATATTAGCTTATTCTGTATGACTTACTATATTTCCTAATGTCTTCAAAGCAATAAATGACCGCTTTTGAATTTCATGTAATTTTCCGTTTAACCTTCCAACACAATTTTACATACACTGTCATGCCCTGACTCTTTGCGTTGTTTTGGGAGACTTGATTGATAATAAGTGGGACAGTCTTAGCTCTTAGCACGACTATTAATTTGGTTGTTAGGAATTTGAAGATTCTTGCTTTGAGTTTTTTCTGAATATTTCTAACAACCGCTAATTTTGCAGTATCTCATTAGTGGATGTTTCAGTGGAGCTGTGGCTGAAGCTCATGTCATCCTATTTTGTGAGTACAATTACCGGTACTTGCATGAGCAAAATTTGTTCAGTATTTTTTAATTTTAAAAATTACTCAACTAAATTATTTCTGAAATCAGAAAGCGAATATCTTTGAAAATATATGTTGTACGCTATTCAGAGATAAACAATGTTTAAACAGTCACAGCTATATATGAACGATCCACTTATAAGAATAATTGCGAATTAACAATAATCTGTTGAGACATAATGGCAGACTCAATTGATGAATTGTTACATACTCACATACGGAGTAATTTACCAGATTGACTGCAATGTTGAGGGCTTTTGCCGATTCTTCCTAAAACAATTCCAACAATGTAGCAGCAGTTCCTCTTATTGGGACCACAAGCCATCTTTTTACCTGATATAACAGTTTCCACTCAGTTTCTTTCATGGATATTGAAAGTTTTTATTGAAGTTTTTTCATTCAGTGATTTACCCGGTCATGGAAACATAATTATTTCTGTAACTTTCCATTGTATTAGAACATATTTACCTTCTGTTCTGATCACTCTTCATCCCCATTAGATATGTTTTGCATTATACAATAGCATGCACAGATACTTTTCATACATCGCTATTTTTCATCAAAATGCTACAGGCTCCCCCCGATTATTATAATTAATTTACTACAGGCAAATGCCATCGATTAAAAATTGAACTAGTTGTGTTTAAAATTTTATAAAATTAATTTAATATTTTCAAAAAAATTATAATTTCAGATCATATAAAAAAACAAATAAAAAATCAATTTTAAATGGCATCAAATTTAAGTATCTTCATTGTCCTCCTTTTCGCTGTTGCTACTGTTAATTATGCAAATTGTAATCCAGCGATTGGTAAGAAATATGGTAAAATAAATTTGCTTATTATATATTTTGTTCGAAAAAAAAAAATATCCATTTATTTTAATTTTTCTAAATTATTTATTTATAATTTTGCAAAAAAAATTATTACATATTTATAATAATTAAATCGAAATAAATAAATTTATAATTAACAATAAACAAATATAATCTAAATACAGATTTAATGGGAGGATTTGATTTTTTGGGTATTTGCTTTCGTAATTGTGCACAATGTAAAAAAATGTATGGAGTATATTTTGAAGGACAATTATGTGCTGATGCATGTGTTAAATTTAAAGGAAAAATTATACCAGATTGTGAAGATATTGGTTCAATTGCACCATTTTTAAATAAATTTGAATAATATTCGTACGACGACTATATTCAAAATATTTGACTATTAAAAATCTAACTAATTTTAATTATATTAAAAAATGTGCTTTATTTGTGATATATAATTATATATATTTTATTATATTTAAATCGTTTTTGAAATGGTTGCCTTTAAAAGAAATGCCATAATTTTTTTTATTTATTTATTTTTAATCTATAAATTTTATTCAGGTCATTTAATTTAAGTTAAAAAAAAATATAGTAAAGTATAAATTTAATATATAATTTCAAAGTATTAATTAATATACTTATTATTTTATTAAATAGATAGAAGTTATCCTATAGTTTTATATATTCATGCCGCATTTATATAATAATATTTATTTTATGTTATATTTTAAGACATTTTAAGTTATAAATTTCTTATATAATATATTAAAGGTAATCATTTTTTAATTCATGATTTACAATTATTGTTATAAAAATGTCCATTTCTCAATATTCATTTAATAATTGTGCGTTGATTAAATTTAATTAAAATAACTTAAACTTTGTTTGCGGTCATAATCAAGAGATATTTAGTATTAATTCACTTCTTACCTATAGTTAATTGAATTTAAGGAATATACTCGTATATCTTCTAAAATAAAATATATTAATTAAAGAATGTCTGACTGATATTTCTATAAAAATTATAGGCAATATGCAAATGGTTTATGAAAGAAGATTTGTTTTATATAATTTGAATAAAAGTGGACATATCGCCCCCGTTGTAAATCATGATTTTTATTAATAACTTGTCAGCGCAAGTAATTTTATGTATATGATTTAATAAAGTTCCTGTGAATGTGTTATTTATTAATTAAATATTTAATTTTAAATGTTTATTCTATAATTTATATTGTTTGTGTGCTCTTGTTTTTATAAAGAAATATTAATTATTTTAGAAATAAAAATATACAAAATAAAATATAGAATTAAAATGATTAAAATATTTTGCATCGATTCTTTTTGTAGTTATCGAAACCCCACCTCTTAAAAAGTTGTGGACTAATGTGGAGAAAAATAAGAGGTAATCAGGTAATCCCTTCTGGATTACCATTCAACAGTATTTTTTGGTTGACCGCGTACAACAGCTGTCAATTTTGAAATTTTATCTTTCATCCATTTGGTTCTTTGATGGGATCAAATGTGTCTCTTCAACTATTATATTTAGAGGCTAAGAAAAGGAAAAGAAAACGGAAACTAGATATTATTACAATTTAGATACATAGATTTTATATGGAATAAACTAGCTGAAGTTGTAGAGAGCAAAGCCATACAAGAATATAGTGATAGTGTTCACTTAAAATTCAATAGCTTGGTATAAACCAAGAACTCAAAATATACGAAGATGTACCTAACAAGTGTCTTCCGTAATTTAAACTGCTTAAACTATTACGATAGATAGCAATTTCAGAATAGTCTATGATTGTGTAAACAGGCTGAATGTACTTGACAAAGATCAATAATCCGGATAAGGCTGAAAGTACATAAACTAAGGCAGATTTGACAAAACCTATATGGATCAAACATCTAGAACTTTTGTGGCGTAACATACCAAAAATAATTAAAAAACTTGACTAAACATAAACAAAAATGAACTTGGGATTCTGGCAGAAATTAACCTGGATCTGGGGTTTGAAAATTACAAGCAGTAAGCTCGTTGGGTTCAATTAATAGTTTAGGTATCAATATTTTCAAACCGACACATATAGCAATTAGTTGTGATACTAAGATAGAGATAGAGATAGATAGATACTGTGAAAGGGTTAATGGGTAAGATTTATGATCCATATAGGAAACTATAGGAACAATATAGTTTCATGAGCTGATTTTATATATAGGTATTTGATATGCCACCGCATATGTCTCTAATCAGCTATTTTATTTGTAATTTCGTTGAGGAAAGAATATTATTTCTTTCACCCACACCAAATCAACTAAATTGTTCTAGAGTTATTCTACAGGAAGTAATAAGGAAGAAATTTTGAATAGAATTCATATATAACATCTATAAGTTCAAAATTTGAAGAAATTTGGGTATTAATTAAGGGATATTAAATTCATTAGGTTAAATATTTCCAGATAGTCTGATATTATAGTAGTTCTCATTTAAATCTGATAATATACGTCACAGAGGTAGTTAATTAGCATAGGTGAATAAATAATAAATAAATAAATATGTTGAAAAATTATTTCTAGGTATTTAATTTAATTTAAAATCCGATTAAAACTTTATTCAAATAATTTATTTCCGCAAAAAATAGCATACACCATAAAAACTTAAGAAATGGCACTATTATCACCAAAATGGTTTCATTTATCACGAAGGCCAATCTTTAAAAGTTTTCTAATAGATATGACAATTAGTTTTGTTTTGATCGCCATTAAACCATTGACTAACAACCTTGTTAAAATGAAAAAAAGTGAATTTTGAGCGTTAATTAAACAATATTTGATTTGCAAAATAACCATAACGGAAACAGAATCAAACCTCACTTTGTCTATTAAATTGATTCATAAGTGCGTTTACAGACTAAATCCATGATTTTATATTGATTGGAAATGATATATGAATACCCGCTAACACATCAGAAATTGCCATGAAAAAATTACACGCATTACAATTGCTTCCACATCAACCGTAAATTTTTGACTATTTTCTGTTTTCGAACATGCAAATGTGTATAGTCGTAAAAGAGATTTGCATATAATTTCGAATTTATCGATGCCACAAAACGCCTTTATTTTGCAGAACTAAACGAAAATAAATTGGTTTTTGTTCAAAAACTAATTCCTTGTTTAATTTTTAACTTAAACAATAAATATAGATCCGTCCTTGGCTCAGTAACTTAATTCAATGCCACAATTTGGTATTATATAGATAAACCTACCGCATATCGAGCTCCCTTTCAATTTCAAAACAATTTATTATTTTAATTTAATTTTTATATTAACTTTACCTAGACATAATAAAACTTAATAATAAAAAATGTTAAATCACATGTTTATTAATACGATGAAAATCTGGGATGCGGATTTTCATATTTAATTGACCAGAAAACTTCACCATTATCAGTTTTTGTAGTTACTTGTTGTTTTTGTTTCTGTACAATATCATCGATTTCTTTAAATAAATCTTTTTGTGAATCAAATTCTTTAACATATTCAAATTTGCCAGATTTTGGTGGTCCGTCATGTTTTGGTTTTTGTTTTATTGAGTCTTCTTTTACATTAACGACGATGGCGTCGTCATCAACATTATCATCACTTTTTACTTGTTCTCCTTTCCCATTTTTTACATTTACAGAGTCTTTAAGTTGACGACTATTTTTAGCATCATTTCCAATAAATTTATTATTATTATTATTATTATTATTATTATTTTCTTTCTGATCGTCTTGCAATCCTTTAGTTTTTTCTTGTATAAATTCAATGTCTTTGTCGGGATGTTGATTATTTTTAGATTTTGTATTTGTAATTTTTGGCCGTGATCGTACTGATATTGATGATGTTGGTGGCAATTGCTGTGGCACAGGTGGTGTTGGTTCTACATTAAATACTTCTACTTGTTCCTTTTTATGGTCATCTAATTTTGGTATTAATTTTTCTAAATTTTTATAAAAGAAATCATCGTTAATTAGATCAGCAACTTCTAAGGCTTCTTTATAAATTCCATTGTTTGAAGTTTTCGATTTTTGTAATTTATTCTTATTTTTACGACGTTTAATTCTAGTTTGATTTCTTACTGCTGCATTATCTGTTTGTTGATTTTGTGGCAGTAATAAAAATTGTGATGATTTTTGATCGTCAGTTACACCTTCGTATATTCGTATTTCGGCGGCAGTTTGATCAATTTCAGTGGAACGCTTTTTGCGAATTGCATTATCTAATAATGTCTAAATGCATAAAATTATATTAAATTTATTTTATTTTGTATAATTTAATCATAAATGTGCTCTTTACAGTGTAAGCAAATACCTTTTAAATATTTATTGTATACATGTACCAAACTGTGGATAATTAAAATGTGCTGGTGCTTTAAAAATCTGTAAATTATTTAAATTATTTTTAGTGCTGCAAAAAATTATCTCTTTATATATGTATGACAACAGTGTGCACTATATGTCTATATTTTAATTAACGCAGCTAATGAACTGTTAATTAAACGTCAACTTAAAACAATTAATTTTATATTGTGAAATATTTTGACATACGTCAGTGCACAGGAATCACAGAAGTGATAGAAATGATTGAATGAGGGACACTCAAATTTGGGCAAATATATAAACATTCAATGATTGGTTATACAATAAAGAGCTAAAACATTAGAAAAATAAAATGAAAACATTAACACTTTTTCCTCAAGTCAATCGAATTTCAATAAAATTAGGATGAGTTCAATATTTTTCAAAATATTATGGATTTTTTGCGTACCTTGTATTCTGTGAGATTAACAATATTCTACAAACATTATGAACTAATCATTACTCTAATAAAAAAAAATAGAGTTAAGAAATAATATTTCTTTGAATTGAAAACCGATTAGTGAATGTATTACAAGAAAGCATACATGCGATGCTCTATATAGTTGCAAATTGATAATTCTAATTTAAGCTCCAAAAATATCTTATTATATGCGTGTTTGCGAAACTTGAAGGGTAAAGTCTATGATGACATGTCGTCTACCAAATCTTTGAATATAACAAATAAAAAATGTGGATGAGTATGGTGGAAATAACAAAAGAGATTCTTTATAGGGTGGTAGTAATGTGTGTCTAAGAAGAGGTACATGTTTCAGACTGTAATTGCTATTTCAGAAAACCAGAAGAAATTCTGACTAGAAGTAAAAAGACTATCGCTCAAAATAGAACATGACTGAGCTGTTTTATTGATGCTCTATTATAAACTACTATAATTTGATTTTGGAATATTAGCTTTTATGTATGTAGTATTATCAGCATGACTGCGGTTTAACGGTTAATATTCTTTTCTGGTGTACAATGGAATTATTTGGTCAATAAACGCCAGAAAAATTAGTGATTAACTATGTGGCTACTATAACTTTCATTAATTGCATTAATTGTAAGTAGGAAACCGAAAAGTATATGTATAGCATGACACAGAGATGGTTTCTAAATGTATGTGAAAACATATGTGCGTGTGCATGGAAATTGAAAGTGAATAAAATAGTTACAACCATAAAAAAAAATACCGAACATCGAATTTTAACGGATGCATTACATATTAAAAAGTAAGATAATTGAGTGCAAATAAATTACAGTAGGAGTTTTTAGACACTTCACATATATGGACTATCATCGGTTTCTAAATCAATGAAATGTTACTTCGCATACGCAGTGAAAATGTAAAATACTAGTACGCGTAGGAATTCAAAGTCTAGAAATGATATTTAAAAATTTTATTACATAAAAATGTTTTCATATAAGAGAAAATTCACAATAGAATAATTAGTTATCGATATTTTTTCAGTTACAATTAATATTAATTTGTCAAATTATAAATTAACGACTGATATTTCCAACCTTAAGTTGTCTCTACCAATACGGAAATGTTTATTCAAATTTTTGTTTTTTAGTTAGAAACTATAATTTAATAATTATTTATTTATTCTTTTTTAATTTAAAAATATACGTACAAATATTTATTTACATTTAAAATTACAAATAAAAATCCTATAATAATATTATTTAATTCTGATTATTAATTAGCTGTTTATGTTAATGAATGAAGGATTTTTTTTTTGCCTCTTATATAAATTACAACGACTAAATTATGTCCTTGATAGTGGACAATTTATGTATGAAGTATGAAACAAAAAACCAGATATTGGTCAAAATAGAAACGATATACTTCTTCCTTTATATTTGACAACAATTTTGTAATATGGGTATAGGAAAGTTACAGAAAAATTTTACAGATTTGAATATTTTTTAATATTGCTGATGCATAAATCCACAAGCTCACTCAATGTGACTTACAGAATGAACTTTTCTTTTCTATCCTTATTATATATATTTAATAATGGGTAATGTGTAATCTTTTTCTTTCCTGTTTTCAAAACATTAAATTCTATTTATAGCTCGATAGCGATAGCGATCCCATATTAGGTTCTTATTTTTAAAGATTTTCATTAGAAACAGTTTCTCACATTATAATGTATAATACTATAATAATTTGTTCATAAAGGAAACTGTTGTCTGTTGTAGCTCGTAGTACTGTACAGAATTCATGAAGGAAAATGATGTAAATTGTTTAATGATAATTTTTCATAACATCTGGATTAAATATTCGAAAATATAAATTATTAATTATACTTCACTGGGATTAAAACCCAGGTGCGCCTTTAGCCTTCCCCAACTGTGGCCGATCAGAGGCCGTGTTGTAGAGTACATAACTGGTCGTTTTTCCGAAGTTGGTAGTTAGCCATACGTTCAAACGACTTATCATAATCTTGATGTAAATTCGTAGGGTAAATTACCATTTAAAATATATAAATTACAATTTTATTGGAAAGGACGGTTGTTTGTTTGATCTATCATTTTCATTAGTTAAAATTAAATTTTCTGATTGGCTATATGAATAAGTGGTGCAGTATTGTATCGCACCCTGAAACATAAATATGTATATCCATTTATAAGATTACTCATCATATAGTGAAATGTTGTAAAGTCAACTATCTATCGAATTGTTAAGAGTTTATGAAAAATAAATTTACTAATAACATAATTCGAATTGAAGATTATCGAAGGTGTCACCTGCTTATCAAAAAGATTTTACAATAGCTTATGAAGAAGGTAAAAAAATAGATCAACTCGATGGTCAGAATACTTCAAAAAATGTTTATATGTCTATACAAAGGACATCGAAAACCACTTTTTACTGAAAATTTCTTTAAATTATAAATCATGTGCAAGAACTAAATTTATGTGTATAAATAAACATTTTATCGCAATACACCCCCAGCTGATATTATTAATTAATTTAACTTACAGACTATATTTCATGTGTATGTATGTGTATATAATATAATAATGATTTCAAAATCTATCGATTTAATACTTTTTTCTTTTTACTTAATACTGTTAATTATGCAAATTGTAATCCAGCGATTGGTAAGAAATATGGTAAAATAAATTTGCTTATTATATATTTTGTTCGAAAAAAAAAATATCCATTTATTTTAATTTTTCTAAATTATTTATTTATAATTTTGCAAAAAAAATTATTACATATTTATAATAATTAAATCGAAATAAATAAATTTATAATTAACAATAAACAAATATAATCTAAATACAGATTTAATGGGAGGATTTGATTTTTTGGGTATTTGCTTTCGTAATTGTGCACAATGTAAAAAAATGTATGGAGTATATTTTGAAGGACAATTATGTGCTGATGCATGTGTTAAATTTAAAGGAAAAATTATACCAGATTGTGAAGATATTGGTTCAATTGCACCATTTTTAAATAAATTTGAATAATATTCGTACGACGACTATATTCAAAATATTTGACTATTAAAAATCTAACTAATTTTAATTATATTATAAAATGTGCTTTATTTGTGATATATAATTATATATATTTTATTATATTTAAATCGTTTTTGAAATGGTTGCCTTTAAAAGAAATGCCATAATTTTTTTTTTTTTATTTATTTTTAATCTATAAATTTTATTCAGGTCATTTAATTTAAGTTAAAAAAAATATAGTAAAGTATAAATTTAATATATAATTTCAAAGTATTAATTAATATCCTTATTATTTTATTAAATAGATAGAAGTTATCCTATTAAATATTCATGCCGCATTTATATAATAATATTTATTTTATGTTATATTTTAAGACATTTTAAGTTATAAATTTCTTATATATTAAAGGTAATCATTTTTTAATTCATGATTTACAATTATTGTTATAAAAATGTCCATTTCTCAATATTCATTTAATAATTGTGCGTTGATTAAATTTAATTAAAATAACTTAAACTTTGTTTACGGTCATCATCAAGATATATTTAGTATTAATTCACTTCTTACCTATAGTTAATTGAATTTAAGGAATATACTCGTATATGTTCAAAAATAAAATATATTAATTAAAGAATGTTTGACTGATATTTCTATAAAAATTATAGGCAATATGCAAATGGTTTATGAAAGAAGATTTGTTTTATATAATTTGAATAAAAGTGGATATATCGCCCCCGTTGTAAATCATGATTTTTATTAATAACTTGTCAGCGCAAGTAATTTTATGTATATGATTTAATAAAGTTCCTGTGAATGTGTTATTTATTAATTAAATATTTAATTTTAAATGTTTATTCTATAATTTATATTGTTTGTGTTGCTCTTGTTTTTATAAAGAAATATTAATTATTTTAGAAATAAAAATATACAAAATAAAATATAGAATTAAAATGATTAAAATATTTTGCATCGATTCTTTTTGTAGTTGTCGAAACCCCACCTCTTAAAAAATTGTGGACTAATGTGGAGAAAAATAAGAGGTAATCAGGTAATCCCTTCTGGATTACCATTCAACAGTATTTTTTGGCACACGTTCATCCTATATATATGTAATATGTAACCAAGGCATCTTAGTCTATTAATTTTGATTGTTTTGACAATATTTGGTTGACCGCGTACAACAGCTGTCAATTTTGAAATTTTATCTTTCATCCATTTGGTTCTTTGATGGGATCAAATGTGTCTCTTCAACTATTATATTTAGAGGCTAAGAAAAGGAAAAGAAAACGGAAACTAGATATTATTACAATTTTGATACATAGATTTTATATGGAATAAACTAGCTGAAGTTGTAGAGAGCAAAGCCATACAAGAATATAGTGATAGTGTTCACTTAAAATTCAATAGCTTGGTATAAACCAAGAACTCAAAATATACGAAGATGTACCTAACAAGTGTCTTCCGTAATTTAAACTACTTAAACTATTACGATAGATAGCAATTTCAGAATAGTCTATGATTGTGTAAACAGGCTGAATGTACTTGACAAAGATCAATAATCCGGATAAGGCTGAAAGTACATAAACTAAGGCAGATTTGACAAAACCTATATGGATCAAACATCTAGAACTTTTGTGGCGTAACATACCAAAAATAATTAAAAAACTTGACTAAACATAAACAAAAATGAACTTGGGATTCTGGCAGAAATTTACCTGGATCTGGGGTTTGAAAATTACAAGCAGTAAGCTCGTTGGGTTCAATTAATAGTTTAGGTATCAATATTTTCAAACCGACACATATAGCAATTAGTTGTGATACTAAGATAGAGATAGAGATAGATAGATACTGTGAAAGGGTTAATGGGTAAGATTTATGATCCATATAGGAAACTATAGGAACAATATAGTTTCATGAGCTGATTTTATATATAGGTATTTGATATGCCACCGCATATGTCTCTAATCAGCTATTTTATTTGTAATTTCGTTGAGGAAAGAATATTATTTCTTTCACCCACACCAAATCAACTAAATTGTTCTAGAGTTATTCTACTGGAAGTAATAAGGAAGAAATTTTGAATAGAATTCATATATATGGTAAGATCTATAAGTTCAAAATTTGAAGAAATTTAGGTATTAATTAAGGGATATTAAATTCATTAGGTTAAATATTTCCAGATAGTCTGATATTATAGTAGTTCTCATTTAAATCTGATAATATACGTCACAGAGGTAGTTAATTAGGTATTTAATTTAATTTAAAATCCGATTAAAACTTTATTCAAATAATCTATTTCCGCAAAAAATAGCATACACCATAAAAACTTAAGAAATGGCACTATTATCACCAAAATGGTTTCATTTATCACGAAGGCCAATCTTTAAAAGTTTTCTAACAGATATGACAATTAGTTTTGTTTTGATCGCCATTAAACCATTGACTAACAACCTTGTTAAAATGAAAAAAAGTGAATTTTGAGCGTTAATTAAACAATATTTGATGTGCAAAATAACCATAACGGAAACAGAATCAAACCTCACTTTGTCTATTAAATTGATTCATAAGTGTGTTTACAGACTAAATCCATGATTTTATATTGATTGGGAATGATATATGAATACCCGCTAACACATCAGAAATTGCCATGAAAAAATTACACGCATTACAATTGTGTCCACATCAACCGTAAATTTTTGACTATTTTCTGTTTTCGAACATGCAAATGTGTATAGTCGAAAAGAGATTTGCATATAATTTCGAATTTATCGATGCAACAAAACGCCTTTATTTTGCAGAACTAAACGAAAATAAATTGGTTTTTGTTCAAAAACTAATTCCTTGTTTAATTTTTAACTTAAACAATAAATATAGATCCGTCCTTGGCTCCGTAACTTAATTCAATGCCACAATTTGGGATTATATAGATACACCTACCGCATATCGAGCTCCCTTTCAATTTCAAAACAATTTATTATTTTAATTTAATTTTTATATTAACTTTACCTAGACATAATAAAACTTAATAATAAAAAATGTTAAATCACATGTTTATTAATACGATGAAAATCTGGGATGCGGATTTTCATATTTAATTGACCAGAAAACTTCACCATTATCAGTTTTTGTAGTTACTTGTTGTTTTTGTTTCTGTACAATATCATCGATTTCTTTAAATAAATCTTTTTGTGAATCAAATTCTTTAACATATTCAAATTTGCCAGATTTTGGTGGTCCGTCATGTATTGGTTTATGTTTTATTGAGTCTTCTTTTACATTAACGATGATGGCGTCGTCATCAACATTATCATCACCTTTTACTTGTTCTACATTCCCATTTTTTACATTTACAGAGTCTTTAAGTTGACGACTATTTTTAGCATCATTTCCAATAAATTTATTATTATTATTATTATTATTATTATTTTCTTTCTGATCGTCTTGCAATCCTTTAGTTTTTTCTTGTATAAATTCAATGTCTTTGTCGGGATGTTGATTATTTTTAGATTTTGTATTTGTAATTTTTGGCCGTGATCGTAATGATATTGATGATGTTGGTGACAATTGCTGTGGCACAGGTGGTGTTGGTTCTACATTAAATACTTCTACTTGTTCCTTTTTATGGTCATCTAATTTTGGTATTAATTTTTCTAAATTTTTATAAAAGAAATCATCGTTAATTAGATCAGCAACTTCTAAGGCTTCTTTATAAATTCCATTGTTTGAAGTTTTCGATTTTTGTAATTTATTCTTATTTTTACGACGTTTAATTCTAGTTTGATTTCTTACTGCTGCATTATCTGTTTGTTGATTTTGTGGCAGTAATAAAAATTGTGATGATTTTTGATCGTCAGTTACACCTTCGTATATTCGTATTTCGGCGGCAGTTTGATCAATTTCAGTGGAACGCTTTTTGCGAATTGCATTATCTAATAATGTCTAAATGCATAAAATTATATTAAATTTATTTTATTTTGTATAATTTAATCATAAATGTGCTCTTTACAGTGTAAGCAAATACCTTTTAAATATTTATTGTATACATGTACCAAACTGTGGGTAATTAAAATGTGCTGGTGCTTTAAAATTCTGTAAATTATTTAAATTATTTTTAGTGCTGCAAAAAGTTATCTCTCTATATATGTATGACAACAGTGTGCACTGTATGTCTATATTTTAATTAACGCAGCTAATGAACTATTAATTAAACGTCAACTTAAAACTATTAATTTTATATTGTGTGGATATTAATATGAATTTGCATTAAAATGAAATGCAGAAATATTTGTTTGGAAAACACATTTGAAAAAATTGACATACCATCAGTGCGCAGAAATCACAGAAGTGATAGAAATGATTGAATGAGGGACACTCAAATTTAGGCAAATATATAAACATTCAATGATTGGTTATACAATAAAGAGCTAAAACATTAGAGAAAAAAAAATTAAAGTATTAACACTTTTTCCTCAAGTCAATCGAATTTTAATAAAATTAGGATGAGTTCAATATTTTTCAAAATATTTTGGATTTTTTGCGTATCTTGTATTCTGTGAGATTAACAATATTCTACAAACATTATGAACTAATCATTACTCTAATAAAAAAAATAGAGTTAAGAAATAATATTTCTTTGAATTGAAAACCGATTAGTGAATGTATTACAAGAAAGCATATATGCGATGCTCTATATAGTTGCAAATTGATAATTCTAATTTAAGCTCCAAAAATATCTTATTATATGCGTGTTTGCGAAACTTGAAGGGTAAAGTCTATGATGACATGTCGTCTACCAAATCTTTGAATATAACAAATAAAAATGTGGATGAGTATGGTGGAAATAACAAGAGAGATTCTTTATAGGGTGGTAGTAATGTGTGTCTAAGAAGAGGTACATGTCTCAGACTGTAATTGCTATTTCAGAAAACCAGAAGAAATTCTGACTAGAAGTAAAAAGACTATCGCTCAAAATAGAACAAGACTGAGCTGTTTTATTGATGCTCAATTATAAACTACTACAATTTGATTTTGGAATATTCGCTTTTATGTATGTAGTATTATCAGCATGACTGCGGTTTAACGGTTAATATTCTTTTCTGGTGTGCAATGGAATTATTTGGTCAATAAACGTCAGAAAAATGAGTGATTAACTATGTGGCTACTATAACTTTCATTAATTGCATTAATTGTAAGTAGGAAACCGAAAAGTATATGTATAGCATGACACAGAGATGGTTTCTAAATGTATGTGAAAACATATGTGCGTGTGCATGGAAATTGAAAGTGAATAAAATAGTTACAACCATAAAAAAAAATACCGAACATCGAATTTTAACGGATGCATTACATATTAAAAAGTAAGATAATTGAGTGCAAATAAATTACAGTAGGAGTTTTTAGACACTTCACATATATGGACTATCATCGGTTTCTAAATCAATGAAATGTTACTTCGCATACGCAGCGAAAATGTAAAATACTAGTACGCGTAGGAATTCAAAGTCTAGAAATGATATTTAAAAATTTTATTACATAAAAATGTTTTCATATAAGAGAAAATTCACAATAGAATAATTAGTTATCGATATTTTTTCAGTTACAATTAATATTAATTTGTCAAATTATAAATTAACGACTGATATTTCCAACCTTAAGTTGTCTCTACCAATACGGAAATGTTTATTCAAATTTTTGTTTTTTAGTTAGAAACTATAATTTAATAATTATTTATTTATTCTTTTTTAATTTAAAAATATACGTACAAATATTTATTTACATTTAAAATTACAAATAAAAATCCTAAAATAATATTATTTAATTCTGATTATTAATTAGCTGTTTATGTTAATGAATGAAGGATTTTTTTTTTGCCTCTTATATAAATTACAACGACTAAATTATGTCCTTGATAGTGGACAATTTATGTATGAAGTATGAAACAAAAAACCAGATATTGGTCAAAATAGAAACGATATACTTCTTCCTTTATATTTGACAACAATTTTGTAATATGGGTATAGGAAAGTTACAGAAAAATTTTACAGATTTGAATATTTTTTAATATTGCTGATGCATAAATCCACAAGCTCACTCAATGTGACTTACAGAATGAACTTTTCTTTTCTATCCTTATTATATATATTTAATAATGGGTAATGTGTAATCTTTTTCTTTCCTGTTTTCAAAACATTAAATTCTATTTATAGCTCGATAGCGATAGCGATCCCATATTAGGTTCTTATTTTTAAAGATTTTCATTAGAAACAGTTTCTCACATTATAATGTATAATACTATAATAATTTGTTCATAAAGGAAACTGTTGTCTGTTGTAGCTCGTAGTACTGTACAGAATTCATGAAGGAAAATGATGTAAATTGTTTAATGATAATTTTTCATAACATCTGGATTAAATATTCGAAAATATAAATTATTAATTATACTTCACTGGGATTAAAACCCAGGTGCGCCTTTAGCCTTCCCCAACTGTGGCCGATCAGAGGCCGTGTTGTAGAGTACATAACTGGTCGTTTTTCCGAAGTTGGTAGTTAGCCATACGTTCAAACGACTTATCATAATCATGATGTAAATTCGTAGGGCAAATTACCATTTAAAATATATAAATTACAATTTTATTGGAAAGGACGGTTGTTTGTTTGATATATCATTTTCATTGGTTCAAATTAAATTTTCTGATTGGCTATATGAATAAGTGGTGCAGTATTGTATCGCACCCTGAAACATAAATATGTATATCCATTTATAAGATTACTCATCATATAGTGAAATGTTGTAAAGTCAACTATCTATCGAATTGTTAAGAGTTTATGAAAAATAAATTTACTAATAACATAATTCGAATTGAAGATAATCGAAGGTGTCACCTGCTTATCAAAAATATTTTACAATAGCTCATGAAGAAGGTAAAAAAATAGATCAACTCGATGGTAAGAATACTTCAAAAAATGTTTATGTGTCTATACAAAGGACATCGAAAACCACTTTTTACTGAAAATTTCTTTAAATTATAAATCATGTGCAAGAACTAAATTTATGTGTATAAATAAACATTTTATCGCAATACACCTCCAGCTGATATTATTAATTAATTTAACTTACAGACTATATTTCATGTGTATGTATGTGTATATAATATAATAATGATTTCAAAATCTATCGATTTAATACTTTTTTCTTTTTACTTAATAATAAATATGTTCTAAAAATAATTATTCGATCGGTTCTGTTCTTAAAAGAATATCAGTTTCAATTTCAGTTGAAAAATACTATTGATGCTATTGATGTTGCCTTATACTTGTAAATGTAATTTTAATTTCCTTGTATGAAAAGTTATTTGAAAATATTGATATTATATTATTTGAAAATTAAAGTGATCAACATACGATCCCAATTTAATATTGTATTAACAAATAAGCAATTATAAAGTTAAATCCTATTACTATTTCTATTGCTTTGAATGGGTAAACTGACCGGTCGAATACGATAGAGTAATTAAAAATTAAATTAAAATTTTATACAAGTACCTATAATATTGTATTGTATTGTAATTGTGTATTTATATATATTCATAAGCATATTTTTCATGTTATTTAAAGGCTTAATTATTTATATATCAAATTTCTACTACTGTTTGTTATTTATTTGTATTTAATATTAATTGAATAGTGTAGCTTATTTTGAATGTAAAAAAGAAATATACAATAGAAAAAAGTAAACTTTAGTAGTTGGAAAAGTCTTATCAAATTTGGTGAATATAGACATATGTTTTTCTATTCGAAATCTAATTGAATAAATAATTAGAAGAGGCTGAGACTAAATTTTTGCACCTATGTTGTGGAATTTCTCTTGTGTTAAGTAATTTTCGTACGACCGACCCCAATTCCGGCTATGTTCAATTGTATATATGATGGAACAAAAAAGTTTTGTTTATTAAATTATATCTTAAATATTTCTGGACTTAATCTGGATTAACTGCTGCACATGCTTGGTCAAAGGTTAACAAATTGAAATGCATTGATATCTATTATCATATGTTTATGATGACTCAAATTCTAATGTTCTATACATGCATGTGAAAACATTAGACCAGCTGGTCTATCCTGTAGCATGCAATAAATCTTCTTGTTTAGGTCTCATCATCTAGCTATCTGCCTATCTTTTTGGAAAACAATAAGACAATATGGATGGTTTCGATATGAGAAATTAATTAATCTATTACAGTCAAATTCACAATTTGAACTTTAAGCTTATATAATAAGAATTTATTAAATTAAAGTTTTGTTCATTTTGTATGATTTTAAGGGACTTAAAACTGTTTCATATTCAAATTTATTGGCCAAAATAGTAAATAAATATTAAAGAAAAAATTATAATTAAAATTGCTATTTTTACTAACACATTTATGACTCCTTTGGAAAATGTTAGATTTTAGAACAATAATTGCCAAATTGTCTTAAATTTTGTGATTTGTTTCTAGAAGCCCTTGTAAAAAAAAATACTTTTTACTTTTCTTTATAAGTGATACAATTGGTAATGAGGAGATTTAAATTGATATTTAAATCAAACAAGGTAAGATGAATATGAACCGATCAAGTGAAGTATATGAATCAAAATATAACAATATCGATCAAATTACAATAATAAACAAATATTTTCAAGCAGAAGAAGTTTGATGTATTACATAAATTCATTTTCCATTTAATGGGAAAAATATAATTTATGATGAACTCTTTTCTTGCTATAATTAAATAATATGAATATACTGACTATAGACTATAAATTACAATTTTGTGATAGTATTTTTTTTATAAATTTTTCATGGCAAAATTGCTTTAAAGAAACAAAAAAACTGTCTTAGAAAATTAAAATCTCAAAAACATTTTATTTTACTATCACAATATTTTTTGTTAAATTATTTATTTTGTTGGAAATTGAAATGAAATTTAAAATATTTACAATTTCATCAATTTTCATTTTTTTTTTTTTTTTGAGTGTATAATACAAAATGTTATTAAAATTAATATTAAAATTAAAATAAAATATGATCTAAAATGCTGTGTGCGGTGATTGTGATGTGTGTGTGTGTGGTGTGTGTTTGCGTTTGTGTACAAGAGTGGATTTTTGTGCTTGTTGAAATGACTTGTGAATATTTTTGTTTTTCTTTTATTTTTATATCTAATTAATTAATTGTTTTTTTTTTATTAATGTGCCATTTGTTTTTGGTCAATTATTATTTGAAGCTTACCGGTGTATGTGGTATCTCATTTAAAATATTCTGAAATTATTATTAAAATTGGAAATTATTTTACATTCACATATTTAAAAAACAAAACACTTACATATTGATGTGGTGCATAATCTTGACTATAATCAGCCCATTTTGTTAAATCTATTGATGGAAGTATTCCACTTTTACATGGTACACGTGGATTACTATTTGTTTATGTGTAAAATATATATTGAAAATTTTTAGTAAAACAATTATAATAATTTAATTTGTATATTTTTGAACTTACATTTCATGATCTGGTAATACCATAGGATAAATTTGAACTGTGTCTATTAAATCGGTATTATCACAAATAACACGTGATAATTTAATTTTTCTAATTTCTTGCAATTGTTCGGGTGTAAATGATGACGGTTGATTTGGTAATTCATACCAAAAACGATCACCACGTCTTATGTAACTGAGTTGTGTTGCAATAATGCATGCAAATGTTGGTCCTAACATTGAACCGGGTAATGAACGTTCTGATACACCACCAGACCATAAATCAATATCGGCTGGATGTTCGAAAATACTTTGATACCGACGAATTGTTTCATTTGGCATAGAACCAAACATATCATCCCATACATCTGAAGTTGGTAAACCACAAAATTTACGAAATTCCATATAACCGGGTACACCAAATTCTCGACCACGTTGCATATTAAACGATACTAAATCCATTCCAAATCTAAATTGAATGCAAAATTATGTATTAGTAAACTGCCAACGTATATTTATTGTAAATAAATTTAAGCATATTATATTCTGATAAAAAAATGTTTACCTTGAACCCTCCTTTTTAAATAAATGATTTGTAACTTCTTGTGTTATCGAATCATCCATAGCTTGAGCAACTTGATTCATTAAACCCATAAGATATTCGTCAAAAACACCAGCACGATATAAATCATATGGTCTCCGAATTA
Organism: Bibio marci; assembly: GCA_910594885.2. Taxonomy (NCBI): domain Eukaryota; kingdom Metazoa; phylum Arthropoda; class Insecta; order Diptera; family Bibionidae; genus Bibio; species Bibio marci. The sequence continues at coordinate 59,076,912 of OU343114.1, forward strand.
AATCCGATAAACGTTTTGATGCTATAATTAATTTAATTAATTTATTCCCCGTATATAAAAACGTATATTCTAAATAATAACTACAAAATAATTACCAATAAATTTATGTGCTTTTGACCATCGTTCAACGGCTGTGGGTAACAATGAATGTCCGAAACGAAATGCAGCCGATGCAAATGCATCAATAATACCAGGATTAACTTTTGAATCATAACCATCCCAATATCCTTGTTTTTGTAATACTAAACCGAATTTTTCCATAACTTCTTTACCCAATAATATTGGTAAAAATTCATTATATGTAATGTGTTGTATGATAGCAATATTAATACGACGTGCTTCTTGAAAGGTTATTTCATCATCCCAATGTGGATTAATATGTGAAAGCGTTGTGGCCAATTGATTATGTTGACGTGCCATCATTGTATGCATGCACGTTAAAACTAATTGTTCATTGACCCGAATTTCACCAGCCTCAAAACAATACATACTTTTATTTGGTCGCGTACAACCTTCATCTGGTATATCCAATTTTAATGGTAACAAATCTTTTAAACCATATTCTTGAAAAACGGGATTCATTCTAAGTAAACCACCATAGCCGGTACGTAATTTTCTTGCAAATAATTCTTTAACACCATAAATTGTGTTCCCATCAATAACACCAGTTAATGTATTAAATTGTGTACGTGAACCTAATAGGCAAACATAAAGAAATTTTTAAATATTGCGTATATTAACACAAATTTCATTGAATATAAACATGTACTTATCAATATTCCATTATAAAAGGTGTATCTGTATAAATATATTTAGTATAAACTTACCAAGTTTGCAACCAGGTCTTGGTGATGGAAAACCTCGTACAAAATCCATACATTTAATATTAAATAAACGATAAAAATAATCATCATCAGGAATACGAATTTCATTACAATAAGGATGTTTTAAATGTAATGGACGTTTACAGCATTCTTCCGGATCATTACGATTTATTGGATCCAATGGCGTACCGGTTAATGTAAAATCATGATCCATAAATTGTCCCCATGCAATAACAAATACAGTACCAGCATGATCATGAAATCCATCGTCTGGATGTAATGTACGTGATACAACACGTGATAATGGTAAATCTTTACCGGTAACTGATATTCTGGGCGAATTTATACCATCCGAATATAATGGACCAATTAAACGTTGAAATGGTGCCATAGTTGCACCCCACACTGGATGTTCTAAATTATTACATAGTCCATCAACACGTCGATATTTTCCGGGACGACATTCAACACCCGATAAAAATGGTGGACAAATTTCACGTATTAATGTTTTCGATGTATCAATTTGTGGTAAACCTTTTTCAATATCTTCATAGGATAATCCATAACTATATAGAGGTTTATGAAATAGGTAAAAAAATTAATTATAAATTAATCTGTAATTTTGTTAATGCTGCAGTACTAAAAAATATCAATGCAAATATATAATTATAAAATATTCAAATACTATAAAACTGAGCCGTAAACTTTAATAATTAATTTATTATTCAAACCAAAGTTATAATACAAACTATATTTTTCGATTAATTTCACAAAAAATCTGCATAATTAGTTTTGATAACAATTTATAAAATTTTTACTATAGAGAAATTTTTGTCTTCATATTATTATTTCAAATCATAATTCACAGCTTTTGTAACTGAAATATACATTAGTAATTTCTCTGTCGAGACGTCATCGATACAATGACAATTTCTATCAAGTTAAAATGCGACTTAAAGGAAATTAAAAATAATTTGCTCATTTTCAAACCTACATGGAGATTAAAATTGCATTCAGGTATAAATCTGTAAACACCGAAATTTATTAGAGGCAACTTTAACCGAGTTATGACTTGAAATAATAATAAAAAAAAAGGAATGTCTGCGGTGATAAATTTCGTAATAGTAACACGTCTGCATTGTTGTAATATTTGTAGCGTCCAAAAGTATATGTTTTCTAAGATATTTGTTTTTTGACTACACAAATGAACAAAAGGGTAAAACTAAATTGGCAACATTTCCTTATGATAATACCGAGAAATTTCTGTAGAATCCTGTACATTAAGATCCTAAATTTTTGTCATTAAAGTTCTGAATATTGTCTTCCCAGTAAGTACTACAAGAATTTGTCCTCGGCGCTGATGTTGACCAGATCGCGATGCTTCTGTCATTACTGTAATGGTAAAATATTCACAAAATCAGGACGTAGGAAAAGTCAATAGGTGAATTATTTCCCTTTTTCCGTAAGAGGATATCGATCGAAACGTAACAGATCACGATTACTATCCGCGTTAATTTTTAGTTCTCTAATAAGAATGGAATGTACGTATTTATAATTCGTACATTACCATATAGTTTATAAAGAAATTATTTAAATATTTTATAGCAGACAAAACTTCAACCAACAATAATTACATTAGCAAGAAATTTAGGAATTGTCGTATCAATTTTCCAATTATCTATTCGGTATATTCATTATATAAATATGTGTAAACTGGCGCCTAGCCACTTTTTAACCACTAATAATTTAAGCACATCCTTTTTTATAGTCAATCAAGTTCCGTATAATCGAATGCGTTATATCCTCTTCGTTCAAATGTTACTATTTAGAGCTTTGGCTGTAACCAAATCAGCGTACATACAATAATGAAAATGAAATTGAATAATTAGATATTATTAGTAAAGTAAAGTAAAACAATTGCGTATGTTCATTAATTATAAATGTCGTGTTAAAAAATATTTACTAAATAAATTTCCCTTTTGGCAATTTTATGTTAAAATAATATAAATAATATAGATTTTCTGAAAAATATACCACAATGCATGCGTTACATAAATGTATATGTAACGCGTATATTATACATTATAACGAATATTCTATAAAAATATGTGTAACAATGATTTATTACAGGTTTAAAATTAAATAATTGAATAATGCAATTCATGAATTCACATGTATTGAAAAAGAATACAAAAAAAATGAAACTTGTTATTGTAAATAAAATTAATTTATTATATTTTTTATGCCTACTTTCGTACATTAGCTGTGCAAAAAAAATCGTGATCAATATGAAAATCGTTGTCATTGTCTGTCAGAGTCGACACTCGAAAGTATACAGTCTTAATAAAATATCTTTCACTTTGAGATGGAATGGATTTCTAAAGAAGGATTCGAAATAAAAAACATTCAAATGCGTTTTGTTCGTCAATTTAAATGCTAGTAGAATTATCATAGATAAACCGCACGCGCTGAGTATATGTACGGTATAAGTGACACAACATTGATTTTAATATGAAACCTAAATGTTTATCCCATTTCTTTTACGAAATAAAATACTAAAGTAACAGAATTAAATCGACGTGAAGAAAAACAGTAAACCAATAACATTCGAATATAAACCATTATCAGTCTCTGACAATCTTACCGTGGGTTTTGTGAGATTGGAAAACAATAATTTACAACTTGCTCCTAAAATGTATCAAAACTTGATGAAAAAAGTGCATTTAAGGAACTGACAAATAGATTTTAATCCTTGCCAACACTCGAAACGCTATAACCAAGCCCATAAGAAACTCTATCTGATTGGTAAATACCGCTGCACTCTGACTCCAAAGTGCGGTGCCAAGTGTGATAAAATATTTTCAAATTACAATATCACTATATATATCTGGTAGTCGAGTTGAAAGCAGTAGGCTACATTATGAAAAAAATTCTCTTTTTAAATTACGGACCATAATTTTAAAGGATTTCCATTTTTGTGCACAAAATTGAAAATTATAATCAATTTTTAATATTTTATAGAAGAGATTTTGAAAATCGATTTGGTTGTTCACTTTGTACAGTTTCACAAATTTTCTCTGCCATCGATTGGAAAATCTATCATATCTTTAGAACGCGTGAATCGATTTAAAAAATCTCTTCTATGAAAGATTGGCAATTGATTATAATTTGAAATATACAAACATGAAAATCTGTTAAAACTATGGCCCATAATTGAAAAAGATGATAATTTTTAAAAGTCAATTTTTAGTAAGTAGACAATACAAATTTTTTTCATCATCTAGTCTACTGTCAATTCGGCTAACTGAAAAATATAGTGATATTGAAAACTATAGGCTATTTCTATGTGAAGGAAATCTATTAATATATTTTATTAAAATATGGATATTATGTTGTTTTTCATTCGAGATAACTATATTATTTTAAAGTATATATAGAATATTATATTCTTAAAATATAAGGTGTCTTTAAAATTAAATTTTTCGAATTATTTATCACAAAATTGTAAAACGAGATAAATATTAAGATAATGCATCGAAAAAAACAGTAATGCCATTCAGGAGTGAAATTATATGACGTCACTTTAATTAATTAAATTAAGGTTTTATTTTCCGCAAAATAACTTTTAAAATATAGTTCAAAAATAAAATGAAAGTTTTCATTTATTTAAGTTATCAAACTATTTGACAAAATTGAAAATATCGCATTATTTTATGAAAACATGGCTGCTCGATTTAGTTCAATTTACTCACATAGCAAAATATAGGAACACATATTATTTGAACAAATATGATCAATTTGTCGAGTTTTTTGATTAAGTTAGTATGTAGTAACTTTTACCACTATAAAGTCATAAAATTTAAATTAAACGACCATAAAGTTATGCAAGTCACTATATGTCGTTATCCAACATAATTATACGACGTCGTCAACCAACTTAAATTAGACCTGACTTATGCAACTGTTGACTGTTGAAGTCAGTAAATGACTAAAAAAATTTGTTAGTTGTACCAACGGCGGATTTAGTCATTCCAACTATATTAAGTCGGCTTGTGTTTCTTTGGAAAATTTTTCTTATACTAGGTTCGCGACCTGCAGTTGTTACAAATGGAAAATGTTCGAAAATGTCTTCATAAATATTTTACTTAACAATTATCAACTTTCTAATGCCATGGAATCCGTAAGTTAATGGCTACCAGACCAAATATTATCAAATATTTTATTTATTATATGTTTAAAATTAATTTTATTTTTACAGAGATTACATTCACACACCAAATATATTATCGTATATGTGCTCAATTGTATGTAACAATTGAGAGACACCTACAAATACAAAAATTAATTATGTGATTGATTCAATTTATTTAAAATAAAAATATAAAAATGTAATTTTTAAAAAAATTACATAAATTCTTGATTATATTTTATATATTTTAATTTACATTATATAAATATTTGTATTATATACCTTGACATAGATTATTGACTTCAAAAGCTCTATATATATTATATATATGTGGTTGATTAATTTATGCATACATGTATCCATACTGTCTGTCCGTAAAATAACTGGAAATTACTTTTTTAATATATGGATTTGAATGATTTATTTATTGCGAATCAACTTTAACCACCTGAATTGGTTTCATGAAATTTCCAACAGCAATCATATACATACAAGTATTGTATTTCTATAACTAGTAATGTAAAGTAGCAATATATTATATTATCTTGTGGGATGACGTTAAATGCAAAATATAGCTTTTTATTTTATCACTATGTAAATTAAAAAGAGATTAACGAAGTCACACAAATAATAATGTCTTATTTTTGATAGTATCGTCGCTTCATTCTTTACACTAATATAGTTATAAAAATATAGTACAATGATACAACACATTAAGTGACAGTAGTTTTTATGGGTCAGTCGAAAAATGTATAACGAACTAAAAAGGACCTATACATGAAATGCTTAAAATAATAATTGTTTATTTAAAACGCATATTTTTGAGTGTGGCATCGATACTTCAACCGTATTTCCGTTGTCACTGATTGTATGTCAAACAATTTTTTCGAAATCCATATATTGGTTATTTTTCGGACAAATGGTGTATCGCTATTCTATTACATACGTATGTTATGTTACATGTACTATTGTTAATTATATTATTATATAATTCTATATATAAAATGATAATATGTGAAATTTTAAGTAATTTATTATTTTAGCAAACAAATATAAATCAATTCTTGGAATATAAATTTTATTTAAATTATAATATATTGCAGTATAAATAATTCACAACTATTGACACAACTATTTTCAATGATCGACGGATTTATATAAAAATATATGTTCAAATGTACATTGTGTGTACATGTGACTACAATATATGCAATGTGTGCAAGATGCATATATAACTAAATTATTTATGTTTGTACGTGTTTAAGTGCATGATCATTTTTATTTTTTTTTTCAAATTATATTAAATTAAAATAGCGCTTATAATCAATAACTTAACAATAAATACATTTAACAACTAATAAATTTTAATAAATTACATAATTTAATTTAATGTGTGTGTAAATAAATTATATTATTTATAGATTAGATTCGGATACAGTTATCGGTTAAATTTATGGTAAATGTTATTATTTAGAAATTTCAATCACATTTAATTTTTATAATAACCTGATTGAGATGTATCTATAATTCGATGTTGTATCTTGTTGTTTCAGTTTAAAGAATTGAAATATAATTGTCAATTGTCTTTTCATATATGCACTTCATAGGTGTCATATAACCATAAATGGATACTGAACAAATTGTTACAGTATATTCGATGATAAATCTGTCACGATATTAATTTTAACATTTACTTACTCTTACTCCATGGCGTTACAACCCGGGTGCGGTTTTAGCCTTCACCAACACGCTTTTCCAACTTGACCTATCCGCAGTCAATGTCTTCCAATCCCGAATTTTAAGAATCTTTATATCACAGTTTACTGCATTTAGTCATCTCGCCTTAGGTCTTCCGGTTCTCCTTCTACCATCTGGTTTACTATTTAACAGTTTTTTCGGCACACGCTCCTCCTCCATGCGTACTACGTGTCCAAGCCATCTCAATCTATTGATTTTGATTGTTTTGACAATATTTGGTTGACCGTACAACTTGTCTAATTCAAAATTGTATCTTCGCCTCCAACCATTCTGTTCTTTGACGGGACCAAATATGCCACGGAGTACATTTCGTTCGAAAATCCGAAGTAATTGTTCCTGGTTCGGAGTCATGCACCAAGCCTCCGACCCATACGTTAATATTGGACGTATTAAAGTTGTATATAGCTTGCACTTAAGATCTGGTTGTAATGTTTTCGATCGGAATTGTTTTTTTTTAACCAGTAATAACATCTGTTTCCAGTTGCTACCCTGCGGCGAATTTCCTCTTCAATATCATTTTCTACATTTATCAACATTTTTACATTTAATTATACATAATTTACACGGTCGATATTTAATAGTGTAGATTTTGTATAGATTTCATTAGATTACAAAATAAAAATCAATTATTTTTTTATACTTTTTATTCATGACCTTTTATGAAGAATCCTTTTGTGACATAATATCGATATTACACAGAAACCATTGCTGTCTATTAAATCCCTTAAAGTCCGAGAATTGAAAGACCAAGATTTGAAGAAATTGCTATAGTTAACTGTATGACAAATAAAAAAGCTTGGGTGACCGCTCTTGTAACAATTTTACAGAATGATTCCATAATTGTTTTCTTCCAGTAGTCCAAAAATATATAAGTGCAAAAAAACTGGAATTTAAAGTTTTTCTGTTAGATGACAATTCATCTGGTCATTCAATTTTTGCGAACATGTGTGCAGTGTGCAAGTGGTATTCTTACCCCAAACTCAAAATCCATAATTGAACCAGCCGATCAAAGTGTTATTGCTACTTTTAAAGTGAAGGTGATGCGAAACGATGAAAGGAATTGATGCAAGGAATTTCAATTCTAGATGCTAAATTGCTAAATTGGTGATCTCTGAGTTTAAATAGTCAACTTTGAACAGTTGTTACAGCAGCTATACACATCCTACTATACATCTCAATTTTGATGAAATGTACAATATAAGTAGGTTTATGGTGCAATTATATATAAGAACAGTTCCTCAGAAAATTTTGGGGTACACATGGTTAGTCATTTTGTTTCCTGTGATCTTCTCAATTTGTTCATTTCATAGCAGATTTTGGTAAAATTTGCTATTCAGAATTATGATATATGGTTAGTTTATAAGAACACTCCGTCAAATCATTCTGAGTTAGATTGGCCAGCTTCCAGTCCACTGACATCGGTTTTATAATTATTTCAACATTTTATTATAAAATTTATTATAAATACAGTTTATAGTTTAATTATTATTGAACAGTCAATATTTTTTGCTTAAATCAGTGCCCAAGAGAGTTTTATATCAAAAATACGGACTGTATTTCATAAATATGGATATTATTTAATTTTTAGACAATTTTCGTAAAATTTTGTTTAGTACTTGGAATGGATACGGAGTAAATTCAGATAAATTCCATACTATTATGTTGGTATAAAAAAAACATTAGAAAAGTAATGCAATGCCTTATTGATTGATTACATATAGAATTTTCTTATGAATTGTTTATATTAGATCTGCAGTTTTAACCTATACATATACAATTTATAACATTTTGTAAAATTGATTAAATGACAGGCCCACAGGCCGGTATAACTGAAATTTATGCCAACATAATCTCATAATTTTCTTTAGTAATTGTTTAAATAATCCAATACTATAAATCTGTTCTCAACTGAGAACAAATAAGGAATCGACTAGATATATGTGATGTAACACATGATATCATGTGTTAATACAATCTGATCGGTTTATGCTTTATTGATTCGAAATTAAATATTGATTTTTGTTAACTCGAGCATATAGAACTTCTGGTCCTAATCATCAAAAAACTTAACCTTGTGGGTTTTGAAATCATTATTGAAATTTTGACCATTCAGGAAGTTTTGCAAACTTCGAAATAAATGGTAATAACCGTTTGGTTTGCTAATTCTTGTCTCTTTTCTTGAATTGTATTGTTCAATTTATGTTAGTTGTTGTATATACACATCTGAATTGATCTTTTGTATGCGTGGTAATAGTTCAAAATAGACAAGCTTTAGTAATCACATCAAACTGATTATAGTGTTGTAAACAGTCCATATTTTTCATCGCTCAGTTATCAATTGTTTCAAAAATCTTTGTTACGTTTCATAAGCGAATCGCTGATGGAAATGCGTTGTGGTAAGTAAATTTCTTTAACTTGATTAGGAATCTATATATCGATTTTTTTTTCGTATCCATTTCTCTGCAATTTCACTTGTTGTGCTATGACGATCTGCATCGGTTATTGCTTTGATTTGGTTGTCATCCACCTCACATGGATGACCTGAACGTAGTGAATCTCTAAGCGTGAAATATCCAACACGAAATTTTGCAAACCATTTGTGACGCTGGCGTTCTTTAAAGGCTTTGTCACCATACATAGTACAAAAGTTTTTTTGTGAGTTTGCGATGCGTTGTGGAATCAAAAAAGCAAAATTTGACCGAAATTCTCATTTTGATTTTCCATTTTTCAACAAAAACTAAACAAAAAATACATAACCGATCGATACAACATTTTTACCATACAGATTGACGATTGAAGTACCAACTATCAAAAAAAAAATTATGATTTGAAATTTCGTATACGTTAATATGAGTCAAAATTCACCAAAAGCCATCTATATGTGACTCTGTGGCCAATCCAATATATCTTCAATAATAATTTGGAAAAATTTTGTTTTGTAATTTCTCTAATGAATATCCATTGCATAATACATTAAATCAAAGACTCATGCATACAGGTCAAATAGTTCGAAGACTGATATATTTGTATCATCAATCAAATTATTTATTATTATTTTAACTATTGACATTTAATTATAGGAAAAAGTTCTTGCACACTTACAAATATTGAAATAAAACGAATATGTTTTTTTACAGTATCTCACATGGTGAAGCAGATATTCATTCAAAATTTGATGATTGTATGATGTATTATTATCTCACAAATAGACATATATCTGTTAATCATATATGTTATTACTTATTAACCATTGTTATATCATACACGAGTCCGTATATACATATGAAATATAATAATATTATGTATAAATTAAAAGATTACAAATCAATCGTTATTAAGAGTATGCAACGATTACTGAAAAAGTGAATTGCATTTACTTTTACTGCTTCAAAGTATAATTTATTTATAATGATAAAAACACATAATTATACAGCACTTCTTTTTTTTTCGTCATTTTAAATTTAAATCTTATACTTTCCAATAACCTTTTGGTCATAAATATTATTGAATATTATATAGTTTTATTTTTTTAGAAGGGAATTATTCGTACAGAGAGAAATGATCTTCTTTTACATTAACATACTAGTTTATTCAACATGTAATTAATTCAAATTTTATGTTTACTATATAAGAGTATGTAAGAGTATAGTATACGTATTTAAAAATATTTATAGAAAATATATTGGTATAAATGCAAATTTATAATATCAAAAAAATATTAATAATTTCCAATTACGACTTTTATATTAAAAATTATAATTTTTACAATCGATTTTATTGTTTAAAATCATTAAACCATAATTGAAATAAAATATATTAATACAATGTAATTTTATATGACACTCTTTTCTTTAAGTACTTTCTTAAATTTCATTTGAATTTTTATAATCTATTTTCCAACAACGATAACAGTTACCCAAAAATGCATGAATTTATCATACATAAATGCTAAAAGGCAATGCAAAATAAGATCGACACATTTTTTTTTTAATTTCAAAAGATATTAAATCAGAACACAATTTGAACATTCGGCGATCTCAATTCATTCCACGAAAATGAATTGATTAATTGCCATATTTGTTTGCGAATTTTTTTGGAGGTGCACTTGATCATGTGCCGATAGACATAATGGCTTGGATTTTCAATGTTTTAATCATTTGGACCAATTTTCACATTATTTAGCGCTGTTCTTAATCTTTGTTCACATAGTGTGGCACTTCCATTATCTAATATACACTTTAATTTGTCACATTTATATATACAATTTTCAAAGATTTGAAAAGAATTTACAGTTATTCCGTATTAATGTATAAAGCAAGAGTTAATATATCGAACTATTACCCTATTGTTATAAACTTGCGTTGATTGCGAAATTTTTTGATGATTTTGTTGAAAAGACGATCATATTTCATATTAGTTCAATACTTTGTCCTGAATTTCATTGCCTTGCTATAGACTTTTGACAAACTGTGTCATGAAATTTTACTTTTTAAATTGTCTAAACTTGGTTTTAATGAAAACTTTAGATCCTATGAGTCGGGTCTTAATTGCTTACATGTTGGGTCGTTTTTAATGATTGTAAGTTTTGTTTTTGAATGGTATTAATTTTTCCTCGTCATGTTTGCTTATAGAGTGATATTTGGGGTATAGCTTGATAAAAAAACTTACTTTTACTAATCCAACTGACATGATGATTAATAGAACTAATTCGGTGTTGGGTTTCATTAAACGTGAAATATATTGAAACCATATTCTGATAAAACTTTATTTATTTACCTTGTAAGTTTTGTACAACGGAATATGCATGCCAGATTTGGTCAATGAATTTTAATGTATATGTTGCACGAATTGAATCATTGATGATTGAAGATATTTTATATTTACAATGAAAAATTTTCCATTGGATGATCATTATCGACTGCTTGTTTATGAACATGAGCCAATTTTAGAGACAAAAGGAATATTTAAAACTGTTGTTTATATGTAATTTGTTAATTGGTCAAGGTTTTAGGACTCATAAAAATAGAAATACACCCCCTCGAATTTATCTCAATTTGCATTCAAATCAGGAATTTGTAATAAAATTAACAAAGTCGGTGGAGGCAACTAATTTACATTTATACTTTGAGCTACAATATTTTAATATATTTATAACGTGACTAATTGAATTTTATAACCGACACTGTTTCGAATAACTCCTTGAGATTTTTAATTCTCTGATTATATCTGTTGGTTTTATGATACTAGGATGACAAAATAGCCATGTGTTTCACAGTTTAACCATTAAAAAATTAAAAAATTAAAAATAAATACGAATCATACATATGATTTTATTCTAGCATAAATTCAAGTTCTGACATCATTCATGAATTAATCAACCTAAAAAATTTCAAAGTACATTTTGTCATTATTCTAAAAAGTTTTGGTTTTCTTACGGATCATCATTTATATCCGCCATTTCAAGCAGCATACGCATAAATTGATGAAATAACAATATTGTAAAAAAAGTACACGGTTGCATAATATTAAATTGATCGAAATATAGGCAAAAGCATGTGAAAAAGAATGCTTATTATAATAATTTTTTTTGTATAATATTGTGTTAGTTTGCATATCATATCTAGAGTAGTGCATTATAATTATTTAATTTATGTAAATAAATACATGAACTGAGAGATACACATTAAGATTAAGAAATGCTACACATGCAAACAAATAGATTGTCACATAAAACACATAATATTCGTATAATATTCAATATATTGTAGCATTTTTATATTATATTAAAATAGTAAAATATTGAAAATGAATGTAATTAAATGCACACATACATAATATTTATTTACATGCAACATTACATTATTTTTAATTATTTATAATTTATTCACATATATTTATATATCTAATTATTCCATGTAATATTCCATTATATTAATTATACGAAAATAATAAAGATATTCAATACATAAAAGTTTTTCACAAATCGAACAAAAAATTGTTAATTATAATATTTTAAAATTAAATTACAATATACATAATGATCGTAAAAACAATCCAACATGTGCATGCATGAGAAAATTTATATAAAAATTGCACGAATTGTAAATTTGCTAATTATAGATTAGAAGTTTCCTCATTTTTTTTAATTAAGTGTATAAGTACTTATGATTTTATAGAAAAAATTCAGTAAACAGAAAATTTCTTCCATTAATCAGCGGATTTAATTTTGCAAGCAACACAACAATATTGCAATTTTAAATGTACACAAAAAAAATTATAGACTTAAATAATCGCAATGCCAATGAAGAGTTATTTTTAATAGACGATAAGTCAATTCCGACAATATGTATAACACAATGTGTGAATGAGCATGATGTATGAGTGATGTGTGTAACCAGTTATTTGTCATATGTCCTCGTCGTTGGTTCTGGGTAAAGCAAAGAACAGATAAAATTTGTTTAAAGTTAAAATAAATCTTCTGCCTACATCTTTGTGGTTATTTGTGAATATCTCTGCAACCAGTTGAGACTCAAAGCAATGTAATAACTTAAATGAAAGTATATGAATATGGCAAGTTTTTACACTTATAAATTGTTGAATAAAGATTACGCATAATTGTATTTATTTTCGAATAAAGAGAAACAACTTTATTTAAACATAAAATTATTGCAATTTAATAAATTAGTCCAATTACAATTTCAGCTAATTTTACAAAAACAGTAACAATTTGTCCGAAATTTGAAAAATGAGGAAAATTTCAGTGGAAAAATCCACAATCCAATTTTCTATGGAAAAGATATATTGGAATTTGTCCACAGAATGTCCATAGATTTAATATAATAGTATTTTATTTAGATCAATTTAAATCTTTGGGTTGTCAGGGTAATGTGTCCAACAAATATCCACGGTATTGTATTCATAAGTTATTTCATCAATTATCCAACACAGTGGTTCAAATTTTGTATATTTCGCTTATCTAAATATAATCCTCACTCTTTTTAATTTATTTTAATATTATATATTCAGCAAAAACGGACCAGTCATGGGTATTACTTGTCAAAATACTTGGACGATCCAAAGATATTTTTGTCAAAATTCGTGGATCTGCTCACAAAAAATATGAATATAAATTCTATGGATATTCTGTGGAATAATAGCAACTAGAAATACTTCTAAGGAGAATTTTCGAAATTATCATAGGAAATATACGGGTAATCCAAGGAAATTTTTTTATAAAAATCGATGGACATTGTTCCACGCATCATATAAAATTCCAGCGGACATCCGTAAGAAATCCATAGATATTTCCTCGGGTTGAAACTACGGACTACTACAAATAATGTGGAAATTTTACGGATAAACTACGAACAGTGTTACTAGGGTAATTAATTAATTTATTATGTCAAATTTTTTAAAATTATTCTGCATACAAAGAATTAAATATGGAAAGTTTTCACACAATATTTTTATAAACAGCACAATTGACATTAATAGCCAGCAGAAGTTTAGAAAGATCTGTTAATAACGTTACTAATACCACTATAATTTGTTGCCAAACTAGCCGCTGACTAAAGATATCCAACAAAATTCGTTCAATTGCATTTGTTACATTCCTTGCAGTCTGTGCTAAATCATCATTCTCAGAACATATTCAATTTAAATGCGACATATTAAATTCAACATGAATTAATATTTCACCATCATCAACACGTAATATATTGTATATAATGTGTATATTCACTATATGTTTATTTATACAATCAAAAAATCCATTATTAAGAAAAACATCACTAGCAGGCGGAATGTAAACATAGACATAATATACACACGCCGCTACCATTGAGTTTAGCATTTCTACACATAATTATTCCAATGTATTTACATTTGGTAAAACTAATGAAATGTTAAATTTATAATTGTAAGTACATCGGTACTTGCATATATGAATTTATTTTGAAATTATTTAGAAATTATAATATTATAAAAATAAAATGTGAAAGAAATAGACCAAAAAACACATTTTGAATCTTAAATGAATTTGTAGGTGGTTTATTGAACTCCATATAAAAATACATTTTTTGAATTCAATATTATTTATGCAATTTATATAACGCACAGTCTTCAAACTAAGCAAATAAAGTCAAATATTTCAAAATATTTGGGCAAAAAAATACTTATGTCATATGTAAATTTCTTATATTACATTATCATTATTATTAATAATATACTCACGTTCTAGCCAATTGTATAGAAACATCCAACAATAATTCACCTACTGTAGCAATATCTTCTGTTTTCCATTCACCTTTAGGTTGTGCTACATCTATAAATAGATTGTATTCATATTATTATTATTATTATTTACTGAAAGCAAATAAATAAATTCAAAATAATAAAATAATTTCACTTACGAATTCGTTTTCTAGCGTCTATATATGCAGCATTAATAGCATCATATGTTATACAAGTTTGACCATCATGTTGAATATTATTTCTATAAAAATATGTACATATACAAAAACTTATATAGTGAATGCATCATAAAAATGTTGTTTGTTACAATAAAGTAAAGCTATAATGCCAACTATTAATATATAACAAAATAATTTCTTTTAATAACATTCATTTGAATTGCGGATGAATGAAAAAGGTGCGATTTCAAACAATTACTAAATAATTCAAATTATTTAAAAAAATAAAATACTCGTACCTTGCACTTGAAATTAGAAATTATATACAAACGCATATTATAATATTTCTGTAATTTTTTTAAATATGTTTTATACAAATTGTATTAATAGGTATAATTACAAACACCTGATATTTATTGTTTTTGTTGCTTTTTTCTTAACAGAGAAAATGCACTTATTCAAGGTTTCCTTTTATTTCTATAGAAATAAAATAACCTGATTGCCGTTATACTTTTGAAATATTTTTATGAATAGTTGAAAATGAATATTTTATTAAAAGAAATTGTAGACGTAAAAATAATTAATAAATAATAAAATAATTATTGTTATAAAATTATTCGCATATACACCCTCTGTCCGAAATATAACCAAATTGGATTAAGAAAACAGCAAACAATTAATTTATTTTTAAAATAATAATTAATTTATTCGAAATATTCTTTTTCAACAGAAATTAGATCGATTTGTATGCGTTAAACAAGTGCATCAATAGGCCTTTTATGTGACATGGATGATTGGAATGTTGCTGCGTATGGCTGCGTCGCCGACAGATCATTATTTTCAATTGATATAAACCGATTTTTCTTCATCGTCAGTGATAATAATCTTCAACTACCTGACTTTAGATACTCAGAGAGTACACGTCGAATATAGCTTAGCAAAAGCTTCAATGACACATTGTGATAGAAAGCATTAACTATTGTAATACTTGCAATAAATTATTTGTGAATTTTGGCATAGTGAAAACGAACGAGCTTTGTTTTGATTTTTGACTTCATCAAACGAGATCTTGTTTGTATTTTCTTCATCTGGTGACTTACACCATTTAGCGCTTAGTTTCTGGTTTTATATTGAAAACAATTAGAGTTTCAATAGTTTTTAAGAAATTATCTACAGTTCTAGCGTATTTAATGATGCCTTTGGAATGATTAATTCATAGTACTATTTTCGGTCATCAGATGTTGCATTCATCTTGCGTAGACTAATTTTTTCAGTTAAAATCTCATAAATTGTTGTTTTTCGTATTCGAAGTTTCATTTACATTAATCTCACTGAAGATTTCTTTGTAAAATTCAACGAAATCAATCGGTTGTTTGATAGTGTTTCAATTGAGGATCGAAGCGGTTAAAATGCATGTCGTTGCAACCTACCGTTGTGTATATGCACTGAATACTTTAGTACAAGCCTTTTTATGCCTATACTATACCATATACTCAAACAGTTTTACTATTACCATATACTATGGTTTTACTATCTTGCAGATATACTGAAAAAGAATATCTTCAAACGAACGCAAATTTATATTATATTTATATACAGGAGAATTTTAACATTTATTACAAATAGAACATTCAGTCTATTCACCGGATTTGACTCCTTTCGAATTCCATTTGACCTTAAATTAAAAAAAAAAAATCTTTCGAAATCATCAGCCAATAGAAGCTGTTATCAAATATTTTTCAAACTTTCCAGAAAACCATTATAAAAAGAGTATTTTAAAACATGAACAACGCTGAACCGATGCGTATATTAATGTTATGGGAGAATTTATTGAAGAATTAGCTGGTTTTTATCAATTTCTCAAAGAATAAAATTATATTTGATATAGTACAATAATATAATAACAGACATCGTGAATATATTTTATATAGAGAAGAATATTTTACCTAACAAGCATTCTTACTCAGGGAACAATACAAAAAGATAATTCACCGATAGAGCTTTCACAAAATTAGAAAATATATATATGTTCAATTATTTTATCTCTATTCCCTGCGACATTTATGTTGTTTGGCATAGGTTTTATTATTTACGATTTAGTTAATATTCTTTTATTCGGGTGAATTGTACATTTATATACAATATAATTATGTATTTCGTAACAAAGGAATATATTCGCTAATGTATACTTCATTAATGCTGTAATATTTACAAAAGATGATTAAATAAACATTAAATAAAAACGAAATGATAACTACTCTATTACTACAGATTTGTATATGTGTATTTATTTTTACCAAAATGTGTTCAAATCAAAGTCATAATTACAAAAAAACTCAAAACTCAGACCTAAAAATAAACAAATAAAAACGTGATTAATAAAAGCTTATGTAATTTATTCATTTCAATTTCATTTTCATGTACACAACAGCCAACAATTGAATTATATTACGTTAAAGAAGAAGGTGCAACACGAATATTTTTAGATGATTATTAAAATTTAATATTTTTTTATTTAAGTAGACAAGAAAAAAAGAGCAACTGCGATGATGAAATGTGAATTGTTTGTTTTATTGTTTTACTACAGTGTACTTTGTTTGTTTGTTTGTTTGTATACATTTTGTATTTTTATGTGATTCAATTGAGATCAAAATAATTATATTATTATTTTTATTTATTATTTTATATTATGGGTGAATGCATAAATATTATTAGAAATATATTATATGCAGATTGAAATGACAATATGAATAAGTTGATTTATGGTGTAGTGTAATTGTATGTATAAAATAAGTACTAAATAATTCATGTTTGTAAATTGCAAAGAAATATACTTACAATGTTCCTCTAAATAAATTTACTGTATGATCATATGCAGATGATCTAGCACCACCCGGTAAAATTAAAGCACAATCTGCTCCATTTAAATTTACAGAAAAAAATTCTGCATTTGTCCAACTTATAATTAAAATTAAACTAAATAGCCTGAAATTATAAAAGAAAATTTTTTGTTATTGGTTAAAATAAAGGAAAAAAGTTACAAATATTTTAAAAAAGTTCTGCAAAATTCAAGATGGAGGACAATGTTAGATTTTTCAACCCATGGGATAAATTTTTCATTTTATTCATCACAATTTATTTTGCTTTGTCCAAAGTAATCATATTATTCAGCGGCGAAGCCTGCGAAATAGCCCGCAGTTGAACGAGTGTATCGATTATAAAAATCTCTTCTATAAAAGATTGGAAATTGATTCTAATTTTCAATTCTGTATAAAAAAAATAGAAATCGGTTAAAATTATGGCCCGTAATTCAAAAAGATGATAATTCTTAAAAGTCGATTTTCCGGAAAATTTATTTTGGTGAACAACCAAATTTTTTTCCATAATTCTAATTTCACTCAGGCTATAAGAAAAATATAGTGATAATGCAATGTGAAAACATTTTTTCAAGCGTCGCCACTGAAATCATATGATGATAAAATCCGTAGATCTCAACGTGTAATCCAATAATTAAAGTGCGCAATAGTTTAAATTGTGTTTTTTGTATTGCTATTAATCTTCGAATTGTCTTTAATTAAAATGTAATCATAAATTTCCGAGATTCTGTAAAGTTTTAGTTATATTTCCAGAAACTATTTATATTTGTTAAATAATAACTCTTTGTTTGACAGTTTGACAAGTAGGAAGAGAGTAGGTTGTGAGATTAGTAGCACACTTGCCTCCATTAAACTTTAGAATTTATCATTATATTTATCAAGAAAATAGGATAAATGATAATTTAGTAATTCTAATAGAAATAATCAGGATGTGTAAGGGTCACTGGATCACATACCGCCACTAAAACTCTGTACTTATAATTAAATAATTATGTTAAAAAAATCGGATAAAAGTTATATTTTATAGTTATTTTCATGAGAATATTGCAGTTTTATAGGAAAGGTGGCTTTTAAGGATGAAGCAAAATTTTGAAAAATCTCTCTAGGTTCAGTTCAAAATTTTAAATTAATATTTGTATTTTTATAGGGTATTGGTCGAAGAAGTGGTTAGTAGATAAGATTCATATGTAATGTCCCACCATATATTGTCAAATAGACAGACTCAGGCAAAGTGGTAGAACTTTTCTATAAGTAAAACCTTAAAAAATGGTTTTTGTGTTATTGATATTGTGCCAAAATTAGTTTTCGTATAAAAATTCTCATAAAAATAAACGATCTTCTTGCAATTAGTTCAGCAAGTGGTCCGCATCATATGTCAAAGTTACGAATCAGAATTAGACATTTTAAATTTTTCTATTCCAGTCACAGTATTCAAAAACATTCGGGTATGCAAATCGATTAAAAAATATTATATTTTAAATTGTAATATGACATTAATATGGATACGTCTAAGCACACTACCACATAACTATGCAACAGTTACATGACAAAAATTAAATAGTTGTCCGGTTCAAAACGGTTAAAATAATAGATTATGCGATTTTTATGATAATATTAATTTTTATTAACATGCTACAATTTGTAGAGATATTACTTTTACTCAATTGTAATTATTTTATTAATTTTACATGTAAATATTATAACAATATAAATAATTAATTTTTATTTATATTCTTAGCACGAAATAAATATAAAATTAAGCAATAGTTAGTTAATACAAAAATAAAATAAAATACAGACTCATTAAGAAAACAACAAAAAGATATAATAATATCGAACGTACATGCGAGTGAAAAATACAATAAGATGAAAGTTACTTATTATATTTATTGAAATCTAATAAATCACCTCAATTTTACAATTTACAATTACAACTTAAATGATGCGTATATATAATATTGTATCTTGGGTGATCAAAAAATTTCCGTCGATATTAAAGCAATATTCATATACATTTTCTATTATTTTATTTTATGAATCGAAATAGGTTCCATCTTGACGAATAAAGTTTTAGAATTTTTCTGATAATTGTATGTAATTCATTTTTCATCACCTGTAATTATATTCGTTTCAGAAATTGATCGATTACATTATGTTTCAACAATGATTCGCAACTGAAAATTTTATTCACTAATTTTTTTACTGTCCAGTGAAAAACTGTACCCAAACAAAACGCATCGAACTTCATTTCGTACGTTGCAAGATTTGTGTGAATAAATTAAAATGGATTTGTGGTCGACGTTTTGGTAATTCTTGTGAAATGTCTTTGTTACTGATGTGTGTTTGGTTGAAATTTTTCCATGATTTCATTAAATTATTATGTGGTCGATGTGAACCTCTGCATCAAAATTTATCGAATTTCTTCTTTATTTTAACTTATATTTAAGACCCAATAACAAATGAATTTTTCTACTAAAATGATTTAAGAATTGTCACAATTCAAATGATCGTATTATTAAAGGATGTGGCAAAATCGGCGGAAACTTTATAGATCATCCAATATTTATGTTATTAATTGTGTTTCCATTAAATTTAATGAAATCTCAATTATTTGTTTTAATACCTGTATGCAATAAATTAAATTATTGCAACGAGTTTAAAAGATTTCATATTGCAAATTTATTAAAGATGACTTATCGTAAATAAAACAGAGTAGAAAGTAAAATGAATGATTGATCTTATAATTTATTATAAAAATAATACATATTTATTTATTTATATTAAATATTATAAAATAAGTAAGTTAAACTTTTATGATGAAATTACGAAATTTTTATATTGAAAATATTGTTCAATATGTATTTGTAATTTTGTTGAACTTATAATGCTTAAAATGATTAATGAATTTGTATCAATATGAATGTATAATTTCTACATATAATACTTCATTTTTCATTGAAATGGAGTCTATTTGTAAAGGAGGCGATGATGATGATGAAATTAAAGGATGCGAACGATGAAGTATTATTTTTTGTGCATTATGTGACAAATTATTAGCACGGTTTATTTATTAATTAAGTAAACTTAATTCTGGTTGTGTTATTTAATTATTGATTACATTTAAGAATTGATGTCGAAACAATTTAGAATAATGTCAGTGTAAATTTATGTATAACAGAAACGGTGACTCTAAAGAATATTCATGATGACAAACCACTTTACGATGTTTTTTTGCATATCCTGATAGTTGTTCTTCCAAATTGATTATTGGTAGACAGTAGAATTTAATAGCGATAGTTTTTTTGGATTTAAACGTCCATATAATCACAGAATATACTGCTCGATCTGTAATATTGTTATATTTTGTGATATAATATATACAATATACTACTCGTTCTCGATGCCACCAAATAGTGAGATATCCAAAACAACAATTTTGAAGCGTTTTACAGTCTCAATTTCAGTTCTGATAAACGATATTTACCATCTTATAGAAAAGCATTCGATGAATTTCAGAAATATTCTTTTTCAGAAAAATCCAGAGCAACAAAGCACAATAATGAAAATGTAATTTTTCTAACACAAGTGAAAAATAAGATTTACACATATGCCATAGCTCTTTACAAATACTGACACATTTCTGACAAATCATAATTTTTCGCCTATTAGCAATCATAATTAAAGAACTTTATTTAAACTGCAGATAGCATATGTTACAATATATCCGTTCACCACATCGATTGTATAATGACATCCATTATACTGATAATTGATACAGTTGGGAATTAGGGTAGACGCCAATCCATTAAAAATCGATAATGGCGATAGCATAATTGAAAAAATCGATGACTTCTGTTAACGCGATAAAGTAAGGTAACAACTGATGGTAGTACGAGTATAGATATATACCATAGTTGAATATAAAAAGTCTGGTTTGCATTTATCATTCGAAATAACAACTGTGGGTCGTTCAAAGTAAGTTTTGATAAGAAATTGCGATTTTTTTTTTTTCTAATATAAAAAAAAATCTTTTGTTATACGCATGCGAAATATAGAAGTTCACGTCTCTGTGATCACATCTTGCCTACAAATTTTCGAAAATAAATTACTCCAAAGAATGCTTTTTGATCGATATGACCTGAAGCATTATTGTATAGTGAAGAGCTGTGCAAAAAAGGTGCAAAAAAATATAAATTGATATTCAAAATTAAATAGCGATAATGGCGATGGATCGGACATTCTTTGAGGATAGATAGTGTAGTGTACACTAACAAGGAAATCTTTGTAATGGTATTTACAGTGCAATTTTCAAGGTGCGAATCACAATCAAATTATATATGGCAAAGAACTGTAATTGCCGAAGAAGTAATAGAAATTGATGATGATGATGATGATGACCGATTCTCTTATATATTCTCAAAATAAAATTAGAACACTTTTTTTTTTATGGTCATCAAAAAGACATTCTAAAATTGTTGACTCATTCTTTTTATTTTTTTAAAATTTAATTTAGTTCAATTTATGATGATATAATCGTTGACGTTATGTATATTGTAATAATATAAATCAATTGGAAATTATATTGTAAAATTATTTATTACATAATCGACAATTTAACCTAAAGTCATGCAAGTTAAAATTAATGTTATAATCATTACGAGACATTTAAAATAGTGTAAAATTAATATTGCACACAAACATGTGTAGCAATAAAAACTAAATAAATTCCATAAAGTCAATTAGTGATTTTTTTTTTGATACACTACCGTACCACCACTCGCATCTTCTTTAATTTAAAATTAATTTGAATCACAAGATCTCATGTATACAGCGTGTAATATGGGCAAAAAAAAATAAGAAGCAAGTGAATACTTTTTTTAATGAATCTTTTATTAATATTTTTTTCGCATTATAAATTTATATTATTAATTATATACTTTTATATCTTTGTGATAGTATTGCACATGTAATATAATAGCGATGAGAAAAAAAAATTTTGTTATTATTATTATTATAATTATTTTATTATTATTATTATTATTATGAAAGGAAAAGTGTACATAAATAATTTTATTGTTACTGTATTTTTGTCTTCGAAAAAAAAGTAAAACCCATTATAAAAATTTACTTTCACTTATACAAAAAAAAAAAAAAAATACAATAAAATACGTCGTCTCAATGTAAAAAGGATTATTATATTTTGATACAGAATTTATAAAATTGTACTTTATTATAATATTGTTGTTGATATTTATAATTGTTGAAATTATGTAATTACAAATACATGACTTTTATATTATATATTTTTCATAAAAAATAAAAACAATAAAGAAAAAATTGAAAGGAATAACAATAATAATTATAATAAATAATAATATATTATTGTAATAATTATATTTGTTTACATAACACCGCTTCCAATATACACATTCTAAAAATATAAGTATTATAGTAAGTAATACAAGAGAAATATGTGGATGTAGGTCAAGGAGATCAGGGAATGAAACATATAAAATGTTTTATATATAATAAAAGATGAACGACTCTAGTTTAGAGATACATAATTTTGTTATATGCTCTGCGTACATAAAAAGTAATATATACAATATCCAATTCGACTATTTACACTTATAACCGACGATAATAACTATACAAAAAAACATATAATTTATATAGAATGAAAAGTTAAAACCTGATTTATTATAATTAATTGATTTGAATGTAATAATATTCATATATGTATGTTCGGTACATATTGATATTACATATATTATATATACGATATATCGGGTATTTGTAAAGATGAAACTTACAAATATTTAAATACAGTAGTTATACAAGTAAATGTATAAATAGCCTTAATATAGAAGTATGTGAAATGACAAATTATATATATTAAAATTTAATATGTATATGTATTTACGGGTAATTATCGTTAAATGTTAATTTCAATATTAATTAAATCTATATAGAGTTATTTTTGTTGAACAAATAACATGGATATTTAATGTCGCAAGTTAGATTAAAATACGTGAGAAACAAATATGCATATATATAAAAGGTAAACTTTTTAGAGGTAACATTGACGAAGATAAAACTAACTAAAAATTTCTTATTGATAATTTATGTGTATGTAATGCAAAAAAATATTGAGTAAATACTATCTATATATACTTGGCAATGAATCATAGTCTTAGGAAACTAGTACCATATTCGTGAAAAATTTCGACATTATTAATTATATAATTGAAATAAAAATTTGAATGTTTTTATTTACTCACACCCCACCCTCTGTCATCAAAACTTTTCACAAAATACTTAAGTAATTTTTCAATGAAATATTTTCGTATATTTATTTAGTCATTATCAATTTCTACTGTGTATAGACAAGTCATGAGATCCATAGAGAATAATAGGAGTTATGATAATCATGTAAACCCATCATTTTGTTGTATATTAGAAGCCCCCCACATTATATTTTTAAAATTTTCTCCATGTCAATATCGAGAAATAAGGATAGCCAAATTAATGTTTAAAATATTCGTAATAAAAATAATTGTACAAAAGTGTTTATTATCACCGAGTGCTTATACTTTGAATTTTCGGAAATGGGTAATGTGGGAAAATTCGGAAAAAAACTTTTTCCAGCAATTCATATTAATCTTAAAGTTCAAAATTTTAGGGAAATTGAACAAATGAAACTTGAACTATATATATATAGAACATAATTAGCTAATGTGAATATTTAGATTCTATATGGTAGCCCAACAAGGGCAATATAGTTAGCAAGACTTATCTACATCTATGAAATATTATTATTCCAACGAAATTTACTATGCCTCTAAATACAATCTATTGAATGTGTCCATGTAATCAATAAATTACTCAGTAACATTAATTTACAGCTGTTTATTTGACAGGGGCGATATTCATACGTGTTAAGAACATTTATAAAAAATGTTTGTACAGAAATCATATACTGCAGTCAATAATACTGGAATATAGTGAAATATAATAGTGGACGATATAATTTTGGATACTGCACGAACAGAAAAGAAAGCGATCACCATACAACGAAATAAGCTGTATCAAAGAAGTAAAGTTGAAGTTATTTATTGTTGAATCTAAGGACATCAAACCATAAGTACTACTCAAGGAATCAATTTCAGACTGACTTTTTTCGTTTAAAATACGTTAAAAGAACTTCGAGAAGAGAATTAAAAAATTAAAATTATTGTTTATGAATCCGTATTTTTTTTTAATAATATTCAATAAATTGTTCTTAACTTGTCCCAAACGAAATAGCATTTTATATGAAAATTTTATTTTATTTTCATCTATATTAACTTTATTTCTGTTTATGGGACCTGAAACTAGACAACAACAACAACAACAACCAGATAATGTAATTGACTATATAAAATAAAATTAAATATTTAAAATTAAGTAACGGAAAAATGGGGGATACGTAATGCCACACCTTTTTGTATTTGTTTCAAAAATATCTTTTCGTTCTTTACAAGTTTTTTGTAGTACAATATTAAATTATTACAGATTTTTTTTCAAAATTAATTAAATTTTTATTTTATAATTAATATATTTTTTTTGTAATAAATGAATCAATAGAAAAAATTACGGATATACACATAAACTTTTATACAATTCGTGTTAAAAACAATATAATATAAATTAAATATAGTTTTTATTTGTATATTAGTGCAATAATAAAGAAAGTTTGATATTCTACAAATCTCAAAAACCTGTTAATTGGACGGTGACTAGCGTATACAGATGAAGATCAACATAGACAAACTGATAAAAATTACGTACATGTATAAAATGATATAGCTAACCATAAACTTATAAACGACTTTATTAAATGCTAAAAACAAATAAAATTCTGATGTGAAAATTTCTCCTACGCATTTTATAGGTGAAATTACTAAAGTGGTGGTTGTTGCCGATGAAATGCAATTGCACAATAATATGAATAAATAACAAAAATACAAATTTATATGTACAATTTACAATACATAATTAAATCTTGCAATTACATTTTAATGTATATAATAAT
Source organism: Bibio marci (assembly GCA_910594885.2). NCBI lineage: Eukaryota > Metazoa > Arthropoda > Insecta > Diptera > Bibionidae > Bibio > Bibio marci. Next base: position 59,103,044 of record OU343114.1, read on the forward strand.
AAAATATAAATATATATTTATATGAGATTTTGTTAAACTCGTATATTATTTACATTATAATTAAATTGTTAATGTAATGTTTGACTTGTGTGACATTCCTAATTGAATTTATATGCATATTTATTTATTTTTTCATGACATATAACATAATAAAACAAAACAGCACAAATATTGTTTATATAATAATAAGACATTGAACTTGGTTTTTTATTTAAATAATTTACAAAATATTTATTTGTATATACAATTATAATGTTGCTGTGATTATTCATATGATTTAGATGGTATATTTTGTATATTAGGTATATATAAACAACATACAAGCACACGAGTCTACATTGAAGGTGACATATTTTTGACAACAATGAATATATTGAAATAATTTTTATTTTTATTTTTTCAAATTGTGTTATTATTACGTGTACAACATTATTTAGAATATGCTCATATGCTAGACTGCATAACAAATTATATAAAAAATCAGTCATAATTTCGTAACAAAATATTTTCAGTTAGTTTTAATTTCAAAACGTTTTTATATTCTTTAATTTATCCAATCAATGTTCAGTTAAATATGACGAATGTTACAAAAAGAATATGTATAATCATAAACATTTGTCATAGAAAGTTGGAAATTAATCAAATTTTGCATGCCTCATTTGTATTCATTTTTAAATAGTTAAATGCTCAATTTTGATATAAGGACACAACACGTGCATAGAAAGTTAGGTGAAAAAAATTGTAAAATTATCGTAGCCTTTTAATTTGTTGTGTATTCCATCAGTATTATCATTTTTAAAATATTAAATACTTGTCGCACTGTATAGCGTACTAAGGACTAATTGGTAAATAGTATTAAAATTATTTGCTTTAAGTTAGTCGCTCAACTCTTTCATTTTCACATATATAATGTAGTTTAGGTTCGTCGCTCAACTCTTTCGTTTTCACATATATAATTTAGTTTAGGTTCGTCGCTCAACTCTTTCGTTTTTACATATATAATTTAGTTTAGGTTCGTCGCTCAACTCTTTCGTTTTTACATATAAATACTGTTATATTTATATTTATTTGTTTTTAAACTATTACATGAAAGTGAAATTGAACAGGATTTTCGATTTTGCGTTATGTAAATCTATTTATTTGTTTTCGTTAAATATTTTATTTCACAGCTATATTTATTTCACTCTTACGAAAATATTAATTAAATTTGAATAATTTTTAAAGTTAAGTGATTAAAATATGAAACACGTTAAATATTTGTACAATTGAAACTAAAATAAATGGCAATGTATTTCATAATGTGGTTTTTGTAATCGCATATTCAGAATTACCATATTTTAAACAGAATGATTATTTAAATCGAAGTTTTAATTTTATTTGATCCTAAACTATTGAATTGAATACGTAAAAATTGGTGTTCCAAAAATTTTGCTGCACCCATTAGTTCCCATCATTCTCATATATAAAATGAACATTGAGCGATTACCATTGGAATAATTAAAGCATCTTTATGTGATAATCTTAAAAATTTAAGTAGAATATGTTCACTTATAAGTTCTAACGATTTGTGAAATTATAGTTATAGCAACACTACAACTGTTTACTGATGGTGCCATAAGAACCAAATATTCACAATGGAATTGCTCCGAGTACAATTTATTCGATTATTTAATTGCATTACATATGAACTTAAAATTTAGTTAATGATTACACAGAGGTAAAATATTAACCTACGAATTTACAGAATGTTTAATTATGTTGAACGTATGGTTAAGCCTATTTCGTTAAAAAACACACAGTTACGAAATCTAGAGCACGTAAAAAAACACACAGTTACGAAATCTAGACCACGGCTTGCTTGGCATCGTACAGGATAAACGGCAAGGACTATATAGCAACTAAAAAAAAAGCACAACGATTTAAAACTTGAATCATCTGGGTGTTTCGTTAGTACTCAAATACTTCCAATATTAATCATATTAGAATCATATTTATTCAATCAATGTTGAAATATTGAACTGAATTATTTAGTGATAAGTTCTATATATACAATCCTCTTCACTGCTCAAATAGAAGTCAAATATTCTCAATATATAGAATTGCTCGTGTAACATTCAGATCTCAAAATCATTAGAAATAATATTTAAAAAATTATCCTATATCATGCACCCTTATCGGATGTACGTAATATTCCAAAACTAGTAATAATGTAGCTTCTGGAACCATTTAGTTGATTTACTTGAATCTATGAATTAAATTATTTTATAAGGATTTCTTACAATCTGAAGTGGGTTGAAAGACGTTCACACCATATTGTAACCCAAATATTTTAATAATTAGATTGCAAAAAGTTCCAGCACTTACTTTGTAGTTTGACGTATCGTCGTATTAAGCACCACTTTTTCTTTAATTATTAAGCATAATTTCAAAGTTAAATAGTTTGGCAACAAAAACGATTATCCGGTTTCCTTACGGAATAGAATGACATATATTTTATATTTCGTTTTTATTTCATTTCATTTTGTTATTGTTATTTCAATTATTCATATAAAAAAAAAACTATACTTTTTTCGTTTCGTTCATTTTATTTTGTCTGGCTGCACTGAATAATAAATTATTAAAAATTAAGGTCGTAAAATTTATTGATTATTTAATTAATTAAAGTATTTGGGAACACATCATTTTGATGGAAAATATTCGATCTTTTATATTCTATTATATGAATATGTATGCAAAATATCACAGCATTAATTTTCTAGGTTCAGTCGATGTACTGAAATCCATATAGAAATGTGTGAATTTATCTACATTTACATTTTATTGTTAACACCAATGCGATGGGTGTGACTTTATTGATTATAAAATTTACATAAATAGTCACGAAATAATATACTTATTATGATTTCATTTTCACACAATTGTTACATCAAATTATACATATAAAAAGAAATCAAAAACCCAACCATCTTCATGAAAAAAAAACTTGTTCTTATGAAAAGTAAAACATTCTATAAATAAATTAATAAAAATATATAGGCCATCATATGCTTAATATAATACGTCATTTATATAGTTATAAAATTTATAAAAGAAATCATCTTTTTTTATATGTTGAATGTAAGGCATTAATATATCTTACCTTACCATATAATATATAACTTATAACGTACATAAATACTACTTACATATATTAATCAATAAAATATTGTCGCACCATTCATTATAAAATATAGGTATATACCAGGTATAGGAGTATGAAGTGAGCCGCTGCCAATAAATGGCTGTACTTATATTAGTAATTGTGAAAGAGCCTTAATGCGATGATTTTTTTATTGTTTTGACATCTCTCAACAACATTCAGTGTGGTAAATTCCATTTGTAATACAACAACATAAAATTTTATCGTGTTAAAAATGTCTAATTTTGTGCCTTCAACAAACGATTTGCGGGTATCATTAGTTTTTTGTTATCATTTAAAGAAAAACGCAGCTGAATCTCAACGAATGCTTGTAGAAGCTTTTGGTGATCAAGCTCTATCATTAGCAACATGCAAAAGATGGTTTCAACAATTTAGAGACAAAGATTTTGATTTGAGAAATGAAGAACGTGGACGACCACCAAAAAAGTTTGAATACAGTGAATTGCAAGCATTGTTGGACGAAGATGATACACAAACTCAAAAACAACTTGCAGAAGCCTTAAATGTAGATCAAAAAACAATTTCTAATCGTTTAAAAGCAATGGGAAAGATTCAAAAGTGTGGAAAATGGGTTCCACATGAATTGACTGAAAGGCAACAAGAAAATCGAAAAACCATTTGTGAATTGCACCTTCAACAATACAAAAGGAAGTCTTTTTTGCATCGAATCGTGACTGGTGATGAAAAGTGGATATATTTTGAGAATCCTAAACGCAAAAAATCATGGATTACACCAGATAAAGCAGCAACATCGACTGCAAAACCAAAACGATTCGGTAAGAAGAGAATGCTTTGTGTTTGTTGGGATAAGGAAGGTGTGGTGTATCATGAACTTCTGAAACCTGGTGAAACTGTTAATACGGTTCGCTACCAACAACAAATAATCGATTTGAACCATGCATAATTAGATAACCGACCAGAATGGACAGAAAGAAAGAAAAAATCTGTTAAGGTAATTTTGCAACATGATAATGCACCAGCACACAAAGCAAAACCAGTTCAGGATACGATAAAGTCGCTTGGATGGGAGCTGTTACCACACCCGCGTAATTCACCAGACTTGGCTCCTTCGGACTACCATTTGTTTTCATCGATAGGACATGTTTTGAAAGAACAGTACTTCAAAACATCTGAAGAAGTTGAAAATTGGCTATCTGAATGGTTTTCGTCCAAAGCAACACCATTTTTTCGACGTGGTATACGAAAATTGCCTGAAAGGTGGTTAAAATGTGTAGAAAGCGATGGAAGTTATTTTGAATAAAATATTTTTAATTTTTCTATTCTAAATAATGTGTTTTTCTTCCTTTAAAAAAGGCTCATTTCATACTCATATACCTGGTATGAAATTTCTTTATTTATGTTTTGTAGTCGCCTAATGCATAATACAGAAATTATCATCAATTTATTTATTTATTATTATTTATTTTTATATTATGTATATTAATTTTTTAATTTATATATGCTCAGCTCAACTAATATACTTTATACGTACCGTTATTGTAAACAAAAATTACAATAAATATATACAAAAAAAAAAACCATTTAATTAAATTAACATATTTTTACCAAAATTAAAAAAAAAATCATGTATAATAAAATATAATTTATGAAGAACACAAAATTTCTGTATATTGTTGCTGTAACGCACCATATAAATGCATAGAAGTATTTTTTTAAGATAGGAAATGGTAAGTAAGATAATACCCGCCTCCCGCATATTAACAAATAATATCATAAATAAAACAAAACTTTCGGTAAAATTAACCACCACACACGACACAGTGAATAAGAACTATATTGAAAATAATTATTATTAATTCTCTTAAAATTGACGTAAAAACTCTGTGGGATAATTATCTTTCAGTCTGATTTTATATGTTAAAAATATTTATTATAAAATATTCGTCTATGTATGGATTGGTTTTTGGTTTAATATTAATATGTGTAGGTTCTGGGATTTTATTTTTTATTTTATGCAAATTTTTATAGAATCATAAGAAAAAAATGAATGACATTATTTTTTAAACTTAGTCATTTGCAATTTTTTATCTTTTCTTTTCACTTTGTTAAATCTCACAATATATTCTTTTTTCGTAAGTGAAAAATACACGTAATAATACAAGTACAATACAAATTTTATATGCTTTAATTATTTACAAAATGTACTTTCATCTATTTTGAAGAAAATTGTGCAATTTTGTAATATTCACATGTGTGTGTGTGTGTGTGTGTGTGTGTATAAGAAATGTGTATTCTCAGCAGAATTTAAATTTAATTAATTCATTTTAAAAAATTACATAATTTTAATACAAATGAAAGTCACGTGCATAGAATTGCAAGTGTTTTCGTGTATGTCTTTAATTTGTTTTGTTTATCTTTCACTGCGGAACAATAATATTATATTATTTACACCATTAATATATATGGGTACCTAATTAAAAATCGCATTTAACACTGTGAGTGAATGTATATAATAGATAATCTCATTTCATGTATTTTTAAAAGTCACGTAAAATGAATTTTTTTTTTTTTAAAAATATAATTCTACTTTAATTAATTTAAATGGGAAAATATTTTATAACACGATTATTGTATTTTACATTGTATTGGCGACGGTGGAGGACACACAATGACAACAATATGGCAAGGCACGTATAGATAATGTTTGCATAGAATATAGAAGGAAAGCAAATTTTGAAATGTTCAATGATTTTCTTAATCGTATTCATTCAAAGTATTGATAAAGGGTAGAAATTATAATAATCAAAAGAAATATTATCGATAATACGTTGTTGCTGTGTGAGAGCTATATTTAGAAGTTATTAACGTACCATTGTCTAATAATCGTCGAGGTATGCGTCGTATGGTGTAAAAATAATAAACATTATCTAATTAAAATTGATAACTTTAACATTATTATAAGGTAAAATAAAATGGTGTAGACAATAAGAAAAAAAAAACTATTACCCTAGTAATACTGTCCGTATGTAGTAAGTAATCCGTAGTTTCAATCCGAGGAAATATCTATAGATTTGTTACGGATGTCCGCTGCAATTTTGCATGACCTGCGCAACCTGTCTATCTTTCAACACTGCTATTTAATATTACGCTGGGAAATGCAGTGAGGGGCGTAAATATTGATAAACAAGGCACGATTTTCACAAAATCGGATCAATTATTAACGTATGCTGATGATATAGTCATAATGGATCGGAATATGATAACTGTCAAGGATGCTTTCGAATCGTTACAAAAGGAGGCATCGGATCTGGGTCTCAAAGTGAATGCGTACAAAACAAAATATTTGATAGCAATGAATACATCACGAATTCGAGATCAAACTGTTAATATTGGAGAACACAATTTTGAAATAGTTAATAGTTTTGTATACTTAGGATCGTTGATAAATGTTGAAAATGATATTGAAGAGGAAATTCGCCATAGGGTAACAACTGGAAACAGATGTTATTACGGGATAAAAAAACAATTCCAATCGAAAACATTACAAAGAGATCTTAAGTGCAAACTATATACAACATTAATACGTCCAATATTAACGTATGGGTCGGAGGCTTGGTGCATGACACCGAACCAGGAACAATTACTTCGGATTTTCGAACGAAAGGTACTCCGTGGCAACAGAATGGTTGGAGGCGACGATACAATTTTGAATTAGACAAGTTGTACGGTCAACCAAATATTGTTCAAACAATCAAAATTAATAGATTGAGATGGCTTGGACACGTAGTACGCATGGAGGAGGAGCGTGTTGCCGAAAAAACTGAATGATAAACCAGAAGGTAAAAGGAGAGCCGGTAGTCCTAAGGTAAACTGTAATATAAAGATCCTTAAAATTCGGGATTGGAATACATTGACTGCGGATAGGTCAGGTTGGAGAAGCGTGTTGGAGAAGGCTAAAATCGCACCTCGGTTATAACGCCATGAAAATTTCTACAGATTTTCCTAAGATTTATTTCTCGTTACTATTATTCCACGGAATATCCGTAGAATCTATAATCATATTTTTTGTGAGCAGATCCACGGATTTTGACAAAAATACTTCATGCGACAAGTGCACTCACACAAAAATTTTGTTATACCAGGTTGTAATTTGTCGAAACAAAATTTTTATGTAAAAAATACGTAAGAAATAAATAAAAAGTATGATATTTATATTTTCTTATGCAAAAAATTATTTAATTGTAAAATTTTAAAACCATTGTCTTGCATAATTGGTGAAATAAATTATGAATACAAAACCACGGATATATGTTGGAAATATTACCCTGATTATCCAAAGATTTCAATTGACCTAAATAAAATACTAGTATGTTAAATGGAAAATCTATGGGCATTCTTTGGACAAATTCCAATATATCTTTTCCATGGAAAATAATAAAATAACCTTAAAAAAAATGCAACATTTGATGTTGTTATATACATTGCAAAATGGAATGTTACAAAATAGTTTTTTGTTATAAAATAATATAAATAAAAAATACTGAGAATTTATATAGTTAAGGATTTTCCAGTAGTTACATAGTTTTATGGTATGGGTTAGGTGTATTTTCGTAGACATGAATATGCAGGACATGAAATTGATCGTTTTGATAATATATTATTACTTGAATATACTGATGATATTTGTGGTGTGAATTTATCGGTAATATAATGCTATTATCTGTGCTTCGATAGTGACTGTTCTATTAGATTTTCTTGGCAACATATTGGTATAAAAAAATGGGTAGAACTGAATTTTCATACGATTCTTTAAAATTTTGCTTCAAAAGATTAATTACGATTGGATGGATTGGACCAGTACAGATCCGAGAAAATTAAAAGCTTTGTTCCTAATTTCTAAAAGGCGCCTTTGTGGATAGAATGAAAAAAATTTATAAATAATTGTTTTATACTAGCAAGATTTATCTAAAAAGAAAAATGTGTTTGAAAATTGTTTGAAATTGAAAATTATAGATTTGGTTATTATTGTTAACAATTTAAAAATTTTTTTTTGTTAGATTAAAATTTAAATAAAATAAAGTTGATTCCACATTTTTTTTCTCGTGATGTATTTAATAGAACCGTTTCCACAGCCCTAAAGAATAACTCTATTATTAATGCATTTTTATTATTTTTATTATTACAGCCAGACAGTCGTCTAAATAATAAAATTGTTAATTTTGATTACACAATTTGGAAATAATTCGTGTAAATTATTTAAATAATACATATAATTTAATAATGGCTTAATTGTAAAGTAGATGTAGGTCGTTCAGGTTTTGATAAGAGATTTCCGTACTTATTTAAAGACTTTAAATAAATTTTCACAGAATTGATTTAAATTAATTTGATATCAGATAAGCTTGTAATATACAAGAATGAAAAAAATGTCTTTATACGCTTTCAATTAATTACTCAAAACCTTTTTTAACCGATGAAATTATTTCGTACAACATTTTATAATAAAATTCAATATGAAATGTGTTGTTCGAATTTGTTCACAGGTAATAGAAATAATTTATTATCAATCTTTTTTTTAAAATATATATTAATATTATTTATATTATCAACAAATTTAATTCCAAATATATAACAAACTAACATATAAAGTGTTATAATAATTTTTACTACTTTCTCATTATCTACAATATAACTGATTGCTTTTAATGTAAGTCCTGCAGAAATCTTCTGTGTATTGATTCAATACGGGTAATATGGTATATATGTCACAATGCGGCAACCAGACCTGACATTCATATTCCATTATAGACCTTACATGAGGTCAATACAATCCGCTTCATTATTAAAATTAAATTTAATAGTCCGCATACATTCAACAATTATCGCATTATTTAATTATTAATCTTATGAATAGTCTAATGTTAGACGGAAATAGAATTTTAATAGTTTCATCATTAATAGTTATAAAATAATTATTACTATTAGTAATATTTTATTTCCTCAAACATCGGAAAAAATACATATTTTATTATTAAATAAAAAATTAGATTTCACTTATATTTAAACGATGTTCTAAATTCATCTCACATACGATGAGTAGTAGTAGCACATATATGTTTTAAGGTCACCGAATTGGTTATTGAGATTAAAAAAAAAAACCATTTTAAAATTAAAACATTTCAAATATTTCCAGACGTTAATAATAATTAATAATATTATTTGCAAAACAAAAAAATTTCGTTTGTACACGAGTATATAAAATAAATAAAGCAATTAAGAAGACCTTTACACGCTTTATATTACATGATATTATAAAGTCAAATTTACTGAAAAATTAATTAATTATTAATTTTATAATAGTAAGACATCAATATATGTATATTTGAATAATTTGTATATAATCATCAATTTATAATATGCGATAACGAAGTAAAAACCATACAAAAAAAATCAATACAGTTGTATCAAGATTTAGGTGTAAGATTAGGTCAATGCAAAAGTAATTATTGTTTTTATTTGTTACATTACATTAATAATAATCCTTCGAAAACATAATGAATATTGGCAATGAATTGTATTTTTCAGTATATGTACATCAAATTCATTATATATTATTACAGAAGATTGATAGTTTTAATTCAAACATATATGGTATATGTATTATTAATTTTGATGATTTGTGTGATTGATGAATTTATAAATTGACATGTTTTTTTTTTTTTATAAAATCATTTAATAGAGATTTTCAAATGAAATGTATATGAAAATTGTATGGATGTGATTAAATTTATTATAAAGAAAATTATTACCATATATTTCACAATAACATTTAAAATGTTAAGATTAATTATAAAAATTTTATCAAAATTATATACATTTATATATTAAAAATTTATATATTTATAAATATATGGAAGCAAGTAATTGAAATTATAATTGCATGATTAAGCAAAAACATTTAAATCAATTAAATCTATATGGTATAAAGAAATAAATTGATAAATTCAATTTCAAAATTGCACTTATTTATAAAATTAGTTTGTGTAATAATAATAAGAATAATAATAATAATAATTCGACATATATATCGTAAGTATAATGCGGTTAAATAAAAATTATGCAATTTTATTATTAAATAAATAAATAATAGTAACAAAATAAAAAAAAAAATAATAATAATAATAATAAATTCAATTTATACTATTTACCTTAGAATCATTATAACTTAAATTTTTCTGAATTAAAATTATTTAAAGTATTTGTTTTAAATTTTATTTGTATATGTTAAAACACTTTATATATGTATTAAACTAGATTTTTTTATTTATATATAAAACCTATTTATTTTTATATTTATACAAAATTTTACATATTTCACTTCAAATCCATTGCATATTTTTATTATCACAATATAACAAAAAAAATAACTAAAATATTATAGAGTATAAAATTGAATCACATAAAAAATATATATAACATTCTTTCGTAAATTTTCATAAAGATTTATTTGTTAAAGATACACAATAACAAAAATATAGCAAACACTATCGATAACACAATTTCAAAAAATTTACCACTTCTAAACCAAATAAAGGTTCACCATAAACTGCGATTGTATTTTTTTTAAAGAAATTATATTAACTATCTCGGTATTATTAACAGAGAGAGGTAATTATATACCGTGAGTGAGTATATACTTTCGAATTACAAAGAGTTCTTCTTATATAGATATATAAAACAATATTTATGTTCATTACAATACGAGATAAAACTGGAAAAATGGAATAACTCAAGTGGTGGTAATAATTACTTAAAGTATGACAATGAAGAGGTGGTGTATGGAATATATTACATATGCGAATGATTGAAATTGTGAGGAGAATTCTGCTACCTTTTTACATTGCATACGCAAAATTTACAATAGTTAGCAAATTTCTTATGCGTTATATAAATATATTTTTATATTCAATTGAATTTCTTACGATATTACACTGTTATACAATATGTTATAATATAATAATTTGATGTATATACAATATAAAAATTATTATAGACAATAATTGATACCCACACATAATATTGTATTATTTTATTTATTCATCGTTAATTATATTTGTCTAATTTCTTATAATATAATTAACTATATCGTATACATTTATATCATGTATTGCATACATAAACATTATTGTGGGTTCGTCGTTCTTTTGTTTTTCAATTCATTTAATATTATAATATATAATACATTGAATAATAATTACATTTCATTTTCTAATTTCAATATAATATGTATGATGATTTTCTTTAAATCTTCCTAGTACCTATAAGCTGGTACACATTTATATGACAACACTCAGTGACACAATGGGTATATATAGTGTTCTTCTACTAATCGGTCTGGAGCCTACACTGTAGTTGATATTTAATAATTACATCGAAAACGTTGTGAAGAAGTCCATAAAAATCGTGTTGTCTGCAAAATTTGGAATTTTGTCAAACAAAAACTTGAAAAGATTTGCACACTGAAATATATAATGGGAGCAGCAATGGAGGCTTTAATTGATCTCATTACACTGCATAGAAAAATTAACGAAATTACCGTAATTCAGGTTCTACCCTTATTCTAGCACCCCAACTTAAGTTTATGTGGAGAAACTAAACGGCTCACATGGAAATAATGAGCAGGATAACTAAATGTCCATGACAATTTCTAGTGATTGTGAACCTATAGTTTTGATTGAATTTGATCTTCATTTAAAAATACAGGTTACATATCCTAGATGAAGAACATATAATCTACAATATAAATAGTTCAAAGATGATGACCGAAAGAGAGGAACACAAAATTTAAGGCATGGGTTTGGGTACTGTATATATGGACCGAATTGTTCTATGCATCTTTCACTATGTGATGATACATCGATCCTACAGACTGAGCTCTATGCTGCCAAATAAATAATGAAAAAATTAAAGAAATATAAGAATCAATACGAAATTAAACTTTTCCCCAGAGATATGGAGCCTAAATAAACGGGCTACGTACAGACACTTAATATCCACATAGACATCAGGGTATAGTTAGCTTGCAAGCAATGAAAAGACTGATGAATTTGGGAAAAAAGATTTAACTGTAATAAGCCCTCACGTTTCAGTAAATTTACTTAAGAAGGGACAGAGTGAGGAGGCGATAAAAATGTATTTCAACAAAAATATTCAATTTAGATCAGCCTATAACTACAAATAGTTTCTTGTATCTCAACTAATTGGTCCAAAGCTCACGTTTCCATACATTCATACATCAACCGCAGGAACAGGTTAGTTAGAACAATAATTTGCACCATCTTAATATTCTACCTATATAAGTTTCATTACGGGTGCTTGATAGATAACACCGATCTTCTAGCAGCAAAAGTGAAAAATCAATATAACGATTCTTAACAAACCAATTTTGACATAGCTACTAGTATAAGCCTTCGACATCATACACATTCACAGTACATACATTTTTTGAGCTTGTGATTTCTTTGTGGAAATAGAAAAGCAGAATATGACAAAATGAATGTACTGCGGTCAATGTTTAAAATGTTAAAAGTGGATATATCTTGAAACAGAATCCAGCGAAGAGACGATGAGTGTGTTCAAATCGACAACTAGATTCAGCTATTTTATTATGTTTCATGTATGATGACAATTTTGCGGTGAGAAGAAATAATGAACATATTTACCAGTAAATATTACACTATATGTACACACGATGAAACTATCTTTCAAACCGCTTAAGGACATAAAAATCGTGACACATACAAAAACTTAATGTATAAATATGCAAAAAATGTACGCGATATATGTATAAAAAAAAACAATTATATTAAATAAAATCATTAGATTGCCAAATTATTATTGTTACTATTACCTACCTTAAAAATTGGAATTAATCAATTTTTTTAATTTTTATATGGAAGAAATAAAGTATTTGTGTTGACTTTGAAAAAAATAAAACAAAAAATAATTGAATTTCTTGGTGAATTGAATAAAAATGGTCATTAGAGAGATTTATTCCGATTCAATAAAACTTATTTTATAAAAATATTCAATATATTATCTATCTGTCAAACCTGTGTCGGCGCTTCACATTGAATCCTGGTGAGTTTGATTACGATTTCTATTAAGAAAGAATTAGTTACAGAATGAATTTTATTATTTCCTAATAAAATAAATTTAGTTTATTGAAACATCGAAGGATAGATTTAATAAATAAAACATAGTTTGTCAAATAATGTATACCAAATTCTAAGGTTTTGAAATAGCTCCGTGGAAAAGCATAAGGCTGCAACGATCGCTACAATAGAACACATATATTCGTAGTACTTGCGTGAGTATTAATAGTTTCAGAGCTCCACTTTTGTAATGAAGCGCCACTCTTTTGAACCAAATTAGAATAAATTTTATCAGTAAAATGATTTTATACCGCACATTCATTGGAACTCATTCTTATTACCCCAAAACGATTGAAAATTCAATTACAATAAAAATTGCAACTTATAAGGGTATTTTTCTATTACCAAGATGGATTTGATACCTTAAAAATGCATATCAATAATAAGTAGGTTTTGTTAATAGCCAATTTATTGAAGTTTATATCATTTTAAAATTCATTAGGGTTCTTTAATTGATTCCGCAACGAATTCACACTACTATATTCAATCCAAATAAAACCCCTTGGCTATACTGTTGCCATTCGGTTTTTTAAAGTAAATTGATAAAGTTTGCATAATTCAGAAACATTACAGCTATTATATAATATTAATACTATAATATTATATGTAAGTAAGTGTACATTATAATAATTATTTAGCTAATACGTTATTATATATTTATTATAGGTGTATTGTATACCTACCTATAACTATTAATTATCATAATATTCTTTAATTGAATTAAAATATAGCATATATAGCCATTTAAAATCTATATAATATAAATTCCTTACACACATTTCTTGAGTATAGTTAATAAATATAAATATTAAGACTAATTATGCATCAATTAATTTAAAACTTTATGTACAGTTGGGTAATTCGTTTTTTTTTCAGATATGAATTTATAAATTATGATGAAGGTGATTTTTTTATAATTACTAACATATATTTAATGAATTTCCAAAATTATATATTATCTAATATTAAAATTCATTCATACATATTTTGCAAGATGTAAACAAAAATAATATAATTAAAATACTTTTTATTTAATTAAATAATTATGGCAATATAGTTTTACACGCGCGTTTCATATTTGTAAAACGTAATTAAAATAAAAATTCGCGCTTAGAAAATCCCATGAAATATTTGTAGAAAAATAAAAAATATTCACAGATAATCTTTACCAATCTTTTGAAAAATATTAAAACACTTTTTGCACTGTACACACATCATTTTAATAATAATTAATAATTTTAAGGATAATTGAAAGTAATTTCAAATTGTATATTATTATTATTATTTGTATATTTATTCTAGCAATACGAATATAAATTTGTAAAATTGTATTGTTGTTAATACTTTAAATTTTTTTGAAATTGCAATATCATAATATGTGCAATTTATTTTTGATACAATTTAATGTGGTTTGTTAGAGTACACTCATGTATATTTTCAGGTCAAATTTAATATTTAATAAACTAAATATGTAATTGTATTTTGATGATTAAAGTAAAAAGAATGTGTTTGTTTAAAGCAGAATTGACTTAGACACTTACTGATGTGATGTGTTCACTGATGTAAATCTATATAGTACAAATTGTGTATGGATAAGTAGGGCGTTCATTGTGAAAGTTGTAAATCAATTGAACAATTTAACTGACTACCAGCCGAGATGTGAGTTTCCGCAACAATCTTTATTTGTAGTAACCACATAAACTGAAATAAACATTTATAAATTCAAATGAATGAAAATCTGTAGGTATTATATAAGATGAAATTTAAATTTTGAGTATTTCATTGGTGCGATAAATAGTGATAAAAAAGATGTTACCAGAATAAGAGAAATTTCAACAAATCTTTCACTTTGATTTGTGTATTGTAACATAATAATATAGAATTTATAAAAATAAAAAAAATGCATTCACACTATAACAGTCCGGCTGCCTTGCATGCCAAAACTTATGTACACTTTGTCGAAGTCGGTGATTATTTTTCTAAGTATCAATTAGAAAAGTATTGTTATTCTTATTAAATGTAGCCCAAGGACATACCACGCTTTCAGATACGCTTTTCGAGATGTGAAAAATTTAATGTTCTTTCTTGCTGTATATATGTTACCTAAAAATATCAAAAATGGTGCGTCGCGGTATAGCCTATTCCTTTATATTAAAAATTCAATCCAAATTAAAATTATTGGTATGGTAATTAAGTGATGGGATATTTTTTAACGAAAACAAAATGTAATTTTTTATTCATATAGAACGAAATAATTTTATTATTATTCATAGCTTGATGATTCCTCCCTCATGGAACTTCAGGGCTTAATCAGTCAAAAAACTGAACCAAGTTCTTTTTGACATCATATGATAATTATTGAAATATTTACTATTCTAGAGTTTTGTAAAGAACGAAATAAATGGTAATCTGTTAGATCATGTTCACGACTACATGTGGCATCACGCATCCAAAGCAAGCTCCATTAATTTTTGGTCGAGTGACTGCAAAGATTAATAAACAAATCGCAGTTAGAAGTGCGTTTTGTTAAATGAGTAACGTTAAATTTTTGATAATGTTTGGTCAAGTTATTTTAATACATAATATATATTTGATAAATCGAGATTTTATCTGCAATCTCACGTGTTACGTTACATGACGATCTATATCGATTATTTCATTGATTTGGTAGTCATCAACTTTAACTGGACGAAGTGAACGTTGTTTATAATTATATATTCTCTAACGCATTCGCTCTTAACATATGAATATCGTGCATATGAATTTTTCAAGCAATCTATAAAAATATTTCGTATAAAAGCATTTCACAATTAAATTGTATTTATTTTTTGTAAGTAGTAGCTTAGTCTGGCTGTTTATTGAATTTTTTAATTTTATTTTTTTATTTCGAAAATTATGTGAAAGTAAAATTAAATATAAATAGTGACAACCATTTAATTGAATCTTTTGATTTTAATTTAATTTTATCAACAATTAATATTGTATAGTATATAATTGATATAATGTACCCATATAAAATATTTATTTTTTTATTTAATCAATAAATGTTAGCAATTGTTATATATCTTATTTAAAAACAATTTCCAAATTATGTCATATAAAATGTAGGTGCTTTTATAAATTTAATATTTTAGATAGTTATATAGTTTATATGTAGGTAGGTGATATGGGTATACATAAACATATTTATGAATATATATATTTTAAACCGAAAAACTGATTTTATTATTACATTTTTGTATAATTATACATAAATACAATCAATACTTACAAGTTACAATTGTTTACTATTAAAACATACGCAGTGACGTTGCGTACATTTTAAAAAGGTTAACGGAGTCTTTATCCAAACCAATAAACGAAAACATATTTTAACGAATATTTTTGTATCAATATTTTTGACACTGATTTAAAGAAGTATGTAAAAAAATATATGTGTTAAAGTATCTATTCATTAAACATCGTTCCTCAACAAATTGTCAAAATTTCATGACATTAGATCCAGTTGAAACGAAAATACAAAACATAAAGTTATCGCTGTTTTTGTGCGTCGATCGAAAAATGAATATAAAATCAAAGAACCAACATTAAATTTTGTTTTAAAATTGGTAAAGTTCAATTAATTAAATGATGATCAAAAATTGAACCGAATTGAACTAATAATCAAATTTTTTTGCTGAATCATTCACCATATTCATTTAATTTAACTCCCTGCTACTACTTTCTATTCCCTAAACTTCATTTGGCTATGCAAGAAACCCGTTTTGCATCAGTTGACGACATTTAAAAAGCGACGACCACCGTTCATAACAACATTCCAATTACAGACATAAAAAAGTCATTTGAATCAGTTGTTGAATGTACAAATCCATGTATTTCAGTTGATGGAGATTATTTTGAATAAATAAAATGGATTTTGTGACAATTTAATATTTATTTTTGCGCGTTTTTTTAATCCATTCCAGATTGTTATGCGACAGCAGAAGTTGTATATATATGTATATACGTGATATTCAAACGTAAAATAATTGTGTTGTAAGTTTCAATGCATAAAATATGGAAACATAAATAGATTATATATGTACACATTTCAATATGGTTTCCATCTTGACCCCTTTGTATTGATTAGTGTCGAACACAGCTGAGGTGTTATTCTACTTTATCCTTCTTCTGCTAGTCATTACAGATCTTTTAATGATACCTCAATGATTTTCTATGTAGTTAAGGTAAACACTTTCTGAGGGCAAATTCATCAACCTAATTTCATTTTCTTTTATCCACTTTTTAACACAATTCGAATAATGTTAAGGGTAATTTTCCTGTTGAAATATTCAGATTATCGCCATATAATCAATGAAACCGTATATGACTTTTCAATAATTTTGTCGGTTATCTTAATATTCATTTGAACGATTTGAGCCTACTTCACAAAACCCAAAACAACCCCACACCATCATTAAGACGTCTGTGTATGGCTGTTTTTTAGATTACTTGTCCAATTATTTACCAGGTGGACATCATAAATATTTTCGGCCATCATTACACGAAACGCATTAAATTTATATTACAAAGTTTGTTAAAAATTTATATTTCACATATTTTTGGTAGCAATTAGTTTCTTTCTTGCTGTTCGACCATTTAAATGATACTCCTTTCAACGACTTAAATAAGACATTGGTTTGGAGGTATATTAGCAATAATATTAATCTAAATCAGTCTGAATATTATTTATTATTAATGAATTCCTTTGGAATTTAAAATTTAATTTTGATTTTATACATTGAATTAATTATTTTTATTTAATTAATGAACTATATTCATAGCAATAACTAAAACTTCAATGAAATATATTTTTCATCAATTTAAAATAATAAACTTCTTTTGTCTGAAAATTGTTATTTCCACAGGTTTTTTCATTCACTAAATAATAAATAAATATTATATATAATTTAAGCAAATTTTATTTTCCCTTTTTTAACTAAATATAAAATTTATATTTGCTAGTAAACTATGTTTTATTTTGACAAGTAAAGTAAAGTATATCACAATATTTGTAATTATAATATCTAACTTTCAAACCTCATTGAAATTATTAAAAAAAAACAAATATATGTTGATTGATGTTTTTAAGTTTTATTGGTAGAACTTTATTTATAGAGCTCATAATATCTTCTTTTGATCATGTCCTCTGATTGAAAATCGATTATTCTGTGATACTACCAAATGTCATGTATTCTGTTGTATTATTCCACTTATATTGTTGTTGCAATTTATGTCAATATTCCAATGACCATTGTGACCTAATGTCTTATTGAATTTGTTGCCATAAATACCATCTTTTGAAAATCGATATTTGTATAAGCTGTATATTGGTTTCAGTCTCAGTGGTCTAGCCAAAATAAAATGTCTTGGAGTAAGTGCCATTTAAGATATCCTTAACTAAATTTGATAATAGAATAAAATGCTTCTTAAGCGATTTTACAGCAAGTTTGCAAAATTTACCTTGATGAGAAGTACCTGGTGGTATAAATTTCCATTTAATTTGTTGCCTCAAAGCAACCAAAAATGCAGTTGTGACAAGACCTATGGTTGCCTCCAATTGAACCACCTTTTAGCCATGCACACAAATACTACAATATATAACCTTTTACAACAATTTTTACATTTTGAAAATTTCACACGCAACGCCACTGAATTTAAATTATAATAATATGGTTGATTATGATTATTATAATCAATTATATAATAATAAATTAGGTACGCACGGTGTGATATTCTTATTGTGAATCAAATACAAATTATGCATATAGATTTACACCAATAAAAAATAATAGTATACATTTATCGACGTGTGTGTACTATTATTTTTTATTGTACATAGTTAATTTTTCTAACATTTAAATTAAATTATAATACATGAAACAGTAGTAACAAAAAAACGTGCTGTTCCATAACATCATAATAATATCGCATGTTAAATAAATTGACTATATTGAGAAATGTTATTTTATCAGATATTTAAATGTAGTAAATGTATATTTAATAAATATTATATATAGGTGCGTATGTGTATAGAAATTCAAAATGATTTAATATTTTAATAACTTTATTAAATTATCAATTAAAAAATTTCATAAAATTTAAAAAATTATAAAATACATATTTAAAACAATTAATTTAAGTCATAACCCCGTCGACCATAACCATTTAAAATTAATATAAATAAATAAAATCTAGAATATATGAAAAGTGCAAAGCAAACGCATGTACCTACAGTTTATAATATTAATCATACTTATTTATTTGTATACGATGCAGTTACATTCAATAAATCTATATGAATGAATCAGGCGGCCGTTAACAAAACCATAAATAAATTTATAAATATTTAGTATTTCAGTTGTGTTCCTATTAAAATACATATATGGATGTGGTTTTTTTTTCTTGTCACATTATTAAATTTTATAAAGTGTGTCTTGCAACTATGAATTGAATAGTCATTATGCTATCGACATTTAATTTTTTTCTCATTTTCTATAATTTATAATTGTCATTCTGTTTAATTATAAAATTATATATTATAGATATAAAAATGGTGCATGTAAATATTTCGAAATAGATTTAAAATTTAAATTAATCACAAATAATAATAATATATAAGTTTTAATAAGATATTTTTTAAATATTATAATGCGAATGTATTTTTTTGCATTATATTATGGAAAGAAATAAAAAAATATACTTAATTACATATTAGAATATATACTTTGGGATAGAAAACGCGCAAAGTGTCAATCAATAATTACAAATAAAAAAGTATTTATAGAATATTTGAATATAATGAAACCATTTCAAAGAAAAAAATTAATGCATTTCTTTGAAATTCGTATCATTAGATTTTGCTTGTTGATGTCTCATCTGATTTGAAGCATGTTTTCATCACGCGTAACATAATTCTATGCATAAAACCTTTACTTTTTTTTTGCCGTTTGAAGCAACATTTCACTAAGTTTCTATATGGCACCCAATAATTTTCCCCTTGCTTTTAAACCATGTGATATTGTTTAATGGGTAACATCAATTCTTGCTACATTGAATTTTGCAAAAATAACTAAAACTTATAATGAATTATTACACCACATAAGTATATATGAGAAAATATTTACTTACTACTTTTACTGCATGGCATTAAACCCCAGGTGCGGTTTTAACTTTCTCCAACCGGACCGATCTGCAGCTAAAGTCTTCCAATCTCGATTTTTGACAATCTTTATATTAAAGTATTACATATATACCCACATCGCCATAGGCTCTCCGGCTCTTCTTCTTCCTTTTGGATTACCATTCAACAGTTTTTTTGGCGCACGTGCATCTTCCATACGCGAGACATGCATAAGCAATATCTTAATCTATTGAATTTGATTTTTTTGATAATATTTCAAAATTGTATATTCGTCTCCAGCCATTATATTCTTTGACGGGACCAAATATGAAACCGTGTTTCTCTCTTTGGTGACTGTCAAGCATAATAGAAAATACAATAACATAATTATTATGTTGTAATATAAATTTAAATGTTATAAGTGTAAGAATTATAAGGTATTAATATAATTTCATATTAATTACATTAAAACGCGCGTAACTAGTATAATCAGGATATTGAGTGTTCCATTTGAAACAACTGCTTATATGATTTGGTATGATAAATTCAAACGTGTTACTACGAAGGCAATTGATGAGTAATATTCTGGAAAACCAAATGTGTAAAGAACAGAGCAAATGATTGAACAACTTCATGATATCGCTTTGAATCTTAATGTAAGGTTAAAGTGAGATTACTGATATATCGTAGATATCTTAAAAAAAACCCTTTCATTTGATTATACACATACATTTGCATAGGAAAAATATATCTATATCTAGAACAAAGTGGTATTTCTTCACGATAATGCATCACCTGACACATCCTTAAAATCAATGGTAAAATTGAATTAATTGGATTCTTGCGAAATTTGACAATTGACACCAACCGACTATTATCTGTTTACTAAACTATACATGACTAAAAGAAAAAACATTACGACAAATGAAGAAGTCGCATTTGAAACTGATATTCATTTTCCATATCTTAACAATTTGTATACGGCAAAAAAGTAATACAAATGTTATAAAACCATTGGAATACGTTTCTCTAATTATTATTCCGGTAACTTATATCAAATCATGTAATAGTATACCTTTATTTATTTATGACAGTATAACATTTCTTAGTATTATTAATTAAAATTGAATTATCATTTTTTTTTTCATTCGGATGACATAATTTCACAAAACAATTATGGTACAATATAATCAATTTTAAATTAAATATGCTCTCCACTCGTATATCGCAAATTTAATTAAAAATTTATACACTAATACTGTAATATTAACATGTACAAACGTTTCTACATACATACATACTAAATTACTAAATCGATATTGCAATATTTTAACAATTCTAAACTTTATTTTCTGATCAAAACAACAAACTTCTTTTATAAATATATCGTACACATATAAAAAAAATAATAATATTATGATAGACGATTTAAAATATCATTATTCATTTTGATTTTCTGAAAACAAACTATAATTAAATTTTAAATAAAGCAAAAAAAATTTAATTAATCTGTTTCTATATATTATTATTATATATAATAAGTAAATTAATAGATTAAAGCATCATGTACTACTTTGATCACAAAAAGTATTCCAAATTATTATAAGTTTTGTACGGGTTTGCACACAAAAAAAGGAAAACGTCTATATTTATATGAATATGTATGTTAAAATATACACGTTTGCAATTTTCATGCATAGAAGTTCATCAAATATTCAACTTCTCTGCGAGTATGTATTTCTGAAAATTTATTAACTAGCACGGCTGTAATAGTTTCGTAAATTACTGTAAAACTCTTTCCAACCAGGAATTAGTTTCAGGTTTGGAAACAGATATTAGCCGGAGAGAATCAAATCTGGTAAAAATACTGAATTTACGAACGCTTTAAAGCTTTGAATTTGACTATCGCCAAAACAGTTGTGTGAACGTTCATTGATGAAAAATGATTTGCATCTACTTTAAAGCTAGTCTTTTCTTACGAATTGTGCATCCAACTGATCCAGGAAGGTAACAATAATATTTAAAGTTAACTGTTGATAAGTTGATTATCTTCAGAATAGTATGAAGATAATCAACTTACAAAACCTTTGTAATCCTAAAAACTGTTGCGATAACCTTTCTTGATGGTGGAACTTTCCACTTTTGGTGCACTCCCACCACCTTCAACGCATTATTTTGACTGTTCTTTTCTTTTATTAACAAAATGGCACCCATTTATAAGTAAACTTATAACTTGAATTGAATTTCTGTTGGTGTTAAACAATCCAATACAAAGAATTTCGTTGATATTCAATTTTTGATGACGGGAAAATTATTACAAAAACATAGAACAAAAAAAATTTAAGAACTTCAATAACTGAAGCATCCAAATACAAAATATAACAGACAGAGTATCGTCGATTATGTTCGATATACCTGGATGGTAACCATTACATATACCAAATAAATCCTCAAAAGTTCGACGTGCTCATAACAACCTGAGAATAAAATCATATTCTTCATAAGGTAAAAATTGAAATATTATAAATGCAAGTCAAAGTGACTTTATTCCAAGTGGAGATTATATCCAACATTTACATTGATTACAGTCAAGTGTATAACAATTGACCATTTGGTCTGTAATTATCGAATTTATTAATTTTTTTATTTATTTATTTATTACTTACTTACTCCATGGCGTTACAACCCGGATGCGGTTTTAGCCTTCTCCAACACGCTTTTCCAACCTGACCTATCCGCAGTCAATGTCTTCCAATCCCGAATTTTAAGAATCTTTATATCACAGTTTACTGCATTTAGTCATCTCGCCTTAGGTCTTCCGGTTCTCCATCTACCTTCTGGTTTACTATTTAACAGTTTTTTCGGCACACGCTCCTCCTCCATGCGTTATACGTGTCCAAGCCATCTCAATCTATTGATTTTGATTGTTTTGACAATATTTGGTTGACCGTACAACTTGTCTAATTCAAAAGTGTATCTTCGCCTCCAACCATTCTGTTCTTTGACGGGACCAAATATGCCACCAAATCTATCAGTTTTTTTGGAAAACCAAACTCTTCCATAATTTTCCATAACTTTGACCTATTGACGCTATCATATGCCGCTTTAAAATCTTTGTTTGTTGATGGTTATATTTTGATGGTTATATTTTGTTTAGATAGTTCTAATTTATTGTGTATGTGCAGATATTGTTAATCCTTGAATAGTATTCAACAACATATTTTCAAATAATTATTATGGCATTTATGGAAGAAGATGAACAACAATGAATTATATAAATATTAGAAGATTATCAGCATTAAAGAATAGATTTACGTTACACATAGTGAAATATCGGCATTTGCCAAATACTTATTACAATCAAATCGATAAATTACTCCGTACATAGATAGCAATTGATCAATTGGTCTATTATTATCAAAAGATAGATGTTTCTTTAATTCGATTATTTTTATATCAATAATTTTAATATCAACTCTATCAGTTGTAAATCATGTCACTGAAATCAAAAATACAATAATTATCAAATCGTAGATTGAAATTACTAAATTGCAGATGTTGCTGTTTGTGTTCGAATATTATTTGACTTATGTTAGTCAATTTTACTTTACATCAGTTTAATTACTTTGCTGTCTTAATATTTCTCTCGCTGAGAAGATATGTTATTTCAAGTTAATAATGATTCTATATACGTTCATACATTATAAGTATCACATGAGTATTGAAATTTTTACTTCTGCGACTTTGAAATAAAATAAAAATTAAAAGTGAATACAAGTAAGACCTAAAATTTCATGAAAAAGTAAATCAAAATTTGCTCGTGATTTATAGTACAACATGATCCATGAATGAGTTTCCTCTAATTGAACTGAAATAATAACAAACATTAACAAATTATGACGAATAATTTAAATCGGAAAAGAAATTACTATCAGGTGTCATCGTTTTTAGACGAAGACACTTTATATATATAGGAACACAAATGGAAATATCACAAAATTAATTTAATTGGGATTATTTTGAAATAGACAATATAAATTTATTTAATTTGTGTTTTATTTAATAATTCCGAATAGTTTTTGATCAAAATAGTATACTCTAAATATATGTATTTATTATATTCTCTCAGTTAACTCGACCTTAACATTTTAATTTCTAATTTAAGAGATCGCATATATGAATTTATATTTAAGGATCGACAAAAAATTACTTTCTTATTGAATGTGTAAAAAAAATTACTATATATCCAAATTGAATGAATCTTTGTTGTACATATGTGTAACTTTGTTGTGCATTTATATAATACGTAAATTGATTCGATATCGTCAATCAAATTGAAAATAATAAAATTCCAATATATATTGAACTTATTATAATTTTTTTAACATATTATTATTATGTTATAAAATTTTTAATTGTAATTATAATATTTATTGAACTCTTTACTATACTATATAAATAAAAACAAACTAATAATTGAAATAATTAGTTTAATTAAATTGTTTGACATAAGTATGTGCGGTTACGCGTTGCATGAATACAGAAAAAAAATATATAAATATTTCTTTGCTTCATCAAACAAACAAATAATATTTATTTGTACTAACTAAACATATTAACTTAAAATTATGCAATACATACACCTTTACGATATTTGAATAATATCTATACGTACAACATGCATTGAATCTATATGTAAATTGAATGAAATACGATAACATTGAAAATTTAATAATAAAAATTTCATAATATAATATTTATTATTTAATAGGCAAGTTTAATAACGTGTTATATCTTATTGTTAGTCGATCGAAATTGACCAAATACTCGTACATTAGTAGATTTATTTATAAGATAATTTATAAGAGTACAACCGATCTAACCACCTATATAATATAATATTATAATAACTACTACGCCACTATATGAG
This sequence comes from Bibio marci, assembly GCA_910594885.2. NCBI lineage: Eukaryota > Metazoa > Arthropoda > Insecta > Diptera > Bibionidae > Bibio > Bibio marci. Next base: position 59,128,510 of record OU343114.1, read on the forward strand.
TATATTTAAATTAAATGAACTGATTGATGTTATTTGGATAAAAACAATAATATTAACAAATTAGAAAAAAAAAGTGAATTGATACCCTTTGGCTATATTTACTATTTTGTTATATTATACAATAAAATGTATCCGAATATTATAACCATTCATCTATATTAAATATGGTCTGTTATAGGTTTGGTCTTGATCCATGAAATTATTAATTGATTGATAATATAATAACAGGTGATAATTTAATATAACCTATACAATAAATAAGTAATTAAAAATTAAATTTTTGATTGTTTGTAAATTTCATTCTATTGAAATAGTAGTTATAAATAAAGTCACTTACTTACTTACTTATATATGCAATAATAATTATATTTCAATCAAAAAATTAAACTTGACACATTATAATAACCTTAACTGCGCGGATATTGAATATATAACACTTTTTATAATTTATTCTGGAATGAATTCAAATATAATACAATAAAAATATTGTTTGTAATATACAATTATTTATTATAGAGTGTTACTTTTACATATTAATAATACTATAACAATACTTTTGTTGTTCGTTAACATTAATCAGACATTATTAATCTGATTATGATTGAATTGTATGCGGAAAATTTATAAATTAAAATTTGTAATGTTTGCGTATTTGTTCTGGGTATTAAAAATGTTTTTCTATACTTATGCACGAATATTACATTATACACCAACCGTGCGTTAATCCGAACGCTACTTTTTCATTTATGTCGATTTTAGTGTTCGGATTATCGCACGGAAAAATATAAATAATTTCAACACACTAAAATTCACATAATTTTCTTATTTTAAAAGATAAATTCATGAAATAAAAAGTATCTGATAGCTGAAGCCTTCTAGTTGACTTGTTAACAAAAAAAAATTAATCACTTTAATATCTTGGAAGTTCTGGGATCATAAATGAATCAAAATACCCTATTTTTTAATAATTGTAAAATCAATTCACACATACCCTTAAAATGATTTTGTATGAGTATGTTTAAACCAATTTTTTACTATTAACATCCAGATGGGAGTGATTGAGACGAACTTCCTGGAAATTTGTAAATTGATCATTTCTTAACCGATTTTAATGAAATTTTATATATGTGTTCAAAGTGTGATTATAAAAACAGGTCTGAGAGTAGTTCTAAGATATCGACACTACGGGCAGTTTTATTGATCAGAGTTGGGTATCCTGGAGAATTTAAGAACTTCTTTTTACGGAGAAATTTCTTGATCGCCGTGCCTTAGGTGGTTCATGTCTCTGCTACAAATATCGATATAGTTAGATAGACAAAAAACTGACTTAGACAATTTTTATATAAACCGATGTTTTTGTAATGTTTCCTTAAACAGCAATCACTTCTTGCGTAAACATTTCTGTCAGAATTCAAAACCTGTTTATATTTATTTTAAGCCTGATTTTTGATATCGTTACAATAAAAATACACATTGGATTGTCATACGTCTCTGACTGTTATAGCTCTAATCTATTTCCTTCCCACTTTATGAACACAAATTACTGCAATGCCATATACCGCCAAAGTTCTTAGCTACTTCTATCAAAATCTTAATTTTAGGCACAATATATTGGGTATCTATATGTCCGCTTTTTGATGTGAGACGCGAACTTACGTATCTGCTGTCCTAAAAAAGGTTGAAAGAAATTAATTGTATCCATCTGATAACGCAAGATATTTACAATAATATAGTAACCGCAATTTATGTTTTTATGTTACATTAATCAAAAATTATATTTATTTCTTATTATCATTACAGCTAGAAAAAACAATTTAAAAAAGTCGAAAAAAATAGTTTTCACATAAAAAAAAATTTATAAAATTTATCAATTTTTAAAATAATTATATAAAATTTTCATTGAAGTAAACACAATTTTGCTTTTATTTTTAGTATTGATTAGTGTGCCATTGTTTTTCCTTTTTTATTTATAATTTTTCTACATTCATTTTTTAATTCATTAAATATTTAATTTAACTAAAAACACGTGCGAAAACGATTTTTATAATATATATGTTTTAATAATGAATACAATTGAAAAAGTTAATTCCGAACATTTAATTCGTGATAATTCACAAAAATTAATAATAGATACATTAACAAATAGTTTAAATTGCATAAATTTTGATGATAAAACATCTGCAAATGTTCAGGACGACGGTGCTACTTATGGAGAAAAACAAAATGTTGAACTAACTCGAAGAAATATTAAAAATATATTTAAAAGAAAAGGTGGTGGTGGTGGTGGTGGTGGCACTGCATCCAACAATAATAATCCAAATAAATATGCCAAGAATATTATTTTAGATGAATCTAAACCTAAATCAATAAAATTAAATAATCCTGAAACAGAATTATTGATACAATTTAATAATTATAATAGTAATAACAATAATAATAAGAAAAATAATAATAATGAGTTGAAAAACTGTGATGATGATGAATTAATGGTAGCGACAGATTTATTTATTGATAATCTAAGTGATATTGATGATGATAACAACATAACAAAATCTACTGATGCATCCGCATATGATGATGTCAGAAAACAAAATTGTGCAATGCCATTATTGTCACCATCATTACGTGAATTAAATATTGATTTTTCTACATTAAATCATAAAAATCCAAATTTAATTTATTCTATAGATGAATTATCTGAAATTTCAGGCAATTACGAACAAATAATAATTAATGAAAAATTAAAAAGACAACATGATGAAAATATATTGGCTGTACAATATGCAGCCGCCAGTGGTGATCGACGGCCAATTGGTGGTGTTCGTAAATCTACACCAAAAAAATGGTAAACAAATTATTATATTGATATGGTTTTTGTATGGTCTTAAGCAACATCTCACATACCACATAAAAACGCTTCGCTACCAACTTCTGTAGCATTTCATATGCCAGATATACGATAGCCAAATAATAGACACGATACTGATATTTCTGAGAACTTATTATGGTAGCCTTTTTTCGTCACCAGATATAAGCCACGGTTTAGAGAATGATTATACTGTAACCACAATGGAACAACAGGCTTCTGAGTATGTATTGTGTGGCAGATGTATGGTCTGGTATATCCATCATCATGATCACATATCATAGCATCGCTCATTCATATTTTAAAGAATTCTCACGTTCATGGTATTTAAAATAAAATAATTCGAAATAAATAATTTTTGCAGTGCTTGTGGTGAAAACACAAATAAGTCGGCGGTCGTGGGATGTGATAATAATATTAATGAAAACAATAAAAATCTAACATCAAATAGATCATCGGCATTAGATGCCGATGGTACATCTATAAAAGGAGAAAAAATTAGGTACCTATAAATGTTAAATACATTTATATTTTGTGTGTTTTTCGACTACATAATTAAAAAAAAACATTTTCTATATATACAACAACAAAAGTCTCACCAAAGATGAAATTAAAGCAATCGAAATGACAAAAGATATAATATTACGAAATAATTACAAACATAACAACAACAACAACAACAACAACAATAGCCCTAAATCAAATGCCTTTCGTGAAGAAAGTGCTACAAATTTAATTATATCATATTTAAATGGTTATCAACAACAGCATCATCAACAAAATGATACGATAAATTCAATATATTTTTCAAATAGTGAAGATGATAATTTAAGTTCTATCAGCAGTACTTATCATAATTATAATGACATCAATTATGAAGATAATTCTATAAATGAAAGTATTCAATTACAACATCGACAACGACAACAGCATCGGCGTCAACCAAAAAACCCAAATAATAATAATAATAATCAACGAGATTGTTGCTGTTTTAGTTGGATAAAAAATGATAAAAAAAAGAATTATTGGATAAGAAAATGTTGTCCAAAAAATAGGAAATGCATTTATTTATTTAACATTTATCTTTTTTTTATATATAATATATTATATAATAAATTATTAATTAAAAGAAATTATGTGGAGTATAAATGAAATCTTTACAAACGACTACTCGCAAACAGTGTCATTTCATCGATTATTTTGTGAAATATATTAATTTTAGGAAGTGATCTAAAAATTGTATGAATTTCGGACTGAATCCATAACCGCTTTTGACAAAACAAAATCCATATCGCTAAAAGCAGCATAGAAATATAGTACAACAATTATAACTCTATTTAGAGATAAATTCAATGCACGACAAAAGTGAGGAATCTTTATCATTATTCAAAACCATACGTATATATGGGTTTTGCGAGAATTACTTTTTCACTTCCATAACCAATTCTTTTAATTACTAAAAAATAAACGCAAAACCAAAAACCATTTCATTTGAAATCACTACAATAGCAACACAGGCATTATTTTCTGAACAAATATTGTTGTGTAAATTAAATCCAATTCTTTAATATTGTACAATGATAAAGATTCCTCACTTTTGTCGTGCATTGAATTTATCTATAAATAGAGTTATAATTGTTGTACTATATTTCTATGCTGCTTTTAGCGATATGGATTTTGTTTTGTCAAAAGCGGTTATGGATTCAGTCCGAAATTCATACAATTTTTAGATCACTTCCTAAAATTAATATATTTCACAAAATAATCGATGAAATGACACTGTTTGCGAGTAGTCGTTTGTAAAGATTTCATTTATACTCCACATAATTTCTTTTAATTAATAATTTATTATATAATATATTATATATAAAAAAAAGATAAAATGTTAAATAAATAAATGCATTTCCTATTTTTTGGACAACATTTTCTTATCCAATAATTCTTTTTTTTATCATTTTTTATCCAACTAAAACAGCAACAATCTCGTTGATTATTATTATTATTATTTGGGTTTTTTGGTTGACGCCGATGCTGTTGTCGTTGTCGATGTTGTAATTGAATACTTTCATTTATAGAATTATCTTCATAATTGATGTCATTATAATTATGATAAGTACTGCTGATAGAACTTAAATTATCATCTTCACTATTTGAAAAATATATTGAATTTATCGTATCATTTTGTTGATGATGCTGTTGTTGATAACCATTTAAATATGATATAATTAAATTTGTAGCACTTTCTTCACGAAAGGCATTTGATTTAGGGCTATTGTTGTTGTTGTTGTTGTTGTTGTTATGTTTGTAATTATTTCGTAATATTATATCTTTTGTCATTTCGATTGCTTTAATTTCATCTTTGGTGAGACTTTTGTTGTTGTATATATAGAAAATGTTTTTTTTTAATTATGTAGTCGAAAAACACACAAAATATAAATGTATTTAACATTTATAGGTACCTAATTTTTTCTCCTTTTATAGATGTACCATCGGCATCTAATGCCGATGATCTATTTGATGTTAGATTTTTATTGTTTTCATTAATATTATTATCACATCCCACGACCGCCGACTTATTTGTGTTTTCACCACAAGCACTGCAAAAATTATTTATTTCGAATTATTTTATTTTAAATACCATGAACGTGAGAATTCTTTAAAATATGAATGAGCGATGCTATGATATGTGATCATGATGATGGATATACCAGACCATACATCTGCCACACAATACATACTCAGAAGCCTGTTGTTCCATTGTGGTTACAGTATAATCATTCTCTAAACCGTGGCTTATATCTGGTGACGAAAAAAGGCTACCATAATAAGTTCTCAGAAATATCAGTATCGTGTCTATTATTTGGCTATCGTATATCTGGCATATGAAATGCTACAGAAGTTGGTAGCGAAGCGTTTTTATGTGGTATGTGAGATGTTGCTTAAGACCATACAAAAACCATATCAATATAATAATTTGTTTACCATTTTTTTGGTGTAGATTTACGAACACCACCAATTGGCCGTCGATCACCACTGGCGGCTGCATATTGTACAGCCAATATATTTTCATCATGTTGTCTTTTTAATTTTTCATTAATTATTATTTGTTCGTAATTGCCTGAAATTTCAGATAATTCATCTATAGAATAAATTAAATTTGGATTTTTATGATTTAATGTAGAAAAATCAATATTTAATTCACGTAATGATGGTGACAATAATGGCATTGCACAATTTTGTTTTCTGACATCATCATATGCGGATGCATCAGTAGATTTTGTTATGTTGTTATCATCATCAATATCACTTAGATTATCAATAAATAAATCTGTCGCTACCATTAATTCATCATCATCACAGTTTTTCAACTCATTATTATTATTTTTCTTATTATTATTGTTATTACTATTATAATTATTAAATTGTATCAATAATTCTGTTTCAGGATTATTTAATTTTATTGATTTAGGTTTAGATTCATCTAAAATAATATTCTTGGCATATTTATTTGGATTATTATTGTTGGATGCAGTGCCACCACCACCACCACCACCACCTTTTCTTTTAAATATATTTTTAATATTTCTTCGAGTTAGTTCAACATTTTGTTTTTCTCCATAAGTAGCACCGTCGTCCTGAACATTTGCAGATGTTTTATCATCAAAATTTATGCAATTTAAACTATTTGTTAATGTATCTATTATTAATTTTTGTGAATTATCACGAATTAAATGTTCGGAATTAACTTTTTCAATTGTATTCATTATTAAAACATATATATTATAAAAATCGTTTTCGCACGTGTTTTTAGTTAAATTAAATATTTAATGAATTAAAAAATGAATGTAGAAAAATTATAAATAAAAAAGGAAAAACAATGGCACACTAATCAATACTAAAAATAAAAGCAAAATTGTGTTTACTTCAATGAAAATTTTATATAATTATTTTAAAAATTGATAAATTTTATAAATTTTTTTTTATGTGAAAACTATTTTTTTCGACTTTTTTAAATTGTTTTTTCTAGCTGTAATGATAATAAGAAATAAATATAATTTTTGATTAATGTAACATAAAAACATAAATTGCGGTTACTATATTATTGTAAATATCTTGCGTTATCAGATGGATACAATTAATTTCTTTCAACCTTTTTTAGGACAGCAGATACGTAAGTTCGCGTCTCACATCAAAAAGCGGACATATAGATACCCAATATATTGTGCCTAAAATTAAGATTTTGATAGAAGTAGCTAAGAACTTTGGCGGTATATGGCATTGCAGTAATTTGTGTTCATAAAGTGGGAAGGAAATAGATTAGAGCTATAACAGTCAGAGACGTATGACAATCCAATGTGTATTTTTATTGTAACGATATCAAAAATCAGGCTTAAAATAAATATAAACAGGTTTTGAATTCTGACAGAAATGTTTACGCAAGAAGTGATTGCTGTTTAAGGAAACATTACAAAAACATCGGTTTATATAAAAATTGTCTAAGTCAGTTTTTTTGTCTATCTAACTATATCGATATTTGTAGCAGAGACATGAACCACCTAAGGCACGGCGATCAAGAAATTTCTCCGTAAAAAGAAGTTCTTAAATTCTCACAAATTTATGGTTGTAGCACGTTTGCGTTTTCCCTCTCATAAATCGTATTCCCAATACCATATATTATATTATACATTTCCTTCATATTTTTTTAAAATCAATTCCCAAGACAATTCGCATTATACATTATGTATTAATTAAAAAGCGATAATATGGAAGTGGTACACAAATATATTATAATTATATTACGTCCACAACGATATAGAGATAGTGATTATAATAATAAATAGTAACTTGGATATGGATGTATTATATATTCCATATTCCATATTATTATAGAAATTTTCAATATAAATAAATATAATAATTACTCACCCGCCTACATATACTCAAACATAAACATTACGTTATATTTAATTTCAGAGCAGAATCATACCGACGTATAACAGATGAATATATGATTATCCTTTTGGCTGCTGTGTGTTTTGTGAAATTAGAATATGTTTATCAATCACACATATTTTGATGTTGATTTACTTTCACATACACTACACACTCTGTAAACTAAGTTCTTTGTAAACAGCACATTTAATTACATACATTATTATTATTATTATTATTATTTATTATCACTTTAAATTTGTTACAGACTACCAAAACATTATTCGCACAGCACATGCATATTTATTAAAAAATAGCTTCTATATAACATTACTTATCTTATTATAAATTTATTTATATCACATTACACAAATATATCGGACAAATTTAAATACACCAACCGAAAAATATAAATAATATCAACACACTAAAATTCACATAAGTTTCTTATTTTAAAAGATAAATTCATGAAATAAAAAGTATCTGATAGCTGAAGCCTTCTAGTTGACTTGTTAACAAAAAAATAATTAATCACTCTAATATCTTGGAAGTTCTGGGATCATAAATGAATCAAAATACCCTATTTTTTAATAATTGTAAAATCAATTCCATAAAGCTATGGTATTTTTTGAGATATGTCAATAAAACTCCTCACATATCCTTAAAATGATTTTGTATGTGTATGTTTAAACCAATTTTTTACTATTAACATTCAGATGGGAGTGATTAAGACGAACTTCCTGGAAATTTGTAAATTGATCATTTCTTAACCGATTTTAATGAAATTTTGTATATGTGTTCAAAGTGGGATTATATGAACAGGTCTGAGAGTAGTTTTAAGATATCGACACTACGGGCAGTTTTATTGATCAGAGTTGAGTATCCTTATTAATTTGGGTATTCCTTATCCAATTTCGATGATATTTTGTATATGTGTTCAATCGGATGAGGAATACCTAAATTAACCAGGATTCTCAACTCTGATAAGTAAAACTGCCCTGAATATCGATATTTTAGAACTACCTTAAGAACTGTTCAAATAATCTCAATTTACACCTACCTACTAAATTTCATCAAAATCGGATAAGAAATACCCAAATTAACCAAGATACTCAACTCTGATAAGTAAAACTGCCCTGAGTATCGATATTTTAGAACTATCTTAAGAACTGTTCTTATAATCCCACTTTGAACACATATACAAAATTTCATCGGAATCGGATGAAGAATACCCAAATTAACCAGGATACCCAACTCTGATCAATAAAACTGCCCGTAGTGTCGATATCTTAAAACTACTCTCAGACCTGTTCATATAAAACCAATTGCTAAAGTTCTAATCTTAAACTTTAATGTACGGGGTCGCTTCGCACGCTTCTTTAAGTGATTTCATTTCTGAATTAGCAATGAAAATGTTTACAAGGATATACTGAACCCCAACAAATATATAGAGCATTATGACGTTGATGGTTTTCCTCCATTTACTTTTTGCTTTTAGGATTGTCTAGGCAATTCCACTTTTCATCGTCAGTTTCATAATGTTATTTTTCGTCAATTTGTGTGGAAGCCATTTTACTTCTTTTTGGATCTTTCTTAAGGCATGTAAATGTTTGGAAACAGCTGCCTCTCAGTAACATCTTAGCTTGTCTTTAGTGTTTGAGCTGATTTCAATAATGCTTATCGTTGAATGTTTTTTGCAGTTCAGAGAGATGGTTTATTTTTATTTTATTTTATAACATTACTCAAGCAATCGATGACCTTCCGCTACACTGTTTCTGTATCTAAAATCAAAGTATGGTATTCTGTAAAAAGACAATCCGAAAAAACACTCTTTTTACCGAAAAAAAAAATTGATGATTACACAACTGATAGCTTTTGCTAACTGAATATACTGATTGTGAGAGATTTAAAAATAATAAAAAGCCCCGAAAGGTTCATAATTCAATCATAATTGATGTATACGTACTCTTCATTATATATTATACTTTAAAATTTATGTTGTAGTTGTCTACCAAATTAATAACTCTCAAACCAAATTTCATTCTCCATCAGTCTAGTATTCTTTAAGTAAATTTGCAATCATAATTGCCCTAAGTACGCTTATAGATACAGAACGCTTGAATTTATTGTTGATGTGCAATGTGTGTACAATGCATAATTTTTGTTTGAATCTTTCGCTACTTATACATGGCTACACAATGCAATGGCCAGAATAATTGTTTATTTATAATAACTTATTTAGCCGAATAAACCACTAAAATTTTCTCAATTGTAATTAAGCATTAGATAAATACAACATCTATTATTAAGACATTATTACAGATAAAATGTTTCGTTGATGTCTAAGAAACGTATGCCACAATTTTCATAATTTACTTATGAAATTTATCTGAACAATAAACTCAAATATTTTATTGGGTGGGGCAACGGTGGATTCAGGGTAAATTCAATTATGGTCAATAGGCCCCCCTAAATGTAAATACAGAAATTTTAAGTATATACCCTTTAATACAATATACTATAATTTATCTCAATTATGATTTTATTCAATTGATCATTATATTGTATCATATCCGATATATACGAGTATATTCATCAGTATTTAATGTTTGATAAATTTATTATATTCGAATTCAAGTATACAGAAAACTATACTCTTCATTGATTTTATCTTGAAATTAATATATGTAGAATATGCGTTATATGAACAAGGTGTGTACCCGTATTGCTTATAATTACGTACACGTATATAATGTATATAAATATAGTAATTGATATCATTATATTCATGAGAAAACTCTCTCCACATTATGTGGGTACGTTGGACGAATTACATATGCGTACATTAAAGTTTATATTATGTATAGCATGTGCCTTCATATTATTTTTTTAATATATGTTATAAATACATATATTAACCCAATCAAAAAATTTAATGTTTTAATCATATATGATCAAATTATAAATGCTGATTCATGACCAATGTATAAACAATTATTCACCATAATTCAGCTAAAATAAGAGAGATCATTGTGAATATTTAAAAAATTTTGTAGTCTTTCATTAATTATTTTTACCATTCTTATAAAAAAATGTTACGTTGTATACAGCCCAAAATGAAACAATCGATTCTGTTGAAATTTTCACAATACGATCGGATGATCAGATCCAAAACAATTTGATATATTCAATTTTCTCTATTAGTTCTAGCCTGACGCTGTGTGTTGACGTTTTCTTAATTTTATTTGATATATTTTTTTTCAGCTGCGATGGGACTTTCCAACTTAATCTCAGAATATTCATAATTTAGTGATATTCAGTTTTCAAGATGGCGAAACGTGTTTTTCAACGTTTTCATACAGCGGATGTTGCTGGAGAATAGCTTGAGCTAGGCAATTTTTTATCATTACATACTGTACCTGTATACATTTATGATTGCCTATAAGTTGGGATATACATTCGGTAGCGCAGTCGAAAGCGTTCATGCTAATCAATCATAAAATACCAGGTTCAATTCACAAAATTTGATGGGAAATTTTTCGGTATTCATTTTAATATTGAAATTTTTCAGCTAGGGTTCAATATTTGTTCATTTAAGAAATAAAAAACGAATATCTTTGAAAACATAGTGATGGGTGCTATGCTTCCCAAGAATAGCAATATCTGCTCACAGCAATATGGGCTAATATCACCCATATAAAAATATTGGAATTAAGTAAATCTTTCTATAATTTAATTGTAAACCAATTTGTGAATTGTTTTATACTCTCAATATGAACTTACGTATAAGATGAGGCATATTTTTTGACTCGATTGTCATAGTATTGTTTCTGATTTCGGGCATAATTATCTCCATATGCATGAAATATAACTCTTTGAATAAAGGCAATTTGCAGAATTAAAATTACACCCAGATTTAGGTTTATATTTTAAGTAAATTATATAAATTTGCCCTTTTCAGATCAAATCCAACATGAATATGTCAAGAGAGAGAGAAAAAAAAATTAATAAAAATAAAACAAAAACTGGTCTACTTTCCATTTCTGTTTTCATATAAATAAGAATATATATGTGCGGTGACACATACAAAAAAATATATTATAAAGTTATAAATAATTAATGAACTCTTAAAATAAATAAATGCAAAAAGAAATATCTGATACCATTGTTTCGCGCATATGATCTTAAAAAAAATATCAACATATAAATTACACAATGCGTAATGTAAAATGAATGAATAAATATTTAAATTTCTTATGTGTACATTTTTTTTATAAATGGTACGGTGCGCTGTCACTAGCTGTTGCTGTATAAAACTACATATGTTATTTTATTTTTTTATTAAAACACTCAAATAAATTAATTAAAATATGATTTAAATAAAAACGAAAGTAAAATTATTTTGTTGATTATTATATTATTATTATTTTATTATTATTTTAGACTATATCATATCATTGTTGAGTAGACCTACATTACGGGTAACGGACGGCCATAAACCCAAAAAAAAATGTACATAAATATTTACTTTTTTTTTAAATTTATTCATTGAATTTTCATTAATAATAATTTCAGCATCGCTTCAATATATACATTTGTATTATAAATTGTATTTCTTGAACACGAGTGATAAAAATAAGGCTACCATATAGTCAGTCAGCTTAATTGAAACTAATAAAGAATACTACACATTACAAATTAAAACTATAGAAAAAAATACTTGACACATCTTGTTGCTACAATCAGTGTTGGAACGGTTAATTTAAAAGTGTCGCACGAAAACACAACCGACTTATTGTAGAATTTAAGGTAATTTGATTAACCAACTGTATGCATATACACATATGGTAGATATCATAAGAATTTCTATTGAAACGCTTAACTTCTAACAAAAGTTTAAATAAATCAACCAAATAGTTCTAGAATTATTCTATTAGAGATTATTCGGGCCCGTTGTGGCAATATGTAGTGTAATTATACATTGGGAATAATCAATCAATAGATATTAACAAAGTTATTTTATTTCTAACATTAAAATCAAAAATATATTATATTTATTATTGCTGTTTTCATTGAATTAAATATATTCAAATTTAATGTAAGATTAATAAATAAATAACAAATATAACATTTTTAAATTGCAACATTAATTAACCTCTTGACATCATATATTTTCATTGCAATAAAGTGTATGTAGAACATCTTTTTTGTCTGAGCCTTCGAAGCGTTCCTGTGACATTGTACAAATATTGGTTTATCATGACTAACGCTATATAATAATATCAATACTTCATTGCAATTAGCACTTTTTATAAAACATAATTTATATGCCGTGTCATATTCTAATTTCCATGCATCCAAATTAGTATTGTCAGTAGGTAAAAAATTAACTTGACGTAGTTTCGTAATTTCATCTTCGACATCTTCAGGCTGATGACTGCCTCTTTTAAATAAAAACTATTATTCGCATAAAATTCAAATAACCATCTATCCGTTAGTTCTAGTCCATTGTCGTCCTTAAGAATTTCAAATAAATATAATTGTGTTTCGTAGGATGACGATGTATAAGTGTATCCAATGGTCGATGACGGGCATTTAAAATCATTTAAACACCATTCAAATCTTTGAATTTAATCGCATCTGGCATATAATTTAATTAATCCCCATAAATATATTTCATATTTATCTGAACTATTTTGATATTCTTCGGTTAATTATTATTTATTTCCTTAATTTTATCTATTAATTGTATAAAAATCATATCATTTGTATTATTTGAAACTTTATCCATATAAATTTTAAGTAAATTATAAAATTCTAATTAACGAACGCCAATTGAATCTACTTTGAATATATTCAATAATGTGGTTGCATTTATAGCAATGGAAAAATCTCTACTTTCAATTATGTCGAAACTATTTTCACTATTTTATAATGGCTTGGTGGTGAACATTCCCACATTGAATTTTGAATTTTTTGTAATTGTATTGTATTAAATTCAGTAAGTAAAACTATTAATCAACAGTTTTAACATTTGCAATTTTAAAACGATTTCTATTTAATTTTTAGTTAAAATGTCCATTCTTTTCTAGTTTATATTTTATGCTGAGATAGTCACAACAGCGATACTGAAACCACAATAAATTTAACGTACAATAGGAATCTGGTAATCAATTTGTACGCACAACAATATTCATAGCATATATATCTTATCACAAATTTTTGAATTAATTATAGAATCGCTGAACCTGAACTGAATCGAAAATATTTATCAATAATATAATATTGTGAGAATAATCGTAATTTCGTTGATTTTTTTATTCTAAGTTTAAGTTTATGTTCTAATTCGTATTTTCGTTTTAATTAGAATATACACAGAAAAAAGTAGTGTTGGTGGATCGTTTACTAAAAGTTGACATATTTTCACGTAATTTATTAAATGAGTTCAGTCTCATATTATACTATTTCCCTTACAAGTTGTTAATCTTATTGTTACTCTATATGGGTATATTTTATTATTAACTAATTATTATTTTTTTAGGTTTTAAGTGGTCATATATAATATTAAAATTATATTTAAAAAAATGGCAATAGTTAAAATATAACATCGAAGTAAGAAACGAAATGGGCAGTTATTTGCAGACTTTTGCTTAATTAGATAATATGAATATCTCAAATTTTTCACAAAAGAATTTTAAAATAAATCTAATCGGTGCTTTATAGTATGGAGTTAAATGGATGTCGATCAAATTAAACACCTTGTATTTTCAACACATCGCGAGGAATTCCATTAAAATCAGTGTGCTTATGCTGCATTCAGATATTTCATTAACTGCTAAATACACAGTGTACGATTTATATGTCATAAAACGTAGCTGCAAATGAAATTTAAGTTTCTATATAGACACGAATGAATTCAATTTGATCTGGGATTTATTTCATTTCCGACCTATAAAAAACACAATTTTCTGATAGTTATATTTTCCTGTGACTTATTTGATCTAAAAGTTATTGTCAAACGCCCATAGAAAAACACACAACATTGAATTTAAATTTTTTGATTGCATCAAAAATGCAACACAATCAATTAAATATACGCAAAGTATGGTTTTGTGTGTGAAGTTAAAATATGTTACAGATTAATTTTTTATACATTATTTGTTTAGTACTTTTTATTGCAAATGCAATATGTATTACATAAATTCGTCAAGTGTAAAATTTATGTTAATTTTGACAAATGCTATATAATTAATTTGTGCAGCACATTTTTATATTAGACATAAAACACACTTCATTAATAAATGTTATATAATTTTATAATACAAATAATTTATTTAAAAACATAAGGAATTTGTTATTTGAACGTATTAAATGCTAATTTTGATGATTGATCGTATAAATATATGTATTGATAGTTAATGGATTTTAAATGTAAATCGATATTATAACATATTAGATATTTAAATTTGAATTGATATAAACAGAGTGCGTATATTAAATTTATATATATTTAATTATTTGACATATTGCAATAAATTTAGAAAAAAAAAAAAACGCGGGAATTGATTTTGAATTCAAATATTATATAGAAATTTTTCAAATTAATTTGAAATAAATTATATATTTTGTATTACGTATAATATTTATTACACCTTACTCTTATACGCACACGTTATACAGACGCAATATATATGGATAATATTGTATGCGTTAATGCGTATAAATGCCACTATTGCTGCATTTATTATAAAAATCATTAGTGATAACCTCGTAATATATATATTAATTTGATTAATTTTAATTATTATTTTCACTATATATATGTTATTTAAACCAAATTTGTTGTCGATTTACTAATACAATAATATGCATCTATCTAATATCTGTACTATGTATTTGTATCTGTATTACGATAATATACATTTTAATTTACGAAACAAAATTTATTATCTTGATTCTTGATCGATATTTATTATTTATTTATATATAAATATTTTACATATACAATATATGCATATTAATATTGAATAAATTCTGATCTAGTTGTTAGATAACCTTTAATATAATAAATTAATAATACCCGTTGTTGAAATTATTATATGAAATGAAAACAGAATTGAAGAGAATGTCACATAAAATATATATTTTATAAAGAAATTAATTTAAATATCAATATTTATAAATGTATAGTATTAGTAACATATAATAATATTATGTTCTTTTAATAACAATTCTCTTACCTATACAATAAAAATTCGATTTGAGCACACTTTTCGGATCGATTTTTGAAGAAAGAAAAAAAATTACGATACAAATTTTCTTGATCTCATCTGTATAAATCTCGGGAACCATAATAGGAACATATTTTAAATGATAATTAATCGAAATCACCCTTATTTTTAACTTTTGAAAAAAACATAATATTGTAATAGTACTGGAGCAAAAATTGAAGTTAGTCCATATAATATTTTTGAAAATGTTTATAAAATTGAATAAAATTTATAAAAATCAGTACAGCTGAAACCGGCATTCGTTGCAATGCCATTCTAAGAAATATATAGTGTTTGTGTTTTAATTCTGTTTATTGAAATGCTTTTGGATACACAATATCTATTGCTTTTCAATCTGGTGCGAACACTAATAAATCAGTAGTTTTCCGACGCGTGAGCAGCCCACATACAGGTGTCCATGAAAAATTGCCAAATGAACAACTGTTGGACAACTTTTGGATGTTGTTTATGGATTGGAAATGATAAAATCTGCCATATACTGCTTCATTTCTATTAATGTATAGCGGCACAGTTGAATTTCCCACTCCAAAAACTTTCATATCGCTTCCTTTGTTGACATATTTGCATATGTACTTGATCGATTTTACCGAATTTCAATACTCGACATTGATGTGTTATATACTTTTTCGAGAGTCACAGTGAATACGATACAACCATATTTTTTTTACATAACCATATAATATATGACCCATACTCAGATATTAAAATTTAATTTTCTTAATTAAATTAGGAAATAAGTTAATAATAATAATAATAAATGTATCTTAAATACTTACTTACTTACTGATTGTTTACTACGTGGCATTAAAAGCCATAGTTGAGGTTTTAGTCTTCTCTAACATGTTTCTCCAACCGAACGTATCTGCAGCTAACTTCTTTTAATCCTAAGTTTTTTAGATCTAAATATCAAAATAAACTGCATCTAATCATCTAGCCTTAGGCTCTCCGGATCTTCTCCTTCCTTTTGGATTACCTCATTCAACAGTTTTTTTGGCATATATTTATCCTCCATATATACGTGAAAAGTAACCAAGCCAAGAAAGTATCTGAAATAATTATTTAAAGGCGCAAGCCACATGATAACCGATCGAACGAACGAACTTTATAAAAATGTTTTTACATATTTTGAAATTAATAAAATTTTATTGTGTGACTAATTTTTAATACTTACAAGTATCTAATATAGAATGCTTAACACATATGACATACTGTAAGTTAGTTCTTAAAGCGTAGAGAAAGATCGATTTTTGCTTGCATGTGTGGCGTGCAATTAATGAGTTTACTCTTAAATCGAGTGGTTTTAATCGAATTTTTACTGTAAATAATATTATAGCATTTTAATTATAATCAAGTTCAATTAAATTTTAGTTTTAATAATTATAATTATGCACTTCGATTTATTAGATAAAATAAACCTCTTGACTAATAATTGATATTATATAATAAAACAAACTAATAATTTTGTTGTAGTGTAACGCTTACTATAATTAATTTTTTTAATAAACAAGACAGTTTAAAACTATAAATATTCTAATAATTGAATGGGTGTTCTTTTATGCGGGATAGAACTTCTGATATATAGGTATTTGCTGTTATGTTTGTGAAAATCTTAACGATTTTTTTGTTCATTTATTTTTAGTATAGTCTATAACAGCGTTTAATGTAGCAACCACATTTACAAATAATTCCAAATTTGAATTATCAAATTCATGCTGTTTTCGAAATGAAAATACTTCATTTGACGTTATTCGCTAGTATTTACTGTCAAAAAAGAAGCAGCTACTTAAAATTTTGGTCTATGATACGCCAAATTTAAACGTAAAAAATGTTGTTCAGTTGATGATGCTAATTTTTGATATATAATAGTTAAACAGCTACTTCAGACCAATGATAATTCCGTATTTGGAGTGGAACCATAAATAGTTTGTTATACATTAATTATAACAACAGAATTATAAAACCTAAATAATTAATTAATTTTTTTATAGAATAACCAAATATTGATTTTGATTATAAATTTTAAATTAATTGTAAAAGTTGCTGTTGTTGTAAAGTTAAACATTCCTGGACACAATCTTAAACTGTATGCTTAAAGAAATACCCTATCCTATATATATTTTATATACTATATATATATATATATATGTAAAACGAGTATAAAGTTGCTTACAGCCTAATGTTTATACATAATTTAAAACACGTGCACGCAGATGAAAGAGATTTTTTTTTTGCAAAATTTTTGACACACTTTATGGATTTCCCTAATACTTTTTGCATCAATTTCTAATTTAAAATATATCTACGAGTACATATCAATAATCTACGACAATTTATTATATATGCGACATTAATTGTATACAGCTCTATCATTTAATGTTTGTTGTGTGTTGTCTTGTGTAAGGAATTAATATATTCATATGTACTAAACTAGGGTTGCCAACCATAATTGTTCGAATTCCTACTTTAGAAAGATATTAACTTCCGTAGTTGTAAAATTAAAAATATCCTATAGTTTTTAATTATATGAACAATTTAAATTTATATACTATACTGAAAAACAACAGAATCAGATATTCGAATAAATTATAATTTCAATTATCAAATTCATATCAACAAATGGAACTACAGTACAAGTATAATTGCACAATATATTGCAAAGAATACTATAAATATGCTAATATGTACATTAAGTTTAAAAATTTTTATAAGAAGTGTGAGTGAGTAGCATCCAACCCCTCCATATCATAAGAACTCTTCATTAAAACACTGCTTAAAATTTACCAAATTTCATAATTTTAGGTAAAAACCGTTTAAATAAATATATTATGGGGATTATTAATGGATGAATGAGTACACTTTCGAAATCCACCTTCAATGTGTGTTCATTTTAAAGTCTTAAGTATATCGGATAGCTTTGTTTTTTAAAACTATTCGTTTTGTTTAAATAATCTGTTATTGTAAACATGCGAGTAATTCTAATTTTTGAATGGGAAAAATTATGATTTTTGTTTTCTTTTAACTTGAAGTTAAGCTTTCATAAGAAGTTCCTAATTATCATCTGCTATTTTAAGGAATTTCTTTACCTCGACGATAATAATTTATTGGAAATGAATTAAGATTGATTTTTTCGCCATGCACTGAAACTTATTTAATTGAAAAAGGTAAATGCATATTGCATCATAGTATCACAGCACTATGTCTGAATATATCAGAGTGCATAGTCTTTATATAGTGACAATACCCATGTATGCTTATGCATATACATGTTTCAATTAAATAAGTTTCAGTGAATGACGAAAAAGTCAATCTTAATTTATTTTCAATCATCTGCTATATTTAAGTAGTCTATTAGACTGACTGATTTGGCAAACTTCAATAATAAAATTTTTAAACTTTGAGAAAAAAATAATATTCATAGATCCAATCAAATTTTTTATAAACTGATTTATCTTGGTTTCACGCAATATACTGCGTGATGAAATCCTCTAATCTAATATTCTGACTTTTTTGTTCTGAAAATTTGATGAATAATGATCCAAATGGATTATGAGAACAGAAAATATGAATATGTTCCCAGAATTTAAGTCGTCAACAGTACGTCCTGATATAATAATTATACTTTTGCCATTATCAAAAGTTGATACCCCTATACATAAACACTTCCGAGTCATTGACCCTCTTCTTACTGATCACAAAAAATATAGAGCCGAATATATATTATTTATAAAAAAAAAATCAATAATCAATCAATCATTAATAATCATTCGTTTATTAACATTAACATCCCAAACCAACATGCAATGATAGCAATTGCAACATTTGTTAATAAACGAGTTAAAATTATATTAATAAATGTTATGTAAATAATGAAATACTAAATTGTCACCTATTTAATAATTTGTACCTTGTGAACGATTACAACCATTCAAAAGCGATGATTTTGATATGAATGATAAAAACAGGGAATGGAACGATGACAAAATTTGCTGATAAAAAAATATAGGCCGTCAAAACGAAAAAAAAAAAATGGAGTTATATGAATTGAAAGAAACATCGAAAGGCAAAAATGTAAACCATTTGTGAAAGTAGTATTTTTATATTAATAAATGGAGATTTATCTTTAAAATTCATTAACACATCAACGCCACATCGATATATGATGCAAATGTAATTAACTGTGTATTTTTGAAGAATTAAAAATTGGTTGAAATTTATATATAATATTGCATGTAGTTCAAAATCACATACATAAATTACATAATATTTATAGATTCACGTGAAGAAATGCAATACCAGAGAACTTTTTAGTTTTTTCAGCCACACCGGTAGAATTCAAATTTTCTCAAAGTTTTTTCGGAGGTAAATTTGAATTGAACGTTTTGGTAAAGCATAAAGTTTTGGCTTGTTTGTAGTTTTCAGCTTGGCGATATGTTCCTAATTTTTGTATAGTTCAACCAATTTACATTGGTTTTATTCATCTTCCATTTTCTATGATATACATAAAATTTCCTGTATATAACATATTTTACATCAGACAAGATAATAAGGAATAGTATTATAGAGGAATAAGTAAAAGTACGTAGAGGGGAATATGCTTGTTATAAAGATTGATTTTTATATGCGATCATTTAGAATTGATAATTGGTCATCTGCATCAGTCATATATGTAATCCCAATGTAGACCAGAAGCATTCAAACACAGTCGAGAAAAGTTGAAATTCCTATAATGTACCTGTTTAAGTGATTGGGGTTGTGATAGGATAACGAAAAGGTATGTCGTAGGAAAGGGAAAAACGTTTGTGGAGTGGCCATTGAAATTATATATAGAATAGACCCAAAATATTACATAGAAAAATTTACTTTTGTTACTGTTAGTAATAATTTGAACACTATATATATTTTTATCACTAATTATTCATAGATTATTTTAGGATAGCATTTTATGCCCATAGGAAAAGAAATCCACTTTTTACATTTAATTTTTTTAATAATAATTAATAAGTGTTCTTTTTTTGTATACATATTTTATGCTATAAGTAACATTTGATTTAAGCTGTATCAAAATTTCAACTTAATAACATTTAATATAATATATTTTAAAAAATAGGGGAATAAATTGTGTTTTCTGTTGATTTGCTGATTACATAATAATAAGCACTAACATTTTAGTGTATTAAAGCTAGAAAATCCCTTAAAGCTACACGTAGTTGCTTCCATTTTGTGCGGCTTATGTCT
Organism: Bibio marci; assembly: GCA_910594885.2. Classification (NCBI taxonomy): domain Eukaryota; kingdom Metazoa; phylum Arthropoda; class Insecta; order Diptera; family Bibionidae; genus Bibio; species Bibio marci. The sequence goes on from OU343114.1 coordinate 59,149,834, forward strand.
ACCTACCACCACAATATAATTTACTTTTAAACCAAATTAAAATAATATGTCACGTTACAACCGCAGCAACGCCTTCGTATTATAAAAACACATTAATAATAAATTGTATATAAGTTTTATACAGTATAAAATTTATAATAAAATAACAAAGTTTAGTATCAATTTATAGAAAATTTATAGATCTTAATATTATCAATATAATAAATCAATGATATATATTTTAATTATTTGAACTACTTTAAACAGGATTTTTATTATTTTATGAATTTATTCATATTGTTTTTTGTTTCATTTCGAGTATAATAATATTTATGTGATTTTATAAAAATTTATTAATTGTGTGCGTATATACACCTAAAAATATGTTTCATAATAATGAAAATATAATATTTTTGTACTCATTTATAGTGTATTTAAACGTATTTTTAATACATACACATACACACACACACATTACCTTTACCTACCTACATTCACATAACGCTTATTTTTATATGTAGAATTCTGTATATATAAAACTAATGGAACGATATCAAATCATTATAAACTGACATAGTATTTTCAGACATTTCATAAATATTATATCCATTTAAGGAATCTGTTAATTAAGCTATTGGAATTCTTTCATTTCGGTTATATATATAATAAAAAATATACGAAATATTATTTATTTATATTTTTAGTATTTATTATTAAAACAGGTAGGTATATACATTTTGAAACGCATTATCATAATTTATATTATAAATAAAGTGCGAAAATAAAACTTCAGCATATCAGAAGTTATGTAATTCAATTTTTTAATTTATAATTGTATAATAACATACAAATAATAAAATTATTGTCCAGTAAATACGGTGTTAGTGGTGGTTTGACTATGTAGACTAAATTTTATTTGTAAATCATAATGATATTTTGGATCAATCTTATATATAGTCATAGAATGCAATGATTTCAACTTTACTTCATTTAAAATAATTGCTTGATTGCATCCGTATCAAAACTTCCTGGTAATCTAAATATTTTAAAAATAAATTTATATACACTCTTTTTTATGAACTCCAATAAGTTCAGTTTCTGCGGACACATATTATTATGTATTTAAAATTTTGGTCATGGGTTAACTTGACACTTTTAAATTAATTAAAATCTAAAAATAAATAAAGTCATTTCAAAATTTCAGCTTAGACGTTTGTTATAATAGTAGGCATTTTACTCGTGCTAGTAGACATTCAGTAAAAATGGGAACTAAACCGCACATTGTGCACTGGATGAACACAACAATCGTCAGACCCAAGATTGCTATCACGTTTAGTTATGATTTTGTTTTAATTAGTAGAAATTGCTATTATTATATAATATATAAATTTAAAAATATAAATTGTAGAAAAACTTGAAAAATTGTGTATAATTCAGGATGGGTTTCTGATTTGACGGTTTATCTGGAGTTGTGAATTAAATTTAATTGCTATAATACAATGTGGAAATCAAATGAGAAATAAGTACTGTTTAAGTTTAGCAAAAAATTGGTCCAACATTTCACTCATTTCACGTTTAATGTAGCTCAACATTGAATTAGCTCTATTTTCCACAAAATCAACATGATATACACAAAAGTAAGTTTTTTTTATCAAGGTCAAGTATAGTTTAACTAAACATCATAAATATAAATTCATATACCATCAAAATAGTAAGAATATGAAAAAGCTGAATATCGCTTTAGTGGATTTTAAGTAAAGTTTCAGTAATAATAGGTAGTTTATAAACAGATGTGTCCATACAAAAGGATACTGAAGTGAAAATTTCAGAAAAATAAGTGGGAGTTGAAATAAACGAATAGATGCGTGTATGTAATTTATTTATTTGTACACATTTATAAATTTATTTTTTATAGATTAACAATGTATTTATACAAAATTACTTATAATTTTTTTGAGTATGGTACTTCTCCCAACAGTCTCCTAAGTGAATACCAGGTTTTTTAGTACAAGTATCTCAATAATTACGTGCAAGCGATAGTTTTATGGAAGTGTGCGCAATGTTTTGTAAACACGTAAAATGTATAACTTTATGTTAAACAGTAAACTGTATATGAGAGAACATATATTACGTCATGCCGCATGTATGGTGGCATTCGATTTTTTAGAATATTTGCAATGTCACGAGTATGGCGGCATTCGTTCGTTAAGGGTTAATATTCAATAAGTTGATCTATCAATCTTACACCAAATATAAAACAAAATATTATATCCGATTGCAATTCATTACAATCCTTCACATTATTAAATATTTTTACTTCGTCCACGTAACACTTTCGATTTTCCGATTTTGCAAATAATAACGCCAATCTAAGATACACAATTATTGTTAAAACCAATCTTTGATAATTTGAGTACTACTATTCCATCAGATAATCTGTCTGTTAAAGTTAGTAAAAATGCAACGATTGAGCAAATTGTTAGTATATAAGCAGTAACAAGTTCCAATCAATTAGTTGTCGTAGAATGACCACCCATAATATCATTCTGATGAGGATAAATAAGCGAGACTTAATATTAAATGTTACAGTTTTTGTAATCATAGATTCAAATATAATAAAGAAAATTGGTTTTGAAAAAATTTCTTCTATGAAACATTGGAAATTGATTATAATTTAACAAAATTAAATATCCCTTAAAACTTTGACCCGTAATTAAAGAGGATGATAATTCGTAAAAGTCGATTTTTCGGTTAAAACCCAAATTTTCCTAATTTCGTCTAATTTCATCCAAGTTATAAGAAAAATACAGCCATATTGAAAACTGAATGCTATTTCTCAGGTTTCGCCAGTGGATAAAGGTTGTGCTATATTATGTGCACAAATATTATGCAACGCAGATTATATTCCTCATCCGGATTTTAAGAATAATCATTTTTGCATAATCGTCCCATAAACTTGAGCATAGGTTATGTAAAATTAATGTTAGTCATAAATGATATGCGGATAACTATATCATAAATAGTATCACTACGTTTTTTGTTAATCTGTTTTCTGAAATATCTAGAATACTCAACTTAGATTAAATTCCAATTAGATTAGAATAGTGGTTATGCATATTACCAGAATTGAATAAATGCAAATAAGATTTCTAATATATGTGTTAATATTCCTTCATTGGATTATGAAAATGTCCTTCGTCTTTTACACACGCCAACTTTACATAAGAATTTGGAATTTTTATAATGAATACATCGTAAAGTTATCATTTTTTTGTTATTGCATTGTATATAAAATTGTTTGTAAAACATTTCAACACATTTTTATAGGAGGTTTCGAAGTTTTGCATATTATACAAAAATTCTAATCCATATTAAATAGCATATTTTTACAGTATTTGTATATTTATACATTTACACTTTACAAACTATGCGTGAATAATGATAAAATATTGTATCAATATATTGTAGATATTAATTAAAATGTCAAGACTTAATTTTAATAATAAATTATATATTATATTGTATTGTAGTAATTACAATAAGTTATAATAACAATAAGAATATACAGTTGAAAGATATTATAATACAAAAATAACAATTTGTGAAACAAATTCATTGTTTCTTTTATTTTTCAGAGTTTAGTTTAGATTGGTTATATTTATAAGAAATAAATAAAACATTAATACTACATCACAATATGTATTATTGAAAATACAGACAGACACTGACATTGTACATGCTGTTTCCATGTAACAATATTTTAAGAAAAATAATAAAGAAATATTGTACAAAATTCATGCACATTTGGAATTTAATGAACCACACACAAAATATAATATAAATGAAGAATGTAAAACGTGTTTCATGTATTTTGTGAAAAAAAAAACAGATTTACAAAAAGATTTCGCACTACACACAATGTAGCTTTGATATGATCTATATAATTGTTGTTATATTAATATTATTTGAATACAATTTAACAAAAAATGAAAGCAAAAATGACCACCTCATAACATTTATTTGTACTATAATATAGATTAGGATTACAGTTATACCAAATATTATTCATACATATTACTTTTTCAAATAAAAATCCATATATTTACATCGTCTAATTAAATTAATTCATTTTTTTTTATAGATAAAATAATTTTCGAATATATTGACAATTAAATAAAAGAAATATAATATAAATATATAAATTTAAAAAGTAATTATATTAATTTCCATAATTGCATTACTATTTAATATTTTCAATCTTATAGAATTACGCAGCCTCTATTCAAAATATTAGTTGTATGAATAACAATTTGTATCACTGTATAAATACATTTCATTAATTTATAATCTAATGCAATAGTTTTTTTCCCATCACATTGTTACACTATATATTTTTATTTACACGAAGCTCCTAAATTTATTTAAACAGTTCAAGTTCAATGAAAGTGAAGCGTAACTCAATTGCAAATCGTTTGTTGGCAAAATATCGGAAATTATATGAAAGAACCAATTAATTCATTAAAAAATTATCCGTGTATTATTGGGCTAATCACGTGTCCAAAGATAATGAAATTAAGGAACCATCTACATTTTAATGATTGAGAAGTAATTTACTAATTTGACTGTAATTAATGTTTGGTATATAGCAGCTATATGCTCTAATTGGTGTAAAAGAATGTAAATTTACAATAATTTATTTATTCGAAAAAACTACAAAATATTTCGAAAACAAACATAATTCCAATAATTGAATTTGAAATAAAAAAAATTAATTAGAATAATTTTATTATTTAAAAATCAAAAAGAGTTACTGTTTTTACATTATATAAATTTATTGTTATTATTATTTATTAGTGGCATAAATAAGATTTATAGACAAGCGTATATTTAAATTTAAATAATTTTATGGTTTCAAGCTTAACGAATTTGCCATTGGACGACATCAAATCAGAGGAATATAAAAATTGGTAAAAATGGATAGTAAATAAATTGAATGAATCAGACAATTAAAAAACATATTTTCCATCTTTTAGTTGTAAAACAATAAAGGGGGTCACAGTAACAAAGCATTCAGTTTACAAAAGCTTTAGAATTTAATTTATATTGTAATACACCGAAATGGAATTAAAAAAAAAGGCAAACTATTAAGTTTAAGGAATAGAAAATATAGTTACATGAACGATAATTGTCGCACGATAGTAATGTGCATTATCATGCAATAATCGCCAACTATGCCTGTATCTTGATATGCAAGACAAACATGACGAGTAAGGTTTGGAAAACACATCAATAGGCACATATACGTGCATTATCCGTTTTGTGTCATTTGGAACAAATACTAAGTGAATAACACCTTTCGAATCGTGAAAACAAATGAACATTGTTTTGATTATTGGCTTTATAAAAATGATTTTTTTTTTAATTCCCTTCATCTAGTGACCGCCACACCATTTCGCAATGTGATATTTAATTTTATGGTTGGCTATATTGAAAACACCATCACCAGTGTCAACTGTTTTTAAGAAATTATTGTGATTTCCTTTTAATGAGGTCTTCGGAATGATAAATTCAGTGCAATTGATGTCGAACAAACTCTCCGTTCACCTTTCTTACAATATATACATATTTTTCAGTTAAAATCTCATTGTTGTTTTTGGTATAACAAAGTTCGATTTCCATGAATCGCACTTAATATTTCTAGCTAACTTTTACCAAATCACACCTTTTTTTTATGTTTTCTGATTACCAAAATCATTGTTGATAGTCGACCTGAACGTTTATCCTCATTCACAGCTTCCCAGTCGTCTTTGAAAAGTTGATGACATTCAAAAACGTTTGTTTTGAGTAAATTATTATCATTATTATTAACACTTGGTAGCGCAGTTGCATAGCGCTGAAATATATATTATATATATTATATATATTAATCATGAAATATAGCGGCTTCAAATCCGCTATTTTTCATAGGAAATTTTTCGGTATTTATTTTAATACTAAAATTTTTCTGCTGGGTGACCATTTGTTCGTTGATGGAATAAAAAGAAAAACGGATATCTTTGAAAATATGGTGTTGGACGCTATTCAAAGATTAACTATGGGCTGTTCACCCATATAAAAATAATAGTATTATGAAAACATCTATCTTTCGTTAATTACAGTACAGTACAGCACACAATTGGTAAATTGTTATATACTCCCATGCGGGATGACATAAAAGCTCCACTAGGGGCAAAATATGATTTAAACAAAAAAAATAAATTAATGTCGGGTTTTTTGTTCTTTATGCATTTTGCAACCGACGTACTAAAATAAGTAAATAATAATTGTTTGAATAAGTAGTCATGTTTTTAATGGATTTTAGATTTAATAAATGTATGGAATTTCAAACATTTCTTAGAAGGGATTTTTAAAATCTAATCAAATTTTCAATAAAAGAAGTATAGCAAATAGTTCCACTCGATGTCAAGGAAATTTGTGATACTGTTTAAAGTTAACACCCAAATGTTATAAAAAAAATTATGCATTTTCATTATATATTTTACACAAAATTGTACTGGCATTAAATAAAAATTGAGACATCTTATGAAAATTGATTTATTGATTATTTGTATTTTGAAAATCAGTTTAGAAATCCTTTAAAAATATATTGTGGGTTATGGGATACTATAAATGAAATATAAAAGAATATATATGCTCTTTTGCATTGTTTTTGATGGCAGATAGCCCACATCACAAAGTCATAAATTTCGAAATAAAATAATTTTCACAACAACATTTATAACACATGTGAAATAAAGTGGGATAACTGACATGATAAACATCTAAATTCAAATTATCTTGTATATAACATCTTATACCAGTTTGTGCTTTTATCACCATACATTAGTATATTATTGTTGTTTCTTTCCAAACATAATTAAATGACATGCTGGAAAAGAGATCTGCATCATATTATAGACGCAACAAATTTATATTTTGCATAAATTTAACTATAATGCAAATATTCGAGAGACGTATGAAAATTGGAATATCATTTTACTAACAAGGGAACAAGGAGTAAAAAACATGACATTTTATAAAAATCTATAACTTTTGATCTCGAAGTGCCACAATAATTTTTGAAGTTGGAAATAATAGCTATCTAACACGCTGCAATAAAAACATACATAACTTCATAACTGGTAACCATATGCTAAAAAATTATGGCTCAAATTAAAGGTGAAGAATTTCTTCATCAACTTTACGTAAAGTAATTTTTTAAAAAACTTGCTCCTGACAAATTTATATGCATAAATTCACAATTTTTTTACACAATTTTTCAAAATTCCATACTTTTTATACACCCTGTGACTAAATCCATATAATTTAAAAATCAATTTTTTTAGTGAAATGAAGCACAATTTAGATAGCTATTATTTCCAACTTTAAAAATTATTGTGGCACTTCGGGATTAAAAGTGATAGATTTTTATAAAATATCATGTTTTTTATTCCTTCGGAGGGATCGTTACCCCCAACAAAGTGAAATTGAGTTTATCATTCATAGGTGTATATAAAAATAATTGAATTAAGGAAATATCTATCTTTTGATAATTGCAACAGACAAATTGGTAAATTCTTATAATATACTTGCATATGCAATTGAGTGATTTATTAAATACTAACTGTAATATGAATGATTTTGTAATTGTTTATATGGTCTACTTTGAGTAACACATGAGTTTGACTTGATGTTGATGCTGATATAGTGTGTCCGAATTAAAATGAGACTGTCGATAAATATGTGTATGTCAAAAAAGAGCCTAAAACTTTTGTTAATACCCAATATTATTTAAATCGTTATTATTTTATTACAAAATTTCCAACTAATATATTCAAAGTATATCGGTGGTAAAAAGATTGTGAAAAATTAATCGGAACATTTAGCAATAGGTGCAAAATTTTATGTTTTTATACATATTTTTATGCATATTATTGTAATAAATAATAAATCATAATCAAAATATAAGATTTGACACTTGTTTAATAGATATTATTTGTCAATATGTATAGCTACAATATATACAGATTTACAGATCAATTCATAGTATATACTATGTTTTTATTTAAAATTAATATATGTATGGATAAAAAGGTGTGTCAAACATTTTGATCTTTTTTTTATCTCTTGAAAAGATATTAACGCGTTAATTATTATCATTGATAAAAATCTAATTTATATATATATAGCGGCTATTGTATATAAAGTGCAAGCACAACACGATTCAATTAAATTTTAAATTATGTAGCATGATTTATTCATATTTATTTAAATATTATTATGATAATTTTATATTTTGCAAATTTTAATGTTTATAAGAAAATTGCAATATGTAATAATAATACATTATTCACATACACATAATAAAAGCGGTATATGTGAACACAAAAAAATATCATAAATTATTTATTGATTTATTTATTTTTGGTTTCTAATAATATTAATATGTGTGTGGTAGTGTAATACTGTAATACTAATATAAAATATCTTATAAAGCTTTACCATATTTCTTTTTAGATTGTTTATCATCATCAACATTATTATATTATATTATATTCACAATTTGTGAAATACAATATAGGTATAAGAATATAAAATTATCAATGCCTAAGTTGTATTAAACTTCCGTATAATAGCTAATGACATCCAAACACATATTTTTTTATTTCCGTAAATAATAATTCAAACACTTTTTAATAAAGTAAATAACTTTTTATACTATAGATTTTTTCATACATTAAGAAAATCAGACGAAATTGCATCAAAATCGGTGAAGAAATAACTACCAAATTAACCATAGGTTTTAGGAAGTTACTTAGAAAATGTGTATATGTAATGTATGTGTATTTTCCTATAATTGCCTATGAACTGCTCTTATAATTCCATTTTACACCTTCAGAATTTGATTGGGTATTCAAATCCAAGAGCATTCATTGAGAACCGTTTAGTTGTAATTCCATTTTGAAGCTGCATACAAAATTTTTGTACATAATGACACAAGAAATACAAATATTGTTTGTTTACATTTCTTTTCATTTATGGTATATAAATAGATTGTAATAAAATATCACATAAAACCCCAGAAGTTAAAAAATATTCAGATTATAAAAATATCCAATAATAGAATATGAACTATAGAGTTAAACCTTTCACCCACTTTTGATTTTTTGTTTCTTTCTCATCTGGTTGCTATGAGATCAAGATAATAATATTTTTGTTAACTTATGTCTGGACACTATTTTGAATGACACAAAATCAAATTAACTCATAGGAGAAACTAGTTGTATACATATATTATTATTAAGTAAGAAATTTTCTTCCACTCATCAAATTTACCCTAACATTCCCTATTCTTAACAATTGCGTGGTTAACTTATTTGCGGATTTTACAGAATATTGTATTCACTTTAATAACAAACACACTGCTTTAATCATTTCTTTATTATAACATCAATTTCCAATAATTCTGTCACTAATTCATTCTCAATAGAGAATATATCATGATGCCCTATATAATTTTTATTTGAGAAGAAATTGTATTAAAAAATTTATCCGACTATGTGAACCAAAGGCGGCTAATCAGAGAACAACGACCTATTATCAAGTGTATCGGTATCCAATGAGCGCCTTTTTGTAAAAATAAAACACTAATTTTAAATGGGAAAGTAAAAAACATTTTATTCAAAATATTGGCCATTGCTTTCTACACATTTTGACCACCTTTCTGACAATTTAGGGATACCACGCCAATAGAATTGTTAGTCTTTTCAAGCAAACCAATCGGACACCCAATTTTCGACTTCTTTGTAGGTATCGTAGTGCTGCTCTGGCAATGCGTGTCCCATCGATGAAAACAAATGGTAGTCGGAAGGAGCGAAGTCTGGTGAATACGGCAGTTGGAGTAGCAACTGCCAGCCAAGTGCTTTGATTATATCCTGAACCGATTTTGCTTTGTGTGCAGGTGCATTGTCATGGAGCAACATTACCTTGCCGTGTCTTCTGGCCCATTCTTGTCATTTTTCGATAAATACGTGATTCAAATTGACCATTTGTTGTCGGTAGCGATCAGCATTAACAGTTTCACAGGTTTTAGAAGCTCGCGGCACATCACACCTTTCTGGTTATACCAGACACTCAGCATTGTCTTCTTGCCGAAACGATTTGATTTTGCAGTCGATGTTGATGGTTGTCCTGGATTAACTCATAATTTTTTTCATTTAGGATTCTTAAAATAAATCCATTTTTCATCGCCAGTAACAATTCGATACAAAACTGATTTTCTTTCGTGTCTGGCAATCAAAATTTCACAAGTGTTTTTTCGGTTTTCCATCTGTCTTTCATTCAATTTATGTGGCACTCATTTTCCACACTTTTGGATCTTTCCCATAACCGTTTAGGTTAGAAATTCTTTGTTATGCAACATTTAACATTTCTGCCATTTGCTTTTGATTCAAAGTGTCGTCTTCAATTCGGCGTCTTCAAACTTTTTTGGTGGTCTTTCACGTTCATTTTATCTCACATCAACTGAATGAGAGATAAAAGAATATATACAAATAATACACAAATATTTTTCTGTTAAAATTCATGAAACAACAAAATACTTATTTATTAATAAATTAATAATATACGTAAAATTAGTATTACTAATCAACAAATAATTATATAAAACATAATTAGTTATAATTTAATAAATTTTCTAAACCTATTTTTATATACATTAATATAAATTATAATTAACTAAATCGAGTATGTTAATATTAAACTAAGGAATACAAAAAATGTATAGCGTATAGGTACTATAATTATTTAATATACATTATTAATTATAACAAACCGAATGAATATCGCAATTTGTTATGTCATTTTTTCAAAAAAGAGGATAAACATTTACAAATATTTGTAAAGATAAGTAATTATTTTCAATTGCATGATTAACATCACAAACAAATACATATGAACCGTATTTAAGAAGATGTCTTGGAATTGATAAAATTACGCCAATAACATTTCCGTTATCTCGTATAATTTTATATTGATATTTCGAATCAATTATTTTAAATGTGTTATTTTCAAAAATATACCAATCAAGTTTCTTTGCATAATCCTTTGCTATTTCTGAATCACCATAAAATATTTCACAATACGAACGAAATTTAAAATATGAATTTACATCAATAAACTGTGTAATTGTTGATGGTGCATAGCTAACTAGGGGAACATTCAAAATCTTTTCTAATACATTTAAGTTAACGTTATATACAAGCGTTTTCGTTCGCCCACCAACTATACAACTATAATTACCGGAATCAATATGTGATGATGTAAATGTAAAAATTGTTTGATTATTTGAATATTTAAATATTTCAAATGAGGAATCGTTTTCAGTTGACCATGGATAGGATCTACCATCTTTATACCATTTTATCGTATCATAATTTTGTGCACAACAATTGATCGTTTTGAATTGTCCAAAATTTACATATTCCTCATTGGACAGTTCCCTTGTAAATACTGTTTCAGTAGTCATTGATGGATGAATTAACCAATTATTACAATACATTAAATCACCGATCACATTTTTTTTTAATGAAAACATTATATAACAAATTAATAATGTTTTTTTTATTTGATAATGCATTATTTTAGCATAAATACGAGTATATTTTATTTGTTTTACTATATTATTTTGAAATTTATTTACTAAATTATTTTGAAAATTATTTACTAAACTTTATTTTATATATTTATATTTATTTATATTTATTATAATTAATTTAAGAATATTTTATTAAATTTAAATAAAACAGTAAATGTAATATATATAATTATATAAACACAGTTAATTTATGAAGGTCCACCACGAACAATATATAATATTTAAAATGCTATCAAAATCTATATATGGTATACACCGTGTGTCGTTCAAATAATTGCAATTTAAATTAAAAATAGACAGAAAACACGTTATTATAATTTTTGAAGCATTTTTATTCAAAATACATTCCATTCAGCGTTTTTGGGAACAGGATATAGTCATACGGTAATAGATCAGACGAATACGTCGGGTAGTTGATGAGAGAAATCTGTTTTTTCATCAAAACATCATTCACTTTTTTGGTCTTGTGAGGTGGTGTATTATCGTGTAATAAAAATAACTGTTTTCCCTTTGAATATTCGAGTCGAACAAATAGAGTCTTTACTGGTACTTAATTCATCAGTCTACATTCTCACACTGAAATTTCCATCGAAAGCAATTATTTCACCGGCTTTTTCCAGTAATTCAGCACGATTGATTGCGTTTGAAAGAGGAATGATATAACAACTAACAATAGATACGTGTTCGAATTCAAATTATGATTACTTAAACGATACTCTTTGTACTTAGACCAATATTTTCTAATAAACATTTTTACATTGGCAACAAAATAAAAGATAATTCCCCTATATAGCGAGCTTTTACACTATTTTTAAGAGAGCAGCTTTTTCATTATTACTTTTCTATCTGCGCTGTGACGCCAGACGAGTGGTAGTCCTTTGTCGCGGGACAGCAGCAACTTGTGTTGGTATTGTAATTTGTATTTTATAGTTCTATACATTTGTATACTAATAAATAAAAAATGCAATACACAAGAAATTGAAAATTATAAATAAGCAATGTAATTGTATAAGAACCGAACAACAAAAACATGAAAAAAAATCTTTTCAATTCAAAAAATGAATTTCATAGCTATTATTTCATTGGCGACAACGCTGGAATCGGGTGCTGATTTTATACATGTTAATCTGGTCATTGCGGATACATATTAGAAAACCAAATTGCCTTGATATTAGTGCATATAATTTTTGAAAATCACGATTAAAATAATTTATAACTTGTATAGTTAAATAATGAATTTTCAAATAAATTTACTATAAAAACAGTGTTTTCCAACAAAAGTGAGTGGTGTTACAAATTGAGCACATAGACTTTTTATATATAATTTCTATTTATTTATTTATATTTTTTATTACATATTTTTTGTATTTCTTGTTACTACAGAATCTATTTAGTCTATGGTAAAGAACTTTACATAGTCCACATAGATTAAACAATTAGAATGTTTAAAAAAAAACATGTAAATCGTTAATAAATAAAATAAACAAAATAGGTCCAAAATTACTACCATAAGAAATTCCGGAATCATATCTTTTATCCTTATCCTTTGAAATATAAGGAAATTCCTCTTCAGGAGACGTCAGTGTTACGGAGAGGTGGGTTAAAATCACTTACTGATACACTAAAAAAAAAGCCAAACTGGATGTATAACAGCTATCCAAGGAACTATAGGTGGCCCGAAAAAAATATACTTAAAGGAAAAGGATATAGACAAGTTATTACATGATTAACGATTAGTAAAAAAAGGATGTTGATAACTAGAGAGTAAAAAAAGAAAGCTCGGAAAGAAGAAAAATATATGTCGTATATAAATTTCAGAAAAACCACTTTTTTTGCGTCGAACAATTTTTTTTCAAAAAAACTAAGCTTTAAAGGGATAATTATACGTGTTTTGTTTAAAAAGAAAAATAAGAAAACAAAATAAATGTTCAGGAAATAAAAAAATATAGTGATTTTTGTAAATAACTCAAAAATTTAGTTTTTTTTTACTGATTTTAATCAATTTGAAAACTTCGTATAAAAAACAATTTCATCAATATTTCTTTTATTATATGGAGATTAAGAAAGCTTCACGACGTATTTAATAGATCATTTAGATCATTGTCTTTAAAACCACAATTTAAATCTTATTCGATTGATTCACGAATTTGTATTTTATTTATTTTTTTGCAGTTTATTTAAAATACTATGGACGCATTAATAAGTTATATCGGTTTAATTTTAAATAATTGTGCAATTTTAATTTTACATAAGCGATTACATCTTCAAAATAAAAATTGATGTTGCCTATTAATTTTTCTAAGTTGAAATAGAGTAGGTTCGGGTATTGTGGTATAGGTGGGTAATATACTTATTTCTCATTTTAATGATTATTTTATTTATGTTTTAATTCAATTGACCTGTTATCTGTGAATGTAAGCACCAATTTAAATATGACCCAAACTTACTCTATAATATATAGATAAAATTATTAAATAATATTAAATTATAAATTAGTCGCACCATATTTCATATACATTTTCATTTAAATAATATATATTTTTGCACAAGCATCACGTGTGCACACGATTATTAAAATACATATTTTAAAATCAATGCTATTTTACTTTCATTATTTTCAAAATGTACTATTATTATTACTTTGTATAACTCTATTATAATACATATTTATACATTATAACTATTAACTATTAACTACAATAATACACTCGATATAGTTTCTCATATAATAATATATTTATTTTACATAAACAATTTATTTATTCAATAAATACTTGTGTAAATATAGAAATAAAATATAATAAAATATTGTAATGATAATAATGTGTGGTTCGGTTTTTTTTATAATTTATCCTAAGAGTATTAAATTAAAGCAATTGACTGGTAGGCTGGTAGTCAATCTCGTTATACACATAATATTATCGCATATAGTTATCGTTCATTTTTACTGCATTATAGTAATTGTTATAGGTAATAATATTGATATAAACTAAAGTATAAACACGTGTTAGACTCATTTACAGACATATATTTTTTTAAAAATAATTTTATACGTAAAAATTTATTTATGCATTCACTAAAAAAGTTAATAATATTATAGATTCCTTTTATTTGATATGATATAGTTTTGTGTATACACTTTTACGACATATTTTATTTAAGTTTTTTTTTATTACTTATATATAAATTTTATATTCAACAATTTGTACTAAATATTTTCTTTATTGATACAAAATAAAAATATTTTTATAACCAAACAAACATTGGTTTTTTTTTACCTACATTTTAATTTTTATGTACATATTTTTATTTTCTCATATAAATATTTTAAGTTTCTGTGTATAAACAAAATATAACTTTAAATATATTTTTAAAGTATACCTATAATAAATCTATAATAGTAGCTCGTACTACATATATTAACATAAATTACACATTATGCTATTACAGATTACTATTTATTATTCATTTTATTACAATATACTACACAGTACACAGACACACATAAATAGATTTTGTATAATGTATATTATTATTTATGTAAGTCATATACGATAACAATTAATTAGAATTCGGATAGTTGCGTTTGAATTGTGTCTACAATGATCTGACAAAAGATAAGAATCCATATTATTTTTTTTATTTTATTCGTTCAACAATAAAATAAGAAACATTTTTTCTGATATATTTAACTTATTTGTGAGTATAGTATACCACTACAGCCAAACAGCATTAGTTAAATGTTTATTTTAAGAACTATAAATATCAACCTCAAAATAATACCAAACATTGAAATATAATGATATGTTAATGATAATGTTTTAAAGACTTCTCTTTAATACACATACACATATTTGTATTTCTTCAAGACAATGAGGACATAATGAACTAGCACATACTATAACATAAAATTTTGAAACATTATCTCTGTTTGTATATTGCAGAAACTGGCCTAATAATGAAAAAACTAATATTTATCATCGAAATTGATTTTATTATTTTCAAAATATTCTCCATGAAGATTATTTACACTTTTGCATCATTTTGAAACGCTCAATCGCTTTTTTTGGGTTGTACGGAGGACAACCTTAAAATTTGTTGGTTTGGTCGGTCGAAAATCCCTTTGTTCGAGTCGATATGTCAGAGCTAGCATTTTCACGATGGAAAATTATTCGTCTCTTCTTGTTCTTCGGGCTTCTGGCAAACAAATGGCTGTGTACCATTTAACTTTGACCGCCCTACCATATGATCGCTAATGTCGAAGAGACAACTATTTGTTTCGATACGTTTCTTCCGTGCTCAACTTTCGTTGGATTTTGCACGTCTTGGAAGACCCATATGGTCGACTGTTGTTTCGTTTCGGGTTCATATGCATAGATCCATGATTCGTTACTTGTGCAGATGTGTGTACCATGTTCGCATTTTTTCATCATTTTCTTGCACCAACTAGAACAAAACTGCCAAAGGATCATGCAATATCGTATTGATTATTGTCCTACTAATGCCCAAAAAATAGTCTCACGGTATGTCACATGACTTTTTTGCATTATCTGTTACTGCATAGCATTAATGTTTTGTCGCACAACATCTGATTTTGGACCATCTTCACGTAATTCGTTCTGAAGTGAACGTCGTCCGCGATAGAATTCGTTATACAAAATTTTTCAAAGTGCTGAAGAATGGTGCTTTATCACCATATCAAAAATTAAGTTCATCGATGCATTCTTATCTTGATAGTGCATGCCGAAAATTATGAAAAATAATCGAACGAAAATGTACCCGACTTAATCCCATTTATTGGACTAGTTGAATTTTTAAAAACCCTGTAAAGAAAAGAAATAGTGAGTGTAAGTCAACACGTTGTTTGAATTTCTATTTAAAATTTGTTCGATATTTATATCTTTTATGGTTCTTGAAATAAATCACTGAATGAAAATTAGCATGCTCTTCCAAGCATTGGGTTACTTTCGATATGTATAATATTTTAAAGGTATTGACGAATAGTTCGAATTCATGTCGCAAATATAAGTGATATATCGGGTTAAAATAAAAAAATTACAAATTGCATATACAATATTTTACTTAATGGGTTAATAGAAAGGTGCATATTTGTATATTATATCTTTATTTTTCCGTAATTTACTTAAAATTAATTATAAATTGAATGAAATCATTTTAAAAAAAAGTATTAACCAGAAAATATTTATTGTTTATTTTTATATAAAATTGTACAATAATCCGATAAATGTTAAAGTGATATGTATTTTATTTTGGTATATTTATTACATGAAATAATGTAAATTTTGAAAGTATAATTTATACAGGATGTCCCAGATTGTACCAATCAAAATGCAATTAACAATTCTAGATTTTTGGTTGATTTTGAGATAAAAACTTTTCTTAAAATTTGACGAAAAAAACTATTGTAATTGTTACAAAATATGAATTTCGGTGAGTGAAACTAAACTAAAATTGAGTACATTTGCGTCAGCATATATGTATTAATGCATGTGTATATGGATTTGCATAAATTCATTTTTAAGTTAACATATATTATTAACATTTTCTGTGAATATTTATATGCAGACACTTGACTCACTTTATTGAGTTTTTCAACAAATGAAACATCATTGGTGTTGAGAAAATCTTATAAACTTAATGAAAGTTAAAGCAAATTAAAGATCACAATATATTGTTAACATTTAAAGCGGGGTTGATAAAATTATTGGGTTTTTAAAATTATTGTCATTATCATCATTTGTTTCTGTCACCCTCGGAGGAAGCATAGAGCATTAAAAAAGCGCCACCTTGTTCTATATTGAGCAAAATTAAAGTAAAGTATAGTAAACTCTCTCCAGAGTCCAGTAATTAGTATAATTGAAAATGATTTATAACAAATATTCTACAACAAATTGCACTCAAAGAAGAACCTAGTTAGTTGTTAGTATGGTTTTCCTTGTGGCAAACAAGAACACCATCCTGTATATTATATTTATATATTTAATACCAATAATTGTGAAGGAATTGTGTGGGTGCTATTTTTCACTATTCATTTTTTTGTTTTAATATAGAAATATAAAATTACAAAATCGCAACAAAATAATAAATAAATAATAATTATAATATTTATTTAGACGATGTCCACTTTTAATTTGGGTCTTAAAAAAACTCAATATAAATATAATACATATTTTAATATGGTACTTATCATTAGAAATATTAATTATATGGTGTCAGTATTTCTAGTCTCACATCTTTGTACTGCTCTTCATATACAGAAATTATATAATTTGGGAAAAAAATTGATTCAAAATATGATAATGAACAAATTCCTAATTTGAATACGTGATGTATTTCTTGCTTCCCTAAATCCCAAGTAATACCTTAACAACGTATTTATTATTTTATGGCAATTGCAAATTCATTAATTTATGTATAAAATATTAATTTGATCAATTATTATATCTTAACGGTCATATCACATACGGAATGGAAAAAATCCTTGAACAAAGATGTATGCATTAAATAAATATATTGTGTTAAAATTAATGCAACTAAACATATGTTAAAAATTTTGTGAAATTGATATGGTGATAATATTCAGTCGAAAACAATATCATATGTGAATGGCATATAAACTAAAAATTGGAATTAACAACATCGAAAACAATTGACAATATAAAAATGGAGTTGCGTATTTTTGAGGAGAGTAATAGTCGAAAATGGATGAATTTATTGATTTTTGTTTTCATCTAAACTTGTTTCCTTAGAAAAGAAATTGGAAACTCTCTAATTGAATTTCTTGTATATTAGGTATATCTGAAATAATGAAATATTTACGTAATATATACATTTAGTAGTTTTTCTGTATAAATATAACCGCAAATTTTACAAATTTATATTATTGCATATTGAACCGAGTGAAAAAATATTGTAATGAAAATTGTTATTAAAAGCAAATGTTGTATTCAAAATTATAGATTTCAATATTTAAATTATAATGTGTATAATGTAATATAACAATATATTGAACATATATTGATTGATTGACTTGTACGCTTATTAGTTAGATATTCAATTTCAAGATATTATTAATACATATATTTTAAATTCTACTTTCAATTCGAACACACCAGATGGGTGTTTATTTCAATTTTTTAAATGAAAACCCGATATGAAGGTTATTAAGTTAAATCTTTTTGAATTTAGATTTAGCACTCCACTCGCCACTTGTCAAAAAATACATGCGATCGTTATAAAATCAATAAATGGGAAAAAGAGTTACAATTTTTTGTGCTACAATTCAGTAACTAAATGATATCCTTCGTGAAAGTGATATTTTAGAAGTGTAATGATCCTTGGAAAACTACGATCAATCGAGGAATTTTTAATATATTTGATTTACTATGGAAGCGATGAAGTGAGAGGAGTTTGACTCATTTCTATAAAACTTTTGAATTTATCATAAAACAATTGTTAAAATTTTAAAAAGAGGAAATGGTTTTTATGCGTAATATTCTGAAACTGTGGATAAGGCGAGTTTATTAATGGGTTTAGGAAGGACCATTTCGATATATTCAATGTAACAACTTAAGTTTTTTTAATAAAACTACTCAAGAATATTAATATGTAAAAGGTATATATTAACGAGGCGTTGTGTAAAGCTCGTATTGACAGAAGTGCTATTAATTGAGTTTTATTTATTTGTTTAGCTGTCATATTTTATATTAATTCATATAATTTATAATTTACATTTGTTGTATTAGATTAGTGAAGAAACAATAAGTGTAAGTTATAAGTATTTTTTTTATAATATTTGTATGTAAACATACTTATATGTATTTTGAGGTGTAGTATGTGCTCGCGGTAGATATAAATATTTTAAAGAAAGTTTTATAAAATTATTGACAATTTCGCAATATAAATAAAATGTAAAAAATGTTGATCAAGACGTGTCACTGTCAATTGTAATAAAAAATTTATTGCAAACAAGTATGTATTTATGATCTAAGTAAGTGCAAAAAAATCTGATCTTTTTATATAAGTAGTTTTACAAATGATGCACTGTAAATGGTTAATAATACCTACACTATATAGCGTATATAAGTATTCTATAAATCAAACAAGAAACTATAGTGCAATATATAGTGCCAAGTGGCGCATAAATAAATTAACTATTACCGATATTATGAAACATTCTATTTGCTTCCATTTATCAGTATTATCTTTGCAAATACTGCAAATATTATTTATTTTAAATTAAGCCAAATCAATATTTGCAGAAAATCGTTAAATTTTTTCATGTGATTTTAAAACACATTAATTATTGTATGAACAATACATTTAGAGAGTATAATAGTCTTATATAAACACTGTTTCAATTCCGATGGAATACATTTTCAATTTTAAGTCGCAAGAATATTGAAAAAGTTTCTCAGTTTAACTCCCTTCGTTTCCCCATATAAAATAGTATATGTGAAATACAACTTTCTATATTGAGATTTCAGACAATTTCATTTGTATTAACGAATTAGTACGTATATAAATTATTACTTATTAAATTGGAGCCAAAGTATTGTAAATTGTTGTTTATTTTTATTTTATGTTTTAATTAATTATTTTGTTTAGAACACTGCAAAAAAAAAATTAAGGTGATTCTACAAAATAACGCTAAATACCAAAACATCAAAAGTGTTTAAATTATGGACCACGCCTGTGATCACATCTCGTTAGAAGCTTTTGTAAATAAATTACTTCAGAGAATACTACGTGTTTACTGCGGTCTAAAAAAATGTTTAATGAGAATCTTTCGACGAAACTGGTTGAACAGAAGTCACTCATTTGATTTATCATAATATATTTTGTCTCCTTCAAAGTTATATCCATTATTAAAGAACGTTTAAGGCAATAATTGAAACACGTTTCAAAATCGTATTTAGAGATTGTGATCATCAGTATTTAATCTATTCAATGCTATCCAAAGGATTACTTCTAGTTTTAACATATTTTCATTATAGTGTTCGATATGTTGTTTTGTATGTGCATTATTGTTAATGGATTCACTATCACTTTTAATACATTTTTATGACATTCACATCTTGTTGTTTTTCGATAAATGGTATTGTATATGTTTATTTATCTTAAAAACTTGATAGTATTTCAATTATAAAACATTATTTTGCACAATTACAATAACAGCAAACTTTTACTTGCTTTTACAAATGTATGTACACACTACACAGTCGGTATTGATATAATTTAACATAATAATTAATTATGTAATGAAATGATATAGAATATAATACGAGTATAAAATATTATATTATTTTATAAAATTAGATTTTCAATATGAATTATGTTATTTATGATAATCATGGATACAATATTATATGAAACATATGATTATAATTGCTATAATTGAGTCCATACCATTCCGAATTCATTTATTATAATTTAATTTATATAACATCATATTTTTCACTTTGAAACTAAACTATTAAAAAATTTCATGTAAGACAAACACGTATGAAATAATAATTTAATATATAAATGTATAAAATGTGTATTATTATTAAAATGTTTAAATAATTTAAAATTTATAAACTTGTTAACAACATATATATTTATAATTTCATATTAAAATACATTTTCGTTGCATATATTATAGTTTTAAATGGTATTATTAAAAATATGCCAATACTCAATATTTTAATAAAAAATAACTGCTAATGGTAATTAGCTATGCGATGCGATATTACATAATATATTTTAAAATATATAGTATTAACCTGCATATGTGTGTAAATATAATATTTATACAAATTAACAACATATTATTGTTATAAAGTTAATAAATAAACCCTATGCGAATTCTCTCAATTCACGGTAATAATAAATTGATTTCTTAATAGTGTGTAGAACAAGTTAATTTAAATATAGTTTTAATTATCACAATGGTTTTCGTTAAAGAACTTATTAAAATTAGCTTATGCTATATACGTGCTGATATGTACGAAAGGTGAAAAATCATTTGCAAAATTTTGCTTCAACTACACCAAAAAAAGTTTTTTTGAGTAGAATTGTTACTGGCGATAAAAAATGGATTTATTTCGACAATCCTATGCATTGTACTCGAACCAGCTACCAACGTTGCAACCAATACGCAATTTCAAAGGAAAAGAAGGTGTTGCTATATACATTATATTTGGTGGCATCAGAATGATCTGTGTATTATTATTACGAACTACTAAAATCTGGTGAAACAATTGATTATTTATATTTGGTTAGTACATACTACACTACGCCGCCAAACCTAACCTTCCCATTTCTTATGATAGTTCAAATATTATCATAATTTTCGTGTGGATTTTTTATGAAAGTTTAAATTAAAAATTAAATATATAAATTTATATATTATACTCCGAAAATATAAAATGGATAAAAATTAAACCAAAACTAGTCAAACAGCAACAGAATCGCGAATTCGCAGAAAAAAGATGAATTGGAAGCAAAAATGGCAGTTCGTTACCAGATTGCTACAGCTGCTATTGATATTATACTTTAAAGAATTACATCGTTAGATCTAAACGAAATTTTGTCGGTGCTAGTTTGTGAGACATTTAGTTATAACAAAAATCTTCCAATAAAAAAAATCATCTCAAGTATGTATACTGATCTTTTAGAAAATGTTGTGATAACATGCCGAAAATCGTATGGATCAAGAATTCTCTTTTCAGCAATATAATGCGTCGATCCATATGTGTCTAAGATATGGTTTGAGCAATGAAAATTACCATAATGCATTTTATTAAAACAAAACTTAAGCTTTAGTTTTTTAGAATTCGTAAATTTTAATTTGCAATTCTTAATGAAATTAAGAATGTATAGGTTTCAAGTAATATTTACAACGCTGTAAGTAAATATTTAGAAAAATACGGTTGGAAGAAATTCCTTAAAAAAATATTGATAAAGCAAATTGTCCAAAAAACAGTGCGGTTCAATTCAAGATGAAAGAAGTAAAATTAACCATCGTATTGGTTATTCACGAGAAAATATTGCAGCTGTCATAGTGATAGTGTCAATGCAGTACCAAGCACATTAATTCGTCATTGTTCACAGTTAACAAAAGAATTATTGCCAACTGGTCATTGATTACGTTGTACATTAATTAATTATGGATATTTCTTTTACCAAATCATCTTTAATGATGTAACTCTTTTTGAAATTATTGGATATGTAAACAAATTGGTCACTCGTCAAAAATTGTTGGAGCTTGTTTGGCAAGTGCCGCCACATCCACCATATAGTCCAGACCTTGCACCATCAGATAACCAATTATTTAGAATTTTGCAAAACTTTTTGAATGGTAAAAATTTCTAAAATGATGATGATGTCAATACGCACTTGATTCAGTTTTTTGATGAAAAGGACCAGAAGTTCTATCAGCTCGGAACCATGAAGTTAACAAAAAGACGGCAAAAGGTCATCGAACATAATAGACAATACATTATTGAATAAAGTTATTTAATTCTATCAAATAATTGACTTTTGTTTTCATTAAAAAAACTACACTGACTAAGATTATCGGACAATCATTTCGATACGGACGAAGTAATAAATTATTTGTCTAATCATACATTTAACAAAAATAGTGATGAGAATAAACGAATTTTCAAATCATATATTGCTCCAAGTGGAGCTTTATGTCATCTAATAAACCTTTCATTACAGTCAAGTTGATAAATTACTCCGCATGGGAGTATATAATAATTTACCAATTGTACTGCAATTAACGAAAGATAGATGTTTTCAAAATACTATTATTTTTATATGGGTGATTATTCCATAATGATGTGTGTGTGTGCAGACATAGTTAATCTTTGAATAGCATCCAACACCATATTTTCTAAGATATCCGTTTCTTTTTATTCCATAAACGAACAAATGGTCACCCAGCAGAAAAATTTCAGTATTAAAATACATACCGAATAATTGCCTATGAAAAATAGCGGAAATTAAACCCGCTATATATCATGATTAATAATATATATTTCGGCGCTATGCAACTGCGCCACTGAGTGTTTTAAACGAATATTTACCACTGTATTATATGCACTTAACTATACAATATTTCGGTTACTTAATATTCATATGCCTATATTATAATGCGAGTTAGTGCATTGTACTGCACTGACTGCATATGATAATGTAATAATAATATAGAAATGGAGATATATATGTGTGAATGGCTGTATGTGGTATATAACATATTTAGATTTAGATAGATAAACCGATTAATCTTAGCGACAAACGGCACATTCTCATATGTGTTACACTTTGCGTGCATTGTATAGCTTATATGCATTTTATGTAAATTTTCCGAATAAGGTGTACTCGTAGTATATGTATGAATGAATATATTACGCGTATTCTATTACTATACCAATGATAGATTTACAATACGTTTACTTACTAACATAGTATATGTTGTAAATATAAAGTATAACAGTATGATAATGTATGGTTTGTATGGTATATGTAAATATATGTAATAAAATGCTTTTGATCTTATGGTTTGTACAGTCTACCATATATTAGAATTAGAAAGTTTGAATTGTGTGTAAATTACAATTGTATAAGATTTATATGATGTTATGTAATAATCAATATTTGTTTTGTTTCATATTTATGTGTAAACATTGTATTATATAGAGATAGATTATTGTGGTTTACAAGCGTATACAATACCTATAGTATATATGTCCTATATGGATATTATATATTATAAGATAAGTTTACATAGCAAGTATACGCGTATACATGTGAGTATATTATATTAAATGTTATGTTATCAGATTGTCATCATGTACAACATCATGTATTGTATAACATTAATTTAAATTTTATAATATAAGATAAGCATAATTATTTATGTAGATGTACTCACTGTATTTTTATTTATACACTTGATATCGATATGCTATTTGTTGAAGATTATCTAATAATTCTAATATTATATTATACAAATGCATACTACTCTACATATGAAATATAATATATTAATACTTTATATAGATATGTGACGATATAATTGTGGTAAAAATAAGCGAGAGTTATTATAAATGTAAAAAATCAATTTCATCATTTTATCAAATACAAAATGTAAATCATAAATAATTTTACTATTTTAATTCACTTCGTATCTGTTATATAATAATATATTGGGTTAAATAATAATATTATGATATAAAATATAATTTTATGTGTGCCAATACAGAAATATATATTCTATTTATTTTAACTGAGAAATTTCTGATAGAGACACACTATCATAAATTAATATATTAAATCAGAAAATTTTATTTTTTGATATGAGGCGCTTCTTAATAATTTTAATTTTGAATTAATTATTCTTAAGTGAAAGATATTTAGTAAAATTTGATTGAAAAAATAAGGCAAGCTGTGTATTAAACATCACGGCTATGGCGATGAATAATACAATGTTAAAATTTTACTTATAAATTCTTTCTCTTATTATTAATTGTATATATTTTGTTGTTGTAATAACAACAATAGAACATTATATAACTTATCCCTAGACCTACGTTAATATTTTACCACTAATATTACGTCAGCGGGTCGTTTTCAAAAATACTTCAATATTACATGGAAAAGATTTTGTTATGAAGTTTAATTTTCCTTAAGTTTTAAAAGTAATTAAAAATTGGTATCAGTAACGATAAATTCTATGTACTATACTACAAAATCAAAAAAGAAGAGCGCAATAGCGTTGATAGATTTAAAATTACATAAATTTAAAGGTTATTTTTGATCGAAAACGATACCATAGTAGTGTAGTAGGTCTACGGTTATAATATAATTTACACTGTATTACATTGAAAGAAATGAATATTTAACTTATAATGCACGCAATAGCATGTGCGAATGTGATTATTTGTGATAATTATTTAATTGGTGGTAATACAAATATTAATATTATTAATAATCTGCTTACTTATCCTAATGATACGTTGTGCATACAAATTAGGTGGAGAAAGCATTTTAATAATTTTACCATAACAATGTAGACTATGCAAATAAATAATTTTCACAAATAATTAAATAACTTTATTTTATAATGGGCTTTTTGCCATTTTTTTAGGCAGAATCATAATTCCGTGCTCATAGAACTTCTTCGGTCTGTGTATCGCCAAAAAACTGAACTAAATTTGACATCATCAACATTATTGAAATTCTTACCATTCAAGAAGTTTTGCAAAATTTTGAATTAATTGATAGTATAAGATCAGGACTCTATGTATGTTAACAATATGGTAACACATCCCAACCCAGCTCCTATTATTTTTAAAGAGTGACCAAATATGTGTGGGGCCTTTCGTTGTTATGGTGGAACAAAACATCTTTTCGATTTGCCAATTCCAGCCGCTTCTTTTGAATTGCATTGTTCAGTTTGGTTAATTGTACCTCTGCATTAATCGATTGGATGAGTGGTAAAAATTCAAAATATGGACCATGCTTTTGTAATCCCACCAACACGATAACATAACCTTCTTTTGATGAATATCTGCTTTAGACATAATTTGCGCTGGTTCATCTGACCTGCTCCACGATCTTTTTATATTTACATTGTTTGTATACTATTCATTTTTCATAGCCAGTTATTAATCGTTTCAAAAATGGATCATTTTGGCTCAGTTTCATAAGAAAATCGCAAATGGCAATGAGTTGTGTTAAGTGAATTTCTTTAAGTTCGCAGCCAGGTTGTTTTAAAGACTTTGCAATGTTTGAAAGTGATATGTCTAACTACTCTTTAATCTCACATGTTGTTTTTATAAAGTTTTGTCACCACATAATTTTTTTTGAGCTTGTGTTGCGTTGTTTTCTTTCGTTGAAGCAAAAAAGTAAAATATGAAGAAAATTTTGATTGCCCATTTTTCAAGAAAAACTAAAAAAAAAAAATACAACCGATCGATTCAAAACTTTTACAGAATACAAATAAAAGTAACATCACTTATTGTCAGTTAGGAATTTAAAAAAATAGCTTGTGACATGAAAATGAAGATTTTTCTGGTTGTGTAGTGCCTCAGTCTGCTTCAACTATATCAAAATTGAAAATGTGCCAGATTTTAATAAATAAAATTTCGTAAACCACAACTTGAAAATTTCTTTGGTAATTTTACCAGATTTTCTGACAACTGTAAAAATTTATGCATGTTGAAACATTGTTTGCAACAAGTGGTCATTGACTTCATAATAAATATTGTTTCCATAAAGAATGATAATGGGCATCTTATTGGAAATATTATAGAGTTTCATCTACAGCCCAATTAATCATTCCATATCGATTATAAAATAACATTATATAGATATAGAATAACAGAAAGTGAATGTATACAATAAAACTACATAAAATTTAATTAAATTTATTATTTATAACTACACATATGTGTGTCTGTCTGTATGTGTTTATATTTTATTTAATTTTCCGCAATATTAAATAATAAATATGTATTATGAATTGTAAACGTCGTAATACCCGCAATTCCTGTATTAATTTAATATTATATGATCCAATATAATAATTGTATTATATAAATATTGTTATTTCATTCATTTTAATTTAATATTTTCAATAAAAAATATACAATATCGCATATTGACACTTCTATACTTGTTTTTAGGCGAATATCTACAGTAATAATTGCATCGACAATAAATGTAAGTAACATATTTTATATGATCAATAGGTGAACGAACAGGTGTTATTACAATATTAATAAATGTATAAGAAAATAATGCTGCTATACATAATTGTAAAACATTTTAATATTAAATATATGTGAAATTCTGAAATTTTTAATAATTTACATAAAAACCATACTTGTAATTTCAATTCACGATTATATTTTAATCCATATTATAAAATTCTATAAAAACATTTATTCATATATAGCTAAAATTTGCATATTACATTATTTTAAAAATATTTTAGATATATAAAATCGTACAGAGTAATTTTATCTTTTAAAAAACATATGCTTTATTAATATTTAATTGAATGTGAAATTTAATGTGTATTAAAAATATATCGCCGTAATAGATTTGTATTTCTATATTATTTATAGATATACTATTTTTTTTACTGAATATATTAAAAATATATAATGCTAATCTAATATAATATTGGCTTGTGGTTGGTTGGCCTGCACAATATGTGTCAATTATTTGATATTATTAAATTGATATATTTTATAGTATTTTATATAACTTAATATATTTTCGCATTTAAAACTGCAAAAAATTTCATAATTTATTGAATATATTATTATTATTATTATTAAAGAAAAAATATTACGTATTTGTGGTGCACAATATCTTGATATATATAATATTATAATGTAGGGTAGAACGAAGAATTAATAACTATACATTCGACACCTTAACCCCCATCCACCCAGGTCGAGCCTTGCAGACAGATTTTAAATTATTTAGAATACTCATAGATTTTTATTGGCGTAGTATGAAATTTAAATTTGGTAAGTGAATTCAATCCATTGCATTGGATAATCGAAATAAACCCACTTTTCATATAATCTTATACAAAAACGATATTATTCCCTCTACAAGTGAAACCAGATCGGGGCAAGATCACCATAGATTACCACCTGAGTTTTATGATCCACAGCTGTTGATTTTTTCCAGTTAAAAATTATTAATAAAGCTTTTTTTTTCACTCAATTTTTAATGTGTTAATACAATTAATCTTTTTGCACAACTGGATTGACATATACAAAATCTTGTGTAGAATAGTCTAAAATATACAACGTTCCCTTTAGTTTTAGTATTTCATATTAATTTATAGCTACAGCCATCAATAGCCCAACGCAGCAATTAATTTTTATTTGGTATTCTTGCAATTAGCAGCGAATATTCTACACATCTTTACTTAAATAATATATTAAATTGTAATTTAAAATGAATTATTTATGGAAATAAGATATGAATTGTAACTATAAATTTACTTTAACTATTTAATTTACGTTATAATTTCGATTGAGTGAATGAGGGTTAAGGGAATTTCGTATCTATACTCAGACTCAACATATTTGATCGTTAAAATTTTAAAATAAATAGTTACATTTTTTCATTATCTTAATTAATATTGGATTAGCAACTCTAAGTGATTGCACATATATTCTTCGATTGGTCGTCACCAAGGCTTAAAAAAGCGTTAGTGTTAAAATAGTTGTGCTAAATTTCATTCAGTAAATTTTTCACTCAAACGTAAACAACGCTCAGATTATAAAGTAAAACACGTCTGATTACATATAATGTGAAATGTATTGAAAAACGCTTAAAATAAGACTTCATAAAATAATGAATTAACAGAAGGCTTTGCCATAAACGATTTTCTTATGAAACTTAGCAAAAACGATCAATTTTGATGAAAAATTTATTGTTTATAATACGTAAATAGAAAAAGATCGTAGAGAAAGCGAGAATAGCACAAATAACATCAAAATCTGTTCCAAATGATAATGTAAGACCACTTTCAAAAAATTATTGGAGCTAAAGATTGCAATGTGTTACCACATCCACCATGTATTCATAATTTTGTACCATACGATTACGCATTATTATTTCGTTCATTGCTAAAACTTCTTGAATGATGATAATTTCAATAATGATGATGAAGTCAAAAAGCAATGGTGTAGTTGCTTTAGAAACACAAGTTAGTTTCACATTTGCTCCGTGTGAAGGATTTAATAACAATAATTTGTTTTTCTCTTTTAATCATGCACCAGAAGTCAACAGTTCAATAGTTAAAAAACATTCTAGCATCATATTGCGATTCTTATAAACTGTAATAAGAAATATAGTTCTTTATGTATGATAATTTATAAATTACGCAACTTATTATTCCATTTTATTACGAAATAACTTGTAAAAACTAGAAAAATAAAAAATACTGTAAAGTACTGTAATTTCTATAAAATTTATTATTCATCCGTCATCAGATTTGGGTGAAGAATTTATAATTGTTCACTATATAAAAAACACAAATTTATAATTTTTAATTGTTTGTGCTTATAGTATAGTAATATCAATTTAAAACTGTCGAATACTCATATTTTACCCTATATACTTTACCCCACATATTTTGTAAAATTTGAGTCCGTTCATTTATACTTTGTACCAATCATAGAGAAATTAATAATATATAAATTGCACAACAAAAAATACTATTCACACTAATTCCATATATGAATATGAAAATATTGTTCAGGAATTACAAAATTGCAAAACTAAATTCACTAAATTTATCATCATATTTATTAAAAAAAAGGTCTTCTTCTGAATTTCGATTCACGTTAGGTGTTTAAAAAAAATCGCATAAACTTTAAAGAACCAAAAAAAATCAAATTTAGAAAGCTTCTGCACAAATAGACACCGATTAGACTGGTATCTATATTATTCCTTTCTCGATGGTACCAATATATAAAAATAATGTAAGTAACTAAATTATATAATTTAAACTCTATAAATATATAATGTATCTGTAATATTTTTAATAAATATCATTACAAAATAATATTATCCTATACAATATAAAACACTATATGAAAAATACGGAGCAGTTCATAGCAACGAAATCTCATAGCATCGAATTCCCATAGCATCGAATTCTCATAAAATATACATATCACAGTGGCGCCAATAGCCGTAGTAGCGAATAGTTGATTTAATTATGATTGTTGTATATAATAAAAATAGAATTATTGTACGATATTTATTATTGAAATTATTCTATGATTACAGTAGCTTTATTACTAATTGTGAACTTATGGTGTGCACAGTGTAATTGGTGCAAGTCTTTTTTTTGACACAGGTAATTATATATAAATAGGTAGGTTACATTTGTTTTTGTTATCTATGGTTATCGAATTTATTTGTTTATATATTCCTGTCATAATAGTTGTAATTGTTTGTGTTGATAATTTGTTTATTGTTTATAAAGAATTTAAATAGTATTATTATTAGACAAATTTATATAGGTACATTTAAGGGGTAAATATAATATTTTAATATAAATACTATTATTAATAATTTTAATATTTTTAAAATTATAATAACTATATTAAAAATAAAAGATACTGAATTATAAAGATTAAAGATGCAGAACTAAATAATTTAATAGTGGCAATAATTAATAAATTAATAATATAGTATATAATTAAACGTTGAATACAACATTTAGAGATATTATTGTAAATATATACAGTGCCTAGAATATATGATACAAATTTCAAAAAAATTAATAAAATTATAATTTAAAGGTTAATAAACTTCTTATTTGATAAAGAAATTTAAATTTTATAAAATCCATTTAATTATTTAATTAATATTTTATTAATATTGATTTTCCAAAATTAGAAATATATTCATCTTTACAACAAATTTAACATAAAACAAAATTCTTTCCAAATTAATAGACGAGAATAAGTGATGCAATTCTCATAATATCACATAATATATACAAATAATTAATGTTTAATTGATGTTACTATCTTGTTGGGTTTCCATTTCTATCTGAAACAGCTTGTAATCTTCTAGGCATGGATAAAACCAATTTTTCAATATATTCTTTATTAATTAACTCCCATTCTGTTTTAATTGCATCTATTATTATTATATAAGGTTAATGAACTTTTTATTTGCATATAAAATTTCAATTGTTATATTTAACCATAAGCACACTACCCACTATCATATTGAAAATTGGAATCAATGTATTGTGTGTACATCATGTCATTATACCATATATAGATTAATAATAACCCAGCATTCTATCACAAATTAAATATATTAAATAAGAATATTGAAATTTTTTGAACTTCTTAAAATTTTTGAATTTTGAATTTTGAATTCAATGTTCTTACGATATTAGTAAAATTTGTTTGACAAAAAAAAGATATTATTTCTTGATGAACCCTGAAAATGGAAATTTCAGATCGAGTACAAGTTAGGCATTAAACATCACTGCTATGGAGATGAATATAAACATTGTTAAAATTTTACTTACATTTTCGTTCTCTTATTATGTATATTGTTTAAAATTTGTTGTTGTAATAATAATGTTATAATATTGGGAATCTTTAGCATAGATTAACAAATTCAATATTTTCCATCATAAAAAGAACCGATAACTAATTTCAATACTTTTTCTTATGTCGATATACAATTTATTTATTATTATTAATCTACACAACCTAATCTAATGATATGATGTGCATACTGCATACAAACTAGAATGAAAAAAAAACATTTAAAAAATTTTACCATAATATAATATAATTATAATATAATACTTAATTTAATTTTATTTTTGTATATTACACATTTGAATTTAATTTTAATATATTATTAAAACAATATTTTATAACACATTTTTGTATTTAATATTAATTAATATTCAAGTATATATTATTTAATACTTATTTCAATTTTATTTTTATATATTACACTTAAATTTAATGTTAATGTTTTTTTTTAAATAAATATATAAACAAATAAATTCGATAACCATAGATAACAAAAACAAATGTAACCTACCTATTTATATATAATTACCTGTGTCAAAAAAAAGACTTGCACCAATTACACTGTGCACACCATAAGTTCACAATTAGTAATAAAGCTACTGTAATCATAGAATAATTTCAATAATAAATATCGTACAATAATTCTATTTTTATTATATACAACAATCATAATTAAATCAACTATTCGCTACTACGGCTATTGGCGCCACTGTGATATGTATATTTTATGAGAATTCGATGCTATGGGAATTCGATGCTATGAGATTTCGTTGCTATGAACTGCTCCGATAATATCTAGTCTACAAGTTTTTGTTAATAATAATACTTTCAGAATCCTTCTTTGTCTGAATGGTTTGAAATAAATTATCAATCGAAGTTTTTTGCCGAAGTGCAGTCAAACAAGAATTAATTTTCAATTCAAACCTCGAAAATGGAGATGAATAGTATGAATTCCAGTTAAAACACTGGCAAGAGGTGACCATTTTCGCTCAAAATCAAATAAGATGGAACTTTTATATTGATGCTCTATGCTATGATTAAACATTTAAATTGTATTGTTAGCCATGTTCGTGACATAAATTTATTATCTTTATTATCATCTTAATAATCAATAGATAAATTCTATAATTATGGTGAAGATTATAAACGTAGACGTCACCCATACACATGGTCGAGAATTCGGATTAATTATTTAATTTTAATAACATTATAAGACCAATACGTTATTTATTAATATGGATGTAAGAATTATCCTGTCCCTGATCCATTAAAACATTCGCTCCAAACAATTCCCGGTTTAAATCTCTTTCGTATGAGGCCCTTGAAAGAATGTTTATTTCTCTTTCATTTTCGGTGTATATAGTACGACAAAATAAGTATGAAAGAATGTTCTACTTTAAAAAAGAACGTATATGTCTATGTCTTATAGAAATAGTGGTTGCGATAACCCGGAATGCATTTCTAATATATGGATCTGCTAACACTATCTATTGACGGCTGATTGATGTTACCGAGAGACTTGAAATGCTAAAAATAGTTTATGGTGCTTTTATGTTTAACCAAAACACAAGTTTTTGAATGACATCGACGATTCAAAGTCGGCAGAGATTTTAATGAACGTGTAAGTCCGATCATCAACAACGATTACTGAAGAAATAATCTGTGAGATTAATGATGGAAATTAAACTTTTGTTATATCAAAAACAATAATTCATGAGATTTTAACTGAAAAAATTAGCGAATACGTTAATTTAAAGTTTGTTCTAAATCAAAATAAATCAATGCACGAATGACCAACAATTATACCGAATTGTACATAATTCAATGACATCGTTAAAAATGTCGGCAGTAATGATAATTTTTTTAAAAACTATTGTAACTGGTATGATAAAATATGGTGCTTTTAATATGAACCAGAAATTAAGCATCAAAAAGTGCAGAATGGTGACGGTCACGGTCGCCAGATGAAGGAATTTCAAAAAATTTCGTTTTATGAAGTCAATAATCAAAACCATTCTCACTTATTTTAAAGATACCAAGTACGAGAATTTCTTATAAGTGCCACAACGGTTAATGTTTTGTATTATTGTTGTATTTCGAACTAATAATATTACTTTGGTAAAAATACATTTGTTGTCTTTCTATAACCCCATATACCGTCATGTCACATATAACTAACCATTCTGTAACCAGTAATTTGACTATGTGGCCGAAACGCACAAAACAACACAACCAATTGATTATACGGATATAATAAAATACATGTGAATTTATGTAAAATTAAATGAATAAATAAAATAACGACGAATGATCAATTTTAAATCAAACAGCGCTCATTTGACTGGCTACAGTACGGTTAGTGTTAATTTGCAGTTATTATACTTTTTCGAAAATGCTTCACACATATATGAATACGAAAAATGTATATTAAATAATAATAAGATAAAAATCTTAAACAATTTAAAGTTATACATTTGACTGAGAAAGGTATTTAAATTATAGTTTGTATTAAATGGTATATTGTTATGTGATAGATGGCATATATTAAATAGTCATTTGTCATTTTATTTCTTTTATGAATATTATGCTAATCCTATTTTATATATATATATATCCATAACTTTACAATATGTATGATTTTATGCTATAATAATTAATAGCTAATAGTAAAATATATCATAAAAATCACATATTATATATTTGCCTTGCTTATTATAATTTATATACTATATTTAAATATTAAACGACCTCTGTGCATATTTAAATGTAAGTAAGTAAAAGTATACGATTTGACAAAAGAAAATTGCAAACTATCAAAATTATAATATTATTAATTATATGTATATTTCACAATCACAAAACAATTGTTTATTTATGTATAACAACTTATGTATTTTATTTATAGCTATACCTCTCATATTATATGTATATTAACTTATAGATATACAAATAGATAAATTAAAAGTAGATATATTCGTACATAAAATTCATAAAACCGAAAATGAGTATGAAATACAAGAAAATATTATTATTCCTCCAATTCCAAGGCTGTGAATATTTTCTTATAGTTATTTATAATATATCTCTTTATATACAATTCAAATAATAAACAAAAGTTAAATTTAATACTTTCCACTTTATAAAATAAATCATAATATGATTAACTATAAATAATATATTATTATTATTATTATTATTATTATTTCTACTCGTATAAGCACAGAAACCCATATACTACATATCTTATTGTAACTATAACTATACAATAATAGAAAATTTATATTTATTGGAGTAATTTTGTTATTATATTATTGTTAATACCAAAGGTAAACTTAAAATTAATCATCGCATATAGTTTTCATACTATGTTAATAATAATTGGCCGCCAATGTTATCAAATTACTATTTTAAATATACACGTATATACCGTACATTTTTAAAGTATACTGCATTAAGTTTATTATTATTACAAACAATACAAATGCGAACACTCATACATTTAATTATAGTTTTAATTTTTACAATTTGAAAAGAAATAAGAGTACTATAATAACACAATTGTAGATAAAGTGCAAAGATAAACCTTATATTGATATATTTTTATTTTATATTATAATTTATTATTAACCCAATGCATTTCTTCGTGTCAATTTTACAAAAATTTTCAATTCAAATTTAAATTTTCAACTAAAGCTCTGAATATCACCATATATTAGAACTTATTACTAAATGACAATTTCGAAAAAATTGGCTAAATGGTTCTTAGTATGTAATTTTATGGGGAATATTTAGGTGGAATAGAGGGAATATTTTGTACTTAAAGCATAATTTAAAACTTATCTCTAAATATTTAATTTTCCTACTTCAAAAAATTTGTTAAATGGTTTTGGAGAAATTCAATTGGAAATATTCTGATACCATATAGGAGCACCTAGAAGTAATAGCAATAATGTCTACTTCTTCCATCAAACTTTAAAATTTATTTTGCTTCTGTTTTTTTCGTGTAAAGAAACGGATAAATTTATTTAATTTGTGGCAGCTATGGTGAGGATAACTGACTTGTATATATATTTTGTAGTCATTTTTGAGAAAACTATATGTACATATAAAAAAAATATAAAAATATATAAAAACGCAGTTTTTACTATTATTAACAGATGCCAAGAGGTGGATATTTTGATCATAATTTACTTATTTTTCATCAAAATCAATTTAGAAAATAACCAATTATCAAGTTGTCGAAACCCATATGGTTTTAAATACTTCATTTTTGATTTAAATGTGCTAGAATTCTAATTAAATGAGATTATTGAAAAACTCATTTGATGTGCCGAAACGAGAATGACAAAATCATGTAGCAATACATCATAAATATTTATCACAAATGATTCTTTTATGTGATTATTATAGAATTATGGGACAGAATAGCGTTAATAAATTGGTACTACATATACTACAGGTATAGTTAAAGGTAATACTAATTATTATAATATTCTTACGGGTATAAATATCAAATATATATTATTATATAAATATTTTGATCGGATTTTATGTGCCTATATTATTAACTTATTTGTTGTTTTATTACAGATAATTGTGTGATATTGCTATAAATGAAAATGTTTTTAATGTTTTTCATAATACAATTTATTTAATGCTTTTCATCATATTATTAAAAATATTAAATGAATCATTAAATATAAATTCTTTATTGCATATATTATCAAATATACAATATTTACAAATTTAAACAGAAAAACATGTCAATCGCATGCGTTAATAAAAGAACTAACTATAATCGGTCGGATTATCGCAAGGAAAAATTATAAATAATATAGTCAGACTAAAATTCTCACATCATTCGCAGATAGAAAGATAGAATCATGAAATCTAATGTATCTGATAGTTTCAGCCCATATAGAATTAACTTATAGATAAAGAAAAAAATGAATTATCTTATTATAGTTTCTTGTAAGTAATAAGTTCTTATTAACTTGTTAAAATCAATTAAATAAAGTTATGATATTAAGTTATATGAATGAAATTTCACACATAAAATGATTTAGGATTAGTTCCGCTAAATAAATTCAAGCAACACTCGTTGATCATTTCGCCAATATTTCAACATTAACCTATTAACATAACTTATACATTTAAATTAAAATCGTAGAATATTAGTCGAACGAAATATAAAATTTGCAAATACATTATTTTCTCGTTACAGAGGTTAAAATTTTGTTCGTTGATGGAATAAAAAATACGGATATCTTTAGAAATATGGTGTTGGAAGAATTCTCAGTAAAGATTAACAACGGCTATAAACTCACCCAGTTTGTATTGGGTCGATCAATAACGTTTTAACTCATTTTAAATTTTGGGAATACAGAGAAGTGTAGGATGTTAAATCGGACAATACGGTGTTAGATACAACACAAAGATATTACTTTTTACTCAGGGGGAGTGCCCCGACAGTATAGCTGTACTGATGGCACTTAATAAAACAACGATCAAATCTGGGTTGTTAAATAAGCGAATGTACTGAGATATACTAAATAAGATATCACTGAACAGTACGGGGTCACCCTTTTTTGTGTACCAGCTCACAGTGGCATTGTGAGAGAAGATATGCTTGCATGGTCTGCTTCTCATTCTGCTTTCGTTGGTCTTGATTAGTGGGTGTTGGTGTACTTACAGGTCATCTCACACTAACCCTATGATATTTACAGACATAGGGTATTTGTATAAATGGAACGTTTATATAAGAAATATTTCTGGTTCCATATCGGAGACCAGACAATTCGAAGATTAACTCTGCACAATGAACCTACTGTCTGTGGCCTAAGTATTAGCAATTCATTTATTTGTTTTCCACCATTTAATCATCATCGAGTATTGAATATACACAATTAAATAAGTAAATATATTTAAATTAATTTGCGGTAGTAATATAATTTTTTATATTATGTAATTTTAGAATTGAAAAGCAATTAATTTTATATTTAACAATTTAATAATAACATTTAATTTGTTTGTACTACGATTTTATTTTGTTATACAATTTCACATAAATGTGTGACTTCAAAAAACGATTTGTTTTGCATTTTGTAAAACATATAAAATGTCTTTTTATAAGTAAATTTTATTATCTTAAATGATATCTTTTCTTCGATTTTTAATTGATCATTTAAATTTATACATACCACACCGCGTACTTCGTAATGTTTCTGAACATATATGTATATTTTACTTTTACGTTTAGGTGTATAGATAGATATTATATGTTCAATAAGCAATTTAATCCTGATATAAATATAAAACATATAATTTCTTATTTGTAGTAATAATTTGTTATTTTATATGAATATTTGATAAATACATTCGTGCACATTTCAAATTTATTTTATGTATTGTATGGTGTTGTATAAGTGTGTTATGCCTTTAAGGTTTTTACAACTGTTCGATTTATAATATTTCTATCAATATTAATTAGTTTATAGATCAAGTTAATGAAAATCTAAAGAGGTATTAATAATTTTATAAAATAATACATACAACAGATACAAGATACATATAACATAATCAGTCATACAGCTGTTTATTTCTAATATATAACTTATATGTTATATCAATAAACTATTAATATGTTTAAACAAATTATAATATTTTTATTATTTTATATATTATTTAACCCGTACCCTCTACCATAAATTTTTGTTACATTACGCAAAAATACCATATACTTTGTGGTGATCCTTTTTGATATGGTATATTATAGGTGGAACAGATTTATTGTCCAGTTAAGTTTGATGTAGTTCATAAAGCTTCTTTTTGTATGAAAAAAAGATTAATAAAATTTTTCAGTTATTTAATCACTCACCGTTACCACCAGTAACATTATATCCAAGTGTCACGCGCCGATTTTGATAAACGTTTCGATATGTAGAGTAGAACTGGATGAAATAAAATATAACGATGTCTTTTTTTTTTGATAAGTTTAGTTTGACAAGGTAACCCCATGCTTCGCGATA
Source organism: Bibio marci (assembly GCA_910594885.2). NCBI lineage: Eukaryota > Metazoa > Arthropoda > Insecta > Diptera > Bibionidae > Bibio > Bibio marci. The sequence continues at coordinate 59,188,659 of OU343114.1, forward strand.
AAAGCATAATACTATCTGTATAATAATAATTCGAACCCGGTATAGTGTTATAATAATTATTTAAGTTGGAAATAAGTTAAATTTAGTTATCTAAAATGTGTTTCATGTAAATGTAGAAACAAAAAGTTGTTCTTAAATTAATTGACTTTGGTGGTGTCCTTAACTTAACAAATTTTGAGAAAATGTAAATTTCGAAAAATTACTTTTGGATGAAGTGTTCTTAAAAAAATGTATACTCCTAATAAAGTCTATGGAGTAAGTCTTTACCTTTAACATGAGCTAAAAATTTTAAATATGGGAAAAAAGGGTGATTAGCTTCCCGATTTCATTTCATATGAATATCGTAAATATTGTTCGTATATAATCCCATTATATAAATCGTATATTCTAAATTTCATCACATTCGGTAAAGAAATGTCCAAATTTGCTAGGGTCCTGGAAGCAATTGTCAGAATATCTGGTATAGATTTTCCATATCTTCATAAAGAACCGTTTTTATACACGTATTTTACCTAAATGTACCAAATTTCATCATAATTGAATGAAACAATTTTCAAATTTATAGATTTTTATAACTTTTCGGAAGCTTAGAGTGAATTCCGCAGTATTTAAGCATAATTTCATTTTAAATCACATCAATATTGTTCAAGTTGCAATAGAAATAAAATAAAACATAAATCGTATTAAAATAATAGCAGATTCTATTTAATTAAAAAATCTTCGCTTAATTCGACTTTTTTATTTCACCATTCGTGGCATGTGACCTGTATTTGGTTTTTTACATTTCCTATCAAAATAATATTCGTCTATGTGTATTTCTTTTATGGTAGCATACTACATGTTGTGAATGTCGTAGAGCCAACGTATCGAATGCGTAATATATCGAGGTCGTTTACTGTATATATGTAAACCTTAATTACTAATCAATATCAATTTAATCTGGACTAAGGACAATACAAATTCATAATATGCCAATAATAATTTAATATTAATCGAAATTGTAATTATACGTTTTATTAATTTAAAGTTCATCTTTTATTTGACCTCTTACCAATAACATGTGCGTGAAAATAAACTGCTTAAAAAAAAAAAAACAAAAAATACGACATTCTTAAAAAATGGATATATGCCACTTTTTCGTAAATACAAATACAATACAATTTTTGCAATTTGATTGAATGAATATAGATCATACGAAAAAGTATTTAACATTACAAACAATCAAAATGAGTTCAATAGATCAAAATCATAATAAAAATTCAATTATATGAGCGCATGTATACAGCAAACAAGGTCGAGAAAAGGTGTATAAATTAATAACAAGAAAATATAATGCAAAATAATCGCCTATTATATTTAATTTACAAAGGAAATAAAATAATATAATAATAATAATAATAATAGTAATAATAATAATAATAATAATAAAAGAATATAATTAAACATTTTATTAAATTAAATAATAATTTTGATTATATCTTTAAAATTATAACTTACAATTAACATATTAATTGTATAATTTTTAAAGACTCACATTTACTTAATTACACATTAATATGAAATATATTTGTATTTATATATAGTGAAATTACAAAACTTATCACTACATGAATATAAGCAGGAGTAAAGATTAATTCTAGTAATACGATTATTGTTGTATTGATTTAATTAAAACATATTTCATTAGATTACGATTTTATTCCCTTAGTAAATATATACTTTAATCTGTAATGTTTAAAAAATTTACCAAATGAAATTGTAAAAATAATTATAAATTTTTTTAATTCTATATAAATCCTCTTGTGAATAAGAAGAAACATTAACTTAATAAAGTTATTCAATATTGCCATGTTCAAGCAGACGCAATGACATTTATATTCATTGTATATTCATAACATTAATAATAATAAATATATTAAATATCATTTTGTATGAACTTCAATTTGGAAAAATTATTGTTGTTAATAAAATTATGAATTAATCGTAGTAATAGTTCATAATTAAGTACATAATTTGATATGCATTAGGGAAACATTAATTTAATTGTAATAAATTTAAGGTACATTTAATAAACAAATAATAAAAACACATGATTAAAATTCTGAATATAAATTATTTTATTTTAAATTAAATTTATAATATATTTTATAAATTAGATAATTGAACTGTTTGCCCATTGTGATATTTCTGTTGGTAGTGAATCATATTTTGAAATAGCCTGATTAATTTGACCATATGTTAATTGTAATTTATGTAATTCAAATTGTTTTTGTGTTTTTGATGATGTTGTAGTTTGTGGTACTATAAAATTTAATTCCTACACACAAAATTATTTTATTAAAATAAATTAAAATTATTTGTATTTTTATAAAAATTTAATATTTACCTTTAAATGTTCATATGATTTCCATATAACACTGCGTTCAACATTTCGTTTTTCGGCAAATGTATTTGTTGAATTTTCAAATTTTTGAAATCTTGTATAAATTATTTCAAAATTAAATGGTTCTCGGTCATAAATTTCACAATGTTTTTTAATTGTTATAATTAGACAAATTTCCAATACTGATAAATCACAAAGATATGAAACTTTATAATCATTTTCATATTGTTCTAAATATAATTCTTTAACATCGCTTACGGTAATGAACATATGCAATTTATTTAAACAACCGATTAATTGATATAGAAATGTTTTTAGTGTTCCTAAACTATTATCAAATTCGTATAACAATTCAAAATATGATAAAAATGTTGAATTTTGAAATAATTCTTCTATTGATAAATTCCATTTGGTTACCCATGTATTATGTATTTTTCCATAATAATTACTTAAATCAAAAATCTTAATCATATAAGGAGGACCAAATTGTTTTGCATACATAATCTTTAATTTATTTTCGCCACCACAATCTTTGAATTCCTTTTAAAAATATTATTAAAATTATTACACATTTACTGATATAACAATAAATAATGTCAACACAGAAATGTTCAATTGAATTTCATACCATATGCAAATCATTTTATTATCATCGATTAATTAAACAATTAGTATTATAGAAACTGATTTGTTAATTTGTAAACTATTTCTGCGATTACTTACAAACGATTTTATGAAGTTTATTTGTAATACGAATTACGGAAATATGTGCTACTTGTACTTAGTACTTATGTACAAAGCATCAAAATCAAACTAATTTATTTATATGTTACAGAGTTTTTTCTTATACACATAATGACATTATATTACATACTATTGTAAATCTAATCCTTCACACTAATAATTGGTTTACAAATTTCGTACATACATTGAACATTTAAAATAGTTTATCAAAAAATTAGGTTAATAAATAACGTTATTAGAATATGTCCAAAATGAATTACAGCAAAGAGGAAACATCTAAACCATTAAACACACTGGTATTAAATACAAGCTTGCGTGTACAATGTCGTAAATAAGACTCCATACGATAAATTATTTAAAAATTTTTTCTTTTGGGCTTTTAACGCGATTAAATCAATTTCGTGATTAACCAATATTTTTCATTGTATTGTGATTGTATTTTATACAAACATTTCTTTCCATCAACGAGTTATACTTAACATAAGTGATAACTAAAATGTAACATTGCTAAGTTTAGATTTGGTTTTGAATATGTAGTATGTGAAGTGATTTATTTCTTTCAATCGATTTATAATCTGAATTTGGTATTATAATAATAAAAAAAAAATTAAAAAAGTACGCATACCTTTTCCGGTGGTAATCTTAGTAAATCTTTAACAATAGTTATATTTGAATTAAATGTTGTTTCAGCCGGAAATAAATAAATTTGTCGATGTGAAAATCTTGATTTTACTCGCTTTTCAAGCAATTCAGTTACATCTAAACGACATGTGATTCCCAGAACACAAATTGGCGATTGGGCCTTTTGTGATATATCAAATAAATTATATAATAATGTTTGATTATGATGTGCACAAAATAAATCAAATTCTTCTAATATAAATATCACACTTTTTGTTGAATTTTTATTTCCAGACTTTAAACAAGCCAGTAGAAATGCTAAATTATCAGCAAATGAATTAAATTCTTTATCACCAACAATATTTTCTAATTGTAACTGTTTTGTAATTGATTTTAATGCTAAACGATCATCGCTATGAATGTATCCATTTAAATATATCATTAATGTGTTTTCACGAAATGAATTTTCAGTAAATAGTTCACATAAGATAGATGAAATTAACTATGCAAAATTAAATTATAATAAATCTTATAATTATTGTGTTCTATTTTTGGTATACAAACAAAAATTATTAAATTTATCATTTACCATTGTTTTACCAGAGCCTCGTTTTCCAATTAATAGAGCAGAATTCGATTCACCATATGCTGATGTCCGACTAAATAGTTCTTTAACTTGTTTCCAGCTTTTTTCATGACCAAAAAATTTTGTCCAATCATTTTGTAATCGATCTTTTATTAACCTTCTTGTAATATCTGAATCATCATTACATTCATCAATCATATTTTAATTGCAATTTATTTTTTAATAATAAGTATTAATTTTAAAACTGATAAACAAATAAAAAATATCCAATATTATCAATCAATATAATTTTATTTAAGTAAGTAAAATCAAAACAAACATACATAAATCCTAAAAATAGCGCGTAGTCGCGTGTTGAGAAGTGCTCAGTTTTCAAAAACAATTTGACATTGCAGACACGATATTTATCGATAATTAATTAAGACATGTTTATCACGCTTTCATATATGCTTAATTGATTTAATACGGATAATCATGTTTGAATTTTATTTAGTCAGTATCAATTTAATGTTATTACGTTTTTTATAAAAAATGGTAAATATATCTTTCAAAAATTTATATTATTTTAAATAAAAATACTTATTTTTTGTTACTTGTATACATTTTATATACCATAATTGGAAAAATAAATGTCTACTTATAAAATATAACAAACACAAGATTGAAATATTCAAATAAATTCAGCAAATTGATCGTTTTCGATGTTTATAGTTTTATATTCAGCAAAACTGACATTTTGTTTCAGATTTTCCTAGAGATTTTCATGAATTTCCTCTCGCTCTCATGCTCAAACAATAATTTTGTTTGTCAATGTATGCGTTCAGCCGGTGTAAATTTATATTGTATGGGCGACGACGTGTCATTTTATTCATTTATCATTGGTTAGTGGATTGGTGTTATTGTCATATAAATTCACCACATAAGTTTTTCGAATGGTTTCATTAAATTTATAGAAATAATTAAATTTATAAAACGGCTAAGACCGTTTTCTTAAAATACAAATATTAATTTAATTTAGTAAAAAGAAAAATAAAAAAATATGAGTAATATAAAAATGATATCAATAAATAGGAAAACAGCCGGATGGAGTAGTTTAATAACATTTGCTGTCTTGTTATTAGCTTGGATATCAGGATTTTCATCACGTTTATTTGCAGTAATACGTTTTGAAAGTATAATTCATGAATTTGATCCATGGTAATTACAATTTATTTAATAATGTGTTAAAAATCTAAATAACAATAATTAAAAAAAATTAAAAATAATTTTATAAATAAAGGTTTAATTATCGTGCTACAGCCTATATGGTGCAACATGGTTTTTATGAATTTCTCAATTGGTTTGATGAACGTGCATGGTATCCGCTGGGACGTATTGTTGGTGGTACCGTTTATCCAGGTTTAATGATAACTTCTGGAGGAATACATTGGTTATTACATGCATTAAATATACCTGTACATATACGTGATATTTGTGTATTTTTAGCACCTATATTTAGGTAAGTGTGTCTCATGTGTTTATTTATTCATCATTATCATCATTATTTTAAATAAATAAAAAAGAAATAGACGATATTCCAATTCTAATTAATATATTATTGTTATAAATTATAATTAAAATATTATTTCTTATCAAATCATTTACGCAATCTCTGATATTAATAATAGCTCATTGAATTTAAAAATTATGATGTTAATTTATTGAATTATAATTAATATTTAATTAACTTTTTTTTTAGTGGTCTAACTGCAATCTCAACATATTTTTTGACCAAAGAATTGTGGTCACCAGGCGCTGGTTTGTTTGCAGCAAGTTTTATAGCAATTGTACCTGGTTATATAAGTCGTTCTGTGGCCGGTTCCTATGATAATGAAGGAATTGCTATATTTGCATTACAATTTACTTATTACTTGTGGGTTAAATCAGTTAAAACTGGTTCGGTATTTTGGGCAGCTATGACAGCTTTATCATATTTTTATATGGTATCGGCATGGGGTGGTTACGTATTTATTATTAATTTAATACCACTACATGTTTTTGTTTTATTAATAATGGGACGTTATTCGCCAAGATTATTTACAAGTTATACAACATTTTATATACTTGGTTTATTATGTTCAATGCAAATACCATTTGTTGGTTTTCAACCAATACGTACCAGCGAGCATATGGCAGCATCTGGTGTATTTGCATTATTATTAGCTGTTGCATTTCTAAAACATTTACAATCGATATTATCGAAACAAGAATTTAAAAAATTGTTTATTGTTGGTGGTTTAATATCAGCTGGTGTCGTATTTTTAGCCGTTGTATTATTAACATTAACTGGTATTGTAGCGCCATGGAGTGGACGATTTTATTCATTATGGGATACAGGATATGCAAAAATTCATATACCAATAATTGCTTCAGTATCGGAACATCAACCAACTACGTGGTTCTCATTCTTCTTTGATTTACATATACTTGTATGTACGTTCCCAGTTGGATTATGGTATTGCATTAAGAACGTAAATGATGAACGTGTTTTTGTTATATTATATGCATTAAGTGCAGTTTATTTTGCTGGTGTAATGGTACGTTTAATGCTAACATTAACACCAGTTGTATGTATATTAAGTGGTATTGCTTTTTCTGGTTTATTGGAAGTATTTTTGAAGGAAGATAATATGCCAGAACGAATAAGTACTGATGAACCAGAAGAAGTACCAACAGAAAAAAAACAGTTATATGATAAAGTAATTTACAGTTAATTTATGTATAAAATAAATATTAACTTTAAAATGTTTATTGATTATAGGCTGGTAAATTAAAACACCGTCCAAAACATGAACCAGTACTACAGGAATCAACTGGTGGTATTGGATCAAATTTGAAAAGTATTGTCATCGTTGCAATATTAATGATACTTATGATGTTTGCTATCCATTGTACATGGGTGACTGGAAATGCATATTCAAGTCCATCAATTGTATTAGCATTTTATAATAGTGCAGATGGGTATGTTACTTTTTTAAATATGTAAGATATTACTCCCTTTTTCCTCTTGATATAATATTCTCCCATATAAACATTCATGATCTGTTCGTTATATTATTTAAATATTGTATTATTAAAATACATATTAAATAATTGCAAATGATGAGAGTTTTGCGAATGATTCAGAAGTCATGTATCGCATCCATCATATTTTAAAACATCAAATTTTTGTGACGTGTACCTGTGTTTTTGGGTTCGTTATACTGATAATGATATCAATGGAATGATTAAAAATAAGAGAACATAACAAAACCATGTACATATTTACAGAATGTACCTTTGAGTGAATATTGAAGTTTTTTGGGTGCGAAGAATCAGAAAATGATGTCTGTTTGCTGAACTACAAGGTAACCAATAAAAGAGAAAAACATTTACAGAACAAATACAAAATGTTTCTTGGTATCGTATGTTGTGTATATTGCGGTATTTGAGTACGAACAATCTAAAAATGATACTACTTACTCCATCCATGGCATTAAACCCTAGATGTGGTTTTAGCCTCCTCAAACCTGACCTATCCGCAGCCAACGTCTTCCAATTCCGAATTTTAAGAATCTCCATATCACAGCTCACTGCGTCAGCCTTAGGTCTTCCGGCTCTCCTTCTCCCTTCTGGTTTACTATTTAACAGTTTTTTCGGCACACGCTCCTCCTCCATGCGTACTACGTGTCCAAGCCATCTCAATCTATTGATTTTGATTGTTTTGACAATATTTGGTTGACTACTTGTCTAATTCAAAATTTTATCTTCGTCTCTAACCATTATATTCTTTGACGGGACCAAATATACCACGGAGTATCTTTCGGTCAAAAATACGAAGTAATATTTCCTGGTGCACAGCATTGGACGTATTAATGTTTTATACAGTTTGCATTTAAGATCTTCTTGTAATGTTTTCGGTTAAAATAGTGTTTTTGTCACATTCTGTTTTCAGTTGCAACCCTGTGGCGAATTTCCTCTCCTATATCATTTCCCACATTTATCAACGTTCCTAAGTATATGACTATTTACAATTTCAAAATTGCATTCTCCAATATTAACAGTTGGGTCTCGAATTCCTGATGTAATCGTTGCCACCATATATTTTATAGACAAAACAAAACAAAACAAACAAAAACTAAAAATGATGTCAGGCTTTAATTTTGGATGGAATATCAATCATGTTAATTACGTGGGTTTAAAAGTTAAAGACTTTCATAACATATCTTGTTGAGCCCCTTTAAAAAACTTCACATAAAACAATAAAATGTGTGTTTAACTGTTTGCTATTACGATAAGTTTAGTCTAACAAAACTTCATTGGAATCGGTATGCAACACCTAATGGGATTCTTTTTGTCAACTGCATTAATTTTTTAAAACAAACGAAATTGGGTCTGGAGAGTTGGCCCACTGCTGCTTCCCATCCATCAAATCATTCCGATTTGACTTAAAATGACCCAGAGAACTCTGTATTGATCCACGATAACCCTGTATATGTTGGAAAGTGTTTAGTAGTAGTATTAGTTGGCACCCGTTGGTTTTCAAAATTGTTTATTTTTATAACTTCCCACCATCGATATTTTCTACATTGTAAGAAAACAGAAAATCAATCGATTCATATAGCATCATAACAAATTATTATACAGCATTTATTTAAATTCTATAAATGTTTTGTTGTTAATTTTTACAGTACAAGAAATATATTAGATGATTTTCGTGAATCATATTATTGGTTAACACAAAATACTGACGATGATGCACGAATAATGTCCTGGTGGGATTATGGTTATCAAATAGCTGGAATGGCAAATCGAACGACGCTAGTAGATAATAATACGTGGAATAACAGTCATATAGCATTAGTTGGAAAGGCCATGTCATCACCAGAAGAAAAGGCTTATGAAATTATGACCAGTTTAGATGTTGATTATGTTTTAGTAATATTTGGTGGTGTTATTGGTTATTCTGGTGATGATATTAATAAATTTTTATGGATGGTTCGTATTGCTGAAGGTGAACATCCAAAAGATATTCGTGAAAGTGATTTTTTTACGGATAAAGGTGAATTTCGTGTTGATGAAGAAGGCGCACCGGCTTTATTAAATTGTTTAATGTATAAATTAAGTTATTATAAATTTGGAGAATTAAAATTAGATTATAGGTAAAATAAAAATTTTATTTATTTATTATTTGTGAAATTTAAATATTGTTTAAAAAACTAAATGCTTTGAATATATTATTTTAACATAGGGGTCCGGCTGGTTTTGATCGGACAAGAAATGCTATCATAGGTAATAAAGATTTTGATTTAACATATTTAGAAGAAGCATATACATCAGAACATTGGTTAGTACGAATTTATCGTGTTAAAAAACCACATGAATTTAACCGACCAATTGTTAAATCTCGCGTTGTACCATCATCAGACTATGTATCAAGAAAGGTTTGTTTTATATAATTTTTCTAATTAATTAATTGATTTATTTTTTATTTTTTTTTCCGACTACCATTTAATAAACATAATTTGTTTTTTTAATTTTTATATATTTTAGACATCAAAAAAACGAAAAGGCATTATAAAAAATAGACCAGTTATAGTTAAAGGTAAACGACCAGTAAAATAATATGTAGATAAATTTATATTTTGTTTGTTCTTTCTTAATCTATTAAAAAAAAAATAAATAAATAAAACCAAGGACATTTTTTGTAAGAAAAATATGCCAAAAGAAAGAAGCTGGGGATATAATAATTATAATTATTAAATTAAATAAAGAACATAATATTAAAAAAAGAAAGAGGCAATATTCTGTCTTCATGCGAGTACGTGTGCGTGTTTGTTTATGTGTGTATCAATATAAAATAAAATATAATTAATTATAAAATGAATGTTTAAAATAATAATATTAATTTATATGTGGCCTTATACGAATATTTTAGTTGGTTGTTTTTTCTTTTTTTTTTTAAATTCATAATTCATTTAATATCTTCAAGTTTATTCTGGAACTTTAGTCATTTAGTCATATTTTATTTTGTGTTTATATTTAAAAACAATCCTTATATTTTTAAAGGAAAAAAACAGCACCTAAGTTAGATTGAAATAAAAACTAATAAATAAACAAATAAATTCAAATAAGAACAATGTGAATAAAATGCCTGGACATTTTTACAATATCTAACACATTTTCATCACATTTTTAAAATATATGTATTAAAAATATTAATAAATAATAATATAAATTTCTTTTATATAATAGTAAATAATTAATAACTAAATAAAAAACGGAATAAAATATTGATAAACATTGAAAATAAATATATAGGCACAAAAATATGGTTAAACATTTATTTTAATATATAATTTATTTGTTTTTATTTATATGTATTTTTTCACAAAAACATTCATTTGCTTGGGATGTATTATTGATTTGTGTTTTTTCAAAAATCTACAAAATTTAAAATGAACACGCAAGCATTTCACAATATTGTGTGTGTTATTTTAGTTTTTATTTTTGCTATATTTAACAATTATTATTTCATTTTGGTTCAAAAATGTATTTATCATATGATCTGTTGTTTTTGTAAGTCTATTGAAATGTTGTGTGTGTGGATGGTACCACTAAAATAATGAAAGAAAATTTAAATAAATAAATGATAAATTTTGTTTATGTTGTTATTTATCGAATAAATGAAGGTCGATTAATAAGACTGAATAAATTTATAAATTTTCAATTATTTTATTTATTCATTTTCAATTATTAATTTTTATTTATGGCATTACAACACACGTGTGCTCTGCTATGTAATCACCAATTATTACTTGTGTATATAAAATGCTTGTAATTAAATTACTTATGAATAAAATCACTATATAAATGATTTTTATTTACAATATTTATGAATTGCTTTTGATGCAAGCGCGACGTTAATAAGAAAGGCAACTTATTAATTATTTATATCTTTTAAATTTATAAGTTTTATAACAATTTGCATAAATTCAGCCATTTGTATTCTTTTATTTCGACACGTACAAGATCTATAAGAGCTATATTTCCACTTTTTATAGTAGGAAGTGTCGAGTTCCACTAAATAATATATATGCGCAATTAAGACTATCTATTTTAACAATTCACCAACTTAAAACTGTGCATTATAGAGGCCTACAAAACGAAATAAGAACATTGTATTATATCTACACAGACAGTGTGGTTGCCGTATGTATTTTGTTTTATGGTTTTAGATTTTATTATAGATTTAAATTTATGTAATAAACATAATAATGATAGAATCGTATTTGTATATGAATTTATTATTATTTCCTATAATTTAAAATTCAAATTATCTATTCCGGTATTGGCAGAGACATCTAATATAGAATATAACATTATTTTGTAAACCTCTATAGTTTATTATAAACGCGACTATATCTATATTCTATACACTTCTATACAGTAATTTGTGTACCTTCTACCCTTAGGATCCCACTCCAACGATTCCCTTGTATTATCCACCACACACTTCATCAAGGTATATTCGATACATCTACATTTTCGCCGTTTGATTTCTATATGAAATCGTGTTTGTTTTAACTTCTTCCAAAGCTCCATACCTCCAATTATTTCATGCGAAGGATTCTTCGAAGAAACTTATTTACTTCAAACACTTGAAGACGAAATATGATCACAAATACGGCCTCGAATTTTTAATCAAACTATCTTGCGTCTGATGCAAAAATCGAACTCCTATATAAAATTCAAACGATTGAAGAATAAAAAATACTAGAATAGTTCTAATTTCTCTCTAGCCGAAAGAGCCGATATCACGAAATTACCACATTGCACAGTGCGCACCAATCTGTAAATTATAAACGTCACTTTTTTCTCATTTATTATAAATATTTTTTCAGTGAAGTGACGATTTTGTTTGTAAATAAAAAATTAAATAAAAAAAAAAACAAATAGCAATAATTGTAAATCTAAAAAATCAAATCTGTATTATAATGTGAAACAATAACGTAACTTAATTATTTAACTATATAACTTAGCATACACCAACGCCGAATAGACTAGCAGAGGAGAGGATTACGCTAGGAGTCTAGTAGTTAGGACTAGGCTGGAAGTAGATAATACTGGATACAACGATAAATATAATTATTTAGTATAAGAGAAAATGGAATTGACAATTGCAAATAATAAATCTTGTAGATTATGTTTTGATTCTACTAAAAAAATTATTAACATATTTGATACAAATGGTATTAAATTAAATATAGCCAAAATAATATCAACACATTTTTGGTTTGAGGTAATGTATTAAATTAACAATTTGTAAAATAAAATTAGTTAAATTAATATATTATAAATGTAAAAGCAAACTTAAAATACTTTAAATTCATTTCTCAAATCTCAAGTATTTAATTTGATTTAAGTGAACCAATTGATCTCATCAGCAACAAGTTATGTTACGCTAAGTGGAACTTAGACATTTACTAATCATTCATTAGAGTTAAGTTAGTAAATTACTCCGCATGAAAATATATACCACAATTCACCAATTCGGCTTTAATTATTGATGTTTTCTAAATTCCATTATATTATAAACGTGATTATGCCTTAATGACTTTTTAGTTTCGATGTTGATCGAATAGATTTATCAACAATCAAAATAAAGAAAACATAATTGTTTTTTCTTCAGTCTTTTGCATTCTTAATATTATTAACAATTATATGCGAAACATCGGCACTCATAAGTCTCGACTTCCTCAAATTTCTTCTAACATAATGTAAATATGTATTAATAATATTTTAGGTAACTGAAAATGATGGCTTATCGAATGTAATTTGTACACAATGTTGGTGGTATATAGAAAATTTTCATAATTTTTATCACAATATAGAAGTTGCTTATAATAATTGTATTAATATTGCCAATACTCAATTAAATAAAAATTTTAATGACAATAATAAAAAAATTGATTTACCAGTTAATATCGAAAAAGATAAAAGCAATAATTATATTAATAAACTAATTGATATAACTTTCATAAAATTGGAAGATGTAAATAAAGATTTTCAATTTAATGATATTGAAAATATTGATAAATCATGTGTAAATGAATTAGAAAATACGAAAACAAATAGCACAATTGAAAAATTAAAACCATTCGATATTCATAGTAAACATTTAGATAATAATATGTTACATCAAATAAGTAGTGCAGATGATTGTAATGATAATGATAATTCCAGTGATTATACTGATACAGAGAATAATAAGGCTATGGGTAATAAAATTGTTCGAAAATTAAGAAAACGAAAAATTCAAATAAGTAAAGATATCATTGTACCCAAACGAAAAAATATAAAAAAGAAAACTAAAGAACAATTAAATAATGATAAAAAGAAAACTATTTCAACTGATAATGGTTTAACGTGTGAAAAAAATAAACCGATTTATTTAAATAGAAAGAGTAAAGAAACTAAAATAATTATCAATGTTAAAGAAAGGAAATTAGCGATCGCAAAAGAAGATGCACAAATTCGAGAATATTTTAAAATGGAATGTGATTTATGTAGTTTTAAATTTCAAACGTATTTAGAAGCAAAATTGCATTATCGCACAGAACATGAAGTAAATGGTTATTTAACATGTTGTGGTCGTAAATTTGAACGTCGTGGTCGTATTTTAGAACATATATTAAGGCATTTAAATCCGGAGGTATACAAGTATGTAATATTTTTATTTTTTATTTGATTTATTTATAATTAATCTTTATAATAATATACGTATAATCTTCCCGATTTAGATGTGAATTTTGTAATAAAATATATGCTGATAAAACTACATTAAAATATCATATAGAAAGTCATGCATTTGTATCAGATAAACCATATAAATGTAATACATGTCCGAGAAGTTTTATGAAATCGTTTCTATTATCACAACATACGAAATTACGTCACGCAAATAAACAATTTACTTGTGATGAATGTGGTAAAAGGTAATTCAATGTTTGATCTAAGATTTTGATTTGTTTATTGTGGATTAACCAATTTATAAATCAATAATATATTTTCTTAGCACGACTTCCCATTATTTGTATATGAATCTATTTATATGCCGTTTCAAACTGTTTGGTAGCAATCATTTTGTTTTTCTAAATTCAATGTTAAGGAGCGTGTTCGTTACAGAAATAATTGTCAATTATTTTTATTGTGATAAAATAAATTTTCAAAGAGATTTTCTTACTCCGAAATAGTGTATTCAAAATGTGCGGATACAAGTAATTTTATATGCATAAATTGCTTCTTCAAGCTATGACTACGCATTTTATAAAAAACCACTACTGTTGCTATAGATTAAATACAAATTAAGAAGTTATGCTATAATAAATTAATGTGATACCATTCCTGAATTTTTTTTAAACACCTTAAATATAATCCCCTTTAACGAATCGGTCATTAATTGGACGCTATTTTTTCATTTTTATTTCAGTTTTCCATCAAAACCAAATTTAGTAACACATATAAATTTTGTTCATTTATTTGCATATGCACAAATATGTGACATTTGTGCAAAAGTATTTAAAAGCAAACAAGTATTGAAAAATCATCGTCAAGCTCATTTTTTAACAGATGTAAAACCAAAATTACAGTGTAATATTTGTGGTGCATGGTAACTTATAGAAAATTAAATTGATACCCATATACAACGTCACAGTTTTACACATTAAGTATTAAATTTATTTAGGTTAAAACATGAACAAAGTTTACGTACACATATGACTTTACATAAAGATAAAACACAAAAATGTCCTAAATGCGATAAGGAAACACCAAATCGACAATCATTAAGAAACCATATGAGATATGTTCATGCCGATAGGACACATATTTGTCTACTATGTGATAAAGCATTTAAACAGCCAATAGGATTAAAAGTATAAATAAATATAATTGTTAAATTGTTTTAACGTTAATTATAATTATATTTTAGGAACATATGGCATCACATACCGGTGAAGATCTTTATACATGTCCATATTGTCCAAAAACATTTAAATCAGGTGCTAATATGCATTCACATCGGAAAAAAATTCATCCAATTGAATGGCAGAAAGATCGAGAAAAACGTAATATATAAATATTGTATAATAAAATATGTTAATAATTATATTTTAACGACTGTAAAATACTATATTAATCCTAATTTCCACCATAATACCAATAAAAATCATTTTTTAATTATTTAATTATAATCAGATTAAAGTTTTTATTTTACCATAAAATTCAGATTAAAAATATTTATGCTCGTTTTAATTTATGCACAACAGTTAGTCCTAATGGACGAATGTAAATAATTTTTAATCTGCAATTGATCTTATTGTAATTATGGTGGAAATTACGGTTAACAATAATTTGATAATTAAAATAAAAACAACTGTAAATATTAGAATTTTTTTTTTTCATTTCCTGTTGGGTTTGTATATTGGGTGAATTTTGAAATTAAGAAAAATTTAAAGAATCACAAAAATACTGCTTTATTGCTACATTATATTTACTATGGCAACACTATTACTGTCAGCTATCTTTTCACACTCTGCAAATGACAACTCAAAACATCAAAACTGAACAGCCTTCATTCCGTGATTTTTTTTTTATTGTTTTGTGTATATTTTTATTATTTAATTTATTTACTTATAAATAATTTATAAATAATTGTAAATAGTAAAAATATGAATAGCGATTGTAGATTATGTTTAACAAAATGTGAAGAATTTTTTCAAATATTTAGTGAATATGGTAATGAACAAAATATACCTGCAATAATAACAAAATATTTTTGGTTTGAGGTTAGTTCTATTATTTATATATAATAAAACATTTGTTTATGTGGTTTATAAAATTATAAATTAACTAATAACTAATAATAAATTAATTAGAATATAAGTGGTTTTCGTACGCATTCATTTGAATGGAAATTGACCACACATTATATGATAAACTTGTTTTGAATTTTCGTCTATATTCATAACATAAGTCATTACCATTCACAATTACATATTTACATCAATCTGCAATTGATTTGATGTTTAATTATGTACATCGGTTTTTCTTGTGAAGTTTCTTGTAAATGATTTTGGCAAATTAAAATATTTGGTAGATATCTTTTTACGTTCACCTTAGATGATCTGTATTCCGATGGCTATGTATGTAGGCAAAAATAAATTGTAATAGTTTCACTCAATTACACACTTGAAGAGATTTGAACAGAAAAATTAACAGTGGCAACTGTTATGTTTCTCTGTAATTAGTACCGTACTAAAACATATTCCACCTACTGTAAATAAAACAATTTTATGGTTCTGACTAGTATCTTCATTTTATAAATAAAAAAGAACTTTCTCTCTTTGTATTCCTCACAGGGTTACAGACACATTATTTATTGTGATGACTACTTCGCTAATATCTACTTCACGCGTATATAAGAGTGGTATAAAAACAATTTCAAGTAGCCAAATTGAAGCAAAAAATGAATTAAATATGCTACTAAACGTTACTATACATAACTATTATAATAACCTGGCTACATTATAAAACATATCCAGCTTACAACAAAATTTTTACCGTACATGTTAATTCAATCCATATAAATGTGTTAACAAAAGCTTACCATCCGATGACATAAAATGCACTTTATCGATGCTGTAAGAAATTTGAATAAAATTAATGATTTAATTCATAATATTGAATGTGAATATTTATTTTATCAATATTCTGAAAATTTTGGTACAGTTGGAATATATTACCAAAGCAATTGTTACATTTTTACACAGGTTTTACTGTCGTCATTATCTTAACTATATTGGTCCGCAATTTACCGATGTAACGTTGTAATTGTCAATTCATTAATTAAACTAGTTGTTATATACTCTTATAAGACTAAAATTGACTCACCTACAACACCAGTGGTGGTTACCGTTCATGCTAATCGATCGGGAAATAAATTCTGTATTTTTCAGTAGTAGTCAAACCAAGTATTAATTCGTCATGATTTTTGTTTTCGACAAATTCATCTTAAGAAGAATCCTCAATTTTTTGGGATTCAGCTTCTATAACCATATTTGCGATCGCTATAAGTTCGCTATTATGAGTGTGATGTCGTTCGCAAATCGTAGCTGACTCAGAAATGTATTTATTTTGTTAAATGTCATCTTAGGTGGACGATGTGACAAATAGACCTGTAATTTTCTAAGTTTATTATGCCTGGTATTTTGTAATCTTCGTTTCCACCGAAGATATATTCGGTAACTCTTTCGATCCAACGTTCATTATTACCGTTATTAATTCAGTGGTTTTTTCAGAAGGTTTTAGTCGAACAGATGATCTATTTTTTTGGCATTCTGTATAGCTTTGATCTTAAAACTTTCATGTTTCCATTTATTTGAATAGCGTAGGCGGCCGTATAGCATTACATATTTACGAAGATCCGTTCTCCAGTACTAATTGATGATTTGGTAATGTTTCGATATTCTGAAATATATCTCTTTCCATGTTATACCATTTTCCTTCTGCTGCCTATAAGTATCAATATTTGAACACTGATCTTAGCTAGGGTTCATCCACTGGAAGCGACTAATAGTTTGTATCTGGAAACACCTTTATTAAGACGAGAATTTTCGAGTTCATATCGTCTACTGTAATGTTTCAGTTATCTTTAATTGCAGTGCTTTGTTCTTTCAGTTGGTCTACAACCAAAAACGTTGTCTTCTTGGCCATATTTGCACTATCAACTTTTGTATTGGTAACCACTTTCGCTCGATCCATTCGGTGATCAGTTTCAGTTGTGAAGTTTTTCATAACCGTAACATTCTGAACAATTGATGAATCTATTTAATTTTTATTTGTAATATCTACACTATAAACTAAATAAAATTTTCAATCGAAGTTTCTACAGTTACCTTTTCGTTTTCCAAACTCTGTCCAACTTACTATGCATTCACATGTACTCCATTTGAGGACCGCCTTCATCTTACGTTAAATAATGAAATGTTTACTTGTTCAATGTATTACCTCCAAAGATCAGATAATGGTGATGTTAGTCGGTCATTGATTGAACGCTAAACAAGACATATTACTTATTGTGGAAATTTTCAGAAAAGAGCCTTCTTCTTATAGAATAATGAAGCAACAAAGAGATCAAATGTTGAACTGAAACAACGTAAACCATTAAAGTAAAAGACCAAAAGCATAAATGATTTAAGTTGTAGATGTAGTAAAATTTATAATGTTTTTCGAAAAATTATTGTTTCCATATTTTTGTATCATTTTCCAAGAAATATTGATCACAACAGAAAATATCGGTTTTCATATTTCTATTACTTTTTGTTGAAATACATATACAACATTAATGCGTCTCAATTACCCCTTACCAATTAATTGGCGTTACAAAACTGTTCATTATCAACCGAAATTACGGTATACATTTTATTATTACAGATTCTGGAAGATGATAAACTATCATCAATAATATGTAAAAATTGTTGGTGGAATATTGATACATTTAATAAATTTTATAATAACATAGAAGCAATTCATAATAATGGACAATTTTTAATAAATTCCATAGACACTAAAACAAATCATATTAAAAATATAATTAATGACGCTCATAAAGATTTAAATATAAATAATTTAATTGTTGTTAAACTCGATGAAAATGTGAATAATAATTATAATAGTAAATTAGAATGTTTTGGAAATAAGAATAATAACGATAAAAATACCATAGAAAATCATAAAAATGTTGAAAATGATAACAACTATAATGGAATAGAACCAGTAACAAATACCGTTGTCAGAAAAACATTGGAACCACGTAAACGAATAGTTAAAAATTTTGCAAAAAGACGCCAAAAAGAAGAGACAGTTCTTAAACGAAAATATAATAAAAATTCATCAGAACGAAAATTATTATTGCAAAGTGGTAAGTAAACATTGTTCATGTTTTTTTTTACTAATTGTAATAAATAATTAACACTCAAAATAATAATAATAAAAAAGTGTTAATAAAGCAACCATTCTTATGTCTCGTTCTATCGTTTAATTGTTCACCACGAATACGTTTGCAAACATGTACGATTCGGAAATTGTAATTTTGAATGACGTTTGCACCCACTGCAGCGATTCAATTGTTTAATTGTTTTCGATATTAGATTTCAATCGTACGTACACTTTTTCATCTAGCTAACTTTGGTAAATTATGAACAGGTAACAGCAACAACTTTCTTCAAATTATTTGCTTAGTTAGTATGATTGTGGACAAGTCAAGTATTAAAGCGACAGAAGGAAGAACACCAAATATCTTCTAGGATATAACAGAAATAGAATGAGAGCAATCAAAAGAATTTATACTGTATAACGAAACTTTGCATTTAAGCTAATAAATAAGGTGTGAAATTACTGCTGTATGTAAACATGTTTTATTCTGATGCGCTATCTAAGGGAGTCTGATTTTATTTCATTCCATTTATGAAGAGTACTCATATCGAGGAATGATCAAAATTAGTTTAGTTTGTTGAATTTAAAACGAAATTATTGTATTAGTTCTACTAGAGCGTGTAATCTGTCATTAGATTGTCTTTTTATCTATATACTGGTCTTTTATCGATGTGTGTTAGAACGCTGCAATGATCAATATTCGCACGTAACTCCGTTATTCGCATTTTGTGCAGATGATATATGTAAGCGAAGTGTCATGTTAATACTTCACATAGAATTATAGGGTTTGGGCTTTTTCTTCTCCATTTTATCCATTCCTTAATCATTGGTACTGCACATGTGTTACGATAAACTTTCTTATGTATAAAGTAAATAAAACGAGCAGAACATGTTGAGAAAATATTATTATTATTTATTTTTTTGTAACTATTGCAAAGATTTTATTATTTTTAACTTTAATGTAAATTATTAGCATTAGGCAATGTTATTTTTAGTTACATTTTTTGAACTGGCGGTAATGTTTGTTGTCAATTCCAACTCATCTTTTCTGCAATTTCTGTTGTAATATAAGTTTCATAATAGCATAAACTGTTAGTGTTATCTAGTTGTAATATATATTGTATTATACATAAATCTTTCAAGTTCCTTCACTTAATCGGAATTGTTGCCGTGTATTTCTCTAATGGATTGTTTAAATTTACGGATTTTATCCGAAATAAATGTATAAATAAGCTGAAATTCGTTGTTCAAACGCTTTGGAAACATTCTTTAATTGCAAATGAATGATATTTTAACTAATATGAAATACAACATAAATGTTGGTAATGAAATATGATATTTAATTTTTCATTTATTTCAACTGTGCTCGTAATATTATATACATATGTTATTTGAATTATGAATTCACTATTATTATGCTCATTGTAAGCAATGAAATGTTTTACAATTGCGTTCAATTATACTAATCATTCCTAAAGTTTTAATTTAATTTAATATATTATAAATAAATTTTATTAACATAATTTTAACTTCTTCCAAAATAAATACGTATATATAAATAGAAAAAATTGATAAACTTTATCAAAAAGAAATTAATTTAAAAAAATATAATAAAGAAGATGATGAAATTCGTGAATATTTTGAAATGAATTGTGAATTATGTAATACAACATTTTATACATTGTTAGAAGCCCGCCGTCATTATCCAATGAAACATAATATATCTGGTTATTTAAAATGTTGTGGACGTAAATTTTTCTATCGTTATAAAGCACTTGATCATATAATTCATCATTTAAATCCTGAAACACACAAGTAAGATATAATTTTTTCTCTTTTTCCTGATGTTTGACATTCCACCAATTTTTTATTTATTATTTCAGATGTAAAATATGCAATAAAACTTATGTCGATAAAATTAGCTTAAAAAGCCATATGGAATATCATGCACCGCCTGAATTAAAGCAATTTAAATGTGAACTCTGTGCATCATCATTTACGAAAAAATGTAAATTATCACAACATATTCGATCTAGACATAGTCAAGGAAAGGAAAAAAATTTTATATGTGATATTTGTGAAAAATGGTGAGTGATAATATGTTATTTTACAAATTAAATAATCTAAGCATAAATTGTAAAAAATTATACTAAACATTTTAATTATAGTTTTATAACGAAATCAATTTTAGCATCACACATACGTGGTGTTCATCAATCTGCATCACGTCAAGTATGTGATGTTTGTGCAAAAATTTTTAAAAGTAAAAAAGTATTAGAAGATCATTGTGCTCGTGAACATTTGAATATTGTAGAACCAAGAGTTCAATGTAGCATTTGTGGTGCATGGTACGTAAATCGTTAAATTTTAGTTTAAACATTATTAATGAGAAATGACTGACAGATTTTAACTATGCAATAACTATTTATAAATTGCAATACGCTAAAAATTTTAATTTCGTTAGATATTACAATATAATGATTACCTCTCACATGACATCAACATAATTTACTTGGTCGGTAAAAGCTATGAATGTAGAATGAGCTAATTTAGTTGACCAACCGTGATATATATTCCACGGCTAACCAATAAACAAAATTGTTTGTTACATTTTTTTTTGACCACTCTTCCATATACGTATAAATACACTGCGTCGGTGTGATATGCAATATTAGGTAACTGATCATTTTGTTGTTTGAGCTACTTTTACTTAACACCTTTTTTTAAGAGTTTCACCTGGGCTTTATTCCTTACAATATACTATGATTAGAAAAAATATATTGTCAGCGATGAGAAAAATATTGCCTAATAAATATGAAAATTCATTTAATTTAATTTATATTTATTTTTATGATTATTTCTGATTAGTCTCACTAATGAATTCAATAAAGTATAATTTCAATTCTATTCCGAAAATGAAATTATATTTGTTGGCTTCCGTATGTTCTCAAAGAACACAATCATAAATGACACTTATATAACTCAATTCCAAAGATATTTACCAAAGTTATTCGGCTTTTGTTATTCCTTTGGTTTTGTATATTGTATTGTCAATTATATAGCGGCTGTAAATATTATTCAATAACTTTGCATTTGTATAACTTACGTATAACGTGACCACTGTATGACACTATTATTTTGGGATATAATTTGGGAATATTTTATTAACTATATATTTTTTTTATTTGAATAAACATTTAAAAACTTTTTAACCAAACTTCCTTCGGTCGAGATTACATTCTGCTTGTTACTCTTGTAATAGTTATTGGTGCCTCAGTCATCACGACTCATTGATTTTCTGGTAATTTTATGAAATGATAGTTATAAATTAAAACTCGATTAATTTCTTAATTAGTTTTATTACTGCGGTAGAACATAAATAAATGAATGTTATTTTAAATATCTGATATTAATAAATGGTTTTAATTATCTATAAAGGTTAAAACATAAACATTGCCTTCGAAAGCACATGTATAGGCATAATAATGTACCAGTAAAATGTTTAATTTGTGATAAAATTAAACCACATAAAGATGCTCTTCGAAAACATATGCGTGCAGTTCACATTGATGGGTTACAAACACATAAATGTTCAATTTGTAATAAATCTTTTAAGAAAGCCATTGTATTAAAGGTAACAATTTGTTTAATTTGATAATTTTGAATGATTTTTTTGCTAATTTTTCTAAAACAATGCAGGAACATATGGCATCACATACCGGTGAAGATTTATATATGTGTCCATATTGTCCGAGAACATTTAAATCATGCTCAAATATGCATAAACATCGTAAACGTATTCATCCATATGAATGGGAACGTGATAGAGGTAAACGTTTAGATTTTACAATTGATCACGAATTATCATGAAATTATATTATCAAATATTTTACTGGTAAGAATGGATACAAAATAATAATAATAATAATAATAAATACCAGTAATAATAATAATATTAATTATTATTTATACAGCACATGTCAATAAACCTCTGTGTTTATAAATATATATGTAGTTATTTATTTTTCATTTATTGAAGTGCATATTTTTTTCTCGCATTATATTTATTTTTTATAACAAAATAAACCTCTTTATGATTATCAAAGTAATGTTATAGCTGTGTTCACAACAAGTTCATGTTGTTTATTTGTATTACGCTTGTGTTACATATACTTGCACATACGGTTGTGTTAACATTGGTTTATAACAATAATTGCGTCCTGTTCACAACATATATGTAGATAAAAATTATAATGAACATAAAGATAAAAATAGGTATTTCCTTCATAACTGGTCATAGAAATTAATTCTTCAAATGACTCGTTTAAAATACAATTAAAATTTATAAATATCAATAAACATTTTAATTAGTACAAATTGCGACACATGCGATAATTTTGAGTTATTTTTAGTTCAACAATTTTGGTTTCGAAAGAATAATATGTACCTTATTGACACATGCTGTATTAAAAAGACATAATAATAATTGTAATAATAAAATAATAATTATAAAAAATAAAAATACAATTTTTATTACTAAATGTATTTATTTCTATGTTATCTTTACATTTTTCTTTTCCCACAATACGATATGGTAGCGCGTCATCACTCATCACCACAAATATTTGGAACTCGTCAATAAACATTTCATTTAAAAACAAGACGCTAGCTGTAGATAGGTCCGGTTGGAGATGCTTGTTGGAAAAGGCTAAAACCTCATCTTGGTTTTATAGTATTTTCTTAATTAAAATTATTAAACACTTAAATTTTTATAACAACTATAATGTACGTATTACATAATATATCTATTTTCAATAATTATTCGTATTGTCACGTCAAGTGCTTAATAATATCTGCTTTAATTATTCTCTAAATATATACTTCATGATAAAACGTTATCCTATTGGATACCGTTTTATAAAAAAGGTTATTTTATATTTAGCCAATAACTATTACAATTAATACAATTTCAATTATGAATACAAAATAACTACTACAACTCGGCCATCCTACAAAATAATCGTCCCGATTATTAAAAAAAATCTTATATAATAACACATGCGTACATAAATTCTTAATTATTATAATGTTTACATATAGATATATATATATAGTCTAACAATAATCATTCATTTGATAAAATTTCGTTAATAATTTTTCTTTAACTAAACTAAACATATATTTATGCAATCTAGTGTCTTTAATATGCAGTTTCAATTTAATTTTTTTTTTTTTTTCTCTAGATTTAAATATGGTTTCATGTTATGTGGCGCACAAATTCCATTATATGGTATTCTTGATATTTGCATATCATCTACCTCTTTCAACAAATATCTGTCGTTTTCAAATTCCTTAGCCACTTCATATGGACCCTTATATTTCGGTAAAAACTTTTTGTTTACACCGCTAATAGTTATATGATTTTTGATTAACACGTAATCACCAATCTTATATCTAGGTGCTGGCTTGTGTCTTTTGTAATAGTATTCTTTATTCTTGTTTTGTTTTTTTATAATATTTTCGGATGCATTTTCCCTTATTTCGGATAAGTCACGATCAATATTTCGTGTTATATTTTTTTCCATAAGTTTTGATTTTAAATTTTCAAAGGATTGTAACTCATCACGAACTGTGTTTTTATTTAAAGTGCGGTAATCGACACATAAACGCATTTCACGATTTTTTTTTTCTACTAATACTATTGGTGATGCATGAGAGGACGTACTTTCACGAATAATATTACTTGGGATTAAGTCATTTAATTTACTTTCCAACCCGATCTTTTTGGAATATGACAACCGTCTTGGGGAACAATAAAATATTTCGTCTTTATTTAATTGTATGTTCATCTCAATTGAACTATTTTTCTTTTCACCAAAATGAGAAAATGATTCCGAAATTATTTCCTCTATTTTCTGTTTATTTTCAATAGACACATTTTCACCTAAATTTAAGGATTCATACTTGTCTTCATTTTCACCAAATAAATCTACATTTAATATTTGATTTTCAAAATTCTCGTATAAAATTTTGAAATTATTTGCCGTATCAAATTCAACCGGATTGCATGAATATTTAACATAACTATTTAAAAAATCGCGTCCTAACACGACTGGATATTTTGAACTATTATTATTGACAACACAAACATTTAAATTAACAACATTATTTTTAAAATCTACCCTACAATTAACAATACCAAAAATTTTTAATTGACTATTATTTATTCCATAGAATTTGTAATTATCTGTATTAATATTTTCTATAAAACAAGCAGGAACATATTGTTGCTGTATAAAGCTGATTGGACTACCAGAATCCAGCAATGACATCAATTCACAATAAAATGATGGCATGTTGTTATTGCTCCTGGTAAAGTTGTATCTAATTGCGCTTTCGAATTCATTATTATTTAAATTTAAAATAAAATTCAATACCTTTTTTTCTTGTTCTTTACCCTTTGTCATTGATGAATTTTCCAAAATTAAAACTGAAGTTGATGAACAATTTTGATATTTATGACCAAATTTTCCACACTTGAAACAGGAACCTTTATCTCGTTTCAACTCTGAACAATTTTTACTTATATGGCCAATTTTATTGCAATTAAAACATTTAAATTTATTTGCACTATTATATTCTGGTACATTTTTAATTTCGATTTGCTGATGTTTTATTGATGGAATATTTTGATTATTATTTATAATTGAATTGTTTAAATAATTGCTTGATGCATTTTTAAATTTTTCATATTTTATTAAAGCTAATTTTAATTCAAATAAATTATTAGCGGTATACAAAAGCATTTTGTTAACATTACTGTCTAATATGCCGCTAATAATATATTGTATTATATCCCGTTCTTCAATATTTGCAAGGGCTGCAATTTCCTGCATTTTTAAAATGTACTGATGGAACGTTTCATCGCGCTGTTTTTTCGTATTTCGTAACTTATTGTGTATGTCTGCACCAGAAACTTTTTTATCAAATTCTCTCAGTAAAACATCTTTCAGCTCTTCATAAGAATTTACGGATATCGTACGTAGAAATAGTTTTGCAGTACCGGACATTAATCTTTTTGCGTAGACAAATTTTGTTCTGTTATCGCAAAATGAAATTTCAGTGGATTCTTCAAAATGTTCTATCCATTTCTGGATGGAATAATTGTCATCACCGGTAAAAATATTTAAAAATTCTTCGATGTCTCTAAAATTTAATGGTGTTCTAGAAATTTTTTCATCTGTACCGTTAAGTTCAGCTAATTGTTTTTTTAATGAGGCAATTTCTTTTTTCTTTTTAACGATTTCTCTAAGAAGTGTTAACTCTTCATCAACGCTCTCTTGAGAATCGTCTTCAATTTCAATATTAGTCTCATTATTTATATTAAATAGATGCACTTGAACTTCTTCCACAGATAAAGAAGACCAAGCATCTTGTAAACGTACCTTTAATGCAGATTTAGTTCCAGATGAGTTTAAATTAAGAGTTGATAATTGTTGTTTTAACTCCCTTACTGTTGCACGTTCAAAAAATTCCACTATACACTGATCCATTACACAATTAAACCAAATTCTATTTTTTTTTTTTTATTATTTATTTATTTATTTATTTATTTG
The DNA here is from genome assembly GCA_910594885.2 of Bibio marci. Classification (NCBI taxonomy): domain Eukaryota; kingdom Metazoa; phylum Arthropoda; class Insecta; order Diptera; family Bibionidae; genus Bibio; species Bibio marci. The sequence goes on from OU343114.1 coordinate 59,215,624, forward strand.
TTTTTTTTTTATTAAAAGAAATTCTATTAAACTGTAGGTAATTATCTCACTTCTGATAAATTATAGTATTTTCTTAATTAAAATTATTAAACACTTAAATTTTTATAACAACTATAATGTACGTATTACATAATATATCTATTTTCAATAATTATTCGTATTGTCACGTCAAGTGCTTAATAATATCTGCTTTAATTATTCTCTAAATATATACTTCATGATAAAACGTTATCCTATTGGATACCGTTTTATAAAAAAGGTTATTTTATATTTAGCCAATAACTATTACAATTAATACAATTTCAATTATGAATACAAAATAACTACTACAGTTTTTATACCAATCAGAAAATAATTATAAATCTATAAGATATTGCCGTATCAACCGCAGATCAAGTCGCCACTCTTGTCATTGTGGTAAAATATGGAAGGCAGACAATACAAAAATTTGATGATTTAAATACAATTTAGAAAACAATTGGAAATTATAAAGTTGATTAAAGTAATATTTAGTGGAAATGAATAAAACGAATAAAACTGCACTTGAGAAGAGGATTTTTCATTATCTTTGATAGTGTGCTGGTGATAAAACAAATTATTGTATTTTCTAAAGATAGGAACTTTATGTAATTAATGCATGAATTAAATGTATATTGTAAAGGTTTTTAAAATTCCACCGAAAAGAAACGATGTTTTACAAATATTAGTGCAGGAAAAACACATGGAAGTTGAATTCAGTTTACTGTTGGATGTTAAGTCTTGGTGGAACTGTATTAAGTCAATTTTGTTGAAAAATTTTTAAAGTTATTTAATCAATTCAACATACATTAAATGATTTAAATTACGGTTATCATTTATATAAACAAAACTAAGTGGGTACATGTGAAAGAATTTTAGTAACAGCCGATGTTATTATGTTATATGATTCTTTGATTAAAAATGACGATAACATTCAATCCAATCAATTTGATAGTTTTGATAATGATGGCGGATATAATTCTGATATATGAATATTACTTATTGCATATTAAAACCCAGGTATGGGTTTAGCCTTTTCCAACACGTATTTTCAACCAGACCTATCTGCAGCTAACATCTTCCAATCTCTAATTTTCAGGATCTTAATATCACAGTTTACTGCAACTAGCCATCTAACCTTAGGTCTTATGGCTTTTTTTTTCTTTCTAGATTACTATTCTACAGTTGTTTGGCACACGTTCCATATGTGATTTTGATTATTTTGACAATATTTGGTTCACTGTACAGCTTATGTCTATTTCAAAATTGTATCTTCCATTATGTCCTTTGACATGAATAAATATTCCACGGATTATTCTTCGTTCAAAAATCTGAGGTACAGTTGATCACCAAGAAATTGTGCCATCTAATTACCTTATCAAAGAAAACAACTAATTTATTAAAATAATCATATATTATATTATATATAGCATTTTGTAATAAATATGAAGTTAGTCTGTGGATTTTGTTACAGTTAACCTGTGGTTAATATTAAATATTTTTAAATTAGTATGAATAAATCATAGACGTTCTATACCTACAGTTAGAAATATAATATTAAAGGGTTAAAAAATAATATTTTTTACTTAAAATAATTTAGTTTATGAAATAATATAAATTGTTTGCACCCATAAGAATCGTATAATGATTATATCTTTTTATAATTATACATCAATAGGTTTATATTTATTGAAAAAATTATTAAATTGATGGTACTGTAGCCGGTGTACCTACCGGTGTACCCGGTTGTGGATTATCTGTTCGTAAAATTTGTTGTTGAATCCAAGCTTCATAATTTCTAACTCGTGTATAAAAACTTGGTGTGATTGGTGGTGCACCACAATGATTACCACTTGTTAATATTCCAGCAAGTAAACCATCACACATTAATCCACCACCAATATTCCCCTAATTTACGTGATTTATTTTAAATGTAAATTATATGCGTTATTATACCAATAAATATTATTATACTTTTATAAAATATTAACTAACCGGACAAAGAGCAGGTGTTGGATTTACTATTTCACCACCACACATCATATTATCAGTAAATGTAGGTGCTACATTACATTGTTGTGTGCCTAAGATAGGTATTTGAATGAAAACTTGTACTGGTTGAACCGGTCCACCCTTGAAAAGATAATATGCAAAAAATTATATAATATAAATTGATTAATTAAATCTTAAATTCTGAATATCATATTTAATCATCGTACTTACTACAGAATTTGATCCCCATCCCGCAAATTGACAAGTTGTATTTTCGGCAATAGCTAATGTACCTCTAACTGCTAAATCTATTGTATTATGTGGGAATGGAAATGGATTTCCAACCTTTTATCCAAATGTAGATAAATACAGACAATTATTTAAAATTATTTAAATCACATCTAATAATAAAAAAAAATTTAAAAATACCCGTAATACTGCAATATCATTTTCGCCAGTTACTAGATTAACTTCTGTATGTACATAAATATGTGTAACATTTGTAGTAAAACGTCTAAAATTTGGAGCCACAATATTCAAATCCCCAGCAATAACACTTAACAGAAGTGGATTTAATAATACATTAGCATCGGTAATACCACATCTAACTGATGTAAGCACGTGCGATGCGTCAATTATTGTTCCTAAACAATGACCTTGATGGTTTGGTACTCGAATGGAAACCTATATACCATATAAATTAATACTTATCATAATTATTATAAATTATATAATAAATTGTTCATATAATTATGTTCTTACAACTGCTGGAAATTGTCCTGACTGCGTTATTTGACCACCAGCCATGCGGGGTAAAAATGATACATTCCCCAAACTAACACTTATTCCTTTAAAAGTAATAAAAATTATTATGCAACACAATATTGTTTAACCAATTAAACTTTTTATATTATTATTATTATACTAATAATAAATATATCTATCTTTCAGTTGATTTTTAAAATTACCTGCAAATGTTAATATCAAAAATAATAAATAACTTTTCGTCATTTTCGTAAATATTTTAAATAATTTTCCCTATGCGACACTTTTATTTCCACATATATATATATTTAACACTTATGTAAGTTTTTCTATGATTGATAGAAACTAATAAAATAAATGTTCAAGAACATGCGATATTTTTTTTTATCAGTATTCTTATCAACCACCAAGTTATATTCATACATAGAATTTACAGGATTATGACAATATTTTATTTATTTACTAGTTCAATGCTTTATCGGAAGTTTTTTTTATCAGTGTGTACTAAATTGCCCTGAATTTATCTTTTCATACAGCTGCCTCAGTAAAATTCAGATCACATCTGTCCATTTTATTACTTGTATGTATCTTTTCGATACATAGAAACAGATTAATCGGTATAAGAGCCAGTGCTATTTCGAAGGTTGAAAACAACTTTTCAAATTACAATATCACTATATTTTTCTTATAGCTGGTTTTAAAATAGCAACATTTTTGAATGATTTGCCGTTTAATTTCAGCGAAATTTTGTTTGACATAATGATAATGTATAATTTTTGTGTACCGTTCTGGGTTGGGTGTTCACTTTATTAATAGTACCACAAATTTCTTTTAATTTTTGCTGACACCGAAGGAAAAATCGGCTATATTTTTAGAACGCTTAAATCGGCTTTGAAAATATGTCTTAAAATTGGTTATTTAGTTTTAGATCTACAGGTTATGCCTACGACTTCGTTCGCGTGGTTTACTATTTTAACACTGAAGTAAAAGTAGAAACTTTCTTCTTCTCTGTCAAAAATTTGACCCGTAATTTAAAAACATCGTTATTCATAAAAGTCGATTTTCCGGAAAACTTTGTTAGTTGACACCAAAATAGTTTTTCATAATGTAGTCTACTTTTAATGATGGCTATGAGTAAAATTTAGTAATATTGAAAACTGAAGGTATTCATATTCTTCGTCACATTTAATGTGCGTATATTGTCTTGGCATAGGCACAATCAGAGTGTACAAGTGTCTTCCCAAAAAGCAGGCACAATTTGTATGTATGTAGATGTATTCTAACTTGGCTAAACGTAAAATGATGATACATTTACAATAATTTTCTCGAAAATCCTTATTTTTACCGATTTGAACCGGCCGACCCTTAAGAAAATGCTAAAAAGTAGATAGTAAAGAATATTTCGCACCTAATAGTAAAATTTCTCAAATTCACATATTAAAATCTATTTTATGCAAAATATTAGATTAATTAATTCTGCGCAATCTTCAATGCTATTTTATTCTATTTAAATGTTAATAAAAATTAGTCAAAAAGTGTTACAATTTATGCGTTTAACACATATTAATCCATTTGTATTATCTATAATAATATATAGTAAAGTTTCAGCTTTTTCATATGTATACTATGAATCACAATCAACATTTTAATATTGTTGCACCAATCAAAAATTGCATAAATTGAAATAGCAGTCAAAGAAATTTTAATATTAAATATTATAAATATTTACGATGATGACGACGGATGATATAATAATTATAATATTTCAAAATATTTGTAAACAAAAACAGAATAATTATTCATGATATAGTAAAGTCTAAATAAAAAATTCAAAATTCATTTCTTTGTTTTGTTTGCATATTTGTAGATGGAAACATCAAGATAAAAATTCTATTTAAAAAAATTTAGGTTTTTTAAATCCATATAATATTTTTTTTATTTTCTATTAGGATTAATTTTTCTTGATTTGATAAAAAAAATACAGAATTGTTTTATTATCAGAATCTTATGAGATTAATATTCGTGGAAATAAATATTAATAGGGTAAAGGTACCAGCGCTCAACACCTAAACAATCTCAAGATTCATATAAGAATATATATCACAAATATTATTAGTATACTAATTTTTTCTTATAAGAGGCCGGATACTATTTTGGGGCTGAGCGCACTGGTGTTACTCCTTTATAAACTTTATATTATTTATTTCAATCATATTTATTTAATTTTACTATAATAATAATAATAATTATTGAATTGAGAACTAATACAATTTGTATAGGGTTAAGTGATTTTTGGGAGTAGTTTGTTTTTAGTTAAAAATCAAAATTTAGTATTTTAATTGTTTTTTTTTACTAAAGCCACCTTTTACTTCCATGTTTCTGCAGACAAAAAAGGGTAATAAAATAATAGTAACGGGCGTACCTTGAGATATGCGGTACTTGAATTATGTGGCTTTGGTCTTTTACGTTTTCATAAATTTGCTCCACTCTCTTGAATTATGGAATATGGTTTTGGATTTATGCGATCTCTCTATAATTATGAACACCGTGTCAACCAGAAAAGATAAATACATGAAATGTGTTTGCAAGTTAAATTTCTTCAACAACTTCTTAACAATTATTCACGTCTTGGAAGTTCTGGTACTAAAAGTTGAGTAGTTTGCAATTATTATCAATTATATCTTAATTTCTTCAATTTATATTAGGAATTTGATAATAATAACACTTATATATAATATTTTGGCCTTAATGTTTATTCAATTTTGATTCAATTTTTTGTGTGCAGATTTATATAATGACGATTATGTGAATAGAATTTGTACAGAATTTCTAAGAAATTGGTTTTCGGGACAGTTGTATGCACCATTTTATGGAAAATTTGGAACTTGGCAAATTGTTATCATATTTTTGATCAAATTTTGTATGCAGATGTTAAATTGGATGGGATTATGTATTGATATTATTATCGTCTTGCTGTTAGTATAGAGTGTGAAACGAATGAGAAATAATAAATTAGAAACAGGGCGACTTATGTCTTTATTTAATATTGAATAAGTAAATTTTGAAAACTTTAATTAATGCTGTAAAAAAAAATTAGATACTGCTGCTTTTCAAAATTCCTGTTAATTAATTAAATCAACCGAACAATTTCACATGTATTGTGCAATTTTTCGGCATTTATTTTAATATTAAAGTTTTTCATATGGTTTATTCGCTCAAAATAAAAAAGCAGGTAATTTTGAAAATATCATTTTGGTTGCTGTTCACATATTCATTTTAGCAGTTATTCATAATTTCGAAAGATTCTATCAGCCAAACCGTGCTGCTTCGATTTGAACAAATGATAATCAGAAGGCGTTGTGTGAGTGGACCTAATGCTAATCTTTTTGGCAACCATTTTTCGTTCAATTGGTTCAATCAACATTGGTAAGCATTAGCAGTAACAGTTTCATTAGGTTTCATCATCAAATTGTTCTTTTTCCACCACCAAATTGCAGAGCAATATCTTGTGACCATGGGTGCTGTTTTTAGACAGAGATGTTGATGGTGCTCCTGAGTCTACCCATGATTTTAGGCGTTTAGGATGGTTAGACTTGATCTACTTGTTATCATCATTTACAATACGCCACAGAAAAGTCATCCTTTTTTACTTGGCAATCAAAGACTACGTTGAATTGGTTCGAAATGCTATTTTCTGTTAATTCGTGTGATGAACTATTATTTCCCTTAATTTTGGAACTTTCCCAAGGTAAGTAAATATTCAGCAACAACTTCTTCAGTTAGTCCGAGCTCCGTCTTCATAATATTTCAGTGCATGACCTCATTTGCTTGCAAGTTATTGTCGTTCCACTTTTTCGGCTATCCACTGAAAAATCCCATAATTAATAAAGATATCAAGAAAATGTTGAGAATCTATCACCAACCCACATACTTCAAGATCTGTTAGCATGAACCATGAACTATGTATATGAACACTGGCACAGCGGCATTGTGATTGTGAAATATATAGTACACAGTGCATTACCGTGGAATCACTTAAGGTTAACCATAATAATTGTATTTAAATTTTTATCAACCGGCTTTTTTTAAGTGCTTTATTGAATGCTTAAAGAAAAATTTACGACGCTAGCAGTCGAGCATGCAAACAACATTTTCATTATGTGATTATAATAAAGTTAAATATAAAAAAAGAAAATAATTTGATTTAATTTCTCTAAATTAATTCATAAATCTAATAATTTACTGTTGGTAATAAACTTATAAAGCAACCCGGTAATCTTTTTATTAATGAAATTGATTTATGATTAACAATACAAATTTATATAAATAATAATATTTACAACGTACTAAAATAGGTATGCGTCTAAATTAATGTAGGTGTGCGCGTACGTACTTATGCACGTCTTATAATTCTTTAGCGTTTTTGGAGAATTTATCAATTTTTTTTATGGAGGTTTAAATAATAATAAACATATTATTTCATTGCTAAAAATATCATAAAAAACAATTCCTATCTGTGAGCATAAAGCATCAAAAAGAATAAAACCATCTGTATTTTTAGTCAAAATCTTCATTTCTCGTCCGATTTTGCAGTTCGTCAATTCCAGTACTGCTCTATTTACCTCTTATCAGTTGATATACTTAGCAACTACATCGTCCATTCAATTCTAAGTACTCCCTTATGAGGCCCATTGTAATCCACTTTATGTAGTACCAATACTCAATAGAGTGATTCGATTTATAGAATTCTACAGCATTTGGAATAAGATAAATCTTACTCTAGTCTTTGCTCTAGTCATTTCTTTCCTGATCTTCGGGAATGTAATATCCAAAAATAACTTATAGTTATAGTGAATAGAATTGTATATTCTATTTCTGTTAATTAATAATAAAGGCATAGATCGCATTAGTACTTCTTGCATATACATCCATCCAGATTTTTATTTGTATCTGTACCGCAACAATATGTTTCTTTTTCTTTTATGAAACTGAGGTTACGATCAAAAAAATATTAAATCTTGCGATAACAATAGCACAGCATCAGGAATGCTATAATTTTTATCAAATTATAACTTACCCAATGTAAGCTATAACTGGTTAAAACGCATTTCATTCAATACAAAAAATTACTAACATATCATTTGTTCGTTTATGGAATCAGAAAACATATATCTTTGAAAATACGATGTTGAAAGCTATTCAAAAATTAACAATGTTGTATACACAGGCATTATCAATATGAAAAATTGAATGAATAAAGCATCTATCAAAATATTATTGTAGACCTATTGGTAAATTGATACGTTTCTGGTTTGGAGCTGAAAAGATATATTTTACTTTTTATTCCTGATCCTGAGTCGGTAGTACTAGTTTGTGTTCCGATAGTTTCACTACTCCATATTCAACTTTGCAATTATTATTCCTTCTACATTCAACAGTTGTTATTGATTTATAGTTGGCAAATTAAGACTATAGTTACACCAAATTAATATAGAAACTGAACTCAATGCATGTTGGGTTATATCCTCTGGCATGCTTTTCATCCCTTTCTCACAGTAACCACATATTAGGATACTGTGATTCAAAATATCTTGAAAATTTCTATTAGAAATATTTTAGAATCATTTATTCGATTTCCTTGAAATATTCGGCATGAATGTTTCAGTTAGAATTGCTAAAAAACAATTTATTCGATTTTCTTGTAATTTTGTACAAAAGTATTATGTGTATGAATAAGTTATTTTGGAGCCAGCGGTGATACTAATTGTTCCTTTCTAGGGTATTTAATAATAAATCCTAAAGTTTGGTGAAAACAGGCGATAATAACTAACTAAGAAGTTTAAAGTTAGACAGAGTGGATGCAGTTGCTAACTTTGAGGTGCGATTTTAAAAGGGACGTTTGATTATAGATTGAAGAAGCAGTTGTAGTGAAAGTTCGAAATGTATTAGGAGGGCACAAGGGTGAGAAGATTGATGATGGTGGTAGGATATATTCAAAGTTGGTAAGGTGAAGAAAATGTATGTGAAAGTAAAGGTGATTGCAAGAAGAACAATATGATAAGGTTTGTGTAAGTATCAATATGGCTATAGTTAATATATTTTGCAGGTTAATTAAGTTTTTTTGTAAGTTGAGATGGTTCTACACTGGCAGTTTCTCCTATATTTTATTTTTTTCAATTCATCAAAGTAATTTAAAGTTACAGAAAAATGGATGGAAACACATTTCAATTGACATAAAATCACTAATTACAAAAAAAATCAAATTTTCTTAATATTTTTTTATATTTAGTTTTCTTTCTTTTGTAAAAATTAATAAATTACTATCGATAAGTACATGTAAATACGATATAATTAATGAAATAATGCATTTTGTATATATACACGTGGGATCGTGTCAAACAATTTTATGGTACGATTAGAGGTGTATCTGTAAAAATAAGTTGTTGTTGAATCCATGGTTCAAAAAATCTAACTTGTGTAAAAACATATGCGTTCTGCAAAATTAATGAAAAATTTCGATCAAATGATAGTATTCCAGTTAATTGATTGTTGCAAAATAATCCGCCGCCAATATTGCCCTATTTAAAAAAATAATATTTTCAAGTTAAAAGATATTCAAATTACCAAAGTATTTTTAAAGTTTTATTTTGCTAAATTTTTACCGGAACAACATCAACGCCAATTGCATCTGTGATGGCACATGTCATACTTTCTGGAATAGTACTAGTATGGTCGGCTATATTGATACAATGATTTCTGTTAAATATTTGTATATTAACAAATTGTTGTGCTAATATGGTTGGAGTCTTTAATTAAATTAATAGAATTTTTCAGAAAAAATAATATAATTTTATAAAATCTATAAAATAAGTTATATTACTGGTAATGGCATTATAGTCCAACCCGCTAACTGACATGGTTGAGTATCACCTACAAGTCTTTGATTTCTAATGGTCGGTTCAATGGTATTGTGCGGTGATGGAAATGGTTGACCAACCTATTTGTAATACACTTTTTTTATATAAATAATAAATTATTTGAAAAAAAATATAAATTACTCTTAACACAGCCAAATCATTTTCATGCGTAAATGGATTATACCATTCATGTGGAAATATATGTGTTACATTTGTTACAAATCGGCGATAATTTGGCGTTACAATATTAATATCACCTGCTATAATTCCTAACCATGCTGGATTAATTGCTTCATGTTGATCATTTAAAACACATTGACACGAAGTCAACACATGAAATGGATCTATAATTACACCGGCGCAAAGAATTGGTATCGGTGTTTCAATTGATACCTTAAAATTAAAGCGAAATATTTGAAAAGAAAATTAATATACAATGAAAATGCATTGAGTTATACATTCCTACTTTGAAAGTGTGTATATGTTGTAAAATAAATAGATAATAATAATAATACTTACAAGTGATGGGAATTGACCAGCAGTAGAAAATTGAGCACTTAACATAAATGGTTCATTTGAAATTTTCACCGGGCTTCCTGTCCCAATAGCTAATGATATAGATGATATATATATATTTATATAGAGAAATAAAAATAAACATTATCTTATTACACCACACATACAATTTATGGATTCTTCTTTTCGAAATAACACTAACCTGAGAAAGCACATAATAAAACTATAAAATATAATTTCGTCATTTTTGGAGATCACCAATTATGTTTTACGCATTAACTATTTAATATTATATAATGAAAATAAAATTTGTATATACTATTTTATGAATTTAAATGATGATTGTCAAATCGATACTAACACTTTATTATATCTTTATAAAAATTTGGTATAGCATCAGATATCTAACTTATAGATAAAATATTATTTACTAAAAACAATACAGATATCATATCAAACAAAGTTGGCTTATTGGATCAAAACGGTTGATTTTCAATGTTATTTGGTGTGTCCACATGATATCCGTATATTTTTAATTTATACTCGTTTCTATATATGTGGATTGTAAATATGGACAGACATATATAGACACAGGTGTGTACTATAAAGTTATGAAATGCACTTAATAATTATTTCACCATATACAAAGATGACACATAAAAGCGATGATTGAATATTTTGTAGAATTATTTATGATTACCATTGATGATTGAACTAGGTTTCGGATAAATTATATCTATTTTATAATTTGAAGAAATTACAAACCAAAAATTTTGTTGTAATCATAAATCTAACGATTTCTTTTTATTGTAATGTATTGAATTAGTAGTTAAGCATCAACAAAGTAAATAATGAAATCACAAATAAATGGGACAATAATGAAGCAAGAAATTTCATCGTTTTCGATATTTTCCATCTATAATTGATTTGTTTTTGGTTTAATACCCAACACCAGTCGCTTCGCGAACTAACTCGTGGGTAGTTAATATTTGTAATTGTTAAAAATCATCATCAAGTAATGGGAAGATTTTCAGGAATATTTAAAGAATTAGTTTATAATTGATATACGCATTTAGAAGCGTCGCTTGAGAAAATGGATGACCGATGAAGAAATATGTATCCTGATTGGGAAATGTAATAATTTGAACAATTTGAATGAAACCTTAATCTAAAAATAAAGCAATATATAGTATGTATTTCAATATGTCTGTCAATTCGAACACATCTGGTTGTGAATTTCAACTATTAATTTAAAAATTTCTATAAAAAAAAGTCCATTGTTTAGAATTTTTCCAATGTTTCAAATAGAAAATAAACTTACTCAAAAATTGAATAAAACAAAGAGATTTCAAGAGGATCCTCATTCAAATATTGTCTATTACATCTACTACACCATGCACTTACACATATGACTATGTATTCATGATTTATCAAAGAGAATGTAATGCTTATTGTTATTGTATTCATTAACTACGTAAAATAGTCTGGTTTCTCATAAAACTGCACTTGTCATTGCAAACGCAATTAGTTTAGTTTTATTTCTTATTTGGTTTTGTTGAAATTAAATTGCGTTTTATTAATCAGGGCTAAGAATTCTAAATTTTGCAATTAAATATTCAAGTTTGATTAAATTTAGGTGTAAATTGAGATTATATAAAAGCCGTTGATGTGACAGTTATATAAAAAACCGATACTCAGGATAGCTTTCCTATCATGATTCGGGTGTGCAGGTTATGGGATGTGCTGTAAATTCTTTTTAAAGTTTATATAATAACTAAAGAAATATTTGACCATTTTGTATTCACTTATTAGTTAGGGTTTTACAAATTTGTTGAACTATGTACGAATTGTTGTGATTTTAAAAATTGTCGACCAACATTTTAATACAAGACCTCATTTTACAAAAAAATTTATGTGCTCTGTTTGGTGACATAATCTTAAAAACGGTGTCATAATTGCTTTGCTAAATATCTTCCTTGTAATTTTTCACTCAAAGATTATCAACGTTCATTTCGTTGAAGTTGATGACGACCAAAAAAGTCATAATTCGTTCAGGATCACAACATGCAATACTTAGGATTGTTGAAACGATCAGTGAAGCACATAAACATATTGGAAAGCGATTAAAACAACTGGGCCCAGTAAAAAAAAAATCAATATATAGGTTCCTGACAAATCTTAAAGAAATTCACTTACCAATACATAACACATTGTAAACATGGCGATTTGGTTATGAAATCTAATAAAATTTATCCATTTTTGGAAATATAGATAACTGCGGCGATGAAAAATGGGCCGTATACAATAACATGAATCAAAAAATATCGTGCAATAAGCAAGATGAACCATCCTAAACAATATCTAAAACTGATGTTCATCAAAAGAAGTTTATGTTATCAGTTTGTTGTGATTGCAATTGAAATGTCTGATTTAAAGTTTTACCATATGCAACAAAACGATCAATTCATATGTGTTTATTCACCAACTAACAAAACTGAACAATGCAATGCATAAAAGCAATCGGAATTAGCAAATCGAAAAGTCATTATGTTCCACTAGGCCCACACAAATCTTTCATCAATCGTCAACGATTATTGGACCATGGTCGGAATGTGATGTTACATTCACCATCAGATTACCTTTTAATTCGAAGTTTGCAGAATTTCTTGAATGGTAGAAGTTTCAGTAATGAAGATGGTTATATCAAAACGGACTTCTAGTTTGTTAAGTTTTTTGCCGATAACGATCAGAAGTTCTATGCGAGCATGGAAATCTGATACTGTGCTGACTGAAAGATTGTGATATGTTTTTATAAAAAAAATTGCAATGAATTAGTAACCAATGGAATAATACAACTACATGATAGAAATATCATCCGCGTGGGAAAACTTGCAGGAAAACACTTTATTTACAACTAATTAAAGTAAAACGAATATCTACTAAATACAGATCTGAAATTTGTTATACCCATAATTTATGTAAAGAATTCATTTTATTTAAATATATTTTTCAATGCTGCAATATATACAGTATGGTATCCAGTGGTTCGTTTTGTGTTCAGCCTCTTGGCTATAAACATTCAATAATTTGTAAAGTACATATTGTGTCGTTCACGCAGCTCTCTGGAGCAAAAGGCAAAAAAAAGAGACTTAATAGGAATATAGTAAATTTCTATTGTGATCTCAATGTCCTCTTCGTTATCATGAATACAAAATGATAAACACATCTCTGTGAACCATTAATTATAAATTTTCGTCAAAATAAAAATAAAAGACTAAACTTTAGCTGTAAGTAAACCTTCGATAATCGTTAACAAAAATAAATATGTGCAGCGAAGCGTCGTCGTCATAATTAAAAATAAATTAATCCTATTTTGTTTGTAATTTTGTTCGAGTTTAGGAAAATGTATAGGCATTGAATATGTTAGAATGGTATTTTATTATATTTGTTTTTGTACATTGTACATTCATGCAAGAAAATTAATAAAAAGATTTATATTTTTATTTTTATCGAATTATTGATAAGAATGAAAAAAAACAAAAAATGTAATTTTTATCGTATTATCATAAAATTTAAGATCCTTCCTCAATTTGCCGATATTTAGTACATTTGTAGTTATTCTGTAAATCAGAAGACACACACCAATCGATATTTATTTTTTTTTTTTAATAATTATTGTTAAAATTTACTATGAGACTTTTAATAGGTTTAACTGTGTGCCTACGTTAGTATATATACTAATTTTTTTTATTAATTATTATAATAATGATTACATTTAAATCTAATTTCTTATTTGTTTTTAATTAAATAAATACTTATAGTTATTTTATTTTTTTTAGTGTTTTATCTAAACAGTGGTGTACTAGCCTTACATAACGGTATTAATGCAGACTATTCATCATATCCGTCACATGTAAGTTACTTTTAATTAATATAATTAATGTTCAATAAAATATACGTCTTAACTTACAATATACAATATATAAACTTCTTATGGCCAGTACAAGAAGTTGATTACTACTAGTCTTATATATAAATATTCACAAATATTTAATCATACAATTTTGTACTTCGTAAATGTTTATGAAGCAGATTTATTTTCTTATTCTGAAATGCAATTTGACTAATTTAAAATTTGAAAAAATTGAATATTTGTTGATTATAAGCATAATAACGAGCGGCAATTATTTGAATTTTATTGAATTTAAATATTGCATTGCAATCTTTTGACGATAACAATTATTATTATCAAATTGTTGAATTCATTTGATTGATTTCGTTCGTTTTTCATTTATAAAATTGTATATTTTTCTATTTTTTGCGTTTGCTCAAATATGAAACTAAATACTGTATTATTTATTACTATTATTATTGTACTAAACTAATCATAATATTGTGAACCATCCTTTTGTACATAACAAATAGCTAAATTAAATTTACTAAATATATTCATACTGTTAAAAATTTAATAAAATGAATTTCTGTATTTTTGGTAATGTGTAATTTTATACTTTATATTTAATCTGCTTTTTGTGGTATGATAACAAATTCAATATTATATTAGTGACGACTGGTGGGCATTTACATTTCAATATCAATATTTTTTTTCCAGTTAGTAGAGTTGATAGTAAATTAAATTTTGAAAATGGAAATTTGGCGTTCACCAAACTAAGCTTTCTGAAGAAATTAATTGTTATGGATTATAATCTTTTTGAATTGAAAGCCATAATTTTTTATATTTCATATTAAATTTTGCGAACATCAAATGGAAAATCGGTTATATCTTTTGCGTAATAGATTTTAAAAATCTCTTCAATATGAAAAATTAGAAATTGATTAGAACCAAAATGGAAATTTGTTAAAACAATACGGCTCGTAATTAAAAATGATGATAATTCATAAAATTTATATTACAACTCGACTATCAGAAAAAAATATATTGATATTGCAATCTGAAAACATTTTTTCAAGAGTCGTTTCTTCTGTATTATATCTATATATAAAACGTATTAAAATAAAATAGTAAGTTTTTCGTTTGGAGGAGAACAGGGACGCATAAAATTTCACATCTTCTAAATCAATATTAATCATTTGAAAGCCTAATTTTATTCCTATTCAACGCACATTAGCATCAAATTTTGTTTTTAATCTATCGCGTTATCAATTGAATATTTCATTTATTACCGTCATCATTATTGCGGCAAAAACAGTACAAGACTTTATAAATTGTTATGCTTTAGAAAAGGATGTAATTGGTTTTCATTGTTTCATTACCATTTCAATTTAACAATTTTTGTTTATTAATAAATTTAAGTTATGTAGGAAAAATTTATTAAATCTATGTGAACAGAATAAAAAATTTGCAATAGTGTCTAATTTTGTATAAATAAGAACATATTCCAACTCTATGTCAAAAGCAGATAAAACATATAGGAAATCGTCATTACTGCAGACTGCTAATTGGCTAAATCTCATATATTAAAATCCGATAATAAGATATCGATACTGTTGTTAAAGCTAATATGTTTTTTGTATATATTGTAGATACAGATGATTAAAAATAATGTTATCTAGATACAGATACAAAGAATTTGTATTTATAATTTTTAGATACTTTTAAGATTTGTTAAATTCAACAATACCCAGATTTTACCATTTTAAATCTTTTTATTATTATATAACAGTGTTACAGTAGAGTTCTGTACTGACTTAATATATCTCAGAATTTAATGTAGGTGGTAAATTTAGGATATTTACTTTCCTGCTAGGTGGTAATAATTCTTTATATGAATAATTTAAACAAATTTTCGCATTTTCATTATGCTTTCTTTTTTTTTTTATGAAATTATTCAGACATACAATAATCGTTGATAATAATGGAAAAATTGATTTCATTGTTTTTAATGCTGTGATACTTGAATTGTTTTGTAAATTAACCTAAAAATTTATAAAACAGAACAATCTTATATAAGTGTCACAGTCTAATTACACTCACATTTGTGACATGGTACACAAGTGCATGGCACAAGAATTATATTGGAAAACGAACATAATGAACTCGAGCACGTATTTGAGTTATTGCACATATACGTTCAAATCACGTAAATTAAAGTATAGAAATTGAATTGCAAAATTACTGAAAAAAAAAATAGAAAATAAAAACGATAAAAATATCACAAATAAATTGAAATAGATGTGTTTATATCTGTTTATCGTTATAATATTAAAAAATGATTATCTTTTTAAAATTTTGTAATAAATTTAAAATTAATTCTTATCATCTTTAAAATACTATATTTATAGAAATATTATAAAGAATTATTTTGCGGTTAAATACGAGAAATATGCGGTTTTATCTTCTATGTAAAAGTTGTCGCACATCTCCAATAAAAAATAGTTTTACAATCTCAATATTATCGTCACTGCCATTAATTTGGTTTTCATGCGTGACTTTGAAATGATCGATTCGGTTCAATATTTCTTCATCTTTCAGTCATTTAATGTGGAACGAACTATGAATTCACATTTATTGGATCAATTTTTGTCAATTAAAATCTCATGAAATATTATTTTTGGTAAATTCAAATTCCATTTTCCTAAATCTCACTGAATATTTCTTGCTAACTATATCACTTTTTCATGTTTTCTTTGGTAATCGTTACAGATATGGTCGACCAGGTCGTTAATGAAGTAAAAATTCGCAATTGTTTTATAGTACAACTTACAATTATGCCAAATTAATCACTTAATTATTTTATTTTACATTTTATTCATAAATTTAATTTATTTTATTTCAATCAAATGCAATTTTTACATTGTAAATATTGTATCATAATTTTCGGAAATTATTTAAATTATTCTGCATTTTACATTCATTCGGTAAATGGTTTAACATTTATAGCCATCGATACATAAGGTAGTGGAACCAATCACTGTCAATATTCCATTTGCATTAACATTTATAGCATTTTCCTAATTATTATAAAATAATATTGTTTAAATAGCGTTTGTAAATTAAGACAATTCATTCCTAATTTAAGTAAAATTTTTTTATTGTATATATTCATTAATCTAATCAATATTAAAAAGTATTATATTTTATTTATATTTTAGGTATTAATCAGACAACAAGCTATTAGTCGAATATGCGGTGGAAATATAATTAATCAAAATCATATCCTTACAACAGCCTACTGTGTATTAAATATAAGTCTTGATATTCCAGCATTTAACACCATACTAGTTAATGTTGGTTCAAACACTTTCGGTGCAGGTTCAGCTTATACTATAACAGCTATAATGCCGCATTTGCAATATAATTATTTAGATAATAATAATAATATTGCAGTTATTCGAGTAATTTAAATACACATATGAACACATACATAACACATATAATATAATATTAATTACACTTAATTTGAGTCAAATTTATTACTTTCATTTCTTTCTATTTATAGATAACACCTAATATTGAATTTAATCCAAATGTGGCTGATCATAATGTCGCACCAGTCAGATTACAACAAAGAATTGTTGCAACACATTCAGAATGTCAGGTACCTGGGTGGGCTGCGCCAACAGCTGGTAATATATCTTTATAAAATATAGAACATAAATATACTAAATTTATAATATCATCAGTTGCAATACGAATCTAATTTTTATGAATTATGAATGAGTTTAATTTTAATATAAAATACTATTATTATTATTAATAGTATGTAAAATTACTGTTTTTTTTAATGATAAAGACTGTCAATTATTTTGGTATTGATATTTTATGATGAACTATAATTTACTGCACTTTTTGGCCAATTTTGTTAGATACCATGTAACATATATACCAAACTACATGAAAAAAAATTTCCGGTTTTTAATTTCCTTCAATTTTATCTTATCATTTTTAGATTTATTCATAATTCATCGTAAATGATTAATCTGTTTAGTAAGCGTGTCATTGTCATTGACCGAAATAATTACATGTTCCAATTTTTGGAATATTCTACTCACAAACGTCTTACACGATTACACAAGTCCAAATAACTTTGATCATTGATGTGAAAAATGATATCGCTTCGTTGATAGCAACACTATCTGTTATAATTTTACTTTTCACGTAAATAAATACAAAAATGCAAATGCAAAGCATTTATTTACGAATATTCCATCAAAATGAAACATAAATTTTTTTCGTATTATAATAATTATTTATACAATATTATAAGTAAACTTCGATTTTTTAAAATTAAATAAATTAAATTACATTATGTTTTTATTTTAAAATAGTATTACCTACGCCACCATTACAATTTATTAATGTATTGATTCAAGATCGAGATAATGTTTGTAATTCACCAGAAAATCATAATGGGAGACTTTTTGAAAATATGATATGTGCAGGAAACTCAACTGGTGTACCATGTCCATCGACAGAAGGTGGTGGTATATATTGTAACGGATATTTAACTGGCGTAGTATCGCATTCATTAACATGCGGTGCACCCATTGTTATTCCATCAGCTTACATCCAAGTATAATAAAAAAATAAATAAATTATAAAAATATTACTATTATGATTTCATTTTTAATAGGTGCGATTTTACTACGGATGGATACAAGCACAGTTGGTAAATCAAAATCCACCACCAGTGGGACCATTTCCGTAAGAAATTTACCTATTTTATAAAACAAGACTTTTAAGTATGCATTAATTAATTAATTAATTCACTAATTATATATTTTGTATCATATTTTTATAGTCCTTTACCCACTGATAGTGCGTCCATGTTTATATCAAGTATAGTATTAATTATGGTATCAACATTATTTGTCATTTTACAATAGAAAATTACAATATTAACTAGAAAACATAAAAATGTTGTTAATTTAATTTTGACATAATATTATTTTATGCTGAATAAACTATATGAAGTTAATAATAATTACCTAATGAGATTTATAATTATTGCATAATTGTGCATTTAAAAATGTAATTTATATATATTTTGTAAAAAATAAACCATTTATCCATAATAAAATTGTGCGATTTATATAATTATCAACATGCTTTATCGTTTCCACTACATTGCGTATGTGGCTAAGTCATATATAAGTGTATTATAAATATGTATAGGTACTCACTATACAGTAAAAATTATTGCTTATCATATTATCGGTGGAACAAGTAACTGGAAAAAATCATTGGCAAATCAAAAAACAGTTTAATTGGACAAAGTTATTATGTAATTGGAAAATATATACAATATTCCTCAATAGCAATAACAATTTCATGTTAATGAAGACCCATCTTACTCTCCTGAATACCATCAAAAAGATGCCGGTCCTATTTTGCTTCAAAGAATATTGAAATGTATCGAACCAGTTCTTCGTAAGGAACAGGTGAGTATTCGACCAATTCATGTGCTCACTTTTGATAATCAAAACAAACAAAGATTTTCTTTGGAAGGTTTTAACAAAATAAGGGGTTCCAGCTTTAAGTTACTAAACATAATTAAAATACTTTGTAGACTGCTGTAGTAGCGTAAGGTATTAAATTGCCGCAAACTTGAATCACCATTCCGCTTGATAACTGAGCTCAAATTAGCTTACTTCCTATAAATACTTTCTTAGTCTATTGGACCATGAGATCAATGGTACAATTGACTTTGTCGATGATATTTGCCTAATATCACATACGACGAATGAAAAGTGCAACTGTCTTAAAGCGCATTCGGTTGTAAGAGAATAAATCAGTATTAACTTTTTCAACAAAAAGATGCATCCTGTTCCGTATATCAACAATAAAAGCTAATAATAAAAATGGATAAATACAAGTGAAGTAGCTCACCATTTGAATGAGTTCTGTTTAGTTGACATTTGTTATTTAGCAAATAGATTGGCTAACAACTTACATGATGATACTTCAACAGAAGAAATACGCATGCTCTAAAGTCGTTTAAACCAATAGCAGTGTAGCGTGAAGTCTTCTCCGTGGTATTAATCCGTGGTCTAACTGTGGCCTTCGTTTGTATAAGATCTGTTTTATTGCCGAAAAAATGATAAGCGTTTCAATAGTGCAACGAATTGTCATAAAATTTGAAATGAAACTTTGAAAACCCGGTACTGTAACTCATATTTTATTAAAAGAAGCATTTCTAAAATGGTAAAAAAGAT
The DNA here is from genome assembly GCA_910594885.2 of Bibio marci. NCBI lineage: Eukaryota > Metazoa > Arthropoda > Insecta > Diptera > Bibionidae > Bibio > Bibio marci. Next base: position 59,236,008 of record OU343114.1, read on the forward strand.
GTTGATTCGTGCGATGGCTGAAACCGTAAAAATAGACATCATTCTTCATTAAGGCGAATTTTACATAAGAATTTAAAAAAAAAAATTTTGTGTAAAAATGGTGCGTAAAATTCTCGACGTTTCTAACCAAGTATAACTACTCAGTGTTAAAACATCCACCGGTTCGCTTAGGTCAAATTTGTATTTAAAGTAACAAGATTTCCAACCGTTTTTACCTGTGAAAGAAAAAGCTGCATACAAGACTTTCAGCATTGTTCCGAACAATGTAAAATTCGCATAGTACGGTGCAGGGATTCTGGAGGTGGACCATATATATTGAAGGTTATAATAAATAAATACGTATATGTATTTTAAAATTAAATGTTTTACGGCATTATAGTCTCGTTATTTTATAGCCACACCTCTTATATTTCGTTTATGATTTGACAATACTAAATAATATAATATATAATAAATTTAGCAATAATAATGGTTAATTAGTCTGATAACTGCATGAATTTGATAACATGTATATGTAATATACATAAATACAGATATACACCTTTACTACTCGCATACAATTACAGATCCAGATACACATAGTATTATATAAATAATTATGATAACACAATTGTGCATATATACGAGAATGAGAATGATAAATTTATGTTTTTATCAACATATATATATCAATTGATCAATACGTCATCAGCATAATCAAATTGAAATCATATGACAGTAAAATTTTATTTTACATCATACTTTGTATATGTGTATAAGTAATTCGTAGCATAATGTCAAGTGCATTTATTATGTTTATGATGATTACAAAATGTATAATGTTATGTAAGAGTTGAGTGTAACATAAATAACTAACAATATGAACGCACAACATTTAATATAGGTTAATAATGCAGATTTTTGTTGTTTTACATAATTTTTTTTAATATAGTAATACAATATATTCATCGTATAAATCCATGCGGTCAAATTTGATCTTTAAACAATATTATAAACAACCATTGTAAAATACTATAATTAAAATTATAAAAAAAATATGAGGGCACTTTGGGTTTAAGACCAACTAACATTTTTTATTTGGTGTAGTCAGTTTGATTGTTTTGATAGTCACATAGATAACCGAAATACAATGTAACAACTAATTCAACAAATACATTTAGCTCAAAAAATATGCTCCAATTAGCTCTACGAACATTAATGATTCAAATATGCTGTCAATCAGATGATGTTAAAGGGTTAACTAAGTTTATATACCTATAATATAAACGTAATCAGTTATAATATAAAATAATTAAATTTGAAAATGTTTACAACATTAATAATTACGTACAGTGTGTTTTATAATTTTTATTTACAATAACCGATATTTTTGTGTGGGTTCTCTAATAATGTTGATAATAGGAATGTTATAATTATTTTATTAATTACTACTTATTCATAATATATAGCCATCCGGCTATGTTCTCCTCTTACAAATTCTATAAAAGCTTTGATACAAATCTCAAAAATGGCTTGAAATGCTAAAATGCAAAGATGTAAAAGATTCAAACCAGTTTCAAGTTAGAGCAAAATCTTCAGGTAACAGTATTGTTTGAATGTCTTTCCGGTATATTTAATAAATTAGAATTAAGTACTACTGCCGATTTTTAGAATTTGAATCATATTTCCCAGACAGTACAGTATTTTCGGAATTTCTTTCAACTATATTTCATAATTTGGAATTCGATATTTCAAAGTACAATTGAGAAATTGTGTAAGATGAGCATAATCTTCAGGTCGCAGCTTTTATTGTTTTCTGGAATACTGAACAAACTTTAGATTTCAGTATTTCAAACCAATTTTAGAAGTTGATACAGACGAGTATAATCTGCAGGCAGTAGTGTATTTTCTTAATTCTTTTCTAGTATATTTAAGAACTTAGAATTGTGTATTTTAGGCCACTATAAATACTACTGTCTTCAGATTTTGCCCGCTAATCAAGGGCACCTGATAATATGGAAAAAGTGTGTGGTTTCGTGGCAAACAGTTCTCTTTGTATGTCACTGAGAATTATTATTTATATATTTTGAAAATCAAACGCTTCGATGCAGTTTCTGATGTTTCTTTGGTAATGCATACAATAATAACTCGCGCTTATTGTTCGAAGAATTTTCGTAGTGTCTATGTTTTAAATCATGTGTTCAATCCCCGAAATTGTGAAATTCATATAAATATTGCTATTTTTCAGCTGCGACCTAACATTTGTAATGGAATAAAATTATGGATATCTTTTGAAAACATAGGGTTGAACGTTACAATCAAAGATTAACAGTGTTTACACACACCATTATGGGCACATCAGTCATAAAAATAATATATTTAAATGTTTCGATAATACTATTATAGATCAATTAATGAATTATTATATAATCTCATGCAGAGTATATTTATCAACTTGACAATTATATTAATATTTGGTAGATGCCATAACCTCCAAGTGGAGCTTATATTAACATATATGCATTGCTTAATATACTTAGTTTGCATACATTTAATAGCAGTGGATTGTGTTTGTAATTGATATAATCTAACAATAAATTTAAAAAAGAATGTTTTGTGATAATTTTTTTTTTATATAGAGTGGTGCTTTGATTGGATTAAGCTTCTGTAGTTACTATACTGGCATGATGTTAAATGATTTAGCAAATTTATTTAATCAATATATACATTGATTTTATACCATTTTAATTTCCATTAATTAAAATACAATTTTTTTGTATTATTTTGTTTCCCAATTCATTATCAATACAAAACAAAACCAAATTCTGATACTTTCACAACAGAAATGAATGCATATACATTGAATGGAATCTACTACTCTGAGACCAATTCTATTAACGTTTTATTATAAATATTTACAAACAAATTATTCAAATTATTTTTTTTATTTTTAACTGTGATATGATGCGATAAACTACAGAAAAAATCATGAAACACACTGTACAATAACATTCCGGCAGGTACAAGCAGTTCTGAATTTGTGATTAAAAAAATAAAACTAAACGCACATTCACTAGTAAAAAAATATCATTATTCGTCTTTAGGCGTTATTATAATTATTATAATAAATTCAGTGTCATCATAATAACTCATAATAGAATAATGGATTTTGTAAAATTCTCAAATTATCAGTTGATGATTAATTTTTCTGTTGTTATTAATATAACAAAATATTATAATATACAACCAATACAACAAAGTCACATTCATCAATTGAAACAATAATTAATACTAATAGACAAAATTATACTCATACCTATGTCCTGTATATACAATATATATATGTTTATTATAGGTATATTTCGATAAATTTTATCAATTATAATCTATTTCTTTGATAATAATGTATATTATTATTTTTTCTGCGATATGAACAAAATAATGTGATTTACAATTACAAACTTTATTTATAGGTACTATTATAATAACAAAACAGTTTTCTTTAATTTTATTTGTGAACATTTTAAATTTAATTAATATAAAAAGTGTTTTATTTATATAAAATAATATGAACCAATTATTAATATTAATATTCTTATTAATAATTAAAAAAGGTATGTATAAATTTAAATATGTAATTATAAACGTATTTAATTTATGGTGAAATCAAATTATTATTATAAAATGTATATTATTTCAATTTTATAATTACTTGTGTAGACTGTGTTGTCAATGCTCAATATAATGATGAATCATACAATGAACATACGGAAAATGATGTACCGCCGAACTTAGAGTTACCAAAATATAATGAAAACGGCGACATTTTAGTATTTCCAAGAATAATTGGTGGATCACCAGCGCAACTTGGTGAATTTAGAGGTCAGGTAAGTGTTTCTATCATATTTATACTTTTATATTATTTTATGTAATTTATTTGCAAACACTATGTTTTTTTCCACTGATCTGTATCGTTGTACAAAATATATTTGTGTTTTGTGATTTTATCAAAAAAAAAATAGAAAACGATAATAAAACAATGTCGGCTTGAACTTGTTTTATTTGGTCATTTTAATACACTCATTTTAATTTTACAGATAATTTAAATAATTTAAATCGCTTCGCAATACATTATTAGATTTTCCGATCGTTGTTTTAAAAAAATTGATTAATAACTTAATTTGTTACTGCTTACTGATGATCTTATTAAAATGGAAAATATTTTTTAAATCAGTAATTGAGTTTCGACGACGGTTTAGTAATGAATGAAGGTAAAAATAAAATAAGGAATTACTTTTATTTTAACCGAATAACAATTAATTTTTTAAAACATTCTCTTTTACCTTGATATATTGCAATCTTTTAACATGCCATCGGAATTATAGGATTTGTTGAGGAAAGAGAAAAACGTATCTTAGTACCAAATCCGGAGAATTTTGTGATTGAGGAAGTAAACGTCGCTCATGGAATTTTTGACCATGGAAATTTTGATTCCTATACTGGTGTATTATCGTGATGAAAATGTGGTCGGTTTTTCTCGACTTCTTCGTTCGAATGGTTTAGTCTAACATTTAATAATATCCATCGTTTATTTAATTTTCGCTTCTTCAAAATAGTCAATGAATATTACATCATGTGCCTGCCAAAATACAATTGCCATAAAATCTTACCAAATGATGGAAATTTTGCAGTTTACGCCTCCACCAGTTTCAATCCAACTGCTTTGACTTTTGTTTCTGGTACGAATAGTGATGAATTCATGTTTCATCAATTTTTACGAATCGACGACAGATATAATGATTTGGATTACTTTTAAACAAACAGTGATTTAAAGTTTGCACACCAAAGCGTTTTACATATATTGACCTATTGTGTGAGCAAATGCGGCGGAATTCATTGTAAAAATCCAAATATTCGTATAAGACCGGGATTTGATGATTGGTGCACTTGATAGAGATTGTGTAATTATTTTACATTATATTAATTACATTCGTACGATTTAGAATATAACATATTGACCAAATGTCATCTAAACGCGACCGAAGATATGTTTTAATCACGTTTCATTTTCAGCTATTTGCCATTCCATTTTATACACATTGAAATTCCAATCATTAGTCAGCTCTTTTGGTCGACCTGGTGATGGTAATTTTTTTTTTTTTGTACTTAATCGACCACAACGAAATTCAGCAAACGGCTTATGAAAACTCTACTTTTAAACAAACATAAATGGTTTAATCTTGAAATTCATTTTTTTCCAATTTGGAAAAATAAAAAAAAGTTATTCATTTTCATTGACTTCCAAAAACTAAATTAATTGAAAACATATTTTTCAGAAATTTTGTATGCAACCTTTTAAATTATGATCGATGTCAAACGGATTAGCTTTTGTGATAACAATGTTATTTAGATATTTACTTTACTTATAAAACCACTCAGGTACAAACAGCTGTCTTCTTATAACGCTGTTTCAAAAAGTGTGCCTTGATAGATAACGAAAACTTGAACATAAATTCGAAACGCTTCCGATCAAATCTTATATACCTTGCGGTATAGAATTATATGAGTTCCCAGAAACTTCCAACGAAATTTTTATATAACCAGACCTCAGAACTCCACCACTTTTGTACGATTCATTTTTTCAGTTTATGAAATCAAAAAATATGATATTGGGCGCTACATATACGAGTATATTCAAAGATTATAATGCCTCCAAACATTATTTATAAGAATATAATTAAATAAATCAGGCATCTCTGAAAACAAAATTATGTGTCACATTTGGTGAATTGTTACCAACTTGAAGTGCAGGGCAGACACAATAGGCAAATAGTCCTGCGAGTGTAAATATTTTAAATTTACAGTATAACTCTACCATTTCATATAATTGGTAAAATTGTATTGATAAGTAGTTGAAAATTGACACAATAAAAACAAGTGCTAGCGAATTTCTGAAAATCCGATATAGACAATCTTCTTGACAAATTTGACAGTTTATCATACATTTTTGGTTGTAACTTAATACATTTTCATAAAAAAGAGGTTATAAGAACGGTTCTTAGTGAAGTTGAGCATAACCATAGGACATTTTTATAGACCATAGCTTTCAGGAACCAGATAAATTCCCTATAAATGAACTAGTGTCTAGTTATGAGTAATGTCATTTCACACTTGTATGTCATATTTTTTAAATTTGATTTGTGAAATATCCAAATCGTTTTCCTTGAAGCATCAGGTCATAATCCTAATGTATATCAATTTACAAGAATTGGTTGAGAAAAATATGCTGGGTATACATCTGCCAAAACTTTAATGGGAACTTGTTTTATAATTCTATATTTATATCCACATTAAAAATTCCACATAAATTGGATGATAAATATCCCGATTTGCCTGATTACTCGAAACTGGTATGGGAAAATGTCCTGGTGTTTATGAATTTGATTAGTAACCATTACTATTTATAATCCCATGTCACATCTACATTCAAAATTCCACAAAAATATATTAATAAATATAGTAACCTTTTTTAGTCTGAGAAGCTCGCAGGATAGCAATTTACCCATTATTTAAGCACAAATTCATTTCATAACTTTTCCATATTTAATGTAAATAAGTTTCATTCAAATTTGATGAGTAATGCCCTTCTTCATTCCTCATTATACGAGTCATTCAAACCATAAGAGTTGACGAGAATATATGATGGCGTTGTAGTAAACCGCTGCATTATTATATAAGCTTGTACAATCTTAAACAAATTCCATATTGGGTTCATTTTATAATTTTTACAATACGAACATATTTATAAAATTATGTGATTTACTTATTAATTAACATTGTTACCGCACACTTCTTTACCTAAACTATATCATTAGCTGTCGGTAGCAAATATTGTATCTTACCTTTGTAAAAATTTTATAAATGAAACATCTACACAGAGTATGAAAAACCACTTATTTTCATGTTATTAAAACATTAAAATGTTATAAACGTTGAAACAATAATTGGTTTTTTAGGACAGATCCTGTTCACTCCTTTCCCATTTTCGCCTTAAAAATATAATATAATAATAAATAAATTTTATTTTAATATAGGTTTCAATCCAAACAGTGAGAAATCAACATTTTTGTGGTGGTACTCTAATAGATTTGTCACATGTGTTAACAGCAGCTCATTGTTTAACCGATGACAGAGGAGTTGTGACAAATCCAAATTCAGTAGGTATTTTATTTATTAATTTATGTGTAAATAAATATAGTATAGCAGTAATTAAAACTTTAATGCTATTAAAAAAAAATGATGTCAGTCTAGTAATAGTTCCAAGTACTAGAAAAACAACGCAGTACAAATATTTACTAGGTAAATACCCAACAATTCCTAATAGTTGAGTATATGAAACATATGTTTTTGTCAAATGGGTAATTTCGAAGTGTTGCTATCATCTTTATAAAATTTTAAATACATTAGATATAAAACATGTCATAACTTCATTTTCAATTTTTTTTTAGAACGGTGCGGGTAATACATTACAATGATACTAAATTCATATTGTGCCTAACTACGTCCACATCAAAATATATTTGAAAATGTTTAAAAAGTTGAAATTTTTGAGAATATAAGATTAATATAGTGTCTTATTCATTAAAATGTGAATATCTAGATTGTATGGGATGGAGCGCTCAGAAGTTATTGTTATATCTGCTACTTCTGCAGTATTGTAAGAACCGATTATATTAGTATTAAAATGTTTCTTTTTCTGACCACTCTTGTATCGTTTAAGGTATGCGAAAACTGTTAGTGTATACTTCCTTTTTACCAAAAGTAGATGCTTTTGTTGGAGCATACCCAACAATGTGAGCGATGTAAGATGTTTCTGATTCAAGTTTTAAATCCAGCCATTATGATTCAGTCAAAAATGGGATCCCATTACATTAAACCGCTTTTGGCCGTAGATCATATTAAAAACTAAACACCACTGCACCTATATTGGGTTGGACGCCTGCAGGAATAAACCATCACTTCACCTCTCGCCAGTTGGTGTTCACCGCTATCAGACTATATGGAATTTCAATTAAACTCTTAATTTCCAATTTATATATTTGAAATTCTCCAGCAATATCGACAAGTTTATTTGGAATGTTCGAACGTAACAAATGCCAAATCTTATCCATGTGAGAAATATAGTTGGCGCAAAAATCCTGTCTATAACATCCTAATATTGTCTTGACGTTTAGCTAATAAATACTATATCGATAGAGTGGGTTATTAGCCAATCTATATATCTAATTTGTGGGTAAGGCATTTACTTTATGTATCAATAACTTAATCTTCTAATTTACTGAATCTAAATCGCCATTGCATTACTGTATTGAATCATTAACTAAGTTTTAAGTGGATACTACTTTCAAACAGTACCCCTTTTAGTAATTCTTCTACTCGTTATTCGTAATCATAGCTAACCCATTGTACGCCGTTCCACAATCCGTAACCTGTGGTCGCGTTCTGTTGCAACTGGCTTTGCAAAATATGCTATATCCAACATACCTACAGGTACAGAGTTAGGTTTAATAATATATTTGGTATAATCTAATGATCAGCATTTAGCATACAAACAATACAAATTATAATTTTATATAAGCAAATACTATAATTAATAAATTAAACTAATTACAATAACTATATCATAAACATACATTTTAGGTTCAAGTAATGGCTGATTCGCTGAGTATTACTACAATTACCGCATCACGTCAAGTACAACGTGTGCGATTAATATTTATTCATTACCAATATAACATTGACAAAATTTTGAATGATATAGCAATTATTCGGGTATATTAATATAAATCTATATCTGTGTTTATGGATGACTGGTATTTGGCAATGTTTTTGTATTCCATTTGGAATGACGAATGAATGTAAAAATATTGGAAATTAAGAAATTAATGTTCAATATATTGAATTAATTCGTACGATTGGTTAACATTGACCAACTGTATCTGCAGTCATCTATAAACTCGACTTATAACAATATTATAATATACTTTTTATATTATACAAATAATTACAAAGACATTTTTAATAATTAAAATTTCCAGCTGCTTCAGCCATTTATAATAACACCAACTTTAAATCCTATTAATAGAACGTTAATTTCCCCAGCACCACTAACGAGTTGTAATGTAGCCGGTTGGGGCTACACTATTGAGGTATATTGTATTTGTTGATTACATTAAATCAATATTATATGGACTAATTTTAGAATAACCGTTCATCTTCTCCATCGATTCTACTAAGAGTAAATGTGGAAGTTATTGAAACCAGAGTCTGTAATACTTCCTATAGTGGTTTAATTCATCGTGGTATGTTTTGCGCTGGTACAATGGTTGGTGGACGTGATGCTTGTCAGGTAAATTAATATTTTAACAAGAAAATAAAAAAATAAAAAATAAACCTTTTATTTTTCCACAGGGAGATTCAGGTGGTGGACTTATTTGTGGTGGAAATATTGCCGGAGTTGTTTCATTTGGTAACGGATGTGGAAGACGAAATTTTCCTGGTGTTTACACTGATGTTAGTATTTATGACGGATGGATAAATCAAATGTTGAATTGGTCAGGTAATTCACAAAGCCAAGTACCAAGGCCAACGACTGTTATACCAAGAGGTGATGGAACATTAATTTCACTCTCTATTTTTACTCTATTGTTATCCATAGTATTGCCATTTATAATTAAAAATTAAATTTATTATTTAATTTATTTTTTGTAATTTTTATGTTATTGTTATTTTATGGTTGTTTTTTAAAATAAGTTAAAAAATTATTATTTTTTACATATTATTTTGAATTTGGTTGTTTTTTTTATATGAAAATTTAAATTTAAATGTGACATTTTTAATATTAATTTAATTTATATTATATTTATGTATAAATAGTATTGACATTTTGTATTATAAATATTTTGGTGTTCGTCTATAATTATTATTTATATATCGATTTATGAATTGATACACGCCTGCTTCTGTGGATGGCCAAAGAAAAAACAAAAATCTTATTGCTAATTCGATTTTGTAAGAACAAAAATCTAGAGAAGATGGCTGCTCTATATTTTATTTATGTATTGTGTTATCTCATCAAAAACCGCATAGTTGACACATCAGAGATCAAACAATAGTGTGGCGTAAATACACTCAAACAGGTGTTGTTTTTGAAAAAAAAACTCATTTTTAATTTAGAAACATAAATAATTAAATAATTTGATAAATTCGTTAATTGCAGTACAATTGGTAAATTGTTATATACTCCCATGCGGAGTAATTTATCAGCTTGACTGTAATGAAAGGGTTATTAGATGACATCAAGCTTCACTTGGAAAAAAAATATGCCCAAAGTATTGAACGAAAGCGCAAGAATAATAAATCATCTGGAAGAGATAACTTGCCAGCCGAACTCTTTGTACATGGTAACATACATTATGGTATCAAATGCTCTAGCTAATTGTTTAAGTTGTGAATAATGAAAACGTGCCAGTCGAGAGGATGTATTGATATTCCCTATAGATGGATAACTTTATTAAACATAGCCTATAATGTATTTCCAAATACAGTGGAATTCTATTCAATTGCATTCCCATTCAAAAAAAAAGTTCTTTTCAAACCTATATTATTGAAATGTACGTAAATTTATCGCTATTTACCATTTACCAGACAAACCTAAATATATGGTGGCGAGGCAACTGTAAATACATCATAAATCCGAGGTCAAACTGTTATTATTGGAGAATATAATTTTTAAATTGTCAATATTTTCGTGTAATTATTGGTATCGTTGTGGAAAATGATAATGAATAGGAAATGCGCCGTTGGATAGCATTGGAAACAGATGCTACTCCTACTACTTGCTAAAAAAATCCAATTCTAATCAAATACATTATAACGAGATCTAAAGTGAAAGCTGTATAAAACTTATACGGTGAATCAAATATTGTCAAAACAATTTAAATCAATAGTAGATCGTCTCATTTATGAAGGATAAACATATGTCAATAAAATACTGTTGTAGCGTTGAGTAGTGTACAGAAGGGTGAGTGAGATCCGGAAGACCTAAGGCTAGATGGCTAGATGTTGGAAAGTCTAATCTATACCAGGAATAATTTGAATACACTTCAATTAATATTGTATAATAATAAATAAATATAAATATCGTAAATATAAATTTATCACATTTATAATTATTTAAATGTACCTACAGTGAAAAATCGCGTAAATTATTTGTATTAAAAGTGAATTTAATTATTAATTTTAATGTTATGATTATAGAAACAGTATTGAGTTTGTAAAGGATCACATTAGCGTGACTATCAAAAATTTTATGTGTTATAACTTATATGATGAATGATATGTTAGTTATTATAATATCATAATTGGTTCCGAATTGTATGATTATTCATGAATATTAGGTCATCTCATCAGACTATATCAACCAACTTGTATGTCATGAATACTAGAAACACATTGAATATATATCATATTTTATGTTTAAAAGTTCTTACGAATTATAAAAATTATATTGAAATTCATTCGAAATTTACTTCACATTTTATTATATCAATTTCTTAAGAAGTACTGCTGTACAATCGTTTATCACTTAGTTAATATTAATTTGGAAATATTAATTAATGACGAGTACCACGAATACATGTTCAATTTAATACTATATATTTATCGTCAAAGTAAATCTAATTTCCAAATTAATGTTACGTATTAATTTTAATTTTAGTCAATGTGCTTGCGATCATTATATGTTAATCAGCTTTGTGTTTTTCTCATAAAAATATGCAAATGTTAAGATGTCAAAAACTCATTGTTCGTCTAAGCAAGGAATATAATCAAGACTTTACACTTATATGCGAACTTGTTAGCATGAAAATGCTCAAGTAGCTTTCAGACGCATATGTAAACAAAGTGTAATGGATTAATACAAATTCCCGAATCTTAAGTTGAATTGGTGTTTCATGAATTTAGGATTTAATGGATAGTCCGTTGAATTGGGCATGTGACACATCTCATATGTAAATAAATCAATACACAGTGTTGTACGTACAAATTTTGCGAAGACTAAAAACATTTTCAAAGACTTTTTATATTATTAATTAAACAAGAAATTGTGTAGAACTTTCAAGCATCAACACACGTGCATATGTATAAAATTTGAATATGCGAAAATTGAAACAGTGACAGCTATAGAGGGTTAAATACACACATAAATTGTAGTTTTATTTATACATTCATGTTTAATACTTTTATATTTATGTTTTTTTATTTTTATCTAAATCCCATCGATAAGACTAATTTTGAATTAATATATATTTTGCAGTAAGTAACTATAATATAATAAGATTTATTTTGCATAGTAAAATGAATGTGGTTTATTGTATTTTCCATAGAAATTATTCATCAAAAAATGGGTAAGTGAAATAGGTGAGATAGTCTATCATCATATGATATGGAATGTGCACAAAATATATGAGTTAATATTTATGTAATGATTTTGAAAGAAAATCAAATTACATAAATAATTTAAAATTTTTATCAATATTTACTATTTTTAATTTAATCAGTGCGGTCGGTCGGTCGGTGCTGTGTTTGACATAAATTAATCCAACGAAACAAAGAATGATAAAATTAATTTTTTTCCATATTATATTCAACGAAATCAATTTTATTTAATTTACAAGTTTTTCAATTGTGGTTTTGTGTGAATTCAAATAAAATTTATTTATAAATTATTTCTTTACAAAATGTTTTATTCTAAATTGATTTTAACAAATTTCATAATATTTTTTGTAACGAAAATTGGTAATTATTAAATTTTTACATATTATTTAAAATTAGTAAATGATAATTTTATAATATAGAGTAAAATGTATTTATAATTTGTACAGTTAATTGTGAAAATAATAAAATAGTAGATAATAGTCAAATACCAAAATTACCATTACCACAATATAATGATGATGATGGTAGTATTATATTTTTCCCACGTATAATTGGTGGCACGCCAGCCCAACGTGGTGATTTTCCAGGGAAAGTAAATACTATCAAATTATAATTTTTTTAATACTCATAATTTCATACATTTTATTTCTATTGAAATTATAAGATTTCGCTACAAACAAGAAATGGATTTCATATTTGTGGTGGTACAATTATTCATTTAACACATGTTTTAACGGCAGCACATTGTGTAACTGATAGTGTTGGTGTCGTTTATCATCCTGTATTTGTAAGTTTTGACTTTTTTAAAGCCTAATAAAAAATTTATAAAACTGATATGATCAAAAATAGCTCGAACTAGTGCAATACAAACATCGACAACATTTATTAAGTTTTCAATTTGATGCATCTGGTTTGTTTAGATTTCTACCAAAATTCTGCTTAATAAGTCATTTAGTACATGTTTGACAGCGATCAGAACTAATTTGTTTTCACATTTCTATTTTTACAATAGAGAAATTATTATACAAAAATTTTGCAGGAAATTTTGAGTTAAAAATGAAATCAACTACATTGAAATGTAAAACTGTAAAAAATTGTTATGGAGATTGTTGAGGTTAATGAAAACAATTGTTATACAGTCTGTCTGATAAATCAATTCTAAGATGGTTGTGCTCACGAACACGCTCTTGATCAGTCTGATTGATGGTATAGAAAATCTCCAACATCTACCCAGATTAGCGATATATTCTCCAACTTGATCTGTCCAATTTAGTGTTTTAATAAATATCATTCATAAATATCAGTTGGGAAAATTGAAGATGTAAAAGTGGAATTAAAAATAAATCTTACAGAATAATATGCAAAATTAATTTAATAAAATAATATGAATGATCGGTTTGTCAATCAATTAAAATATACTGATTCATCAAAATGTGAAATAAAACAAATCAATAATGGTGATGCAAAACTATCAATAAATAATTAAAAAGATGGTTGATCACATTGGAATATCATATGGTTCAATACAATACAAAGGACGAATTGGAGTCGAATAAAGTAAATTCGAATAACGAACTGATGTAAATAAAAAAATAACGTTTTTGATAAGTACTTAAATATACGCGTATGCATTGTTCATCAAATGGAGACGACTTTGCAGGAGAGAAAATTAATATTTAATTCATGTAATGTTCTATTTATTGTATTTCGAACTATTTTTGATCAGATTAGTATATTCATTATGAGTTTATATATGAAATAATTTTGTTGTACAATACAATAGTTTCAATTAATTGCCGATGATTTATCAATTGCACCAAGTACACCATTACGACAAATTCGATTAGTGTCATTAATATTTGTGCATCCTGAATATAATATCAATTCGATATTAAATGATGTTGCAGTTATGAGAGTAAGTATGATTTATAATTTTAAGTAGTTATCAGTTATTTATTGTTCATTTGAAGTTATGCGCTTTATTACTGTGTAAAAATTTTATTAATTAATTAATTTTAATTTGAGCAACTATAGTTTGATAACATTGCAGGCAAGTTATAATTACTCCGTATGTTGATCGTATAATACACTTAATTCAATTAATTTCAGTTAATCTCTGAAAAGCGTTCAATAACAAAAATATATTTACTTTCTGCACAAATTTTACCTTCTGCGCAAACATAATGCTGACACTGAAAATCATTTACGTGACAAATCACAAATATTCAAGTTACATGCGCTTAGAATAAAAAAAAGAGTCTATTCCTAATGCAACTAAAATATGGGAGGTACCCAGTATATGAGGTTATATGAATCAATTGACATCATTCTTATTGCGGTTAAATATTAATTAACATGACGTATTAACGAATTTAAGATGAAAAAATTTCCTTTACAAAGAGAGTAAAAATTGATTCGAATAACTCCAGGCGCCCCTTTTTATGTTCATCATATTGGATATGCCATTTGGTATTTTGAAAATTAGACAGGTTTGAGTACTTTTAGGCCACTTATAATAATGTTAAACTGGTAAATCTTAAGCTTAAATTTATGGATCCGCACATCTGTAATACCGTTAAGGAATTTGCAAAGAAAATGTTTGAACGAGTATACTTGTCATAATGCGCAGTAGGGTTAAAGAATATTCATTATGAAAATATTTTCTCATACCGGTACTGTAATTGAAAACACAATCTCCAAATTGATTGATATGAGCTCTAACCACATACCAAACACATATGGAAAACATACTATATCTATGATATATTTTGCTGCTATCGATGTATAAAAGTAAGGTAAATTTATTATTAAACTGTTTTAAAATTAATTGATGGATTTCGGCCATTGAATCATACAGAAATTGTTATCTTTCACTGTACAAAAAGGTCACCATTTAAATTTTAAACTAAATAACTCTACATACATATTTTAATATTGAAGTTTTATATTATAATTTGATACTAATTATTTTAAATATACTCAAGACACATGGACCATTTTTAACAAGTAATACATTAGCACCAATTTCAAGAGCTACATTTATTCCGCCTGCTGGTACTAGTTGTGATGTAGCCGGTTGGGGAGCCACTGAACAAGTAAGTATACACAATATTCATATTCTCTTATATCTGTTAATGTTAACAATCAATTACACAGAAATATAATATGGTGTCTAATTTAACGATAAATAACGTTATGCTAGTATAGCTGTTGTTAGGGATAACGCATAGGTCATGGCATTGATAATAGAATTATTTATTTTTTTAAGTATCCATTAATTACTAATGTAAACAGTATATAGTCATTTAGTAGTTAAAAATCATTATAAAATTGTAATAACATATAAACGTCAAATTTATAAAATTATTATTCACTAAATAAGTACTATAATGATTGTAAACATATAATTTAATGCACTGAAACGGCAATAATTGGTACGATATAGAAAGAGAAGTATTTAGCTGAGTTTCACAATATTTATTTTAACATGAAACATATTATAATATATATGGACAATCAATAACTATATTTATAATTTTGAAAATGAAGGACAACCTACGATAACCCCTGTGCCTAATTAATGTATAGTAATAATAATAACTGTAATATTTCAGCCTATATTCTCGTAACTTGGGAGAGCGAATCGATCAGTTCAAGGCAGATTTTAAAGAGCAAATTTAAAGAATCCGCGATTCATTTCTTGAAATTTCCACTTCCATTTTAATGTAAGACAGTAGAGATCAGAAAATTCACAAAAAGTATTAAAAATCCCATAATCAAATTAGCTCTGTAATGTCAATGTAACGGATGAAATTTAATTTCTTATCCAAATAAATACCAAGATCAAAGATTGTTTCATCATATGAATAAATTGTTGTGGTTTTATTGTGTGTAAAGTCAATCACCTTACATTTGTCAACATTTATAAACATGTGATTGTTCACTCACCGTATAATTATGAAAAGCATACAAATCATTCGCTGAACAGCATATGCAATATTTTTAACTAAAAATTTTACATCGTCATCATAAATTTTACATTCAGAATTCCTATAATTATACATAATTAAAGATTCAAACAAATTTGGATCATGCATTCCAAAGATTGTAAATCTTTTGAACGGATATCTTTTATATTTTTAGCTATTGGTCTTTAATTTATAACAATAACACCTATCGCCCCTTTTTGTAAAGAGAAATACCAAATGACTTCTTATATTGATATTAGGGAAAACGGCAATTCTTAATGACCTATTAAATAAAATGGAAAGTGAGAATGCAAAATTTTCATTGCACTATTTCAAAATCACCGATCAGTAACAGGACGACCATAAGCGCAATCGGTTTTTACCCTTTAAAATGATATCGTAAACATTGTCAGTGTCAGTGCTAATAATAAAATTAATATTACACAAATAATCAAATGATTGTATATGGGCTACAGTTAACGTTAGTATCATTTACTCCTACACCTTAATTAATATCAAAAGAAATTTTGAAATAATCTTCAAATAAATTACTACTGATCACTTTATGGTTAATATAAATTAATCCAAAATTGAATAGTAAATTATAAAAAAATTATTATTATATAATTAATTAAATTTTTTTGTTTAAGAATGGCCCAGCATCACCGATATTATTAAGAGTTCAAGTTTATATAATCGGTACCGATGTGTGTAACAGTACAGAATCTTATAATGGTTTTATTTTACCTGGAATGATATGTGCTGGACATATGGCTGGTGGAAGAGATACGTGCCAGGTAAATTTTAGTTATATTTATTTTTTGATTGTTACAGTTTGTTACTCAGGCAATTACTCAACACAAACAATACATATTTAAATTGTATTGATAAATTAATAATAGTTTCTTGTATTGGTTTTAAAAGGGTGATTCCGGTGGTGGTCTCATTTGCAATAATTTACTAGCCGGTGTTGTTTCATTTGGTTATGGTTGCGGGCAACCAAATTTTCCGGGCGTATATGCAGATGTCAGTATGTTTAATGATTGGATAGAAAGTGTATTGTTTTGGTATGGTCATCAGAGTGGTATTCCAACGCCAACTACTGTTCTACCGTTTGGTGGTGCTAAATCAATAATTTTGTCATCATTATATTTGCCAATATGTTTAATATTTTTAACAATTACTATATGAAAAATTATTAATTAATGTTTGAAAATTATATTCTGTGATAGAAGAATGTGTATGTAGTTTTTATTAAATATATAATAAAATTTAATATTCTTAAGTTATTGTTCTTTTTAAATTTGCAATAGAACGGCATTGGATTTGGATGATGTAAAACTCGCTCTCTGAGTATAAAATTTTTACTTTCATAACAATGCAAATCACATTTGAGACAAACGTATATAGAAACGCAATTCAGCTATATTCTCATTATCATATGTACTGCAGGTAGCCCCAGTTTGTAACATCCGTCTTTGCCAATGCTGAGTTCACTGTCGAAAATGTTATGGATATGATATTTATGATTTTGGTCTCCATTACCATACATTATTTATTTGTATTTCGTTGAAATAATTGATATATTGTGCGATTGTTAATTTCACTAGAATACTTACTTACTTAATGAATGGCGAACGTATCTGCATATAACTTCTTCCAATAAATTGTAATGGATCCTAATATCACCGTTTTCTGAATAAACCATATATAGTCATTTAGATCTGTTCATATATCTATCGACTCCCATTCTACCTTCTTGAAGACTATTCAACAGTTTTTTAATTTTTAATATTGAGTGTACTAATGGCTTTTACAGCTTGCACTTTAGATCTCGTTGTAGTGTTTAATATAAATTTTGTGTAAATGCATGGGTTGGTATTATTGGTAATTACAGTGTTACAGATCAAACAATTTGAAGGATACGCTCTTTGGAGAGAAGTTATCTTTTGTGTAATTGAACCGAAGGAAACCATTTCCAGCATTTATGTTCTGATATCTTTATGTAAGTGTACTGCTACAGTTATACAATACGTACTCGTTAATAGTTCTGAGTAAAGCGTTGCATGTATAATATATTTAAGCACAGCAAAATTTGTGAATATCTCTTCGATTACTTTCTTCCCATAAATTATCGACCTTGATATTAATAATGATAAAGCTCCATCTGATTTCACTTGTAGAGGGAATGGTACAAAGGATTAAAAAGTAGAGATTTTGATGTCAGAAGCAAAGAAGCATCAAGGTATATAAAAAATCTATAAAATGGAGTAATGCTTAGTTCCATGTAGAAAAAATTTAACATATTTTTCTTTTTTATCATATTTGAAAGCCTCTTTTTCCTTGGTTGTATGCTAAGTTCTAATAGAGAATGTTCGCGACAGTTGCGATCAAATATAATATAAAAGGAGAGATGTGGTCTATATCTAAATACTCAAGGGTAATAGAAAAAACCAATGTGTACAGTGATAATGCAATAGCCTATATTGAATATTAATGATATATTTATAGAAAAAAATGGTCTTTTGCATGCGGCCATCATATTATAAAACGATATCGAATGAAGACTGTCAATATATATAGATAAGAGATAAGAGTGCAATATAACGTTGCATATAATAAAAATATAAATTTTAGTGCATAATTTCGTGTCTATTAGTATCGGTATATTTTTTTAAAAATTATGATTAACCCTAGTAACACTGTCCGTAGTTTGTCCGCAAAATTTCCGCATTATATGTACTAGTCCATAGTTTCAATCCGAAGAAATATCTATGGATTTTTTACGGATGTCCGCTGGAATTTTATATGATGAGTGCAACCGTGTCCATGGATTTTTATAAAAAATTTCCTTGGATTGTCCGTATATTTCCGATGATTATTTCTATGGATTCTCCTAAGAATTATATTTGTCGTTGCTATCATTCCATAGAATATTCATAGAATTTATATTCATATTTTTTGTGCGCAGATCCACGAATTTTGACAAAAATATCTTTGGATCGTCAATGTATTTTGGCAAGTAATATCCGTGAATTGTTCGTATTAGTAAAATTAATTTTCTTATGAAGTTGATGCCAAATCGTGGTTTTATTCAGTTTAGTACCGATAGACAAGAAGTTCTATGAGCACGGAATGAAGATGCTGAACGATGCCAAAAAATTCATCGATTGTACTTTTTTGTAATATACATGAAACAAAAACGGCGCATAAAATCCATGAAAAGTCGCACAAAATTTCTAGGAAATATTTAGATAATCAAAATATAATTTAAAAGAGTCGTTTCAACAAAAAGAGTGATGATTATATCTAAATAAGCGAAATATAAAAAATTTGAAATTTGATAATTGGTGAAATAAATTATGAATACAATACCGCGAATATATGTTGGACATATTACCCTGACAATTAAAGATTTCAATTGACCTAATATTAAGTGGAATATCTATGTACATTCTTCGGACAAATTCTAATATTTCTTTTCCATTTTTCTCATTTTTCAACAAATTGTTCCTAGGGAAGTACACCTAAAACAAAAGATAACTTAATCGGAAATAACGCATATGGCACAATTATTGCCTTGAAATTAATTATTTTATATTACAATAAATATTGTGGTAATTTAAAATTTTTTAATTTATTGAACCGCATGCAATTAATAAATAATTATAATATATTAATTAATACAAATATTTCATTTCATCCGTCCAAATATTTGAATGTTTTTGTAAATTGTACTTTATTAGCATACCTTTTGTTGAATACGTTATAGTACAAGATTGTTGGTTGTCGAATCTTGTACGATAATCTGCAGACGTGAAGATACTGCCACAATATTTTCAATTTACTTTCGTTAACCCCGTTTCATTAGCCCATTTCCATTTTCTCGTAAGGTGAGAAATAATACAAAATATATACGGAGTATGTTGTTTATCAACTCTTATAAACTAAAAATATATAAAGAAAATGTATTTTGAAAATAAACAAAGGATTCTACGTTGTGTCTACGGTCATCATATATGTCCACCACAACACGCCATTTAAACAATTAATACATTTCTGCTATTAGTAATGTATATTTATAACTTTATTAGTATATGGTATTTATTTACGATGATTTAATTAAATAAATAGAGATAACAATAATTTCCGGTTTATTATTGCACCTAAATTATAGAAGAAATTATAAAATTTATACCAATTATATTGTGATGGAAATTATGATTGTCATGTAATGATTATAATTACATCAAAACAAATAGGGTAAGTTATATAGTTACGGTTTCCTTTGTCCAAAATATTGTATTGTTTTAAAGTTGCGACGTTTGTTTTGTACCATTCAAGCTACTTACTTAATGGAAAAAATGATTTGTTTATGCGAACCTCCTCCATCTATACTTTCTTTCCATTAATTTTATTATTTGTGTACAGCTGCTTTTACAGTATCCTTTTTACATTTAAAATTTTGTGGAAAAACAGATTATTTAAATTTCTCGAGTAGTTTAAAGATATATGAAAATTGTAACTTAAACTTTGATTTGAACATTTAGATGGAATTTTACCAAATTTTGCTGAACCCCATAACGCCTACAAGTTCCATTACAATCTGCTTCATCCAATATATATTTTTAATAAAACATTTTTCCCAATTTTCTTTAAATGTTGAAATTAAGCATTTAATCATAAGTTCTGCGGTATAGTGTAGAAAGTTATGTGTTCATTATGCAAGAGCAAACAAATAAAATAAACAAATGTATTCAGAAGATTTTATTCCATCGAATTACCAGTTTTACAGATAGATATCACATAGACTCTCTGAACAGCACCGTTTCACAATTATATTAAGTTGTCGAAACATTATTTGATTCTTGGACGACAGTTTCAAAAGTTGAGAATTTGTTTTAGCTAACAATGGTAATTAAATTCAATATAAAAATATTTATAATATTGCAAAAATAAGCATGTTTTTATTTTAAATAAAAAAATACACCAAGTCATATTTGTGCAATTATTGTTGATGAAATGATTTTGATAATATTAAATTGTGAAATAAATTTTATACAATTTTTTCCTGTGACCAAGTCTAAATGGGTATTAATGAATAATTTTCGGGATATGTTGTATTCTTTTATGTCAATATACGCATTGATTATTTACTGCGAGTCGATTTTAACAATTATTTTCTTTTAATAGTTTTAACAGTACAATTATTACAAATTATTAAAGAAATTTATATGGAAGGCTATTGCAGCGTATTACATCCAGGCTATAAAATTATAATACCTCGATATATAGTGAAAAGTGTGATAACTGTAATCAAGGGATTCATGAAGGGAAAGCCGTAAGTATAGAAGAATGGTGTACATAGGTATAAAACTTTATAGTTGACGTGTTTTTATTTTCCACATAATTTATTAATTTTCAAACATAGCTTAAAATGTAAATTCTAATCTTATAAATTAATAATGACATTTATTTATTAGTTATACGAAGAAATTAAATAAAATTAATTTAATAGTCTAATTTCTAATTGTTTTTGTTCCATAATATTGTTGGAATACAATTATTTTAATTTAAAATTTATTTCGATTTCAAAAACATGCCAAATTTTCAATAATTAAAATTAAATTGATTAAGTTAATTATATTGTGGAGATGATTTTATGTATATGTACATGATATTTTATTTAACTATACCTTGACATCTTTTCTAAATACTATCACATATAAATTAAAAGGTATAAAATTTACTAAATTTAGATAATGAAATTATTTATCGATTAATTTTTATTACTAAACAATGACAATAAAGATATAATATTTTGTTTATAGTTCTTTATAAACCTCGAAAATTTATTTTAAATAGTTAATAATTGTTATTATCTGGTTGAATTTTATTGTGCATTTTGAAGGCAAATCGAATATCGAAAAATGAGCTGTTTAATTTTTTTATTAATTTTGATATATAGTAAAGAAACTGAAAATATATATTAATTTTTTTAAAAAACGTTTTTATATAAATTATTAAATTAATTATTTTTAATATAATTTTTTATATATAGTTACTATAATTGTTGCGTCACCTAACTTATCTAAATTAACAGTTTTACAAAACTTTAATGTAAATCAATATTCTAATGTAAATCGAATTGTGGGTGGAACTCCAGCATCAACTGGTGAATATCCTGGTATTGTAAGTATATTTATATAAGTTTAAATTACTATATGGATTTTCTTAAAATCAAAATATTACATATTTGATTCCATATAATAATGAACAAATGGTAACTCAATTGAGTAATTTTCAGTCTTCAGTATGAAAGAGTTTTAAGAGTCGTGATTTTGACATATCATTAATAAACTTCTTATAATGTTCAAAGTAATTGAAATGAAAGCATTTATTGAATGTAGATAATTCGAAAAAAAATGGCACTGAAACATTAAATGTTTAGCTATGTAGTTAAATTCTTACATGTTGTTAGAAAAAGTGAAGGAAAATGCTTGTTTAAACACAAATCGTTCAAAAGAATTTTTGCGTATCCAAAAGTGATTGGCGATGAAAAACGGATTATAATCCTAAATAATTCCAAACAATTATTTATTGTAATCTAGGAATACTAATATCTATCATCTTGCATTTCTTATGCAGTTAAATCATCTGAATAGACATTTTCTGGAACATCTACAAATATTTTGTGAACAAATTTTTAGGATTCAATAATTATTCTATCTATAATAACAATTTTCAAGACTAAAGTTATAATATAAATATGAATAATATTAATGAAATCCATATGGGCAAATCGATAAATCGAATGCGTACATTATTTAACCTAACAATGCGAAAAATACGAAATGTAATTATTATCTTTTTAAATTTCGATAAGATTTGCCATCAACGTAAAGCTGATGGAAAAGATCTCATATGGTGAGAATTTTTTTCCATAGAAAATTCGTTGCTAAATTATGTCGTATTAATTTTCCAAACAATACGAAATTGCGATGCGACAAATATTAAGAATTATTACTCTTAGAAATTGGGATGCATGAGTCAATTTAAATGCCATATATAGGTAACTTGTTGTAAAGGCATGGAATGTTACCAAAAAAAATTTAATTGAGTCCTCTTTTTCAGTTGGATTCACCTATATTTCACCTGAATAATAATGGAAGTAAATTTGTTTTTATCTATAAAATTATTCAATGCATATAAATTTAAGAAATGTAACTTTTTACAACTACTGATCGGAAATTATAAATTAAATTTAAAATAAATACTAATTTCATTCATTAAAAAAAGCAACAAATAATAATCGATTTTTAAATTAATAAATAATTTTTTTAATTTTTACGTTGTCTCTAGTATTTAAATTGACACATAAATATAATTGAAAGAATTTTATAAACACATCAAATTCTAGGTTTCAATACAAACGATATATGGAGATCACTATTGTGGCGGTACTTTAATTAGTTTCAGTTATGTATTGACAGCTGCACATTGTATTATTTATAACGATCATTTATTGCACGAAATGGAATACGTAAGTATAAACATTCATGTTGAGTTTTCAAAGTTCGGTATTGTACTGCGCCCTTATTATGTATAGCCGACAGGAAATATTGATATTTTGACATTTGCGTATAATAAAAGAGAAAAATGTCTTTCTTATTGGCTGTTGAATAAATACTGCAATATTGTAACGGACTCTGAAAATTGGGAATTAACTATTGTATATATAAAATTTTGTATTTCCAATATATCATTTTAGGTCCAAGTTATTGCAGATGATCTACGAAATGATTTACCATCGTTAACTGGAAATAGACAAATAAGATATGTTTCTGATTTTATTCCACATCCACAATTTAGTGAATCTTCAAATGCAAACGATATTGCATTGATGAAAGTAATCTATAATTAATATTTAATTTGATAAATCTATTTTATAGTAATTAAATAATTAATCAATTTTATAAATTTATCCTAGGTAAATGTTCCGTTTTTAATTAGCGCAACATTGTACCCGATACAAACAGCACAAGAAACACCAAACGATAATGAAGTATGTAGTGTTGCTGGATGGGGTCGAACACAATTTGTGAGTAACGCAACATAACAGAATATAAATTGAAAAACGATATTTTAAATTTCATCTCTATCATGTGATGTTACTTTAAGTGAAGTATATTGCATCTATCTAATATACCTTTATAATATAATACATAACTGACAGTGAAGTTTGTCAAATTATTCGGCAATGGAGTATTTAATAACAATTTCCCATAATTGGTCTGCTATTATATAAAGATAGATGATTCCTTAATTCTATCCTTTTTCATATGAATGATTAGTTCATCATTATTATAAATTAAATCAAATTATAAAATATGCAAAATTAATGTTTGTATTATACTTCCAACAAAATCATTTCTGTTCACTGTTATTTAGAGTCTGTAATTTAAAAAGTATATAGTTTTTTTTAAATAAGAAAATTCTTATTTCATAGGAAGGTGTAACATCCGCAATTCTTTTAAGAGTTGATATTAATATTATCAATATGGAAACATGCAATTCATCCTATTTTGGTATAATTCCAGAAAAAATGATATGTGCTGGAGATACTGCTGGTGGTAAAGATTCTTGTCAGGTTAGTTATAACATAAAATGTTCGCATCATCAGTGATTTAATTCAATCTAATTATACAATATTTATTTTCTAATTTTTGTTTTGTATGAATGTAGGGCGATTCGGGTAGTGCATTAATATGTAGTAATAAAATTAGTGGTATAGTTTCATTTGGTTATAATTGCGCATTACCTAATTATCCTGGTGTCTACACTGATGTTAATTTATATAATGATTGGATAAATAGTCAAATGGATACTGAGACAATTACAACACCGGATACACCAACAGCACCTCCACTGTGTACACCGGGAGTATGGTCTCCTCCAACTCCAGCGATGCCTACAAGCAGACCAACAATAACACCGCCAACTGTTGCACACTAAATATTATTCAAATTACAATTTATCATCTTTAGAAAATATATCATATAGTTGCTATATTACCAATATTTATAAACAATGATAAATATTATATTGGTGGTTCTTGGTGTATTCTAAATAGATGTCTATATATATTATATGAATTATTTTAATCACAATTTTAACTTAATACAAAAATTAATTATTTCATTTTTATTTGGCAATATAATATATTTTCTGTTAACGATTATCGCTTTTTTTTTATTCCATGCATATATAATATGATGTGTTAGGAAAATAGATGTTCATTTTATTTCACAACAACACTGTTAGATTGCTCTGATAACCACCGAAGATCCTCTGGTCATTACAAGCATATGTTTGAAGTTCATCCGTAATATGGGACTTTCTTTGAGAAGATGAATGTACTCAACCTTTTGCATTCCAAAATCATCCGTATAAATTCTCATCTGTCTCAAACTATACTCAAAACCATCATATTCCTTGACAGTTGCCTAAACAAATTTGCTAAGAGTTCCTGGTACCATGCTTCTTAGAACCATCCTAATGTTTATAGCTGCAAAAAATAAAACATCCAATTTAGATTATATACAGATTGGAATGTTGTTCTATCTATGTTCTCTTATATTTAATTTCTCCTCGATCCTTACACATACCTTTCTTGGTGACAAATTACATAGCTCCTGCTCCAGAATTACATCTGACACACGACATTATAATATTCGGTTTTAACTTTTATTGCGATAGATTCATTTTTCGGGTTATTATGTTAAACGGAGTAGAATATATATTTTTTCTTTTTATTGGAACTAGCTTTTAAATTTATAGTGATCAAATACTTCGTTAGAAATGTAATTTATTTTATTGTTAATCATCAAGATTAATTTAACCTTAAATGATCACGGTATGCAAAACAACTTATTATCACGTTTTGGGGCACTCATATATATTTCATATAATATTTTTTATATGAATTTAATTTAATTATTTTATTAAATTATTATTAACATTAAATTATTTACTTATAATTAATTTATTATTTCTTTCTTTCTAAGTTCGTTTTAATTAAAATAATGATAGACAATATTCATTAACATAGCAAGGAACATAAAACAATGTTGAAACATTACTAATTCATATCATCTATTGGTAATGGTTATTGCTATAGAAATAATAAATAATGATAATAATAACAAAACTAATAAAATACTAACGTAGTAAAATTATTGAATTTAGAAAAGTGATTGAATACGAAATTTAAGAAATTTAATTGGTGAATGTGGTTTGCGTCGTTTAGCCGGTGGTAGATCTTTTGATGAAGTCGACGACCAAGTGAATACCACTTCTCCATTTTGTCGGAAGTCATTAACTCTTCATTTTTCTGGTAGCATTTTTGGCAAACCCTAACATAATGTTTAGAACAGGTCGGTTTGATGTAAACAACACTGCGACAATAGTTTTGATGTCACTCTTTGTGCCCTTGCGATTCGATTTGTTTTGTTTATATCAAAATTTTATTTTTTTTTTTTGTATCAATTGTGTGTTATATGAAAGTTAATCCGCGAGCAGCAGATCGTGCAAGCTAGTCGGCCCATTGGTATCCCATATCATAGCGATGGCAAAAGTGATTACGTTTCTACTCGAAATCGATTTTTTGGTTAAAATAATAGATTATTAAGATTCGACTTATAACTTTCATAGTTCTTAGCATTCAATTCTCACTTTGATTTTTTAATTTATTTACAAAATTCGTTCTATACAGTCACGCATACAAAAATTTTGGCGTGTTACCGATTTAATTGAAACAATTTCAGTAATCGACCAACAGTCGGCAGAAAAAGTAATCCTGATACAACTATCAGTTTATTTAATTTATAAATTTATTGAAATGTAAAAATATATATATAATATCATCAAAAATTATTACAATTCTAAAGTTGATTACTTTTAATCCTATAATTTATAAATTTATTGGAATCGATTAAAATCGAAATACAGTCAATTATTCAATCGACTCTGAGAATCACAATGTATAAAATAAAAGTTGGAATCTAGAATCGATTCTTCGTAAATGTTTCTATGCCGCACCATTAAATACAAAACTGAATAAAGTTTTTTCATTTCATGAAACAGTAACCTTTTGTTTTCATAACAAAAATATATTTCACGAACCACGACTGTAGATGTGCACTCATATTTATATTATATATACCCGGGACGATCTTTTATACATATATATTTTGCTATAACAACGCTATTATATTGTGCAAATTGATGATTAATACCTGGCGATATATTATATAATATATAAAGTACATACTAACAAAATTAAATTATTGTAATATAAAACTAATATTGATGTACACAAATAACAATATAAAACCATCTATTAATTATTGAAGAATCTACTAAAGCTTTACACGCACACTTACATATATAATATATTGTATTGTATGTTAATGTAAGTACTGATAAATTATAATCAGTATATTGATAATATAAAATAAAAAATACAAAATTCTAATATTTCGATCGATATGACACATAATAATTGTAATTTATCAGTTTTAATTGTGTAATAAATCAGTGTATATATTATATATTTTATTAATAACTTGATGATAATATACTATTTAAGAAAAAAATTCTCATTACCCAGAAAATTTTCACTTTTATAATTATTAATAAATTTAGCTGAGCTTTAATTATTTTCAATTGTTTTTATTTAAATAAAAAAATATATATTATGATTAATAAAAGTGTAATATATTTCACATTACTATTAATAGCCACAATAATCCAAAGTAATTATAAAAATATCAAAATTTAATTATAAATAAAAATCAAAGTTATGGATGAGAAATTTAATAAGATAATTTTGATTTGATTGTAAGATTAATTATATTTATTTTAAATGTTCGTATTTTCGTACGTTATTATTAGTGTCTTGTGGTTATGAATTCTTAAGAAAATATCCGAAAAATATGACTGTTATTACTAGAAAAAGTGATGAAACAAGAATTGTTGGAGGCATACCCGCTGTTGCAGGCGAATTTCATGGAATTGTACATAAATATATAAAATAAATCATTGTATTTTTCAACTCAACTCGCATATATGAATCAATTTTAATATATATTTATAGGTTTCAATACAAGTGTATACATCTCATTATTGTGGCGGAACTTATATCCATACTTATTTTGTATTAACAGCAGCCCATTGTTTAATACATCAGGGTGGAAATTATATTTATCCAATAGAAATAGTATGTATAACTTTTTCTTTTTTTTGTAATTTGCAATACATTTGATATTTAAATATTGTATAATAATATATCGTTACCCGCAATAAGATTATCGAGGTCTTTGCACCAAAAAGTAAATATTTCAGGGAAAATGGAAAACTGAAAATGCGATACAAAAATGCAAGTTATTTTTTAGTTAAATGTTGTAAATTGTGTGTGGAAATATTTTAATTTAGATATTTCCATTAATTATAATTATATTTTTTGTCGACATACAGAAATTATAAAAATTAATATTTTCAACAAAAGTATACATTATAGAGATGCTGCTTCATTTTGTACGACATAGACTGTTTCATTATTTTGGATTCTATAGAATCTATAGTTGCACCAAATATAATCACATATGTATAAGCAACTATTAAAAAACTTGCTTTGTATAAAGCAATTGAGTTCATTTTCAATTAAATTCGTATTAATAATAAACATCTGTATAATATAAAATAAGAGTCTGATCAATAATGTGTAAAAAACTAATATAATTTAATGAATTACAAACCGTGCATAAATCCGAAACGCTACTCTTGCAAATATGCAAATTTTTGTGTTTGGCTAATATGCTAATATATAGTATTTATTGTAATATCATATTGTCACACTAAAATTGCCACAACTTTCTTATTTTAAAAGACAGAATTGTGAAATGTGACAAATATCGCTGATACCTGGAACATTCGAATCGGTTTCTTATTAATGAAAAAAATCACTTTAATTTCTTGTTGGTTTTGGCATCATAAATGTACCATAGTACTCTATTTGTTAATAATTTTAAAATCAATTTCCTTAACGATAAGCTATGCTTTTTATTGAGGTATGCCAATGAAACTCGCCACATATCGTCTTCAAAATAATTTTGTATAAATATCTTTTAAGTTTAAATAGGTCAACTTACAAGGGTAAATGCTTGCCAGGAGTTACAATTTAGTAAATTGGACATTTAATCGATTTTAAGCAAAATTTCGTATGGATGTTCAAGTTATCAAGTATCGCTTTTCCAGAATTTAAATAAATACACCTATATAAGCTTATCCTATACAATATACATATACAAATGGAACACTTACCTTTTATTTCTTTGCTATATATAAGTGTTTACTCATCATTCATTCACATTGTTTTTAATAATTATATACAAAATATATTGATAATATTTGTATGACTCATATAAAACTATAAAAAATATGTAAATAATACTACGTTTACAAGAGAGAGCAATGTCATGCATTTTTACGACACTTATGTCTCAGATTGTCCACAAGGAGATTTTTTAATATTCTGTGACGACATTAATAGAGAATACTACTACCATCGCGAATGGTGATTGGCAATTTCTAATTTCGCAAAATTTGATGTTTTATGTTTATTGAAACTAAAAGATATGATTCAATTAAATTTAATTTGTGTTTTTTATATAAATTATTTTAAAACATCATTTCGGTACTTTTTTGGTTTAACTATTCAATTCCCATAAAATATACAACCATCATTTGTGCTATGACTGTTATACGAACTGTATAAAACAAAAGTACAGAAATTAGTGCCTGACCTAATTACCCTAATATTAAATTCAAACGACATCGATGCACCATTGGCGGATCGTCCTATTCCCCATTTTTTGCCAGGACTCACTTTTATTGACACCTTTCTTTTTAGAATGCAAGATTTCTATTTAATCGTTAAACGATTTTCGTACAATTAATTATATTCAGAAGACTTATTTTCATATGGAAACATCCGGAGTGCTACTTCAAACCCTGTGTGGAACTTATGCTTAAGTCCAAAATTCAGGAGTATAGGTATAATATCACTTAATTACACAAATCGTTAATCGTTTTGAGTTTTAAAATATAAAAAAAAATAATTCCTCTATATAAGTAACGAAAAAAAAACCGAGAATATAGAGTAATACTTTTTATTTTAAGCACTCGAAACGTTATACAGTTAGATATTGAAAAAATCAATATTTTGTGTTTAAGGTAAGCACTGGAAAATAATTTCAAAATGCAAGAACACGTGTTTTTTTAAAATTAGTATTATGATTGTTCAAATTGTAAAAAAAAAACACGTTTAAAATGTTGCCAAATTAATTAATTAATTTAATTGTAAAAATATTTAAAAAATTAATATTGTTTAGAAATATTAATAAAAATTGTTTAAATGAGATTTATATGAAAATAATATAAAACTGCTTGAGCACAATGTTTTATTAAGCACATCTGTGACCTAGAGAAATTTTACTAATCTGATACAACTGGCACTAAACATGAGACTAATCCAACTGAATGAAATAGAAAAGTTTGCCAATCTAAATCGGACACCAATGTGAAGGGTGCATCTTTGTTCAATCATACTTTCTCCTTCGACGCACGCAAATAACTATCTGTAACAGTGGCATTGCCGTTACAGCTCAACAAATCATCATGAACTTGACCTAATTATAATGTATGTATGCAAATGTTACAACAACAACCATATTGAGACTAAATTAGTGGTAGATAATTACCTTTATAGATAAATACATATAGAATTTATTATATTTGTGTAATTTATAGAAACATACGTTATTTAAATATGTTTATAATATTACTAAAATAATTATTGCATTGGATATATTGGGTTTGAATATAACTCATTCCATAAAATGTAAATTTTATAATTTATTTATAGATGAGAATAGTTGCAGATGATTTAATAATTGATCCACCATCATTTAATCGACAGACTGTAAGAGTCTCTAGTATATATCCTCATTCAAATTTCAATGAAGATAATTTCTCATTTGATATTGGACTTATAAAAGTAACAATTTTTTTTGTATTATTTCATTTTAACAATAACTATTTTTTTTACTTTACATAATTATATAAAATGAAAACTTTTTAAGCTATCGCAACCGTTTGTGGTTACTCCAACATTTGGTCTTGTATTATTAGCACAATCAACACCTGTTGATGGTTTAAGTTGTAGTGTAGCAGGTTGGGGTACTATTAGATTTGTAAGTAAAATATTTTATTTTAAATATTAAACCCTTTTACATACAAAGTTAATTGCCAAAGTATTAATGTAATCATTTATTCATAATTAAAATAAAATATTTAAATTTGATATGATTGCACAAATATCAATCGCAATTGAATGCATCTAAATTGTTAACTTATACGGATATACTGAAAAAAGTTTTATATTTCATTTTTATTGAATCGAATAGCGTAAATAAAGAAGTGAAAAATTGCACCACCCGTTATTTTAAATCGACGCCAACAAACATTATCAGATCGATATAATATTTATTAAGTCCACCGATGACGAAAAATCGATTTGATTTTTGTTTATAATAATATGTATGGGAAAGAAAACGAAAATTGTTAAAAGTACTAGGTCAAGAAATGTTCTCTGATTTGAAATGCACATATAAAAAAAAATTGTCAAGTACGTAGTTTATTGGCTTGGTACATGCAAAAACATAACCAAAAATTCATTAATATTTCAAGTTTTTCTAACAGATTTTGATTTTTTGCCAATAACTATTTATATAATATTATAATTTCTTGACAATATAATTATGCCATTGAATTAAAGTGTGATTACATAAGTTCTGCGAAACATCCATCAATGACTGCAATATTTTCAACATGGCTTTCCAGCCAGTTCGATGAATTTTACCATCATAAAAACATTTGTGTGAATTTTCTTGAAAAATTTCCCATTCATCTAACTATTGAGGTTATACAATTATATTAAACAGAGTTGCCAATTTTTTTACCCCGGTAAATTAAGGTGAGTCACTTTTAACAATTTTTGTTGTTAAACCATACCAAACAAAGAATTTAATTAATTCACGATATTCAATTCCTTTCAATTAATAGAAATTAATATCATACGTTAATATTAGGTGGATCATCCACCGTGGATGCTATTACTGGAATGAATTCTGTCAATAGATCACACATCCTTTTTGAATGTTCTATTATCATAAACACTTTCCATTTAATAAAATTCCTGATTTCTGTGCTAAAAACTTGTCCACGTATTCTTTTTATAACTGTTAATTCGATAATTTTTGAAATATATAGAAATAAATAAAAATTTATTAAGTATTTTTTTCAAAGGGAGAAGACGAAACAGGTTCAAATGTTCTATTAAAAGTCGATATCAATATCATAAATAGAAACATTTGTAATTCACAATATGGAAATTTCCTTCCAGCAAATACAATATGTGCAGGAGATATGCTTGGTGGTAAAGACTCTTGTCAAGTTAGTATTTTTTTAATTATAATATTAAATAGCCGTATTTTATATGAATGACTTGTTTTTTACTATTGTTTTTGAATCTTAATTCTAAAAAGATTTAAATAATTGCCATATAATGTAAAGAATCAAAATAAAAAAAAATAATATTCTATACCCTATTACCAAACTCTGGTTGCGTTGCATGCAAAATTTGAATTTTAATATATGTTTGACGTATGTTAAATTTTCTCACTAACTGATATAAAACATATACATTATCTGACAGATAAACGTATTCGTAAGTTGCAGTATACCGAATTATATGTTTAGACAATAGATATTTGGTAATTTACTTTGTTTGTGTTTGTTCTCTGATGTTTAAAATGTATGAAAAATAATTTGGCTTATGCGTCAATATGTAACAAACCGGAAATTCACAACGATTTAGAATTGTAGATATTAAATGGGTTAATGAAGTAATCCAAGAATACTGAATACGCTGTCAAACATGGAGCACAACTTAAACGTATAATCGCATGAACTGGCCTAATGAACACTAATTTGCGAACTATGCACTGGTTCAGTACAACCCACACTGCTTTCTTTTGCTTTAGCTTAAAATAAATAAGTATACAATTCATAAATGATAATAAACTAACTATTATAAGTAATATTGCATCACTATCACTCATATCCAAATGTTTTTGAGAGAGTGGTTTATAACATGATTTACTATAAATTACTTTAATTAAGATAATGAAATTGAATGCTGAGTAAACCAAATCTTTTAAGGCCTTCTTATTAATATACTATATGTTAACCCATACTTTATATAAACTTGAAATAAATTTAATGTTTCTGATCTTGTGTGTCGACACACATTAAAAATATTAATAAGAATTTGGAAAAATGGAGAAAAGTGCAATATCAGAAAACGAAGCTAACAAGTAACCATAGAAGCGCAATTACTGCGAATTCCAGACCGATTCTCATTCCCTCAATATATATGCCTGCTAAATTAACCGACCAATACATGCTATGTAAATTCTGAAATATAATAATAATAATTCATATACAATGGAACATTCTACCATATCTGTATCTGAAAATCAAATGTTGGTGTATAAGGATTAAACAATTTTGGAGTAATTGTTTTTTTTCTGGTTTACTAATTTATTATATTTTTTGCTCACTAAATATTCACTAAAATATTAATAAATGATTTTTATAAGGGTGATTCCGGAGGTCCTTTAATATGTGGTGAAAATTTGAGTGGAATAGTGTCATTTGGAAATGAATGTGCACTTCCAAATTTTCCAGGTGTTTATACGGATGTCAGTGGATACAATTCATGGATTCAGGGCACAATTGAAGCATCAATGGATCCGAATACAACAACAACGACATCATCGTCAGAAAACACAATATCACCACCAACAGAAACAACAGTTACAGCAACAACAACAACAACTAGATCACCAAACGATAATGGTAATGGCAGAGGCATATCATTAAATTATTCGATTTTAACCATTCTTACCGCTATTATAATATCGATTTATTTATTTTAAGTAGTTTAGTGTTGATTAGAATTTAGTGTTATAAATGTTTGCTATTCACACTCTGTCTTAAAAATTCTTGTATTTTCAGGCAATTTCATAAACAAAAGGTGGCATCTATATGAGATATAAGTTGTGTTAGTAAGGCATACCTTTGACTTATGTTGTGTCCAAATTTTATGGCATTCTACTGTTTAGAAGCAAAGTGCTCAAACCATTAGTGTATTAGTGGTATCGTTTCAATTATTTAAAAATCAAAAAAGTTTTTATTGGTTTTTACATTACCAAAGGCATTTTTCCAATTGGCCAAAACTAACACTGGTGCATATTATTTGCGAGTTATAAAACGATTGCTTCAAAATTTGATTTGACATCTTGCTTATGATAACGCACCGTCGAACCATCATCAATTGCTACAGATTTGTTGACCAAAAACGGCGTTTTAACCCTCTATCTTTCTACATAATTGTCTCATTTGGCTGACTGCTACTACAATATATCCTATTTCTAAAAATTTATTGGTCTATGAAAGGAAAGTATGTACCGATGCCACTAATAGACTAATGGTTTAAGCGCAATAACTTTGCTTGTAAACAATGGCATGTCATCAAATTTTTACACAATATCAGTCAAAGATGTGTATTTCTAACAACCAATATCTCATTTAGATGTCATCTTTGTTTTATTAGATTCCCTGAAAGTTCGAGAATTTTTAAGTCAGAGGGTGTACAATGTGCATGCATAAAAAATGTTATATTATTTTAATTAAAATTAGTACAATTTGATTGAGTATAAAGAATAAAATGATATTAATTAATTTTATTATGAATTTTTAATCATTTAATATATAGTATTGTAGTAATAAATAATAAAGCACATATTGTTTAATATAGATTAATAATTTTAAAACGTCAAACTTTCAGCACATGGCAATTAAACCATTGTGCTTACTTTATATATATCTTAATTTAAATGTTAAATTAAATTCATAAACGATCACTAGTATATAATTTGTATCTCTTTTCAACCAAATAAAAACTAATAAAATAACATTTGAAATGTTAAAATGTATAGCTTTAATATTAATATTGATGTAATCGGCAGCAATGGATTTAATGACAATTCCAGTATGTGTTCCTCCTACAAGTGATATTTGTATTTACAAACAATTTGTGCAATGAAACTGAAACTTTTGATTTTGGATTACTATTTTAATCATTTTAATACTTTCATATATCTTGACTTACAAAATTTATTGCTTCAATTTAAGGTGACAGATTATGTAACTTGGAAATTTATGTTCATTGGAAATTTTTTATTGAAATATTTTAATTGAATATGAACAATGATGATAAAATAAAGTTATGAATTGCGGTGGATTAATCTTGTGGACTGGATGATATTTCATCTGCAATGCTTAATGTGTGTGCTCGAAATTTATCACTTTTTTATCTATATTATTTCATATATCCATATGTTTCCAATAATTTGGGAAGGGGGTGACGCAAGGACTGATATCTCAAATTATCGTCCTATTAACAAACTTAAATTATTTAAGGTTATATTGTATTTAATTTGCATGAAATTTCCATTTTAAAATTGGAATTGTCTTACTCGTACCGGTTGGATGATACAATTTTGCCATTCTCATGTTCGATTAAGGATCTTGGAGTATATGCCTCGATAATAAAAACCAATCACATTTATTTTGTGGTAAATAGATTTAAGTGTTAAGTTTCATTAAACATGAATGACATCAAGTGTCTTACCCCTATTGCCCTAAAACATTATTTATTGCTCTCGTCAGTTCTATAACTGAATAGGCCTGCCAGTTTTCGTTTGGTATAAATGTTGCAAGAATTGATCTAATCAGAGTAGAATTTACGTTAAAAGTCTTCCTTGGACTGATCATTTTCGATTGACTTCTCATGAAGATAGACTACGTCTGTTAAATATGCCAAAACTCTTCAAAGGCTCTTCGAAATTACAGTTTATAATGAACTTATTAAATGGTGGAGTAGATTGCTCTAGTTTCCTTACAAAATTATACTAAAGTATAAATTCAAGAAATTTGCGTTCTTTGTATTTTTTTAATAAGTCCATGTGGCATAGATTTTAAAAAGTGGTAAAATATGATAGAACAAACAATCTCGTGAATACGAGGGGTGTTCCAATAGATCTTAACCAAGTGTTTGTAATCTTGCATAACAGAGTTGAGATTTATCGTGTTTTGAAAACCACATTATAGAAATACAAAAACCTTTTGATGAGTTTCAGAAAAATTTTCTTACCGCAAATAACTGCACAGTCTGAATGACGTCCATGAAAGAGGATCATAAAGTGGATTACAATCCTCATGGTAACAATTAGATAACATAAAATAACTGAGGGTAAACTAAATTAATTTTTTGGTTTTCTACATGGTATGTGAATACTTGTGAGGTTCAGTTTAAGCATGGAGTGAGACAACCTTAAGAAATTGTCTCGAAAGATGTAGTTTTCGGGTTTCATAAGAGACCGTAAAATTTTGAGATCGGATGTTATGTGATTGATACATTGAGTAATGTCGTAATGTCAAATTAATATAAGGTTGTCAAATATCTCCCTTCCGCCTTTTTGTCTTTTTAATTTCGCGGCTATGTACAAAGCGCTACAGAGCTCGTATCTGGCAAAACTGTACATAATTTGAAAGCTCTTGACATAACAAACAAAACGACGCTATGTATGATTAGTTTGGATATTGCGTTCAACAGTTATAGACGTGTAAACATGGAGTTCACTAACGCCGAAATTCGCGCTATTTTAAAGTTTTCCTTCGTTAAAGGCAAATCCGCTAGAGAAACGTTCCGTGAGATTAATGGTGTTTTGGGGGATGGTACTCTATCACTTCGAACCGCGGAGGAATGGTTTCGACGATTCAGAGCCGGTGAAAACGACACCATGGATAAGCCAGCCGGCGGAAGACCTGTGACGACAAATACCGATCAAATCATGGAATACATCGAGTTAGACCGGCATGTGGCATCTCGTGACATCGCCCAGGAGATGGGAGTTAGTCACCAAACCATTTTAAACCATCTGCAGAAGGCTGGATACAAAAAAAAGCTTGATGTTTGGGTGCCACATGAATTAACAGTGAAAAATCTAATGGACCGAATTTCCATTTGCGAAATGCTGCTGAAACGGAACGAACTCGACCCATTCTTGAAGCGGATGGTGACTGGCGACGAAAAATGGATCACATACGACAATATCAAGCGAAAACGGTCGTGGTCGCAGGCCGGTGAATCGTCCCAAACAGTGGCCAAGCCGGGATTGACGGCCAGGAAGGTTTTGCTGTGTGTTTGGTGGGATTGGAAGGGAATCATCCACTATGAGCTGCTCCCATATGGCCAGACGCTTAATTCTACCATCTACTGCGAACAACTGGACCGCTTGAAGCAGGCGATCGACCAGAAGCGTCCAGAATTGGCCAAAAGGAAGGGTGTAGTGTTCCACCAGGACAACGCCAGACCACACACTTCGTTGATGACTCGTCAGAAGCTACGGGAGCTCGGATGGGAGGTTTTATCGCATCCACCATATAGCCCGGACATAGCGCCAAGTGATTACCACCTGTTCCTGTCCATGGCGAACGCCCTTGGTGGTGTAAAGTTGATCTCAAAAGAGGCTTGTGAAAAGTGGCTGTCCGAGTTCTTCGCAAATAAGGAGGGGGGCTTCTACGAGGGAGGTATTATGAAGTTGCAGTCTAGATGGAAACAGATTATCGAACAAAACGGCGCATATTTGAACTAAATCCGATTACTGTAACACTTTTTATAAAGCATTGAATAAAGAGCAAAAAGGCGGAAGGGAGATAGTTGACAACCTAATATTTTGTCACGACAGCTGTGTGTTGATATTATATTGTGTATTAGGTTTCATTATTTTCAATTTTATTATCTGCCGTAATAATGTAACTGAAATACAAAAATTGCCTATGTTATGTTTTTACATGAAGGACTCAGTCTGAATGACTTGGGTTTAACCGCTGCGCGACTGAATTACATTTTACATTATTAAGGTTTTATAAAGAAAAATAATCTTAAAAATGAACAATTTTATTTTGTTTTTAATTAAAAGTAATTATAATTGATTTTTTTATTGTTGAAATTTTTTGCGAAAAGATATAGAAAATATAAATACTATTTATAAATAACAATAAGTAAATACAGTGGAATGTCTATATAAGAAAATAGCTATGTGAACGTATTTTTATTGATGTTTTTTTGTACTTAGATATTTTTAATGACATTTTCGACTAAATTTTTATATGGACTTTGAATAACATTTTAAGTGATATTCTTCAATATAGGTTCTACACAATCGAAGAAAATAAAAATTGGCAAAGATGAAGGAGATTTTTGATTGATGCAAATTTTACCATTTTACATGCCGAGGTATTATTATATTAAATTTTTAATAAGAAGCATACTTAATTTTACATTACTTAATTTTCGCATAATATATAAAGAGATTTGCTTACAGAGAGGAAATAGTGCCCTGGTTTTTGCGTACAAAGGGACTTTTGTTCATATACTATATAGGATAGTACTGTATTTATCAAATTATTAATCGTCGTCATTGCCGCACCCTGTAAAATATAGATTAAGTTTTTAAACCACGTAATAAATAATTATTAAAGATAATTAATAAATATAAATTGCATAAAAAATCACATTTATTCATTAATTGAATTTCAAAATCGTAAAAATAAACTTTAAAAACTTAAAGTACCAGCAAAAGAACAATATGATTCAGAATTGTGTTTTAAATTTAATTATATTATTAATAATAGCTATCGGAAGTAAATTATTATAAATTATAAAATAGTGTTAATTCAATATTATAACATTTTATTAAAATTTTTAATTAGATTCAAGTGGTAGCAGTTATAAATTAAATTGGTATCAAAATAAAGTAGCTTCACTTCAGAGAATTGATGGAAATAAATTTTATGATAATGGTGCCAGAATTATTGGAGGTAGACCAGCAATGCCTGGTGAAATTAAAGGAATTGTAATAATTAAAACATGTATTCTATACCTAAATTATTTAAAATCACAATTTATTTATCAAATTTTTTATATATATTTATGTGTGTGCGTGTATAGGTATCGATACAATTAGTAACCGGATATCATTATTGTGGAGGAACTTTAATTAATCCTAATTATGTACTAACTGCAGCACATTGTTTAATAATTAATGGTACCTCACCATATCCTTTAGAAATCGTATGTATAATAATTTATAATCATTTAAAATTTAATATTTCCAATTACATATTTCCTTCATTTAGCAATATTATCATGTTTAATGGTTTAATTTAAGTGTAAATAACATTAATTATTTGATTTCCGTACACAGTGAGTGAAATTCGTATTGACGAAGTTGATAACTTTATTTAATACGCATTTCATTATCATAAATTTCTATAACATTATTGAATTATATAAAATATTACAATATTACGATTAAATATATAATTTATTTGCATTAACAATTCAGGCGTTCTATAAAAATTGTATTTCTTGCAAAAAAAAATTGTTGTTGGTGAGTACGAAATGCATGTGCTTGATT
Organism: Bibio marci; assembly: GCA_910594885.2. Taxonomy (NCBI): domain Eukaryota; kingdom Metazoa; phylum Arthropoda; class Insecta; order Diptera; family Bibionidae; genus Bibio; species Bibio marci. The sequence goes on from OU343114.1 coordinate 59,276,185, forward strand.
GTTAATTCAATAAATATTATATTTTGTAAATTTTTTATTCATATTAAAGTTGTTGTGTTTCTTCAAGTGGATTAGATGCGAAATTTACAATTTATTACATATACGCTAAAGAAAAGTACTTTTTAAATACATACCAAGTTGAAAATATTTAAATAATTTTGAGAAAACCTTAAAAAATAATCGATTAAATATTGTCCAACAAAGCAAGCAAAAATATTTAATTTACTGGAGCGTTAGAATCTTGACCTGAACCCCATTAAAAATTTGTGGTAAAGTTTTCCACGACAAATTTCAGTCTATAGCTTACTTAAAAATTTATGAAGGAGTGGCGAATATATTATAATAATATTTCACACTGCTCACTTGTAGAATTCCTGTAGTCTCTACACATTACTTCTACGACTTTAACAATTGCCAATATAGCTCTGTATCAGTTCTTCAGGAAATGCAGCAATTGTATCAGAATTTCTGGTATCGAAATATCACATCCAAATTTACTTACGTTTTTAGTTATTTAACATAATTTACTATCTTTTAGAATATAATTTTGAAATTGTCAATAGTTCCTTATACTTTGTAATAACTGTGGAAATGTTGAAGAAGAAATTCACCGCAGGGTAGCAATCATAAACAGGTGCCACTACAGTCTAAAATTACAATTCTAATCAAAAACATTACAATGAGTTCTAAAGTGCTAGCTGTATAAAATTTTAATAGTTACAAAATGAACGCATGAATCGGAGGCATGGTGCATAACACTGAACCAGGAATCATTCGGATTTTTGAACGAAGGAGTTGCAAATTTTTTTACGATGTCCTTAACAAATGGTTGGAAGCGAAGAATAGTTTGTGTGGGATACCAAATATTGTCAAAACAATTAAAATCAATAGACTAAGATGGCTTCGTCAGATATCACGTATGGTGGATGAACGTGATCCAAAAAAACTGTTAAATGGTGTTCCAGGATGAAGTAGGAGAACTATATACCAAGTTGTATGAAAGGACCTATATTGCAGTTAAGAATGGGATTATACAGGTAGTTCCTAGCAAGTTTTTCAAAATTGATACTTTTCAGGGCAGTTCTCTTTACAAGTTTTTATTTTTATTTTCAGTTCGCATATAGCTTTATAATCTAATCTCCTATCCAATTTTAATGAAATGTTAAATTATGTTCCGTTTAGAATATGATAGCAGGTTTAATTATAACTTTGCTTTTCCAATTTAATCTTAATTGACTATCAGTAGAATATAGCTAGTTATGTAATCATTTTAGCTGGAATAAACCGACCACAAGTTAGCAAGGGGGACAATCTACTAATCTTATTTTAAACATGCCTACACAATTGGAACGAATTTGAATCAAGAAATGGTCAATTCCTGCGGTATCTATTGTAAAATGGCAAAACCTAATCCAAATACAAGTCTCCATACATACAATTTGTTCAAAATTGGATGAGAATTTATTATCAGGAAAATTAACCGCAGAGTGACGATTTTCCAGAACTTCCATATAGCATAGATATATTCATAGAATTCTATATCATACTTCTTAATACAAAATTTCAACAAGATTTAATCTAAATTTGTACTTACAACTTATCTGAATATCTGGGAGAGCTGTTCCACCACTTACATTTTAGTTATTCTCGAAAATTTAAATATTGATTACAAAAATTATCACAACTAAGTATATATGGTATGATACTTGAAGTATTGCCATATGAAATATTTCCGAGCTCCTCATACATTCAATAATTATAATTTTATTTATTTATAGATTCGAATTGTCGGAGATGATTTACTTATTTATCCGCCAGCATCTAATCGACAAAGTCGCATAATTTCTACAATATATTATCATGCTAATTTCGATGAGAAAACTTATGCATTTGATATTGGAATTATAAAAGTAAAAAAAAATGTAAATATTAAATATTTGTTATTTGAATAGTAAATCATTTTAAGGTACTGGAACCATTTGTAATCACCCCTACTTTTGGTACGGTACAATTAACATCATCAACTCCAGCTGACAATGAAGATAGTGTTGTAGCCGGTTGGGGAGTTATTGAATTTGTAAGCTACTACATATATATTTATGAAGTTAAATTGAAGTTATTCCTGTATATGAAAATAAGAAACAAAGTATTTTTTTTAAGAACAATAAATTTTATGAATATTAGAAGTAATGTTCTTCCTGCACTTCGTTTCATATTTTTATATATGTTTATAATGAGTTTTTTCTTTGAAATATAAATTAATTGAAATTATATTTATTACTATATACATTATTCTTGAAGGGGCAAACAATAGGTTCAAATGTACTATTAAAAGTTGATATCAATATCATCAATAGAAACATTTGTAATGAACGATTTGGAAATTTACTTCCAGCATATACAATTTGTGCTGGCTATATGAATGGTGGTAAAGACGCATGTCAAGTTAGTTATTATCAATAATGTATGGAAGCTTTTTTGTCATGTAATTAAATTAATGTTATTTGTTAGGGTGATTCGGGAGGTCCTTTAATGTGTGGCAACAATATATGTGGAGTAGTTTCATTTGGTAACAAGTGTGGACTACCAAATTATCCAGGTGTTTATACCGATGTCAGCGTATATGTCTCATGGATACAACATATAATTTTTGGTACAATTAGTGGAAAACATCATATTACACGGTTATATAACTATTTCGACAATAAGGAAATAAAATAAGTAATAACTCATTATTTTTTTAACATATATTTTTGAGAATATTTGATGCGGTAAAATGCAATAATTATAAAAATAATTTATATACATACAATAACTATAAATCCATAATAATGTATTATTATTATGAGAGCCAATAATAAAGTATATTATTTTTATTTTAGATATGCAATCATAGAATTTTGTACAATTATTAATATTTAATATTAACTGTATGAGTCACTGACTGGGCCAGTGTTTAAACTTGTATTAGTATCACGGTACTGACAAATATAATGATTTTTTGTCGCCTGTATTGAAAACGAATATTTAAATACATTATTTAATTGACTTTTGTCCACCAATACTAATCATTAGACCATCAGTTTCCAAACCTTACAGTACGTGGGCCATTCTCATTGAATTCTTATTAAGAAAAAAAAAATAATAAAGGTTAAAAAGTTAAATAGGTAAAATGTTCATGTTGATGCTGTGATTATGTGACCTTTGAGTATAATCAAGACCTTGGAAATAATCGGAGAAATGCATTAAGATTAAGATTAAATTTTGTGGTTTTGAAATGTACTACGACCTAAAAGATCTACGCACCTTCGAGGCTCCTTGAATGGTTAGTTTTTGACACTTTGCCGTCATCCAACCCATACGACCTTAGACCAAATACTGTATAACCAAAATTGATTTTTGACCCATCTCTGTATCATGTTAGGGCATGTTGTTCCATCTGGTACATTACGAAAATATTTTTCGGTATTTCTTTATTTAATTTTGATGTGAATATTATATCAAAATCATGCTGTCATTTTTGTAACTCTAACAGTGCCTCTATTTTAGAGAGATTTTTAAAGTTTTTCCATCCAATTGTTCATATATTTAATCCTACCCTGTTGAAGCAGCGATGCTTCAGCACTCTCATTTATTTTAAGGTGTATTGCTGCCGTTGGACATGCTCACAGTACAACTGTGGGGATCGAAAAATAAGTAGTGATTCTTCTCCTATTCAAGCTTAGATCACAGAACTTTAATTTTAAAGTTTCATAATAATAGCTTTTAAATCCTTCAACAAAAAAGTGATGATGAATAAAATACAAACACTTCACTATAATACATAGGTGGTATCCGCAGGTTAAATCTGAGCCATCGCAATGAGAATTTAGCTTCTGTGGCTCATGATAAGAAGATGAGCAAAAAGCTACTACTAAAAATCAAGTGACGGTAAATGTGTGTGTTCCTTTTTCACTGTGAAATAAAAGTATAACTACTCAATTCTAGTGAAAAAATTTATATACCTTACACCGACACCAACTGAGTGCTTGACTTAAAACATTAAATATATATGCATGCATGGGCATGCACAGTTTATATTGCCAGTGCAGTTAAAATTTAACACACAAATTCTTTTATTTATATTCAATGTTTCACTGACTGACTCATCGTTTATTTTATCTTCAACGTATTTTAGTTGTTATTACGCTTAATTGATTATCTATTATTGTATTATCTATGACGATGACTATATATATTGTAATTTAAATATATTTATTATTATTATATACGCGAATTATCACAAATAAAATATATATTGCTATCAATAACCGATAAATGTTCAGACCACATGATAGCAATAGGGAAATGTTTAACAATTGTAATGTAAATGTTGAAGCCATGCATAATGAATGTTGATACATCGGACCCACCGATTATATTTTTTTATACAATTTTCGTCACCTATATCCTATATATAGGTCATTCAAATTTATCTTATGATTATAAAATTGTACGTTGTATAGCATTCCATCTGTTGTTGCATTTCGCGTGATCAATAAATCCAGGAAATATTCAACAAAATACACTTGATATAATTTTATTCCAATTAAACAATACATTAGATGTTATATATGTTATACTGTCAACTCTAAACAACCTAACATTTTATTTAACTTTTTGTGGTCTAAACTTAATGGAATTGATTTACTTATAAATATATTTTGTTTCCCATAAGGTTTTGTTCAACCTTTAATATATTATTTGCATTAACACACATGAAAACAATGTTTTGTGGCTTTCGAAAATTTTATGAATTTCTAATTTATAAAAATTATGATTGGACTCCAAAATCAGGCGATTTAATTAGGTATTCTTCATTTGGGATAATGTCAAAAGTTAACTTTATACATATGTTGACAATTTTAAAAAACAATTTCAGAATTAAAATCCAACATTCCAATTTCTAAATGTGCGAAAATATCATCAAAATGTATGTGTTTTATAGAAATTTTTTTGGAAGAATAATAAGTAAAACAAATTATTAAAATTTTCAGTTGAAATTGTCTAATAATTGGGTTTCTTTATCATAATTTCTAAAAACACATTTACTTAAACTCCTTCACCATTCTTAGTCAACATTCAATTAGTCTAACGTCCTTACAAAGTCACTTGGCGTTTTCTTTTTGTGAAACAATTATTTATGTATCAAATCATAAAACCATTATTAACAAATTATTGTTGTAATTTTATTATATAGATCATAAATTACTTTTATAATATTGTTTCATGGAAAGATAATAACATTTTTATAAATTCAATAATATTTAATTTAAAATTGTGTGATCTAATTTGAAAATCGATGCAAACAGAAATAGACATTAAATCGAAATTTATATTTAATTTCAGTTCAGATATATAACAATGAAAATTTATAATATATTACAAAATGGAGTAGTTTTAATAATTTTAATGGTTCAAAGTAATTACAAAAAAATAAAAATATATTTTGTTAGTATTTAATGTGTTCTTATTTCTATTATAATTAATTTGTTACATTTACTATAATATATATTTAGTGTCTTATGGCTGGTATCCAAAACAATTATCAACAGTACTGACACCAGATGTTTTAACGCATGAAAATAGAATTGTTGGAGGTATTCCAGCTGATGCAGGCGAATTTAAAGGCATTGTAATTATATATTATATCCGGTATCTTAAAACTATATACAATAAATTTTACACATTTTCTATGTTATGGTATGTGTATAGGTTTCGATACAACATATTGCTGGATTCCATTATTGTGGTGGCAGTGTAATTACTCCTTTTTATGTTTTAACAGCTGCTCATTGTTTACTGTACGAAGGTGAATTAATATTTACGAAGGAAAACGTATGTATAATTGATATTGTTACAAATATATAATATTTTTAATAGTTACACATATATATTATTAAGTTTATATTCATTCATTAGCAAGTGATATATTGCTCCAAGTGGAGCTTATGTCAACTAATAAACATTCACTACAAGATAGATGTTTTCACAATCATATTATTATTTAAAACAGTGCTAATTGAAATTCGGTTTTGACATCATTTTCATTATTAAAATACTTACCATTCAAGAACTGCGAATTAAATCTGATGTTGCAAAATCAGGAGGACTGTTTTACTACAATACAATGGAATGGTGTTCCAAGTTTATGTTTTGTTAAAACACTGCAAAGAAAACCTTATCCAAAAGAGCATTTGATGTTCAAGAGCAATTCATACGATGGCGGTTGTAACTGTACAGACTGCTTGATAATTCTGTGAAATCTGTACATTTGATCGTTCATTATGTTTTTGATCGAAATTCAATGGCATATATTCTTTCATGAAAAATCCGTCACCGATTAGCTTACTGACTGATAATGCTATAAGATATTATCTACAATTCAGATAAGTAATAGATATATAGAACAGTCTTAATTTATGAGTTTGATTTAATTTGACTAACTCATATGAGAAGCATCATTTCTTGATTTTATAAACAACCATTAAGTTATTTAACTTCGTTTATACAGAACAACTTAAAATAACTATTATAAAAGCTACGCATGCTATAAAAATTTAAATTATCACTATTAAAAATACAATAACATTTATAGATTATGATTATCGGAGATACTTTGAATGTGCAAGTACCAGAATTAAAACGACAGATTAAATATGTTGCAGACATAATTCCTCATCCTAATTACGATGAATTCACTTCATTTGCTGACATAGGAATTTTGAAGGTACATAAACTAAAGTATGATTATAAATAAAATCAATTAAATAAATAATTTATTATATTTTTAAGCTGCTCGAACCGTTTTCCAGTACTGTAACATTTAGTTCAGTATTATTATCTACCGCAACACCTGTCACCAATCAAAATTGTAGTGTTGCTGGTTGGGGTGTACTTGAATATGTAAGGATCAGATATTTTTTGATCAAATTACATTTATATTAAAATAATTATTATTAATACATTTAATTTATTTTAAAAAAGGAACAAGAACTTATTTCTAGCATTTTATTAAAAGTTGACATTAATATTATAAATACGAATATTTGTAATATTTCATATAATGGATATATTCCCGATAATATGATATGTGCTGGATATATGCCGGGTGGTAAAGATTCCTGTCAAGTTGGTGTACTTTTATGTTAAATTAAATTAATTAATAAATAATTATTTTACAATACGTTACATTTTTTCATAATTGTATAGGGTGATTCCGGAGGACCTTTAATGTGTGGTGATTACTTATGTGGAATAGTTTCATTTGGTTATGGTTGTGCGGTGGCAAATTATCCTGGTGTTTATACAGATGTTAGTAAATATTATAACTGGATAGAATTAATACTTAACGATAATTCAACATCAACGTCGACAACATATTCAACAGTTCCAACAATACCAATTGCAAATTCAACTATACCAATTGCAAATACAACAGTACCTGTAGCAAATACAACAGTACCAATTGCAAATACGACGGTATCAATTGCAGATACGACGGTACCAATTGCAAATACGACAGTACCTGTAGCTAACACAACCCAACCGAACGTGGAAACAACAACAAATTCTACAGAAATACCGACAACTACAGTACCTAGTAGTGCAATAACATTAAGATATTCTTTAATTAAGATTATTTCAATCATTGCAATAATAAACTATAAACTTTAATACTCTTTAACAATTACAATTAAATATTGTATCAGTAAAATTTAAAGAAATAAAAATAGTCAATTTAATAATAGTTTTGCATTTCACTGTGTTTAAATTAAATTATTGTAATATGCAATATCGAAAAGAAGTTGAAGATGATGCTCGAACACGTCAAAAACGAAAAAAAATATTTAAAAAATCTGTAATTTGATCCTAATGGACCGTCGGTTAACAATTTATGCGATTGCTGAAACTTTTGAAATTAACATTGAATGCTTAAAGCAATAATAATTTTAACATGCAAAAAGTGTGTGCGAAAATGATGCCCTAATGTATTGTCTGCAAAAATATTTATATCCAACTATGTATATTATACTAAATGATAAAAATAATTGGAAAATTCGTTAGTGACTACTGTATACCATATACGAACTTTTTATTACATAAATTATAGTAACTATGCAGTAATACAACACTTTTGAGGGAGAAAAAACTTTCTAATGATTAATAATAATAATGAATAATATCAAGCATTGTTCGTGGACCTCGATTGCGTAAGCCTCAGTAGCGATTTTCTGTGGAAAGTTTTAACAAAATATGAACTTCTGTGGTGGGATGAGGAAAGATTTAATGTAAGTAAATGATATAAGCGTATATCCAGTTTCTCTTGCTTTTATAGTACGTATATTAACGACATTTGCTATTAAAACATGATCGGATGATCGATGTTACATCTTACCACACTTTGAGCTGCTAAATATTGATAAAATGTTAAATAAAGTATAATAAATAATATAAATATTCAATGTGGTAATGAAATTGAAACACTTCCACGTTCCGCAACCAATAATATGTTAGAGGTTTTGTTTATTTATTTTTATCATTTTATTTGTATATTTTTAAAATGATAAAATGATAAGTATATGTTAAATTAAAAATCGATTAATTAGTTTTTTGTTTTATATCGTAATACGTATAATAGAAAATTATATAGATAACAATCAATCATAAATAAATGTACATTAATAAGCAATCAATATTTATGAGTTATGACTTCATCGTGTAAAATAAGTAAGGTACTTATTAACAATTAAAGTTTACTTCAAAATAATGTACGCACTGGTGTGGTGTGTACTTTCCTTAGTTTTTACAACAATTTAGTTCCATATTACCGAAATCTACTAATTGTTTTGTAGCTGAAAAATGTTAATCATATATCTTGAAAATTTATACAGATTAGAAAGATTAGATAGAAAAAGTGTTTCCCTGTAATGTAATAGAAGGCTTTATATGAAATAAAAACTTAGTTTATGGAAACAGACACAATAAAAGAGAACAGTGTTCACTGAACACATTTTCATACTGCATTTCATCATATGATTGATTTAAAATAATTATTATATTGGAATTGATAAAATTACTAAAGGAGACACAGTTCTAGCAATTTGACATTTTATTATTATTATTTTCAGTTTGATTTAGCTTTAAAATATTCTCAGATTTATTTTAAAAATCAATGACTAATTTTTGGTCATCGGCAAATAAATTAATTAAATTTGGCTCATTGATTCCATAAATATTAAGCACAAGGAATCATGATAAGACTCCTAGCAAAATGTTGCAAAATGATGATAAACGATAATTACGCATAATATACATGTACAATTTTTCAAAGGATTGATAAGTGAACTTTTTGCAGGAATTTTGTGAAGTATCAAATATCCGCCTAAAGTACAATTGTCTAAAAATTGTATTGTTTCAGGTTTCCCAAAAATCAGGACTACAAATATAAGTTTCGATTATAGTATTATATCATTTCACGACTTAAATTATTAAATTGATATATTGAAAATTAGCATTTATTTCTTCCTATGTTTAACAATATTGCACGTTTAGATGATTTCCAAATAATGGAAACATATTTCCAGCAATTAAATCATATTTGGATCATTGGTGCTGTCTCTAGGAGTTATCCTTTACAAATATGAGAACACCGATTAGGTGAGTGACGTATTACCATATGAATGTAATAAAGTATAATTTGAGCATGCCACGACTTATTAAATTTTAATGTAAAACATAACGAAAACCTGAAATATCTATAAAATCGTAATAACAAAATTCCCAACAGTAGTACCAATACTAATAGTAGTAAACGAAAACTTAATTTCATTTAGATGAAAATCTTAACAAGAATTGACATACCAGTCAAACCAGCCTGGCGCAAATTCTTTCGCAATATATATTAGGAGGCAGTTTGATGTCAAGTTTATCTTTCTCTTATCGCAAATTTTTGGCTTCTATAAATCTTAATGTCATACTATTTCATGTCGTCATGTAGTTGAATTTGAAAACACGTCACGATACATCTGAAATATTTTGCTACCATTTATATCACATTTTCCTTAAAGTCAGTTTTCACGACGTTGGTACATTAAAAATTCATTAATGGTAACTCATTGAATTACGTTTAAGTGCATAATGATACTGTAAAAATTTCAAAAATTAACGTTCAGGCATCTCACTTATATATTTGTATTTATGAGTATATAATTTAAGTATTTCCTTGCTGGTATTATTTTCTAATTTGTTCATAAAAAGCTCTGTTCAAGTTCATATTTTATAAAATTCACAATCAACTTACGAAATTTTATCAAAATTGGATAAGAAATGAGTAAATAGTTTTGGATTTATCAGATCGTGTCATAGATATATTAAAATCTAGAAATTTCATGCAAACGATGCATTCACATTATCCCAGTAGCCAAAATACAAAAATTTATCAGAATTTATTATGGAAATGAGTCATTTTCTTGACCCATAATTTCTGTTAAGTGTTAAGTGAATGTTGTGCTTGAATCGAGAATGATTTAAGTGAATTAATTTTGTATTCTATGTATTATATTTTATATCCTTTGATGTACTGATTTCTATATTGTGCAATAAATAAATAAGATAGCAATTATTCGTAATGTAACAAATGTTAATTTCCGCACAATTGAATATATAGCAAATTGTTTCAATGCGAAGTTTATTTATTTCTTTATTTTAGACAGAACATATAACATATCTCAATCTATTTATAAATAAATGTTTTAATGTGATTCATTTATTCCATTTATACTTTTCCCCATATAAAAACATACTACTCTGACCAAAAATAAGACGAACTGAATCATTTTATTTATAGTCTCTATCAATTTTCAATGTAATGTCTGTCATGAAAAGGTAACCTAGCATACCATATATTGCAACATTTTTCAGAGATGCTTTTTAATTGCATGTTTCGGTGCACAATATACTGCAGGAATTGTAGTGTTCTACAGATCTACAACAATATATTTGACCTATAGTCCTTATTGTATATATATTATATTATATAATATAATAATTTATGTGACAATATTTATCAATATCATCATGTTTTATCGATGATCTATATTATTACTGTAGTTCCTTCAGCCGATGTTCCATCCACATGTATTATGTAACATTGAAATTATATTTTACGAGTACTAACTTCTGTTGGTAAAATAAGTTGCCGATATAATCATGATAGCAATATAATGATACGATTTTGAATAAATGTTTTAAATTCTTCACAATGTTTTTCCAAATCGTTGACGCATTCCAGGTACCTATTTTTAGTGTTTAAAGACATTATATATAAGATTTTTTACGACTCGAGTAAGAAGGGACATCATGCTTACAATCCATTCATTAGTTTTTCCATCATTTTTACGTTTCTTAAATTTTCGCTGAGTACTATCGCTGTTGTTTATTGTTGTCGTATGGCATTAAGAACTTTATAGCTATTCTCTTATTATATCCACATACATGTTCTGCACCCTCTGTCCCATAATAAACCGGAATATATTAAAAACACGAAAATAAATATAAAATTTTCACAAAAAACCATTTTTTTTATGCAAAATAATCTCCATCACCTGAAATACATATATACAATACATATAGGGAATAGAAATTGGTAGCAGGTAGTTGAATTTAGTGAATATCGTGAATGATTAAGCAAACAAATTTGATTATTAGTTCAAATCGGTGCGATTCTTTTTTTGATCATCATTTAATTAATGTGGAACTAACTTTAAATTCACCTATAGTAGACCATTTAAAATTCGATAAATTATTGTTTTTGTTATATAAGGACGATATCACGAATTTTTTCAATGTTTTCTTTAGTAAACTGTTTCAGATTGTCGACCTATGGACGCTGATTATCACTTATAGCTTCTCTGCATGCTGTGAATCATTTATGTCATTTAAAAACTTGTACTTTTACGCAAATTATACATTTGAGTAGTAGTGTTTTTGCCAATTTTAATACAAAATTTAATGTTGGTTCTTTGTTTTTATATTCATTTTTCTACCGACACGCACAAAAACAGCCGCAACTTTATGTTTTGTATATTCGTTTCTACTGAACGTAATGTTTTGAAATGTTGACAGTTTGTTGAGGAACGTTCACAGAACATAATTTCAAAGAAACTAAGAGATGGCTCTACATGTTTATGGTTTACATATAGCCATTCCGCTTTATTATGGGACGGTTTTTTTTGTGTTTTATATGGATGGGCTGGCAATTTTACATTAATGCATATTATTGTACACTTTGTGCAGCCTCTATAGAATTGTCTTTACATAACTGCACTTTATAATCTTTTGTTATACGTTTACAATCTCAATCACTAATGTTATGGTAGTTCGGTACATTTTACACATATTGTTTTACTGTTCCAATATTTTTGTCAATATGTTTTTGTTGTCAGTAGCACTGCTACTAATATTAATTAAAATAAAATAAACAATAATTAATAAGAAGGGAATTGTTAAATTAATTAAATATATATTTATTGAGTTATTTCGAATTTTTCATTTTTCAACCAAATTGAAACCAAAAAATAGCAACTTACATATATTTTATTGAACTTATTTGGGTTATTTTTGATCAGAGTATAGTAATTTTAATAACATATGTAACTAAATATGAAACGATAAAATATTATCAAAGAAAATAAAAAGTCCCATTACAATTTTTTTTTTTAGAAGTTATCTATTTTATTTACAAATTATTGGAACAATTTTAACAACAAATTTAATTTATTTTAAATTAAATTAATAATTTAAAAAATAAAAAAAAAATTCCATTAAACAACTTTTAGAATTTATTGAACGGAAAAGATTTTTATTCAATTATTATAATTTATTGATAGCGCAGCATGGAATCGATTATAATATTTATTCTTTTAGTTATTTTAATTCATAACGGTAAGCGATTTAAATTTACTAAACGTAAACACACTCTTGATACACTGCTCTCTGTGTTTCCGATTATTATTTTAAAACAGTGTGTAAACAGTGCACATAACAATTAAGCAGGAACCAGAGGATTTCACACAGTGTATTATAAATTAAAATTAAATATTAATTATTTATAAAAGGATGTAATTTTTGTGTAATTAATTAAATATATTTTTATTATCTATTTGGATCAAAGTGTTTTCGCAATCATTAATTACAATCAGCACAGATAATAAGATTAATAATAATAATAATAATAATAATAATAATTATAATAATATCCGTAATAATATAAATAATGATAAAACCAGAATAATTGGTGGTGTTGAAGCACAATGGGGTGATTTTAAAGGGGCGGTTTGTTTTATTATATGTATAAATATTATATTACTGATAGTTAATAATTAGCGTCGAGATATAATTTAAAATTTATATTTTTTAGATATCAATTCAATATGGCAATGGACAACATTTTTGTGGTGGTACATTAATTCATGACAATTATGTATTAACAGCAGCTCATTGTATAGCCAATTCCAATGATAAGGGACAAGATCCTACAAATGTAAATATTTAATATATAGTTATAAATTTAAGTATAATGAAAATGTATTCATGGATACAATCAAAAAAATCAATTTTTCAATTTTATTGGGAGATTTTAACTGTGTCTAAGTAATCAAATGTGTTTTTATTTGGAAACAACATTCGAAATTTTCATGAATCGTATTAATTAATTGATGGACGCAGAAACAATATGAAAAAATTCGTTTCAAAAAAATCACTTAAGAAACAAAACGTAACAAGTTGATATATGTCTACACTAATCGAGCTATATTGTTTTAATATTGTTACACTTGTAAACGCTCATGTTTCGACTTTGCCGCCATGCAATGCTCTGCATCTGTAGTTCAATCTAATCATATTCAATAACTTTACAGGAAAACCTTATATTTCCTTAAAACTTTTCAAAGAAAATTGCTATTTATACTATCGAATTAAACGAACAATACATAGAATGGAAATTGTAATTCCACAGACTATTTGCTATTTCATCAGTACATGTTTTATTGTTGTTGAAATGCAACTTGCTTCATTTTATTCACCGGTTTGTTTCATGTTGAGATTCTTTGGTATAAGATATGGGCTGAAGGAATATTAATTGTGTTTGCTGCCTTTGATCTCATTCAGTTACCTACCGCTCAACACTCGGAGTTCTTTACAGAATAATCAGTGGGAAACTGGGAACAGATCTATGGGACAACTTTCGCTTATGCTTACATAAAGCACCAATTTGACCAGATGCAGCAGACCTTTTTGCATCACCCGCAATCCTATTTACCCAATTACTATAATCTGTAACCTTACTTTGATATATATCTTTCGATGTTCACCAATATTCAACAATGTGCATTTTGCAGATCCTCTGGTATTGCAGTCATTCTGCCGTTGATGTGTTGCGACAGTGACATGTTTAGCATAATAAATTCACCAAAAATTGTTGCATCATGCAGGTTAAATGGATCAATACTTTTATTTTTGATAGCTATATTTATCCTATTTTTATTGACAGATTTCTACAAATCGAAGAAAACATATTGGTTATGGCTGCTACGTCAGCGCTGCTACGATTACACGGATATGCATTCATGATCTCTTTCATCTTATCAGCTTCGTAATACAAAAAAATAGAATTAATTCCTATATATATTTATATTGATAATTGTAAACCAATTTGTACTCCCTTGCGGATACCAACTTGTCTGTAATGAATGCTTGGTAGAAATAAGCTATTGGTTCACTTGGAGTAAAATGCATTACATGAGAAATTTATTTATTGGTGCACACTACCAACATGCTTAGCTATTTAGATGTGAGGAGTACCTAACTATAGAATAGTGTAGTTTAATGTCAGCAAAATCATATTATATCCACAAAAGCCTTGTAATATTTGATCCAGATACGCCTTCCTTCAATAGTTTTAATAATTTTTATATATTTTATACAAAAAATTTAACTAAAAATATTATTTTGTAAATTATAAATTCATTGTATCGAAATAGTTTCAAGTAATGGCCGATGATTTAACGGTAACGAAAAATGCAAGTTCACAACGCCAAATACGTTCAATTTCACATATTGTTGTACATCCTCAATATGATAGCGATACACTTATAAATGATATTGGTATTATGCGAGTAATTATTAATATTTTTTTTTAAATATTTTTATTATTATAGAAAATATACAATAATTAAATAATTGTAAATAATTGCGTTTTTACTTATAACAAATATCAACTCAAAAAAAAGACGACGTATCCATTTAATTTAACATCAACACTTCAACCAATTCCAATAATTAATGTAACACCAGAAATTAGCATGGATTGTTGTATCGCCGGTTGGGGTATACAATCGTTTGTAAGTATTCTGAAATACCAATTTCCATTCATATTCATTATGTAAAAGTTAAATTATTAAATGAAATAAATAAATTATTTTCTTACAGAATATATCAAAAATATCGGATAATTTAATGAAAGCTAATATTATTATTATAAATTCTATAAATTGTAATATTTCGTACGATGGATTTCTTCGCAAAGGTATGATATGTGCAGGTCAACCAGAAGGTGGTAAAGATTCATGTCAAGTACGTTTAAATATAAGATTTCAGTTTAATAGGGTTTTCCATTAAAAGCGTGCTCGAACTTTGAAATGACATTTTTTTTATTCATTGTAACGTATAATTGATATATCATTAATTATGGAATATATCCTCATTCAGAATACATTTACAAATGAAGCCACCAGATCAAAAACTATATATTTCTGAATGCATTGGCAATTGTTGAATTTGTTGTGGTTAACTTTCACCTCAAATTCTGCAATTTTGCTTGTTAACATAAAATCATGCATCACTGAAACTCATTCTTTTGGCTAAAATGATCAATTTCAAGATCAAGCGTTTCCCTACTGGAAAACACTTTATCTATTTTAAATTATATATTTTTATTTTTATTATTTTATTGAACTATTGTATTTACAGGGTGATTCAGGTGGTGGATTAATTTGTAATGATCAATTGTGTGGCGTTGTTTCATTTGGTTTAGATTGCGGATTAAAAGATTATCCAGGTGTGTATACAGATGTTAGTATGTATAATGATTGGATTGTTGAAGAGATTAGGTATATAGATGAAAATATAGATTCAGATGAACAGAGAACAACTACAGATTCTATGTTACCCGAAAATGTAACCGTTCCATATTACGTAGGTGTAGGAGCTAATGCAAGCATTAATATGTTAAAAATTGATTTATTTATTGTAACACAATTGTTTTATTATTTAATAAATTATAGTTAAATAAAAATGATTTTAATGATAAGTTTATAAATTTCTTGTGAGACTGGGGTCCACATAAGGTAAATGCAATTGTTTACAGGGTTCATAAAGTGTAAGTGTGGCTCATTCCGTCAGAATAGGGTGCGTGTCCTAGTAAATCCCTTTATTCATCACTATAGATATTTCATCTGTTCTTTTAGATACTATTAAGGTTTCTTTTATCTTTAAAACCGGAATGTTGTTATAAGCTATTAATTTCGGTGTTGCACCTTCGTCTCCAAGCATTTTGTTCTTTGACGGTACCAAATTTGCCACGGTGTATCCTTCATTTAAAAATCAAAAGTAATTGGCTTTTTGATTTTTTTGGCACGTAGTAGCAAATGTTTACAATATTGTTATACCGCGGCAAATTTCATTTCCAATATCATTTTCCACATTTAGTAACATAATCCGCAAATATCATCGACAAAATCGAGGTCGTCAAGTTGATCGAATAGTCCGTCAGGCAATACTACGAGAATTT
The DNA here is from genome assembly GCA_910594885.2 of Bibio marci. NCBI lineage: Eukaryota > Metazoa > Arthropoda > Insecta > Diptera > Bibionidae > Bibio > Bibio marci. The sequence goes on from OU343114.1 coordinate 59,293,073, forward strand.
AAATACCGATCTCATAAATGGGGATGGATCGGTCCATGTTAAGGGGGGTGTATGTTATGAATTCATAGATTTTTTATATGTCAACTACTATAGAAACCATCATCACCTGTGTCACGGCTGGATGACTGGAACGTCATCATAAAACGCTCCTTTCAGTGTTCAGTTTTGGAAACAGAAAATAGTAACACGGTGATAGATCAGACTAATACGGAGGACGACTGAAATGAGAAATCCGTTTCATTAACTTTTTTGATCTTCATTTAATTCATGTGGCACAAAACGTGCACAATCCTAATTTTTTTCTAAATTTCGTATTAAATTGTGCAAATAGTATCTTTGCTGGTACTTAATGCAGCAATCATCACCATAAACTTATTTTTTAACAATTCCGCACACTTTTTTCCAATTTTAAAACAAAATATGGTATATGCTCTTTGTTCCATGTTGTATTTTTCTTTTCAACCGATTTGCACGAGGTTGGGCGCGTTTGAAAGAGGAAAGATCTTTTTAATGATGTCACTTAACAAAAAATGGATAATGTTCTATTTTTTAAATTCAAATTTCGGTTATTTAAATGACACACTGTCTACATATTATTGAAAGTTTTTGCTCACTCACTAAAAAAAGTATCAGATACAAAAGAACGATTACTTTCAAATTAATAACAGCCAAAGTAAAAGTACTCAAAGTATCGATGTTGGATATTACAAGAGAATCTCTTGAGTGTAATCTACAAGGCAGTATGAGGTTGGGCTGAAAAGGGAAACATCGGAATTTAATCAAAATCAATGTAAAGATGATTAAGCTAATATTCATAATCATTTTTTAGTAGTCTGTCTAGGACATAAAATATTTACTAGACATTCGAACTTCATGATGATCTATTGTAACTTCGATTTTGAGATATATGCGTAAATTTTGTAAAGACAAAAACAAGTAATAATCGGAGGGAAAAGGTGATATACTCCTGTAAATGCCCTATGAATTTACAGAATGATTCAGTAGGTAGGACGTATGGCTAACAACCAATTCCGGAAAACCAACCAGTTATGAATTCTACAACACGACCTCGGATCGGCCAAGATAAACGGCAACGACTCAAGCAACGAAAATTTAAAGACAATGATTTAAAACTTGCATCATGGATTGTAAGAACTGCGTTCTAAGGCTAGATGGCTAGATGCAGTAGACTATGATATAAAGATCCTTAAAATTTGGGATTGGAAGACATTGGCTTAGAGAAGCGTGTTGGAGAAGGATAAAACCGCACCTGGGTTATAACTCCATGGAGTATTTAAGTTAGGTCCGGGGAGTATGGTTAATGAGATAGAATTTCCCCTGCGGCGAAGCTCTGCGAGTTTCTGACGAGTGCCAAAAGCAGTATGATGTCCATTCTTTTGAGCATCGCCATCCTCTTTTCTTGGATTGCTGTTTTTATATTATCCAATTGCTGACAGTACCTCTAAAATTTTTAGATTTTTGATTGGTCCTCGAATGTCCCACCATATACACACAACATTCTCTTATTAACGCTCAATTTCGGTTTAGTGGTGAAGCGGTCCGGTTTTCCGAATTCACCATATGCCCTTTTCCTTACGATTGTTTCATAGGTAATCCACTTTTCAGCATCAGTTATCATCCGGTCCAAGAACGTTTCGATTTTGTTTCGTGCCAGCAGAGGTGGGCATATGTAGATAAATAAACATTTTTTAGCCGTCTGTCCAGAACATAACAGAAATAAATGATGATGATGAGGATGATCAATTCCGTGTCGTCGAATTTCATTGATATTTTTAAATACCGCACACTCATTTTAAATTACTAACAAAATAAATGCAATAAATTCTTTACAAATTATAAATTTTTTTTTTACCGAAAATGAATATAACTTTTATTTAAATAATTTAAATTCATACCATACAAATGTTGTTTAAATATTTTTATTATTGTATAATTTAAACTTAAAATTTATAAATAACAGATACAGAAATAAAAAATTATATTTTAATGGTTATAAATATAGTTTTTAAAATTGATTTCAATAAAAATTTAAGTTTTTGAATATATAAAAAAAGGGATAAAAAAAAAAAACCGCATTTTTTTTTTTTTTTATTGGGCATTCAAAATAAATTTCTTTTTTATAACAAAATTAATATATTTATTTTTTCGATTATAATTATTAATTATTTATTTTTAAGTAAACGAATTTTTACAACCTCAAATAATTTTTTATTTAACTTTTTTTTTTTTACTTTCTGAAAATTAAACATTAAAAAGAAAAATGCCAATTTAATAGAATTTAAAATAATAAAACATAAAATGCCCGGAATTTTTTTAATTTTTTTTTTTTTTTTCTTTTTAATATTATAAAATAAAATAATGATTATTGTAATAATATATATTTACAGCTACGAACGAAGAGTTAATAATATAATGTCTCTTGTAAATAACCCAGAACGACGATGACGACGACGATGACGACGACGACGACGTGTGTCCGCGGGCGTTTTATCAAGAGTATTTTTCCCGTTCCTCAAGGCACACAAAAAAAATAATTAAAAAAAAATTGAAAAAAATTTACATAACAATTCCATATCTAAGGTTTTTTTTTTTTTTTCAATTTTTTTATGGTGTGTTTGTGTGTGTGTGTGTGTGTGTGTGTGTGTGTGTGTGTGTGTGTGTGTGTGTGTGTGTGTGTGTGTGTGTGTGTGTGTGTGTGTGTGTGTGTGGTGTAGAATTTTTTCGCTTAATTATAATAAGAAATAAAAAAAAAAAAAAAAAAAAAAATTATTATATTTTCACCTATTTGTTTTTGTTTTTTTTATTTTTATTTTTTTTCTATTTTATAAATAATTACATATTAAAAAAAACATTTATTTTATAATCATACAAATTAATTACACAATTTTTTTTTTTATGTCGAATTTGTTTAATTACTTTTTGTTTTGTTTTTTTTTACCTTGTCTTTGTTTGAATTTAAAAAAAAAAAAATTTTCAATCCTATTTTTTGTTTTTTTTTTGGTTTTTTATGTTTTTATGTTTTTATGTTTTTATTTTTTTCAATTTAATTAGATTTTTTGTTGACATACACAAATTTTAAGATTTTAACATTTTTGTGTCAAATATGTCACTTTCTACCACACACTTCCTCCTCCTTCTGCACCCGATCTCCCTACTTTTTCTCTTATCTACATAATAATATTTTATAATGAATAATTTTTATTGTATTAACAATTTAATTTATTGTTTATTTTACTGTTAATCGTGCGTGTAATGATGATTACTGCGGCGACACACGAACGCGTTAAATGATATTCTTATGTCCGTTTTCATTCACACTTATACATTATCTAGATAAGATTATCTAGTAGATAATAAATGTAGAAGTCACTTCCAATATATGTTTTATCTCGCAGATAAACGATAAACCGTAAGTATCGTATAAGTTTATCTAGCAGAGATGTGTGTTTGTTATTTTGGATCTGAAGTTTTTATAATACATGAAAATTTATTTAATTTATGTCAAAAATTGTATTTATCTAACGGATAGAAATATCGGACTGTTAGCTATCCAGAAATTTATCTAATGGTGACCGAAACGGATATAAGTCAATCTTTTATTTTTCATTTTTATTTATTGTTAATTGTTAGATTCTACTAATTTTGTGATTAATTTTTATTTATTTAATTTAATTAATTTATAATTTTTTATGGTTTTTTTTTTCATTCTTTTAAAAATTGTATTTAATTTTCTTTTTTTTTTTGTTTTTTTTTTTTGTTATTAATTAATTTATTGGTTTTAGTTTTATAATATATTAATAAAAAATTTTTAATATGCTGCTAATCTGAGGCATCTATATCCAAATATTCATATTTATTGGTAATTTGTAATTTCTAGAACAAAAAAAAAATAAACAAATAAATAAATAAAAAAAGAAAAATGTTTTTTTTGGTGAAATAAAATTGAATGTAAATGTTAATCGCTTTATAAGAACACTTAAATTACTAAAATAATAAAGTTATAGTTAAAATAAAGGGTCGTGTTCGTCATGTTTTGTCATTTTTTCAGTTCAGTAATTTTTTAACATTTCGATTTTGTCTTTCATTTTGTGCAGTTGATTTTATTATAATTTTAAAATTTAAAATTTTATAATTGTGTTTTGTTATTTTATCTTCACTACAGTAAAGAAAAAAGTTTATGCGGACAATTTTCAAACGATTCAATGGATGAAACAAAAACATAATTGATAATATGAAAAAGTTTATTTATTTTCATGTAACCGGCAGGTTTTCCCGGGATCTTTTTATACCAGCGATATGGGAAAGTCAGGGTACGGAATCATACGTCTACTATATTGGCCATAAATATGTGTTTGGGCAAACATTTTCTAATATTTTTTTATTCGTCCTTCAATTAATTTTAACTGATCGAAAATTATAGTTCAACAGTATCATAAAAAGAAATAGCACAAAAAATGCATATTACACCACCTTTACGATTATAATGTCTTGTTTGATATACATTAAGTCACATATTATCTACCAATTATTACTGTAAATTTTATTATTTGTGGTGCATTAGATTGTGCCAATTCATTGCGGTTGTACCATATTTGATAATTATAGTCAAATCTCTAACAATTAAATACCACATTTTTACAATAGTAATTAAATCTTATTGTTTGATTTAAAATTAATAAATTATTGACATTTAATTAAATATTGGCTTCTATTGAAGAGTTGAATCGTGGAACACACTTTCGTGTGTATATTAAAACCAGATGTGACAATATCGATAATTATGCGCATGATATTTATTTGATCATTATATGAATTCTTGGGCCGAATTTTAATCAAGGGAAACCATTCAGTATCTCCGTGAAATATCCAGACCATCGTCGCATTTTATCGCATTTCGATAGAATATTGTATTGCGTTACTAATAAATGCGCTCTGTTATTATCCTAATCAACAATTCGTACTTAATTTTCAAACGTTCGCCAAAGTTACCCTATGTTGTTTGTGATATCAGATATCCATTTCTTCATTTCAATTCAATCTGCAACTAGAATACGTTCATCAACATCCTTATTTTGCAAACAATTTACCATTCGAAATGGCAGTCATTCAGGTCTTGATGTTGAGATAGCGCATATTAAATTAATTTATAATTGTTGGATCAGGCAGGTTATGCGGGTCAAGTCTATTAATGATAGCAACGTTTGTTTATTTTAATCGGTAGTAACCTCTATTCGAATTTCGTCCATTGCATTTACATACAGTTCAAACATTGAGTTGAAACATCTGTTTTAAATGAAAATAGTTATAAACACACTTTTTAAGGCACATCGATTTCTCACATCCCTGGGAAACTAAGAAGGTAAACTAGTCGCATGAAAGCTATCAATGACATATTCTATTGAAATCAAAAGAATTTGCGAAACATATCGGATATGAATGAATAGAATTTAAGTGAAACGATGGTTGATAAACCTGAACGAACAACATTTAAAAATTGTAATGTTCTAAAATTTCAGCAAACGGGGGTGCACTAATCATAAAAGTAATCGAGAATTTCCAAAATATAATGTAATAAGACATTAGTCGTCTTACTATTAAGAATTTTAGCGGCTTACAGTAGCGACTGGACAATGGTAATTATCAGGTATTCCTTTCTGACACGACTCATAGGATCTCGGTATAAAAATTCTATATTGAGAATAATAGATTTCGTTCAAGAAAATACTTTCGCAAATCTATCTACGGATGATGAAAAGAACTTTTTTAAACATACAATGATGAGTTGAGTACCAGACAGAATAACAAAATTTCCGTTTCGAATCGAAGGCTGTCAAAGTAGAAAATATTATTTATATATGAAATTTGTATTGACGTGACGGATTGACAGACAGAATGCGATATTTATTCGTTACCAAATGAAAATTTTAGTTTTTACTTCGTATTTTAACGGTTTGAAACGTTCCGAAATACACGTCTATAAATTAATTGTTCGTTGTTCTTTCATTTTGGGAACTAAATTTAAAATGAAAATATATAAATATCAAAATAATGTTGTTTTGAATTTATTTAAATATATATTGGAAAACTATTATTCTAATGAAATGAATATACAATATTTGTAAATCAATTAAAATAACAGATTCAACGTTCCTTACATAAATATTGAGATAAGAAAATTTAATTTTATGAAACGAAACGTCTCCTTAACAATATGTCGTTAACTTTAGAAAGGTAGACGTTTTCATACCTATTGAACTTGTTGATATTGATATGAACGAATAAAATTTGTTCATTGCTATCATCCGAGTGACAAAGGACGTAAAAAATCGGGCTTGACAAAGTGCATGTATTAATGACTATGTACAAAAAAAAACTTGTCTATATAGTAGCACACATATGTTCCTACTCAATGACGTTCTATATAGAACAGCTATAATCAAATCCATTTTAATTTGAAATACAATAAAATGAAAATAATAATTATACTGCAATCAGTGCAATTAATCAAAACTAATAAACTATTAATAACATAACACTCAGTAGCGCAGTGGTATAGCGTCGAAATATATATTTCATAGCAAATTTTTCGGTATATATTTTATAATTGAATTTTATCTGCTCGGTGACCATTTGTTCGTTTATGGAATAAAAAGAAAAACGGATATCTTTGAAAATATGGTGTTGGACGCTATTCAATGATTAACAATGTCTGCACACACACACACACACCACTATGGGCTAATCACCCATATAAAAATAATAGAATTTTGAAAACATCTATCTTTTGTTATTTACTTGAGTAATTGTTATATACTCCCATGCGGAGTCATTTACCAACTTGGCTGTAATGAAATTTATTAGATGCCATAACTCCACTGGGAGCAATATATAAGTTGAAAACAATGTAATATATATATAATGTAATAATATATTATAATCATTAGAGTTTAATCTTCAATAATTTATTACTTAATTAATGCCTTATTATTGTAATTAAACTGTATTACAAGGTTTTGTTAACATATGTATCAAACCTTATATGTTTAAGAATAGACTGTTGACTGAGATAAACTCGTACTATAATTATTAATAGTACTGTTCAAAACATGTAAATAGTACTTACAAAAGCAATTCAAAGTAAAAATTATTGATAATATAAATAATAACAAAAATACTTATGTCATAAATCTTGTTTCGAATAGATTATAAATAATATAATACATAATTCATTTTTCCAGAAATAAAAATGATTAAAAATAGTATTTACTTACCGGTTTAGTAGGAGCTTGATATTTTGGCATCCGATTTTCTATTTCTTTAGGATCATCACTATCCCGTTCGCGGCGATGTATATGCCTATCATCTTTAGTTGTTCCACGATTATCTTTATTATAATCTCTCGTATTTCGATGATTATAATCATTACGGCCATCACCTCTGCAAAAAATAAATAAACTGTTATGAAACTAATTTTTTTTTATATTTAAATTTCAGTATATAGAATCGTGCCTAGATCTATCATCGGATCATTTGCCGATAATATTAAATGCATCAACTAGAGCAGCGACGCTTCCTGAGGGTGTTCAAGTACACACACAAAACGGTTAATGAAATAATTTAGATAATTTAATAACTGTAATAATTTAAAAATTTAAGAATTTATCAAAAACAAAAATCACATTAAGTATTTTTTTCTAATAATAATTTTCTCAATACTGCATTTGTGTGGTCATCTTCGTATCTACATACAAATTCATCATAATTTTAATTCTATCTATTGTGTTCACAGAGCATATTTATACAACCCGACATTTCGTTCATAATTTTTATATAGAAATGTAAAAATTCATTCATCGTGTGCTATATATGCTTAAATAAAATTTTTTATTTATTGGTCAAGTCGTTCGTATTACTATAGTGTTCAAATTTACATTAACACAATTAAAAATTTGATAAAACTTATGTTTTATTTATTATTTTTGTTGCTCTTTTGTGATTCCCTTTTGTATTACCTTTGCGAACCTACTACGAATTACTCTTATGATTCCCTTTTGATTTACTTTTACGAGCCTTTTGTGAATCACTTTTATGATTCGGTTTTGATTTACTAATACGATTCGAATTCGTGGTACATTTTAGTCCGGTGATTTGAAAGCGAGGCTTTTTCGAGCTTGAATTAGAATCGCAGCTTCGTAAAAGTAAATCACAAGCTAATCACATTCGAATCGCAATGTTTGCTGGGTATGTACACAGGTCCATATAACAAAATCCATAATAAATATACAATATTTTCTACTACCCTTCCACTTAAATAAAATATTTTTTTGTCAAGTATGTGTGTTTATCACTTACCCACATTACATTTACAATCGACAATTTCATTTACATTTTATTTATAATTGTATCTATATATAATCTGTACTAGTTTTCAGTTCAAAAGTCTATAGTCGTTCGCTTAAATTATGTGAACACATGCACCATACAGTATACATTACTTAATATTTCTTTAATTTTATTATTAAAAAATTAACGCGAATTTAAAAGTACGAATACGCATAACCATATAAATTTCGATCTTGCTTTCATATTTTTTTAGGCATATCAAATACACATATTATTTATTTTTATAGAATATAGGATCAAACGCAATCAGTTATTGAATGAATTACTTCATTCATCAAATTTTTTGAAATTTAAAAGTAGTTTTCCAACAGATTTATTACATAAATTATCTTTCGGAATGCTTAATTTGAACTAATCGTGCTGTATGGATAAGATATATTTGTTGATAAAACTGTACATGCTATCAATAAAATTACTTTAAATCATAAGATGTGACATGAATGCTCTGAAATTCATAAATAAGCTGAATTAATGTTGACACTCCCGTCTAATAATAATTACGTTGCAAGTTGAACGTTCTTTTTCAGCCATAAAAAGAATTAAAATGTATACTAGAAACACAATGCTTCAAGAAAAATTGAAAAACGATTATTGAAAAAACTAAAATCAAATGATTCATTTTATGACAATGTTACTAACAAATTTGTTGAAAAATCTAGAAGCGCTAACTTTATCTATTAAGATTAGGCTTACTGTCATTTTTTTTTTATCAAAAGCAGAATATATATTTAAAAGGTATAAGATCAGATCTGAACAGTTAACTTAAAGTACCTTGTAGTTGTAGTATTATTTCTAAATTTTAAAATAAACGTCAAACAATTACATTTTTGAAATTAACTTCAGTCATAATAATATGAAGAAATTTGCTAACTAAAAAAATGAAATAATAATGATTTGTCTATGTGTCACTATTTTAGGTAACGAATTAGTTTGTGAGCAAATTAATTAGCTAAATCTTCTGTGTATCTAGAATAGTATATTATACTAAATTTCGTATGTTGAACTTTCTTATGCACGATTTAAAAATATTATTTTCTTTTTAAAAGTGATACTTTGCTCACTGTGTAAGCATTCAAAAACATTTTTTATAGGGATGCTACAAAATCGTACGTGTGGTAGTGTTAACTAAGATAAAGTTAAGTAATATGTAATTAAATATATTTGCACAGTATTTGATTAAATATTTTCCAGTTAATTTTAAGTGAACACCTAAGACAAAATCTCAAGGAACGCCACTGAACTAGAGTAATTAACAACGAAAGGTAGCATGGACTCCATTCTAAACGTACCAAACTGGAATACCTTAAGGGAAGTATTTGATAATAATATAACATTAAATATACCGCTAAAAGACGAAAAATACATTTCTAATGCTATTAAAACATTTAATAAGGCAACAAGAACTGCAGCAAAAGAATCAACACCAACACAAAATACTTTAGAAAATCATGAAGTATGTCTATGTGTATCTGAGGTAAAAGAAAAAATTGAAGAAAAAAGAAAGCTGAGAAAAAGATGACAAAGAATAGGAGCTCCTTCAGATAAGACAATACTCAACAGGGCGGTTAAGGAAATAAATTTGTTACTAAATAACGTGAAAAATTAAGCTATTCAAAAATATTTCGCAAAATTAACACCAACACAAGTAACGGATTATTCTTTGTGGAAAGCAACAAATAAAATTAAGCAACCACAACGTCACATTCCACCAATCAAAATGAATAATGTTGAATGGGCAATAACTAATGATGAAAATGCTTCAAAATTTGAAGAATATCTACAAAGATTTGTGCCATACCCATCAGAAATTTCTGATAGTGAAAGTGATGAAATATTACAATATATAGAATCACCATAACAGCTAGAAAAACCAATCAAAAAATTCAGCATTGGTGAAATAAGTTAGATTATCAACAAGAAACTAAGCGTTAAAAAGGCACCATGACAAAATCACTGGAAAAATTTTAAAGGAACTATCTAGAACGAATAAGTTGTTTATAATAATACTTGGTTAACACAATATTAAGAACAGGAGACTTCTCCAAACAATGGTAGGAGGCACTAATAATTTTAAACCTAAAACCTGGGAAAGATCCAAATATGGTTGAATCATATCGAACTATAATGTAATGTAATTCCAAATTACCAGTTCGAATTTCGACAGGGTTATGCAACAAATTAATCGTATATTTAATAAAATAAGCAGTGAAGAAAAAGATACTATTCGGTAGCATTCGGGGCATTTGATAAGGTATGGCACGGTGGCTTAATATATAAACGGAAACATATATTGCCACATAACTGCTACCATATATTAAGTAATTAACTCCATAACAGAAATAGTGTTTTGTCGTAAAAATTGAAGATAAATGTACGGCATCAATTAAAATAGAATCGGGTGCACTACAAGGCAGAGTACTTGATCCTACATTATATTTACTATACACGCCTGATCAACCAAGGATTGCTGGCACAGTGATAGCAACATTTGCAGATGATACGGCAATTCTTGCATGAAATAGTGATTCGATATTGGGAGTCACAACGATTACAAACGGTTTTAAATGAAACATCAACTGGATTCAGAAAATGGCGAATAAGAGCCAATGAATCAAAATCGGTGCATGTCTCATTAACAACAAAAAAGGTAACTTGTCCAAGACGCTTCCATAAGAAGAATCAGTGAAATATTTAGGCCTACTTCTTGATCGTAGACTCACATGCTCTTCACAACTTTCAATAGAAAGTATACTAATACTGTACAAAGCAATATTAATGCCTATAAGTACATACGGTATCGAGTTGTAGCTAGCAACTCGAACATAGAAATCATAGAAAGATTTCAGACCAAGGTGCTATGGGAAATTGTTAGAACACCATGGTATGTAAGAAATGCTTCGATCAGAAGAGACATGAACATTCGTTCTATAAAGGAGGTAATAATGAAATCGAGCAAAAAATATCACGAAAGACTTACACAACATACTAATCAACTAACGGGAGGACTTATGAAATATGGTTCCATAAGACGCCTGAACGGTAATAAGCCAGTGGTTGTCGCAAGAAGATTCACACTGTAAATTTAAATATATTGTATATAATATTGTGATATAATTTGATTAAACAAATAACTATAAACTTAAGTTAATATTAAGGAAATTAGAAAGTAATGTTTCATTGGCAACATGCTTACACATGCCAACAACAATATCAAAAATATTCATATGGCATCATTAGTATTAAGATAGATTGTAATAGCACATAGTTCTTAAAACAAAAAAAAAATCAGTATTAACAGAGGTGATATTTAATAACATTTTTATAATTTTTCAAATAATAATACATAGAATTTATTTCAATCAAAAATTGTTTAGAATAAATTCTAATAATAATTTGTCATAATAGAAATAATTAAGACGACACCTTAGTAAACAAAAAAAATTGTTCACAACTATCTGGGACTTAACTATTATGTATTGAAAATTTTTCGCCTACAAGAAATTAATTCTATGGTGTCGAAATTTCTATTTATTGATATGATAACATATATATTTTTTTTAAGTCATAAATTGCTCCAAGTGGAGCTTTATGTCATCTAATAAATCTCTCATTACAGCCAAGTTGGTAAATTACTCTGCATGGGAGTATATAACAATTTACCAATTGTACTGCAATTAACGAAAGATATATGTTTTCAAAATACGATTATTTTTATATGGGTCATTAGCCCATAGTTATGCGTGTGCATACATTGTTAATCTTTGAATAGCGTCCAACACCATATTTTCAAAGATATCCGTTTTCCTTTTTAATCCATAAACGAATAAATGGTCACCGAGCAAAAAAATGTCAGTATTAAAATAAATACCGAAAAATTTGTGTTTTAATAATAAGTAATTTTTCGGTTTTTCGAATTCTTTTTTTTTTAATGTTAAATTAGGGTTAAAAATAAATACAAATTGTTTACATTTAATGTTATGATGCATAAAATAAGAATATTTACCTGTAATCTCTGTGATCACGATTATCCCGATTATCACGATTATCGCGATTATCACGATTATCGCGATTATCACGATTATCGCGATTATCGCGATTATCTCGATTATCACGATTATCACGATAATCTCTGTTATCGCGACCATCTCTATTATCTCTATGGTCACGACCAATATCCCTTCTTACGTCACGATCACGATTATTATAATTATCTCTGCTGTTATGATCTCGATTATCACGATGGTCACGGTTATCTCGATTATCACGGCTATCTCTATGGTCACGATTATCACGATGGTCCCGATTATCTCTGTTATCTCTATTATTATAATCACGATCACGTGGCGCCGTCCGTCGATCATCTATATAAAATATAATATAAAATGCAATAAGGAAAAATATATTAGCATTAGATCAAAATTACCATTTCTTCTTGTTGATGGTCCTTTCCGTTCTGGACTGTACTTTCGTGATGTGGACGACGACGAAGATGTTGCCGACGATTGTGTTGTATTAATTTTTTGATCATCATGTTCTATTTCATCATCAACTTTTCTCCTCCAACTAATTGTGTTTTCCTTCTTCTTTAATATATCTTCTTTATCGACAACTTCTTCCTGGACCGCCGCAACTGTCTTTTCTTTTCTTTCACGCTCCGCTTCTTCATTGGCCTTTTGTTTTTCTAATTTTTCACGTTCTATACGTTCTTCAATTTCTCGTTCACGAGCTGATGTATCAACTGGTTTTGCATTACCAAATATTGTTGCAGCTGGTACAGGTGTAGGTTTTGGTTTAGCGACCACTGGTGACGGTGGTAACTTAATTTCATCTTTATTTTCAATAGTATCATTTTCATTAATACTATCATCATTTTTATCATTATCGATATCGCTATCATCTTCATTGTCATTATTATTACGATTATCGTCTGTATTATAATTATCTTCATGAATCCCATTATCAATTTTATTTTCATAATCATTTTTTTCTTCTGGTTCAATAATAATTTTGTGTTCGGGTATTGGTAAAGTACGAGGTTTTAAAATTAATTTAGGACGTTCTTGAAGTTCTTCATCCTCGTCTTTATTATTGTATCTGTCGCGATCGTCACGTCTATTTGAAAATCGTGATTTACCACTATCATTATTAAAATTTCTACGCTGTGGTGTTGGTGATTCAATTTTTGGTCTATCACCTGCTCGCCAATTTCCACCATCCTCAGTCGATGCATCACGTGGCCTATCACGGTTATAGCCAAAGCCACCACGTCTATTATTTTGAGCCCCACCACTTTCACCATCATCTTGCCGGAGATTATTTTCGCGGCGCCAAACTGTTGGATCACGATTTTCGTTATTACCAAAGTTATCATATCTACTACGATTATTACCACCACGTTTTTGATCAGTTTCACTTGTTATATCTATGCGAATACGTCGACCATGTATTTGTGGGTCAATTAAATTAATTGCATTAATTAAATCTTCACGCGTTTCAAATTCAATATAACCATATCCACGTAAACGACCACTTTCACCATCATCTCGTGGTAAACGCACTTTATCTATTTTAATTACTGCAAAGAATTCCCTAATATCTTCTTCATTTAGATCATATGGTATATTCGATATATAGGCCATAAATGGTTTCTCGCGTGGTATTGCATCATCGTTCAACACTCGACTAGATCTTGGTCCAGTTGGTAATAATGTTTGAATAGTCGTATATTCTTCCTCTTCATTACACTGTGAGTACCATGTAGACGTAGACGACGAAGGAATTTTTTTCGTAACTTGAACGACTGATGCAGAAACACTAGTATTTGTTATTCCACCAGCCAAAAAATTTTGTAAAGGCACTGCCTTATTTTTATTTTTTTTACTTTTTTTACCTAATATAAAAAAAAAAAAAAAGAAAAAATTAAAAACAATATATTCAAATGTTGAGTAAAGAGTACGAGATAAAATTTAATTGAGATAAAATATTTTAAGAATTTTAATGAATCATTTTGATGCTTTGTTTATAATATTCTAACAATTAAAGAACATAAAATAAAAATAACCTCAAAAATGCTTATTTATTATTAGCTTAAGGCCAAATATATAATAATAATTTCAATTTTTGCTATATTTTAAAAACAAAATCATATAGGAATATTTTACAAGCAAATTATATAAATTTTGCCGTATTTTAATTATTTAAAACGGCGCTAATTTTTCAATCATACAAAACTGAAACGAAAATTGAATGCCATGCTGTTAAGCCACGCGGTTGACATTAATAAAATATATATATATAGCAATATAGGTAGGTAGAAAGTGAAGATCTTACATTTTTCTTTTTTTTTTACATTAGAAATTATGAAAATTTTTAACAAAAAAACTATACATTATATATTAAAATGAAACTTGAATATTTACTGATTGAAAATATAAGATCTATTTTAAAAAAATGTAATAATTTTATATTTATTTATTTAATTTAATATCACGAATAAATTTTAAAATAAACTTACCTGACGTAGCCATATTGAAAAGACAGAAAAAAAAATGAATAAATAGAAATGAAATGAAAAATTTGAAATATTTGGACATATGACAATCAATTTTGCCAATATAACAAAAAAATACACAATGAAGGCCCAACCATAATATGCATAAAGGTTAGTATTTTATGTCGGTGCAAAGTGAAAAGTGCAAAACCAAGTTAAGTTTTTCTAGTGTAATTTTGGTATTTATTTGATATGTTTTATGTAATGAATTTTGTCCCTGTTATTATAGTCATCAATATTGTTTATTTAATAATAAATAAATGAAAAAAATTTGAAAGATTTATATTCTGTTAATTTTTGTGTTATAGAAATTATTAAATAAAATTAAATACATTAAGATTTCTATTTATAAACAGAGCTTTTATGTAAAAGTTTATTGATCTGACATTTGCACAGCAGTTTAGAAGTTTTATTTTGTATTTGAAGAACAAGTTCAATATCGAAAACAAAAACATTAAATAAAAAACCACTGCAATTGCTTTACATGAATTTTCTAATCTGATACCTGCAGCTCGTTTTGCACTTTGCACTTTGCACCGCCGTCTGCCATCGACATGACGCTGTCATTATTTATGAAAATTACCTTTATATAGTTTTGCATGAATATTCTATTTGACATTAGCTGTCGTCTGCAATCGGCAGTACATAAAAAAAACAATGCTTTATGGGTAATTTACATTATGCCTATTTTTTGAATCTAGAAAAAATTGAGATATAACATGCAAATGTCAAACTAGTTAGAAGAGCACATTAGTATAAAAAATTAGAATCTAATTATGGGCCTAGCCATAATTTAGGTTGAAAATCTAAATTCATAGATGATGATGTTAATCTTTTTTTATAGCTGAATTGCTAATTTGTAGAAAAAAAAAAAAAAATCTGTCATTTCACTATAATAAAATATAAATATAGTTTGACAGTAATAAAACAAATTCAATAACAAACATTTTATTTGTTTTAAAATTAATAAAAATATAAAAAATTTAATGGTATTTATGGAAATAATATTAAACGCAAATGTAAATACATATATTTATTATGTTATTGTAATTTTAAAACAATTAAAATTTAATAATTAATAAATATTTATTTGTTTTTATTATTATCTGAAAAAAAAACAATTGTCAATTTGCTATAAAATTAATTGTCAGATTATATTTTGGTATTTTTTTTACAGCTCATACTTCAGTATATTTTTTTTATAACTATCTCTTTTTATTTTTCCTAGAAATTTTCTAGATTCAAAAATTAGGCATAATGTAAATGCTACATTAGACTTATGTCACTGTAATATGCGAAAATATGAAAGTATAAATAGGCCGTTTCTAAAGTCTGACGTTCTCTGAAAAATTTTGCACATGAAAGTCGTTAACGTCAAATATAATAAATAAGAAAAACCGAATATTTTCAAAATTTTCCTATTTATTTTATTTATGATCACAATTTATTATATTTATTTGTGTGTAAACTGATATAAACCATAAAAAAAAGACCGCCCAACAAAATTTGATTTTTTTTGTATTTAGTGTATTTGAAGTTTTATGTAATCTTTACGTATACTTTTAGAAGTTTTGTCTTCAAAATCCACATGAAACTGTACAACAAAACACACATTTTGATTTAAAGGTTGTAAACCAGAACATGTATTTTGATTTGATGATTTAATTTTTAGGACAAAGCTAAAGGCAAAGACAAACCCAAGCTATGAACCAGCACTAAAAACCAATTTCTAGTTATTTTGTAAGGTTTTTTGATATTATTTCTATGGTTGTACAGGGTGACCCATTTCAAAAGAACCACCCAAATATTTCGCAAGTAATAAACAAATAAAAAAATATTTCAAACAAAATTTTTTTCTTTCGAAGGGGTATGTCACATGACCTTCAAGGTCATTTGAAAGTCAAACCGTAGTTTTCAAATGGGAACCCCTATTTGTAACATAATCATTTCCAACAAGAAATTTAATAATAAAAACATTTAAAAAAATTACAAAATTTACATTTTACAAATAGAATTCTATGTATATTATTGTATTATATAACTTTAGAAACATTTCAATAAAACTGAAATTTAATTTCATAAAAAAAAAAAAAATAAAAAGAAAAAAAAAATATAAAATATAAATTGGAATTAATTTAAAAATAAAAAATATTATGACTTATTAAGTTTCTATTATTTATAATTTAACAAATTATAACAATAAAAAAAGATTCAAAATGTTATGTAATTATTAATTTTAAACATTATTATATAATCCAGGATTTTATTTTAGTTATCCACATTTACCGATTAATTAGTTTTGATTTTAAATTTACAAAATACAAAATTTGAGTAATTTTAAATATAAAATATAAATAACAATAATTGTACAAAAAATAACGGTATCAATGAATGTACGCAAGGGACTGTGTGTTGAATGGGAATTCTATTGAATGGCGATAAACGTAAAATTATTCGTTTGAAATGGACTTTTGCTAAAATAGGAATACAATAGAATTCCACTATAATTTAACATTTTCATATACCATTAATTGTTTTGATAATAATTTCAAAATGAGGATAAATTCAAAAAAAATTAAATTAACATAAAATGAATACTCGGTTTTTTGCGATGCGTGTACGCACGCGTTGCTAAAATGTCCTAACCGCAATAAAATCCTTACGTCAGGTTACAATAAAAAAAAAAACAAAAAAAAAATTACTCATTAGATTTTCTTATTTTAATACAATTTTAAGTATTAATAATAGGCATTTATTTTTATTCAGTATTTTATAACATTCAACCATTAATAAAACCTATGTTTCCGGGTTTTTTTTTTTAAGTATGAAACATTTTTTATTACAAATGGTGAAAATGTACAGTTCATATTTAACGTTTTAATTATTTAAAAATATAAATTGAGGTAACTATGGCCACAGATCGTAAACATTTTTGTATTTACGACAATTTATAGTAGAAATATATGGTATTGAAAAGGTTTTATATAAATTATAAAACAATTTTCAATTTCTTGGTCAAAATTCAACTTATTATTATAACATTTAAATATATTATGATGCGGATATTCGTATTATTTTGAAGGTATAAGCAAAAATGGTTTCCAACGAGCTGTAATTTTGAATGAATTGGATACAGACATATTATTTATGCACAATTTATAATATGACTAATACAATGCAGCAATTAATAATAGCAAATCAACAATGGTTATTTTGACATTTGAGGACAAAAATAAATTTTTGATTGGCTGTTGAATAAGTACTGCGTTGTATTGTAATATATCTGAAAACTTATGATTATAATTAACCTATTTATTAATTTCTTTTTTTTTTTATTTTTACTTGTTATTACTTTAGTGAAATTTTAAATTATTTTAATAATTAACTTTTCCATCCGCCTTTTTTTTTTTTGAGTGTTGTTAATTTATGTTATTTAATTTATTAATGGCTGAACGAAATTTATTACAACTTAATATTAATGAATGTTCGTGTCGCATCAGACAAGCATTTTGTTTTTCTAGTTGACGTGCTTCAATTTCCAATTGCAAATCTTTACGCCGTCGTTCTAAACGTGATCGACGTGATGCTTCATTATTTCTATCTCGCATCAATTTATATTTTAAATCAGTTTCATTTAAATTACTATAGTCGTCTTCTGATGAACCTTCTTTTCGTGGACGTCCTCGGCCAGCATTTATCATTAACATTTCTTCTGAAGTTCTATCGTTATCATCGGTAGTATTTAAACCAATATTATTACCACCATAATCAGCAGTTCTAAGTGTGTCTGATGGATAAAAATTATAAATAAAAACAAATTAAATTGTATTTAAAATATTCATAGCAAAGATATAATCTTTTATGCACATATTTCCAATTTATAAAGGCATTATTTATAATATATTGTCTATCTTGATTTATACGGATATTTATAAATACCTGTTTGATTTAAATATGGAAGAAATGCTTTTGTGATTGGATTTAAATAAAATTGAGTACTTCCGCTTTGCAGTGAATCCGTTGTTGAATAATCTTCATCAATAAAGAGATCGTTAAAATCTTGATTAGGGTCGTCATCATCATCATTAACGTCATCGCCATCAACATCATAGACATGATCTTCATGTGGAGCGATGTTTATTTATTTTGATTATTTTGAAATAAAATAATGCAATAACAAAAAACAAAAAAATTAATAAAAAATAAAATATTTAAAAAAAAAAAAATTAATACATTTTTAACATTCTACTACTACTTACTACTACTATTAATTATATTAAAAATAAAAAAAAAATTATCTAAAATAAAAACATAATACCATAACCGAAATTTTTAATTAAAAAAATTAATAAAATATTTTCCTGATAGTTGAGAATTTGTGTTTATAACACATTTTGTGCCTATAAAAAATATATATAAAATTTATTTATAAGAAAAAATTGAATAAGGCGAAACCCGTTTAAAATTAATTTTATTTAATTATTTAAAAAATAAAAACAAAAACAAATTGTAATATGCTGGATATTTCTTATAGTTCTGCATCGCAACGAATTATTGTTCGGTTTTTTCAGTTATCTTCGTTTCATATCTTCAAACCTTCAAATATTGCAGTATATATACAAACCGGAAATAATAAAGTATTTAAATTAATTATCCGTTTTTTCCTAAAAAATAAAAAAAAAAAATTATTATTATTATTTTAATTTAATAATCGAAACTGAAAACAAAAATCAATAATTATTCATAAAAATGTTTTCAATAACACAATAACGGTTTATTGCGAAATAAATGTGTTTTTTTTCACACGAAAATAGTTTTAATTCATGAAAAAAAAAAAAATATTAAAAAGACATGAACACACACACACACGTGCAGTTTCTTCCTAAATCGTTCAAAATAAATTTTAGAAGTAAAATAATTAAACGGTTATAAAAAGTGTATTTTAATGTAAAAATTGTTTGTCACACATATTTTTGAAGAAGAATTGAAATTGTAAAGTTAATATTAATTTATGAAAAAATATCCTATTTTTAAATGAATTTAATTTTCTAAACAAAATTATATTTAGACCAATTTTTAAACGTATTATTTACCGTTACCTAATTCTATTTGATTCTAGTTAATCAATTAAACAAGGTATTTGTGTATAGTTAAATCTTCACCATCACCAAGTCATACTGCTCCAAGTGAACCCTATCTACCTATCAAACATTCATAACATTCAATTTGATGAATTACACTGCAATGGAATATATAATAATTCACCAATTGCAATTACAGGACAGTAATAATTGTTAATGGAATGGAATATCCGTTCTATTTTTACAAGCTAATTTAGATGGTGCGTGTGTGTGGTGCAAACTTTATTAATCTTAACAAAAGGTAACTCTGAAAAATGTTAGTATTAAACGATCAATTACCATAAACGTTACCTACTACTGTGTCACTGAATATTATATTAGAAAGATTATCATATATATAATAAGGGTTTGTAAAAATAAAAAAAGAAACTGATAAGATCTAATAATATTCTGAATTCATAATATTCGCAAGCTCAACACGATAGAAATTATAAATTTTTAAAATTATCAAACGCCCGCAATTACATTTTAATAGGCATTGTGCTGCCAAATATAACAGTCAGTGGGTAGCATTTATGTTAATCGATTGAGTTTGTGAAGTATATCGACTTCAATTCCTGAAATTTATTTGAATTTAATCAAGTCTGCTACACATCATTATGAGCTAATAGTAACTAATATAACAATAATGGAAATTCAATTCCATTCACATTCACATCTGTCGATAATTGCAGACTAATTGATGAACTATTATATACATCGATACATATAGTAATTTAACAACATTACTATTAATTAATGTTTGACTTGATGATGTCTGCGTGTTAGTTAAAGGACACATTCTAGGCACAAATGCATGTGTTGTTCACCTATTCAAAGACACTTGTACCCTAACTGTGCTTGTTAATGCAACGACACAATCTGGGTGGTAGTGCACCTATTCAAAGACACCATACACGCACATGTGCTCGTTAGATCAAGAACACATTCCGAGCGTAAAAGTATGTTGGTTGTATTTTTTTTACATATAATAATTAAAGTTACAAATGTTACGTACTACGTTGTAGTATATGTAGAAAAATAATATTTTTTGAAATCAGAAGTTTAATTATAACCTTTTTTTTTTTTTTGTTGTATCTTAGCGTAGGTGCTTAGGGTGCACAACCCCATCACTAGTGTCTAAAATGTGTTCTTGAACTAACACAACACGTGCACTAGTGTCCATAATGTGATTTTATAAAATAGCATGCGCAATACGGGCAGATGTGTCCGTATGTATTAGGACCACATGTGAATATAAAGTGGCCAAGCATTACTTTATAATCTAATGGTATGTGGACACATTATGTCTGGACGTTTTTAAGCTTATATCTTTTAATTTTATTATCTTATCTTATTTTTATCATGGTTTTGTTTTGTTTTATCTATAATAAATATTCGTATCGTGTATTACATATCAGCTTAATTAATTACATTATTATAATTTGAATTAGAGATTACTGATAATTTAACTAAATTTTTTAGCGGTAGTAAATTTATTAATTTGTTTTTTTATTTTTAATCCTGTAGTCTATTCAATATTTTAAATAAAATTACAATAAAATAAGCTTCCTTACATGCACTTACCTTAATACTAAAAAAAAAAAAAAAAAAAACATGTTAAAGAAATTAAAGAATCACCTCGATTATTCATCTGAAAATCAGACACAGGATTAATAAACACGTCTTAAACTATATAATGAAGGAAATTAACTGTATAATTATCCTATCGCATTAACAAATGTAATAACACAATTTTATTAAACATTTCAATTTTCATCGATATTTTATTCATGCATTTGATATGTGTGTGTGCGTGGTTGTGTGTGTGTGTGTGCATGTGTTTTTTAATAGTATTTATTGGATTTTAACAGAATAAAATACAATAAATATAAAATAATAAAATAAAAATATATGTGTTGGCCCCTCCAACGCCATACACTGTGATGGACAACCAATTTTTTTTTTTTTTTTTTTAATTTAAAAAACTTAAATACATAAAATTAAAATAAAAATAAAAAAAAAAAAAAAAAATTAAAATTAAAATAAGATCCACCTCCAAAAATTAGAAAGATTTTTTTTATATAAAAATAAAAAAGTATAAATAAATAAATAAAATAAAAACACATGTTTTTTTTTTTTTTGATGTTAAATGTAATACTATATTTTTTGTTTTTAAATAATAGTATTACTTATTTTTTATTTTTTAATTATTAAATAAAATTAAGAAAGTAAAAAAAAAAAAAAAAGAAAAAAAAAAAAAATTTAATTAACACTACAATAAAATAATAATTGTTTTTTATTTTTATTTTTATCATAATTTTGTTTTTTTGTTTTTTTTTTTTTTTTCTAATGAATAAAATATTTTATTTTAATTTTTTATCTTTAAAAATACATAATTTTTGTAATTAACAAAACGTCAAAACGTATATTTTTTAAATAAAAATAATTACTTTTTTTTAGGTGATAAATAGTTGAAATATATAAAAAAAAATATATATTTTATTATTTTTAATAACTTTAATAATAATAATAATAATTACATTATTTAATGTGACTTTTATTACTTTTAGTTGTGATAAATTATAAAAATTAAAATCAAATATAATAAATTTAAAATAAGGATAAAATATTTTTGTATTATTTTTAATATTTTAAATACTTAATCATTCAAAAATTTTTTTTTTTTTAATTAATTATTCAAAAATTTTTTTTTTTTTAATTAATCATTCAATAATTTTTTTTAATTAATTATTCTTTTTTTTTTTTTTTTTGATAAATAAACATAAATATATTTTGAACAAAAAAAAAACTCACTAATTTTAGAGAAAAAAAATTATAATTATTTTTTGCTTAACAATAATAAATAATAGGTGTAAATTTTTTAAACTTTTAAAATTTATCATTATTCTAAGAATAATTATTCAAAAAAAAAAAACAAAAAACAAAAAATAAATTAAATTAAAAAGTGTTTTTTCTTTTAAAAAATCTTTATTTTGCAGCCAAATATAAAACGGATTCTCGCCATCGTTCACATTGTTTCGATAAATAATGTTCTGTACGTGTTAACCGTGCATTTTCTTCTTCTAATTCATATTTTTCATTTTCAATTAAATTCTCTCGATCCTTACGATTTGAACGTGAACGTCGCGATGCTTCATTATTTTTATTACGCATTTCTAAATATTTTAAATCGGTGTCATTTAAATGACTGTACAATGATGGTGATGGTGGCGGTGAAGAACATTGTTTTGGTGGACGTCCGCGACGTTTTGGTGTTGTTGCTGTTTTTGTTGATCGTTGTGCTTTTGTTGATCTTGGTGTTTTTGTTGATGATGAAGGCGGTGTTAGTGGATAAAATGTATCATCTGATGCATAGGAAACGGTTGATGTTACACTACTTGGATTTTCATAACTAGGACGACGACGACGTTTTATTGGTGAAGAAAATTCTATCGATGGTAGTCTTAATATAGTTTCAGTAAATTTACCAATATCACATGATTGTTGTTGTTGTGATGGTGGTGGTGGTGGTGGTGGTGGTGTTTGTCTAATTGCTAATGATGGTTCTTCATCTTCATGGTGGTGCTTTTTTTCTCTTTGTTGTTGATCTAAAACTATTACCGATGGTTTAAATTCAGTAAGTGTCATATTCTGTAATTTAAAAATTAAAAAAAATAAATATTACTAAAAATTATTTTATTGAAAATTAAAATAAAAAGAATTATTATTACAATTGGGTAAAAAGTCACAAAAAATAAAAAAAAATAATAAAATAAATAAATAAATCAATAAAACTTTAAAATTTGCAATAATTAAAAAAATTATGAAATTCGTACGACTGTATTCGACTAACGTTCAATAGACAACTACTTATTATTATTTTATTTGCTGTAAATAGCATTCACAAACAATAATATAAAATAGATATTTCGTCATCTTGTGAATGTACATATTTTTGTTATTGTTAAACACATGACGTCACACGTACTAGATACGACTAGATTATGATTAATATAATTATAATATATATGTAATTCGATTGTTATTTTATTGTTATATTGTCTCTAAATAGTATGTGGTAAATTGTATTTGTGAGGATGTTATATAGGTTTCATTTTTAAGAAAAGACAGCACAGAAAGTAATCGCACAAATTATGGGAACCTGCTTATTGGTGAACATACATATCTGAATGAAGGTGCATAAAAATAATTAATCAATTTAAATCGATAATTGAAGGAAGAAACGAAAAGAATATATCAAAGAAATTAGGATAATATAATTTTGTTGTATGACTATGGCCAAGCACAGGTTCCAAATACATAGTCAAGGAATGAAAGCAGTACTAGATCGATAAATCTTATACCATCCGCTATATCCAACACATATTGTTACTTAAGATAATCATTTTGTTTGATCGAGCCAGCATATGTGTTAAGCAGCAACACTTTAATTATTTTGAAGTTGAAAAATTGCTACCACTACAGGCAAATTTATTACTGTTCGATAAAATTTAAAAAAAAAAATAATAAAAATCAACAAACCTCTTCAGGAGGATTAACAATATAATTAATTAAATCAAAACCTCCATTGGAATCAATATATTTCAATTTTTGTTGCTGTTGCTGTTGTTGTAGTAGTTGTTGTTGTTGTTGTAGTTTTTGTTGTTGTATTACTAGTTGTTGTTGTTGTTGTTGTAGTAGTTGTAGTTGCAGTTGTTGTTGTTGTTGTTGCTGTAATTGTTTTTCATTACGCTCAAATTCCATTTCGAGTAATGCCTCGGTGACTTCTGGTGTACTAATTTCATTTTGTTGAAATATATTATACGGAGGTGTTGCTTGTATTGGAATTTTTAAATTTAATTTATTTTCACGACGTCGTTCTCTTTTATCCATTTTTTCAGTTTTTCTATTTTTATAAATTGTAACTGATGTTTTGTTATTATTATTATTATTATTAATATTATAATTAATATTATTATGATTAATTTTTTTAAGAAGAATACTATTATTATTATTAATACTCTTAATTACGTATGTTTCACCTTTACACCCAATATTATTATTATTATTATTATTATTATTATTATTATAATTATCAATACTTGATGATATTGAATTTTGTTCTTGTGATATTGGTGAATTAATTGGCGTTAATTCCATGTTTTCAGTATTTTTTTGATTTTCATTGATAGTTTCATCATCGTCGATTATTATATTTAAATTACTTGTATTATTATTATTATTATCATTATTATTATTATTATCATTAATATTATTATTATCATTATTATTATTGTTATTATTATAATTATTGTTATTATTATAATTATTGTTATTATTATTGTTATTATTGTCCATGTTATTATTATTGTTATTATTGTCCATATTATTGTTATTATTATTATTATTATCGCTGTTATTATAACTGTTATTGTTATTATTATAAAACAGATTATTTAAATCTGCTACAGTTTCATAACGATCTTCTAATTCTGAATTTAAATCAATTATATTATCATCATAGAGTGTTGAACCATTAATCATAGAATCCCTAAATAATACTTTATTAGTTAGATTATTATTATCATTACTGTTTATTTCAATTTGATCGAAATTTATTGTATTAGAACAATTATAATTATTATTAAAATTATTTTCAATCGGTTTTTGATATATATTTTCATATAATTTATTTACGATATCAGTTTCTTCAACAAATTCCAAGTTTTCATAATCTTGTGAATGCTTTATAGGCTTTAATATATATTTATCGTTACTTTGAATAATATTAAATGATTCTTCATCTTGAACATTATTAATATTATTATCCATAATTTGAAAATTAATTAAATTAGCTGGAGGTAATAAATCGTATGGTTCTAACAATGGTGATAACGGAATTATTAAATCATCTTCTTGTTGTTGAAATTGTAGATTATTATTATTATTTATATTATTATTATTTATAAAATATTTATTATTATTATTATTATTATTATTATTATTAGTATTATTATCATTATTATTATTATTATTATTATTATTATTATTATTATTATTATTATCATTATTATTATTATTATTATCATTATCATTATTATTATTATTATTGAATAATAATTGTTGTTTCTGCTCCATGTCCAACATTTTGGATGTTTTAATATTACTATTATTATTATTATTATTATTATTATTATTTTGTTGATGTATATTATTATTATTTTTAAATGTATTTGCCTTAGAATCGCCTTTGTTAGTATATTCTATTTTTGATACTTCTGCAAATATAATAATAAAATGAAAATTTAAATTAAATTTTTGTGATTTAACGAAAAATAAATTATTGATAAACAGTATGCAAATTTTTTATTTTCATTATAATTAATTAATATTACGTCATTAATTTATACGAAATACAGTAAGTCACATAACTAATTGTAAAAACAAGAAAAAAAAAATTAAAAAAATATATTAATATATTGTGAAAGCATCTACATCGACCCATTAGCGATCGAATAGAAAATTCGAAAGAAAAAATTTATTGAAAAATGTGTTACATTTATATTTCCGTTAAAAAGTTATGAAATAATTTATTTTAATTATTGATAATATTTTGCCTTCATATGTCTTTAATTTTCAATTTGTAGTCATAATGAATTGTATTATAGTGTGTGTTTAAATAAAATGTTAAAACAAATCTTATTTAAAAAAAAAAAACAATTTAATTTGTGATTCGATGTTTATTGTTTAATACAATTTATAGGTGATTCTAAGAAATTTTAATAGCTCTTGTGGACTACTCAAATAGAGATTCCGCCCGAAAAATAATACAAGTTTAGTTAAACAACCATTTATTAGGAATACATAAATTGAAAATTTCATCAAGATGGTGTCTTTTCGTTTAAAACGAAAATATATAAATAAATAAAATGGAAAATTTATATAATATCAATAAATACACATGTTTTTGCATATAAATAATGGAAACATCTCTTTCGTTAATTACAGTACAGTACAGTACACAATTGGTAAATTGTTATATACTCCCATGCGGAGTAATTTATCAACTTGGTTGTAATGAAAGATTTATTAGATGACATAAAAGCTCCACTAGGAGCAAAATATGACTTAAAAAAAAAAAAAAAAAAAACTGGTTATAAACCAAATTAGATTTTATCTTAAATTTAATCGTTATAGATAAAAAAAAAAAAAAAAAAAAATTAGAACAAAATAAACACATATAATTTATCAGTTTATCAATTTTATCAATTAGGGAAAAAAATTGTGTTATCATATCGTGAGTTGTGACTTACTGTAACACACATACATTGAACAAAAATAGAAATGAAAACCGGTGAAATACCATTTTCAGAAAAAAACAAAAATAATTACAAATAATTAAAAATAAAAACCAAATTATTTTACCTTTTTCTTAAACTAATTGAAAATCTAATAAAATTATCCTCGAAATTTAAAAATATATTTGTTTAATATATTTTATTTGACTTATTTTAAAATAATTTTAATTATTTTAATTTATTTACTAATTATTAATTCTATTAATTAAATCTTAATTTATATTATCACAGTTTGGTCAGTCTTTTATGTATAGTAATTTAAATTAAGGTTTTATTATTTATTTTTTTTTTTATATTTTATTGATTTAGTAATACTTAAATTATTTTTTATCACAGATACGTTACATAATAAATTAATTAAATTGATTTAATAAATTAAAAAGGAAAAAAAAAAAAAAAAAAATTATAGATAACAACCGGTAACGAAACGATAACAAATATATACAAATAATATTTATTTAAAGAAAAATAATAATATAATATTGCGCAATGTAATGTAATTATTAGAAAATGATGTCACTCGCGTAATATTATGATATTATGATTTTATGATTTGATTGTGAAGAGAGAATATGAGAAAACATAAATTTGCAAAAGAAAGTTATAATTCACACTTAAAAAAAAAAAAAACAAAAAAACTATTAACTATTTACAGAAAAAAAACTATTAACTACACAGAAAAAAAAACTTAAAAAACAAAATTTCTTCCCATTATTTCCTTTTTTTTTCTCAACCGTTGTCATGTATTTTTTTTTATAATTAATTATTTTATTTTTTTTTTATTACACACATTTATTTTGAACACTTAAAATTATAAAATATATAAATTAATTTTTTTTATTAATTTCTTTTCGATTTATTATTATTTTAACTTATTATAAATTAAATTAAACATATACATATATATAATATTTATGTAGTGTTCTTAATGCGAAGGTAAAATCTGCACGACGAAGGTTAAAAATTATAAGGAAAAAATATTGAGAGAAAATTGAGCCGACTTATTTTGTTCAGTCAGAAATAATGACTGAAGAAAGGCAGCCGAAAACAAAAAATAAATTCATTTTTTTCTTTATCTAAATTTTCGCAATAAATTTACATATGAGTGAATACTCTTACATTATATTTCCCCTACTTCTTTTTTGTTATTCGCGCCCAGTTGCAATTTTGCAAAGCAGTTCATACATACATATATAATAATTAAAATCTGAGACTGTGTGCCTCTCTCTGTGCGGTTGTTTTTATATTTCGTTTACAAATACATAAACACATTTTTGTTATTGTTTTTTGTTTTTAACTTAATAGAAAAAAAAAAAAACCTACTCGAGGCAAATTATATATTAATTTTGATATCATTATAAATATCTTTAAATAACGATAATTTGATATATGACTTAATAACTTTTTACATATATTAACATTTTAATATTTACAGAATTAATGTTAATGTAGGTTATAAGTAATAAAATTTCAATTCATGGATGGAATGAAAAAACTAAATTTATTAAAATTATTCGTATCCAATGTAAAAATTCATGTCTTGACGATACTTAGAGTTTAGCTTATGTGCCAGGCAAAGAGAAAACATATTTGTAACATCGATGTTTTCATGTACAGTTGCAATATTTGAATATTTTTTATTTATGTCACCATTTTGTTTTTCCTGATATAAAAAAAATGTTTTTTCTATTTAAGGCCATGTTTTAAAGAAATATGTGAAAAAACCTAATCATACCCTATGATAGATAGATTCTTCAGATGTACTTTATACAACGTAATTATGGTGTTTCTATGAGTCAATATCAAAAATTTCTATGTGTTAGGAAATATACACAAAATATTTTCTAAATATATATGTTTTCAATTACGTTAGATTCAGGAACAATATAAGTTTGGGTCTAGAAATAAGCAAAAACTAATATAAGAAAATAACTTTTAGTTTAAAAATTGAACATAATTATATCGTAAAACTATAAAAATGCTTCTAAAAAATATATAAATTAAATATTTAAAATGAATTATATACAACGGATTTTTTTTGTTTAAATTTGTAAAAAAATTGAATTTTCTTCAAGGAATAAAAATATAAGTTTTATAATTTTTTTATTTTTATCAGCTACAAATATTTTGAAATCGAAAACAATATAAGTTCAATGAACTGTAACTAAATTTCATTATCAAGTTTTAATTTAGTGCAGCTCAAAAAAATTAAAGATTATTAAATATTATTATGTGTATTTATTCTATGTCAAAAGTCAATTTATACACAATCATTTAATAAACAGCTAAGTTTTCATTTTTTAATAGTGAAAATGAAAATATCTTACGAAAAAAAAAAACAATACATATTTTCTTATACCTCACACATACACACATAAACACACACACACACACATTGTTTCCATAATGAATTTCATGAAATACAAAAAAATATTGACGCGGTTTAATTTCTTTTTGATGGTAATTAGCTAGCTTGTCAAAAAATTAAAACGTCGGAAAAAATGGCGGCGTGCAAAATAGGTCGCGTTTAATAGAATGAATCATATAATTTACATTGGCGCCTTTTTTTTTTTTTTTTTTGATAATTTCAGCGTTTTGTCGTCGCGTTTTGACGTGCCTAGGAGAATGCAGCCTTTGATAGATTATGTATTGATATTGAAATACCTATATGCATTAATAAATAATAATATAATAAATCTTTAGAAAAATTCTCTTAATTTAAAAAAAAAAAATTAAATAATAATAAATAAAAAATATTGACCTCTCTAAATTAAAGTTTTGTGGATTTTTTCAATAATGTTTATTCTATTTTCCGATCTTGTAGGTAGATCCTCGATCAATGATGTCGATGATAATATCTTGTTTAATGGTATTGGTGCTACGTACTTTAAAATCTAATTAATTGATGTATTTGTTTCAATTTTGATTTTAATTTTTTAATAAATTTACAGTAATAATTTATTTGGACAAATATAAAAACACGTCCGTTTTCACCCACAGCTTATTGCCTATTGAATCTTGAAATTAAATTGATTTCATGGATTAAAATTTAAATGGACGAAGAAGAATGATTTGATATATATATTTTATTTGAATAGATTTTTACTCAATTAAATTTTAACTTAAAGAAGAGATTTATAGTAAGGAAAAAAAAAACAACTAACTTCTCAGATCAGATCAGATCAGATATTATCATTATTCAGTAGGTGTGAATGAGAGAGTGTAATCGTTTGCAAACATACAAAAATTCATGTTTTAACATGTTTTGTATAATGTTATTTATTTAATTTACATAAATAGTTAATACATATAAACACACTATATTACTATATTTGTTTATATGTAGTAATATATATATATATATCTGAAATGAAAAAATTACACACATGTAGAAATTTCAAAACTATATAAAGAATAAGCGCTCTCTCATTTCCATTCCCCAATCTACAGTAAAGACTCGTTTTTTATATGCTTCTACCTTTATGCTCAATAATCTATATACTATTGTAGATACATGATAACTAACAATGGAACAGGAACACACACATGTAAGGAAGAGAAAGAATGAAAATATTACAGTATAGTTCATTTTATTTATATGTGTGTGTGTGTGTGTGCGTATTATATATTAATATTTATTTGTAATTTCATAATTTTAATATTTTAATAAATTTATAGGTAAAAAGAAACAAAATCATTATTTTGTTGGTTTTGTTTTTGTTCAGTGTCGACCATTTTCTTAATAATATGTAAATTGACTCAAAATGGAATCAATTATCAATTAAGGTTGATAAGATCGATAAATTAAATTTCGATCATATTAAATTTTTATTCTGTGAGGTTATTGGAATAGTCGTAAACATTATCACATAGGATTAATTTACACGCAAATTTATTTAGTACGTGTCTGATGCGGAATACGACTTAAATACATAGGTACTTAGTGTAAACATTTGAAATGTTATCTATAAAAATTTATGGTGATATCTATTGTGTTGGTATGTGTACACAGAACATATATAATTTTTAAAACGTCATTCTTTTGACACACCGCTTCGGTGTAGTTGCGGTGCACGTATTCTTTTCTAAGCCACCGTTGTCTTGTGTCAACTACACAGTACAACATTTTGACACAGACTATAAATGACGGTGTAACGAGTGTGCAGTATACATAAATTTTATAAAGGTTATGTTGAACGAATAAAGTTTACTTTATGATAATTAGAAATTCAACACAATTAAATAATCCAATGTCGATTGATCAGTGATGTATATATAAATTTAATATGGCAATTTTTTTCTGCTTTAAATATGTCTAGAATTTACACAGAACAAATTTTGACAACTACGAGCCGATGCAGCTATGTACACAGACCAACACAATAGATAATAGCATTAGATGAGTCCTCTTTACCAGATGTACTCACTTAAATAATATTGGATGTAAACGGGAACGTAAAACGAATATAATGAGAACGCAACTAAAATCTAGTTTAGTTCTCATGATTTTTCAGGGAATATCGATTATGTTTTGATCTTTTGTTTAATAATTTATTTTATATATATATATATAATATAATGATAATAATATACCATATTATTTTAAAATTAAAAATCACATCTCAATTGACAATATTTTTTACATACACACTTAAGCATATAAAAATTTATATGGATTAATTATATTAAAGTAGCTAAAAAAATATATTAGCAACATTGATAATTTTCTTATAATTTATTTTCATTTTATTTTATAGTCACCAGCTACGGTGTTGTGAAATTTTCGTTTCAATACAAAACATATTAATATAAAATAAAATACTAATTTTGTGACTGTATAAATGTAATCTTTATGCGAAGAGAAGTGAAAACCATATGGTTAAAACATATACATATAAAAAAATAATAATGAAATAGTAAAACAGAAAAATAATCTAAAAATAGTCAATATTTTATTGTGACAACTTATTGACAAAATTTGTTCAAGACGAGCGTGAGTTTAAAATCAGAATAGATATTTACATGCGTTTTGCATGGTGTGTGTGTATCGAAGTAGTCAAAATTATTTTCTAATAACTTGCATTTTACTAAAAAATACGAGCAATTACGACTACATATATAACAATATGAATGAAAAATATTAGTAAAGTAAAACGTAAATATATATAAATATTATATAACATTTTACTTTGAATTTCTCGTTTAACCAGTTTACTGTTTTAGGTGAGTATATTCGTCATGAAAAAAGTGCAAAATTTTGCGCCAGGACGAATATATTCGCCATGAGTTAATAGTATTGACAATTTGCAAGACGCAATTTCGATACGCAATTTCCAAAGAGATTGAAACAGTTAACGGGTTAAAATTAATAAAATTTGTACTTTGAAATGCTGTTGTCAACTGACAACTTGAATAGTAAGTGTACCAAGCTTCACCACTGGATTCCACTGTCCCACATGTTGCTATTATGTATATAGTTAATTTTGTTTTGTTTTTCTATTTAAATTATAATGTTGAATTGAAAATATATAAATTGTCCCATTTCATTTAAGAAAAAAATAATAATTTCTTTTTGCCTTCGTTCATTATAAAATAAACAAACCAACAAACAACAAACAACAAACCCCCAAAACACGTATAAACATGTTTCGTGATATTATTGTAGGATTTCAGCTTTCAGGTAGAAAATTTGTATGATATATATTTTTCAGTATTCAATACATAAAACCACAAATAATCTTTTGAGTGTACACAAAAAAACAAATATATTTTTACAAACATAATAAAATTTATAAATATATCAACAAAAAAAAAAAAAAACAACCATATATTTGCCAGTGATTTAAGATAACCTTGGTTTTATTCAATATTAATAAAAAAAAATTTAAAAAATAATTATAGGTATGTATTTTGATTTGCGCACGCACTCTATATCTATCTCTCTTCTGATAAAATCGTGAAATGAAAATAAATGAACCTGACGAAAGTAACACTTGTGGCTTCTTTATTTACTACGATTTGATTAATTTGTATATATAAAAAAAAAAAAATAAGGGGAAATGAAAAGAGAAATTATATAGTCAATTTGCCAATATTAATTTTTATATTTATTTGTGTGAAACAGTGTAATTGTATTATATATTGAAAAAAATAAATATATGTCACCACTAACCCAGACACACACACACACACACACACACACACACACACACACACACACACACACACACACACACACACACACACACACACACACACACACACACACACACACACACACACACACACACACACACACACACACACACACATGTAATTCATATACAAATTAACTGTGAATTTATTTATATTCCTTGAGAATTCCAATGATTCACCATTAACATATTCATAAACATTTTATAAAAGTAAATTTTGTATTACGAGAAAATACCAAAAAGTACTGACGATAATATGTATATAAATAGAAATAATGTTAACTTTTTTATATATAGTTTTTTTTTTAATTTATAAAACAAATTCTATATCTTAATATATTATTTAATACATAAAAAAATTAAGATAAGCCTAATGTAAACTATAATAAAATAATGTTGTCTATAAAAATATAAATATATAGGCTACCTCTCTCTACACTACATCAATAAACGTAGTTTTTTTTAAGTTAAAATAAAACATAACTAAATATAATAAAACATGTTGTAACGCGTCTCTACTGAAGAGCAAGATTTTGTTTTGTTATTATTTTTACTTTTATGAAAAAAAAAAAAATAAAAAAAAAACTAATTTATATTTTGTTTTCCTTATTTATTTATACATGTTTTTATTGTATTAGTTTTGGTATTATATATTATGTAAAAAGTAAGAGCGATGCGAAGGTGAAATCAAATATGATTTATATACTTTTTCATTATACAATACATACTACGTATAAACGTACTGTCAACAAAACGAGAAAACATTTCTTCAAGAAAATTCGTTTAATATTCTAATTATAGGTCACAAGCAATGCACAATTAATAAAAATATAAATATTAAACAATTAAAAATTAGATTGTTTTCGCTTTGTTTCGAATTCTAAGAATTTTAAAGAATTTTATTTTCTTGATTCTTTTAAAAATTAATAATATTAAAGTTTCATTCACGAAGGATAAATTCATATATGAATCTATGTTTATGTATATATTTTATTCAATGTCCAACAAAAAATTATATTTCCCTATCTCTCACATTAAATTTCATTCTTAAACCTTAAAACAAAAATATATAATAATATCACAGAAAGCTCAATTAGCAAAAGTAAACCGCCATATGATGAAATACGTCCATACAAATATAGGCTTTTTGCCATCCCACCAATGTAAAAGTTAACACAAATAAATAAAATAATTCTGTTTCGTTAAAATATACAAATGTGTAAACTACGAAAATAAATTTAGTTTCTTGTGCTTTTTATCAATTCAAAGTTTTTATGAAGAAATCACAAAATAAAAATTCTCTGAAAATTTGAGTGACGCTAAAGCGACAGAGGGCGTCACTATCATCACGGATAGATCCTTGATGGGTAACAGGGAGCGTTCTAAAATTTATTAAGGTAAGTAATTAAACCCACCTTGCCACATAAGTCTGAATGCTTTGGATCAACTAGAGGGAGTTGTTGAACAAAAAAGTAATATTTTTTGCACCAAACAATCAGGCTATGATTAGAAGTATGAAACAAAGTTAATATCTCTAGC
The DNA here is from genome assembly GCA_910594885.2 of Bibio marci. Taxonomy (NCBI): domain Eukaryota; kingdom Metazoa; phylum Arthropoda; class Insecta; order Diptera; family Bibionidae; genus Bibio; species Bibio marci. The sequence continues at coordinate 59,328,261 of OU343114.1, forward strand.
TTTAGAATATGTCCAGATACTCAGCAGGGGTTGTGGTTCGGAATAATCGAACTTTGTTTTGAGTAAGAGGAGGACACATGGGGATCGATAAAAATGAAAAGGTGGATAGCCTTATATTCACTGGTCCGGATTCACATAGAACATAATGCAAACCATACATAATTGCCTTTATACAAGAATCAATCAAATTCTGTTCAAAATTAATATACAAAAACAAAATTAAATTTGATACATGTGAATTCAACCAAAGTTAATATACGAAATTACGAATGCAAAATTAAAATAAACATAATAATGTGCACTTCAATACTTGTGCAGATGACAATTTCTATTGTTTGATATACTATTGTATATAAATTATAAAAATAGAAATGCATGTGTATGTAGAAATTCGATGTGTGTATGTAGAAATTCGATGTGTGTTTGTTGCGCAGAGAGAGTAGAGAACAGTAGCTAGCTACTACTACAAAAACAAAATTGAATTTAAGTTTGATTTTTATACTATTATGTCTAAATGTGTAGTATGTATTATTGGTGGGATGACAAGTTACATCATTTTAATTCATTTTAGATAAAATACATTTTTATATGGCCAGTTTTATGCTAATTGAGTTTTCTGTGATAATATATAATAAAAAAACACCGTTATCGCTTGGAGTTTTAATTATGTTTTTGTGAAATTGCTTGTTTTTAAATTTAAAACAGTAATAAAAATATAAAAATTATATTTTATGGGAGAAAATCTGTTAAAACCATATATAAGTTTAGTTCATTGACAATGTTCTACACGAATGGTGGTTAATACAATTAAATTTTATTAATTTAATACTTCTCAGTCTTTGGCATACTGTTTTTTTTTATATAATTAATTAAAATATTTGTACTCACCAGTTATTGGTGTATTTAATTCTTCACCTATAATGTGTTGTGTTGTCGTAGCAATTAATATTGGGAGCTCTTTTACGTGATGAAACGACTCCATACAGATTTTTTCTTGGATTAACAACGATTCTTGAATTGGTGGTCTTTGTTGATGTTGTTTTAGTTGATGCTTGTTGAATTTTTTCGGATAATTTTCTGTCAATAAATTCAATTCCGTTGTATTTAAATCCGTTGTTGTTGTTGCTGTTATTAAGTGTGAATTTTCGATACAATTTGATGTAGTTAATCGGTTTTCTGATCGATTTTGTTTGTAGTTTCGGATACTTTGTTCCGTTAATAGATTTATGTTTGATTTTTCCAGTTGATTTTTTGTTGATTGCAGAATTTTCTCGCCATGATAAACAGTAGTAAACTCGACTGCCGGAAGCCATTTCGAACGTGACTGTAAATTGGATAAATAAATAATATATTAATTATTTTTAAAAATATTTAGATTATAATACAATACAATAGATACAATCGGTTAACATAATTATTATTATGGTTAATAAAATGATACCCTAAAATTTTGTTACTTAATAATTCATTCTTGCTCTTAATTTTTTCGAAAATATTTCTTTTATTTTTTTTTTGTTTAAAGACAATACAATTTTTAAAGATACCCTAAATATATATAACACATTCTCTAGTTAATACCATTGACACTTTGAAATATTCAAAGTCGACCGAGATTCTTTACTTTTTCTATTCAATCGTGTACAAAATATATAACACAATCCTTTCCATCGATCGTTGTATCACAGCATTTCTTATTGTGATGTGGTATGTCTCAGCGAATATGTTACAAAGATATAGACCGAGTAATCCCAGTTCTATCATAACGAAAATGTGACAACATTTTTATACAATATTGTTTGTTTATACGAAATACTGAATTCTAAATCCAAAAATTTTACACAGTTACAATACTTTTACAATTGTATTTCAAATAAAAAAAAACAAATTCCAACCAAACCTCCTTTTAGTCACTACGTATATAAGCATATCCTCTTTATAGTCACTAACGTTCCGTATAATTGTATTTGCTATATCGTCTTTTTTATCACTAGTGACTATTCAACCCGGGTCGTTAAATTCTGGCTGAAGTTGAAATAGTATTTAAAATAAAATAAAAGTACTGATTTAAAATATTGTATTTGAAATACTTTATCAGTAATACAGCTGGCTAAATACTGAATTCTACAAGTAATTTCCAAATTTATCGTAAAATAAATTAGACACGTACGTCAATGAAAAATTAACAATTTTCGTTACTAAAAAATTATCTATGAAATACTAAAAATGTATTAAATACTATAGTATTTGAAATATAAAATGAAACCTGAAGTTGCATCACAATGGATAAAGTAAAGTAAGACTGCTAGAAAAGATCGGAAGAAGATTAAAATTGCAAGAATATATGAATACAAAATATAAATTACTATACATAAGATGCTTTCAGCGTTAAATAGTCGTAGTCGTTTTATAGCCACTGTCGAAATCACATAAGAAAGTTAAAAACAAAAAAAAATTTGCGTCAGCTTTCACAATAAAAATATTTTAGAAAAGCTAAAAAAAAAACTTTTAAATGGAAATGATAATTGAAAATATTTTCAATGTCATAAGAGCCGTCCCATTGCTTATATTCTGCTGAGTTAGAGTATCAAACGCGTGAACGTCGTTGAAAAAACATCTTTTTTTGCAGTGAACAATAAACTAGTAATGTTTTAACAACAAAAAATGACACACACAGTTGTAGTATGTAGTTTGTGCATTTTTACCATAAATCATTCATTCACGACTATTTCTTAATTTTTTAAGATTTTTGATTTTAAATGTCTAATAAAATGGAAATACAGAAAAATTAATGTTAATTAAATTATTTGGGGTAACATCAAAACGTAAAAAAATATATTATAATTTGTAAAACATAACAATACAACAAAATTATGTTATAGGTGAGTCAATGGGTTCGGCTTATAGTCACATAATATTTCAGAACTGGGATCACTAGTAAATTCTAAGTTTTTTTTTCTTTTTTAATTATACTTATGAATAAATAAATATAAATATTTATATAAATAACATAAAAATGTATTTATATTATCGAAACACTTACGCTGAGCATTAAGATTTTATGAAAAAATCTGTATAATTTAAAGTTTTTGTCAGAAATAATTGTTATTTCTTATGACAAAAAAAAATATTTCGTATTTTTTCTCCTAAAATTTTCAGATATGAACATAAAAAAAAAAAAAAAAAAATCACATGCACTGCACAATAATTTTGTACAGAATTCAAAAAAAAAAAAAAAAAAAACACCGTAACAACAAAATTGTCAAATTTATAATTATGGAATTTATAAACTGAGAAAACTAAATGTCTCGTTTCACAATCAATTGCCAAAATCTTTATATAGTTCAAAAGGAATTGATATGAGAAACTAAAATAAATCCTTATTTGATTGGTTGCGGTTATCCACTTTATTATTATCCTTTTTTGAATAACACAGATGATTTAGTTGTGATGGTGGAGGAAGAAGTAGAAGAGCACGAAAAAAAAAATAACAATTTGAATATCACTGGAACAATTTAACAGCAAACAGAGTGACTATATAGTTGCGAAAAGAATTGATTAATTATTGTTGAATTTGTTTTAATTTTTGTCTGTTGCGAATGTTTGTTATTATCAATTTCAAACATTGAAAATATTAGTTATCTGAAAATATATTCTAAAATATAATACTTACATAAAATTCGCCGTTTAATTCTAATGGAATTGTAAAGCCTTTAAAACTCGGCAAAAATGAGTTGAGAGTCACTGCCCCTCAACCTGAAAACAAACAAATGTAAAATATTTTAATTTTAATTTATGAAAAAAATAAGAAAATATAATTGTTATTGCTAATAATAATAATAATAATAATTATTATAATTAAAATGTTTTATTAACAAATTATTAATATAGTAATCCATTCTATAAATCGGTAGATTGGTTCCGTGTGATACGAAAACGCGCTCGATTAATATAAAGCTCTATGTACAAAGGATGTTTGTTTCAATTTTGTCGTAATAAGGGTAGTGTTAGTAATAAACGAAAACAAGATGCGATGAATTATTCTATAAACAAGCATTTTTCATTGAAGACACCTAGACCGATCTAAAATACACCATTTGGAAAAGCTTTCTACACGCCACAATTTTCGAAGCAAGGTCGCTGTAGAAATTATTACTAATTTATAGTGCAGAAATATATGGAAAATCTACGTGTTAAAAGTTTCGCCAAACTAATGCATTTATTCTGCAGCGTTAGTGTTAGCGTTTTTTTTTTTTTTTATTATTGTGTCGACAGCGTTTTTATCAGCGACAATGTAAAAGATTGTAGAGTGTCAAAATTATTAAGTGTTATTTTATTAATTATATTTATTTTAAAATGATCAACAGAAAAATTAAATGAATTACAATAATAATAATAAATGTATGAGAAATGTTGTGAGACACTGTTTTTGTTTACTTTTTCAAGCAATAAATTTGATTGAATTGAATATTGAATAGAGATTGCGAGAGAGAATAAAACTTTATAAAATGACAAAAAGGCGATTATATACAAAATGTTTGTATATGAATTTCATGCATTAGTGTTGTCCTTTTTTACTTTTTGTTTAATATTTATAGTATGCGTGCGTAATGTTTTATTTTGTTAAATGTGATATCACACATTCTCATTCACAAACACTACATAAATGCATTAAATATATACGACGCAATCATTAGTTAATTGTCGGTTTTTTAAAGATGCGATATGATATATGTGTTGTGTATATACTTTTTATTTATAGGTGTATGTGAATGATATTGTGTTTTTTGTAATATAAATAAAATATATGATTTCATAAATAAGTTAGCTGTAATAAAAATAAAATGTAATGAAAATTGAATAATGCTGAGTAATTTAGTTTTATTTTATAATTTCATATTGATTTTTACAAATCTACATTATTTTTCTATTTCTCTAGGTAGTAAAATTTTTAATGGCAAATTTTCTGTTTTGCAATCAATGACATTCACAATCACATGACGTATAAATGTTTTAAAAAAAAAAAAAAAAAAAAAATGTGGATGAATAGCAAAGGAAGACAACCAAAACGAGAACAAAAATATATTTTACATACAATTTGTTGTTGTTTTTCGTTTAGTGGTATGTCACAAAAACAATATTTGGAACGACGTTTGGGTTTACTTTTTAACATAATAATAAAATAATATTTAGGACTATGTAACGTAAGCTAATTTGTTGAAATCTATTGAAAGCCTATGCACACTATACCACACACTAATTTATAGTACAATGATTATTGTGTAGTATATGAATTCAAAGAAATGTAAGTAAAGTAGTGGAAAAATACCACTGTATTCGCATTGCGGTAGTTAGAAGAATTTTCATACTGCCGCCAATGAATAAATTAGTATTGCAAACACGGTTAAAACAATTTTTTTTTAATTTAATTACTTTATAGTTAACAAAACAATTTCGAGGAAATTATTTAACTTTATTATAAATATAAAATAATGAAAAAAAACCAACAAGTTAACGAAAAACAGGTAATATGGCAGCCATTTTGCCACACACGCAAATTTTTTATCTTATCTCACACATTGAATAATTTTATCTTTCATGTGATTCGATTGAAAAAGAAAAATTTCTGCAAAAAAAAAAACTTACTCGAAGAATTTGTCTTTTGTTGTTTTTTTTCCGTAATTACAAACTCCGTTGATGTTACACAAAAATAAAATATAACAAAATAATAAGCACAATGGAAAAAAACGCAACTTTAGTTAATAAATTTTTTCCTGAAATATTCAGAACACCCACTGACACTGCACACAATTGTTATTGAAATTTATCTTTCGTTTTATATTAATTAATAAATTAATAAAAATTAAATAATTATAATATAATAATTAAAATATAAAATTAGCACAAATCACTTTTATTTTATATTATAACCAAATTATTTTTCACTTTTTTTTTTTAACTATACGAGACAAATCACGATACGACAAATTCTTTACGTTGTAATTTTTACACTGTGAGAACGAAAATTTTATTTTCAATATTATGAAATATTCGGCCAATCCAAAATGTTGTTATAAAACATAAGGAATGGTAAAAACAGTAATAATTTCACTCACACCAATAAATATTTTGAACCAATCCAAAATAATGTGTCGTCATTGAAAACCAATAAAACAACTTATATTTTAATATTATTATACATATCGATATGTTATATGAATAAATTGTTGCATATTTGTTGGCATTTTGAAAATGTTTTATTCATAGGTAAAGAAATTTGTAAATAGTATGTGTGTTGCGTAGATGTGTGATGTATTATTGCATGTATAAAAATGTAAAATATCTTATGGAAAGTAGTTGTATGCCTATGTATGTGTTATTTGTTATTGGTTGAAGGTTATTCTGGGTTATTCTAATTTCTAATTTTATTAAATGTAAAATAAAAAATTATCAAACCATCTCTACTCTTAACAATCTCGTACTCCTCAAACACCTCAAACCAAGTAACCAACTTATGCCAAGTACACACACACACACACACGAACACTAAACATTACGTCGAAATAAAAACAATGAGTCATTATTTTCATATTCCAATGAATCAAATTTATTTTAAGTATGGTATAAAAACTGTATTTTTTATAATTATATATTTCTTTTCCTATAGGTTTAGAATTCTAGAATCTAGCTAGATCCTTGTAATGTAATTGAAAAATAAATAAAAACAACGCATATTTGTGTATTGTACTTGTGTTGTGGTGGTGCCATGTACTTGTTTTTTATTTATATAATTTATTTACATTTAATGTAAATTGTAAATGTTATTGAACTTATTTATTTCTGTAAAATTGTAAAATCAATAGAGTATCGATCGATAAATATTGTATTTAATGATTTATAAATTTATGTTAATTATTTATATTATTTTTGATGAATAAATATACAAAATTTAATCATAAATGACAACAACAATGTTTTTTCACTTAAGCTTATGTAGTAGCAGTACTTACTACTAATACATTTCTATAGCCTAGCTTCCAATACGAAAGTCATATTACTCTAAATGGAACTTATGGCATATAACATTCATTCCTTACAGTTAGTAAATTATTCCGCACAGGAGTAAGTGTTTATAATAAATTCAATAATAAAATTGGTCTGCAATTATCAAAAGGAGTAAGTAAGTAAGAAAGAAGTATAGTTATCTCCAATATTTGTTTAATATGATTGATTAGGCCATAATGCTGTGTGTAGACATTGTTGATCTTTGAGCGTAGCGTCCAAGTGTATCACTATATTTTCAAAGATATCGGTTCTTAAATTTTATAAACCAGATGAAAAATGACAGTATTAAAATGAATATCGAAAATGTGCACAAGAAAATTTATTATAGTAGTTAACTAAATATTTAGAATTCTCATAGATTTTACCAAACTATATCAATTTGAATTGACTAACTATTAACTAGGTAGATTGTATTGTTGATTGTTGTACGTTGTACATTTTCCCTTCCTAATATTTCAAGGCTACACTTTAAATGTACATCTATACACATATAACATTTAAAAGAGATTAACATTGAACATACATTGAATTATTTATATTAAATACATACATAATTATAATAAATATATATACATTCATACACTAACACTAGTCCAGCGACTATAGAATTCGCGTATGCATAGTCTAGTATAAATATATAAATACATTTATATATATTATAATTATAAATTTTAGTAAAAATAAAAAAAACATGAATTAAAAAGTAATTACCACTTATCATGATGACAAACATCATTGAATACATAAACATCATTACAAAATTAATGCAAAAATAATTACAGCAATTACAGCAACAATACCAACAGTTCTTCTTTAACACCTTCTTTAATACCAATGAAAAATCTATTTTTAATTTATTTTGTGAACGTAAATGTAATTGCATTAAATGTAATTGTGAATGTTGATGTTTTTGTTGTTGTTGATGCCGATGAATAATAACGGTCATATCAATAGTTTTTTCACTTTTAACAACTTTATTATTGTTATTAAACACCATTTAATAAATGCAAAATAATTGTTATTTATAAGAAAAAAAATATCTTCTAAGAAAAAAAAAATGGGATGAATTTTTCTTTAATTTTGTAATATATTTATTTTTAATGTAAGAGTTTTGTCTTTAAATTTAACAAAAAAAAACACAATAAATCTATATTTTATCTTTATATATAACTATAATAACTAGTAAGAAAAAAACAATATTAAATCTGATAACAGATTTTAAACAATTTTATTTTCTATATATGTGAAAGGAATATTTCCAAAATTGCCATTTAAATTTATTTTTAAATGTTATATAAATAATTAATTTGGCACTTTGTTTTATATTTATGCGTATTTTATTTGTTATTGGAAGATGTAAAAATTCGAAATTATAATTATATTTTCACGTTTGTGCGATTTTATAGAAAAAAAAATAAGAATAAAATACCGTACAATAATACTCTTTTCGTATGTTTTGAACGTAATATATTATTATAGCAAGAACGACAGAAGATAAGTAAATAGCAAAAAACATATGATTTTTATTGTACCAAAAAACTTTTATTTTTTGGATGATGCAATATTAAGATAAAATAACATCAAGTCATCATATATACTATATTTTTTATTTTTTATTTATTTACTTATTATACAATTAATAAGTGGAAATTTTTGATTTTAGTAATGTTTTTAAACGTAGAAATATGTTTTTAGCTATATTTTATTAATTAATTTCTTTAATTTATATACAACACAAGCAAATATTACATATCATTTTTTAATAATTGAAAATTGATTTACGACATCTGGTTTATATAAAATACTTTCATTGCATTTATTTGTCAGTAAGTACGTGACATCTTTTAAAAATCACATGCAAATCGTTTCTTAAAAATCATCGCAAGTTTGACGTTATTTTTTTGAATAATTGTAGCGTTGTTATAGCGCACCACCGTAATCACTCACACCTTCGTACTCTTCGCATCAGTTCTACGACCTCTACATTTTATTAAAAAATATGAAATAATTGAATATAACACTTTCCCAACAAATGTTTTCTGTCAAAATATTCTTCTGTAATGATTGAAAAAAAAATCACCCTAGAAATTTGTAGTGAGTATATTTTAAAATTTTAATAATAATTTAAACAAAAAATTTAAAAATCTAATGAAAATGAAAGAAAATAGTAAATACTAAAAATGTAAGGACACCCAACATCTACTTTTCAATTGTAAAAAATATGAAAACACTAGGAACACTTTTTTTTTTTAATTAAATATATTTTTTGTTTAATTAATTTATTATTAAAGTTATTAAAATTTACACACTATATGTAGATTTCTATGGTGAATTGATGATATTATTTTCCAAGTTATTTTCTATCAAAATCATGTATTTTGACAGAATACGTCACAGGGAATTCTATAAATTTCCCACACAAAAAAAACAGCAAATAAATAAAAATCTATAAAAATAATAAAAATATAATTTATTTTTAAAATGGCTGTCTTTGTCATGACTGCTGTCAGTTTTCGGAATAATTATCTAAAAATATATTTTTAATGAATTATTTTAGTTTTTATTTTACAAATAAATAAATAAATTTTTCAAAAACTAAATAAATTCAAGATGTGTTAAGGAAAAAATGTGATTCTTTTTTTCTATTCGCTGTTCTTTTATTTTTATAATTGCATTTTACGTTCACCTGTATATTGTGTTTGTGAGTTAAGTGATTTATGTGTGATTGAATTGAAGAAGATGCAGTAAAATATATATTTTTTAAATAAAAATTTATTTAATATAAATAAATATTAAAATAGAAAAATATTAAATTTTTTCAAGTTTTTAACATATGTTTTTCTATAAAAAAAGTAATGAAAATAGGATAGGAACTATAATATTACAAAAAAGAAAAACATCTTTATAAAATTAAAAGAAACATTATCAACTTGTTTTTGTTTTTTTTTTTGTAAATTGTTTGTTTTTCTTCAATATTGGTAAAAATAGGCTTTGGTGCTGGCCAGAACTATTATTTCGATTACATTTAGTTATTTGATTAAATTTTGTATTTCCTATTTTTAATAATAATAAAATAAACAATAGATAACAAAATGTTACATAAAATTATTCCAATATATATTTTATTAATGATTTTGGGTATGTAATCTTTTGTAAATAAAATATTATTAAAGAGTATTATTATTTAAATTAATAATCCATTTCGTTTAGTAATTTCCAATTCATCAATAATTGTGGAAAACCCGCTTGAATGTGAATGTTATAATGCAACTGATTCAGAATATTGCCAAAATACTAGAATAGAATGTGACCAAGATAAAAGTCATTGTTTTGCGTTATGGTCAACCAATAATGTTACAGGTTTGAAATACATTTTTAGAATTAAATTTTGTTTTTTTGTGTTTTTTTTTGTCATAAATTAAAAAAAAGTTAAATTATGGAAGCGAAAACAGCATCATCTGAAAAATGTGAATTATTTGAATTGTTATATTAATTTGAATTATAATTATTAGAATTAATATTATCAGTTCTGGAATAGTTGTACAAACACTGAATTTATATTATTTGGAAGTAATTAGAATTTTTCCAAAGAATTTTTGGCGGTAAATTTTAGATGAATCATTTAACAAAAAATTACTTTTTAGCGTATATAAGTCTATAGGTATAAGCAACCCAATTTTCATTGGTTTGGTTTGCCCTTCATCTAGCATAACACATTTCGTTCATATATGACTCGTTTAACCACAATGGAACAATAAGTAATATAATCAGCAGATGACGTAATGTAACTGTGGGAATATGTTATTAAATAAATTCTATGTGTGTTTGTTTAAAATAGATAATTGTGCATCCACATCAGTCCGAAATTAAATTTCACATGCATCCATACTAAACCTAGAAAAGTTATAGTTTTTGTAATCTCTAAAAGTGAATAAGGACGAGATATATTCAGGGAAGTGACATATTATTTGAGAAAAAAGAGCGGGAAGTCACACTAAGCTTTAGTCAATGTAATATGTTGCTTCATATTTACCAAACCCCACCAATTATAATATATTCGTTATAGTAATAGTCGCTTTTTTCAAAGTTATAGCATTAAGTAGCAAACGATGATTAAAAGACTTAATATTAGTTCATTGCATAACTCCTTTCCCGATTAATTGATTGCAACAACTTCTTTTTTGTTATGTTCAATGAACTAAGCAAGGAATAGGTGACAGATTGGTATGTCACTTTGGTAGCAAACGTTGTTCCAATAACTTCATTTGTGTTTAAAAAATGTAGTTCTCTATGGAGAATGAACAAGTGATGTCCATATATTTAAATCGTGATCGTACTCTGTTATGTAAATGGTTTGGAAGATTTCGTAATGGTTATAGATAGATCATCCACGTTCTTGTAGATCTTCAGGTATTGATGATGATATTATGAGGACGCTTAAACATTGATAATTTCACCAGTGAACAGAACCAAATGCTAAAGTTTGCTTAAAATCAATGAAGCGCTTACTGTGTGATGGGATTGCAGTTGAATAATTCGATATGAGTTACTTTAGCGTGGTGATACAATAACAGTGGACAAGAATTGTAAAAAACTCACTTGACTTGATAAAGTAGCAAAGATCAAAACGTTCAATTTTGTTCAACCGAATATCTGTGATTTCGCACCATGATAATTTCAGAAAACGCGTGGCTAAAAATACCCTACAAAACCTGAATGTGCTGAAATGGTAGTACACAATACCTTTACAATTTATTAATTCTGTTCGCTTTTCTTGAAATGCATTGTTCAGATTGTTTAGTTGTTGAATGTGCACATTGCAACTGATCATTGTTTCGTTGTCGGGTAAAAGTCCATAATTTTAAATTTCCCTTTTAGTCCCACCAAGCTGATAACATGAATACTTTTGTTTAATATCTATTTTGTTTAACAATAATTGTTGTGATCAACTCATTTTTCATAATCAGTTATTAATTGTTTTTAAAATTAACCATTTTCGTAACTTACAGCTGAACCTTATAAGAATATACAATGAGTCAGTTTAATAAATGTTAGGCATTTAACTCTAAAATCGTTTAAGCAGAAATGTTTTCTTATAAAAGTTGTATGTCGTGTTGGGTTTCGTGTAATGATGACTTTTAAATCCATCATTCTTTGGGTTATTGTTGTTTTTCAACATGCCGAAATTTCACAAATAAAATGAAGTATCAAAAATAATAGTATTTGTAAAAGCAGGCCTGTGCAAATGATAAAATATAATACTCCTTATCAAATGTCGTGTTGATGATGAAGTTTATGTATGACAACATTTTTCCATTCTCTAACGGGTTTCGACTATGGGCTAATCACCAATATAAAAATAATTGAATTATGAAAACATCTATCTCTCGTTAATTGCAATACAATTGTCAAATACTATCATGCGGAGTAATTTACTAACTTGACTGTAATGAATTATTTATTAGATGTCATAAACTCCACTTAATATATGACTTAAAAAAAAAAACGAGTTTCGAATGAAATGCCTGACATTTATTAAAATAATTCATCATATACTGTAGACTTAATAATCCATATATCAAATCGTCAAATGGAAACTTTTTCTAAATTACCTTACTATTATTTTAGGTGAGCATGCTGTATATATGAAAGGTTGTTTTACAAATAATAATGCATGTAATCAAACGGAATGTATTGATCATAAGCCAAAAATTAAACTTTCCTTTAATTATTGTTGTTGTGATACAAGTATGTGTAATACGCAACATAAGTGGATTCCGACAACAAGTGTTAAACCACCGGAAATTGAAGGTAAATAAGAAATAAAATTAAAATTCTTACCAATTTCATGTCCTAACTTAACGGTGAACTTGTAATAATATTTACATTCATATGTTATTTATAATTTCACTGGCAATTTAGAAATAAAATTGGTTATTTATTTAAATTTCAGATTTTATAGTTAATTCAATATATGTGTTCTTTTATAATTTACATTTTTATATAGCACCAAAAGAATCGGATTCAAAATTTATTATTTTATGCATTTCAATTGTTCTTGGTTTAGTAATTGTAACAGGTATTGTACTTGGTGTATATTACTATAAAAATCGCAAAACAGCAATGTTTAATGAAGTTCCAACTGTAAGTTCATTTTTCTTTTTTTTTTGTTAATTCTAAATTAATTATGACAATCGAGACATAATTTCATAATAATATAGTATAATAACCGAAACGTTTGGTTATAAAAGTGCAAAATGCAGCCATTTAAATTATGCAAATTATAGACTTCCATTTAATTATAATACTTTAATGATGATTTCTTGCAATACTTTTGTTATCGGTTAACAAATATGATATTTAGATGATATGTTACGTGTAGCAATTAATTCCAGGCGTATTGATGACAATCTAAAATTAAAATGAAATATTTAAATGCGTTAACCGAAAAAGTTAGAAAACAACGATTTGCAAGCATTATTGAATGAAAACGATACACAAAGACTACAATAAGTGGAAGATTCATTAAATGTAAGTCATCAAACTATTTCTAATCGTTTACGTTCAATGGGAAAGATACAACAAAAGGAACTAAAATGATTGTCATATAAATTAAAAGTAAATAGCATCGTGGGTAAATCCTTGCTAACTCATCACAGGCAAACCCAAATATTCGTGGAAAGTCTATGTTGTGTTTATTGTGGAATCAAAAAGGAGTATTTTATTATGAGCTATTAAAATTAGTTGGAACGGTTGATGACAAACGTAATCAACATCTAATCTATTGAAATAGTGCATGAATCAACAACGACATTGTATTTAAGTTTGAAGCAGATTAGAACCAAATGGAATTCACTATTTTCTAATAATATTCAGCTTGAGAATTCTAATACCTAAACATTTCCAATCTGTTGTAAGGTCTAAAATATCTATGGGGTAAAACAATACTTGCAGCGATATAGTAGAATACATTCATTAATTAAAAGTACATATTTGATAGACAACAAATATATTTGTTGTAAAATAATGATTTTTTCTTTTAATATCTTGCTGGTAATATTATAAATGATGTAACAATTATAATACAAAATAAAAATAGGTACTATAATTTATCGTAACTTTTAAAATTTAAACTTTGCATTCTATAGTCGACATGATATATATTTATTAAACATTATAAATAATGGTGATAATTTAATATGTTAAGATTTATGATTAGAATTAATTATAATATTGGACGCATCCTACAAAATTACAATTTTAGTTTTTAAACTTTTAAATACAGAAAATAGTATAATATCAATGTTGTCACTGTTTAGAATTTCAAACCAATTTATATTATATTAATCGTGTTACCAAACTACGAAACTATAAATCTCATAAAAATTATATAGAAAGAACCAGAAATTTCAACATCAACGTTGGCATTAAATACACCACGTGCAATTCAATTACTTGATGTTATTGCACAAGGACGATTTGGAATCGTATGGCGTGCACTATATCTAAGTGAGGAAGTGGCTGTTAAAATATTCCCTATGCAAGATAAAGATTCATGGCAAGCCGAACAAGAAATATTTAAGGTAATTTAATTGTTTTCGTATTGGCAAATTGAACTGCATACAATGTCGTAATTTTGTATAATAACCAATGTATCGTTATTTGAATTTTAAGTTACCACGCATGAAACATCCAAATATTTTGGATTTTATTGGGGTTGAAAAACACAATGATAATATACAGCCGGAATTATGGTTAATAACCGTTTATCATTCACGTGGTTCATTATGCGATTATTTAAAAGCAAATACAGTAACATGGACAGAATTATGTAAAATTGCTGAAACAATGGCTAAAGGTTTAATGCATTTACATGAAGAAATTCCAGCAACAAAAGGCGAAGGTTTAAAACCGGCAATAGCACATCGTGATTTTAAAAGTAAAAATGTATTGTTAAAACAAGATTTAACGGCATGCATTGCTGATTTTGGATTAGCATTAATATTTGAACCGGGTAAATATATTTATTTAAACAATTTAAATATTTATATTTTAGATGACAACAAACTAAATTTATATAAAAAAAAAATTATTGTATAGGTAAATCTTGTGGTGATACACATGGTCAAGTTGGTACACGTCGTTATATGGCACCGGAAGTACTTGAAGGTGCTATTAATTTTACTAGAGATGCATTTTTACGTATCGATGTTTATGCATGTGGATTAGTGTTATGGGAATTGGTATCACGTTGTACAGCACATAATGGTCCTGTAGCTGAATATGCATTACCATTTGAAAATGAGGTTTGTTAGAAAAAAAAATAAAAAAAAAATTTATATTTTATTTATGTTAAAGATGAAATCTTAATAATGAATCATTTTTATATAAATATTCAGTTTAATGTAGGCGGTAAACAGCACCCGACATTAGAAAAAATGCAAGATAATGTTGTTGTGAAAAAGTTACGTCCGAAAATTCTAAATCATTGGAAAAGACATAGTGTAAGTATATTTAGAATATAAATTGTTTATTTAAGTTATGCAATTTTTCGTTAATAATTTATTAGTTTACAATGCTGCAAGTTTTGCATGTGTATAAACACTATTGACGTTAAAATAAAAAATCTCAATTTGTAATTAAGAGTTACTTTGAACATAGATTTCCAGATGGTAGTTAATATGTGAATTACAATCCGTTCATAAGTCCAACCTACTTTACAATTCTGTAAATTCGTAGGGTATTTACAGTAGTATATCACCTACCGAAAGCATTTATAATGATGCTGGTTACTCGCCATATGACACTGTGTAATCATTGATTTATTAAATAAGTTTTAAGTGGATACTATTTTCACACAGTACCCCTTTGTAATTTTCTAAAACAGCCGCCAGATGACATAAATCTTCCCAGTAAAATCGCTGAAATTTAATTATAAATTTTAAAGATTTGTAAAAGTTTTGTAGATTACATAAGCATGTGTTTTCATCGTAGTTTAATGTACTATATACAGCCTTTTTTTAATATTGTATTTATCTGAGATTGACTATTTTCTGAAACACCAATTAACTGCTTCGGTCATGTATTCACACAAAGTAACAATTCTACTGTTTGATTTTCTTTCACCAACTCACTGGATAGTAAACATTGTTGTTTGATTTATGCTACCACAAGCCAGTGTAGCTACTCTCAGCAGACCGTTTTACAACATATATAAAAGAATATGTAAAAAGTGCTCATGAAATTTTTTCAGTTTTTTATAGACTTTTACGTTAGATTTTTTTTTATTCTTATGTGAATTTTTTTTTATTCTTATGTGAATTTTTTTTTATTTAAATATAATTTTTATGGAAAATTACAATCATTAACTATATGTGGAGATGTGTCTGTTTTTGATATATATATATATATACTTCAGGTCGTGTTTTCTGTGTAATTTGCACATGACTTGACTTTTGTGTTGCCAGTGGCACTGTAAATCAAATTCGCCATAAATTATTAAATTCCTAGGTATTTACTGTCTAATTAATTTTGTTTATATAATACACATTTTTATTTAGGGTTTAAATGCCATATGCGATACAATGGAAGAATGTTGGGATCATGATGCTGAGGCTAGGCTATCATCATCATGTGTTATGGAACGCATTTCACAGCATACACGTTATCCAATGACACCATTATTAATTGAAACCAATACAAATTTAACAACAACTAAAGATTCAATACATAATAGTGTATGAAAAACGGGAATAAAGAGAGGTATACAATAAAAGCTATCATTTTAATCAATATCATATTTAATTCAATCATAATTATTCTTATTAATTTTACACCAAAATTTATGTATAATTTTAATGTTTTAATTATAATTATAATTTACAAACAAAAAAGAAAAGAAAAGGCGAAAACAAAAAGAACAAATTAATTATTTTTACCGTATTTATATTTATATTTAAAAATAATCATAATCAATGCCGTCTTAAAATAACTAAAAAACGAAATAATGATAAAAATACACGTATTATTTAATTACATGAAGAATGGCAATTTAAATAATATGTTTAATTTTATTTATATTGCAGTTTTATTGTAATTTTGTTAATTCTACTAACTGGACGAACTGTACAAAATTGCAAACTATACACGAATTCTAATGAAACTGCGATCATTTCATAAATTTTAATAATTAACAATTATTTGTAGTGGTTTTATTTTTATTTATTTATTACTATTTAATTGAAATAGTAAAACTAATTTATATCAGACAGAGATTATTTATTGACAATATAAGTGACGACGACCCACCACCAATCCCGAATACGGATTTAATAAAGTGAATTATACGAGTTAATTATTACTCTCTAACTTTGGAATTAAGTTGGTAATTTAAAAAAAAACAGTTTTATATTAATTCTACAAGAAGAACCACAAGGATTCTTTTTCTAACCATTGCACAATACAAATCATACCATACTTTATATAATGGTTTATTGAAATTACAAGAATTCACGGAATTGACATATAAATTCAATCAATTAATTTATAAAACTGGGCAGAATTAAATGAAGTAATTTGTAAACAATTTGCCTGCACCAAAATATTTAGATTTAGATTTAGTTCATTTGTCGATAGCTACCCGAATTTGAATGCAGTATGATAGGCGATATGCGTGCGTATTTTAAAGATTCATGTACGAGAGATAATAGGGATCTGTCCTGTTTAAATGGTTTTTTAACTATAATCAAACATTCATTTCCTTCCGATTGGATAGATTATGAAAATGTTTAAACAATTTCACAAATTATTTGTTAAATGCCACACATCGCCTCTACAATTTAAATCATATTTTTTATCAATTAAAAGCTATAAATTTATACGCAAAAAATTTAGATAATTTTAAAGGGAAATTTTCAAGTTTTCTAAAAATATATATACAATCAATCGCATTTTACTACAGCAGCATGTAATTCAAAGTTAAAAATAATTAACCTGTTGTTTCTGTAAATTATTGAACTAATAAATTAATTAAATAAAATCCACTACAAAATAAATTTATAAATGCTTTTAATGCGTTTTTTTTTTTAGTTTTTTAGTTTAATTAATTAATAACTATTTTTAATTGAAAGAAGAAAAACATTTTATTTTCTAAAATAAAATTATTTTTAATGTGTGCCAAAATCGTAAAATTAATTAAATAATAAAATATATATAATTATTTCCTTATAATTATATCTAAAAATATTATTTTTAAGTATTATTTTATAAATTGCGTGCGTATTTTAAGAAGTTTGTTTATATATTTAAATATGTTGGTGATGGTGTTATGGTGTTGCACTCCTCAAACTACTCATGAAAACGATTAAGAGTAGATGATAGTAGATGTAATAAGTATTCGCAAGTAGATTGTAATCCTAAATAAAAGAATTAAATTAATAATATTATAACAATTATTAAAATATATGATTTCTTCACATAACACATACATAAATAGAAGTATTTATAGAAAAAAACAACGCTTAAAATACGCACATGAAATTACTTCTTACGAACAAATTGCTCTAAATATGTTGTAATTTCATATTATATATAGTTGAATAGGCTATGACTAAATAATTATAAATCAAATATGGGATAATCAAGTGAATTATAAAAATTATTAAACTACAAAGACGTAAAAAAAAATTAATAATAATATTTATTAAAAAAAGTTTCATGTTTACAAGAAATTAATTTGGAATTTAGTAGTAGGACATAGTTATATTGTCCGTTTTAAACGCAATTTAATTAGTTAGAATTTTCATGCAAAATATTTTATCCTGAGCTCAAGGGGTTTTTAAGTTTTAATTTTTTCAGAATAACATTTAAACGAGTCATTTTATGTGGATAAAATAAATGAGCGACCTCTATCTTTGGAAACAAATTAACGTGGCCGTGCCATAATTTCGCTAACAAATGGTTTTACAATATTTTCATTTTTAGAACGGGAAAATTAAAAATTTTCAGATTTTTCGTAGCAAAACCAAATTTATTTAATAAGTTTTTTTTTTCAGAATTTTCAATTGTAAAAATCCGATATATTTTGCAATCTTACTATGACAAAGGTAAATATGAATGAAAATTTTTTAGCAGATTACGGTGAAGGAACTTTATCATAAACAACAGCCAAGAGATCGTTTGCTCGATTGCGTTCTGGGTAATTTGGATGTCAAAGATGCACCTCGTTCTGGCCGACCAAGTACTGAAAAAGTTGATGAAATCGTACAAAAAATTTAAGAAAATCGGCACGTAAGCAGTCATGATATCGCTAAAGACCTAAACATCCATCATCCAACAGTTTAAAACCATTTGACAAAGACTGAATACAAGATAAAGCTCGTTGTTTTTTATGTACCACATGAATTAACAGTGAAAAATTTAATGGATCGAATTTCCATTTGCAAAACGCTGCTGAAACGGAACGAAATCGAGTCATTTTTAAAGCGAATGATTACAAGTGATGAAAAATGTGATCCATACGATAATAATGTACGAAATCGAAAATCGTGGTCCAAGCAAGATGAAGCTCCTAAAATGGTAGCAATGCCTAGATTAACACTAAGAAAGGTAATGCTGTGTGTTTGGTGGGATTGGAAGGGAATCGTGTACTACTAAAACTCGGCCAAACGATTGATTCCGATCTCTATTGTTCTTCCAACCAATTTATGATTAATTTTACGTAATATCTAATGTGCTATGATCAATTGCAGCCAAAGTAGTAACATCATTTTTCTTTCTTTTTTTTTTTTTTCAACAAGAACATTCGTGTTAGAATTTTTTGCCAACATTTATTAAACATGCATAATATGGAAATAAACGTCTGAATACTGTTACACTGGAAAAATAACTTTTATGCACAGTATTTTAAATCTAATACGTTCATTTAATGTTTTTTTGAAATTTGGTAAATTATATTTTGGCATTTATTCGTTCTCGTCGGATATGTATTATCTTTTTTAGAATACATCGTAATGCACCTTTAATTAAATCTTACATTTTAGAAATTATCATTATAACAAGAAAGGAGGCAATCAATTTTATCTGTATTATTTACATTATAATTTTATTATAAATTTTAAAAATTCACCAAAAACCAATATAGAGGTATAAAAAATTAAAAAATGTACTTATAAAGTTTTAACTGCGTTATAAATATAAAATAATTAAATAACTTAATAGTTAAATTTAATGTACAAATAATAAAAAACAATAACTTTTTAAATATATTTTTTAAAATTCAAAATACCATCAACAAATAATCACATTTTTTTTTTAATAATATAAATAAAATAACTATAAATACAATTCCAACGTTTATTATTGTAAAAAAAAACTATACCGATAAACGTTGAATATTAAGTACAATCAATTTAACAATAAAATAAATAAAATATAAATTAAATTAATTTTTTTCATATCCATATTAACATATAAAAATTAGAATTAATAATTTTATTTTAAGAGAATTATTATTATAAGTAAAATTATATTTGAGATAATTATATAGCAGCGTTTTCTATATAGGCGATATTTTTAAAAAAAGTCTATATAACTATGCTATGAAATGTTGTATTTTCTTATTCGAATAAAAAAACCCAATAAGATTAATTAATTGTTACACAACCATCTATAAATAGAAACATTACAAAGAAAGAATAATTTAAAAAGGGTATAATTGAAACGATTTTAAATATAATATTTTATTTTTAAAGCATATGTACCACAAATTAATAATATAAAAAATTACAAAATTTTTCATCAATATTACTGTTTTACAAGGTATTAATAAATAATGACTTTTGTCATCTACCGACTTGTACTTTGAAAATATTTAAATCGTTGTTCCATATGTTTGTGAAGCACTTTCACAAATTTTTTAATCAAGTTACTTGGTTTTCTGTTAAGTGGCGCGTGCGGTGGCGCAATTATTTCTGATCGATCAACTAATCGAATACTCATAAAACATTTTTTTCACCCATTATCATTCGATACACGGAATTGGCAATTTTTTTCTAACATATGCCTCTGTGTATATTATGCTCGACTGTGTCCCATTTACATAAAAGCATAGTTTTTATTTTTTTTTTTGCAAAAGATCCTAATTTTTTCAATTTATATTTTATTTATTGTTAATACCTACATTTTGATAAAACAAAAAATAAAAATCGTTAGTTAATTAATAATATTTAAATAAAACCATAAAATTAATTAAATATAATAATATTTAATAACTACAATTTCCTGACTTTGAATTTAAAATTATTAATTATAATCGAAATATTAAAATAATCTTTTTATAATATACATATTAATTTAACAATAATATAATTAAATAATTAATCAAAAAAATAAAAATAAAATAATAATTAACAATATGGTGCTAAAAAATGATTGAAGATAGAGTATTATTATAACAATTGATTGGCAACGATTACAAATATAAATAATTCAGTGTATTTTAACATTTTAATAAAAGAAAAACATATTTTTTTTAGATAAAATTTTCTTGAAAACATGAAAAATCATGAAAAAACAAAAATATAAGTATTTTTTTATAAATATTATAAATTAAATTTTTTAATCAAAATTTATTTTTTTAAATTAAAAACCAATTTTTTACAGAAATTTTAAGTAAATTTAAAAATATATAATTATATAGTTATTAAAAAATTTAACATAAATTTAATTTCTAAATAAATTAACATAAAAATTTATGTAATTAATTTCGAATGTTTTAAGTTTTTTTTTTGTTTTTTAAATATAATAACTGTGAATGTGAATATCTTTTTGTTAGATTTAATTCTACACCCTCTGACTGTTCGAAAAATGAAGCGGAATGACTTTATAAATTATGGATTAGGTAATACCATCTATTGCGCTGCGGCTGACTGATAAAGAACACAGAAATAAGTTTAAATTCTTTTTAAAATTAAAAATACTTCCGAAACGCTTGAAATGCTTAAAATCGATTATGGTTGCAATTATTTATTAAAATACATGAAAGTTCAACGAAAGGTGAATTCAAAGTTTGTTTCACATATCAATTGACTATGATGACCAATTGATCAATTCAAATAATAATAAATATATATAAACATAAAAGCGCTTGCAGCGACAATAATATCTTATAAACTATTGTAACTACTGATAAAACATGGTGTTATCAATACAAACAAGAAATACCAAACGTTAAATTGCTGAATGACGGTCATCAGATGTAGAAATTGACAAAATAATCTCGCTTTATGAAGCCAAAAATCAAAACAATAATCATTTGTTTTAACGATTCCAAATAGTATTACACAAACAATTTTTTTTCAAGTGGTACAACGATTAATTAATTTTAATTCTCTGGTCGTCTATATTGAACTAATAGTTGTAGTGTATGCGCGCGTGTCCATCATAAAATTTAGTATGAACCTATAGTACTTAATTTTTCATGTGAGGGGTACCCCACCAGCTGCGTGTTGAGCTACCGAAGAGGATTAGTAAAATTATTAAGCAGTTCTTTAAGTGATAATAAAGAAAATGATAGAGAAAATAAATGTTTGAATTAATATTTTTTTTTTCATTATTGAAATGAAAATGTATCAGCCGTACCGGTATCAAGTGACCGTTTATTTTGTGAAAATAAAACACTAATTTTAAATGGAAAAGTAAAAATCACTTTATTCAATTGGCCATAGCTTTCTACACGTTTTGACCACCTTTCTTATAATTTGTGGATACCACGCCAATAGAATTGTTCGTCCTTTGAAGCAAACCAATCAGACACTCAATTTTCGACTTCTTCGTAGAAATCGAAATACTGCTCAGCCAAAGCGTGTCCCATCGATGAAAACAAATGGTAGTCGGAAGAAGCCAAGTCTGGTGAATATGGCGGTTGGGGTAGCAGCTCCCAGCCAAGTGCTTTGATTTTGTCCTGAATCGGTTTTGTTTTGTGTGCAGGTGCATTGTTATTGAGCAAAATTACCTCGTCGTGTCTTCTGGCCCATTTTGGTAGTTTTTCGATCAATGTATGGTTCAAATTAATCATTTGTTGTCGGCAGCGATCAGCATTAATAGTTTCACCAGATTTTAGGAGCCCGTGGTACACCACACCTATCTGTTCCCACCAGACACACAGCATTTTGTCTTCTTGCCGAAACGATTTGGTTTTGCAGTCGATGTTGATAGTTGTCATGGATTAACCCATGATTTTTTCCGTTTATGATTCTTAAAATAAATCCATTTTTCATTGCCAGTAACATTTCGATGCAAAACTGATTTTCTTTCGTGTCTGGCAAGCAAGGTTTCACAAGTGTTTTTTTCGGATTTCCATTTGTCTTTCATTCAATTCATGTGGCAGCCATTTTCCACACTTTTGAATCTTTCCCATAGCTTTTAAACTGTCAGAAATCGTTTGTTGTGCAATTACATACTGCATCATACAAAGATGCATGCAACAGCAGTTCATTGTTTTTCAGGAAGAAAAAGGTATCAAGCATTCGTAAAGTACTGTATTGTAACATTATTGAAACGTTTAATCAATAATTTGTGAAATTCTGGTATTGTCACACTGCCACACCCACAATATTAAGATTATTAGAGCATTGATAATGTTATCAGTGAACACATAGTGTGAAACAAGTTATGTCTCGAAATATATTTTCAAAAAGATAAAACAATTTTTCCTCTTTTGCCAACAAAACGATGTGAACGAGAAAATGTGGCTAAAGTACTACCATTTTTGAACATCACAGACTTTGGCCGTCATTCCAGTAAAATGTACAAGCGCGGTAAACCAATACGGTTTAGGTGGAAGTTGTGGTCTATGGCCAGAAGCGATGGATAGTTATTAGTATTAAGCGATTAATTTTGCCGGTGAAAGCGATTCAATCATCCAACAATGGGAAATGATCGGCCACGAGATCGGCTGTTCGAGAAATTTGGTTGGGGAAACTACCTCTCGAATTGAAAACTGGCGTATATTTTCTAAAAAGGTATAATTATAATATTAATTTGCTGTTCTTTATCATGTACTGATAGTTGTTTTGCTTTCATTATTTTCAGGTCGTTATGATGCTGTTGTAACAAACATCTTTAATTTGAATTACAATATCTTAAAATAGGTTGGCCAGTGATTTACATATCTAGGTGTGCACAGTTTTATGACAGATTGTTTCATGTATTAATAATATTTTGTGGTTTTTGGAAATGAGGAGCCTAAAAATGATGTCAGTATAGATAATAATTAGGCAAACCAAAATGCCATAGGGTTACCGGAAAAACCTTATTATTAATTATTATTATAAATTTTTGCCATGTATTTGGATTGGATTCATAAGATTTACAATTATTTAAACAACAATTTGAAATTTTATATTATAAATAAATACACATTTATTTTTATTTAAGTTCACATATAGAAATTTTACATATATTTTATATAATTTGTTTTCGGTTAATTGTTTTGTTGTTATACAATATATAATTTTAAATATACATAAATATAAACTTATGTTTTATGTCTAAAAAATGAAATAATTATTAAACATAAAGATTATTATAATAAAATGTTGTTATACATTTTTTTTTATACACACGCACATATATAATATTTATGAGAAATAAAAATGTATTTGATTTACTAATTAATTAAAATAAATGTAAAAAATTAAATGTATATTAAAAATCTAATAATCTCGCACAGTATTCATAATTATTATAAAGTTTTACTTACGGCGCGAAGACCACTTAAA
This sequence comes from Bibio marci, assembly GCA_910594885.2. Taxonomy (NCBI): domain Eukaryota; kingdom Metazoa; phylum Arthropoda; class Insecta; order Diptera; family Bibionidae; genus Bibio; species Bibio marci. The sequence goes on from OU343114.1 coordinate 59,353,103, forward strand.
GAAATATTTGTAACTATAAATAAGAATTGTGTAAAATGTATAGAAAATTAATTTTATTATTTAATTTATTTATTTAATCCTTAATTTAATAAGATCGATCGATACACTTTCAACAAAGATTTTTTAGGAATTATTTAGTGTAACTAGAGTGTGACGCATTTCTTTAGCTTTAATTGTATTTTGTATATAAAATTCGAAATTCATAACGTCATCAACAGATTGACTCCTAAGTTAGATGATGATAATTTGATTAAGAATTAAATAATTTTATAGAATATTTTCTAAAGATTTTTAAGATTTCTATTACATTTTTTAAATTATATTAAATTATACGCTAAAGTTATATTTATATAACAAATGGGCTGAAAAGTATCCGAAAATTCTAAGAGGTGAATTTTCTAGAATTATTTTCATATGATTTTAAGTTAGTACCAACCTTCAAACGATACGTGTCAAAATTTGACAGCAGTCCGACCATTAGTTTGTGAGATATTGCGTTGTGAGTGTAGCTACTTTTGTTATTTGAAAAAAAATGGAAAAACACGAATTTTGTGCGTTGATTAAACATTTTTTTTTGATTGGAAAAAATGTTTCTGAAGCCAAAAAACTGCTTGACGAACATTATCCCGACACTGCTCCAGCTCTTTCAACAGTACATTTGTGGTTTGCAAAATTTAAAACCGGCCATATGAGCACCAAGGACGATGAACGCAGTGGACGTCCAAAGGAGGCTGTTACTCCAGAAAATATCAAAAAAGTCCATAAAATAATTTTAGATGACCGTAAAGTGAAGTTATCAAAGCAGCGTGTTGGACATATCGTGCATGAATATTTGGGCATGCAAAAGCTCTGTGCAAAGTGGGTGCCGCGCGAACTCACAATCGATCAAAAACAACAACGTATCGATGATTCAGAGCAGTGTTTGGGCTTGTTCAACCGCAATAAAAAAGAATTTTTGCGTCGATATGTGACAATGGATGAAACATGGCTCCATCATTACACTCCGGAGTCAAATCGGCAGTCATCATCATGGACAGCAAGCGACGAACCTCGTCCACAAGTGGACCACAACGACCAAAAACGCAACAGTCGGCTGGCAAGGTTATGGCATCTGTATTTTGGGATGCACATGGAATAATTTTCATCGACTATATATATATACTCACTGGAAAGAAATTTAAGAGCAATGAAGAGGTGATCGCCGAAACAGAAACCTATTTTGAGGAAAAAACGAAATCGTACTATAAAAATGGTATCGAAAAGTTGGAAGATCGTTGAAATCGCCCGCGAAGGGATGTATGTTGATGAATAAAGTTTAATTTTGCAAAAAAAATGTTTTTTTCTTAGAATTTTCGGAAACTTTTCAGCCCATGTGTTATAACTATTTCTCCATTTTTCAAAACATATACATTCTAATCGTGAGCATATCCTGTTCGTCTATCTTTTGTTCACTCCCTTCATTTTTAGTAGTAATTTATTTAATAATTAAGATTTGGCAATATCACTAGCAACTAGAGAAAAGGGAGTATTTTTAAGGAATCGAAATATATAAATATGACCAATTGCTATGGTTTTTTTAGGCTGAAAATTTTGAGGTCTAGCAGGATAATCATAAGGTATCCTTTTTAACATCCATTGTGATTAAACATTTTATTTCCAACACGAACCCATCTGCAACTAACGTCTTTCAATTCCGAATTTTAAGGGTCTTAATATAATAGTTTACTGCATCTAGTCATCTAGCCTTAGATCTTCCGGTTTTCTTTCTTCTGGATACTATATTTCACAGTTCTTTTGGCACACGTTACCCGTGATACGTACCCAAAATGTCTTACTCTATTGATTTTGATTGTTTTGACAATATTTGGTACAACCGTATCTGTACCTGTCTATTTTAAAATTGCTCAAAATCCAAAATAACTGTTCTGAGTCATTCCTAATGATTCCGATCGATATGTAAAGATTAGACGCGTACTAATATGTTTTATACAGCTTATACTTTAGATCTCGTTGTAATGTTTTTAATTGGAATTAGTTTTTTAGAATTTCCTCCTCAATATCATTTTTCACATTTATCAATCGATCGATTTTCAAAATCTGTCATATACCAATCAGATGTAGATCAATCTGCGCAGAAACCACCACCAATCAATGGCAGTCCATTTTCATTAGTTGTTTCATGAAGACTGTGTTGGTTGATGTATTGTTTCCTCTACCAATTTGACATCATGTAGTCACCTAATATCTATATGTTGATATCAGTTAAGTGGTTGGATGTACTATGCAAATGCATTCATCAATCGGATTAAAAACAATTACTGAATTTCTTTCCTTATCAAAAACTACAAAACCCGTTCTAAACTCTCATGTTTTACTACATTCGTTGCCGTGAAAAAAAACATGTGTATCCTTTTAGTTTAAGTAAATATTTTTATGGGCCACCTAGTTTCTTGGACAGCTGTTATATCAGGTTTAACCTTTTTTTTAGTGTATCAGAAAGTGATCTTAAAAGTTAAAGCAACTTGCCGCAACTAAGTTTTAACATTCCAAGTTACTGACATTTTTCATATTTATAAATTATAAATTTTTAGTGTTGCTTGAATTGATTTCTATTCCATTTAACTATCATTCGATGATAAATGTTAAATGGTAAGCTTTTTCTATGTGAAATCGGCTTAAGCCTTTAGACATCGTGCGGTTGCCAAAAATTTAAAATTTTTAAATATACATATTTATTTGAATTTCTTAAAAAATTACTATTTCGGATAACCAAAATTAAAAAAATGCAGATTCGATAAATAGATTTGCCACAGTTCTACAATTATGTGTGAAAATACAATTTCGGATTCAACCTAAGTGGAAAGAAATTCAATTAACATAACACATTGTAAACAGCGATGTGAACATAAGGAAAATTATCAATTTTTGAAACTATTGATAACCGAAGATAACAAATTGATTTTTTACAACATTATAAATCGAAAAAGATCGTGGAGCATGTAAGATCGAAACAGCGCAAACAACATCCAAAGCTAACATTTTATAAAAAAGAAGGCTATGTTATTGGTTTGGTGGGATTGCAAAGACATATTGTCTATTTTAAACTTTTACTACAAAACTAAACGATCAATTTAAAGGTATACATTAAACAACTAATCAAACTGAACAATGAAATTTAAGATAAGTGACTTGGCAAATCGAAAACGGTGTTATATTCCACCATGATAACGCAAAGCCACACACTTCTTTGGTCACTCGTCGAATGTTATTGGAGGTTGGTTGGGATGGGTTGCCATATCCACCATACAATTCTTGCAACATCAGATTAACATTTATTTTGAAATCTATTGAATTGGAAGAATTTCAATAATTATGATGATGCACACTAATTTCCGTGAGCTCGAAATTACGAAGTTACCAAAAAGATGGCATGGTTCGACGAAAAATATGCACAATACATTACTGATTAAAGTTAGTCCATTATCCATTCAAAATGTTTTGTTATGTTTTCATTAAGAAATAGTGTAATTTATTAATTGCCAACCCAATATTATCATATAATAACATATCCAATTTGTTTGTCTTGCATTCAAGTGATATTCCTTTACATGTAAATAACTTAAATTTTTCTTTGTCTGATTATATATAAAATAAATTTATGTAAGAAATATTAAATATATAAAGATTATCGCACACACACACATTTAAGATATGTATTACAATTTTCTTTTTTGTATTTATATTTATGAAGTACATATTAACATATTTTATAATACACCTCTAATAATTTACCATAAATTTACTACAAATTACATCATTTTTTTTTTCTTAATACAAATGTTTATTATATTGTTTGTATGTAGTTGTGTATTTATATATAGTACTTATAATAAATAACTTATTTATATATTTTCACAAAAAGTTCTATTAAAAAAGGGTATATAAAGATCTAATATATATTTATATTGGAAAAAAAAATTATGGTTTAATATCTAATTTAGGTTACAATGTTTTTTTTTGTCGAAGTAGATGAAGAAATTTTTGATCTGAGTATTGCTGCTAATCTCTGTGTTAATGGTTCTGTTGGTGATTCTGAATCGCTGCATGATGCTGATTTATAATTACCTTTAAATTTTATGGATTATTTATAATTAATCATATAATATTTTTTAATATATGTATAACTTTATGTTCATAACCAATGAAAATATAAACGCGCCATTACCATTATTCAAATCACTTAGATTAGGTGCATGATGGTATTGATTATGATGACTGTTAACAATAACTTTTTGTAAAGATTGTATATTGTCATTAATACAATCTTCATCATTATTATAACTACTACTACTACCAAAGCCCAAATTACAATTTGTATTATTATTGCCATCTTCATCATCATCGTCACCAACATCAATGGTAAATTTTCCACATGTACAACAACCAGCACCTCTACCACACAACACACAATTATCGCCATCTTCATCTACTTCTTCTTCATCTTCGTCTTCTTCCTCTTCTCCTTCTAATAAAGAACTAGCATAAGAATGTGTAGTATTTTCATTTCCACTTGTACTATTTGAGGTATTTATATTCGATATATCCAATTCCTGTTTATATTGTTTTTGTTACGTAAAACGTCCACGATTTTTTAATAAAATTAAAATATTTTATTTAACATATGAATTGTAAAGAATGTACAGAGAAGAAATATATACAAACTTTTTCATCTGAATCACTTCCAGTTGAATATTCAGATTCACTATCATCATGTTCACTACCATCCGTAACAATTTCACCATTACCATTATCACTGGCAAATTTTGATGTTGAGATATTATTATAATTTTCATCGCTATCACTTGAAGATTTTTCTGCAAGTACTGTTTTAAGTAAAAAAAAAAAAAAGTAAAAGAAGAAGTAAAAGCGCGAAAATTTATTTTGAAAAAAAATCTTTATTTTCTTTAATTGCGTACATTAAATATGTGTATATTAAAAAAAACCACCACAAATTGCTGAATATATATAAAATTAAATATAAACATTAACATGACATTATACTTTGAACAGAATTAACATACATATATCCTATATTATAAATGTATGACCTATAAACGTCATTAACATATTATCATCAACAAAAGGAATGTGTGTAAATAATTTAAATTCTACATTAAATATAATATTACAGTTTCAATATGGTATGTAAATGTATCAGATGGTGTACGTACCTAATACATATTATACATATAAGTAATACCTTAATAATACAGGATACACGTGAACGGTTTAATTTAGAATGTAACCAAACCAATATTATTTTTGGCATCGACTAAGTTTGAGTGTATATGCTCATATTAAGAATGAATGAATTGATTAGATCGAGGAAGATATCTCACTCAACACTCAAAGTTTTAAGGAATATTCTATCTTCTTCACAGACTCTTTGTTCATTAATCTATATCAAAATATGGTGCACACATTCGGATTGCATATTCTAGAATAGGTTGTAGTAGAGAATAGCATAGTGCCCAGAAAAAGGGTACAAACAAATTCACATCATATCGTTCACATTGCCCACATAGAAAGCACCGATATCCCATATGGAAATCCCAAAGAAGTCCATTGAATTTGTTCGATATTGGAATATTCGTGCAGATATCCCACTACAAAAATAAAAACCAATATCCAGTTCATGTCTGATCGCAATATCCAAACGATATACTATGCGAATATTTTAGATTATATATATGTATATTTCGATAATTTACAAATAAAATCTACTATGTCACAATGTTCCTGTAATATCCCAGTGATATACCTCTATCTAGTGATATTCCTAGGACATCCATGAGATATCATTGCCACATCTCTGAGATGTAGCAAACTGTGTTTTAATGAAGAAATGTCTAGTTAGGAAAATATGAGTATAATACCATGCAGTGCAGTAAGTAAGAAAGATTGCGGTAAGTGTGGCAGATTGATGTTATGTGTGATGATTTGATGCACTTGTTGAACGCGCAAATCGATGTATTTCAGTCGAATGAGGGCGAATAAATAAAATTATTTTTGTAAAAATAAATTAATTGTTTGCTGTATTCTTAATCCATTCCGGTTATTTTTAGGACAGAGGGCGGTGAACACAAATAACACACTATACATACCATATATAATATATACCAATATATAAATATTATGTTATTCTAAATTGGGACATTTGCACCTTGATAATACAATATATTTGTGATAGATATTAATATATATATACACATAGGTACAATATATTACATCCTCAATTAATTATCTTTTGATCCATATAATGAATTGGAATTTTAATATTTTGAACAAGACATCAAAAGCGAATAATATATTAAATAGGGAAGGATGTTTATTATCGTTCTTTTTTTTTAATACATATGTTTTGTACACAAAAAGATATATTTAGAAAAAATGTTTAGGGGCGACCCCTTCGTCGTGTCACAAAATACGTTTCTAGATTTAGATTATATGTTTTATTGTTAATATAATATACGTAATTCTAATTACATAAGTATGGTATTAAAAGTTTACAATTGATTTTAAATTTATATTCGGAGGAACAATGATTTTTAAAAATACTTTCACATGCGATGTTTATTGTATTAATCATTAAGTGTGCGATGAAAATCTCTATTGATGAGCCGGAAAAATTCAATTACACATTATAAAATGTGATTAGACATTTCTGCGAATTCTTGAGACAAATGTTCCTTTTTCTAAAGAGATATAAGCGAAAAACTGTTGTATGTTGAAGGAATTTGAGTTAATGTTGGCAGTTTAGTCAACGATAATTACTCCTTCTTTTGCTGCGAGTTCAATCAATTTCAATTATGCGAAGATACATTTTTATTAAAATAAGGAAAATAACAACCAGAAATTGTGACAATTAGACTCACGTATAGATAAAATTACTACATACATTTTTACTGAGATCGGTGTCAAAGTTTTAATTTTTCAAATACATACAATATATGTACATTTAATGAAATAAAGTTTTATAATATTATTATAATTTTCGTAGAATACATTTTCAATGGAAAATCATTTCAATCGTCCTTAAATTTGAATAATAATTCATTTATATTTTCAAATGATTTCTCGTCAAAACTGTGGCTTTTAAAGTGGCGTCAGTAAACTCTGTTTCATTACATTTTGAGGTTTTGATTGCATAAAATTTTAAATTTCGTGATAAATTTTAATTGCCTTTGCTGGCTCGTGTTTGTGAAAATTAATCACTGTCTTCACGTTCATCTTTAATGATGCATATAATGGAATATAATTCACCGTCCTCTTGTTATTCCAAGCCAAAAGAAATATTATCAGTTCTGAAGCTTTCATCTAATTCTTGTATAATTGTAATTGGATATTCTTGTGTGTTGGGATAAATTATATCTAACTCTGGTTTCTTTTTCTATAGATCTTCATTCAATTTCTTTTCGTTTCGTTTTTTCGCAGTGCTTTTTTTATTCAATTTACGATGAACATTAATATTTTCACTTCTGTCGAAATAAGCGCTTGTGTTTGGTTCAACGACATTTCTATCTAATGGCATTTTCTCGATTTGTAATGATTTTAATTCATTCTTTGATGTTATTTGGTTTTCTGTTGATGCAAAATTTGTACTTTTACAATTTATTTTGTGATTTCTTAGCAAATAAGAATGCGCAAATAATTTTGAGCACACGGGACATTTAAATTTTTTATTATGTATATTCAAATGTAAGTTGAAGTTTTTATTTGTGAGGAATTCCTTTGCGCACAAGCTACATTTAAGTGGTTTCTTTCCATTGTGTTTGAACATATGCAATTTTAATTCGATTAAATTGATAAATTTACTTAAACAAATATCACATTCACTTTCTTGGTTTTAATCATGTCCTCGTTTATGTCTGATTAAGCTACTTTTCACCGAAAATTGCTTCAAACAAATATCACATTTAAATGACTTTTTACCTTCGTGCTTTAGTTTATGTCTGATTAAGTCACCCTGCCGCGAAAATAGTCTCGAACAAATATCACATTTAAATGACTTTTCATGGGTATGCATTTTAATATGATTTCTAAAGTTTGACTTACTTGCAAGAGTTTTGGAACATAAATCGTATTGAATTTTATGTTCATTTAGATGAGATTTTAAATCACTTTCAATTGTAAATATTTTCTAACAAATTTTGCATTTAAACAAATTTTTTTCGTTTGATAAATTCCGCTTCTCGTCACTTCCACTTTGTTTTGAATTCATTGTCTTTGTTTAGTGAATACGTCAATTAAAAATAATTCTAACACTTCGATTATTTTCCAAATTTTTTAATAAGTTTTTGTATAAAAATGTTGAAATTTATTATCCTTTTACAACTTTTTATTCATAAGAGAAGAAATCGAACAGCGTGTCAACTCACTTTGAAAATCGCAATAGAACTAATTTTAACAATTCGAAAATATTATAAAAATATGGTGATTAACTTAAATTATTAAAAGAGTACTGCCAAATTGAAATTATTGTTTAGAAACTTCTTGAATATTCTTAACGTCTATGATTTGTAACTGAACGAAAAATGTTTGCCATAGTTCAAGTGCACAACGCATCAATTGTTTTTGTCACTGATATGATTTGGCGGTGTATGATATACAGTAACAATTCCATTTAGAGTCTACATGCTGAATTTTCTGGAAATAATCATTCGTAATGCCGTTCAAAAAATGTAGTATCACTTACATTAACATTATGCTATTAATATTATAATATAAAATCAGTATTTATTTTTCAACTGACGACATATTAATGTGTTTTACTTTAAATGGGAAAATATAATAAAATTTAAAAGCACTTACATTTCATTTTCTCTTCGATAAGTGGATAAAATTCTTTTGCTGTGACATTGTTTGGTTCAAACTGAAGTACTTTTTTTTTGTTTAAATGAAATAATAATAATAATAATAATTTAAAATGAGATAATTTATAAGAGAATAGTTAAGAATTAATACTTTAATTGATGCAAAATTATAAAATAAAATATTACTTACTTAATTTACAATATTTAAGTGCATTTTTATAGTCCTTTCGCATAACAGATGACAGAAACTAAATAATAATTTTACAAAAAAATTATAAAATGTAATTACAAATTCATAACGCTTGCAGTTTAACATGCAATTACAAAAAAAAATAATTACGAAATAATATTTACCTCAGCCAAAAATTCTGTTGGAGCTGACATACTTTCATCGGCATCTGTATATTCAGAATTCGATAGACTTTGACTTAAATCATCTGTTGACAATGAAGACATAAGAACGTTGTTACCATTTGGTTCATCAATCATAATTATCTATTTATATAAGCGTTATTATTGGGAAACAAACATTTCGTTAATTTCTAAAATATATAGATTTAAAATAAAAATATCATAATAAATTCATGATAAATTGAATGGCGTAGTAAATAATTGTAAATTTCACATTGGAAAAATGGAAATGATAATGAACATTTTCGTCACATTTTATTCATTTATTGGCATTAAGAAAAAGCCCATATTTGATGACAAAGCAAAAAAGTAAATTCGTGTCAAAAATGGTTTGGTATATTTCGTTGTAATGACTTTTCTCTCAAGCAAAAATGAACAAGACAATCGTAGTTCGTCCAGTTGAAGTTGATGCCGGCCAAATCAAAGTAATAATGATCGATGCGGATCGTCATAACACCACACGTGTGATTGCAGAGAAACTCGACGTATCACAAACTTGAATTGAAAAGCGTTTATCATAAAATAATTTGGCTATTAAATGGGTTATTAAAAATAATGCGTAAATTGAAAAGTTAGTGAAGCGCAAGTAAGATGAACTAGCGTAAACATAATAAAGGAATTGTCTATTTTGAATTTTTACCATGCACCCAAAAAGGATCACTTCAGATGTGTACATTCAAAAACTCAATCAAACTGAACAATATGTAATTAAAAAAAAGCGATCCAGAATTTGCAAATTGAAAAGATTTGAAAATACTGGCAATAATTTTTTGGTTGAATATATTGTAATAAACATTGTTAAGTAAAAGATTTCTAAGAACCATCTAAATAAAATCTCTCCTGTTTTGATGCCATTCAAGAATCGGACTTCTTTTGGTCGCCTTCATAATTGTTAAACTTCTGTGCACACTGTACGTGTGCCATCGATTGATCTGAAAAAGTAGTAATCTGAACAAATCACGATATTTTCAACGAGAGAAAAAAAAGTGTTAAAGTTTGAGCTCATTAAAAAATACTGATGATAACGATATAAATAGAATATGTTTACATTCAATTTTCCAGTCGAAATTCGCCATCATTTTACACGGCCACAGCGATTAATCCGTGAATGATTGTTTTTATTTTATTATATATTGTACATAAGAAAGTGTGAATAAACCAAATAATATTCGTGAAATAAAAATAAGAACATTTTAAAAAGCCTACGTAAATTGAAATGAATATATTATAAGTATTACAATTTTAAAGATCCAACACAAATATTTCGCAAAGGGAAGACCGAAATAAAAAAAAGTTTTAACAAAAGTTTTTGATTTCATCTGATGTTGACCTTCAATTTTCAACTTGACCTTGACCTTCAATATCATTTGATGGTCAAACCGTATTTGTCAAATGGAAATCCCTATTTCTGACCTCAGATTCAGAAAGAGTGGTTTATTTTACTATTGAACATGTAATCTGTGCTCAAAAATAGGGAATACCATTTGAAAAATAAGGGTTAAGACTTTTTTTCATTTGGGTCCTACCTTGTGAAATAATTGATTGGGTCTTCTAAAATGTGTCTGTTCTGTATCACATATAACTTTTATTATATTTTCATATATGTCTTTATGGTGTATATAATAATAAAATCTACATGCTATTAGGCTATCAGATATAATATTATATACATCCTTTGTCCCATAATACACCGGAATAGCTATGAAAACACTATGAACGTTGCTCAACAAACTGCCAAAATTTCATAATATTACATTCAGTAGAAACCGAAATAAAACACATAAAGTTACAGCGGTTCTTGTAAGTCATCAGTCGAAAAATGAATATAAAACAAAGAACTAAGATTAAATTTTGTTTTAAAATTGATAAAAATGCTACTCAATAGTGTGATCGCATATGCGGTGATAATTGTGTGTTACGAGCACAAGTTCTTAAATGGCATGAATAATTCACAAAAGGCAGTGATGCTATAAGTGATGATAAGCGTCCAGCCCGACCATCTGAAGAAATTTCATTGAAAAAGTGTGTGATTTCGTAAAAATTTCTAAAAAATCTACAGCGAGATTCATGGAAACTAGGAGTACTAAAAACATTAATTCATAGAACTATAACGATTGGTGAATTCAAAGTTAGTTCACATCAATTAAATCATGATCAAAAGTTATATTTTACCGAATTGAGCTAATAATTTGGCTATGAAACGAAAATTTTTTTGCATCCATTGAAGACATTCAAAGGTCGACGGCCACCGTTCTCAACATCATTACAATCACAGACATAAAAACATCATTTGATTCACTTGTTCAACGTGCAAATCGATGTATTTCAGTTGAGGGTGATTATTTCGAATAAATAAAATGATTTTTGTGAAAATTTAATATTTATTTTTTTGTTTTCATAATCCATTCCAGTTTATTATACGACACAGAGGTTGTTATTATACATATAATGTGGTATAATACAGATAATGAATATATGTAAATATATAGGTATAAACTCTAATACCGATAATAAATTTCAAAAGCATAATTCAATAGCAACTTTCAATATATGCATCCCAATAATAATCAATAAGTAAGAAAACATTTCTTGATAAAATATGTTGATAATATTAAAATTATGTCAAGTATTCTCCATATATTCTATCTACTATAGCCTATTTTAATACATATTGGAGTATTAATTAAAAGAAATAGCATTTCCATATGTATGTGAGGTTTAATTTTATAAAATTAATATATTGTATATAGGTAAAAATATATAAGTAAAGTTTCTAGATCTAGTAATATGATATTGGAAAATATTCATTGGCGCAGTGGATAAGGTTGCTGCTAATAGATCGTGAAGTACATGGAAGTAACGAAGAATAGTTATAAAGATAGACTGGTATATGCTCCACTTAGAGTAACTAGATGACTAGATGATGATGAACATATTACCAAAGGCTGAATATTAATATTTTTATCATTAAGCAAAGTTTCTAATGTACTCTTTGATAACATCGATTTCTAAGGAAATGATACAAACTTCTCAATAGATTATAATCTGTGAGCTGGGTGGTTGTAGAAAGACTTCATGTATGTATTTATTAAATGCATGTATTATATTAATCGCTATAATTTAAATATGATTTGCAATATTGCTGGAAAATGTACCTAATTAAATAAATTTTTATATAATTATTAATGTTTAAGACCTCAATTAATATAGCTCGTGCTCCAAGTGGAGCTTATTCATTACAGTCATGTTTGGTAAATTATTACTCATGGATGGTGTAAGTAGATATTGCTAATCTTTGAATATATACCAGGTGTACCGGTATGAAGTGAGCGTCAAGATACAAATATCTCCATAGGGAACATTTGTTGTGAACGAGCCTTAATTTTTTCTTTGTTTGGTTGCTATTACATCTGTCAAACATATTTAGTAAACATCAAGACATTGCACAAACAACATCATATTTTCTCATCGTGTTAAAAATGTCGAATTTTGTACCAGAAAATGATGATTTGCGGAAAGCATAAAATTTTTGTTTTCATTTGTAAAAGTGCTGTAGAATCGCATCGAATGCTTGTCGAGGCATATGATGATGATGGAAGACTACAAAAAAAGTTTGAAGACGCCGAATTGAAAGCAATATTGGATGAAGATGACACGTTGAATCAAAATCAAATGGCAGAAATGTTAAATGTTGCACAACAAACAATTTCTGACCGTTTAAAAGCTATGGGAAAGATTCAAAAGTGTGGAAAATGGGTGCCACACTGAAAGACAGATGGAAGCCGAAAAAACACTTGTGAAATATCGCTTGCCAGACACGAAAGAAAATCGAATCGAATTGTTACTGGCGATGAAAAATGAATTTATTTTAAGAATCCTTAACGGAAAATATCATGGGTTAAACCAGGACAAATCGTTTCGATAGGAAGACAATGCTGTGTGCCTGGTGGGAACAGAAAGGTGTGGTGTACCACGACCTCCTAAAACCTGCTGAAACTGTTAATGCTGATCACTACCGACAATAAACAAATCAATTTGAACCATGTATTGATCGAAAAACGACCAGAATGGGCCAGAAGACACGGCAAGGTAATTTTGCTCCATTACAATGCACCTGCACACAAAACAAAACCGGTTCAGGATACAATCAAAGCACTTGGCTGGGAGCTGTTACCGCCGTATTCACCAGACTTAGCTTCTTCCGACTACCATTTGTTTTCATCGATGGGACACGCTTTGGCTGAGCAGCACTTCGATTCCTACAAAGAAGTCGAAAATTGAGTATCTGATTGGTTTGTTTAAAAGACAAACAATTCTGTGTGTTATCCACAAATTGCCGGAAAGGTGGTCAAAATGTGTAATTGCCAATATATTGAATAAAATGTTTTTTACTTTCTCATTTAAAATTAGTGTTTTATTTTCACAAAAAAACGCTCATTTGATACCGGTACATCTGATATATTTTCAAAGATACACCCTTCGTTTTTTTTTATCCATAAATGTGCCACAGCAGAAAAATTTCAGCATTAATATAAATACCGAAAAATTTCACAATTCTGCAATATTGAATCTCGTATTTCTACTGCGCAACTGATTGTTTGAATATAAAATTGGGATGGGTTTCTTGGATAATCAATACGAAAAAATGAAAAGTAAAAAAAATATAAATAATAATTTCATTATAAATTAAAATTAATTTTCTTCTTCAAATTATAAATTTTAAAAAGCATCAATTTTTAAACACGTCAATGTTACATAAAAGCGCAACATTTTGCAAAGAAATGATGTATTAATAAATAATTTGAAAAGAAAAACCCTTTAAGCTATTTTTTTGTTTTCTTATTTTAAATAATATTTTCACATTTATTTTTCTATTTCATATATATTTACCAGTTAACAAAACCGTAAATATTTATAAGTGTACAAGGGAGGGGAGAGGAACTATATTGAAGGTAAAAATAATACAAGGAATTATCAATTTTTTTTTACAAACACCAATATAATTTCTAATTAGCTCGATACGCACTTTTTACAACAATTGTACAATGCTTCAATGAATCGCGTAGGAATAGGATTCGCTTGATCTTTGCAAAATAGACGTGTGTTGCATCGATTACTTCGAAATTTGATGATAATCTAATTTCAGCTAGACACTAGATGTTTGGAAACAGAAAATTGTACCTTGGTGCTTTGTGGAAACAATTCATAAAATAGTTCGTGTTGCAATGTGTGCGATGGTACATCGTATTGTGATGAAAAACCATGTTTTAATAATGAATCTGATGCCAATGTTTCATCAACAGTGATGAATCGAAGAAGTTCTTTCCGATGACGTGTAAACAGGCTCTTTTGGACTACTTGGTGATGTCATTGTTTTTGTGCCTGTAGTGTACGAGCACAACGAAATTCAGTGATCCGCTTATGAATCATTTTAACTGACGTATCGGAGTCCATATATCATTTATCAAGCCTTGTTTTTGTCTGTGCGATGGTTATTATTCACAAAATAGATTAATGTTTAATCAACTCTCGTGAAATACATTTTTTTCCATTTTAACAAATAAAACAAAAGTTGTTTGAATGCCCTACGTAAAAAATAATATGTATTTAGTATAACTACGCCATCTCTTAGATTTTTACCTTCAAATATGATCCGTCCATATAAATATATATTAAATTTTTAGCCTTTTTCCAAATAAGCTATGCGTTATGTATTAAGTATAAACATTTATTTTTCCTTTCATTAAGTTGCTTTTTATTTAGTTCATTATTTTTATTTATTATATTTATTTTTTTTTGTTGGCAAGAGAATAAAACAACATATGAATTAAATAAATATCCTGCGGAATTTTTATAGAATTTATTTATTCATAAATTATAATTCACGCATTCATATATTTCAATTATTTTGCACTTTATACGAAGTATTGTATATTATTTATCGCAATTATATATGAAGACATAATGTATAAAATTATGATAATAGAATTACAGTTACATCATCTCAATATTAGCGGTTATTCCACTTTAACCTTCACGAGGGTAATCAGAAAAACAACACCCTAGAATGGTCGATATATTTACAACAGACAGGGTGTGTGTAAACGTATACAGTGAAAGAAAAAAAGTTAAAAAATTG
Organism: Bibio marci; assembly: GCA_910594885.2. NCBI lineage: Eukaryota > Metazoa > Arthropoda > Insecta > Diptera > Bibionidae > Bibio > Bibio marci. Next base: position 59,368,526 of record OU343114.1, read on the forward strand.
CTATTGCATTTTTAAATAGCATAGAATCGATGAGCATAAACACTATCTACTGTGTCACTGTGAGTATTGTAATTGTAGTTGTAATTGTTCTCGCAGACTGAGTAATTTACGAACTATGACTGTAATACAATAAATTATAAGTTTGGTGAATGTTATATTTTCCTCCGCAGTCTGGTTTTTCGAATAATATTATACCTTGGTGACAATTATGCGAAATTACGTTGTAATAACTTTTTCCATCTTTATGGCAATAAGTCGATTCCACGGTAAAAGAAAGTCTTTCCTTTTGAAGCCAAATCTTTCGAAGTTATTATCCACTAACAACAAGTCAAGCGATAAACAGAAGGAGTAATGTATGATGAATACGAGGGGTGAAGTAAGACTTCCCAACCGGAAGTGAAAGTAACGTATATATAATTAACAGTTTTCGCTACATGTGGCCAAGGTTTGATGCGGTGAATGAAAATCACGATATGCACATTTAAAGTGATTAAATTCAAAAGTTTGAGACTATATGTTCATATTTAATTGAAGAAGTATCAATTGATTTGATATATTTAGTTTTCTTAGAGTAAATCTAAAGAATCTTTACTGCTTATAGATTTAATTCGTGATTTATCCCAAGTCATATAAGCGGGCGACCAAACTTGGCATGAATATTCCATAGCAGGTCTAATAACAAGAGAATAAAATAATGTCCGTACATAATAGGGGTCAGTAAATTTTCGACCCTCACGAATAATAAAATCCATTACTATTGCTCTGAGAGACCTAAGGTTTGTTAACCTATTATTTATTTTAGATTCATTAAAATTGGTACAAATAAAATGTTGTTGAATGTTTATTTGTAAAATCAATAATTTTACATTTGTCCATATTTAAAAATAAATGGTTCACAAAACACACCAATTGAAGAATACCATACATTTTGTTGTAACAATAGAGAATCATATAAATTAGTATAAAATTATTGTGTAAATCTAAATATCATCTGCATAAATTTTACATTTAATGAACAGAATTGAACCCAAATAATTTGAATGCATATCACCTAGGGTCCTGGCCTGTGTCACAAAACAAGTGAGATTAAAGACCTAAAATTCGTGCAAATGCAATCAAACATGGAACATGAAAATAGAATATGCAATATGTTATAAATGCTAAAAGCAGACCTCTAACAAATTAATGTTTATTTGTATATAAATTATGAAACTAGAATTAAAAATAAATTTTTCAGAAATTTATGTCACAAAAATCTTTGCAGTAATGCACGCTATAACTCGGCGACATGTCTATATAATTTTTACCACCCTCTCATATATGTTAATTAATAATTGTTGACCCCAGGTTCTTTTGAAGATTTATTATGTTTAGAATTTTCGGAAAACATCAAATTTTCAGCATAATGTCAAAATCTGATAAAAAAAAACTATTCTTTCTTTGATGTGAGAAAGCAATGAAACACACGTAGTTGTGTTGAATCGATTTTCAATGTCGTTTTCATTCAATTCATATAGTAAAAATATTATTTTCCATTATTTTGAAACATTTCCATTGAAAGTAATCGTGACTACGAACGACAGATTGAGTAACTACTATTAGTGATACAACAAATACAAGTTGGTTTTCAAACTCATGATTTGTTTAAAATCGCGTATGGGGTGATAATTGTGTGTTACTAGCACAAGCATTAATGATTCATAGAAGGCAGAGAAGCTGTAAGTGATGATGAATGTCCAGAACGACCATCTGACGCAATTTACTGAAACATTGAAAACAGTGCGTGATTTCGTGAAAATTTCTATGAAATCTTCATGGAAATTCATGTAAATGGAGCTTATAATACTGAAAACAATAATTCATCGAACTATAACTGGTCAGCGATAAATGAATTCAAAGTTTGTTTACAGCAATTAAATCATGATCGAAAGTTGTACCGAATTGAACTAATAATTTGGCTATGAAACGAATAATGTTTTGCATCCGTTGAAGGTATTTAAAAGGCGACGACCACCGTTCTCAACAGCATTCCAATCACAGTTATAAAAACGTCATTTGATTCACTTGTTCAACGTGCAGATCGATGTATATCAGTTGATGGAGATTATTTTGAATAAATAAAATTGTTTTGGTGAAAATTTAATATTTATTTTAGTTAATTTGTGACAATATGACAATAGAGAAAATTAAAGCATAAACCAATAAATACTATATGTTGATTAATGTACCTTTATTTATCTAAATTTAATGTAACGAAAATATCTATGAAAATGATTTCGATTTTTCCACAACTCATTTGCTACCAAATGTTTACACATGACATATTATATTTATATATACACTCTCTGATATAAGACAATAATCAATTTTCACTTCATTAAACAATTATTATCGAAATGGTTTCAAACGATTGCATTTACTAATAGTAAATAGATACTTTTTGAAATAAAATTGGTATTACTTCTTTACATAATACAGTTTGAGTTCAGTTAGTGATACATTATAGCCAAATGTATTATTTAATGTTAAATGATGCGTAAATGTAAAATATAAATAATTATCCTTTTTATGGGTTAATGCGTTAATTATATAAGAAATGGGATTGGGATATAATAACTGATGAATTTTATTATTATTTGCTAAAAAGTTTTAAGATATTTTACGAGATTAATAAATATACTGTCTACTGTCAAATATGTACTTGATATATATATATATAGTAATTTATAGCTCGATGATAATATAAATTACAATTGCAAAAAACTTGTTAACAAATTCTAACTTTTGTTTAGATGATTATTTATACAGATGTTTGTTGAAGATAAATAAATATTATATGGTAGTAAATCCAGTATCGGACAATGTCTTAATTATGGGTAAATTTAATAGTAATAATAGTATTAGAGATATGTTTCAATTTAAGTTTTTTACTTGCTTTTGTTGATCTTTTTCGTTTACATCATTACTATTAGTTTTATTGTGTTTTAGACACTCATGATGTACCGCACTCCATTGCAGGACTCAAATATTAGTTATTATTTTTGAGGTATAAATAAATAAATACACCATCTGTCTTAAAAATTCTCGAACTTTCAGAAAATCTCATAAACCAGAGACATGAGACATATGGACACAAGTGCCCGTTAGTTCAAGGACACAGTCTGTAATGTTGTTTAATTAATTAAAATTAAGATTTTGAAACGAATTTAAAATTTTCACTTATTTATGAAATAATTACACTTGGGGATTGCAATGACTGTTTTTACAGACACATTCTGGAAACCAAAGCACGCTGGGTTCATTCGTAGAAAGTATGAAAACACATGTGCCGCGTATAGAATATTTTATATTAGGTCATATTCAGGACAGTAGTTATGTTGTAGATGTGTGGTTAATGTCTTTTTAAAATAACGAGGCAAAATATGGGTGTCTTTGAAAAGGTATATCCTTAGCATTGTGCCCAATTTATGTTCTTGGACTAATGTTCACATGTGCCTGTATGGTGTCTTTTAGTGCCTAGAATTTGTCCTTGAAATAAAGGAACATTTGTCTTCATAGTGTCTTTGTAAAACAGCGAGCACATTGCGGTTACATATAAAGTACACTTCATAGACACATGCGCAAAGTATATTTACCTACGGGTACCAAATGTTATACGAATTCTATATGTAATATTGATTGTTATAAAGACATATCTTTTACTGGAATTGTGTCAATATTTCAAGATAGAAGATTCCATTGTTTACAACTTATTGCCCTCACTATTGGGTTGGTACCAAAGTCAATAGAATTAAATAACTTTATTCAATAATGTATTGTTCACTTTGTTCGATGAGCATTTTTTTGTTTACTTCATTATTCCAAACTCATATAGAAGTTCTGGTCCATATCATCAAAAAAACTGAACCAAGTGCGTTTTGACATCATCATCATCATTATTATTAAAATTTTGACAATTTTAAAAGTTTTTCAAACTACGAAATAAATGATAATCTGATGTACTATATGGTGGATGTGGCAACACTTCCCAACCAAGCTCCAATAATTTTTGACGAATGACCAAAGATGTGTGTGGCCTTGCTTTTCTTGAATTGCATGTTCATGCGGTGGAACACAATACATTTTTGATTCGCTAATTCTGGTCGCTTTTCTTGAATTGCATTGTTCAATTTGGTGCTTGTTCGCATCTGAATTTAAGCGTTTGGTTGCGTGGTAAGAGTTCAAAATAGCCTCTGTCATCACACCATACTGATAACATAACCTTCTTTTGATGATGTTGTTTGCATCATTCTTGCTCCATAATCTTTATCGTTTGACATTGTTATATATATGATCCATTTTTAATCGCCAATTATCAATCGTTTCAAATATGGAACATATTTTCGTTACATGACAGTAGTATTACATAAGTAAAATACTGATGGAAATGCGTTGTGTTAAGTGAATTTCTTTCAGTTGACGAGTATTTCATATAGCAAGAAGGTTTTTTTCGTATACAAGTTGTTTTTTCATGCATGTATGTGATACAATGAACTTCTCTAGAATATCACGTGTTGTGATATGACGATTCACATTGCTACTTTGTTTTGGTCGTCATACACCTCACCTGGACGACCTGAACGTTGTGCTTGTTAAAGTGCGAAATCACCTGGAACAAATTTTGCAACACTGGTCTTTATCACCATAAAAAGTACATAATTTTTTGTGAACTTGCGATGAGTTGTTTAGTGGAAGCAATAAAAAGCAAAATATGACGAAAATGCTTAATTTTTTTACAGTATGACAATTGAAATACCAACTATCAGAAAAAAACCGCATAGACTGCATAGCCAAACCAATATTAGTCTATTGGTAGTGGCTTTAGTAAAACGAACTTCGAACAAAAAGCTAATATTAAATTTTGTATTAAAGTTGGAAAAACATTTTCCGATACATTTGAAATGATGAAATATGTTTATGCTGATAATTTTGTATTTCGTACAACAACAAAATGATTGTTATAAATGTCTTACAAATGGTCGTAAAGACATTGCGGTAATGATGAAAGAAGTGCCAAGGTCAAAGTCGGAATTATCCACAAAAAATTCATTTCAAGTGGCCAAACCATTACTGTTGCATATTATTTGGCAGTTATGAAAAGTTTGTTTCATCGTATCCTTTGTATTTGATAAGAATATCGTTATAACTCGGATTGACATAACATTGTATACACATACCGTCATAACAAAACGTTATATGAGATACTGAATATTTGTATTTTAAACCTTAATAATTGTAATTGTGGATATACAAATAAATAAATTTAATATTTTAATATTATGTGAACATACAAAAGTTAGGAATATTTTAAAAAAGATTTGCTCCAAACATATTAATTTGTAAATGGTACCTTTTAAAACTAATAAATTTATTTAAATTTTGAATTAAGTTATAAAATCTTTTAATGTTAATTTTTTTTTTCATTTAAACACACACAATAATTTTGTCAAACTATATTTTTAAAAAAAATGTATTTCTTGTATTCCAATAAACTAAAAATAATATAATATTACAAAATTTTATAATGTTTATAAAAATAAAGCAAAGTGTACTCACATGCGACATTTTTCCGTGAAGTAATTTATAATTTGTTCACATTCTTCAGATGATCATAAAGTTTTTATGCATATAAATGAAAAATATATATGCAATTAATTGTCTGCAATAAATTAAAGAAAGTTATATTTCTGTATTTTTATTAAACTTTGTATAAATAAATTTATTTACAATTTTACTTATTAATATGAAAGCGGCGATATTGAAGAATATTATTAAGATTTTAAGAAAAGCTATATATAAATAATATATTAGGCTGAAAACATATACACAACTTCATATCTCCACTTTGAACTATATTTAGTATATGATGCGAATTTAAAATCTTAATGAAGTCGTAAAATATCATCTTTAAATATAAAGTTTAGATCGAAGTTGTACACGTGTTTTCAGCATTAAGTATACAAATAATTATGTAATAAATTCTATAAAACCAATTTATATGAGTTCTTCGGATAAAAACCAATTTGTTTGTGAACAAATTCAAAGTATATGTTAAGTGATATAATTCCCTTATGTGGTATATAAATCACTCTAATAACCATATAAAATATTTCGTATTTTATTAATGATTTACAATAAAGATATTAAGTAAAGCATTAGCCTCATCCAAAATGAGTAACCGATCACAATAAAATTTAATATCTTCAATTAAACACTAACTAAAAGTATTTTGTTACAAACAATGATTAAAAAAGTATAAATAAGTATTTTTTAGCAAATATTATATTTAAAAGAAAGAAATTATTATTTGCCTTCAAATCAAATTTAAAAATATATTTTCCTCTGATACGATATGAGTACGAATATAATTAGCATATGTCACAATAAAATGTGTTTTAAAGTTGGGTATCTATATATTATACGTTTCATGTAACAACTGTTTATGCAATTCTATAATTTCAACATATACATCAAATTTGATTAAAATCGGATGAAAAATGATAAAATTTTTCAACTTCCTCAAAGTTACTTGTACAAGGTAAAGATGTTCTGAACATCATTTATTAGAAACTTTCAAATAATCATCCGTATTGGTTCATACTAAAACTGCTAAAAATATGCTACAAATTTGATCAAGATCGAATTAGAAATTACAAAATTATGGTCATTCGATTCAACATCATATTCGGAAAACTGGTGGGTATGTATCTATCTACATCCCCTTGAAATACGCAAGCCATGTTACTCCAAGTATACAGCGTGCCTTATATAGCACTATAGTAATATAAAAATTCACTACAAATGAAGTGGTAAATTATTTCACATGAGAGTATATAATAATTCACCATTTGGCCTGCAATTATCGAAAATTATAATGGTTGTTTATATAGAATTCCATTATTTTTATATATGAGTTATTAATCAGTCCTTAAAGGTGTTGAATAAGCATTGTTAATCTTTGAATAGCGTCAAACACCATATATTTTCAAAGAAATCTTTTTTTTTTTATCATTAACGAACAAGTGTAAAAAATACGCAGCTGAAAAATTTTCAATATTTATAGCATTTTAAAAAGCAAAGAATGCAAGATAAAATATAGAAATTTACCTCGTTCGCTATAATAATATGTGAACGAGTTACACCTATAAAAACATTTAAACAAATTATGAAAAATTGAAAAATCAAATTGATTTGATTTAAGGGCTGTTGTGCTACCCGCACTTTAGTGTGCTTGCGTGCTGTTTGAATTGTAATGAGTTTCTTTCACATTTATAATTTTACTTTTAATATTAGATTGTAATAAAATAAAGACGTACGCATTTATGGCATTAAAAGAGTGTTACGCAACGTTACGTCAATCACATTTTTATTCGAATCAATATACATTACAATTTAATTGTATACAATATTTATATGCTATTAAAAAAAATTGATAAAAACGGAAAGCAATTTTTATCTTATTTTGTCTGTGCGTGGCTACAAATTCCGTAATAAATTGTTTGTTTATTTATATATTTATTGTATTTAAATCTATTATAAACATGATTTTTTAATAAAAATGCCCAGTAGATAATATCTTTTTGGTATTTTGGGATGTAATAAATAATAAATTTATTATTTATTTGATTTATGATGTTGAATTTGGTTGTAATAATGTTATTGGTATTTGGATGAAATATTTCAACACGCACGCATTTGTTATTATGTCCAGTCCACCTCATCTGTATAAATATATGGTGTGTAGACAGCTGTGTGTAGAATAGAGGATTGTAATGTGAATGTATTTGGGTTTTTTTTTATTTTGTTCCATGTTCACTTTTGTCAAAAAAAAGAATAAAAATAATTAATAATATTAAGATAAATTTGAATTAAAAGAACAAAATGTTATTTCAATTTTAATCGATCGAAAATTGGTTGTTGCAAAAAAAATATTAATAGTGTCTCTAAATTTAATTTAAATTTGAAAAAGTACAACGACAATGAATTGCAAACATTATTGAACAAAAACTCAGCTCAAATGGTAAAAAAAGCTTAGAGATGAACTGTGCGAGTAACTATAACAGATGATTTCAATCTAAAAATGGTAACCAATTGACAGAAAATATCATTGTGAGCCGGTATAACATCGATATGCATCACAAGTTAATGCACTGTATTTAGTGGAACCTGCAACGAGTGGTGTGATGTACCGCGAGTTTCTAAAAACAAATAAAACTGTTACAGCTTCTTATAATGTCAACCAATGTAAAGTGAACCAATTGAGCGAATTTTATAGTGGAAAAGGCCAGCGAATAACAATAGCGCAAAGTTATTCCCTTATATGACAACCCGTTGCAAGAGCTTTCTACTATATACGTCTGTTGCAGGACTTACTTCCGCAAGCAGCGTATAATATCACAAAACATATAGCGTCTTTTGATTATCATTCATTGAGATCGATGCAGTAAGGCCTGGGTGGTACAAGCTTCCAAATTATAGAGGAATAGCAAAAATGGATAACATACATAGCCGACACAGCATCATCAAATTGTAATAGAGATGGGAGAAAGTTGTAGAAAATGAAGGGAAATAAATTGATTAACATAATTTGCAACAAATTTTCACATAATAAATGCCACTTTTCAAGCCAAAACGAGCTGAAACTAAAGTAACATTATTATTTAAAATAAAATTTATGTTTTGAGTCAGTAAGAAATTGACAGTTAAAATATAAAATTTTAATTAAATTTTAAAGAATATTTTAAAATAATTGAAGTGGTTCGTATAGAATTATTAAGTTCCATAATCAATATGTAGATTTGGATTGAAATGAAATATAATGAAATGTCACAGTTTTTTTCTTAAATTTGACGCATAATTCTACGATAAGAAAATTGGAATTTTTTCCGAAAAAAGAAAGAGGGGCTAAATACGTGGTTTACTCTGTAATTGTTATTATTATTATTATTATTATTATTATATTATAAGAAAGTATCACATAATATTAAAAGTACTAACAATTATATTTGTTATTTTTATATTGAATATTTATTATCTATACATTCATATCGACTATGTATAAATAATTGATGATGAGAAGACAAATTGTAAAATAAATACCTATATACGTTGTTAAGTATATCATGGATACATTGATGTGAAATAATGATTATGTGAATTCTATGTTCCATCAATCAAATATCAATATTATAAAAGCAAATTACATAAATTTATTGTAATCGCGATGTGTGTCAAACAAAGCTTCTAAACATAATATCCTTTTTCAAGCTATTATATTATATTATGATATGATTCGAGATTTGCAACGTGTACCATAGAAATATTACTCCATTTCTATGACCCTTAAAATGATGCGTTACCCACATTTTCAAAGCACCAATAGCAACAGCGTCATCCAAACAGTAAGATTTAAGACTCTACGCACTTTTGAAGATAAATACGCTTCCCAGTTTTAAGTAATGTCTAGGGTTTTCTTTTGCCGATTTGCAAAACTTCATACATCGTTATTATTCCTTGATCGATATGTTGAGATGTTTCTTTAATCTAGAGTGACTCATAAATATTGCCGCAAAGTTTTTACGAACAGTTTGGATATATAGGTTAATCACGAATGCATTGGCATAAGAATAACACTAATTACTCTTTCAGTGAACCTGATGTGGAATTATGCAAGGCGATTAGCGACTGCCATCATCACTTGTTGAAAAAATTTGGCATATTCTTCAAATAAATTATGTATACGGCAAATACTGGCAAAATGTGAAAGTGAAATTCGCCAATTGCTTTACATAATTCCATGCCTGATTTCAATGGATTCCGTTAACGACTCTGTGTGATACCTGTGACTGTCAACTAATCTATTGGAATGATTCTCGGCAGGTAGGCACCAGATTAGCGTTTCAAGTTTGAATTTCATCATTTACTGACAATCTACCCGATATGGGTATGCCTGTCAGAACAGCCTTCCACATCATAGCAACCCATGCTCACACACAACTACAAGTGGTGGTTTTTAATGATTGCACAGCCTATATAAAAAATTAACTAGAAAAATCTAAACCGAGTGCGAAGCGCTTTTTATAACATATACAGTTGTTCATAATGTTGAAATCGCATAACGTAGATAGATAGAATCATATAATCGAATAAAAAACTACAGTAATGATAATAACAACTCCATTTTTACGCCATTACACACACAGACCGTTGTTCCAAGTTAGTTCACTGTAATTGTACAACTGCAATTCTTTAATCGCATGTTAAATAAAGTTACCGGAAGCTAATTTTTCGTTAATGTTTTCTAGAGATAATTCCTGTTAATATACTGACAAAAGTAAATTAATTGTGTTCAGGAGCGTCACAGCTCTTCAGTTTGTGAAAATATTGAACGTAGCTTATACCTTTTTTTGCAGATTGATAATCAAACCATTTTTCATATCATTCTAAAATTTAAATTAAATTAAATTTTTCCTCTCTGTACTTTATTATAGCAATATATTTACTGCAGTTCAGATAGTATACCAGTATTCACATTTCCCACGTTTGACTGTATCAATTGTATCACATATAGTTAGTTCAGTGCGTGTTGAAGCATTTATTTATTTATCGCATGCAGTTTGGGGTTGCGTTTTACCGATACGAGTATAGAAATGAATGAGGTATTGTTATTGCAGAATCGTTTAGTATCAACTTGAAGTATTCAAATCAACTTCCCATTTGATCGTATTCAGTTACCGCAACAGATCTATTGCAATTAATTGTAGTTGAATATAATAACAATTGTTTACAACCACCATTCCAATGGAAAACAAATGACGCGTGTGTTTATTTTTACAATTTCTCTATATGAATACAATTATTGTTTTGTAAATATTATTAATTTTATGAAATTGAAATTAATCTACAATATTATGAACAAAAAAATTTACTATACAAAGAACCATCAGCTCTTTTATCAGTAAAACATGCAATGAATTTAAATAATATATAATTTAATATAATTGTATTCATATTTATTCATGAGTGAATGACACACAATTTGCTTTGATTCAATTATTAAAACTCATTCATGTAATTTGTAATTATAAATTATAATCATTAAATATTAAAATAACATACAATTTATTGTGATGTTTACAATTATTTCTATCTTTAGGAATGTTTCAAATTATATATAGGTTTTATTCCATTCGTTTAATTTAAATGTATAACACTTTAAAGTAGGAATTAATACTATATTTATATTATAGATATAAATTATTAAAAAATTCCACCCAGCCATAGTTTAAGTTTAAACACTGAATATAATTTAAAATAACAAACTAAATATAATATAAAAAATACAAGAGACCTATAAAGAAAATATTGGTATAGCGTTCAGTTTTAATTGTTTAGTGATACATTCTCAAAAATCTAGCTGACTGTATTGGATAAAAATGCTTTTAAATCGAATTTATTATTAGCAAATCAATTAAAATACTACAAGGTCATCCATAAGTAACGACGACTGTAGATAGATATTTTTTTAAATAAAATCTTAAACTAAATTTTATTTTTTCGTGTTTTATACATTCTTCAAATGAAAGTTTGATTATAAAGTTACATTATACATGAAATATCGGTACTTTTTAATTGTTCATTTTTTGAAATTATTCATTATAAATTCGCAAAAAATATAGCTTTCATCAATTTTACGTAGAAAACAATCAGTTAAATATAAATATTGTTACATAATATTATATAATAGTACACTAATTGATATTTTAAGTGTAATATAATAATTGTCATCATAATGTCTTGAAGAAATACTATAAATCCAGTTCAATTATATGCTTTTTGACCAAAATAGATTTTATGGATGAATGCAATGATTTTCCACAAATTGCGCACATGAATTTCCATCGTTACAAATGCAACAATAATTTGTTTATTGACATCAAATGTGAAATACGGACTTCATCGTTGAAAATCAGTTTGTCGTTTCGCGTTAACATCCAAAGTGAGTGAAATATCAATGAAATGAAAATACAAACGATATCTTGTTTGCTTGCATTAAGTTACTTTTGTATGGCATGTATTATAAATGCAAATCTGTATACAAAATGCAACATTTAATACCATAAAAGAATTGTGTAATTCTTAAGAACGAAGTGAAATTGATGGTTTGAAGATTTTTTACAAACGCTTTCCGCAACAGTAGCGATGTTTATACAGTCGTACGTTCACTTTTTATTCTGCCTGAATTTGGTGAATTGATGAACAGAACATTCTTCAAATTGTTTTTTTTTTTTTACTAATCCTTGAATTCAATGGTTGAATGCGGTTGGTTTTTGATGGATTATCGTAATAAGTTTATCGATCTATAATTGAATTTGTCAAAAATTCGAAACAGTTGATAATATATTGCTGAAAAAAATGTATTAAGTATTGTTATCTATAGGCTTCTTTTTTGAATAACCTTGTATTTATTTATGTATGCAAACGATAAAATAAATATATGTATTTTATTGATTTTATTCATTGGTTCACATCAGAGACAAATTTAAACAAATTATTACATATACAAATATATATGAAAATAATATATTTAATAGTAAAATATAATAATACAATAATAAATTTTGTAAAAAAACAAATAAATAGTAAATTGTATGGGGTGAGTTTTCATAACGACGGAAATACACCTGTATAAATTTAAGAAAATATGTATGGCATATTCATTTAAAATGGATTATTTGTATAAATTTGCATATAATATATATTAAAAGGCACCTATGCCAGACCATATATATAAAGCATTTAACGACATTGCAGTTTAACTATAGTTATATGATGAATTGGTATCGAAATTTTCATATAGCACATTGGCTTTAGGATTTTATCTGGTTTATCTGGATGTTAAAAATAATTAATAATTAATAATAAATACGGTGAGATGTGATTCTAAATCCAATTCATTAAATTTTGCCATAGCCTTTAATGATGAGATAACAAATTAATTATAATAACTTCAATTGAAGTATGGTTAAACAGGGAATTTAAATAGTCCAACGATTGCATTTTTGATAAATCCCTTCGTTTCTTATTCTCCCATATATAAATTATCGGTAATCACAAAGATAACACATAATAATAATAATAATAATTTGGTTCTAAAACTAAATTAATACCCCCATTCATGATGGAGAACTTTCACATAATTATCTATGGAATTTATTGGAATAGATGTTTCAAAGATTAAGGCAATTTCAAGAACTTAACAAAAACATATATATAATATTTGAATGTTTGCATGCAAAACCACTCGCCTCATATATGAAAGAGCGAGAATCAAACAAGGAATTGAGTATAACTTTATTAAAGGACCTTTTCGTAGGTAATTTATAAAAATAGAAATAAATAAAATTAAACTTGCAAGGTTCTTTAAATTTTCTCGATATTCATGAAAAATTAGTTCTATTCAATTTCTGTTTTTATTCTATTTCAGATTAGTGGAAAAAAACTTAGACGCTTTTTGCTTTTAAATATCCTTAATTGCATATTTGATATATAAGGTTGTCAAATATCTCCCTTCCGCCTTTTTGTCTTTTTAATTTCGCGGCTATGTACAAAGCGCTACAGAGCTCGTATCTGGCAACACTGTACATAATTTGAAAGCTCTTGACATAACAAACAAAACGACGCTATGTATGATTAGTTTGGATATTGCGTTCAACAGTTATAGACGTGTAAACATGGAGTTCACTAACGCCGAAATTCGCGCTATTTTAAAGTTTTCCTTCGTTAAAGGCAAATCCGCTAGAGAAACGTTCCGTGAGATTAATGGTGTTTTGGGGGATGGTACTCTATCACTTCGAACCGCGGAGGAATGGTTTCGATGATTCAGAGCCGGTGAAAACGACACCATGGATAAGCCAGCCGGCGGAAGACCTGTGACGACAAATACCGATCAAATCATGGAATACATCGAGTTAGACCGGCATGTGGCATCTCGTGACATCGCCCAGGAGATGGGAGTTAGTCACCAAACCATTTTAAACCATCATCCACTATGAGCTGCTCCCATATGGCCAGACGCTTAATTCTACCATCTACTGCGAACAACTGGACCGCTTGAAGCAGGCGATCGACCAGAAGCGTCCAGAATTGGCCAAAAGGAAGGGTGTAGTGTTCCACCAGGACAACGCCAGACCACACACTTCGTTGATGACTCGTCAGAAGCTACGGAAGCTCGGATGGGAGGTTTTATCGCATCCACCATATAGCCCGGACATAGCGCCAAGTGATTACCACCTGTTCCTGTCCATGGCGAACGCCCTTGGTGGTGTAAAGTTGATCTCAAAAGAGGCTTGTGAAAAGTGGCTGTCCGAGTTCTTCGCAAATAAGGAGGGGGGCTTCTACGAGGGAGGTATTATGAAGTTGCAGTCTAGATGGAAACAGATTATCGAACAAAACGGCGCATATTTGAACTAAATCCGATTACTGTAACACTTTTTATAAAGCATTGAATAAAGAGCAAAAAGGCGGAAGGGAGATAGTTGACAACCTAAGAATATAATAAATTTCAAATAGCAATAAACTAAAAGGATATAAGGGTGCAGTACAATATATAGACGAGAGACGATATACGGGCATATATATGATGTGGTGATGTGGTGTAGAGTGTGGTTAACATAATTATAAATTATAAATACAGCGTTATTTTCTTGTATAGGAGTTCTTTCAGTAATAGCATAATTAACAGAGCGTAAACCGTTCACGATAAGAAAAGTAACATTTTAAGACGCGTTGCTATCATCAAAGCACAATTATTTTTCACATCAGGCATTCTTTTTAAGGTAAAATTTAAAATTTCAGATATAGTTCTGTGAATAATATGTAATTTTGCTGTGGCATCCATTGATGGTACTAAACAACTTTTATTTAACTTGTTAAAATTCATCTATCTATTTGTCCATTACTGAATAAATGTTTGACTAAATCTACATAAAATCGTATTGAGTGATCGTAGATTGAAAAGAACATATGATTTTGTTGACATGGCGATAATCATATCATAAAAGAAAGTATATGCATTACATCTTTCACAAACGTTTGCGTATGAAAAAGCTATCTGCAACCTATTTACAAGTAATTCAAATGGATTTTTATGTCAATTCATCACTAAACTATACACTATCAGAAAGAAAATACCGTCGAATCCTTTGGTAGAACACGGAACCAAAGAAAGCAAAAACAAATAAGGTAAGGTTATAACAATTGTTTTTTTGGTATGCCCATTGACGTGTCGTAATATTCATCGACTAGTTAGAAAATAGCAAAACAATAACCGGTGCATATTATTTGTTTATACTAGCCGTAGCGACCATTTGAATGACACAATTAAGAAAAAAAAGACCGTATTTTAGTCCAGATAATGGACCAGTTCACAAATCAGCAATTGTTGTATCATTACCAAATTACACAAATCACTTTATGAATTTGCTTCCTCATCCACTCATAATTTGAAAAAGTATTTAGTATGGTAAGAAATTTGTACAAAGTTCAGAAGTTGAATTGGACTTATCAACTGCGAATATTTTGCAAACCTTAACAAATCCTACAATTCCCGATATGACATTAAAAAGAATGAAATGTTGCTGTAAAAAATTTATCCAGCTAATTTAGAAGATTATAAGTTGAAAAATTAATTGATTTCTGGCCAAAAAAATTATTTCTTATAATTGATTTTCATTTTACCTTTCTTATTCCTTGCGTACAATAAATTAAACAATTAAAGTATTTCCACAAAAAAAAGTAAATTTATACAATAGTCAATTCAAATTAGTGAATTTTTTAATAATATTCTTTTGCCACATGCGAATATCACATAGCCAATCGCTGCCCCAAATTGTATATTTTTAATTAATTCGCACATTATTGTATTTTGATATAAAATTTGAAATAAAATAGTTAAACTTTTTAATGTAAAAATTATATACCGAAAAGGCCAAAGTTTCTTCAAATTCATATAAATATCTTTTTATGATATATATATGGATAAAAAGAAAATAAAAGAAACTAAAAGAAAATTCTCTGTTATGTTGGAGCGCGGTGACACGGTGGTGATGAGTGGGTGGGGGTGGTCATATTTTCTTTTTGTATATTTTGTGGTATGGTATATTTAGTTTTCAGTACATTTACGCATCGTCGAAAAAAGCGTTCGATTTTATATACGCTCAAGGTTTTATTTTAAAAGGTGAACTTTTTTTTTACTCATCTGAACTAAATAAAAAGTGACTAAAAAATGCATAGATTAAATTATTATTAAAAAAATAATAAAATACATAGAATTCGTTATTCAAAACTTTCTAATTTTCTATATAAATAATTTTTTATTTTAAATTATAAATAACATACCAAAAATTGTTTAGTTTATTATAAAATTGAAAACTTTATTCCATTGATATATAGAAGTTCACAATTTATTCATATATTTTTAAATTGTACATACGAATTTATTATTATTCATTCAATTCAAAATACAAAATTTAATTATAAACACAAATATTAACACACAGTTCAATAGACTTTTTCCTTTCCGAACAATATGGCACAATACAAACAAATAAATTATAATAATAACAATAGAATCCTTAATTTTATTTTTTCTTTATTTATTTTATGGTGTTTGGGAGAAAACATTCAATTTTACTTATAGATATAAAATATTTTACAGTTATACAGCACAATTTTATACTGACTTCATGGAAATTGCGTTGTAGACTGTTTTCTATTCCGATTTCAATTGTATATTTTCCTTTCAGAAAATCATGCATAGATATCCCTTTCTCTATATATATACATTCTATTTCAACAAATATATATTATCTTTGTAGTTGTGTTTATATTTTCATATATATATAAATGTATATATGTATATGAAAAACAAAAATCTGTTTGTATGTATAAATGTATTTGTACTATAAGTAAATACCTAAAAGGATAAAAAAGGATATGTATCCGACATTTTATATATATATACACTTGTACCTCGTACTATGCAGTTTAAAAATGTAATCCTGTCTTAGTTTTATTGGCAATCAATATAAGAACGAAGAAATACTCATATTTTTATTATCAAAATGTTCTTTCAATAATATAATGGATATTCGCAGTGAATAATGACAACGGCATGATTTTCACGATACATTTTTACAATTGTCTACACAAATTGATTTTAGGTAAATTATTATCTAATTATAAATACCAGCACCATCACTATTCTATTAATTTACTAACTATTCTGTTGAAATATTTTATCAATTGCAGATTTCGTTTAGTCTCAAAATTAAAAGTCTTCTTACCGCAGTTAACATTTAAAGTGTTTTATAATTTCAATTTCAAATTTCATCGACTCTTATTGTAAATCATAAAAGTGTAGGTTGTTGGGGTATATCCAGTTATTGATTCCGTTTTTCTAAATCCCTCAATATAACAGAGTGTCGTGTCATTTCAACTATCACGTATCTGTTTGAAGATCATCGGGAACATGTTCACCTATTTCAGGAGATATCATACGCGATAACTCTAACATCTCATATTGATACACTGCGAGATGTATTTTCATTGTTAGAGGGTCATATGACAAGGCAGATTCAGAATTTAATATATTGACAAATCACTCTTTTAATTTTATACATTGACATTTCTAGTTCCCAAATCTATTTTACAAAAACTTGAACCCCGCTATGACAATGGATTGATCCCGTTTGCTTCAATATATACCTATTTATACTTAACATTATGAGTGCACAATGATAACCTCACCTAACCGTTGTCTTTGTAATGTATACTTAAAAAATTACGCGCAACCTGATCTAGGTAAGAATACACCTATATATGATTCGAATCTCTCACATCGATTTCAAATATCGGCAGAGATCCAAACTCCATTTGATCCTTTTTATACAAGACGATATAGTGTTAGTCGTTCCAATCTTGCCTCCGAGTCATCTGCATACCTAAAGGAGTGCACAATTAATTCTTGAATGCAGTTTAAAGTCCACCGAAATGTATAAATTAATAGAATAACCAATGACCATATAACAAAAATGCTTGGAAATAATAAGTACTTTAGAAGAAAATAATTATTTTTTTAATTGAGAATTGTCATCAACGGCTTTTTTTAAAATGTAGTGTTATCCCAATACAACCCTAAATATATTATTACAAACCAATTGGTTAATTGTTTTGTACTCACTATGTGGTCACCATAATACTTACGATTACGATATGTCACTAAACACGACATGATAAACTGAACGAAAGATTTGACAGAAAAAAACGTGAAAACGTCAACATAAGAAATTAAAAAAAAATAAAATATAAAACGTCATCGGTAAAATTTGTTTTTGTTAAAATGAAATAAATAAAAATAAAAACTTTAAAACTTTTTGAATTTGCGATTGCGATCACCAATTTTTCTGATGTGGCTGAAGAGTTGCTGAAAAAAATTGAATTTATTGGAATTTAAATAAATAAAAATTGTGGTAATAAAAAATTATGTAAAATTATATATAATATATATATTGATATTACATTATATGCTGCAAAATGGTAATTTTAAAATTTGTTTATATTAAAATTTATGAATTTATAATTGTGTGAATTTATTTGTTTTCAATGTAAAGGTCCGTCAACGAAAATCCGTTGCTTCTAATGGTAGTTCCAAATCATCAGAATTATCAACACGTAATGAAAATAGTAGTACTAGCAGTACAGGAACTGGTAATGTTTTTACACAATCTAATAAGCAACAGCAACAGCAACAAAAACAAAATATCAATATCAGTGATAAAAGATTAATTGTAATGACAAAATCACGTATAATACTTGGAAGTATTTGTCTTGCAATAGCTTCATATTTTTGCTATATAGGTTACTTAGAAACAAGAGTTAATACACCTTTTGATTTTCGAAAAGTAACTATACATACATATTTATTTATTATAATTATATAATTATTATAATACTGTTAAAATAAATTGGAGTCAATACAATTTTAATTTTTCGTAGATGGTACAGAATATGGGAATAAAAGAATTTTGGGGCTCTTATCGGCCTGGAACTTATTTTGGTTTAAAAACACGAGATCCACAATCACCGGTAATGGGTTTAATGTGGTATTCACCAATGAGATTACGACCCGGTGGTGAAGGTGTCCGGTAAAATACATATTTTAATTAAATTTATAATTTATGTGTTTTATTTTTTTGTATATTAATAATATTATTTGACTGTACGTACACCAGCCATTGGTGTGAGGTCGGTGATAATTTAGATAAATATGGTTGGGTACAACATGATGGAAAAACATTTGGTATTCAAGAAATTTATGATTATCCATTTAAATTGGAAACATCATTTGTAAAAGTATCAAATGATCGATGCGGTGGTGATTGGACGGCTCGTATTAATGTTACTAATTTAGAAATAAATCTATCAGCAACGTCAAAGACAACGGCACAACAAGAATCAATTTCTTTAATATGGTATACAGCATTAGCGGAAAAAACGGATGGATTCATTAAAGTTGATAAAAATTCACAAATATTTGGTGTACATGGACAAACGATAAATTTAGGTGAATTTACATTGAAAATTCATGAGATTGATGGTAATGTTTTACATCAATCTTATTTGAGTACAATTGCACCGAATTTAAAAGTTTTACGTGAAATAATTACATCACAATTATATGTTACATCTGATGAACGTACAAAACAACGTGTAATTGCATTGCCTGGTGATTTACTACAATCGAATAATGGTAAATTACAATCACCAAATTTTGTGGCTACATTAATAACAGCTAAAATACCATTTGCAATTGATATTTCGTATCATACAAATTGTGGACGAACAAATGCAGAAGATATCAAACGGCCACCAATTGAACAACAATATACTGAAATGTTAACACGTAAACGTAAAGAATTTTCAAAAAGATTTGAAAAAACATTTAAATTACAAGAAAAAGGATTTTCTGAAAGTGATGTTATGGTTGCCGAAGCTGCTCTCAGTAATATGATTGGTGGTATTGGATATTTTTATGGTTCATCACAGGTACAAAGTCATTATACGAAAGAACCGGTACCATATTGGAAAGCATCATTATATACAGCAGTACCGTCGCGTAGCTTTTTCCCACGTGGATTTTTATGGGATGAAGGATTTCATGGTTTATTAATTGCAACGTGGGATATTGATATTGAATTGGATATAATATGCCATTGGTTTGATTTAATGAATGTCGAAGGTTGGATACCAAGAGAACAAATTCTTGGTGCAGAAGCTTTAGCAAAAGTGCCAGATGAATTTGTTACACAACGTAATACAAATGCAAATCCACCAACATTTTTTCTGACATTAAAATTAATTTTAAATAAATATTCACATTTACTATTGGAAAAAGAGCGTTTAAATATTTTAGAACGTTTATATCCAAGATTACAAACATGGTTTGCATGGTATAATACAACGCAAAAAGGAGAGGCACAAGGTACATATCGTTGGCGTGGACGCGATGCTAATAATATACGTGAATTGAATCCAAAAACTTTAACTTCAGGTGAATTTGCAATTTGTTTATTTCTTTTTCCAAAATCTAAATAAAAAATTATTCGTTTCATTGAAATTAATATAAAATATAGGTTTAGATGATTACCCACGTGCATCACATCCAACCGATACAGAACGTCATGTAGATTTAAGATGTTGGATAGCATTAGCTGCTGGTGTGATGGCAGATTTAGCACATTTACTTGGTCGACACAGTGACACATATTGGGAAACATATACATATTTGTCGGATAATACACTTTTAAATGAACTACATTTATCCCCATATACTGAAACTTATTCTGATTGGGGTTTACATACAGATTCAGTTGTATTAAAATATCCACCGCCGCCACCATCATCACGTACAGGTCAAAATAAAATGTCGCATCATCATCAACAACAAGTAGAAAAAATACGTTTTCATTCTAAAGCGCCCGAATATCGTTTTATTGATTCAACATATGGTTATGTTAGTTTATTTCCATTTTTATTAGAGATTTTAACACCTGATTCACAGTCATTAGGTAATATATTAAAAGATATACGTAATCCAAATATATTATGGAGTGACTATGGATTACGTTCATTATCAAAATCATCACCATTATATATGAAACGTAATACAGAACATGATCCACCATATTGGCGTGGTCAAATATGGATAAATATTAATTATTTGGCTGTTAAAGCATTACATCATTATGGAAGTCAACCGGGACCGTATAGTAATGATGCCAAAAGAATTTATGTAGAACTAAGACATAATATTATAACAAACATTATATTACAATATAAAAGAACTGGTTATATTTGGGAACAATATAATGATAAAACCGGTGAAGGTTCCGGTTGTAAACCATTTACTGGTTGGAGTGCATTATTTGTACTTATGATGTCTGAACATTATTAATACATTGCGATTTCCTTTCGTTTGTTTTTATATATTGCGTTTTAAAAGAGTTATAAAAGAGTGTTAATAAATTATAATAATAATATAATATTCAAATAAAAATGTATTATGTGCATAGTTTCCAATGTGAAAAAAAGTACGCTAGTGATAAATGAATTTTACTTTAATTCTATAAATTCAATTAAAAGCCTTGTGTTATTTAACAATTGATATGATTTTGAATTATGGTGAGATTTTATAATTTTCATTTATTCATTTATTTATATCTAAATTCCAATTAAATTTTGTTAATTTTAGATAATAAAAATAAGTGTTTATTTTATTTTATTTTAAAATTTTCTACAACGGTAATATTTGGGAAAAATGTAGAATCTAATATTGAATTACCACCACCGCCACCACCACCTCAACAACACCTCTAATAATATGTGTGCAGTGAAGTGCATTTCGGTGTGTTTAAAAGTGGAAAACCCATTAAAAGAATGTTCGACACGGTTTTCTTCTAATTGTAAGGTATTTGATTTATAAATAGCTTTTCTTAGGTAAGAAAGATACTTAACCAATGTTGCGCTATGAGATCCTACGATCCGCTCTGGAGGTAAGAACAACTATAATTTGCTGGGATACGTAGCCATATTTCTGTATGGACTGTTTTTATTTTTAGTTTAATACCGTTATATAACCACGACGCCTCGAATATATTAGCTGTTGTGCGGGTCTATTTTAGTATTTTAGTACTTTTATACACAATTTGATTTCGAATTAATTCATAATTGACATGTATACGAAAATGTGTACAATTATTTTTTACATACTATACTTTCGTTTCGTTAAGTTTAAGTTAAAGATTAAAAAAATATAAAAAAGCTTTCGCATTCGCTATATTGAATCCATGGAATTAAAAACAATTGATTTTATTTTTAATAAAATTTTGACTTCTTTTCATTCTTGGTTTTACCAGTGATTTATTACCAAAATTTTGCAGTATAGTTTTTTTTTACATTTTTGCATTTATATTTTGTATTTTGTATGTTTATAAATTTTGCAACTTTAGTCTAATCAATCAAATCAAAATCAATCGTTAGACTACTTGTACCAGAAATGTTTATATAAAAAAAATCATTCAACAACATAGGTATTCAAGAATAGAAAAAGATTCGACAATCGTCATTCGGGATTCGGCATTTAACATTTACACACCAAATTGATTGTATTCAATTGATGTTTTTTTGTTTTTTATTTTTTTTTATAAATTGAATTATTTTTATTTTAACAAAATTTAACTTTAATTTGTATTTAATATATTATAATTGTAATATATAAATAGAAAAAGAAAAAAAAAGTGTATAAAATAGTAAAAACACGGCGACGGTAATTGTAATACGATATACACGACGACGGTAACAAACAACACAACAACACCACAAAAATAAAGAAAAAAAAATGTCTGAATTATTAATTGTTCCATTAAAAAAACCAGCTGAAGTTGATGTTATAAAACCATTAAAAAATTTAATTCAAAGTGCTTATAATACAACATCTGCAACCGATAATCCAATTGATTTTAGTGTATGTGTTAACGAATTTAGTAAATTAAGAAATGTTGCAATTTGGAAATTTTTTGAAAAATATGAAAGTTCATTGGAAATTGTTTATGGGTAAGTGTTTTTCTTTTTACATTATTTTTGTAATATAATTTTACATTTATCATCATTTTTTTGTTGTTGATAAACAAATTAATCATTTTATTATCGCATATTTTCTATGTAATTTAATGATTATGGAAAAAAAAAAAGACAAGTTAATCTTTGTTTTTTCTTTTTCCTTTTGTATTCTACAAAAGAAAAATCATATATTAATTAATTTTTTTTTTTTTTTTTTGATTTGTCATCATTTGGAATATAAAATGAGTCAATGGTCAATTTAAAACAAAGGGTGGTCCATAAAATATATTTATGGTCAATTATACATTCAGCATTGACATTGAAATCGCTAAAATTGATGCCGTCATTTTTATAATTATCACAATCATGATATTTGTTTATTTAAATAACGTTATTTAATATATTACCTTTACATTACATATTTCTGCAATACATAAAATTATATATGTGATACAGTATGACATGACATTGGACAAAATTAATTCTGGAATATAAAATAATATAAAGATAAAAAAAAAATATATATGGAATTAAATTATTTCACGAAGGTTTTCTATTTGTTTGGCTTCACAAAAACTTTGATGTTATTTTATTTTATTAGTAATTTCTTACTAAAAAATATTCATTATTTACTATATATTTTAGATTTTATTATAATTAATTTAATGTTTAATCAGATATTTTAAATATTTCGCAATAAGGGTTATTATTTTAAAACTCACCGGCATTTTATATTCCTAACCACCTGGTCTTATATGATAGATAGATAATCGCAGTACGAATAAATTCTTAAATCTAATATCTATATCAAATTCTTGCAGAATTTCTCAATCTCCACCACTTTGTATTTAATGTATTAATTTACTGTTCATTGAAATATTAATTTATTTTATATTGAAATTAATTAAAAGAAACATAAATACATGCATTAGTAAAAGATCATGTAAGCTATAATATTTATTCTTATAATCCTTTTTATTTTAATTTATCTTTATTCATATTAATTTTGTTTATTGCAGAACACTAGTTTTCATATATTGATGATATAATATGTATTTCATTTTTATTATTATAATTTTTAGGTACTATGATCAAATTTGTAATTTAGAAAAGAAAATACCTGCAAGTGAATTACAAATTCCATTTAAATGGAAAGATGCATTTGACAAAGGATCAATTTTTGGTGGTCGAATAAGCTTAAGTAAGTTACAAAGTAAAATAAAAAATTAAAATTGATAAATTGAAAACATAATCCTTTCGCACTTCAAGTATAACAGTTTGTAAATGATTATCAATACGTCGTAAAAACTGCCACGCTGATCCTAAAAATCTTAGCCAATGAGTTTTGAATATAGTACAAAATATAGTGTATTTATTCATTTTAAAATTATTTACTTCACAGATCGTTTAGTACACAAACACATTTGATTGTCAGACCAAGTAGAAGAAGATAAAAAATGTTTTATTGCTAGAAATTAATTACGTTAAAAATAATTAACTAAAGTTCATTACTACAACTAGAACCGTTTTATCGAAAACCCTCCTTTTCCTCTGCCCGAATATAATCGCTTTGCAGGAAACAGCTCTATAGTATTGATAATGTCATTTTTATATTTTCTAATGTATGCATGAGGAAGCATAGCGCATCGAGCGCATCAATAAGTCATATTGTTTTATTTTACAATTCTACGTTCTGTACCTTTTGGTTATCAGCCCACTTACCTCCAGTACCATGTGAGTACTTAAATTTTGTCGTTATGTTTGTTAAAGTTGTAATTTACGCACATTTAGTTTTCTGTAATCGTTTGCTAAACAAAAGCGTCACAAATATTCAATTTTTTCACAGAATGTGTTTAACATTTTGTTTAACACCAGTATATAGAATTTTGAATGATTTTGCTTGTAGGACTTTAACATATAGCACTAAGATCAGCGAATGTTTTTGAATACTCTTGTGGAAGCTTCACTTTATTTATCTTGTAATCACTTGTATATATCAAAAGCGTGTTCAAAGTGCACAAACAAGGGATTGTAACTCCACAGGCTGTTCGATCATTCTACACAAGGTTTTTATTTACTTAAAATGCAGCCTGTGCAATTTCAAACAAAACTGTAATTAGTTGCAATGATAAAGAACTGTTTTTTTTTCTTCATCGATTAATTTTATTAAATTTATTAATTTGTTATTTCATTATTAACAAAGTAAACATTAATTATACATTTATAAATTTTTAATTTCAATCAAGCTTTACCATCATTATCTTACGAAAAAGTATGTGTTTTATTTAATATTGCGGCATTGCAAAGTCATGTTGCCAATACGTTAAGTGTTGAAAATAACGATGACTCGCTTAAAAATGCAACCAAATTGTATCAACATAGTGCTGGTATATTTTCATATCTTGCTGGTGCCACACCAGCAGCTATTCCACAAGAACCGACACCAGATCTAAATCCAGATACATTACAAGCATTATCGAACTTAATGGTAGCCCAAGCACAAGAAATTTTTACAATGAAAGCAATAAAAGGTAATTTAATTTTATCAGATTATAAATAATACATTTTCAGACAATAATTAATCGATTATTATTATTTTAGATAATATGAAAGATGCTGTTATTGCAAAATTAGCATGTCAATGTGAAGAACTTTATGCTGATGTATTACGTGGTTTACAAAAAGATTCATTACGTTCACTATGGGATAAAGAATGGATTCCAACAGTAAAAACATTTCGATTTTATACAAAATAACAAAAATATACATTTTTATAAATTGTTTATTATTTTATTTAGATTGCCGGTAAACAAGCTGGTTTTCATGCAATTACACAATTATATCAGAGTTTAGTGTGTCGTGCAAATAAATCGGTTGGCGAAGAAATTTCACGTTTACAACATGCTGTTGAATTATTTCAAACAGCACAATCACGTTCTGGTAAAGTTCATTTATTTGGTGATTATGCAGGCAAAGCCCAGCGTAATTTAGCTGAGGCAAAAAAAGATAATGATTTTATTTATAATGAAATGATACCAGAATTTAAGACATTAAATCCACCTGGAAAAGCTTTACTAGCAAAAGCCATTACAATCGCACCAAAATTGAGTTCCGACAATAAAGATCTATTTAATAATTTAATACCAGTTGCATTACATCAAGCTATGAACGCATGCGATGCACGTAAAAATGAAATGGTAAATTCAGAAATAATGAAATTAAGAGAAGCTACACAAACGTTAAATGGTGTATTGGCTAGTTTAAATTTACCAGCAGCTATTGAAATAACAAATAGTGGTTCAATGCCACAATCTATTTTGGATAAATCTAAAGCTGTACATGAGCTTGGTGGTTTAGATAGTATAAATAAATTATTAAAAGATTTACCGGAAGCATTGACACGTAATCGAGAAATTTTAGATGAAGCTGAACGTATGTTAAATGAAGAGCGTGATTCAGATAATCAATTACGTGGTCAATTTAAAGAACGCTGGTCTCGTACACCATCCGAAAAATTAACTGATATATTTCGTTCAAATGCTGCAAAATACCGTGATGTTATTAATACAGCATTACAAGCCGATCAAGTTGTACGTGATAAATTTGATAAAAATTTAAGAGGTATTGAAATGCTATCAAAATCTGCGTCTGATTTAGAAGGTGCATGTCCAAGTGGTGGTGGTGGTGTAAATATTGCAAATTGTACATCTGTTCAAAAACTAAAAACTTTAATGGATGGCGTTGAAACAATTAAAGCTGAACGTGATGTTATGGAAAGTGAGTTGAAATCGGCTACTGTTAATATGAAAGATCAATTTTTACAAGCGTTATCGCAAGATGGTGCTATTAACGAACCAGCGCTGTCTGTACCAGTTATTGGTCAAACAATTGCACCACTTCAACAACAAGTTCAAGATAGTATGCAAAGACAAGAAACATTAATATCTGATATACAATCGACACATAAATTATTTACATCTGAAACGGGTGGTGCCGGTGGTTCAAGAGATGCTTTCTTAAGTGAATTGGCTAGTGCATATGATAATTTTGTTGATTTAAAAAAAAATTTAGCTGACGGAACTGAATTCTATAATGGTTTAACACAATTACTTGTACAATTTCAAAATAAAGTTTCTGATTATTGTTTTGCACGTAAAACTGAAAAGGAAGAATTATTAAAAGATTTAACACAGGAGTCAAGTCGTCAACAACCAGCTGTTACACCCACTGTTCCATCACATTTCGGTAATTATTATTATATTATTTGTTTCTAACTTTACATTTATAGTAATTTGATAAATTATTAAAAATTGGTTTTCATAGAACCAACACCAACCCGTCCAGCACCCACTGTACCTTCTACTGATCCATCAACAGCACCACCAGGTGGTCAAATTCCATATCCAACACAAATGCAAGGAATGCCAATACCATATGGTGCTACAACGAATGCACCATATCCAACGTATGTTCAACCACCAATGCCTCAAGGATTTAATCCATATGCCACGTTGCCTTATCCACAGAGTAAGTAATTTTAGTCAGTAGTTTTTTGTTTTGTGAAAAGAATGTGTGTACTGTTTGATTATGTTATGTTGAGTGAACTTTTTGAAATAATTATAGAAAAAGTTGCAATTTATCGGGATGTCTTTATAGCTATTACATAATCAATGACAACGTTTTGTTATAGTGTGTGTCCTAGTTTTTGCCAGCATTTTTGTACTGAATGTCAGTAGTTACAAGATCTGGAAAAAACATTTAAGTTTATATAGCAATATTGAATATTTTTATTTTTTTTTCACTTGATGTAGATGCGCAACAGGTTCATCATTTGTTAATTTGTGGTAAGACAACCTGATCACATAAAATATATAACGTATTTACATGCCTATGGCTATGTTGCCTCTGGGTACGACAAGAACATTCTAGCCACACGTAGGTTAGATGTTTCCATCTAAAATACGTATTTTTAACAAATCATGAATGTGATTGTCATACCCTTTTAATCACTAGGCTAAATTCATAAAACCATATATGTTTATGATTTAAAGAAATTACATTACAATAAACTTTGTCAACTAAATTTTGTAACTTGTAACTAAATCTTGTAAATACTAAATCTTATACAATCCTTATCCTCCTACAGTATTATTAATCTATTTGATTGAGGTTGATTAATAAAAACTTTGATACATTTATATACATAACGAATATTAATAATTAATATTAAATAAAACTACTACTTTTTAGTGTTCAATATGTATTACTGTTGCATTCTATGCTATGGTTTCTGTTGGTCATTGCGGTGTGACATGGACACTGAAAAATTTTTGAATACTTCTCAATTAACATGCATTCGACGCGGCTATATGTAACGAACAATATACAGTCTTTTGCAAGCTTGGGACTCTCACGTGGTCGTTGAAAGTTAACACTTTGAACTTAGGTGTTTCATTATATAATTTCCAAAGATTTGTTGAAGTAGGTGTTACTATGTCAACTCATTTCGCGTACATGTATAACACATAGATACTCCCAATAGAATTTCAAGATTAAAATTTATCCGATAATGTTAAATGTTTGAAAGGAAACGTTCAATGCTATGTTCTGAATATTTAAGGAAGAGGTGATACTACCTTCATGCCTGCCACGTACTACCATTCGACTTAAATAATCCCAATAGAATGCTCAAATAGCATTATCCGATTGTCTTTAAATTTAAATAAACATATAAAAATACAGAAAATTTTATCGCAAATCTATGTCTCGAATGATCGTAACTCTCCAAATTACCGCCACTTCATAGGACTGCGTTCTAATAAACAATTATAAAGACAAACTGATGAGTATTCGTATTTTAAATTAATAAAAAAACGTTTAGTTTTCACTGTAATTCGTTGTACATCATATCATTGTGTAAAATATTGATATTATACATTATATTTCATAAATATCGTTTTATTCATCGTTTCTTATACACCACAAATAAGGTTCAATAATTTCTAATAAATATTAATTTGATTTATTTTAGCACCATATAATTATGCCCACTTTCCACAAGGACCGCAACAATATGCTACCTATCCAGGTAATTATGGTCAACAACCACCACCAGGTTATCCTCAACAACCTCAACCAGGCTATCAACAACAACAACCGCAACAACAGCAACAACAACAACAACCACCACCGGGCTGGTAGAAACAAAGCAATTTCACAATCGTTATTCGCATTGACACCCACACCCACACACACACACAGACACAGACACACGGCACGATCATAAATATATAATCGAACAAAGTTCTATTTTAAAGTAAAAATTAGGATTTGATAGATGCAGGTTTCCGATTTGTATGACATTTTTTTAATTAAATAATTACACATCAACATGTTAAAATTGTGAAATTTAATTATATTATAATTATTATATTTATTATTTTTTTTTTGCCTTATTCAGCTATTATTATTTTATTTTATTATAATTTTTGGTTTTATCAAAATAATTACTATCTCTACTTTTAAAAAGAAAATATGTATATTTATTGAATTAGTATATACACCCCTACAATTTATTAACACCACTGCATATTTTATATACTAATATTTAATATATATTAGAACGATTTTATTTAAAACAAAAGTAGAGATATTCTATAACAAACAACAATTAACTGAAATTTATATTATTATCTTAATCATAATTATTTTATTACTAAATAAATATTATTAAATATGTTATAATTTTATAAAGTGTTCTTCTTAAGTATGTATGTATATCATACTCATACATATACATTTAATCATTTTTATTTTATTATTCAATTATATTTTTAATTTACATAATATAAAATATAAATATTATTAAATCTTTAAAAAAAAAAACGAAGACATTTTTATACTATTTGTGTAGTTAACCTTCGAATTTAGATAAAATTTGTATCCATCACATTCACATGATGATGTAAAAGTGTATTTGGTGCTATGGTGCTATATAAAACATTGTGAATGACTAGCAAATCCATACAAAACATATAATTTACATATACAATTTGTGTTTTCTGTTTGGTGATATATTTTATAAAATGGATGGATTATCAAAAAAAGATAAAACCAAATTGATTTTAGGAACTACTTTTTACCATATCCACCACATTTATTTCACCTCATTTTGCTACAACGAATTATCATTTGGTTTTTTTATTTATAGTCAATTTGATTTACATTGCCATGGTCAACACATGCCAACAACATAAAAGTTAAATCATGTACAAATTGTTACACAGAAAACACGGACCGAAATATATGTAAAGCTCCCCTTTACACACTTAATCAAGAAAAATATAATGGCATACAGTGTTTTTTATGTACTTTGACTGCCGTGACTAGATACACCGTCTTGTGATAATATAAATCTAAACAACAACATTTACTGTCCAGTGTGTTGGTGACATTAAATCAAACAGTAAAATTGTAAAACTCTGTGCGAATACGTGACCGAAACAGCGTAAATGGAATTCACTATTAGATCTATGGAACCTGAAAACATAATTAATTTCAAAGCATCGTCGATGTCCAAACTCACACATGTATTATGGTGCAAACTTTGGAATTAATTGCTGATTACTAATGAGGAGTTCTTCCGGTAGTTACACATATCTACTATCATTACTACAACATATTTTGTTATGATTTATTATATTTTATTAAATATTTATAGTCATTGCATTAGTGGAGGCCATGTGTGTTGGTATATCACATCTTAATATAATGTTTATGTCAGTGCAGTTTTGTATTGGCTATAGAAATATTGATAAAATTCCCGTTCGACTAAGCATTTCTCTTTGTTTTAAGTATTTTTAAGATATCTACGACACTTGAACAAATGTGTTTATATGTAAATTTATTATTACAACAACAACACTTTCATTCTGATGCGTTTACGTATATTACAAATCAATCATCTCTAGCATTGCAAATTCAACTTATGATTTCGAATCATAAGTAATTTACCAACTTGACTATGCAATGTTAGATAAATGTCCGAGGGTGTATAATGAATTATGGCGTATACCTAAAGTAATCATTCATGGGGGACTTCGGATAGCATGATGAATGTACAATAGTGCAGGTAAAACTTACAATCTTTTCAAAATCAATAAATCACATAATGAAAATATGTTCTAATCTCGCTACGACATCACTTGCATATGTTGAAACAGCGAGTTCTACAAATTAACCATTAAAATGGAAGCTGACCAGATTTGAAATTAAGAAGGAAAAGTATTACTGTGCTCAAATTTGAAACATATTCAAATCAAATCAACATATAGATAAAGATTTGGTTCAAGTTATAATAACAATTAAGGATAGACTAAATCAAATATCAATCACTCATATCTTATATATGAGTATATGCGACTGGTAGAGCTGATAAAATTAATCTTAAGAAATTTAAGAAATAGTGAAATAAGTATTTAAAAAATACTAAAATTATAAAAAAATAATTGAAAAAAAAACCCACTGGGCTCGTCCGGGATTTGAACCCGGGACCTCTCGCACCCTAAGCGAAAATCATACCCCTAGACCAACGAGCCATACGAAAGTTTATTCTTAACATTAAACATAAATGTGACCAAGCATCTAATAATAATAATAATAATATGGACTATTACGTTTTTCATAAATTTATTTCGAAAAATTAATTTTTATTTGTAAATGGGAATTATTCAACAATTATTCTTCAATTTCATTTTTTCATGTCACCTATTATTTTATTAATGCATATTACGCAATTTGTTTACAAAAATTAATTTACAGTAATAAATAAAAGAAAATATTTTGTCATTATATCATCAAAATACTAAAAAAACTCATTGAATTTTAGCAGTGTATTCACTAGAGCTTTCTTCGTTAAATTCGTTTTTATTTTCGAATCATCATCATTTTCGGAAATTGTGAATTGCCTCCACAAGCTTCACAAATCACAATTTCGAATAAATTCAACTCAATCGAGCTTTTGACTTTTATTATAAAAACCGACGAAAACTCGGTGTAAATCACTATTTTGACAGCGGATAGAATAAAAAAAATCATCATCTTTTATTATTTTTATATTCCATCATGAAATAAAGAAAAACTCCATCTTTTTGTTGAGGAGAATTCAATTAGTGTAGTGAATGCGAATGTATTGATTGATCATTATATCATCATCATTATTTTAATATTATATTTTCATACCTATACTTACTTACATCGTCATCATACTGAAATTGAAGAATGACATTGTGACGCTACACGCATACACACACTACAAAATCAAATAAGCAAAAGTTCGTTGTTAGTTCTGTTTCTGTTTTATACAAAAATATAAACAAAATTAAGATTAAAATATTAAATTTTGTATATTAATCAAAAGTTAATATAAAATAAAAATATATAAATAATGACTGGACGTGGTAAAGGTGGTAAAGGATTAGGAAAAGGTGGAGCAAAACGTCATCGTAAAGTATTGCGTGATAATATCCAGGGTATTACAAAACCAGCAATACGTCGTTTGGCTCGTCGTGGAGGTGTCAAACGTATTTCAGGTTTGATCTATGAGGAAACCCGTGGTGTGCTTAAGGTAACATTTAATTATATATTTGCAAAAAATGTATTTTGACATTTGCAAATTTTATGATTCGTTTTTTTTTTTTATTGTTTGTTTTAGGTATTCCTTGAAAATGTTATCCGTGATGCTGTAACTTATACAGAACATGCTAAGCGAAAGACGGTAACAGCTATGGATGTTGTTTATGCACTCAAACGTCAAGGACGTACTCTTTATGGATTTGGTGGTTAAAAACCTATGTTAAAAACTGTTCAAAGTAAAATTAATTGATTTTCTTTGTATTCTAAGGTTCATCAATAATTTTTTTTACTATAACATTTCCAAATGTAAATTTTTTTTTTATTTTTAAAATTGTAAAAGAAACTCGAGATACTAATTTCTTCTTAAATTATTTACTTTTACATTCGCACATATTTTTGGTTTTGTTTCCACAATTAGCGATTCATATTTTATGAGTTAATGATTTATTATATATGCACTTTGAAATTGTTTCTATTTGTACGAAACTCTCGAGTAATTATTTAATAAAAAATTTTCTTGAACAGACAAATAAATATGAATAAAATATCAAATTTATATTGTTTTTATTTTCATTTTTCCAAGTAATATTAAATAATTATATACTTTGATTAATAATGTGCAAAATACGGTATTTTATTTTTATATAAGGGTGTGACAGTAAAATCAGTGGCAAAACGTAAAAACAATATATCACTTTCATATCATATTCAATATCACTACATTTTTCAGGTAACCGAGTTTAAAGTAGCTATAGTCTAGCTTAGTACATTCTGTTATGGAAAAAAATGGAATGTCCAGACATTAAATTTTTCCCCAGAAGATCGACTTTAAGCAATTATCTTCTTTTTTAATTACGGGACATTGTTATAACAGATTTCAATTTTTGTGTACAGAAATGCAAAATATAGACAATTTCAAATATTTCATAGAACGCGTTAAAAAGATATGATCGATTTTCCGTTTTACGTCAGTGTTGAAAAGTATATTGATTATTAATTGCGAACAGGCGCAATTTTAAAATAGCAATCGTGCAGTTTAGTATAGTTGTTACCTTCATAATTGGAATACTAGCGCACAGTCAGACATTTCAGTCAAGTATATTCACATCATCGTCATGTCTTGTGGCTCCTAGAGGCACTTTCTGACCTATCCGTGGTATTTCGACTTATAACTATTTCAAAATCGCAGACATGAGTAATATCTTCTTGAGATATCCTATATACCATTATGCTATGTGTATGAGTGGTGTAATTTTCATTGAGTATTTAGACAAAGTTAAAACAATAACATGTGTATATAATGATCGTCATTGCTACACCATTTCAACGCAGAAATTAAGCACAAAAAATCGCATTTAACAAAGTAAAAAAAACGATGTTATTTTGACAAGGTTCCTTAAACAAAATCCGGGATTAATAGTGGATAAATCGAAAGTATGGAGCAGAAAAGAGCACGAACGAGGTAGTCACATCGTTTGTGAAATTGATTCTTCTAAGTTAATAGACCAACTCGGTCTCGGTAATACAATGTACAAGGATTCATTTCTGAAACCAGACGCTTTGACGATTACCGCACAGGGAGAGCACAATGGACTTTCCTTGGTCTATGTGCAGAAATTAATTAATTTATTAAAACATCATCATCATCAATAACAAAAGATATTTAAATTCTATCTATATCTCTTATATAGTAGCATTAATGCTCTAAATAAATTTAATGTTTTTTAGTAGGCTTTCTTATATTATATATTAGAAAATTTATAATAATATTTAATTAATAGTTAAAATAATAATATATCGTCCTTAAATAATTTTTTTCTTCATTTAATATTTATTTTAAATTTAATTAAAAGTTTATATTATCTCTTGCGTATAATAAATAAAATATGGTTCAATATTTGGATCAAACAATAAATAATAATTTAGCTTTTCAAAATAAAGGATTTTATGGAAAATATTTTAAAATTTGTAAAAATAAAAATTTTAAATCAAATATAAAAGAAAAAATTAGAAATTATTTAGATTTTTATGTGGATCGAATAAAACTGGATGATTGGCTTGGAATTATAACTTCATTAAATAAAGATGAATATTTACAATTAATTGCAATCCGTTTACGAAAAAAATGTGATAATAATTTTAATGGTATAAATAATTAATTAATTAGCTAACAATAATATTTTAATAATATAAAAAAAAGTCCTAGAAAACATTGATTGTGAATCCAAAGCACGTAAAATACGTGACCGACCTGTTATATATACAAAATTTATATATAAACAACTATTGGAATCAATAGTTGAATGTCTTACAGTTAACATAAATATTCATTCACTAATTCTTGAAGGATTACCAATTTCTGATAAATATGCATCAATCATTGGAAAGGTGTATAAAATATTGATTTAATTTAATTAAAATGTAATTATAATTTTAAATTAACCTTTTTATTTAAAGGCTTTATCACAAAATAATACAATAAAAAATATAAGTTTTAAATATTGTCAATTAATGGATAATACAAGTATTAAAATTATTTGTTGTACAATTAAATATTTACCAAATATTGATTATGTAAATTTTTCAAATTGTCAATTAACAACAACATCAATTGAATCAATAATGGACATTATAAAAGTATTATTTTCTCAATCGTTTTTTTTTTATATCATTTGAACTATAAAAATTATGAATATATACATTTTTATTCTTTTAAAAAGTATCAAAAAATATATAGATTTTCTGAAAGTTGGATGAAATCATTACGTTATCAGGATATAGATTTAAATTCTACAGCCGGTTTAAAACGAATAAATTTAAATAATAATCCCGATATTGGCGATGATGGTTTTCAAATGATTTTTGAAATATTAAAAGATGATGTTTGGATTAAAGGTATACTATAATTTTAGAAGTTTGTTAAAATGCGTACCGGGAACATTTAAACAAACTTTTATTTAATACATCGAACCAAGTGAGATAGAATCATGAAGTAAAACCTGCTTAAAAATCCGCTATTTCATTTTTTGATATTATTTTTCATATTAAAATAGTTGATATCGTTGGCAGGGAGGTTCTGCAGGATTCACAACTTAAATGATGTATCGCCAAAATATGTAATAAATTAAGTTCAAACTCTTAGATAATATAATAATTAATTCACTTTATTATATTATTTCACTCGCATTAGTCTAAAATCTGTACATTTGGCTATTTCTCATTAAATTTTAAACAAGTTCGGTTTACGATTGTAATTATGAAAACAGTTTTTATGAACTTTCTATACAATTATAAATAAATAAATACTAAATTTTATTAAAATTGAATGACCAAATATATCAGAGGCTTATATAATATATTCCTGAACATTTTCTAGGAATAATTTTTATAATCCCCATTCTAAAATTAGTTCCTAAATATGGTCAAAATTAAATGAGATATGGTCAAATTGATCAGCTTTCCATGATATTATCTTGCAATAATTCTTAATATTATCATGTGCCACAGCTATATTCCAATTTGCATTAATATAAGTATATAAGAGATTACAAAATTATAAAAATTTGAACTGTGTAAATTGTTCAACTATTTATTCCAGGACTTTCAGGATGTAAGTATAGTTATCAATGAGTATTGACTATAAAGAAATTAGACTTTCAAACACCGTTTATTTAATTAATCTTTCTTTTCTTGTTATAAAGATATTCATCCTAATATTGAAACTGCATAAAACCTTTCAAACTATGTAATTTTAATAATTCATATGTCTGAGGTCGTATATTTACTGTAAAATATAGGAATAAATATATCGTCCATAATATCTGGTAACAAAATCTAAGCTGGTATGATGTCCACTCCGTAGGAATTAAAATATAAATTATAACTTCGTATTGCATAAAAA
This sequence comes from Bibio marci, assembly GCA_910594885.2. Classification (NCBI taxonomy): domain Eukaryota; kingdom Metazoa; phylum Arthropoda; class Insecta; order Diptera; family Bibionidae; genus Bibio; species Bibio marci. Next base: position 59,405,277 of record OU343114.1, read on the forward strand.
CAATGGAGAAACTAGTGATTCACGTTATAGGGAATTGCAAAAAAATGCGTTTATTTAGGATAGAATCATTGATATAATTTGCCCAATTTCTTCAATTGAATTGTATAGCAATTATTAAATTAAATTAACTTTAATTTTATGTACGTATTTATATTATATAGTTTTTGAAATACAAAATTGTGGATTAACAGATAGAGGAGCTAATTTTATAATTGATTGTTTAAATTATAATAAAACAATGAATGTATTAGATATTAAAAGAAATGCCGAAATTACTGATTGTTTGTTTCAAACAATTAGAGCACGTTTGGGATGTGACACTGATAGTAGCATAGATGAAATTGAAAATAAAGGATCAGAGAAAATATCAACATCAAAAATGAATTTAATTAAAATGAGGTAATTAATTAATTATATTATATGTATTTGTATTATGCTGCCAAACATCTCTATTAACCAAAACTTCGTTTATATTAACAACAATTAATATCAACCATGTTTTGTTTAAATACGATGTTGAATTAAATGGTGTATAACGTGTTGAGTATATAGATTATTACTAATATGCAAACAGTTATTGCGTAGTTTGTAGTTAAAATGGTATATTCATAATAGGGTTTTCTGAGCATATCTCAAGCGATTTTGATCAAAATTGGTCTATGTATGTTGAGAATTGGATTATATGGGAAGTTTCCAAAAGATTTCTAGAAAATTATTCCCTAGGATAGAATTCCTATCCAAGTTTCAAAAACCTGAATATATTGGTCCTTCCGATATTAATTAAATAAACGTATGCATTTTAGAATAAGATAATATTAATATATATTAAGTCTAAATTATGTTTTATCTGAAAACAATTGTTAAAACTTACAAAAAAAAAATAGCTTATTGACATGTTCAGCTTGCGCCTCAATTAATTCTCGTTCTTTGTTTATGGAATTAAAATTTGAAATTTTTTTCCAGTAGAGAATTGTTTTCTATCAACATACCCAGGGTATTATTGTAGAATTCAAGTTTATGGCATTAAAATAATAACAAAAAATATGGTTTTTAGTAACGCTACATTTCATTTGTATGATTCAGTATAATAAATTTGTATTGTATTAATCATAAGTCATTTTAAAGCAAGCACGTGCGTATATACCATCCAAATCAATCATTTATTAGAGTTAAGATCGTAAATTACTTCACAAAGAAGATAAATGGGGTGTTTCTACAAACAATGTCAATCGAAGAATATTGAGGCTCAAGCAAGATGCACCAGTTCCAACAATATTCAAATAAAATCAAACACATTTCGGTTTTGTATATTAAGTCGTCCGCTCAAGTATCAGTATGTGATGTATAACATTATTGCTGGCTTGTTAATGCATAAGTCAATAAGTTCTCGTCTATAGTAGCACTTTTTCGGCAACTTCCTTGATCTGATCCGTTAATATATTGTCTAGTTTTGATCGTATGCTTTGCCTGCTCTTGAAAAATGAATGTTTGAGTATTTTAAATAGATTGTAATTTAAATTGAATATCTTTTAAATTCAAAAGTTAAATGTCATTATTTCAAATTCCGAATTTAATTAGGTTTTCTTCGGGCTTTGGCCTGCGGTTTTTGGCTATATATAATTTTATTAAAATTGAAAAACAAGTAAATTTTATCGTCATATATCTTTTAATATTATAGAGAAAAAAATGATTTTTATGAACAACAATTAGAAGTCGAAGTAAATCGACGATTGAAAGTTGAAAAATTAAATGAACAATTGCAGTTACAAATACTTCAATTACAAAAAGAATTGGACAGTAAAAAAATAATAAAAATTCCAGTTATTTCTTCAATAATAACAGAAAATAATTTCGAAGATCAATTTATTAACGAGTAATATTAATGATAATAATTTATTAAATAAATAATGTATAAATATTTTTAAATAAATAATTAAAATCTATAATCTTCCAGACAAAAAAGAGCGAAGAATAATAGAAAAACATTTAAATTAACTGGAAATTATAAACAATTGATAAGACGAACAAAAAGTGAAAGTTTTACAAAGAAAATGGTGCAAAAAAAGCGAAATGTTGCAAAATCAACAAGTACCGTTCCAATTAATATCCATAATAATACCGTTGTTAGTATATTCTCTGTTTTGATTCACTAATGCATAGTATTTAAAAATTGAAAATAATTTATTATTATAATTTTAAAATTATAGAAATCTGAAAAATTATATATAGAAAAAAATATAGGTGATACTTTGGCAAATACAAAAACTGGATCTGTCAAGTTTTTCGGCATGGATATATTGCATGAACTTTCGTCTAGGAGAGAAACAACAACCAATCGAAATAATGCAGTAAATTAATATTTTGAACCAGAAAATATTTTATTTTGATTAATTTAAATTCGTTAATATTTTCAGATTAAATTAACGCCGCAGTTATTATTTATGGGAAAAGCATGTGATTTGCAAAAATACAAAAATATATAAATTAAATTTACAATAAAATCTTTATGCCATTATTTATTCTCTCGAAAATTTTTCGAAACATTTTTTCTTAAAAATTAAATCGCAGAGAGACAAGCCTTTAATAAAATGTATATTTAATATCAAATATTTACAAATTTAATATTTTGGTCTTATTTTTAATTCAATACATAATTGAATAATTTTTTTTAGCTGGAACGGGAACTCATAGTTTTATGAATAAATCCTAAAAATGTTAAGAATCCTACTTTTACGCCGATAATTACAATACGAAATTAACAGTTTAAAATTTAAAAAATAATATAAACCAAATTATCACATAACTTTTATTTGCTATATGGCATGTTTGGGAGTGTATATACTCAGTCATATATGGCACCTATACCTAACCAATCTATGATATCTTTGAAACTTGTCTGTTAATGATTTTACGGTTACATTGTCTAGATCGTCAAAGTACCTACTGCACACTATGAGAAGCCATCATGCCGGACAATGAAATAAGAAATGTTCCTGCTCGTTTTTTTTACCTTACCGTAATTACATTACATTACATATTGATTATCTGTTGAAGATCAATAGTAGCTTTTTTTTCTTGTATAGATTTCATCTTTTCATTTCTTGTCCAGTTTGTCTTCAAGTATCTTTATTAGATTTGAGTTCAGCGTTTCTAGTGTTGAAAAAACTGTAACATAAATCAACCCAGTTACAACAACGTCTTTTATCCATCAGTAAAAATCAAGATATCACCAATAATTATAAAGGGTCTCCCAAACTCCTCCGCTTTCTTATTTATATGTCCTTGCTTGAGTATGGTGAGCGTTTTTAGCATCCATTTCTACCAATAAATGAATATTTAGTAATTATACAACATATTTTATAGAAAATTTTTACGACGATAAAGATGGCGTGTTATCTTCTTACGTATGGTAAATATAATAAGATTAAGAAAAGCAATGATACATATAATATCTATATTGTTGTATCACTTAACGATACTGAATTGTAATTGTGCGATCCCCATCCTTATTGTATCCGCTACGTACCAAACTTTAATAAATTTCAGGTATGAGTATGTTCAATGGTAGTACGTTAATCGCGTCACCCAATAAGACGCAGATTACAGTTTATAGCTTCTTTTGCAGAATAGTACTCCACAGTTTTTGAGTACTCTTGTAGTTCTGGAGTTTCTTCAGCAGATTTGGCATAAAGCCTCCAAAAAGTTATTTGAATAGTATTAAAATTGGAGGTTTATTCCATAGCATAGCCAATCTATATTAATGTATGGATTTGTTAGTGGAAAAGCTTATTGCTACAATAACTGCTCGGCGCATTTAGCGAGGCAACTTTAACCTTCCCCTTTGATATGTGTTTTAAAATCATGAAACTTTGAAGATGTGTTTGTTGTAAATTTATTTCTATATTTTTATCGCAATATTCACAGCACCTCTGAGTGAGTCATATATAAAATAATAAATTCAGTTGATCTTTATACTTAACCATATACAATTGAAACCAATCAGCTTGAACACGGTAATATATGTGTGAGTAAATGTATTAGTACGTACAAATATTTAATCTTATTTGAAAATTTTCATGAATTTTTAATGTTCTGTATTGTATTTTTGTGTTGAATAATAAAAAATGTTTACCAACTTTTCTGTCGACAGAAAAAAGTATATCGCGTCGCGGTGCGTAATTATAAAAAAATTACCCATTTCACACCTTTCCAATTTCTTTTTTGTACACTTAACACTTACCATATAATATATATGTGTATTGCCATATTGTATATGTGTGTACACGTACAACGTACGCCATTTACATAAAAAAAAATACGCCATATATACAAAAACATATTGGGACTATAACTAAGTTTTGCGGATATTTTGGTAAGAAAAATACATTTATTTGAATTGAATTTCTTAGGTTTTGAAGCAATTCATGAATCCAGCCATTTTTTCATATCTTCGTATGAATTGCTGTGCCGAAGGGGCTGACTGCATCGACCGAAATAAATAGCAGCCACCTGTCTTCACCCATGCTTTCAGACGTTTCGGATTATCGTAATGGATCCATTTTTCATCACCAGTCACAATTTGATGCAAAATTGAATGTCTTTGAAGCAAAATTTCACACATTGTTTTTCGATTTTCTTGCTATCTTTCCGTAAATTCGTGTGGTACCCAATACGATAGCTTTTGAACCATTCCCATCTTCTTTAAACATTTGGAAACACTTGGTTGGGTAACATCTAATGCAAATGCTAATTCTTCTTCCGTTTGACATGGATCACTTCACTGAGTAAAGCTTCGAATTCTTCGTCTTCAAATTTTTTTGGTGCTCCAACGCGTTTTTTATCACTGACATCAAAATCATTATTTTTAAACCGTCTAAACCAATACTCACAATTGTTTTGTGATGGGGAATGTTCACCATAAATTTGTAACAAAAAGCGATAAGTTTCTGCTGCTGTTTTCCTCTGAATAAAGTTACTTAACATAACTTCCCGCAAATACTGTTTTGTTACTACAAAATTTTCCATTTTTAATCAACTAAAAAAAATACTTCTTTACACTTCAACTGAATGCCATATACTGAATATGAAAGGTGGATTCAACTACTACAATAGCGAAGTATTGCCAATTCACACTACGTACAAGCAATACTAATTACGACACCTATCAGATTATCTCCAGGACTTAGTTATATAGACCCAATAATACCGCGTTTCACACAAACTCATATTAATTCATCCCCATATTTCCATCAAAAGTAATTCTAAATGAATTTGTGTTTGTGTTTACCTTTTAAATTTGAGTGTGAATATATTTTTTCTCTGTTCCTTATTTTATATTTTGGGTGGAATATATGTTCATACAAAATGATGCAATTTACATGACAATAAATATTTCTATACTTATTTGATCTATTTGGGGGAAAAACCTTTTTTAATTTATTCCAAACACAATATCAATTTATAACAGTAAAAATTAACACTTAACGATACAGTATGTAAAAGAAAAAAATTGTTTATAAAGTTGTTTGAATTTATTTATCGTGCGTTTAGTGAAATTTTGAAAATTGAATATCCATTTAATAATTTTTTTATGATAAATTTATTTAATGACTCCGCAGTAATTTTATTTATTGAATTATATGCATTCACAGTCACACCGACCTTCGCTATTAGAGATTCGAATGCAAACTTTCATGGTAACATTATCGTATATGAAAGATATATTGCTAATCGCATCTAATTGATAATATGATAAATAAATACTTATACCATATATTATAATCCTCACATATTTATCACAAGGTAGCACATTCATTTTTAGTTGCGTCCTTTAAAATGGGTAAGTCTATTGTAATTGAAATCATACTGGAAACTTGTGATAGGAACTTTGGTAAATATTATCACCAATTTAACCGAATACAAAAGAATAGGTGAACTTTGCTGCTGAATTCTGAAAATTAATTGTATAGACGAAACTCTGTATTCTCATTTTGAATAATAAAAATCATTATAATATATTGTTTTGATGGCAACTTTAGATGCACAATATTGCCTATTAAATCATTTGATATAGGGAACTTTGTAAGTCAGAGTGGTATAATTTTAATTATTATTAAATATTACTAATATTTTTGTTTCAGGGAAAATTACCGAATCAGGTATGCTCTGGAAAGCTGCATATACAATTAGAACTTATTTTGGCCGAGAACCAATGAGAAATTTTCATATTTTGTTGTTGTTGACGTGGTATTTCCTTTAAAGAAAAAAAATTATTTTTAATAATAGATTGACGCGTGAAAGAAGGGTGCTTATGAGAACAGTTTCGGAATGCTTGTGGAGAATTTTTAAATGTACTGTAATTTTTACTCTGTAAAAATATATGGAAATCGTTACCCAGTATAGTTCTAGCAACTATTTAGATTCATATAAAGTTGTAATCTAATGAAGCACCTGATAATCATTACCACAGGACCAATTTTATTCAGCAATTCTAAACGCATCCAAATACAATTCCATTAGTTGCTAGAAAGTGTCGTCATCAAGTATGATGCTATTGGCTCAATTGTACTATATAGAAATGTATATAGGAGGATACTCAAATCATTACTTGATAGAATATATCTGTATTAAAATACCATTGAAAGCGGTAAATACCAAATTTAGTCACATTTGACTAAGAATCGTTCTATATACAAAGTATCTCCGAGCCGCGTTTCTGGAATTCATATGCAATTCTACTAAATGTGTGAAAAATTAAACATTAACATGAAGGTTTTAATATACAGATGCGAAAAATAAAGCAATGGAGCTATAAAAATGGAGTGTCCACCGAAGGAGAAAATTGTAGAAGCAACTTTGACTGCAAAAAACAACAACCGATGACTTTGAAACTCATATATACTCAGACTCACATACGAAAGATTAATAAAAATCTATGATCCTAATTAATGTGGATGGGGTTAAGCACGTTAAAATGCAATACTGTGCATTGCATATGCTGATTATAATGTGGTAAAAGAATACTTAGGACATAATTGTTTTTATTTTAATTAGTTTTATAATTTTGAAAAGAAAAAATGTTAAGATTTTTCAATACGTCAAATAAATATATAAATTTTGATTCATATTTCAATAATCTGTACATATACTACACAATCCATGGAGCTTATGACATCTACTAAACATTCAGAATAGTCGAGTTGGTATATTACTTCGCTGAGGGTGTGTAACAATTCACTAATTGGTCTGCAATTATTGAAATGTAGATATTTCCAATATTTTATATGATTGGGTAAGTAACCTATAATGGTGTGTTGATCTATGTGTAGGGTGCAACACCATATTTTTAAAGATATCAATTATTTTATTCAATAAAATAACAAATGGAAGATTTCATATGTAAATTTCAAGAATTGAAGCCGATATTTTAGTATTGATTATGCTACTCACTTCATCACTGAGGATGTTTTTCTGGTATTGGGTATGATACTCAAAGATTAACATATCAAGTTTTATGGGATAATCAGTTCTTGAGAAATAATGAAATTAAGGTAACATCTATATCTTTTGACAATATTGCAGCCCAATTATTGAATTCTTATTTACTCACACTTTAATTGATTTACCAACTTGGATTGGAAGAGATGTCATATAATGTTGCCACTCCGAGTAACATGACTTGATTGATGATGATGAACTACTATTAATGGATTCAAATTAAAAATAATTTATAAAGAATTGCGAGATAAGATTTCAATATTTTATTACGAATTTTAAAATATTGTGAATTTTTCTGTATAATATTGATAATATGTATTAAATATTTTGTATGTACTGCAACTAAAAGAAGAACTGAACTGAATAGAATATATTTATGTTACTACAATAAAATAAAGATAAGTTAAAAATAGTTTGTTTTATAATGGTGTTGGTGCGCTGAGAGTCCACTATTACGAGTATATACATTAAAATTCTTAACATTTAAATTTTAAATATATAAAAATGGAGAAAATTCTCCTAAATACAATTTTCATATACTGAAAAGCTTAAAAGCTTTTGACTGATTTTAACTATACTTTGTTAGTTACACCTATATCCCCATATAAAATATTCATACAGTATAGTGACCATATATACTCATATCAGTGACGTTGCTGATAATAAACCAATATAGAGAGATCAGCAATCACCAATAGCATAATAGTTTGATATAAAAGAAAACAGCACAGTCAGGAATAATCTGCTAACATGCAAAGATTAGCATATCTTATTATCACAGATGCGATGTGAACTGGTCTAATATGGCAGCAGTATTGTGGTGCTATTGGGACTGGATGCTGGAGTATAGTTGTTTCAAGTACTCAAAATACTCAAAATCCATGCGAACTTATCCAAGCATGTTTTTCAAGCACAGATGTACGCCATCGAAACGTTGTTCTCAATTCAACTTCGACAGAAAGTACAGTAATGAAACTTTTGCAATTATGATAGTTATAGTCAAGCAGCAATCAAGAATAGTCTAGCGCTCTTGTGATGCTTAAAGTCGAAAATATCAAAAATCTGTCTATAAAAATTAGTAGAAACAGATTTCTGACAGGAATACTTACGGGTCATTGCAGCCTAAGGCAACATCTAACGAACATCGAATTAGCAACGAATGATGAATGTAGATTTTGCAAATCTGCAGAGGAAATCCCAGAACGTCTACTCAAAAATTGTATGGAGTACTTATGAGTTATCTGCAAAAGAAGAGATAACCGGGGACCGTTTTGCTTGGGTGACGTCGAAGTGTAACCCAACGCGATGCCAGAAATTCATTAGGGAACTGGAGTGGGAGCTCTGAGGATGGAAAACACACCATTCAAGAAGTCAAGAAGTTGTCGTACAATAGATTTTTTAGGTCGCGGTACCTTTAACATCACAAAAATTATTTTTAATCGTAATCTTCAAATGAGTACAAGAGTAAAATTACAGCTAAACTTCGATAAGAGCAACTTGAAAGGACCGAAACTATTAGTTATAGCCAAAATTATAAACAACAGTTTTCCGAATATGATGTTTAACTAAATACATAATAGTTATAATTAAGTCAGTTCCCATACGATTTTGATAAAATTTGGAATATAAGTTGGGTGTATTACTTCACACAATCATTTATTATGAGGTTATTTTAAAATAATAACGAGGACAGGAATCCGAGGATGGAATTCAGAGGCAATAGATACTATTGCTATTTTTCATCAGATATGTACGTGGAGAATCGAGAATGTGATTATTAGGTGGGTTCCTAACGAAAATCTTTAAAATCGATACTCAGGACAGTATTCTATAGGACGTTCTCCAATCTGATTTGATTTGAATGAGATTTAGTATGCAGGTTAAAAATGGGATTATATGAACAGTTCATACGTAGGTTCTGGAAAAAGCACGGTTAAATCGGGAGCTCAATTTCCAAATTTAATGAAATTTATTAAGTAGGTGAGAAATGGGATTATATGAAGGCGCTTTCTAAGTATATTCAGTAGGAACAATTCATATAATCTTGTCCATAAAACTGCCTTGCATATCAATTTTCCAGAATCTCCTTATGTACTGTTCATACAATCCTATTTTTAACCTATATATTCTAAATTCCATTAAAATCGGATTAGAAATAGAAAAATTGGTTAGGATATTTGCAGAATACTGTTCTAAATATCTATTTTCCAGAAATTGTGTAGGAACTCACTATATAATCCCAATCTCAATGTGCATACTAAATGAGTGTCGCTCCGAAATGATAGAAATGTATGAAAATACATCATCGCTTTTATAATAGAACTCATTTATTTTCCCACCATGGTAATACATTGATAAACTATTCACACACACACACACACAAAAAACCATACCACAAACCTAACTCCTACGCAACAAGGAATTTATTCAGAACGCAAATGGAAACCCTTTCAGAAATGTTATCAAACTATTATTTCTATGGAATTCATTCTATGAATAGATTCTGTGTAAATTGCTGGGAATGACTTAGTACAGACCGGTCAATATAGATAGATTCATAACAATATATATAAATAACTATTTACACTTCTCCTCTTCTTTCACCTCGTTTACATTATCGGTGTATTACTTCTGGCAAAGTGCGTCATTTACTAGTGGTTGATTACTGTATTGCGTAAACGATTCGGGATTCATTGTATGTAAGAGAATTTGTGTGTATTCTACATAAACGAATTCGGATGACTTCTATGGAAGCATTGTAGGAAGTGTTCTACCAGTACTTCTCAAAAACGAACATATACATAAAAAAGACTTCAGAATAGCTGTATGTACTTTTCATATGCTAGGTAACTATTTCAAAATGAATACGGAACTCACTTTTGGCTAACTGTTACATTTTTTTCCGAGCGACGCACGCAACGGATCATTATATAGTTAGCCTATAACCGCAGTTAAGTTTTTTTTTTCAATGGAAGCACTCATGTATGTGTATAGAGCCGCTACTGAATTATTATTTTCATTTATAAATGAAAATGGAAAATGGAATGAATTCATTTGTGTGTGTATGCGCATGTTATATTTTATACAAAAATTTATAAAAGTTGAGATAAAAAATAGAATAAAACTATATATGAATAAATATAATAAAACCGGGGAAAAGAAAAGCTATATATAAAATAAGAATAAAAAAAATTGAAAATAATAAATGTCAGGCAGGAAGCACGCCGGAAATTATATTCAAAACACTTTCTCTGTTTTGTTTTCCAGACATTCTATGGTGGTGAAGATATTTATAAATATATACTTTTAATATAGGTATTATACATACAATATTGTATTTGTATTATATAAATACAGTTATGTTAATATAAATAAATATACACACACATACAATATACAATACCAAACGAAAGTGGAAAATTTTATATGGACTTTTATAACGGTTCTACATATTTAGATTTACATGGAAAAACGGTTATTATGTGAATATATTTGTATATAACAATAACAAATATATAAGTATAAGTAGAAATAAAGATATGGAAATTGTATATAATTTCTGTTATGGAATTATAATATTATATAATTATTATTCTTATAATAATGCAATATATATTGCTATATTATATTATCTATGTGGATGGCGTATAGCGGGTATAATAAGACGGGTGGATATTCTCTACTTATTTATGTAAAACTAAGGGTGTTGAAATATAAAAAATAATATAAAAGTAGAGAAAGGCGATAAATTTATTGTACGTGCTTAGTGTTGAATATAATAAGTTAATTTTAAAGGGGTTGATTTAATCGCACATTAATGAAGTATTATATACATGATTTAAGTTGTTAAATTGAATTTTGTGTTCGTGAAAAGGTTTTATATTATATCATCATCATATCAATTGTATATATATTCCTATATGTGCGAATATATATAGTGTATATAATGTGTGTGTTTCTGTGTTTGCTCGTGTATTTCTCTCTGATACGGGCATATATATATATATAAGACGGATTTTATGAATATGAATTTAAATTCAAACAATATTAAATGCAACAACAACAACGTTTACATTAACTTGTTGAATTTAATTCAAGGATTTATTTCGTCTTATATAAAATAAGTGTATTATATATATTATATTACCACTAATACTATACTATATTTGATAATATATAATACAAATACATATTGTGTGTAGAAGGAAAACTTTTAATGACAAAGAACTTTCACCAAATTTAATTCACTTTTACCATATCATAACAATTATGTCATGTATGATGATAATATGAAGCCACAGATACACAATATTATTTACATTTGTTTGTTTTTATATAAATTTAGTTTAAGAAATATTATAATGGTTAAGAGATTTATTTTTAAAAATTCTGTAGTATGTGAAATTGTTTCTTAATCGTAAAATCATATTTGGTATGTTTATGAAACTGGGCTTCTTTTGATGAAAACCATTCAGAGAATTCCAATTTTCCAGTTCTGTTACTCTTTAAGTACGTGTTCCATATCGATAAAAACAAATGGTAATCGGAAGGAATCTAATTCTGGTGAATATGGTGGGTGGGATAACAAATGCCAGCTAGACTACCGGTTTTGCTTTGTGTGAAGGGTGTGTTGTCATGGAGTAAAATTACTTACCGCGTGTCTTGTGGCCCATTCTGATCTGTTTTGATTAAAAGCAAGGTTCAAATTAATAATTTTTTGTAGGTGGTAGCGATCAGCATTAACAGTTTCACCATAGCTTTTATTAGTTCATAATATACCATATTTTTCTGATCCCACCAAACATACGCCACATTCTTTTCTTTCCATATAGATTTGTTATTGCAGACGATGTTTCTGGTTGATCTAGTGAAACCAATGATTTTTTGCATTTTCCCTATTCAGTTTCCCATTTGACTTTTATTCATATCATTTGGCATCCATTTTCCATGTTTTTGTATCTTTCCGGCAAACCAGTCAAAATATGCAATAAGATCACCTTGATGTAACAAATCTGGGCATCAAAAGCATTGTTAACCGTTCTATAAATCTTAACATCATCAGTATATAGATTCTGTATTCTGAATGCCTAAGGACAAATGGTAATTGGTAGTTTATTAATATACTGAGTAAATGAAATAGGACCCAAGTGACTAACCCACCCTGCTGATAGGTAGAATAGAAATCGTATGAATTTTATTGTAGAAAGGTATCATTAAATAGAACGTTGGCAGATCGAAAAGACAAATAAGTTTCTATGCACAAAAAAAAGTTCCATTAAAACCAATACACAATGCTTTTTTTTTTAAAATAATAGATGTGATGTTAAAGACCTTGTTAAAATCTGTATAAATACAGCCAACTTGAGATTGGGTACTAAAATTATCGAAACAATATGTAATAAATTTCAAAAAGTTAGTGACCGTAGAACGATCTTTAATAAAACCATCTAGCTCAGCGTAAATGATAGATTTAGTGTTAAATTTTAAAGAATCTGTAATCAATAGGTTTGTAATTGGTTACGTCGACTTCGCCAACATTTTTTTTTATAAAGGAATAATGTCGAAACTTTTCTAAATATTTGAAAATACACCACTATTCAAAGATTTATTGAAAAAAATAGATAATGGCAACACACTATTTCAAAATTGTCATGGTAATTCCATCAATACTATTGGAATAATCGGTTTTGCATTTAATGGACATCATCAATATCATAACGCCGTTTAAAAGCATTTTATTCAGATATCCATGAGTCACATTTTATTAACGAGTCCCCAAAAACCCATAATTTCATGAGACAAATATCCATTCAATTGTTTACTTAAATCATTATATTTCAATATGCGAATGGCGGATGACATTTCCGTATATGTTTACTAGTCTGCATATATTAGGTTGTCAAATATCTCCCTTCCGCCTTTTTGTCTTTTTAATTTCGCGGCTATGTACAAAGCGCTACAGAGCTCGTATCTGGCAACACTGTACATAATTTGAAAGCTCTTGACATAACAAACAAAACGACGCTATGTATGATTAGTTTGGATATTGCGTTCAACAGTTATAGACGTGTAAACATGGAGTTCACTAACGCCGAAATTCGCGCTATTTTAAAGTTTTCCTTCGTTAAAGGCAAATCCGCTAGAGAAACGTTCCGTGAGATTAATGGTGTTTTGGGGGATGGTACTCTATCACTTCGAACCGCGGAGGAATGGTTTCGACGATTCAGAGCCGGTGAAAACGACACCATGGATAAGCCAGCCGGCGGAAGACCTGTGACGACAAATACCGATCAAATCATGGAATACATCGAGTTAGACCGGCATTTGGCATCTCGTGACATCGCCCAGAAGATGGGAGTTAGTCACCAAACCATTTTAAACCATCTGCAGAAGGCTGGATACAAAAAAAAGCTTGATGTTTGGGTGCCACATGAATTAACAGTGAAAAATCTAATGGACCGAATTTCCATTTGCGAAATGCTGCTGAAACGGAACGAACTCGACCCATTCTTGAAGCGGATGGTGATTGGCGACGAAAAATGGATCACATACGACAATATCAAGCGAAAACGGTCGTGGTCGCAGGCCGGTGAATCGCCCCAAACAGTGGCCAAGCCGGGATTGACGGCCAGGAAGGTTTTGCTGTGTGTTTGGTGGGATTGGAAGGGAATCATCCACTATGAGCTGCTCCCATATGGCCAGACGCTTAATTCTACCATCTACTGCGAACAACTGGACCGCTTGAAGCAGGCGATCGACCAGAAGCGTCCAGAATTGGCCAAAAGGAAGGGTGTAGTGTTCCACCAGGACAACGCCAGACCACACACTTCGTTGATGACTCGTCAGAAGCTACGGGAGCTCGGATGGGAGGTTTTATCGCATCCACCATATAGCCCGGACATAGCGCCAAGTGATTACCACCTGTTCCTGTCCATGGCGAACGCCCTTGGTGGTGTAAAGTTGATCTCAAAAGAGGCTTGTGAAAAGTGGCTGTCCGAGTTCTTCGCAAATAAGGAGGGGGGCTTCTACGAGGGAGGTATTATGAAGTTGCAGTCTAGATGGCAACAGATTATCGAAGAAAACGGCGCATATTTGAACTAAATCCGATTACTGTAACACTTTTTATAAAGCATTGAATAAAGAGCAAAAAGGCGGAAGGGAGATAGTTGACAACCTTATATGAGTTTTGTAATTATAATATTACGATTAATTTTGTTATTTGTGTAACAATAACACGGAATATACCAATAATAATAAAAGTGATTATAAAATATATTCTTTTTCAATTGTCATCATAATATCGTAATCACAAATATAAACAATATTTCTATATGAAAATACAAAATGCAATCGAATAGTAAATAATAAATATACAAATAAGTTTTATTTTTATTATTTAACTGTAATTAAAATGATTGTGTACTGTTCACAATTTATACTGTTTACATATATAGTTTGATTGTCATTATGCCACTCTCTATAACACTCGCATCAAATACACAACACAAACATTAGAGCTATATGTATCTAATACTGTATATGATATATATCCTTTCTTTATTTTGTATAATAACACAGTATATATCAGTTATATACACCCTCAGTCCCAAAAATGATGAGAATTGTTAAAAGAAAACACAACAAATTTTGACAAAAATCAATACATGTATTCGAAATATTCTCCTTCAACTGAAATTCATCGATTTGTACTTTCAACATTTATATTAATTGACTTTTTTACTTCTATGATTGGATTGCTGTTGAGAACGGTGGTCGTTGCCTTTTGAATGTCTTCAACTGCAATGTAACACGGATTTCTTTCATTGCCAAATGAAGTTTAGGGAATAGAAAGTAGTCGCAGGCAGCTAAGTCAGCGGAATATGGTTAATAATTAAACAAAATAATTTAATTTTTAGCCAAAAAATTAGTGATAATTGTTGAACAATTTGAAGGAGCATTATCATACATAAATCTCCAACTACCGGTTACTCGATATTATTGTTTTCGATATTCTATAGTTCATTTTTAACGAATCTGTAGATTTATTAGAAATTTTTACGAAAACAATTCTTCAGTAATTGCTTCAGTTAAGACCTGGGCGTTCATTATAACTTATATGGTAGCTACTCTGGCTTCTGTGAATCGTTGATGCTATCAATAAACTTGTGCTTTTGATATATAATTATCACATTTAGTGACATTTTTACTAATTTGAAAACAAATTTTATTATTAATTCTTCGTTCTTTATACATTTATTGAACGAAATTCAAAAACTACTGTTACTTTTAATGCGTTTTGTATTTTGGCTTACACTGAACGAAATACCATGATAATTTAACAGTTTGCCAAGATCAGTTCACACTACATAAATCAATTGGTAGGTAACAAATGGCGCTACGGCAGCAATTTTCATCATTTTTGGGACAGACGGTGTACAGTAAATGATTGTATTTTATATAGATAAATTCAATAGATAGATACTGAGAGAATAGAATATAAATTATTATTATAATGTACATTATGATATGATATGATTTGATCGTATATATGTCTGCCTGCTGTCGATGACATAATAATATACTATAAACAATTTTATATAAATAATATGCAATTATATGCATATTGATATTATAATATAAAATAAATAAATACATTACCATAACATCCAATTTATCGTATATATGAAACACGTACCTATCTATTTATAATGATAATATGCACAATAGAAGATGGAAATGTTTACGTAACAGATATAGTTAGCATTATAATGATTTAATAATATATATTGTAATTGGAAAGAATGATTATGTTATTAAGGTGATATGGGATCAAATCAAATATAAAAAAACATAGGATTATACGGACGTGTAATTGGAAAATAGACTTCCAAATTAATTCCTTATTCACATCCAATTATTAATTCATTATCATCATATTAATAACATTTCATTTCATTATTCATAAATCAAATTATACGCTCTCTGCTGCCCCAAAAATAATCAGAATGGCTTAAATAATATTTATTAGATACTACCATTTGTTAGATACTATAATTGATATATGTAGTGTGAATCGATATTTACAAAAAACTGTTAAAATATCATTTCAATTGACATTTCCTGCAATATATCCCAAAATTCAATGCATTTTATTCGATTATTGAGTTTTATATTAATTATATATTTTGTAATTTTTGGTAGCTTGAAAAAATATTATATAATTTCGAAATTTAACTAAATTTTCAATTTTCCAAAAGTTTGAAAAAGAAAAAAAAAAGCCAGTTTTATGGCAGGGTATAGTTTGTATATTGAAAATGATACGGTGTAAATTTGGTAATATGCAATGGTGTTGTTTTTAAATGTTGATCAATTTTTAAAATACAGCAAAATTTCTAACATATACATAAAAATTATAAATGTTTTTCAAAGTGTTTTCAAAAGTGTGATAATTCATTTAATTTTAGTGCGAGCTACCAAAAACATTATAGCAAGTATAATGTTGATTTCGCTCTATTTTGAAATTTAATTATTCCTTTATGATTTTGGATGTACATTTATATGAATGCTTATAATAAGATACGTGATTAGTTCATACATGAAAATTCTGGAAAATCGATTCCCAGTTCTACTGATGAGATTTTATTTGACACAGTACCGTATTTTGGGATTTAGGTTTGGATTGATAAGCACCAGAACTTGGTTGGTCATTCCTTGTTCAAATTCGGTTTCAAATCAGCTAAATTATGTTAAATAACATTATTATTAGATTACTATACCTAACAAGTTCCTCAAAACCTGGAATTTTGACCACTGCCATTGTTTCTACTTGTAAATTATTCGTAGAAGGTTCTACAATTTTCTTTGATACCAGACTAATATTCTAATCCTTGTGAAAACAATGTACTATATAATCGGAATGTAAATTTCTTCAATTTTATAGAAATACAAATTTTATATTAAAAAATACGATTATTCGTAAAATAATACACATTTTTATTTATTGATTTGGTAATGAATTTAAATAAAGGATATAAAGTTGAAAATTTATTCATTACATTGATGATTTACAAAAAGATGTTTGCTTCGTATTAAAGCAGACTATAATAATTTATAATATTGTATTATATTTTGTCATATACGTAAGTTCTTAATAAACATAACAGGGAGATTGGACATGTAACGTTAGCGTAAAAGTAAACATGTAGATTTGAATACCGTACGTATGAACGTACGTTAAACGTATTTGGATTGTACGTATCAGTCAAAGTATACGTTCACGTTATAACAGTTAGTGCAATCTTAATTGGAAACATAACGTAACGTAGAAATGTAAAGAAGCCGACAAATTCACAAGATACCTTATGAATTGTACGTATATTGTACAATTGATACGTTGAAAAAAAAATGGGTACGTTTATGAGGTTGCGCAGTTATAACGTATTTATTGTAAGTCAACATGATCAAAATTTTGTAAGTATTGCAGCGCAAACTGTGATGGCCGTAAACGTGAGTTTGATATTTTAACGTTTACATTAGTTGCACAATTTCCCTAATACATTTGATAGAGATTATACGTTATATTACACTATATTTTCATACATTTTAATGTTGTGGTTGACACTAGGAACCAGTCGATATTGTGACATTATACCCAATTTAATATAGGTGTGTTACACAATACTTTTTCATCTGTTACGGATTTTTATCGTATATAACATATTCTATAAACATTTTCCGAAAACGTAACTTAACGTCTGGGGGAGACTCAGTTCAGGAATGTAAAATAATTTGTTTTAATTTACATTTAATTTTTTCGTAACAAAAAACGTTTTAGAATACTTATTATAAAATATAATACTCATAAAAAATAATCACTATACGACAATCTTCATACGTTATGAATATAGAAGGCGGAAACACATAATATAATTTCAAATACTTTTAAAATATTAAACTTTCCTATTTCTATATTAGTTGAATAGTAATTTTGTGCTGTTACCATCATATTTCTCTCATACATAACACCTTTTAGTAGAGCAATACTTGAAATAATAATTATACGAATCATGATGAATAGATAATATAAAGTTTTGTTTTATCTTTACTTTTATAATTATCCAAATATATATTATTAATTAATAATAAGTTCTAAAACTGCTTGCTTTACGATAACATCTTTTTAACATATACCATAAATATATCCCATCATATTTAATGATAGATATAATCTTTAATATATATTATGACACATAATATAATTTATGTATTCGTAATAAATTAAGATTATATATATATACTTTAATACATACTAAATTATATATAGTGTACATGTATTATGTACTCAATTGAGGTGCGTATCTTATTTTGGTATATATTATATATATAATCTCTAAATATAATAAAACCTCTGTACGAAAAATAATTGTAATGGATTAATTTATTCGAAAATAACTCCAGTGTAACACATTCAATTGGCGATGCATACGCAAAAATTTGTGTTTTATTAAGCGGTTCTCTGAAGCATTTTTACCCATTTTAAAACCGTTCCGATGCACTAAGTCCACTGTCCATTAATATACGTTGTATTTTCGCTTACACTGAACGGGATGTCATGAAACTTTGACAATATGTTAAGGTTGCTAAGTTCATAATAGATAAATCATTCGGCGGCGAACGGATATCATAACCAGATTTCTACATAATAGAAAGTCGTTCCGGTAATTTTTCGAACATAGAGTGTATGCACACTCATAATACACATAAATATAAATATTATGATGTATGGTCATAAAGATAAACTTGTGTATACGAAAAAAAAAACAAATTTAATTAGAAGTTTGACCAACTAACTATAAACTAATTGAAACCTTAATAGTACACTGCGAACTTATACAATATATAGTATACGAGTACAGTTATAAGTTATAATATAATAAGTATATGAATGATATGAAAAAAACACTAGTCGTAATTAGAGGGTTGCGTGGTAATCAAATAAAAGTCTTTAGTATGTGTTAAAGTGTTATTGACTTATATGTGAAAATAATATACAGACAATTTAATGCTTTCTTCTTGTTAAACCAAGTGTAATATTGAATATATATGAGTACATATAAACTATATATCTATAACACATCTACGAACATAGTAACCCAACCTATATACCTTTATTTAGAATATGTAGATCTATAGAATTTCATTTTATTTGGTTTTGTATTTATAAATTTATACTTTAAAAAAATCTCCCCTTTAGTTATTTTTTTGGGCCTTAACGTTTGGTTTAGAAGTAGCTGTCCAATCCACTCAAAACAATGCGTCGTCGGTTTACCATTTTTTTAAATAGTACTTTCTACCACCTGTTTATTTCCAAATGTGATTAGTTTTATTTACATTTTTATACTACTATAATACGTGTGTTTTAAAAATGCTTGGAGCGATCAAGATGGAAATTTTGTTTTGAAGCATTCTGTTAAGATGCTTATCAGCTTAAATAAACACCACCTTTCAAATGAGATTAAAATCGTACATGATACAAAATCAAAGCCAATTGCAGATATGAAATTGTTATTGTCTGAATTTTTTTTGTTTAAAAGCTGTGACATTTCTCTGCAAAAATTAGTTGACAGCAGACCTCTTATCGAGCAACAACATTGTTAAAAAAATAATTGAAAATGTCGAATTTAGTGTCAGTAAAACGCGAAATGCGGACATCATTGCTTTTTTGTTTTCGTTTGAAGAAAACTGCGGCAGAATCACATCGAATGCTTGTAGAAGCTTATGACGTTAACACTTTATCAGAAAGAACATGCAGAGAATTGTTTCACCGATTCAAAAGTAATGATTTTGATGTGGAAGACAAAGAGCGCCCTGGACAACCGAAAAAGTTTGATGACACCGCGAATTGCAGTCTCTATTGAATGAAGACGACATGCAAACGCAACAACAACTTGCAGAACAACTAGTAGTTGCTGAACAAACCGTTTCCAATCGCTTCAAAGCAATGGGAAAGATCCAAAGGGAAGGTAAATGGGTGCCACATGAATTGACTGAAAGGCAACAAGAAAATCGAAAAACCATCTGTGAAATGCACCTTCAACGATACAAAAGGAAGTCTTTTTTGCATCGAATCGTGACTGGTGATGAAAAGTGGATTTATTTTGAGAATTCGAAACGCAAAAAATCATGGGTTACACCAGGCCAGCCTTCAACATCGACTGAAAGGCCAAATCGCTTTGGTAAGAAGAGAATGCTTTGTGTTTGGTGGGATCAGAAAGGTGTGGTGTACGACGAGCATCTAAAACCTGGGGAAACTGTTAATGCTGATCGCTACCGACAACAAATGATCAATTTGAACCGTGCTTTGCTACAATAACGACAAGAATATCAAAAGAGACAACACAAGGTAATTTTCCTACATGACAATGAACCATCACACAAAGCAATACCGGTCCAGGAAACGTTAGAGGCACCTAACTGGGAAGTTTTATCGCATGCGGCTTATTCACCAGACTTGGCTCCTTCAGACTACCATTTGTTTTCATCGATGAGCCACGCCCTTAATGAACAGCACTTCAAAACGTCTGAAGAACTCGAAAATTGGGTCTTTGACTGGTTTTCATTAAAGGAACAACAATTTTTTTGGCGTGGTATCTACAAATTGCCTGAAAGGTGGACAAAATGTGTAACTAGTGATGGAAAATATTTTGAATAAAGAATTTTTGGGTTTTCTCCCACAAAAAATATGTTTTCTCACTTTAAAAAACGGCGGAAATTAACCGGCACACCTGATATATAAAACCAGCAATTCAAATAGATATATAAACGAGGGATTTTGTAAGAATTTTTATGGATTTTATCCGCGGTTTTTGTTTCTTGTTTATGTAAGCTTTTTATATCTGCCAAATTTCTACAAAATTATACTATGAATTTATTAATTTAATCTTATCTTATTAAAATTTTACAATTAAATTATTTTTTACTTAAGAAAATATAAATGTCATACTTTTTCTGTATTTATTACGTATTTATTACATTCAATTTTGTTTCGATAAGTTACAACCTGTTATAACAAAATGTTTGTACCAGTGCAATTGTCGCACGACGTATTTTTGTCAGTAGATCCTTACAGTAAATATGATGATATGAAATTCTAAATTCTGCAAAACCAGTGTGCAGGATACTGATTTTTTCACAATTTATTTGATATGAGAATGGTCGAAGTAAAAAAGTCGGCTTATGAACTGCGCCAGCAAAAAATTGTTGATTCAAACGTGCTTCAACATTATATGTTTTATATTTGTATTACGATTTTATTGTATTTTTTTGTTGATAAATGTTCAGCTACTTGTGACTCGTACTTTATTCGTTGCATATAAATATGTGTATGCTTTAAAATATACATATTCTAAAGGGTAAACTATTTAGTAGAGACTACGCGTACATCCTACCAATCCTACATGCTAATATATACGATATACTCATGGGGGTGGTTGCACTGTTTTCTGAATTTACTGATGAATTATTTCTTATTATTTTATTTTATTACGTTATATAATATTACCTGAATAATTAATTATTAAAACAATTTAATATTACAACAAGGACATTTATAGTATAAATGAGTAAATTTTCACTAATTTAATTGGTATCAATTTCTCAGTTTATGAATACTTTATGAAATTATAATTTGATATTCTATACAATATTTGCATATGCATAGGGTAACGGGTGTTTGCTTTGCACATCAGTCTTTTTATCTAAATTTTTTACATGCCCTCAGTTGCGTAATCGATGTTAAAAGTTTCAGGACCTTTGTCCTGCATCCATAAATTGTTCCAGTTTGGTGCCATATGCTTTCATACACCATTATGAATGGAATTGTAATAATTAGATCCAAAGCGGTAACAATTCCAATTTACAACGTTCTTGGTACATCTTTTCTGATGTACCCTGACTGCTTGATATACGCTCCCATATATACGGTCACCACTCAACAGATATGCATATAACCTTACCATTATAGTGTATAATTCAGTGTACTGAACTAGCTGAGAATAACATCTAAGTCCGTTTAACCTTACATTATATTATATGTATTATAGTATATTATATGCCTTCTGTCCGAAAAATAACCGGAATAAATTGGGCAAAAAGAAAACAATTAATTTATTTTTATAATATTCTCACTCAAATTGTAATACTTCGATTTGCAGGTTCAACAAGTGCATCAATGTTTTCAATTATGATGCGAACCGGTTTCCTACTGGGGAATTGAAAATGGTCACATTGAGCTAAATCTGGTGAATAAGGCGAAAGTTGATTTTTTGTAGAAAAAAAATCAGTGATAATTGTTGCATTTGTTTTGTTCTTAGACTTCAATAAACGAGATTTATTTGAATACCCTTCATTGCCGCATTCAGCACCTTGACGCTTATAAAGTTATTGATTCGTATTGAAAACATCATATAAGTTACCAGTTACTATATAGTTTTTAAGAAATTATTGTAAACTCCAGTGTTTTTAACGCTGTCTTTGGAATGATCATTTCGGTGTAATTTTGATCATCTATAAATTGATGTGCGGATAAAACTTTAAGTTCTCCCATTTCAATTAAAATCTGATAATTTGCTGTTTTTAGTATATAACAAGTTGTATTTTCATGCATCATTATTGATGGACGTTCATCATCATCCATATCTTCTCTGCCGTTTTTGAATTGGCGATGCTACACAAAAACTGTTTTTTTTTAGAAACAATTCACACGCATCAGCAATTTTAAGCATTCCGGTGGCATTTCTTCCAATTTTACAACAAAGTTGTAAATGTTGGTTCAGTGTTCGTTATATACATTTTACGATTGACCCACAAAAGCTACTGTCACTGCTTAATGCGTTGTATTTTAACTTACAATTTGTCATCAAACTTTGACAGTGTATACGTAAGACCGAAGGGGTGTCTTTAATTAATTATATTGAAGTTAGACCAACATATATGAAAGGGGTTTGTTGGATCATAATACAATAAAAATTTAATAACGAAAGGGTTATGGGTGTTTCAAAATATAGTTAGCAGTAAATTGATAGCCTTAACAGTATCACATATTATTAGACAGCCTTCCCGGTTTTTTTCGTGCTGTCTGTTTTTATTATGTAATATGAATAAAAGTTCTCTGATAAAACCATACGTTCATTTACAAATATAACGTTTTTATATACAATATTATAACATATGTGTGTATTGTACATATATCAAATTTGATCTGGCTGCAATGTATTAATGTAGCATTTTCAATAATATAAAAAGCTTTGACCCAGAAACGCTATCATAAATATTTGAACTTATATGTACAATGCGATGGTTTTTCATTTGTTAAAATACAATACATAAATAGAATTTATGGTACACAAAATTATATCTATATATAAATGGAATTTATATTTCTATATGCATTTACTCTGCGTAGTATATAAACAAATGTATAGATGAAGCGCAGACAGAAATCAATAATGAAACATTTAGTTGAAACACTTGTGATACGATATTTATCTACAATCAGAAATCAGAATAATACAATATTTTATATATTTTCAATTTATGTTTGATATGTCATGACTTACTACTATACTGAATGAAATTGTACTAAATATAAAACTAATATACTGTGTTCAAGTATAGTATCGGTACTGTGATACACAAGAATATAATTAATAATTAATTATTTCTTTGAAATTTCTTATGCATGCTATTCAAAGTAATTTAGAAGTAAATGGAATTATACTGTTTCGATCTTCAAAATAGTTCATGGAAGTCAATTTATGTTATAAAATGCATGAAATGTATAATATTCTATAAGTAGTTTTTTCTGATCACTATATTGGTTCCATTGCACATTGGGTTTGAATTTTAAATGATGTCATCCTATAATCCAACAAATCTAATCGCCTACAGTTATGATTTAATGAATATGATACGTGAAATATGATTGGAATTATATTCAATGAAGTTTTCCTAAAATTTTAAATAGTTTTGCAACCAATTGTTAAACAATTATCAATAAGCATTCCCCTATTAACTTTTTAATTTAATTTAACGAAAATGTTTTGCAGCTTCAACATATATTTCGTCTTCCATAAATATATGCATATACCATATATTCGACTAAAAAAACTCTAATTTGTAAAAATTTCCTATTTTAGATTCATTTGTAAATGCCTAAAAATAGCAAAACCGAAGAAATATTTGTTTATATGAGCGAGTCTTGTTAATTTGATACTTTGGGTTAAAGTAGTATCATATATTCAATATACAGGCAAATCCTGCACCATGTAGACATTTAAATGACTATATGCTTATGCATACATTTAGCGTAGGCTATCGTCTAGCTCAAGCAAACATGTTTATGCACTAATCCGTTATCTTGCTTAATAGATTTAGCAATCTGTCTTCGGATGTAAATCAATCTGTGCAGAATACGAATGCGCAATTTCTTTTTTCCTCAATGTCCTTAAATTATATTTAATTGCTATTTCTATTGCTACAGTGATGATATATTCTTATTTTAATTACGTTTCTTATCTATTTCTTGAATAGATATCATAAATTGCTTCATATTTTAAAATTTTAGATTAAATGATTTCATTATATTCGTTTATTAAATAATAATGATCTGTGTATAGAAAAAGAACACGAAATAATCAATTTAATTAATACTAAATGTAGATAACGAACGGATTTGCAATCCGATTGATCTGATCAGAGAAAACGAACGCACTAATTAATTATTATAGGCCCTTTTTTAGCTCGAATTAATTTTACATTGGTCCAAACTACCTTTTTAAACGGTAAAATTATAGATACCGCAGGATGTGTTGCTATATAGCTCACCTCAAGCCAACTTGGTAGAGGTAAGTTAATGATTTTGTTCGTTAGCTATAGTGAGACGTTTATGCAGTCTTTTTAGCTCAAGTAAGTAAAGTTGTTATAGCATTGCAAAATACACGAATTTATCGTTGCGGTGTTAATATTTTGTAGAAAAACTAAAAAAAGTATAAGGAATAAATACAAGAGATATGAAAAACAATTTAGCATCAATCAAAATGACTGGTTACGCTTGGTGTGCCTGTATTATAAAATATGTATGCTATCGTATTCATCAATTTATGTTATATGTTATATTAATATATAATAATGTATGTATTCCTGTACCCTGTAAACTTTGATGTGTACTGTAAAATTTATTTGTTCGTTGGAAATTTATAAGAGATAAGAACATACAGACAGAAATAAGAAAAAAAACACAATGAGTTTTTATAATGTGTTTTCTCTTTGTTTAATTTAGTTTCTGTATATATATATTTGAGGAAAATTGAATATGTAATGAATTTAACATCCTTTTATCCTTTTACAATTTTCTATCTTTTGTAAAATATTTTACTATGCATATATTAATTACATTTATACATATTTAATTCAATATTATACAACTATATATAATATTGTATAAAATATATCAAATCTTGATGAGTGAGGGGTAGTTTTGTCAATTATAATTTCTTTTTATTTCCTATAACTTTATTTTAGTACAGGTAAATATAATAATATTTGCATATATAAGTAATATAGAGAGTTCATTCAATTTTAAAAAAGTCATTATTAATGACAAATTAATTAAGGTTCTTAGCATTCCGCATAACCATTTATGATTAATGAGTTAATCGTAATCCGTCCTACGTACTACATGCAAAATATTGATGGGATAAAATCGAATAGTAATGCAGTAAATGTAGACACTTTAAATTCGATATATTGTAAATTGGTGTGGTGGATGAAATAATAAAAGTAAGATTATCTGCGAAATAATTAACTCTAATGTATTGATTAAAACAAAAAGATGTATGACAAAAATCAGATGCAACAAAGATAAAAATTAGAAATAAAATTAATCCTGCAATCAATGGAATAAGACAAGTTGAGAAAGGAACAATATTAGTGGAATGTATGATAATAGAATCATCTATGGTATAAGATAATTGTAAAAATAAATGAAAAACTAAGCGAAACGCATATGATGTAAGTGCAGCAGGTACACACAAAACAAAAAATTAAATTGATTGGTTTAGCGACAAAAGACGATGATGAAACAATTATTAACTACATTAAGACACAAAATAAAGGTAATTACAAATATCCGATAAGGTTTTTGAAAATAAATTCAGGTGATATTGTTACATTTAAAAATCTAATGGATGAAAACATTTTTTGTGGCTTTGGACCGATATTAACTGAATGTGTTTGATATCGTTCGATGTTATAATTGTTCTGGATTTCAACATAAATCTTCGGTATGTAATCGTCAGATGTTCAAGGTGTCCAAAAAATCATGAACTAAAAAGCTCTGTCGTATAGAAATAAAGCCGAATGTACTAATTATGCAAATATGTTTAAAATTGAACTAATTATTTTTATTAATCATAAGGAATTGGGATTTTCCAACTTATCTAAGAAAACTACCGATACAAAAAAATTGATGTTAAAGAATATACGAAGAAATAATTATGCGATTCAGACTCACGAGTGGTGAAGTTGTCGTTTATGTTACTGTTGCTGATTTTAAATATCACAATACCATACGTTACAATGCTGTATTTAGAATTATGTATCATTTTCCAAATACAAGTGATTCCTTATTTTTGGATACTTTCGAAAAGTGTTTCGAAAATAATTTTTGTATTGACAAAAATAATGTGCGCAGTGTGCGGTGAATTTAATATTATTAAAATGGCCAGATTGTATATATGGATTTAGTGAAAGAATTAAAAATATAATTAACCATCAAGGCTGAAAATGAATAATGTGTTGTCTCATGTTTCAAGTGATAATACAACATTATTAGATTTATTTATAACTTAACACAGTCATATAGTGAGTGGAATTTAAATTTTTTTAGTTAACAATAACATTGCTGCGATCATATGAAACAATTGCACAATTGGAAAAATTCAATAATTAATCCAATACTAAAAATAGTATGGACTATTAATTGTTGTGATTTATGGCCAATAAATCAACTTCCGTATGCAGGAAAAATTGCTAATTGTACAGTAATGATATTTTAATTAAACAACTATGTATTGACTGACTGGACGTTAAAATGTGAGTATATATATTAAATTTATGGTTACAATATCAATAGATTTCAAGCTTGCATTCAAAACATTAGATGGAGCAATATTCATAAATGAATTACATTAAACTGGTTCAGCGATTATCTAAGCGTTTGAACACAACAGACAAAATTTTTATGAATTTATATCAAATAAAATAGATAATGTATTGGGAGTTCCTGATAGATTGTCCGTTGCTTTTATCATTGTGTATTAATAATATTACGGGCATATTGCAAATTTGTTCAATACATTTTTTTTCGGATGATACTTTAATTACACGGGCAGAACAGTAATGATGCATATTAGTAAAAATAAAATTAACCATAAACTAATTTATAAATTGTGTCATTGGTTGAAGTTTAATAAACTATATGTATTAATATTAGATAAATCGAAGTTTTTTGCGGATATTATAAAGAAAAGTTTAAATGATGAGATAACGTTGTTAAAATTGATAATTATAATTTAGAAGAGATACGTACATTTTTAATGTGTAATAATTTATAATAAATTTAAATTTAATGAAAACTTATGTGGTATAGAAAATTGTTAAAGAAAACCTGGCTTATTGAATTAATAGTAAACTGACTAATAACGCAATTTTAACTATTTATTGTTTACAACACTATAATAACACCACACATATACAGATTAATGTGCAACAATGTTGTTTATGTGCAATAACACTCTTCTGCAATGACAACAAAATACAAGGTACTACTGTATCACTAAGTCCTGAAACCAGTTTGGACAAATGCTATTCAACTTTGCGGTTGTTCCATTCAAAGCAATAAAAACATAATCCAACGATTTCAAAATAAAGTACTACGAGGCATAGTAAATGCTCCCCATGGAATATTAGCAATGTTAACCTATATCCAGGATTTGGATGTAGAAATTATAGATGACGTCATCAAAAATGACTACAACAACTCATAAATGCCGAAGTTCTTAAACTAGCCTGAATTGTGAAGTTATAGTTAGAAGATTAAGGCGAATAAAACCATTCGGATTATTGTAAATTTAATATTGTATTAAATTTATAATTATTTTCAAAAAGTAGCTTTGATAAGATAAATATTTTGTAAAATTTTAAAACGTAGAAAATTAGTAAGATAAAGGGATAAAATTAATATGTATTTAACCAATTATCCGAAGAAATGAAAAGTATAATCATAAATGAAATGAATTCAAAAGAAAACGTATCATAAGTATTAATGTTAAACTGAAATAAATAATAAGTGAAATTTCAATTGTAAATTAAATGGAATAGAATAAAATCATGTAACAGAATAGGTGTAGGTGTAACAGAAATTTATAATGTTGATAATGACAATTTCGCATAATATAAGAGGTATAGCAGAATATTATTATACGTATGATAGCGTCTAACCGAAAATCTTTAAACCATTAATATTAAATAACACAATAAATTTGGAATCAATGAAATTAAAATTTGTAGTAATATTAACAAATTATATAAAATGCGTAAAACTAGTTATAGCCAACATTATTTTCCCATTGGATTAATATAACCCAAAATATTTATATTATACCTTTACCTATGTATATTCTAATTTGTAAAATATGTATTACACATGCATGTGCTGTACATATGTGTGTGTATGTTTGTATTTGTTCATACTGTGGTACGATGTCAAGTCAAAAATTATGTATAAAATATAGTTTTTGGTAATTATGTATTTGGGAATTACGATAATTATATTTCATATACATTTTTAATAATGTACATTACAATATCTTTATTTTATATATATTTTTTGTACGTTTGTTAGCGTCATCAAATAAACATAGTATATTCATAATTAATTAATTAATTAATTATATTGATCTTCAAAAAAAAAGGTGTGATCCTTTTTGTCTACATATATATTTTGGTAGGAATACTTTAAATTGATAATTATAATACTTGTAACTGCGTATATTAAAGTATTTCAATTCATCTTTCATATTTAATAAATTACGTTTTGATTGAACTGTAAACATCTGCATTGCATTGTGTGATTTTGCAAGAAATTCTATAGAGTGTTACTGGGTTTGTTGTAAAATTAGCAAATTCGTCAAATTGAATATAAATTTTGCTTTTTTATTTAGCAAAAGCTCACAAAAAGTTATACGCTGTGGCATTTTCAAAAATTGCTTTCTTAATATTGTTCTGCAGAATGTTCGCTCAAAAATGGATAACATTCAGATTGGCCAGTTGAAATTGATGACGAGTATAATACGGGAGATTGTATAGACAAGGAGAAGCTATACGTATATGTTATAACATTACCCTGCATGGTAAAGCGTTTAAGACAACTTTACTACGAAAAAACACTCGATTTACGGTTTCCATATGAACTTAAAGACAACGAATTGCCATCAGCGGCGATATGCTTATGCCATGTAACGAAAATGTTCCATTTTTGTAACGATTGATAACTAACGATGAAAAATGGGTTGCATGCAAAATAATGTAAATCAAAATATAACAAGAACAATGAACCAAACGCAAATATCTGAAGTTGATATACTCATTAAAAAAAAGGCTATGTTATCAGTTTAGGTGGGGATTATTGTACAAATGAATTATTGAAATTTTACTATCGACCTAAACGATCTATTGTATTCAAATGTGTTCATTTATCCACTAACTAAACTGAATAAAACAATTTTTAAAAAATGATCAGAATTGTCAAATCGGAAAGGTATCATGATCCAGCAGGAGTGTGTTCGTGACTATAGCTATATATATATATATATATATTTAACAATAGTCTACTAAAATAAATAGTTTTCTTTACGAACGACTTTTGTAAACATTTTCGTTTTTAACATTTACATTTAGTAAAATTTCCAAGGAACAACTTGACGTCAACATTTTTTAATATCGACATTAATTTTTCCGTTATAAAAATGACAACACTGTTTGAGTTTACTCAATTTTTAGTGAACATTAGGTGGGGGTTGCAGTGGGGGTAAATTTAACGATCACAAAATGTTTGTCTCCAAAAACGTAAGAGGGGTCGGTCATATATTTTTACCTCCTAAAATTATTCGTTTCAAAGTTGTTTCCAAAAAAACTGGAATTTTATAATATCCTCCCCTGCCCCTACCTTAAAAACCCCTGAATGGGAGGCAAGATACTTTATTAAAAAT
Organism: Bibio marci; assembly: GCA_910594885.2. Lineage (NCBI taxonomy): Eukaryota > Metazoa > Arthropoda > Insecta > Diptera > Bibionidae > Bibio > Bibio marci. Next base: position 59,436,101 of record OU343114.1, read on the forward strand.
TTTAGTTTTTGATACCCTTCCAAATAAATATATCAGTTATTTGAAGTTTGCGTTTCAGTTGGGTATGTTTCATTGTCAGTTTGATATGAAAACATTTTTCTGTATTTTTCATACTAACAATTTCTCAACTAACTTTTATCATTCTTCGTTTATGAAATCAAAAAGTGAATTTCCTTAAAATTATTGTGGTGGATGAAATTCTGAGATTAACGATTCCACTCATAATAATTATAATTGAATTAATAAAGCAACTATCAAAACATAAATCCAGACCCATTGGTGAATTTGTAAAGCATACCCCAGTAAAGCGACGGGTATTATTACAGGTGATGACCTTGCTTAACTCTTAGTAATCAACCGATATAGTCCACTTCGTTGATGTACGAAAAAGGATCTAAATAGTGATCTGATTCAATATTCTCCGAAATATTTATATATAAGATACAAAATATATATCGGCGGATAGTGATTACGTCTTTTCTTTGTAATCCATTTATGTTATAAACAAACAAGTACCTACTATACTCGAGCACTTGTGTAAGTAAATGATTTAGTCAAGTACCATTTTAACATTTTTCTTTATATGAAATATAATTTTAATTTTTGATTAAATGATTTACGTATTCGTACACAATCTTAAATAAAATTTATTATAACTTATCAGAATATAATGGAAATACTTATTTTATATTAAATCAGAAAGTTACATAAGAACATCAATTTATCAATATACAAAAAAATATTGGGTGGGCAACAAAAACATTGCCGTTTTCAAAATTCAAATACAGTTGGCTTTTGATAAATTTTGAAATTTGTTCACGCATTGGAAATATCAAAACATATTTTTTTTATAATCCGTATATCGGTACTTCAACTTTCATTCTGTAAAAAATAATTTTATTGATCTGTTGTGTATTTTTCTTTTAGTTTTAGTTGAAATTGGGAAATCAAACTGAGCATTTTCGTCATATTTAATAGGTGCAGTGAATGGTGGCAAAGCCTTAAAAGAACGACAGTGTGAAAAATGGTTTACAACATTTCGTCGTGGAGATATCTCATCTATGCCGACCAAATCAAAGCAATAATCGATGCGAATCATCATAGCACTACACGTGAGATTGCATATACAGAGATTGCATATGGGTTCAACATGAACTTAAAGAAATTCATATAAAGACAACGAATTGCTATCCGCGGCGATATGCTTATGCCATGTAACGAAAATGTTCTATTTTTGAAACGATTTATAAGTGGTGATGAAAAACGGAGCGTATGCAACAATGTCAATTGAAAAAGATCATGGAACAAGAAAGGTAAAGCTAATACCCATCAAAGAAGGTTATATGTATTATCAGTATAGTGGGGTTACAGAGGTATTGTATATTTTAAACTTTTATCACGCAACCAAACGATCAATTGTGATGTGTACATACAACAACTAAACAAATTGAACAATGCAATTCAATAAAAGCGACCAGAATTGACAAATCGAAAAGGTGTTGTGACACCGCAAGGCCACACACACGTTTGATCACTCGTGAAAAATTATTGGAGCTTGGTTGGGAACTGTTGCCACATCCACCATATAGTTCGGTTCAGTTGATGACAAAGGACTAAAAGTTCATTAAAAAAAAATGGCCATATATTTGTTGCCGATCTAATATTTATGTCTTATTTCAAATGCAATTCATAAAATATTATCTCATTCATTATTTTGATATTTATTTGATATTCTATTCTTTTGTTTGAATATAATTCTACTTATATTTATAAATAAAATTTTTTTCTCCAATAATTTTATACAAAAGATTTTCGCTTGTTCAACTTTATTGACCTGTAAATTCAATGAATTATATTTTGTATTCTCAATCATTTGTATATTTTTATATACGTTTTGTGTAACTACATTTTATATAAATACATGAATAGAGGTATAGAGAAGGGTAGACCCGGCAGCCATGGCAATATTTCGGGTCATATCTTAGTGACTTTGTTATAAAATTGTAAAGGGTATATGTGAAAGGTGTGTTCTTGGGATACATTTTATAGGAGAACATTTTCGTAATTATTATTTATAATTAATAACTAAAGAATTATTTTCATGGTTAATGTTGTTTTGAATGACTAAATTCATTTTCAAAGAAATATCGCGAAATTTCTAATTGTAAGAATACAATTTTTATTTATATGTGATTTAAGTCAGCCGGTGTGTCAGTTTGATCGGGTCTACACTACCATGTACTATAAATATATATATATATATATATAGATATAGTACATAAATTGTATAACTTTTATGAGATTTTCCGGTTTAATTCACAAAAGCAAGAGAGAATGATATCGGTAACTTCCTGTATAAATCTAACCATAACTAGAACGTATACAATATATTCTATTATGTAGCATATCACACATGGAATGTGTGTATAATAAGTTATATAGATAGCATTTCGTTAATAAATTATTAACGAGTTATATAACTAACTGTGCTGCTTACTACATTGGAATTATTAAAATATCAATAATAATATATATATTGTATTTGCTTCATTTGTGTATATATATAGATTATATACTATCCCAACTGGCATCAGAACGTCGAGTTAACGTTGATAATTTCTGACAATTATTCAAAATCTGCACAACTTTGATTTGTATTAATTTGGCCATACAAATATGACAAATATGGTTCGGTTTATATATTAATTAATGTCACCACACGGTTTTTACCATCAAATATGACATTGTTAAGTTCTACTTATATATATTGCAATCATATAATAGCGTTTAGAAAATATAAATAGTTAATAATATGAAATTAACCATAAATGTCTATCTCATAATTTTGTAAACATCTCATAAATAAAACAATGTTAAATGAAAGATGATGAAAGATGATAATAAATAATATAAAATTACATATCGTAAATTATTTTTAAAATTGAAGATTTGTGTGTGGAAATGAACAATGAAATCAATTTTACTGATAAATATCTATGAAATAATGAGAACAATATAATACCAGAAATCGGGTATAATTACACTTTACCGAATTGCATTTATATAAACTTTAAAACATATCTTAGTCTCATCCCATCACCTGCACTCACACGCAGAGCTACTATGTTGACTATATACAATATAGATCATATGTAAATGGAAAATCTCTTGGTCAAATTGAATATAAATTAACACAAGCACTCAAATGCAATTTGAAGGAATTCGGTTAACATATGATCAAGTTTTGATATTTAGTTTCGAGATGAATATCGTAAATATATAAATTTTCAAAGCACTTCTAAGGAATGGATCTTGTAATCGCATTTTAAATATGAAGATATCCAATATCATTCATATGCTACAGTATAATATGCAGTTTCGTGTAATCAGTAGAACTGGTTCCATCAAAGCATTGTTACATCCATATTCAATGCAAATTGACCCATTCATCAGATATCTTTTCAAATAAATAATTTTACTTAATTTTATTATATAACAAATGACCAATTTATTAGGTTTTTTCACACAAAATTTAAACAAAATTTTTACCATTAATCTGAGAAAATATCTTAAAAAATTTCAAAATTCCAATTAGTTTTAAATTAAATAAATTAATTTTAGGGTCGAAGTTACGAAAACTGACATTTTGGAATCTCCGAAAGCTCTAAATATTATATTTCAAGAATACCATATATGAACAATACTATTCGTTATAGTGGAGGACTACATATAAGTTGCTTACTCAGACATACGCCAAGTCATGCCGCCGTAATAGTGTCACTCAGTCTGCAGCATAACATTGCATCTAATATTCCAATCTAGTTGGTAAATTACTACGTACGTGAGTATATACATCTATTTTCCAATTGTCCTGCCTTTATGTATCGATAGATGCTTCATTAATTCAATATTATATTCTTATGAGTGGATTTGCATATAGCGATGTGTGCGGAGATATTGTTAGTATCTGAATAGCGTCCAATACCATATTTTCAAAGAAATTCAAAAACGAACAAATATTAATTTTAATTGAGTAATTTTTTTTGGTATCAAAATTCGGCAGTTTATGGAAAATGAACTATTTGGATTATTTATATTTTTAAATACCTTGCTTTTAGAAAAGGTATAGCAGAAACTCAACAATTGCTTGCATTATGGTATGGTTATCAATCGCTATTGCAGAGCAAGTCATATATTACTCCAAGTGGAGCTTATGACATATACTAAACATTCATTACAGACAAGATGGTAAATTACTCCGGCATGGGAGCATATAATAATTCACCAATTGTGTACTGTAATTAACGATAGATAGATGTTTTCATAATTCTATTATTTTTATATGGGTGATTAGTCCATAGAAATGTGTGTGTGTAGACATTGTTAACCTTTCAGTAGCGTCCAACACAATATTTTCAAAGATATCCGTTTTTCTTTTTATTCCAAAAATGAACAAATGGTTAAAAAATTAAAATGAATACCGAAAAATTTCCTATGTAAATACTGGAATTGAATTCGCTATATTTCATTAATGAGTAATAATCATGAGCTCTATCCCACGGCGCTACTGAGTGATGACTGTATGACATGTAAAATGGTGGTTTAGAAAATTAAATTGCAATGATTTTAATGTCAATGAAAAAGCTGGACAGCCGAAAAAGTTCAACAACAACGCATTGCATGTATTATTGGAAAATTCAGCCAAAACGCTGAAAGAGCTTGGAGACGATCAGCAGTTACTGAAACAGGTGTTTCGAAAAGTTTACATGTCATGAGAAAGAGCCAAAAGAAGGAAATGCGAATAGACACAACATCGTGTTGTCTTTGCTTGCCAAAATAAAAAATAACAAGTTTTTGTGGCAAATTCTAAATGGCAATGGAAAGCAGATTTACTTTGACAATATACTAAAAGAAAAAGTCATGCGTAGACCCAGGGGAAATAACCACAACATTCACAATCAGAAAGTATTGACTCTGTATTTGGTGGGATCAGCAAGGAATGGTGTATCATGTGTTTCTAAAACCAAAAGAAACTGTTACTGCTAAAGTCTATCAACGTCAATTGCTACAAAAACTAACAGTAACGAGTAATAACAAGTGTAAATTACTCCTTTTGGATGAAAACGATCGCATTGCAAGACCTGTTGAAGATACATTGTGCACTGTTGAAGCCCGAATGGGAAGTACTGCCGAAAGCAGCGTATAGTCACTAAACATATAGCACCTTCTAATTATAATTTGTTTATATCGATTCATGAATATTATATATATACACAAATTATTATATTGACTTTGAGCTATTATTTATTTGGATCAATTTTTGTATATTTTTAGTATATGATTTAATTTTATAATTATTAAGTTATTATATAGAATTTTTATTGCACTATACCTATAATATTTTATCCATAATATTACAATATATTGTATCATATAATATATAGCATACATTAGATTAGATTATATAGTAGATATTTTAAATTTTAATGTACGTATAACCATTTGTATATGATCACTATAATACATATACTATAGTTATAATACTATACTGCATATATTGCTATTAGATTGGATTAGTCTAATTACATATTTGAATAGTTATTTCATAAATTGCAAATTTATATGTATATACAGACAGTCGTATGTGTATGCAACTTGTGCATACATATATACGAGTAACAATTGTTTACTATACCATTTAATGTAATCTCGTTTCATAAAGGCCTTTTGTATTTCATATAGTGTATAGAGTGTAGGTTACAAAGAAATAAACAAACAGAGTTTTTATGGGATCGTACGCTGCCGCCAGAGTATAAGAATTTGAGATGAATATAGGAGAATGTTTGGGATTATAGTTATGATAATTTTGTGTTAAAATTATGTTTCTGTTGTATGGAATTCTGTACGTTTGATTTAGTTTGTGCAAAATAATAGTTATACGCATATGTGCATATGGATTTAATATTAAATTAATGGAATTCATGCATAGAGATAGACTTTATGCAACTAATATATATACATATACTACTGTATAATTTTCATATTTATTATATAGATATACATATAATATGGGATACATATATTACAATATATATAGATTTATATTATGTTCTATGAGGTTCAATGCATTAATTTAATACATTGTAATGTTTTAAGATATGATTTATACATAAATGGAAATTCAGTTTGATATGATAAAAATATATATTATTAGTATTACCGCACAGACAACAAAATGTTTCACAGATAGATGAGTACAGACAAAGAACAATGACAAATGGTTTGTGGATCTATACACTCCCACTCAAAAGTATAAATGAAAAAATATATAGCCTTCGATGATAGATGTACGTGTGAGTGGCACTATTACGGGAGGATGACATTTAGCTTATATAATATATGTTTAAGTTTTCCACCCGTATGCAGTGTAATTGGTAGCGCAACGAAACAGTCTACGAATGGTGGTATCATATATAAAAAACAAAATATTTATAATGCCTCCCTAATAATATAATATATCATTTATATCATAAATTGAAACATATATTTTCCAAGCGAAAGCAGCCACCAGCCAGACATATGTCACAGTGTTTTCACTAGAAATGTTATAATAAAAACTTTTGAGAATAAAACATTGATGTAATTTCTTTCAAAAATGTTTTATAAAAGCTCTGTTTGGGATTATCCAGACTTATTTAGTGAGCTCCATTGTGGTAGTACAAGTACACAGAAACAATACCATCAACAGGTTAGCCAAAAGAAGTGACTACTGCAGAAATTATCACCAACATCAATGATTTCTATTCAACCATATGCCTAGTAACAATTTGTCCGTACTTTGTTAAATGAGGAAAATTTCTGTGGAAAAAATCCAAATATTTTCCATGTAAAAGATATATTGAAATTTGTCCAAATAATGTCCATAGATTTGCCACTTAATATAATAGTATTTTATTTAAGGTCAATTGAAATCTTTGGATTGTCAGGATAATATGTCCAACATATATCCGTGCGGTATTGTATTCATAATTTATTTCACCAATTATCCAAGACAGTAGTTCAAATTTTGTATATTTCGCTTATCTATATATATAATCCTCACTCTTTTTAATTTATTACCATAATTTTTAAAACAACCAGTAACACAAAACGATATATTTCCTTTGTAATGGATTTCCATGGATTTTATCAGTGGCTTTTTTTTCTTGTTTATTACAAAAAAAATGCACAATCGATGCATTTTAGCCATCGTTCAGCATCTTCATTCCGTGCTCATAGAACTTCTGATCTATCGGTAAAATCTGAATCAAACCGAAATTTAGCATTATCGTCATAAGAAAAGTTATTCTGCTAATACGGACAATTCACTGGTATTACTTGCCAAATTTGTATGGGTATTCTGTGGAATAATAGCAACGAGAAATACTTCTAAGGAGAATTAGTAGAAATTATCATCGGAAAAATACGGATAATCCAAGGACATTTTTTATAAAAATCCATGGACAGAGTCATCATATAAAATTCTAGCGGACATCCGTAAGAAATCCATTGATATTTCCTCGGATTGAAACTACGGACTACTAATTATAATGCGGATATTTTGCGGCCACAAAATACGGACAGTGTTACTAGGGATGTTAAAGGCAGCAAAGGAAGTCGTTTTTGTATCGTCTTATCATCGGTTATGAAAAATGGATTTATTTTTGTAAACCAAAACTGTACATTGGACAGATCCAGGTCAACCATTAAAATCGATTTCAAACCAAAAGGATGTGATATATTATGAATTGTAAAAAGCCTATTCAAATTATCACTGGTTACCAGATGTTGTTCCATCAGATTACCACTGGTTCAGTTCGATGGCACATATCAATAATTAATGGTTATTATGTAGCCAAATTTGTGTGAGATTAATTTTAACGAATTATATGATTTCAACAATACACGACTAGCCATACACTACTGCTCTGCGATTCAATAGATTTATTTAAAACCAAATTCAATCATTCAACCAATTTCAAGGAATGATCCTGTGATTTGACCTTTGAATTAATTATCTGTGGATGTTAAAAGTCACTTCTTTACGCTAATAAACAAAGCCCGTTTTTGAAATTTATGACAGATTTAACACTGCGGATTACAAAACAATGATATCATAATTTTTACAAACACTGACATATTTTTATAAAACAGTTTTACGTCTTTATCCAAATTAAAATTAATTAAAATATAAAATTGTGTACAATTAAATAATAAGACAGGCAAAAAAAACACATGGCTGTTTTCTAAATTAGGCTCATTTTAGTATGGTAAATATTTATTTTTATCTATAATCTTATTGGGTTGGCAACTAAGTGTATGCACTGATACATATTCGGCACACAAATTGAAAATCTAAACAGGCAATTTCGTCATATTTTGTTTTTTGCTTCTTTAGCTCACAACAAGCTGCGTGTTTGATGGTGAAGCATTAAAAAGGTGATATAGTGCGTCAAAATTGGTTTGCTAAATTTCGTTCTGGTGAGTTTTTCCTTCAAAGTTGATGACGATCAAATCAAAGCAATAACCGATGCGAAAAAAACTATTAAACTTAAAGAAATTCACTTACCACAACACATTGCCATCTACGATTAGCTTATGAAATGTAACAAAAATTAATCAGTTTAGAAATGATTGAATGGCGACGAAAAATGGGTTGCATATAATATAATGTCTAAATCAAAAAAGATCGTGAAGCAAGCAAGATTAATCAGCACAAAAAGCATTCCAAATTAATTTTGATACTCTTTAAAATGTCGATTGTGTTATCACTTTGATGGAACTACAAAGTAATTGTCTATTTTGAACTTTTATTATGCAATCAAATTATCAATTCAGATATGTACGGTAGTGGACTCAATCTCTGTAAGTGTCCCATTGACAGACATTTTTATATTTAATCTTATCCCGCTGGATTGCTTACTTACTTACTCCATGGCATTACAACCCGCTGGTGCGGTTTTAGCTTTCTCCAACACATTCCTCCAACCTAACCAATCTGCAGCTAATGTCTTCCAATCCCGCATTTTAAGGATCTTAATATCAATAATTTATCCAGAATGAATTTGCTCTTTTAATTGCAGCGATGCAATCTGCGGTTGTCAATTACCAAAATACTGTCACATTTATTAAATTAATATAATTATCCAAAGTGAAAGATTCTTTAACGTGGCAGGGATTAGGACCACTACTTTAATAATTATATTTTATTATTTATTATTAACGTTCATAGAATTTTCTTAATTTATATAAAATAATAAATGTTGTATTTTAGTTACTTTGTTATTGTTTAAATGATCAATTATCGTTCATGGTATGTCAATAACGATGATGATGTTAAAACGCAATTGGTTCAGTTTTTTTTGTAGATATAAGGACCAGAAGTTCTATAAGATGAACAAGGTATCTTTAATTTGCAATATTGAGTTTTGTTTTCATACAAAAAAACACAATCACTTGTTTGCCAAACCAATATAATATTAAAAAGTCCCATGACTTGTAACTTGAACCATTACGAAATTACACACACACACACACACACACACACAAAATAAAAGATTATACATTTATACTTATATGAAAGTTATATTATATAATTTGTTATAATAATAATAATACAAAAAGTTTCATGACAAAATCAGTCCAATGAAACATTTAAATTTTAAATACAATTCATATAATAACGATAACAATAACATTGAAAAAAATTACATTAAACAATATACAAATTTTCTTGTCTTTTCCTGTATTTATATTAAGAATAAAACTCATCAAAATTAGCATAATTCACAAAATAAACAATAAACAAAGTTAGTATATATAGTGAAATTTTTCTTATGAAAAAGTTTTCAAATCACCGGAGGGTGCTTATTTAATTTTACAATGTTCACAAATAGGTATACGATATACATTGTACAACTGCAATATTTATACATATATACAGTAGAGTCTCTTCTTTCTCCTAGAATACTGATGTTCATCAGGTCCAATACGATTAATTTTATGTTTCATTGCTGAAGAACACAGCTTTCCAATCAAGCAACAATCCAATTTATGTATTTTTCACAAGAGCCTTGGCTTTTTTTTCATTGTAACAGCCTTGACAACTGCTCTTTTGAGTACCCTGATGACGGTATGATGGGGTACTTGGTTATTAGATGCTCTATTAACAATTTTTGTTGCTTCTGTAGCGTTAGTGACAGATCTTCCTTCAATTAATTTAACAGCGAACTGTTGTTGCTTATCTTTCAATTTATATTTTCAACTTCCTTTTGACAAATTTTAATTTTTGTGCAATTCTTGTGTAACTTTGCAACGTGAGGTTTTACGAACTAATTAATAATTAATAATAAGCTTATTCATGCGTTTAAATATTTTGCAGCACAACATGCTGACGGTTATGACGTACTACTGTATATGCGATTATATATAATAGCTATTTGTAGCACTTAATATACAATGTACGTTATATTTATATGAATAAGAAACGATTTTGTGGAGATAAGTGAGTAAGTTTAAAAAATTCAAAAGATAAATTTACATTTTTACAAAGTTGTAACGTCAATATAACTCACAAACACACACACACACACATATACTTACATATACACTTGCCACCATATACACAATGAAAAATGATTGCTTAATAATTTATTCAGCAATAAAATTATTGAAAATATAATGTAATAATTCATAAATATACTTTGCAATTTTACATAATATTGTAGAATTAAATATTTAATTATGCAAAATTTATTAATTAATCATTTTATATGTACAAAATTTAAATACTGGCCTATAAACACAAATTGTTATTTATTTTTATTTAATTAAATTTAAATTGTTATCACTGTTTTACTATATATATTTTGTACAGGGGCTCTTGAATTTAGATCTGCGTTTGGTTAATCCATAAATATATAATAAAATTTCTTGTTAAGTCAGTTTTGCATGAAAATTATTGGTACCCCTCCAAACAAAAGATGTCGCATCGATCGTTGTTTATTTATTTAATTAATTTATTGGTTTGGGAAAAGTTTGGAAAAATTTGAAAACACTTTTATCGATATATTTGGATGCAATGACGCAATGTTTAATAAACCGTAGTTTCTTTTTGGAAAATTGTATATTTTAGTATCCATTCATCAGGTTTTTTATTTCAATAAATCTAATTTGGAGTCTATAATCTTTGACATATAGGCCATCGCCATCAATTTATTAAAAATATGTACAAATAACACTCAATCGCGGAACGGGTTTATTTACAATTCACAAATATTTGCGAATTTAAATATAACTTAAAGCTAATTGTTCTAACTATGACCTAAGCGGAACTCAATTGTTTAATAATGTATATATTATATAGTTCAATTGTTCTGGTAATTTATATTTTAATTCCTGCTTTTTTGCGCCACTGAGGCTTTGCATAATTTGTTACAAATACATTATCTTTTACCCATCTAATAATTTACGAATATAAGAGTATATGTGTCAATCTTTGTTTATCTGGAGAAAATTTCAGTTAAATAATTTTAAAACATACTTTTGCACCTTTTATCGAAATACTTATTTATATAGTGAAGTTGCTGTATCTCTGGCCATAGATAATATTTATACTAAATCACAACAAGCTAAAATTGTTATTGCGGGAGATAGATTTTTTACCATTCATAACTCTCAATAAATACCTCATACAAACCAATTTAATTTATCGCACGACCGAAATATTCTCTCCATTGAATGGAATGAATTATTTATTAGACCAACCGACATGTATTCGGTATTCCACGAATCAACAAAACAGTTTGATAGATTTATTCATCCACACCACATAAAAATAACTTTTTTTCAGCTGGAAATTCATTTTATTGAAAAATAAAATATTGATTTCATCAAAAGATTAAAAACAAAATAATTTCAAAATATTTGTGATCACTAATCTAATTCAATAAAATCTAATTTCGCTCAAACTTCCTCTATTCTCCCAATTATTAACGAAAATATGAATTTACATTAAAGAAAGCTATTTCTATCTATCTATCTAACTGGTCCAACCGACTAGTTATTGATCAATTGGCATTATTTTTATACTTTCGGCAATTATGATTAGCAAACTACCGATCAATAATGTAATTAGTGATTGCCATAAATGTTTTATAGAGTACTATAGTTCTAATGAATAACCTTACCGATAATGCTGGTGAAAGTGTTATGATTTGACGATTCACACGTTGTTTCATTAGATATCGCTGAAGATTTTGATAGGCCAGACCCAAAAAAAAAGCATTACTATTCGAGATTCACGATTTTGGAGTGGGGACTCAGTTTTGAAATTGTCGGACCATGATACTTCTATCAATCATGCGATTTAATTATTATTATGGGAAAAACTATAAATCTATAGATAAATTTAACTCTTCTAGAACAAAACCATAAATATTGACCCAATAATTTTTTAAAACACTGTTATCATTATCAGTCATTATCAGAAAAATTAATATAGCACTATCATAAAAAAAGAAGATTGTCGTATGGCATTTTTAGGAAGATCGAAACCGTTTCTAAATTCTGAAAATTTAGCTCTTATTTATAAAGCTTTTTACTAGATCAGCACATTGGGCGAGTCCTCTAATTATATAAAAAAATTTATAAATCGAATACAAAAATATGCAATTTCACTAATTAATAATTAATCGATTATATATTCTATAAATTAATTAGACCACCAACGAACGGTAGCTCGTAGGTATTATCATCATATAACTGGTCTCTTGATATCATAAAGTTACGCCTAATGTTTTTTGTTATAATTAACTTAGTTCGTGAATATCACATACATAAAATATGAGTTTTTGTATTCAATGTATACAACACATTAAAGGGCCATCCCTTTGTGATTTCTTTCGGGCTCACATACAAAATAATTCGAGGCTCTCTACAAAATCGTTCTAGCTTGAGAAACGAGCTTAAAAAAAATATTTTTAAACATGAATTTAATATACAGTGAGTATTGCTGGAGGTGAGGCAGGTGTGAGGATGTTTATTTGTACCCCTGCAAACTTTTGAGCTCCCTCACCAGTGAATTCAATTGATTTGAATTAAAAACTTAATGGCTAAATAACTTTTGTAGCAGCTTTTATGAACCAATATTTTAATATTCTTAAACTCATTCGAAATTAACCTGTTAGATTTTAGGAATAAAATGAAGTAGTGGATGTTATTATATCAGAAATTGCTATGTTAAATGATGCTTGTTTATTTCAATCATAATTGTCGTTGTACATTGAAACAGGAAATATTATTTACATTTGATGAGCGTATTTTATCTTTAGTTTAAATGGAAATTAAAACGATTCGGGGGAGTAGTCGTCCGTATAATGGCTAAGCTATTTACATAATTTTTAATAATTAAATTATAGGTGAGCTAATATAAATTACCATCAATCATTGTTTTTAGTTTAATTTCAATTAATTTGGTTTAATTTCTAATTTGCATTTATTTTTTAAAGTTTTTTCTTTATTAGTTCGTAATTATTTTTATTAAAAGTATAATGCAGCATATGTGTATTTATATTAAATATCATATATTCTGTGATTTTAATATACTTTTAAATTATCATATAAACAATTTATAGAACAATAAATACGTTAAAATTTGTTTTGAAAATTATTTTGAGTACTGACAACTAGTAGTGACCTATAATATGCTGGCAAAAAAGATCTTAGAAATGTTCTAGAATCGGGATATGTTCATTCCAAAATTGCTAGAGAGAACCTATATTAATAAAATTAATATAAAAATTGTTAACATTAAAATAAAATACAAAATACAATATTGATGTAAACTGACAGATCACAGAATCAAATTAAAATATAAAATATATTTGATTTATCTTTTTTCTTTATCATCTTAAAACACATTATATAGATTAAAAAAAAAAAAGAATGTGTAGACTTTTTCTCACAAAGGCAGCATTTATTTTCAGATTACAAATAAAAATGTATATACTTTCTTTAATATATATGGGAAAAGAAGCTTTATTTTCATATATATGTTTCGTCATAATACACTTTTCATACGCGTATGTGTACTTTTATACACATATTAAAATACTGTAACTAAATCCCTGCAAGAAATCATGGAACTGGTTTCGCGTAAGAGTGTTATAGTTCTAAAACTAGTAGAAAATGAAAATAAAATAAGTATTACTAAACGAATGCTAAGAAGAACCAGTTTGAATGTACTGACACAAAAATATATAAGACAAAAGATATAAAAAAATTATTTTGTTAACTTTTAAATACATACGAGAAAAAACTAATTATTGTTTGTATTACACTGCTTACATGTGAACTAGTTTCACAACTATATGATACATAACCTAATCCCGCAAGCAGCTTAATAGCTAAGTTACCACAATAGTTTAGTAATTATGATATCTGGGCTGCAGTTCAGACTTTATTTTTTATTTTATATTATTGATTTTATTGTTTTCCAATATACCGAATGTCTCATTTTGAAATCCCCAACCATATATTTCGCAAGAGCAAATCCAAATGAAAAAAAGTTCAAAGGTTTCGAAGGGGGACTTCTAATGGTGACCTGTAATTTAACCTTTAAGGTCATTTGAAGGTAAAGCAAATTAATTTCCAATGATTTCAAAAATAAATGTTATCTTCTCAATTGCATTGGAGCAGTGGATGGAAAATATGTTTCTATATGGCTTCCAGCTCAAGTGAATCGACATTTTTTAATTATATAAATCCTTTCCTTTTGGTATTATTTAGCTGGCTCCTACTGAGGGTTTAATATAGTTTTACCATGATATTGATTAAAATTTTATAGATAAGAAATTTTAAATATATCGTAAATTAATATATTATAATTTTGTGTACAGGACTTTTATATGCGAACATATTTGGAAAACAGTTATTTGTTGGTAAAATTGCCGCACAGCTTTTCCATTAAAACAAAATTTAATGAAAGCATATTAAGGAATATGTTTATCACTGGACAACATTATAATTTTCGGTTACCATAGAAAATGCTTTTGGTTTATTAGAGGCTGTATGGTGAGTTCTTTAGATAACTGTACAATGTCCACCCAAAAATGTAGAAATATATTCTGAGACATTATTTTAATTTATGGTATATACAACTATAGTGTTGCTTAATTTTATTAATATTAATTAAACCAGTTGGCAATACATCAATATACTGTTCACCAGATTACATTCATATAGAAGACAACTATTTGAATACTATTCCTGGTAGGTGAAACTATGTCATGCTGGTATGTTATAATTATGCTTGAATTTCGTAAGGTGGAAAGAAAGAATAAATTCTATTTTAGGTGCATCCAATAAATAATCAAACGAATACGTTTTCATTTATCAAAATGTATTTTGAAATGGAAATTAGTTGTTGTTAGTGTTAGCTATTAGATGTGTAATTGAAAATACCTTTGCATTGTGGACGATTACGCTGACTTTATATATACACCCATACATTGCATATATGATTTGAGATTTTTTGACAGGTAGTTTTAGCACTTATGTTGAGATAAACTACAACATTACAATATAGTTTGTGGTGACATGATAACGAAAGATTAAATAGAAAAAACACAATAATAAATAAGAATACAAATTTACAAAATTAATCATTAATTAGTTTTGAAATTATATAGGATTTCGTTTTAATACATGATTCATTAATTACAATCACACAAGACATGTTACTGCGTAATTTTAAATTATGACATCTATACAATACATTCATTACAGTCAAACTGGTAAATTACTCCGCATCGGAGAATATAACAATTTACCAATTGGTCTGCAATTATTTAACGAAAAATTTTAAGAGTCACTTTTTTCAGCCGACTCGCATTCTTTAAACAATGAATTTATTCTGCGTGTATATCTGTGAGACTCTAAAATATTTGCTGGGATATGTTCAATATAAACAAAAACTTAGTTTTTTTCTAACACTTTACAATGAACATATAAATAGAGTCTAACTCTATAGTCTCTGAATTTTGAAATATTTAAAAAAAATGTATCATATAATCTCTATTTATACTCGTACAGTCGTACCACGTATGTACATTGTATACCCATACTCATACATATACATTTATATGTTATCTTATGATGATGGACAAAAGCATCGCTTCAAAACGTAGATATGAAATTTTCTTTCAATCAAAGAAAAAAATAACGAAACGAGTGAAAATTGTACACGTTACCAATTCACACATATCATACGTATCTCTATTTTATTTGCATTTCTAAAAGATATTATTTAAAGGCATGAGAGTCGTGAATATATTGTATAGGTAGGCTCAAATTCTTAATTATAGATGTATGAAGGGTGAATATTTTAATGGTAATTTTTTTATCTTTTACTCGAGTCTCGAGTCTTGAATACATTTACATATGTGATGTCTGCTGTGGAAACAGCGATATTTTTATCTATGAACTGTCAATAATTTCATTTTTTTATGAAGGAATTGAATGGTAAATGGTTGTGTAATTTAGGAATTAAGTTTTTGTAGTCGTAAAGCCAGCAACTTATATCGTACTTCTAATAAGATAAAAAATATTCCATGCTCCATCATATGTAACCAAAATGATCCCGTTATAGTAACTAAAAACCATTTATCCTGTTTTCTGGATAATTCTCATAAATTTACTGAGCCATTAAAGAGAGTGTCTGTCAAATATTTGATTGAGAAAAAAAATAAGCGCACGTTGCGTGTTTTTTTGTGGGATTTGTTGCCAGTTTTACTGATCAAAACTCCTTTGAATCCACAACAAAGTGTGATGTAATAAATGCAATATTTTCAGGTCAATATTTTAAGGAATGAATTCGAATACACAAATGCTGAATCATTCCAAAATGTAGAATTTTTTCAAAGAAGAAAACGCAACGCCATAAAATAACCAACGATTTCTATGATTATTTAAACATAAGAATTAAATTTGATGAAACCTTTTTAAACACTTTGTATGATTCACTTGGGGTTGCTTACTTGGCAATCACATTGGATCAACAGACCTCCGAGCAGAAATATTTATATTTCTACAATACTATTAGTGTGTATTAGTTCAATCGGATTGGTCCAATCTAAAATGCCATTATTTGTTACATGTATCTGCCACGGCTATTAAATTTGGAATATGTGGCCATATCCATATATGCTAAATATGTATATCCTTTTAAAAATTTATACGCAAATAATATACATATAAAATTTTTATACCCTTCATTATTTCACATATGTACACCTAAAAGTGAAAAATGTTGACATATTTTTAATATTACATTTTTTATATTCGAAAAATATTCTCACATTTAAAGTATAAGGTATTAAATGCATATATGTATACTTCTTCTATCTATTCATAATATAACACATATTTAGTTTGGTAAGGCAACAAAGACAAGACAATACTATTTATGACACATTTTTTTTAATATAAAAACTTGTGTTGTAAGGAATGTTACGAAATATAATAATAATAATAATAATAATAATAAATAATAATGCGGATATTGTTTTATATTTATACATAACATTCTTTTTTGTAGATAATAAAATATAAGTATAAGTTATACAATTTTTTTAAATTTAACCCTATAGAGTTAAACTTAAGGTCGGAAACGCAACGATATGTCAATTGAGATATGAGTTTGTATGAAACCATAGTTAAACTGACCAATTTGATTGAGATAATGAATCGATTTTTTGCATAGTGTTGAAATAAATTATATTGGTGACATTTGAAAGATAATTATCCAAATAAATACTGTAATGGACTCTATTTTGTAATATATTTCCTACATTTTCTTGCAGGCGAGTATAAAGTTACAAAATAAATTTTTAAATTTAATAAAATACAAAAAAATAGCATCATTTTACGTAGATTATTAATTATTGAATCTTTTTATGGTGCAGGCGTTACTTGCTTACTTCAACCTGACCTATGTACAGCTATCGTCTTCCAATTCCAAATTTTTAGGATCTTAATATCACAGATATTTTGACAAACGTTACGCGTCCATGCGTGATACGTGTCCAAGCCATCATTGTTTCTGTTGAATTTCTTCACTTTGGCGTAAACCCGAAATTCTTCTTATCACGATAGTCTTCAATGGTGCTACACATACCATTTATGTTGCTTTCCTGCTGGAAATTTTCCAAATCTGTAATAATCTGTTGATGCATTGTATCCATATACAATTGTTTTACCGCCGTCAGTTCAATTGTTTTCTAATGTAGCTGTATATCAGATATTTTTCAAGTAGAAAATTTGAGATTTGAAAAGCTTTATGGTTATTCTTATTCGTATATTAATTATATTATTAATAATGAAAGACAAATGATACTTACTTACTTACTACATGGCGTTACAACCCGGGTGCGGTTTTAGCCTTCTCCAATACGCTTTTCCAACCTATCCGCAGTTAATGTCTTCCAATCCCGAATTTTAAGGATCTTTATATCATTGTCCTTAAATTTTCGTTGCTTGGGTTGTTGCCGTTTATTCTGTCCGATCCGAGGCCATGTTGTAAAGTTCATAACTGCTTGTTTTTCCGAAGTTGGTAGCTAACCATACGTCCAACCTACTGAATCATTCTGTAAATTCGTAGGGTCATTTAAAGGGGTATATCACCTCTGCCGAAAGCAGTTACCTTGGCGCTGCTGATTCGCCTTTACTGTGTAATCACTGAATTATTAAATCAGTTTTAATCGAGTGCTGCTTTCACACAACACCCGAAAGTAATTCTCATACACAGCAGCCAGATTGTGCGCAATCCGTGGACGCGTTCGGTCGCAACTGGCATTGCAAGTACCCAACATACTAATCCGAAAGACAAATGATACTTACACATAAATAAAAAAGGTTTAAATTAAAATAATTATTTTTGAGTCATACTAATACAATAATATACGACCGAAGAGAACTTTATCAGTTGCCCATAAAAAACAGCTTTGATCTGTTAGTGTTCTAGCTATATAGCGTAGATTAGAAAACATTAAAATATTTATTATCCTGCACTTTCATCAATAATACTTAACCATCCTGTATTTTAAAATGTTTAAAAGTAAATTTAAAGTCTAAAAATGTTAAATATAAAATTATCAAAGAAATATATTCCACATAAAAAAGTTAAATTCATCTCTACTTTTTCGCCTGTGATTAGCAACCATTTTTTTTTTATAATGTATGCTAGAAAAAACTCCATAATATGAAATGTAATTTTTTATATTTACACCAAATATAAAATAATATAAATTTTGATAATATAAATAATTGCTATACTATTAGTTTAAGGGTTAACTAAATAAATATTTTTCATTTACGCGTACATATTTTTCTGTTTGCTCGTTGCCAGTTTATTTATTAGAATGACAAATTGACAATTTCGATAGAAATATTTTATAATAACTGTATACTGTGTGCATATGTAACATAAATTGACAATTTGAAATATACCATAGATTTATTGTTGGTAAAAATTGTCGATTTATTGATGCTATTGATCTTTGTAAAATTTATTTATTGACAGACACTTCAAAGTGTGTCATTAAATAAATATGCAAAATATTGTTTTCTATTTATGTATTATTAAGGGTATTATGATGACAACACATTTCATTGTTAGGCATAGCGTTAATTCAATTTTTACTAATGCGATGACATTGTTATTTGTTAGTGCGGGTACTTCAATTGCCATTCAGTAAAAAATTCATATTGATCGGTTGCAATATATCTAAAAAAAAAAAGAATAAATATTCCGTGCTGTGATATCTTAATATTCTAAGGATATCTCACGGATATTTCAGATTATAAGTACATTCCGGTAAAGTTCAAATAAAATATGCGATACCGCAATGTCACTTTAATATCCCTGTGATATATTTAATGACACAAGTTGAAACACAGGTTCTTCTAACATAATGCGAAAAAATATTTTTAATTAATAAATTTAAATCATTTGTAAAATTAGCTATAACTACATACTTAATTATGTCAATAGTTATGGCAGTATATAATGCCATGCAGTAAGTAAGTAAAATTACGTTAGGCAATTGAGATATTTGCACAGATATTTGTACATGGGTCGCCTTTTGTGTGTTGTGTGTAAAAATTACATGTTTTGTTTGATGACGAAGCCTTAAATAAACAACAGTGTTAAAATTGATTTGTACTAAATTCGTTCTGGTGATTTTTCACTCAAAGATGAACAACATTCAGATGGTACAGTTCCAGTTGATGATGATCAATCCAAAGAAATAATCGATTCGAATCGTCATAGGTCGACAAGTGTGAGATTACAAAGAATATCTATATGCATAACATTTATGTAATGAAAAGCTTTTACAATAACTTCTCTACACAAAAAAACTCATATTTCGATTTAAAAAACTTCAATTAACACAACGCATAGATATTTGCATGTAAAACAGAACAAAAATGCTCCATTTTTGTAACTATTGAAAAATGGATTACATATAATTCTGTAAATTAAAAAAAGATTGTGAAAGCTAGCAAAATGAACCTGTGTAAACTATATCCAAACGCCAAACAGACTATTCAACACATGAAGGTTATGGTATCAGTTTGGTGAAATTACAAAGAAAATGTCTATTTTGAACTTTTACCACATAACCACATATTCACCACATTCACAATATAGTCCTAACCTGTTACACCAACAGAATACAATTAATTCCGTTCTTTATCAAATTTGCATATGGTAAAATGCGATATTATAAAGAAAAGATGATTATACGCTGACATCACCAACATATGGACTATACTACATATGGTCACTTCGTGAAATATAATTTGCATTAAATTTTATATGTTCACGTCAACCAGGTTTGAACCACAAATACCTATCTCGTGTATCCACCAGTGCACGTAAGTATAAGAAATGAAATGATATAACGAATTTCTGTTGAATTTATTGTACATTTATACAACGGATAATCTGTCATATATCGTTATACATGCCTCTTATGCCACATTGGAGTGGGTCGACTGTATGGAATAAATAAGTACATGTTTACAATTAAAATTTATATTTCATTTGTTAAATTGTATATTGCATCAGGAATATTTCTAATAATACACAAATGGACTATGTGCTATATAACTGTTACACATACATCATTTATTATACAATATACTCGTACCTATACATTCATCGTATACATATCAGTGTTTCTCAGTCTTTTAGTTACAGTGGGCACTAGCAAAATTCTGGAATATTTACCCAGAACACACCGGTTAAATAAATGTACAGGCCACTGAAATATGGTACTCTTAGAAATTTGTTCAAGGTAGTGATCACTCAGAATTTTGCAGGAATTAATATAATTTATTCGTTTGTAGAATATCAATGAATTGTTTAAATTTGTCACTTTTTCACAATTGAATTGGACTTGGTGCAATTTCAATTATTGCAAGGCGACCATAAGTATGGCCAATAAGACACCAACATTGAATGCCTGCCTTTATGAACAGTAAACAAATGAACCGGTTATTTTAAAAATGTCCTGCTGCTATCATTTATAAAACAATTACATATAACTACTAGGGATTTGAAATACCCACAGGTGAAATGTGAAATTTGCCGAAATATGATGTTATTTTCAAACGTTTTATAATTTGTCTGGAAAATCCATTGATGTTGAACCTAATGTAATATCTTATATTTTAAATTTACATAAAATACAATTCATTTTAAGTAGTTGTAGTACACATTTAATGTGATTGAAAATATTTCCGCCTTTTTTAATGGAATTATAACAAATTATTACAAGTTATCTTAATTAAAATATTTTCCATCATTCGACGGCTTTTTTCCATCTTTCTGATCATATGGCGATACTGTGTCGAAAAAACGATGTCGGATTTGATGCGATCCCAACAACCATCCTTTTTCGCATTTCTTCAACATTTTGAAAATGAGTACCAACCAGACCGTTATTTTGGTGAGCACGATGGATGCGAGTGCATTTCCCATTCGAGTTCCAACAGGGTGTGTTTCACGGCCTTTGCACCATGTGGCTGTGCGCCTGTTACTATTGCTATTGCTATAAACGTCTACAGTAATTGTTTCATTTGGTTTATTACACTTTTCATCTCAAGTCACGATGCTCCACAGAAAACTCTGCGTTTTAGCAAATAAAGTGCGACATTGTATCAGTTCTGGAATTCTGATTCACTAATTTTTAGCTTATTTACAAGCTCTTTCTGTATTTGAGTGGAGTCGTAATCGTAAAAACCATTCTTTACATGTTGTAAGTTATGGAGCATGTTCGCCATTATATTCTCGATGCAATCGATGAGTTTTTGGTACACTTTTTTGATGGCGTCAGTAAACTATATTTTATTCACAAATGTTAGAACTTAAAAAAAGTACTAGATCAGACAACTTTTCCATTTAAAAAAGCTTTAAATCTACATGTAAAAAAAGAGGACGAAAATACATGCAAGCTCCTAATAACAATTTCAAAATTATTAATTATTAATAACTTTTTTTTTACCATTATTTAGTATTGTTCCAAATGTTGTTGAACTTTGTAGCCATGAAATTAACGCCCACGAACGTTATCGATAAAAGTTATATCGTCCATGATTCTTAATTCCATTTCAATTGGAAATAATATGTGCATGGGCGTTAAGTTACACACCTCCGATAAATTCATGTTTTTGATTATCATTTTTTTTGAAACGGATCAGCTGAAATATTCTTGCGAAGCCGTACTTGAGAAACACTGACAAAGAGACATAGATATATTAACATATATGTTTCATCATATGCACAATGTATACCTAACGTAGATATATCAGTAATTTATCAGAATTAATAATCGATATTTTATAAATGGAAATATTATTTTAATTGGATTTTATTTTACCTAATTATATATAATGTTATAATTGATTATAAATTATCTAAATATAGCTGTACGCTGTATGTATGATGTTGTGAATATCTTATAATACATCCATCCTTTTTGAGTTATCATCATCATCAATAGTCATTTTATTCCAAATGGAGCTTATATGGTTTCTGCCTAACACTTATTATAATCAGATTTGATAAATTACTCCGAATGGGAGTAATTTGATCTACAATTAATTACATTAATTTTATAGGAAGGATTTGTTTATATGGGTGTGTGCAGACATTTGTTATTATTTGAGTATAGCGCCCAACATCAAATTTCCAAAGAAATGGGTATTTTGCAACAAACATCGCATAGCTTACTAGCACATTAGAAAGAAAGGATATAATATCAAGTCCTCACCTCCTAAATAATATTTATAAATTAGATTTTTTTACATGTGGTATTTGAAATACATCACGAATCGATAATGAATCTTCCAAATTTCATACGTTTTGCTGTAGCAGAACATTGTTTCGCCAGGAGTAAACTATGAAAAATATCGATTGAATAACTCTAACTGTAATAGTATGTAACTAAAAAATCGCATAAAATTCTATCCATAATGTGTCTGTAATAAACACTACAGAAATATTGACATTTCTTAATTAATTTCTATATAATATTTTTAACGTAGGTTTTGGTTGAGGTTAATGTAAGACTTTAGACGTTATACTACAATATAGAGATCCGGAAAACTGATACTCATGGAACGTTCTATAACAGAAAATGTTTAACTCTGGCCCTAGACCCTCACGTAATTTCAATGATATTTCCTACATATAAGTCAACATTGGGATTTTGTGGTGAAGTTTACAGAAAATCGATAATCATTACTACTGCTAAGGCAGCATGACTAACTCATGTGCTGTTCAATTTGAATGAAATTTGGTATGCAAGTTTGAATTACGATTATGCAGAAAAAATACGATCATTTTAATATAGGTGAACTTTACAGATAGTATACTTTATAATTTATAGTAGATCTATTTTCACATTCACTGGCATCCAATAAATTCAGCTGAATTCAGCTCAATTAATATCTTAAAATTTTATTTCGACAGCAGATTTTAAATGTAGATTGCACTATATAACCAAATAAAAGTAATTATTATTATATTTGTTTATCTTGCGAATACGTGCGGTTTAGTATATTTATTTATTCTACAATTTATATTTAATGTTATGTATAACACATTACTAAAAGAATCTATGAGCATTGAACAATGAACATTAAATATGGATACATTTTCTCTATATAAATTATATTATACAGTGAATATCGTATTTTAGCCCTACACGATATAACCAAATATTGCATTCAATTCAATCGGCACACTCATTTAATATAAAAATTAAGGCAGCGTTTTGAGTTAAATTTTAAATATAAAATATATTGTTGGCAATATTGTATTCAATGGAATATATTTATCACTGTCAGTTAAGATCAAAAATATATATTCACTGTATATATTTTAGTTAGATACAAATAACTATGAGCGTGGTATGTGGTATAAATTTTGAAATGTAGGTACTCTTATGTGTATGTAATAATAATAATATATACTAATATATAATGGAAGTTCCATTCAAAATGCTTTAAATTATATGTTTCTATATGGCATTGTATTTCACAAACCTTATGTAATACAATACCTATAAATATATGTATAATTAATGTTTGCATACGTATGTATGCGTATTGCATAGATAGTACATATATATGTAGGGGTAAGAAACATAATTAGCACAACTATAAACTTAAACAATCAATCTTTTTATGTTCGATATCATTCCAATATTAAATGAAAAATAACCGCAGATTTTGTGCATTCCTGATTACCTACAATTTATATACATAACAAAAAAAATAAAAACTAGAGCTTCACTTCCTCCTCCATGCGTACTGCGTGTCCAAACCATCTCAATCTATTAATTTTGCTGTATAAAAACTGTCAACTATTATATTTCACTTGTGGAAGTTTCGCTTCGATTGGTTGTCAATTCATTTGTATAAAAATAAATAAACTGTTTACAGGTAGACTTCTCAGTGTTTTAATATGGAACGCCAAAAAAGTGTTATGATTTCATAAATAATGTTAAAATAATATAGATATCGTCATATATGATCTTGGTTTGCCGGCAAATAAAAGTTAGTGTAAACGGTTAATTCAGTAGGAAAGATTAGAATATTATGCAAAACTTTTGGAACAACAAATTGCTAGATTTAAATAGTGCGAATTGATGGGACATCTAGTCAAACTGAGCTGGTCTTAAAAATTCCTTACCCATATACAGCACATCACCTGAGAGTGAATGAGGAAAGTTTAAAATGCAATAAATCATAATCATATTCAAGTGAATATAATTTAAAACCTTAAATAGTGTATTAGTTGTACTGCGTGTTCATATTCAAGACAAGATTGAAATACAGAGAGAAGATTTTTTAGAAACAAATCGGGCCTTACCTGAATTGTTGCATCCCAATGAAATTTTGCCAGGTTGGAGTATATTCATCAAAGCAGAAAACCCGAATTTGAAGAGGGTAACCGCAGTCACCTAAAGGATTATAAAAAAAGGCATTCATTATATTCACTTAATTTTTTTGTGATTTTCTCCACCACCTAGAAAAATTTCAGAAAATGGTGTTGGGTAGTTATATATGTACTATATTGTGGGTGTTATGTATGATTATATAACATTAGATATATGAGAATTTACTTTAAATTAAATTAATGAAATTCTGCGTTCGTATATTGTATTTATTTTGTATTTGTAATCGAATTAGGATGACCAGAATATAAATAAAAAATCATTTTTAAAATGTTTATTAAAATTATTTTGATTGTTTTCTTATAAACTGGTGTGAAACTCTTTCTTAAAAATTGTTTTTATTATAGTAATTCCCTCATTTAGCTGTTTATAAGCACATTCAATTATTAATGAACCGAACCACTTACGTCTACAAAAATTATTGTTAATTGCCTTGAATCGATCCAATAACGGATAATTTATTTATTTCCATTGATGACTGCTATTAAATGGAAAACAAATCAAACAATAGAGTAATGTACGGGTACGTTAGGATGGGACACGTCTCTGGTCACCCTGGTCGAATCGATTGCATGAATAAATAAATTATGTATTGCATAGCAATAAATTTGGTTTATTTTATTGCACAAGTATATGTATAAATAGTACCATATACATATATGAATATGCAAGCTCAAACATGATTATATAATAAATATGTGCGTATTGAAATTGTAGTTATAGCTATATAAACACTCTGTCCGAGAAATAACCGAAACGACTTTCTAATATATGGATCTTGTAACGTAAACATGAATAAATTATCAGAGCTTCATTTCTTTCAGTGTAAGCCAAATTATAACGCATTAAGTGACTGTAGTTTTTGTGCGTTGGTCGAAAAATTAATATAAAAACAAGGAACCAATATTAAAGTTTGTTTTAAAAAGTGGTAAAAATGGTACTCAAACGTATAATTTGCATTGCAATCGCTTATGGTGAAAATTTAGTGTTAAAGGCACAAGTTTTTAAATTGCATAAATGATTCCCAGAAGGCAGAGAAACTATAAGTGATGCTTAACGTCCAGATCGACCATCTGAAGCATTTTACTGAAGAAAACATTAAAAAAATGCATGATTTCGTGAAAATTTCTAAGAAATCTTCAGAGAGATTCATAGAAATGGAGCTTGGAATACCGAAAACAATAATTCATCGAATTTTGACTGGTCTACGATAGATGAATTCAAAATTTGTTCCACATCAATTAAATGATGA
Organism: Bibio marci; assembly: GCA_910594885.2. Taxonomy (NCBI): domain Eukaryota; kingdom Metazoa; phylum Arthropoda; class Insecta; order Diptera; family Bibionidae; genus Bibio; species Bibio marci. The sequence continues at coordinate 59,462,918 of OU343114.1, forward strand.
TCGAGAATTGCACCGAATTGAACTAATAATCATATTTTTTGCGTAACCATTCACCATAGTCACTTAATTTAACTCCCCAATTTTGCAAAAATTATTTAATTGCTTACTGTTTTCTTAATCCATTACGGTTATTTTTCTGACAGCGGGTGTATTTAAATTAAATAATAAATTTAGAACAGATAATAATAAAATGAAAAATAAATAACTGAAATTTATGGATTAAAAAAATGTACTATTAATATTTTCTGCTACTTCAACAAAAAACATTATCAAACAAATGAAATTTGTGCAAACATTTCAAAAAATGTTTATAATATCAATAATTCGTTTTAATAAAATACATATTTGATTAATCAAATTTATAGATTTATTTATTTCGATTGTGTATTTTAAATCGATTGTGTGTTATCAAAATATGTGTTATAAAAACAAGTTCCTTTCGCGTAACTTATCCATTACAATTAAATATAAAATTTGAAGCTGAAGGCTATACCTTTAGCTTCGCCATTGAGGAATATAAACCCTACATCGGAACGTTCTGTGTGAATAACGACGCTAATGTCATTGAAAGTAAAAACCCTATAGCAGGCCAAACATAGGAACAAAACTACAATATAACTAAACTATGCTGCTTCGAACAAAATAAGTGAAAATCAAAGTAAAAATGTCTTGACAATATAGGCGGAGACGGGAGCTAATTCATTTCCCAAACCATTGGGAATAACGACGATCTTTGACGGATTTTAATGCATGTGTTTGTGTGTTGGCGCGCTAAAAAAATTATTTTTCGCTTGTGGGTAGGCACGAACAGTCTCGATATAAACAAGACTTCTGTTAGTGTTTTTGGTTCAATGAACGCTGCTTAAATCAATTATTACCTATAATGATCTTTTAATCGAAAAGTGTGTAAAATGGTCCAAAATGTGACGTGCAACGTTGCCCGTTGTGGGTTGAGTATTTCAATTTAATTTGTAAACTCTATGGAACCATGTACTTTTCGTAAGAGGAAATTACGTTATAATATATATTGTACATACGTAATGAATAATGTGTATTCATTTTGAAGGTATACCCTGAAAAAAAAAGTATACGGATCCAATTAAAGAATTGTATAATTGTTTTGATGAATATTATTCATTTTTTAAACGTGTTCTGTTTAATAACTTATTATTCTGCGTATTAGTTAATTAATGATCGCGAATTCATTCATTCAATATACAAGTACATTAAGATAATTTTTAAAAATTAAAAATATTAATGAATTATTCATTGAAACAATGAAAAATGAGCTTATAAAATAAACGTTACTCATTGAAATTATATACAAATTTATTTTCAGTGTAGATTAGCAAAATTAAACTATTAAGTAATCTTAACTATAACATTGAAATAAAATAAACAAAATTAATTCAATTAAAAAAATGTCCATTTACATCTTTTAATTTGTAATATCGATTTACACAAAACATCCACTTTTTTAAGCATATTCCTTTTAGTAATAGTATAATAAAAATAGCAATAAAAGTAGTACAAGAACCAAATGTAAGTTCGAAAATGGTATTTGTTTATTTAACTAATGGTAATAATATATGAATGGATAAAAATAAATATATAAATTATATGAGATACACAATGAGTCAATTAATTTTTAAGACATATTCACTAGATTTCGGTCTATAGTGGCACACCAACATTGGATTATTAAAATAATGCGTTCATTGCATTATTCGATAGCATGAAGACCGCATTAGCCTAAAAGAATTTCTTCCAACTATGTACAAATAATTACATGTGTGATTATAAATTAAATGTTATGTGTTAATTCAGTGTGACGGCCAGAATTCGTAGTATTAATCCAGAATATAGAGATGAAAACAGCTGATTTTTGGCAAAAAATAACGCCTGTGTATTCGACTGATGTAGAAATCTGCAACTTCTCTTTATTCCCAACAATAGAAATGAAGTTAAAATTGTGTTATTATGATAATGCTTTAACCATACAAACAACTTCGACCCGTATACATTTGCAGATAATTTTACGAAGTGAACTGCAGGAATAGGTATTAAAATCATTACTAAACCAGTGTATTGATGCAGAAAGGCTTGAAATTCATTTCATAAATATTCTGTCTTAAAAACTCGTTGACAAAATGTCTATTTAGTTTAGAAATAAAATTTATTTCTATAAATAAGTAAATTTAGTTTTTCTGAAAAATTCTATATCATTAATTATATGGTAAGAAAACTTATTTAAACTCTTTAATTAAGTGCACGTATATACATTAAGAATAATTAATTATTATTCGAGTGTATTATTAAGTATATATTTTAAACTTCACAATCACTTCAATGCGATCCATTACGCTGTTTCTAGTTCAAGTATAATATATTATTATATTAGAAAGTTTCAGTCGATTACAAAATAGGGATTACTGTGCCACATTTCAAATTGCTAAAAGCAATGTAAAAATTTGTGATTATCCCATAACGCATCACAACCGGGAAACCGTATCAAAACTAAAAAGAATTATCCGTGGATGCAAAGCAATGTATGGTAGAATTCATTATGAGCATCTGAAATCTGGTGAAACTTTTCTGTTAAACTAATGTGTCGACAAAAAATTTATTGAAATTTAATGTTCAATTAAAAAGACAAATAAAAATTACTTTATTGCATTGTCCCCTCCGTAAAAGATATCGTTTTTGGGGTAACACAGTGTCACTCTTTTATCTACCTAACATTTCAACCTAGTTGGTAAACTATTCATATATATTACAAATTGCTGATCACTAATGTTTTTATAAATGATTTTTAATTCAATATTTTCATAGAGGTGTTAAAGGGTTAAGTATGGAGATTACGTTGATCCAGAAATGGTAATTCTATTTACTTTGTCATTTTCAATCCAGAAAAATACTGATACTTTTTACTCATGTCATTACCGAAATTGAATTTTAAACCTCCTAATTGAATTAGCGGGCAAAAAAAAAACAAGCATATCTCTATAAGATTCGATCCTATAAATTCTTGAAATTTTTGGTTCAGAACAGCTGTGAGACCAATTACCAAAAAGGAATTTTCGTTTGTTATTTACTCCCTTCACAGAAAGTTGTCTTTTAAATTTGCATGAGAGATAGAAGATAAGTTTGGATATTAAGTTTTTTGGTGAAGCGGTAAAGTGGATTGGACGAAGCATAGGAGTAGAATTTTGAGGATATGTAAGCGGTTAGACGTAGTAATAGAAGTATATGGGAAATGGGAGAAGTTGTAGAATCTGAAAAACAGATATGAGATTAAGTTAAATCAAAGGTAGTATTTTTTGGATGGAATTTGTGGTGGAAGTTAGAGGCGAGGCGATGTAGCAATAAAGGAATACAATGAAGTGAGGTTGGTTTATGTGAAAATAGAAGTGTGTGTGTTTTACATAGTCATTCATATAAATTAAAAAAACTTTCGTGAAATTTATCTTATTGTATCATTACGTTTTAAGTTTGTATATGTGCTATAATATAAATTGCAATTTGTTAGAACATATATAGGAAAATTTTCTTTTATTCAAAAGGATTATATGGAATTATATAAAATAAAAAATAACATCTCCTATTTAATTACATAAAATTTTCTTGCAAAATATTTCTCAGAATTATCATAACATGGAAATACTAACATTATAAGCTATTCGTAATTTATCATTGCAAATATGATATTTTGATATGTATTATTTACATGAAAATACAAACAATACAACTCATATTTTACTTTATCTATTCGAATATATAATTATAATACAAAGAGTATTCGTAACATACCTGTGTGTTGAAATAAAATAATCATCTATTATATGTTGTTAACGTAATAATATTCTGACTGCGATAATATATAAATATTTATAATTTCATAAAATTATCATATATTTATTCGAAACAAAATTATATATACACCGTCCGGGCGAAAAATAACCGGAATGGATTAAGAAAAAGGAAATAATTTATTTATTCGTAATATTCTCCCTCAAATGAAATATATGTATACCTCGATCCTCACGTACAACGTACAACCAGTGTATCAAATGTTGTTTTTATGTTGTTGATTGGAATGTTGTTGGATATATTATGGCGGTCGTTGTCTTCAATTAATGCAAAACCATTTCCTTTCAATGTCAACTGAAGTTTTGGACATAGAAAATAGTCACATAGAAATTGTGGCACAATACATACATTATTTTGCAATAATCGCCAAACTTACTGACTCTCGATATCCACGACAAACACGATGAACACGATGCATACGGCTTAGCTAACGCTTTGTATTACCTTGGTATGTGGTAATAATACAAAGCATTATCTGTTGTGTATTGGGAACAAATTCTTTGTGACTGAGGATACCTTAGGAACAGTAACAACAAATGAGTACTTATTATTTTGTAAGTAATATTATGAGGGTACATCATCTGGTGATTTATGCGAGTGGGACTAGACGTCAAAAAAATGTTTACTCACATATGGACTTTCATTGTTATGTTGACAAATCACTTGATCGTGATGGTTTTAATAACCCATATAGTACAGGACTTCCTTCTGATCCTAACAGATATGCACGGTATATAATCTGCTTATACCATACAAATATTAAGCTTTGTCGTTGATGTTGATGTGACTCATCTTTGATTTGCATTGTATTTTTTTTCCCTTTGGATTACCGTAATAAATTTGCTCTTCATCTTCAGTAACCATTTCACTTATTGATTTTTATGTTTTCCATCTGACATTCATTTAATTCATGTGGCACCCAACAATTTTTCCCTTGAATCTGAATTTTATATGGTTTTTAAACGATGTCATATATATTGCTGGTTGGGTAACATTTAATTATTCTGCCAATTCTTATTGTGACATCCAGCAGAATGCTTCCAATTATTAATCTTCAAATTATTTTTGGTTGATCTGGTGAAAATGACAATTTTGTTTTCGACCGTGCATGTGTACCTCCACAAGAAAACGATGACTATCGCAACAGTAATTTTCTATGAAAAAAGTAATTGTAAAACTGCCCACAGTTTACTTCTTCAATTTTCAAAATTTTTCAGTCTTCACAAGATAAAATATATTATTTCACTGATTTTGAAAGATGGCGAATAGTATAAATAGTCGGTTTACAATATATAAATCAATCAGCAGCAGATTAATTTTCGGACAGAGCATGCGTATCTATCTATTTATAATACAAAAATCTATAGCGATAGTTATACAGAATAATTTGGAATAACAAAATAAAATATATAATAAATAAACATCGTTATTATTATGGACGAGGTATCTATTTTATATAGAATATTTTTTCCAGATTAAGTATTGTATAAAATTATATAATCGCTATCGTTAGATTGTGAGTACGTCTATCTAGCTACCTATCTAAAAAGTGAATATTTATAAGTTCTGCTTATTTTTTTTTGCTATGCAGTTTCTGTATGTTTGTTATCATTTATTTAGTTATTTATTATATTCTCTTTGAATTGAAATTACATAATATAAAATTTATATACGTTTTTACTTACACGTATATTATTACATAATACATATGTCTATTGTATAAACTATATGTACCCTCTGTACCAAAAATAATGACAGGACAAAATCCAATGCATTAAGTGATTGGATTTTTTGTGCATCTGTCGAAAAATGTATAACGAACGATGAATCAATATTAAATTTTATTTTAACATTGGTGAAATTGCTACGCAAACGTAGGATTTGTTTAAAATCCAGTGTGATGATAATTGCATGTCAAAAGAAGTACAAGCATTTAGATGGCATATAAACGATTTGCAGAAGGTAAATAATCAATCAATTAAAGCAATTACTTTAAAAAAACATTGAAAAAGTGCGTGATTTCGTGAACATTTCTAGAAAAAAATTAGTCTTCGAAAGATTTGTTCCACATCAATTAAATACGATGTTCAAAAATTACACAGAATGTAACGTGTTCGAGGTGAAGTAAATTTCACCTAAAAACTATATTATAAGTGATGACGAAACATTGTGTTGCCCTTGCGAACCAAAGACTAAGTGTTAATAAAGTGCTGTATGATGTCAAAAATCTAAACAATGTTATTTTGTTTCATGATTATACACAATGAATTTGTTACACGTGGTTCACCGGTTAATAGTAAATATTACCTTGATGTTTTAAAGCGTTTGGTAAGTCGTATTCGTCCTAAATATCGAGACCCAAAAAGTTTAAGATTATTGCATGAAAATGCAACTTCACATCGTTCAACAATTATCACTGATTTTTTAACTAAAAACAATATATTTTTTGCTTAATTATTCACTATATTCAAATGATTAAGCTCTGTCTCCCTGCGATCACTTTTTAATTCCTAAACTTCATTTGGTTATGAAAAGCAATCGTTTTGCATCAGTTGACGACGTTCAAAAGACAACGACAATGTCATTTGATGCACTTGTTGTGTGTACAAATAGATGTATTTCGGTTGAGGAAGAATTTTTCGTAAAAATAAATTGATTTTTGTCAAAATTAATTAATGTTTTGTGTTTTTATTTTATCCAATCTCATTTTAATTGAGACAGAGGGTGTATAAATAATGACATAATAAAGTTATATGTATACTTAACTTAACTTACTATTCTATACATGGAGATATATAGAATAATTTGAAAAAATATGACATAATTTCATATTTTTATTTTTTTACTTTTGATTCTTTTAATGAAATGAAAATATATGTTCTCTATGTGAATTTCAAAATAAGTATATGCTCAAATACTTTACATCATATATGAAAAATAATAAATCTATTTTGAAAAAAAGTATCTATGCTCTATAATAACTAAAGTATGTACGTATTTTATTTACAATATAACTAACGAAATGATAGTATAATATAAACTATAAAATAAATAAAGCACATAAGTAGTAAAGTTGTTATGTTGACTATGTTTTTTTCAAATTATACAAATTTTTATTTATAACAAAATATAATTTGATATTTTATGAAAATTGAAAATGATATACGTACGTTCATGAAGATAATAGTATGCATGTATGAAATGAATACTAGTTTATAGTTTGTATTTTTTTATACAGGATGTTCGCCGGGATAGGTTTACTATACTATATTTTAGTATAACTTCATGGAAAATGAAAAGAAAATTGGTTTAATGCTGATAAATGTTTCATTGAAAGTAGGGAATTATGTATGGAATGAAGACAATGTTAGCTAAATGCGAAAATGTTCGCTTCTATTAGACTAAGAAATGGCTGGCTCTTTTTACAACATATTTTAACACATTTTCATTAATTTCAAACGGTATTTCAATATTTTAGACACGAATATTTTATTTGAGTTGTGAAAGTGTTTCTACTTTGTTTGGTACAAACATTACTCTTTACAAAAAACAGTTCGACTCTGTTAAATCAGACGATCGTAGTTGTAGTGGCCAATCGACATTTCCACCATTTCTTGAGATAATCAGTAATTCTATTGTAACATTGGTTGTATGTGAAGTTGCACCACATATTCATCAACCCGAAAACATCCAATTCTAGTGTCAAAAAGTAATCAATCAACGTTCTCCAGTAATAGTAATCGTTACGCGAAGTACATCTTGAAAAAAGTATGGGTGATGATTCCTCCATATCACAAAGGTGTGATGAATAATGACCTGAACCGACTATTTTGTTAATTAACGTATGCATTTAAGTGGAATCACTCATATTATGGGTTTTTTATGAAAATTACGGGTATCATGAGCTAGCTGTAACAACATATTGGCATATGTACTTGTACGGCATAGTAAAGCTATAGTGTCAATTGAATTTTATATGGATTAAATAATGCAAATAATTATGCATTTATTTCCCACAAAGTTGTTGTCTTAAGTTCAATTTCTTGAGCACCGTGTCATTGAGATGAATGGACTGTTGTGGACCCTTTTTTTTAAAGACAGCAGAAATGTTTTCAGTTGATGTTCTGGTACGTTAAGTTGCGGCTCAGGTTTATGCTTATCTACCACTACGTCTCTTTTTTCAAAATCTTTAACTAAACGATAAATATAGTCCGTCGGCCAGACAATGTAGTGCATCCTGCCGGAGAAAACTTTGTATTTGATTATGTATATACGCCGTTTTATTGTTATTACTGTTCGATTTAATAAAAAATATTAGTTGACATAACAACTTTATGAGGTACCAGTTTAATTATTGCAATAAATGAAGCTTTTGTAAATCGAAAAGTCTTCCCTTCCATGATTCACAAATATATATATATATGCTGAATATGCTTTGCGTTGGCTTACGTTGCCGGTACGAATGAGACAAGTTTTATTGACTTAAACCATCTAAAACACAATGCTTGCATGAGACGTGTACTAGAATTTCCCCGGTTTTAATTAGATTTGCATGGTGGACTCACATTTATACCGATTAAACACTATATCGTAACTTCAGGTCATTCTTCGGATTCAACTGGTCAAGGGTACGAACCAGAATGAATACAAACAACAAAAACCAAAAGTTAGAAGTCGACTCAAATGCTTCAAGGCACACAAGGAGAGTACATGTAACACATTTTTTTTTCTCAGGAATACAAATAACTCAAATACTAAAATTCAAAAAATACTTGAATTGGAAGCTATTTGTGCTTTAGATGTCTCATATGTTAGAGGCCAGAATGACATTCCAGCAGCAGAAGAATTCTAATCTTTGACTTACAATTAGTTAATTTACATAATGGCGAGGACACAGACGAGGTCCCTAGTTAGGCAACAATGAAGCTGATTGACTATTAACACAAAAATAGCTAAAAAAACTGATGCTTGAATGTGATGACACAACAATTATGGGAACAAGCAAAAATATCAACAAAAGAAGTAAGTTTATTATATTACAGTAATAATAATTTAAAATTTGGAAAACAAAGGCAAAGTGTGCACTTTTATAAATGCAACTATACGATTGGGAAGACTATTGCGAGTAAGCTTAGCAACTGGCATAATGGGCATAAATAATGGGATAGGGACACATTACTAAGTTGTCGTGACGATGGAGCATATGATAAAAGCAAGAGTTGTCTATGAAAAAGAAAATAACAACAAGAAAGATTGCATGGCAAAACATGGCTTAGAAAAGTTAAGAACCACGCAGCTAGATACGAATACAATAAGTTAATGAAACGATTAATTGGGATGCCTATAGAAAAGACCTTGCTGCCTTCAATAAAGAAATAATAAAATGATAAAGAGCACAAATGTTAATAGACCTGATTAATTAAACTCAATGATGGTTCGATGATCTAAGATATATTTCGGATTCTTCTACAGACTCGTTTTACAAAAAAATCTGTCGGTGAAGGAAAATGAAAAGATCTGTGAATATATGGTTCGACATGAGTGGGATTCACAGTTGCTAAAGCAGATGCTATAAAGGTTACTCTCTTGTTCAACAGAGTTTATCTGTATATGCTTAAAAATATTAAAAGCTGACTTCATTTTTGTTTACCATATATCCTCAAGAAATGAAAGTTTGTGTAAGTTTAGTGTTGATCCCTAATGCAGGATACACCCCAGTGGATCAAGTTAAATCGTACCGACCCATCAGATTTTCTTTATTTATATGCTTAAGGTGATATGTAAAACCAATTGGAACAACATATCAGATAAAGTGTTTTAAACACACTATATTCCCGAATAGAATGCATTTTGTGACTCAGAGGGGAAGTCTACAGTTTCAGTAGTGCGCCATGATATCCAGGCAGTCTCATTAAAGTATATAGAGGATATTTTCTACAACGCAACCAAAACTTCAGCTTAAAATTTATTAAAAAAGCGGAGGTATTTTTAACTGGAGGGGCGAAATTTAAAAAATTTAAAAAATTTAAAACTATGGGATAAGCTGATAACAAAACTATAATAGTTATACTGCCCGGAACAATAATTACATTGGTGGGTTGACGCTCTAGACATCACAAGAAAATGGTGTCAAAAAAAAAAAAAATGTATGGTATTCAGTCATTCACCAGAAGTAGGAAGAATAATATTGCAGACTTAAAAATAGGTAGAACGTTTTAGTTAATTTATTTGAAATTTTAAAATATATTATTACCAAATATTCGGAATATAAGAATATAGTTCCTATAGTTTTTCAACTATCACTTTCAAACTGCACATAGTCGCCCCACAGGACATCGTTCCCACAATCAATTGCCAAACAATAATTATTCAGCATTATTCTAGTACGATGGAAGTACATATAGTTTGTGAAATAGTGTAGGCTGACTACCCACAATACCTATATAATATATTGTATGGTTTTCAATATATTCGGTTTAATTTGTTTACAAACACAAATTTTCTCGAAAAATTTAAATATTTATTGATTTTAAACATTTTTTGTTATAATAATTTTTTTACGTGTTTTTATTTATACAATTTGTGTCTATTAAAATAATATGACAATGAAATGAATTCAATGTACAGAAAATCAACCTATATTTTAACAATTTTATTATACATTATTAAATATTTGTTTAATGTATACGAATAAGTGCGGGTGGATTCAAAATTGTTACACTACTTCAATAACGAAATCATTTTAAATTATGTGAACCCTTTGTTTACACTGAAATTTGCGTTTATTTGAGAATGCAACATTTCAATAGGTTTGCAATTATGTTTAGATGAGGATAGTTTATTAATATATTATCATTCTTATCTGGATAATTCGTCGCAATAGCTTTGTGTAGCTTTGGACACTAATACTCTCTGAATAAACTTTCAAGAAAATTGTTTCAATTCACCTTTTGATTTTATAAACGATTAAATAGTAATTCAGTTGAATCAATTTTCAGTATGAAAAATGCTGGAAAATTGTTCGCATGTGCTAATACGTATGGAATTGAATATGCAACGTCAGAATTAAATGTCATTACCAACAGCTTAAGAAAATAGGCTTCATCTTCTAAACATGTCAACTTTGCAGGCTTGTATGCATTATTTATTCTGAGTGAATTTGTTAAATGGTAAAATTGATTGATAATACAAAATTAAATGTGAACATTAATAAAAAATTCGGTATGAAAAATAAATTCTTATATTTTAATCTTCATGACCAAAGATTTCTGGGTTAACCGAAAAGATAAATTTTTGATCTTCTCTCGTATACAAATACATATATATATAATAATGTATGTGTGTGTGTCGTGCTATGGCCTATACCAATTTTATTTATATATGGATGGTGAAGTTAAAGTATATATTGGCAAATTTCCAAACTAATCAAGAAATTTTAAATTCTGCAGATGTTATATTTAATCAGAGTTTATAAATAAAAGGAAATGAAGAATATACAATATATAGTTAGAGTTACAAAATATATAAAATATTGACAAAAATCTGTGTCTAAATAATTTTTATTGAAATATTTTAAACTGAATTATTTATTTATTATTTTATCTATTACGTTTTTATAGATATAATATAAAAGAATGTTAAATGTCACGATTTTTATTTATTAAATGTTGAAAATTATTGCAATAAACTGTTATGGATTTTATGGGAAGATCAAAGTATTGTATATTGAATTGATTTCGTGTCTTATATTTTCTATTATAAAATTGTTGTCAATTCAATAACATTCACAATATAAATGCTTTTGTTTACGAACATATGTTGTTTCGATGCATTAATCTGAGCTATCATAAATCTAGATTTTGCACATATCTTTTTAAGTCGTATTATAAAAAAAAACACATTAAAACCTAGGTGCTGTTTTAGTCTTCTCCAATCTGACCTATCAGCAGTCAATGTCTTCCAACCCAGAATTTTAATGATCTCCATATCACAGTTCACTGCACTTCTAGCCATTTGGCCGTTGGACTTTGGGCTCTCGTTCTATCTTCTGGATTACCATTCAACAGTTTTTTTCGCACACACTCCTTCTCCATACTAATACAATGTCCAAGCTATCTTAATCTATTGATTTTCATTGTTTTGACAATATTTGTTTGACCGTACAACTTGTCTACTTCAAAATTGTATCTTCGCCTGCAACCATTATGTTCTTTTACGGGACCAAATATGTCACGCAGTACCTTTTGTTCAAAAATGCGAAGTAATTGTTCCTGGTTCTGTGTCATGCACCAAACCTCCGATCCATACGTAAATATTGGACCGTTGTAATGTTTTCGATTGGAATTGTTTCTTTAGCCCGTAGTAGCAGATGTTTCCAATTGATACCCTGCTGAATACGGCTTTCCTCTCCAATATCATTTTCCACAATTATCAACTATCCTATAAGTATACGAAATTATTTAGAATTTCAAAATTGTGCTTTACAATATTAACAGTTTGATCTCGAATTCCTGATGTATTCGTTGCCACCATATATTTTCTATTGCCTGCATTCACTTTGAGACGTAGACCCGATGCCTCCTTGTGTAACTATTCGAAAGCATCGTTGACATTATCGTATCATTATTCGACCCATTATGTCTATCTCAGCAGCATACGGTAATAATTTACCCGATTTTGTAATAATTGTGCCTTGTTTTGCAATATTTACGGCCCTAACTGCCATGTCCAGCATAATATTAATTATTAGTGTTAGTGATCAGATAATTTAGCTCGAATTCGTACTTGTGATTTCACATTATCCAATTAAGTCTGTTTTTTCAATTGTGCCGTATCCATTGTTAAGTACAACGTTTTCATTTTTTTTTAACAATTTAATATCAAAATAATATTTCTCCACTTTTGAAGCGTACTAATAATCGTGTAATTTTTGGACGTCTTCATATTTTTGGAATTGATGTGCACAGATTCAATTGGCAAATGATTTGAACAAGTAGTAATCTAATGGAGAAACATCTGGTGAATATATCTGGTGAGTGAACGCATTTGATCTTAATTCTCCTCTCGTTTCTTTGATCGGTTTTGGTCCCAGCAAATACTGAGATAACCAATCCACTACTTTTGAATAATTCGCCAATTTTTTTGTAAGGAAAATGTTCACCATAAGCTACAACAATATTCCAATGACTTTCAGCACCATTTTTCAGTCAAAACCGCCATCTTTATATGCGGTTACAGCAATTAATTAATCAATTACAATTGATTAACTAAATTATAATAATTCAAATTATTTTGGCAGATATAAATATGAAATACTTTAATGTGCGACCCTTTACAAAACTAAGTTTATTATTTCAGCTGAGAAATTTCTTATCGGTCACATTAAAATATATCATAATATAAATATATTATTATTAATGTATATTAGTCTAAAGATATGATGTGGATAAACTATTGGAAAAGCATTAATTTTTCGTTATTATTATCTATTTTATATTCATGCTGAAAATGAACAAATGTGTTGCTGATGAAAGATGACATGCGGTGTTTATCAGATCATTCAATCCGAATAGTTCACCAGGTAGAGAGGCGACTTAAAGAGATCCAAAATAGTATTCTGATTCTATATTCCTCGATTTAAATTCGCAGTCTTAAATTAAAGGTAGTAACATTTGACCACCACTTAATCATTATAAAATAAAACATTCAAAAACACTATAAATATTATTTTATTTCAATTAAATTATTTCACTTAATGAATTCCCGCATATAATTATAATATAATATATTATTTTAGATATTCCAGTCAGTAATGACAACGATTTTTCATTGTTGATAAAAATAAAGGTAAAAACTCTACCCTAGGCACATTATAAGATATAAAAATATATCTACATATTTATATATTACATTATAATAGAATATAAAATATGTATTTGTATACATTATAGAGAAGTGATGTTTTATTCTTATTTTATATTCATATCTATCTATTCAGGAATACAAATAAAAATATATATGCAGCCAGAGAGATGATTTGTGGAGACAAAAATATAAAATTTAAAACACTTAAACATTTTTTACATTTGCAAATCAAAAAAGTATATTTACCTCTGACTGTATTGCATTGTGTATTTTCATATAGACAATAGAGGTACGTATTGTATTATTGTGTGCTCGAATTATGTGGTGCTTTTTCTGTATCATATTGTAAATTATTATATAAAAGTCTAGTTATATAAAATATGAAAAATACGATGTTGATAGAATAGATAAAAATAAAATCATATTGTAACTTTGGCTTGGGGGTAGAAAAAAAAATTATATTATAGAAGATTTTCAAATTTCAGTAAAATAATAGCAATATGTACATAGGAACAAAAAATGAATTTCTATAGCACAGGTATAGAGATGATGGGATGGTATATGTACAAAATTTAGGTATAAGAGGTATATTTACGAGTACCTACAATTCATGACAATATGATGATGATGATGTAGATGTGATATTTATTCAAATTGAAAACGTCATCATAAATAAATTTATGAAAGTTAAAAAAAAATCATATATTTTTTTCTTTATTATTTAAATTATTTTATTTGAATTTCGTAAGAATGATTATAAGAAAATAAAATACTTATTTAAATATAGTGAATAAATCAATTTATAAAAATATTTTAATTACTTATTTGAATAAATTCATATAATCGTAATTAACACGTCGGTTATTACATAGTAGTATTATAACTGGCAGTATATCATCAATTACAATAAGTAATTATCATTTAATATAAATGAAACATTGGAGTTTTGTTATTGAATTCGATAAAAATGCATAAACTTTTAATGGTATTCAAAAATCTATTTGATGATGTTATTTGTTTGAGTATGAGGGGAAAGTGTTTTTGGTTACAGCTGTAGTTCAATTAAATATATTCAAATGACAATCATCATTATTAGTTTCTGTTGGTTTGCAAGGTATCCAATAAAACTTCCATAAAAGTTCGCTATTTTCTGCAATTACAGTTCTGTGCTCACGTGTCTTCGCTGTTGACTTCATTGCAAAGATTCCCTTGTAATATACTGCACAACACTTAAAGTATGACCTATATATTCATCCACACATTTTAATTTGAATATCAATTTTTGTTTTTACTTCGTCCAAAGTTCCACATTACCAATTGTCTCAAAAAACAATTTTGCAATTTTAAGCGAAATGTGAACACAGCCGTAACCGTTCAAGTTTCGCAAGCTTAGAATAAAAAAAATTTGACCATATGCTGCTACCACACTCTTGAGATAGAAGAATTCATCAACGTCCTAAATTATGGTAGCATTTATTTTGAATGAATTACAACTTAACCAACGATACAAAATTATTTAGTTTTTTGATCCAAAGACCAACTTATTTCGATAACTGTTGCAAAAGCTGTACTTTATTTTGCATGTCACACCTGGTATGTAACGCAGCAAAAAAAAGAAACAAAAAAAAAGATGATAGGTAAATTCGAGATCTTCTAGTCAATAGAATAGGCCCCAGCTAATACATCGAGAAGTTGTATTAACGGATTTCATTATACAATCGATAACGTTGTAAAGTAATAGTGCTGATTACCATGCAATCTATTACCAGTTTTTCAATAAATAATAAATTTGTTAACGCTGTTTTACCGTCACTGTAGCAATCAATTTTTAATTAAATAATATATGGGTAAGGTGACTGTGACTAGATGCATGCCTATAACTATTATAACTTAAATCTAAACAAGATAATAAAACCAGTAATTATTTTAAATTTATAGTATGGAATGAAAACATATATTAAAATAGAAATATATAAATTTTTTATAGCTGTTATATTCAAATAAAACCGGTACCACACATTATTTTAATTAATAAAATACAAACTTCCGTGCATTTAAATTTGATCTAATAATATTGTATATACCACAGGTATTGCAATAAAAAATATCAAAAATTTTCTTGTGCAATTTATTGCATTTGTATTCCTCTATAAAATATAATTAAAGATTAACTCAATATAAATTGCATTACGGAAATAAAAATCTACCGATGACTATATACAGGGTCCTAACTAACATTTATATTACCGGAGTTGAGACAGTGATTGATACTATTTATGAATAGCGGCCACAAAAACAAAAATGGTACTATAAAAATGTTGGAATACTATTGCACCATGATTTGTGACTGGAATAGTGAGAGGCATTCAGTATCAGAAACTGCGATTGATACTATAAAGTGACGTAAAACTAAAATGGGAATATTAGAAACAAAACTACAACTATATGAAGTTTGACATACAATAAAAACCTTTCCAAACTATAAAGTACCAGCTACTAATTTTATAGTACCAAATATTTTGTGCTAACTATTTTTTTGGAGAAATTAGAATTTTTGGAAAATAATTTTATTTCACAAAATTGCACAATTAAAAGGTTATATAAAATTATTTAATTAATTATTTTATTATTATTGAATATTTTTTGAAGATAATATTAATTTTTGAAGTATAAATACAATATTTATCAGTAATCAACGAGGGTTTCAAATTTTAAAGTTATCTGAATATTTGAATATTTATTTCTTCTAATAAAATAATGATGTCTTCATAAATAATAAATAAATATATATTTCAGTGATTCCATTGCTAAATTTTGTAGTTTACAATATATTTATAAGTTTTTGTGAATGCAATTATTTCAAGATAGAAAAAATTAGAATTTTATCAACACAAAAATATTAAAATAAAAAATGAAATGACTAAATGAGTACACAACAGCTCCAAAGTTTGTACCGGGTAAATACCAAATATTTGCCTGCTACCAATTTTATTTTGACAACTATTGTGCCAGGTACAGATCAGATTCTTACCAGGTGAAGCTAAATCTTGCTTTCTGTTATTTATTTTAAGTTGTATCGTAAACTCTAATATCTAGGGCGGATAAGAACTTTCTAATATATATTCTAGCTGAGATGTCCACAAACGGTCTGTCTTTCCTTCAAGGGTGTGATGGAACACGTAATTTTAAGTCGACATAATTTTAAGTTTGATTTAGAGCAGGGTTTTCAAAATATATGGCCCTAACTATTATTATTTTTCTGAAGTTTTATCGTTAAAATACCTATAACTTTGAAACTAAGATATACAGAAAGATTATTTTTACTACCGAAATTACCGAAAAAAATTGGTAAGGGTCGTATCTCGTCGAAAACATAGTCCTAAATGAAAAAGTGTTATTTAATAGTAATTTCGACTTAGAATTATGTCTCTCAACACCCTGATAAAGGAAGCACTCTACTCGTGGACACCCTGTGCCATAACCAGAGTCAAAAAAAAAAAGCAAAAACATTTAATAAATTTAATTTGTTTTTAGTAATGGAAATTAAAATCAAATTGACACTAATATATATAGAATACAAGGCTATCAGAAATTTTAACGCTATAGGTGGAATATCGTACCTTATTAAATAAATGTTATTCAGAGTTTATATATAAGTGGCTGAAACTAGTAACATTTTAAAATTTCTAAAGATTATAGTAGTTTTTAACTCTGTAATAAGTAATAGTGTTTTTATGCGGCGCAAATACAAAAATGTATCAAATACTTATAATTATTGCATTTATTTTAATAATTTACGTATTTAATAAATGGGCTACAAGAAATGATGAATTTTTTAAAAAACAAGGCTTACCATATTTGAAACCAATATTATTTTTCGGCAATACAGCATCACTTATATTCCAGAAATATTCGATATATGATTATATGAAAATGTTATACGATTCGCTTCCTAATGAAAAGTAAGTACAATAAATTTTACCTAATTAACTATTTATATATTTAAATAGGTGCATATGGGTGTGTGTGTGTGTAAGTGTACAAATATAGAATACATTTTTTAAATATTATATTATTATAGTAAATATATATATTCTACTATTTAATGCAGAGTTGTTGGTATATTTAATTGCCGTACACCAATTTATTTAATACGTGATCCACAAATTATAAAATCAATATTAAAAAAAGATTTTGATCATTTCGTTAATCGTAAATTTATTCTTGATCGTAAAGTGGATACATTATTAGGTGACACAATATTTTTAATGAAAGATCAAAAATGGCGTGAAATGCGTTCAATGTTAAATATAGCATTTACTGGTAGTAAAATAAAACAAATGCATAATTTTATGGTGGATTGTTCTCACCAAATGGTAAATCATTTAGAACAGTGTCAGTTCAAATGCAACGGCAATCAAAGACAAATATATAAAATGAAAGATATATTTGCCAAATTTACTACAGATTGTATTACAATGTGTGAATTTGGAATTCATATAAATAGTTTTACCAACGAAAATACAGAATTTTACAAAGCTGCAAAAACATTAATTAATTTTACTGCAATAAAATCATATATTAAAATGTTTTTTATTCGTTTTACACCAATTGTAATGAAATTATTGAATATAGAATATTTGGATACAAGTATAAAGAAATTCTTTGGTTCGCTATTCGTTGATATAATGAATTATCATGAAAAAAATAATGTAACTCAATTAAATATAATAAATACTGTAATACAAATTAAAAAAAATACAATGAAAGAAAATGTATCGTTACCTGAAAAATCCAGACAACAATGGACTGACAATGAATTGATAGCCCAATGTTTTATATTATTTATGGGCGGTTTTGACTCAATATCAACTGCACTATCATCCATTGCTTATGAATTGGCAAGGCATTCAGATGTACAATATAAATTATGTGAAGAAATTGATGAAAAAATATTACAACTTGATGGCCAGCAAATTACTTATGATGAAATTCAGGAAATGAAATATTTAAATATGGTAATTACCGAAGGTTTACGTGTTTGGCCGGGAGTATTTATTGAACGAAATTGTGTTAAAGACTATCGATATCAAGATGATACAGTATGCTTTACAATACCAAAGGGTTATCAAATATTAATATCATTACCCGGTTTACATTTTGATTCACAATATTATCCAAATCCTAATGAATTCGATCCCGAAAGATTTAATGATGAAAATAAAAGTAAATATAAATCAACAATTTATTTACCATTTGGTGATGGACCACGAAATTGTATTGGTAAAACATATTTGCTTATTTATTTCAATTGTAATAATTCATCTGTATTATTTTATTTGTTTGATATTAATTTATAGTTTTATTATTTCCTATACTCTAGGTTCAAGATTTGCATTATTAACAATGAAAACAATTTTATTTCATCTTTTATCAAAGTTTACATTTGAAATATGTGAAAAGACAAAAATACCATTGACTATGACAAGTACTCCACTTGGTATTCATCCATTTGGTCTTTATCTGGAATTTAAACCAAGAAATTAATTGAATTATTAATTTTAACTGAAATTATTATAGATTTATTGAAACTAAATTTTTATTTCATAAAATTTTTATGTAATATTAATGAATTTATAATAAAAAAATTAATTAATTAATTAAAATAGTAATTTAAATTTTTTAAAATACAAACAACGTTAAACCACGTTAAACACAGAACATTAACCAAATATAGTCGAAATTTTCGGACACGAAGTTATGCAATTATTCAATATGATGATAAATTATAACATAAACATAATCCAGCATATGTAAAATGTTGGCATACCGTATTTGGAAAAGAAACACAATAGATCTTTCCATATAGAACGAATACTATATTTGAAACATATCTGGCGTAATTTCTGAAGCTAGGCGTTTCAAGGATTTGCACGTAGGGAGACCAAAATGGACCTGCTTTGATTTAACTTATCGGAATTAAATTCCTCCTTATAACAATTATCATCATTGTATTAAGAAATCGCCTTGATTCACTTAAACTACATCGTGATCCAACAATTTTGGAGTGAATTTAATATGCAACTAAATGTGTCACTGTCTCAACATCGACAACGACAGAATGATACTGCAACCTCGAATGGCAACGGTTTTTCCAGAATATATATATTTATAAAGACTTTGGTGAACATATTTAGGTTCCAGATCGGATTGTAAAGAATTGTAAGGATATATCAAACCACTTGGGGAATAAATTGGAGAATAAAGGCAATTAAAGGTAAAACATCATGTTTCAGATAAAATACAAGGTCGCATTTATTAAATTAATATAATTCTCTACATCGAAATATTTCACCGAATGAGTATATTTTGAGTGATGCAGAAACGAAACTGTTACATCTGATCAATTGGGTGTTTTTTTATTAGCATGTGGTGGTGATCTGTTGGTAACTGATGAAATGTACTTAAATTAAAACATGCAATAGTGGAAAATCCACTGGTACGGATGGTATACCATCAAGTACATAGTAACTATACAATAATAATATATTGCTGTAAATAATATCATTAGTTTGTGGGAGGAAAACATTCTTGTGTTGAAGATTATTGTCTATTCTAGCTATATTATAAGATACGTTAATACAACTTCACGTGGTATTAAATATGGGGACTCTTCCATCCATTTGAGAACCTCAATTTTGCCGATAATATTTGCTGAATGACACATACAAGGATTGATTTGCAAAATAAACATTTAACATTGGTGTTTGCGTAATTGAAGCGAAGATCTAAAGTGCCAGCGGTATAAAATTTTATTACTTTTAATATTAACGCGTATGGTTCGGTACACATCACTCACATGAGAACCAGGAACAATTACTTCATATTTTGAACGATCCCCTAACAAAATTGTTAGAGGCGAGGATATACTATAGCTTCGAAATATAGGTAATATGTGCGGGAAACATAATATTACCAAAACAATACACTAAGAATCACGTATTACGTATATGGAGGTTGAAAGTGTGCCAAAAATAACTGTAGGTTATATGTTTCAGAAGGGTGAAGGAGAGTCGCAAGATCTAAGAATAGATGGTTTGATGCAGTAAACGATGATATTAGGATCCTTAATATAGGTTAACGAATTAAATATTTTCCATCAAAATGTCGGACATTAATACATTCAAATATGTTATCTCTACAGAATGTCATATTTATGTTATATGTACGAGTAAGTATCGATTTAGCTATGGATAATATCATAATACATATTATATGTTATAATACAAGTATATTTATTTGCATAAAATGTAATATTTGTAATATATTATAACATTCTATTATATTACATTGTGTACGTACACTATCTCTTCCTGTTATACACATAGAAAGTAATATATGTGCTGACCCATTTCAAATGCATATGTTAATATTTTTATATATTATATGTACTATAACATAATGAAAACATAATATAATATGTATTATAATTATATATATGTAATATATGTATGTTTTGTATAACTTATTATAATGTATAATATTGCAGTGCTTTTCAAACATTTTAGGAAATTGAATTAGTTTCTCTGTTTAATAATATTGACCATCTATTTTATTTTCACTTATATTGGCATTTATTTATAAACAGTAAAACATTTACAAATTATAATGCATTTGCTTTATATGTTCATTACACAAACTTTAATAAATTCATTTGTTTTCAAAATATCTCATGTGTGGATAATGTTAATCTTGTAATTATATTTAAATAATTGATTTCGGCTTCATTGCAATGAAATTTTCAGAGATTAATCATTTAAAATTTGTGTGAATTCTGTGTGAATTCAAAATCATCGGTCGTACGGATGACAATCACCTTATAATAATATACCATATCACCGCTAACAATGCATGTCGTCAGCAGTTAACCAGTTATGTAGAATCTTTATTTTAGTCAAACAAATATTGTTATTACTTTTCCCACATATAATAAGAATACTACTGTTTTAAAATTAGAATTATACAATTAGAAATCTATTCATTTTATTCATTAATATCGTTATCAGTAACACAATATCTTGCTATAAGTTTGCCAATTACATCCCAATTTATAATCAGTAATAACACGCAAAGCGAACGAACGCTATTTTTACGACATACGAAACCCTTTTACTAATAATAAACTAGTTAAAGTAGATCATTTGCATTTAAAGTGAAAAATAATCTGTATTTATAATAAACATATAAATGAACATTTTTATATTGGGTCGCACACTAATAAATTGCATCACTTTTTGCATATATTGTATTCGGCTATTGATGAATTTTTTGACGTATTTTGACCTTAACATATTCGGAATGTTAGATCTCATCGTTTTTTTATTCTGTTAAAAAATTTTGTATCGATTGGTTGTGTATTTTTTGTTTAGTTATTTTTAAAAAATATAGTCGATCGAAATGTGTATTTACGTTATATTTTACTTTTTTGCTTTCACGAAGGAAACAACGCATTACAAGCTCACAAAAAATTATGTGCAGTGTATGGTGACAAATCCTTAAAAAACTACATTGTCAAAACTGCTCAATTTGGTTCTGGTGATCTCTCACTCAATGATGATTAAAAAGTTCAGGCCGTCCAGTTGAAGTTGATTACGAGTATAAAGCAAAGCAATAATCAATGAGAATCGTCATACAATAGCACGTATGTTTGCAGAGAAGCTCAATGTATCTCCTTCATGCATTGTAAAGCGTTTAAAACAAAATGGCTACGAAAAAAGACTGGATATATGAGTTCTACATAAACTTACAGAAATCCACGTAACACACGACAATAACATCTGCGGTTTTCATATGAAACGTAACGAAAATTATACATTTTTGAAATTATTGAAGATTGGTGATCAAAAATGGGTTTTTATATATACCCGAAAAAATCGTAAAACATCATAATGCACCATTAAAAATAACATTTAACAAAACTTATAGTCATCAAAAGAACATGTTATCTGTTTGGTGGGATTACAAAGGTATATAGTACACTTTGAAGGTTTTCCGCCGAGGTACATATTCAACAACTAACCAAACTGAACAATGTATTCAAAAAAAGAGTCCAGAATTGGCAAATAGAAAAGGTGTTGTGTTCCGCCATGACATCGCACAAGTACGCACACACATCTTTATAGTCCTGATAATGTACCATCAGATTATCATGTAATTCGAAGTTTACAAACTTCTTGAATGATATACGACGGGTCAGAAGTTTTATGAGCACGGCATTATGTCAAATAAAAAATAAATAAAGTGATTTCATTCTATCAGAAAATTGTGCCTTTTGTTTTCATTAAAAAAAACGAAATTTATTAGCGTGCAACCCAATTTATTGAATTGAAGCGCTAATGTTCGTGTAAAATTTATATATTATATAAGAGGTAAAATATTCAAGTAACTCGTTTGTATGATAAACAACTCTATTATTTCTGTAAATACCACAAATTATAAAAATTAGCATACATATGTTTTATATCTCTGACAGGAAAAATAGACGTTATTATATTATGTATATTTTATGTATACTATTATCTATAATGCTATATCATTTACGTAGATGGATTTTGAATGTGATTACATAAATGCAACTAAATATATATACAATAACATTAAATATATATTATATCATCTGAGAGAGTTCGAGAATATTTATTAACATATATACTTGTTTATATACTCGTTCTCGTACGTATTCAAATAAATGTAATATATAAAGGATTATATAAATGGACTGTCTCACGGAAAACGGAAATTTTTGAAAATTAAAACAAAAGCTTATTATTTTGGAAATTAATTTTATTCAAAGTAGTTTCCTTCGGCTTCAAGACAACGTAAGATCAACTAACATGTCAAATGAATTTTTAAGTTCATCTGTAGAGATGTTGTTCATGATCACTGAATGGCTTCAATGTCGGCATAACGATGTCCTTTCATCGACAAATGTAATTTGTAGTTAGAAGTCGCAGGGGGCCAAACCAGGTGAATATGGTGTATGATTAAGCACAAATTTGATAATTAGTTCAATTCGTTGCAATTTTCGATCATCATTTAATTGATGTGGAACAAACTTTGAATTCACTCTGCCTTCTGTGAATCATTTATGCCATTTAAAAACTTGTACTATTAACACACAATTTTCTCAAAATTTTTACTAATTTACTCATTATACATTTGAGTAGCATTTTTACCAATTTATAAGAAAAATTTAATGTTGGCTGTTTGTGTTTATATTCATTATTCGACAGATGCTAAAAACACGCTGTCACATTATGCACAATTTCTTTGCTTCTACTGTTGCAACAAACATCATAAAATTATGAGATAACCTTAGTAAACGATCTACGTACTGCGCCACTAACAATAAGAGTTAGTAATTTAAAAGAGTTCCGTTTTCTGTACGACAGACCATTTATTGTGTTATTTATTCATGCATATACGGGTAGATGTATATAATATAATTTAATTTATAGTAATAATAATTAAATGAATTACAATTTTTTTTAACCTAAAAATAAATATAATTGATAATTAATATAATGGATTAAATTATAGAATATTAATATACCCTTTCTATATACAATACATGCGTGGTCAAATTATTATTAATTTTTAAACATTAAATTCAGAAGATTATTAAAATAATAATAAAATAGAATGTACATAATATTACATAATTTGTGAAAATTAGTTATGTAATGAAACAAATTAACTTCACCACGTCATTTTATGAATATATCCTTAATGTTTGAAGTATGTATGTCATCCTAATGACCATGATTGTAGCCATGGCGAAATCAATAAATTACCAGCTTATTTTCATTCGTTTTCATGAAAACTGTGTTTAACTATGTGTATATAGATGATATATATAGTTTCCTGTCCCACCTTGTCATTAAAGTCGCCTAAGATGTATGTAGTATCGCAGCTCTATTTGATATAAATTTTCCATAAAGCATGTAAAGCACATAAAGCATACAGTGGGTTCATGTACATTGATGAGTGTCAAATAGAAAAATTTCATCCTTTCAAGTAGGCTATACTGTATAATGCGTTCATCTATTGGATTAAAATTCATTACTGAGTCCTTTTGTTTAACCATAAACTAAAAATGTTGGTTCCGAACTCTCTTCTTTTATACTACAATCGTTGTCGCTGTAATAAAATGTGTAAGTTTTGCACCCGAAAATCGTGAATTGTAGAAGCTTATAGTGAACATGAATCGTAAAGACAATTTTATGAGTGGTTTCATAGTTACAGAATTGAATACAACCGAAAAGGCTTGAAGACATCGGATTGCAAACATTACTGGATGAAGATGCCTCACAAACCCAAAAACAAATAGCAAAACCTTTGAATATTAATCATATACAACGATTTCTAGACGTTTAAAAGTTATGGGAAAGATTCTTTAGAAAGTGTTGTTAAACCTTGGATTGATAGTGTATATACATTCCGAAGGCGGCATGAAAAAGTAATCCATCCAGAACGCATCAAAAAGTTGTCCATCCCGAATAAATGAAGAGTTCATCCATTCCGAACCCAAGAAAAACTCACCCAATCCGATTCTATGAAAAATACACTTGTTCTGTACACATGAAAAACCCACGCATTCCGAACCCATGAACTACTCATCTAGAGAAGAAGTACTTACCATCAATGACACCTCTGTACAAAAGTAATCTAGAAAGTATTGCAAAAATGGAGAAGTGCTGCCAAGAAGTAAGTAGACAATCATCGATGTTATCATACATACCGCTCCCACTGGGTTATTAAATTAATACATGTATGTATTTTAACTAATTAGATAATTCATATTAATTTTATACGACGTATCACTATACAATTATTATATTATTATTATTATAATAATTATTATTATTATTATAATTGTTATTATTGCAAACATATGTAAGAATATAATTGTCAAAATGTATGTAATTTAATCTTTGCATTTTAAATGAAAATTTGTAATTTTTATTCATGACTAAACAAAATATGTATGATATAATATAATAATTATAGCAAGAAAATGCTGAACCCTACCGTATTTGAATGTTATATCCGCATGTTTTTATATATATGTATATCAACAAGCACCAGTAAACTTATGAGTATAAAACGGTATAATGTATAACATAACATTTATAATGTTTCATTATGATGAAAATAATACTTCATTCAATGTAATAATAACTAACAACGTTTATAATTTATACTTATGCTCGTAAACTTTATTATTGTATACAACAAAACAATGTACGTTTACCACTTTCCATAACATAACATATACATAAATACATATTTTTATGTATTATGTTATGGATGTATAAAATTAATGTAAATTATGTAAAGTACACGGAGTATAAGTTAATTATCATATTATATAAATAAAATAAAGGTGTTTTGTAATACACTTTAATTTCAATGGCGATGTTTATATTTTTCCTTCGTTTTACCATATATTGTTTTCAAGTGAAAAATGCACCTGATCATTTATAATCTTGTATTTTTTTTTTGTATGTATATGTACTTGTACGAGTATATGAATATATTACAAATTTATATATGTATCATAAATATGGGAAATTTGTTCAAAGAACTTCTATGAATATAAAGTATATAAAGGTAATGGTATTTATGTATAGAAAGAAACCTTTCCGAAAAAAAAAATAAATAAATAAACATTATATTTCATTATATTTTATAGGCGATATTAACACATAATAAATATTCAGATCCATTAGTTGATTAAATTGAATATATTTTTAAAATAAATTGTAGTAATGGAATTACGCATATGTCCACTATGGAACGACAATGGCTAGTCGCCCGAATAAGATAAGAACTAAAAAAAAAAAACCTTCGTAGATCTCAACAATGCTATAGATCTTATTTCTGAAACACATTTTACAAACAAAACTCTAATTTATATTATATGATCATATATATAACCAGATATGAGTCGGTCGAAGATGCTGTACAAAAAAACCGTATTAAACATAATGAAATAGTGTACAGAACACCTTCAGGCAAAAAAACAATTATAATAAATGATGTCGCAAGAAATATGATATCTTCCATATAAATATACTACACCTCTCCGAAGCATTTAGCATATATCAAAGACACAGTATACTATATTAAGTTCTTTTATATACGCTATAGGCAGCCACTTCATTGTGGGTGCGGATTACACACACACATTTGAGTTTTATTCAACGGACCAAGCGACACAAATAAAACATTTATTGGAATTTTTATGTTATCAAAGATATAAAAGAAAAGTCGGATGGTTGCTGGATCCAGCTTGAATTTGAGCCCATATATTGTATATCAGTCGTTAATTATAATAACATTATCGGCTGAAGCATATGCAAAAATAAATACCTCAGCCTTTACACAAAACAACATAACAATACATCGATCTGCCGATAAAAAATTTCAGCATAAATGAGGTAAAGCTTATTGCCTGCCTGAAATTAATCCCAATAGGGCTCTTGGTTATGATCAGGTTATGGGTAAAATATTTAAAGGGTTGACGAAAATACTTACATGTACATATTTAACTTCTGTTTTAAACAAGGTGTACTAACGACCACCCATTATATAGACCAATGGAAAATAGACAAAAAATTTAGAAAAAGCAGACACCCTAGTAAAAAGATACCTACCCTGACTTTCAATGGTTCTAACCATATACCATTTGTGTATTTACAGTGAAGAATATAATTGAAACATGGATCATTGACAAACATCGATAACGTTGGGAGAACATGTAAAGATGTAGGCAATATAAATTAGCTCTTATAGGTTTTCTACAAGTATAGAAGGTTGATGATTATTCAGGAAATTCATTTACGCTAAATGAAGGGGTTGACCCTGAAAACGATACTGAAAATGACTAGAAACACTGCTGTGGAGTGCAGGATTACTTTTCATGACGACAACCATCCAGCTCACTTGGTATAGGGAAACGAAGAGTAGCCAAACGACAGTTTGATTCGATATCCGCCGAACCATTTATATATTTATATGTATATTTGTATATGCCAGAACTTCCAATATATTAACTATTTGACGAAAAAAATTCTTAAAATATAAACTAGAGGATTCAAGCTTTTACACTTCATTTATTTGATGAGTTTATATTTTGGGGTTGTAATAAGATATTCATTTTTACAGTGAAACAACACATAACACCTAAACTATAATCGTATAATTCCACCGACGAGTGTTTATATTTATTATAAGCTATAATTATTATTAATCTGATAAATGTATGTGAATTTAATATAAAATTAAGTATGCCCTTTAGAATACTTATATTAAATCATTCGTTCCAAAATTCTTTTTGTCGGAAAAAGGAAATGATTTTATATATAATAAAATATCTGATTTTTTTGTTGTTGAATCAAATTCTTTATATTTGTATGCGCTTAAGGCAATTAAATATCTATTATTTAAATATAAATTCTTACAAATCATATATGGATTAAGTTGAAATATAACAAACATTAACAGACTTTCATTTTCATAAATTTTAATAATACCGTCGTGATACATTTTTCAAACGATCAGGCAATTTTTTTCATTTACAATTTCATTACATATGAAAATAACATGAACAAATTATGTATTCATCAATTTAATATTCTTTTTGATACAATTTCTATATTTAATTTTATTTATTCATTGCATATACATTATTCATATTGAATGAATTGGAATATACGTGTACATTTTTGTTTATATTATTATACAAAATGTTATTAACATATGAACGTATATATAGCGTATTACATGAGACTATACGTATGAAAATAAACTTTTAGGATAGAAATCTCGCATATTTGTTTGGCTATATAATACAATATTTTTGTTGAATATATATACGAGAACATATAGAGTATTTTGAGAAGCGATATGCGAATACAAGTTACACATATATATATAGATAGACACATATGAAGTTAGAGTGTTGACTAAGAATAGAAAAATTTAATATTCTTATGCAATTACATAATTTGAAATATTCACTCATGAATTTTTAAGTTGAAAGCTTTTCATACATTTTTTAAAATACATTATATTCATGTTCGATTTTGTATATAGAAAAGTTTCGTGCTATATATTATGTAAATAAGAAAATACAGGTATATAAGGAAAGTTTTCTATTATATGTAGACGGTATAGGTGTATTATATATCCTTGAAATTCATTCCCATAAAATAAACATATGTTTGTCTTTTTATTTAAAATGAGTTTTGATATATCATATATATGTAAACATTTCATCATGAAGTTATAAAAATATAGAAGACATAACCAATGAATTCACTTTTCCAAATTAAAATAATTTGTATTTTTCGACATAATCTCAATTTACTTATATACGTCACTGCGTTTGTTACAGCATTTTTATACTAACAAGGAAACATACCCATCTGCAACTCCCACTTGGAATAACTGATATGTTTATGTGGAAGTACCAAAGACTAAAATTTTTAGTAAAGTATACCGCCCCCCCCCATTCAGGAGTCTTTGAGTTAGAGAAAGGGGAAAGGGTCTTTATAAAATTACAGTTGGAAATAACTTTAAAACGAATAATTTTTGGAAGTAAAAATGTACGACCTACTCCTCTTACTTTTTGGAGACAAACATTTTGTGATCATTAAATTTACTCCCACTACACCCCCACACCTATTTTTATAACGGGAAAATTATTGGGGATAATAAAAAAATGTTGACGTTAAGTTGTTCCTTGGAATGTGTTAAAAATCTTTGTCTTTATGGAATCTACTGCAAAGCGCTTCAAATACGTACAATTTTTATGAAAATATTCTTTACAATAGTTTTTTCCATCGTTTTTAATTTAAAAAAAAAATTTTTTTTGCTTCTTAATTTTGATTTTTAATTTAATAAATTTTATTATATAAATACATTATATATTAATTGTATTACTATTAACTATAGGTAGTAGGTACTTGGTATATATATATTTCAAACAATAAAAAGAATATTTTATTTTGAAATTGAATATAAATTTAATTTTCATTTTTTACGTATAATTTTGTATTTCAGGTGGTACTAATAAATGTTCAGGCAGACAAAAGTTAGACTGGCACCATGAGCATATCAAACTAGACGTAAATTGCAACTTTCGCATTTATTATAATTGAAACAAGATTCGTTCGGTGTAATGTGTATAGTTTTTTCGAACTTATGTTCACAGATATACCACGAATATTTATAGAACTGACGAAAATAATGGGAGGGAGAATAAATTATTAATTAATTATCACGTGTATTTTACTTATGAAGTCGCCAGAATATAATTTAAATTGCGTATGATGATAATTTATGTAATCTGAAAAACAATTTAGAATGACTGGAAAAATACACATCTAACGGTTTAAAAAAGAGGGAAATTTTATAATGACTTAATAAATCAAATAATTGATAATTATTTTTTATGTTTCTAACTTTCTATCGCAACGAACGTGCAGTTCGTGAATACATTATGAAAAAAATTTGGAATGTCTACTATCTAAATTTTCAGCAAAAATCAACTTTTATAAATTTACATCTCTTTGAATTACGGTAAAGGTTTAATGGATTTCAATTTTTGTGTACAGAATTGCAAATTATAAACAATTCGCAATCTTTTATAGAAGTGATTTTTAGAAGCGATTCATAAGTTCAAAAGATTCCATTCCGTTTGATGTCAGTGAAATTTTATGTAAAATAATAATACAGTATTAATTTTTTGTACCATGGGGGGGGTGTTCTCTTTATACAGTACCACAAATGTCTTTAGATTTTCTCTGATATTAATCTATATACAAACGTGGAAATCTGTTGAAGCTATGGCCCGCTATTTAAAAAGATGTTAATTCCTAAAAATCCATTTTCCGGCAAATTGAGTTCGGTGAACATCCAAATTTTTTTACATAATTTAGTCTAATTTCACCTTTTATAAGAAAAATATAGTGATATTGAAAACTGACGGCTATATCTCTGGATTCGCCACTGACGGCCGATAAATTAATTATACAAATATTAGTATGCCAATAAGAAAAGAGTTATAGTTATAGTCATGGTGTGAGTCTAACTTTTGTCTTCTTGACCATTAATTAATACCACGTGAAATACATAATTGTTACAATTAACTCGATTTTTAATTAAATTCAGGCGTGGGTGTGTAGTGGGAGTAAATTTAATGTGCGCAAAATGTTTGTCTCCAAAAAGAAAGAGGGGTAGGTCATACATTTTTACCTCCTAAAATTATTCGTTTCAAAGTTATTTCCAAAAAGCTGTAATTTTATAAAACCTTCGCCTTTTCCTAACGCAAAAACCCCTGAATGGGGGAGCGGGATACTTTACCAAAAATTTTAGTTTTGGGTACACTTAAAAATAAACATATCAGTTATTCGAAGTTTGAGTTACAGGTGCGTATGTTTCCTTGTAAGATAATTATAATTGTTTATAGTGTGGGTTTTACGGCTATGTAATGAAAACATGTATAGTAATTAGGTTAAATGAACAATATGCAGCTTATCCAATATATAATAGTCACCCAAATATTATTTTATATTGGTAAGGATCATTAATAATTAAAATATCCTTAGCATCTAAAGAAACCGACACCATATATTTTTATGTTGACTTATCGTTGTGGAAAAATATTTGCTTTGTGATTAATGATTAAAATTATCCTCATAAGATAGATGGAATTGTCATTGATTCTTTTGGAACACCAATTCTACTTAATTCCACAAGTGACAATTGAAAGTACACTTATGTAAAACATAAGTTGTATTCAATTTCTTTGTCTAATCATTAAATCAGTACTTCAACACAAATGCTCAATTAATTCTCTCTCACATAAGGTGTGCATAATTAAAAAAAAATATCCTTGTAAGTTCCTTGAAATGTCCTTAATCTTTGAAACAACAACTCTATTCGAATCATAATTGAATTCACTTTTTTCATATGTGGTATAATATATAATATAAAAAATGTCCTTGTAAGGTACTTTGAAATGTCTCTACTCATTCAATCAGCAATTATACATGAATTCTACATATTAATTATATTTTTCGTGAGGTGTTGCATGCATAATATAAAAAAAATAGACTCGTAACGTTCTTGAAATATCCTTCATCCATGAATTCCACTAACAATCAGTTTCTGGAAATGTTTAAATCCATTAATATTAACATTAACATTTTTGAAAATATGATCTTATTGCATATATAAATAATATATGCATTAAAATAATATGCAATTGTGACCGATAGATCTTAGAAGCAATTTGTGACACATTGTCGAATCTTTACTTATTTAATAAAACACTAAGTGGGTAGAGTTCAAGCTAATTTTCTTTCGTTAATAGGGATTAAAAACTTGGATATCTTTGAAAATAATATGGCGTTAAACACTATTCAAAAAATTAAAAATGTCATTACATTGGGCGTGCCATTAGACATATTTTTCTTATTTCAATTATTCCAATGAGTGAATCGTCCATAGTGTTGTGTGTGGTTGCATATTGATAATATCTGAATTGCGTTTAAACACAATATATTGTATTTTCAGAGATAACGCGATCTGATTTCATTTAACAAACCATTAATTATTCAATTAAGTAATTTTTATTATGAAAATAGGGATCGAACTCGTAATCTTCGGATTGAATGGCATGCGCACCACTCAATCTAACCATTATGGACTAATGATGCATATACAAATAGTTGAATTAAGAAAGCCTTCTATCTTTCGATAAATGAACAACCAATTTTTTCCATACAGAGTATAATTTACCAAATTGACGGTAATGAATAATTATAAATTAGTGTACAAAATCGGTTATATTAAACTTAAATTGTGTTATTAAATTTTACAATTCAGAAAATAAGAAGTACAAAGGCATGAAAAATATGTAGAATTGCGCATGTAACGTAAACGTAAACGTGTTGTGACCCTTAAGTTTTAGGATATCAATTTGGTTTGTTCCACTGAAGCAAAATGTATCATGATACCGCTTAGGCTGTAGTTGTCATAGGGCAACTGTGATAACAGTAAACGTGGGTTTGAATTAACATTTTCTCTTTTACCTTTACGCATAACTTTTCTGTTGTTCATGTCAAAATTCTTTGCAATGTATTATTATTATTATTATTTTATGGTACAAGTTAAACCTAACCTATAATGTAATTATAATTTTAATGGTGTGTTGTTATATCAAGCGTATAACAGCATAAATTTTAAATGTAATTTATATTATATTTTATAGATATGTTTATAAGTATATACGTGTAATAAAATATACAAAAGAGGATTATATTTAATTATTAAGTTAAGACAAAATATATTTTAGAGAACATATCAACTTTTAACATTTACAACATACTTACATATATTTATATAGGCATAGGTATACTTCTGCACCCTACGCACGCAGGATGTATTAAATTCGCATATATGAAAATTCTAAAAAACATACACACAAGTAGATGATTAAGATCTATTATGTACAATACAATACATATTTATATAGACATTGATATCATCTGTTTATCCTTTTAAGTTTAATATGTTATTAAATTACTTTTATCAAATGGGTATGTGGGAGTATAGGTAGAGTAGGTTATGTATTCTACAAAAAAAAAAGACAGAATATATAATATTTTCGAAAGTTTTCATTTCCAACAACAATAATTAATTTATCAAGTAATCGATTTTATTGCGTATATTAGGAAAACAAAAAAAAAAAGTTTGATAATATAATACACTAAGTTGAGTTTTTCCAAATTTTTCTCTCCAATGATTCATAAATTTTTCTTATAAAATGAAAAATTAAAGCATATTTTAAAAGTACGTGTAGGATCAGGTATGGTGACCAGACTAATTATCAGTAACGTGGCAAATTTGCTCATTTATTCTTAACTGTTTTTTTTATTCCAAATTGGTATATAAGTTTATAAAGAGATTATATGAACTATTTTTATGGAATTTATAGAAAACTATGATCATCATCATCATAGGTATGGTGACCAGCCCTGTAATAAGAAACTTAGCAAATTTTGACAATTATTCTTAACTGATTTTGTTCAAAATTTGTATATATTGGTATAAGTATACAATGGGATTTATAGGAACAATATTTATAAAGTTCGTATAAAATGATGATTAGGTGAGTTATCATGACAAAGTTCAAGAAACATAGCAATTTCAGTCATTGATTCACAAATTTTAATAATATTTTCAATCTTATTCATTATTCATCAGTCTATATCTGTAATATCTAATAATATCTATATCAATTAATATTTTGAAAATAATGTGTACTCAATCAAATATTAATATTTTATTTATAATATTCCTTAATTTTGTGTCACATATATCATTATTAAAATGACTAACTAGTGCTGAACGCCATACAATGCTTATCGCTAACCTTAAGGTGAACGATGAACATGCTCCATTAAAAAATTACCTATTATGGATTGTATTATTGCAACTATTCAAAAATATTCGATTAGATATCTAAGTACGCATGTTGAAATCGAACCAAACTGTCACACTATTAATAAACTCTACTCCCAACAACTAATCAATTTTAAGCGATTATTATGTAAGAAAAGTAACAGAGATTTGTCAAAGTAGCAACAATACTATTGTAGTCCTTATGCCTCAAAATCGATCAAAGAAATGTGGGAAGCATTTGGATGGGATGCGTTTCCACAGCCCATTTATTCATCTAATTATTATTCTTTTTTCAATCGATGGCATATGAGCAGACTCTGTCCACAGCACTACCATAATTATGAAGAAGTCAAAAAATAGGTTAATTCTTGTATCGTGACACCTTTTCATAAATTGTTAAAAATATAGGAAAACGTATTGTATATAATTACCGCATTGTTATGTAAATTAACAAAAGTTATTTTCAGTATTTTTAAAATAAATGTGTTTTTAAAGAAGGACTGTTTCACATAGGTATGCCTATTATTATAAAATAACCTTTTATTTTGTCATGTTCATGATTTCATACTATTTGACTTTTTGTTTCTCATAAAAATACAAAAACCATTGGATTCAAGCTTTTAAACGCTGGCCATTTATTTTATGAGTCTATATTTTCTGGTGGTAAAGATATTCATTTTATCACAGAAACAGAGTGTGAAACTGAATCTGTGTATGTATTAAAAAACCAAAAAATCGCATATATCATAATTCAAGTACCGCATATCTCAAGGAACTATTAGTTTATGGCTAAATTTAAGTTTAAGTTTTTGACAAACATTGACCAAATACAGCCTTAGAAAAATAAGGGGCACGTTCCTTAGGTATATATATTATCTCTATTACATGATTATGCTTTTCAATTTATCAATTACTTAATAATAAATAATAATTGAAATATGTACAATAATTGTAAAATAATGTATTTTTATGCGCGTAAAACAATGTAGATTTTAAAATAAAATTTTGCAAAATCAAATTATTAACTCAAAATGAACACAAATTTTAAATGCGTTATCAAAAATCAATATTTTATGTAATCATACATTTTATATATTTGTGTATTTAATGAAATTTCAAATTTACAAAGAGCATGATAAACATTTTTATTTTATAACATTACAATATTATTATTCATTTTTTGATATCTCTTTCTAGGCATTAATTTATCATATTTTGTTTAATATATTGTATTTATTGTGAATATTATTAAATTATGAAACTCAATATATTTTATGCATATATTTGGTAAAATATATATGAAATAATAAAATAAAGCGTTAAACCTATTTCCACGAATATCCTGAACAAATATCATATGTGTATTAGAGTATAAATACAATATGAAATCAATATAAATTCTGCAAAATACAATTAAATACATATATAGGTGAACATTGGTTGAAACGAGATAATATTATGGTGTTTGCAAAACAAATACTTGCTCAGACTGTACACTATTTTGCTTTAAAAAATATTATTATTATTTTCCCAAAGTGCCAAAATATTTGCTCATACAAATTGGTGTAATAATCGTACTGAAAATGTTATTTAAATAAATATGTATGTACTTAAAAATTTAAGGCAAGTAACCCAAACGAAATTGATTCGGATGATAGTATTGTTTGTATATATTCGCTGCTTTTGTTAATATATTACTAGAGACTGAGGAACAGAAAGAAAAATAATATCCGAAACTCTTTAATGAATTGAAAAACGATCAATCAAAATTATATCCTGTTGGATTTGGTGATTGCGAAACATTACGCCAATTTTAACTTTAACGTTAATTAACTATCATTATAACAAAAATTCTTCGATACCAAACGATCTCATTGAATAATTAGCCTTTTCTAAGTCATAGTGAACATATTGACCTCGAGTTAGAAATCCGATAATAACACTTATGGGTCACTACTCGGAAACATTTTAAATTTTCGGTCTATATATGAATAATAAATACGTATACGATTTTTGGTAAATCGGCATTAGAAATACTCAAGCGATCGGGAAATATATCTCTAAAAATTTAGACTATAATCTACAATAGATCTTATGGATGATGGTATGATGGTAGTAGTTTTTAAACTTTTTGAAGAATTTAATTACAATAAATCGGTATATTCCAAAAATATTACTGCTTACTACTATATACTCATTCCAATTTGCTGATTATTCAGAACTGTATTTCTCTTTAGTAGAACTGATTTGAATAAAAATTTATGTCAAGCAATGCTTCTACATAATCTCATTTCAACTAAACTAAATTCACGCAGAATTTATGAAGAAACACACTTATTATTGTACGTAAATTTTTTTTTTTATTTAGGATTGGTAGGGAAGTAATTCTTATGACTACCTATGTTTCAGGAATTTTCAATTAAAAAAAATGTCTAACCTATTGACTATAATTATCAATTATGAATGTACTTACCAGGTATAGGAGTATGAAGTGAGCCGCTGCCAATAAATGGCTGTACTTATATTAGTAATTGTGAAAGAGCCTTAATGCGATTTTTTTTTATTGTTTTGCCATCTGTCAACAACATTCAGTGTGGTAAATTCCATTTGTAATACAACAACATAAAATTTTATCGTGTTAAAAATGTCTAATTTTGTGCCTTCAACAAACGATTTGCGGGTATCATTAGTTTTTTGTTATCATTTAAAGAAAAACGCAGCAGAATCTTAACGAATGCTTGTAGAAGCTTTTGATGATCATTCTCTATCAATAGCAACATGCAAAAGATGTTTTCAACAATTTAGAGACAAAGATTTTGATTTGAGAAATGAAGGAAGTCTTTTTTGCATCGAATCGTGACTGGTGATGAAAAGTGGATATATTTTGAGAATCCTAAACGCAAAAAATCATGGATTACACCAGGTAAAGCAGCAACATCGACTGCAAAACCACAACGATTCGGTAAGGAGAGAATGCTTTGTGTTTGGTGGGATCAGGAAAGTGTGGTGTATCATGAACTTCTGAAACCTGGTGAAACTGTTAATACGGTTCGCTACCAACAACAAATAATCGATTTGAACCATGCATTATTAGATAACCGACCAGAATGGACAGAAAGATCTGTTAAGGTAATTTTGCAACATGATAATGCACCAGCACACAAAGCAAAACCAGTTCAGGATACGATAAAGTCGCTTGGATGGGAGCTGTTACCACACCCGCCTTATTCACCAGACTTGGCTCCTTCGGACTACCATTTGTTTTCATCGATGGGACATGCTTTGAAAGAACAGCACTTCAAAACATCTGAAGAAGTTGAAAATTGGCTATCTGAATGGTTTTCGTCCAAAGCAACACCATTTTTTCGACGTGGTATACGAAAATTGCCTGAAAGGTGGTTAAAATGTGTAGAAAGCGATGGAAGTTATTTTGAATAAAATATTTTTGATTTTTCTATTCTAAATAATGTGTTTTTCTTCCTTTAAAAATGTCTCATTTCATACTCCTATACCTGGTAGACCCCTAATTAAATTATAAATTGATTTTAAACTAATTTTATTGGTCGGAAAAAAACTTCAGATTTGTATGGTCCTGCAGCTGACTAAGTTCGGAGATGAGCAAAGTGTGTCCCATTAAAAAAAAAAAATATTTGAATAATCGGGAGAAGTTTTACAGCTATCGGTCTGAAAACTTAAGCTTTTGAAGTGCGAATATCATCATTCACATCATTTTTTCAAAATCTAAATATTTCCAATAGAATTACAAAAACACATATTTTCCCGTTTTTTTTTTGAATTTCGATCATATTCATATAAAAATATAATCTAAATTTTGATGGAAAGTAATACCCTCACTTCTTCTGGGGGATCCTATAGTTTCTAAATATTCCCAGTAGAATTATCAATAAAACATAATATTTCCAATTTTTTTTTAATTTTGAAAAAATGGATGTATTTAAAAATAAATTCTAAAGTTTAGCGGCAATAGAAGGAACTACCCATACTGGGATTTATCAGGAGAACAATTTATCAGTTTTTTGAGAACTTAATCACTTGATTATTAGCTTTAAATTGTGGTGTAAATAGTAGATAGTACTCCACTCCATCTGGATTCTATCATGGTATCTGAATATTTTCAATGGGATTACTTCAGAACCATTTATCAGAGTTTTCTTTTAAATTGTTACATTAAACATTTAGTAATAAGTTAGTTTTAAAGATTCGCGGTAATAGGACACATTACACTGCCTACCTAATTTTTCGTATCACACTGCATTCCATTAGAATAAAATTGAATAATAATTGCTATCACAAGCTCCAAACTTTTCCCAATGTTTTGGCTATATATGAAAACTATCAAAATAAAATGTCTCCTCTTTTGATGAGATTCAAGAATCGAATCATTTTTGGATGTCTACATAGTAATGGAAGTAATGTGCATTACCGGTAATAATACGATGCAAAAACGATTTTCTTCGCTGCTTTTGAATTGAATTAATACTCAGTTTATCACGTTTCTTTGCTTTAAGCGCAATCAGTTATGGTTTGTTGAATTATATTGAATGAATCTGCCATAATTGTGGTTGAAATTGTGCATCGTCTTTATCCAATAATGTTTGCAATTCAATTTGGTATCTTTAAAATTTTTGTGGTGGTTTTTCATGTTTTCTTTGTCATTCACATCAAAATCACGATTTTCTATGGTACAAAACACGAGATGTTCAACAGGCGAATAAATATATGTTGCTTACACTTTTAGCTCGAATAGCACAAACTGATTGATAAAAATATAAATTGAATACATTCACATAAAGTCATTATAGACGGCTACAGTGATTAATCTCTGAGTGGTGATTTCATATCGGTATACCTATATTACATATATGTTACCTAATGTTTATTATTTGACTTACTTTTTAATTATTGAAAAAAGTATTTTTCAAATTTCAGTATTTATATTTTTATATAGTAATAAAATAAAGGTATACACTTTTCTAGAATTTTAATCAATGCATTTTACGTGATTTATTTATTGAATTTTTTAGTATTAATTAAACTTATTCTCTATATTTCTGATAAGGGTAATATATATATATATACTTTACCTCAACCTTCAACATAATTAATATGCGATCCGTATATAGTAAGTACTTACTTATGTCTTATATCCATAATTTTAATAAATCCAACTGAACAGATAATATGGGATTTTTAAAATGCGAAAACGAATACACATATACATATACATATCATACGTATGCATATAATTGTTCATATTATATTTAAGATGAAAATATTAATAATTTGTCTGTCTGTATAGTATTTAATAATATATAGATTTTATAAGAAATATATGAACGGCATCTTTAAAAAAGGCAGCTATATAATAATAGATTTACATTATAGGAATATTTGTTTTGCTTGAAAATAATTAATAATTAACAACTTCGTCTAATGTTTTTTAAAACTTTTTAATTAACGCTATATATTATGTATTGAATTTTTCAGCCTATCCATACCATATTATACAATATATATATATATATGAATAGGTGGAGTGGATACATAAATGATGTATACGTATAATATAATTAAATTATGTATATACACACACACACAAACATATATATTACTTACATTATATTGTATAGAACCGGCATAATAATAAAAAGGATAACAGCTATGTAATGGCTGTTTTCAATCAATTCAACTTTATTTCGAAAGAACATTTAATTACGTAATGGAGTTCTTTAGTTTTAGTATATATCTTTGTCTTAATGATATGCTTCAGTTAATATTTTAACCCTTCTGTCAATGCAAACGTA
Source organism: Bibio marci (assembly GCA_910594885.2). NCBI lineage: Eukaryota > Metazoa > Arthropoda > Insecta > Diptera > Bibionidae > Bibio > Bibio marci. The sequence continues at coordinate 59,503,012 of OU343114.1, forward strand.
TATACATTTGTGTATAAGTTATCAGTTTTTTGAAATTTAAAACCCGCTATGAGAACGATAGTGAATCGACTTGAATTATTCAGTAGCTTCCTAAAAATAGGAAATGTACATAATTAAAAAAAATGAAATTGTTTTAAAGGGAGCCCCAACTTCAATTTTATTTTTTCCACCTTCCAGTCAATATACCATAGGCTTACATGTGTAAGTCTGATCGTTTTTGTTCATATTCTGACACAGTGAATGTTTCTGTTATTGTTTATGTTTCTTTTTATAATTGAAAAAAAAAAACGCTAAAGAAATAATATTGGTATTTCTTGTGCCATGTTGCAAAAATTTTGTATGCAGTTTTAAAATGAGATTACCATATATAAACAGTTCCCAATAAAATTCTTGGATTTGGTCATACACGAGGCATCTACATCTTATAATCAGATATCGAAATACTTGTAATCTGAGTAATTCTCATTCAGTTTTAATGAAGGGAATTTTTGGTCGACCAGATGCTAGAATTCATCAATACTTATTTTGATCAAATTTTGTTTATGTGGATGCATAATGGGATTATTTATGAATAATTCTCACTGAACTTCTATGAAATAGTCAGGACAGTTCCACACAATTCCAGATATTTTGGAAATAGATACCGATAGTATCGATTTCATAGAAATTCAGTTGGCACTACTCATAAAATCCCATTGTATACAAAATTTGATTAAAATAAGATAAGTATTCACGATGTCCCAAAATTTCTAGAATTAAAAAACTGAGTATGGATTTTCCAGAATATACTTAGGAAATGTTCACATGAGCCAAATTTACACATACATATACTATAAATTTCTTAAAAATCGAATAAGAAATCCGCAAATTAACCATTAATTGGGAACACTTTATATTATCCCTTTTTAAATTTGCATATCAAATTCCAAAAAAATTAGATTAAAATTAATTAGATTATAAGTATTTCGGAATTTGTTTGGGATTGCTACTCTGTGACGAAATTCAAGAGTTTTATTGGAACTGTTTATACAATCACATGTTCAAGTTTCTGGTTCCTGAAAATAATGTGTGAACAAGTACCGACATATACATATGAAAAACTGGTCTAGTGTAAAACTCGCATGGACAGATGTGTTAAGGTCCCTTCATACATTATTGTAGAATTATGTAATATACCTTGTATAAAAAGTAAAGGGACTGCGGTTATTTTAAACATATTTGGCCAAAATTATTGTTCAAAAATTGTTCGTACTGTCGTACTGTTTCTGACATCTGTTTAAAATTTTATGTCATATACTTGTTTGGTATAGAAATAAAATAAGTATAAAATGTTTAAAGAGGGTATAGAGTTTTCTTAGATTACCGTGTTGTTGTGCACCAAGAATTTTTTTTAACAGTTTCAACTGGTCAAACTGTTAATAAAGAATATTATCTAAGTCTTATGCGCCCCTGAATTATGGCAAAACAATTCGTGGTTTTTGCACCAGGATAATGCAACTGCTTATTCATTATTACTTGTTAATGGTTTTTTATCCAAAAATTAAGCTAATATGATTTCCCAACCACCTTATTTACCTGATATGGCACCATGTGACTTGTTTTCTGTTGCCACGCTTGAAATTACCATTTCGTAGACATCGTTTGGACTCTACAGAAGAGATACAACAGAATTCGCTACGTGAACTGAAGGCTATACCAGAAATCGAGTATAAAAATTGTTTTGGTGAGTGGAAAAAACGTTGGTATATGAGTGTATTGCAGTGGGAGTAGATTACTTTTAAGGTGATGAAATAAATTTTGCTGAATAAATGAAAAATGTGTGTGTTTTATTTAATCAGTTCCTTTACTTTTTAGACACAAGGTTTACTATACATTTATACGTTATGTTATTACGTGTATACCTCTCTTATATTGTAATATAATATATTGATGATATTTTCGACTGTGTCTTATACGATATCTTATAAATATGTATATAATATGTATTTATATGTACGATGTATGTATTCATGTATGAATCAACATACACTAAGTTTTATACAATGTTAGGTATATAAACATAGATATAACATGTATTAGGTGTAACAATTAATTTCCGGCTTTGTCTTATTGATGACTGCAAAGCTACAAACTAAAATGAAATATTAAAACATGCAAGTTGTATTTCATATTTTGAACTATTTTACAAATCATTTGATATGTGTCATTCATTTTATTAACACAAGTTTCAAAAAAACGATAGTAGCAACGAGCGATATCGACATTGTTTATTAATATGATGTTTAATTGGAGAAAATCAACAGCTGAGGTTCATAAAACTCTTGTGAAACTCTGTTGTGTGATATTGCTACATATGGTGTCACGCTTAGGGAATGGTTTAAACGATTCAAAAGTGTCGATGTTATAGCCAAAGAACGTCATAAACAGCCGAAAAAATTAAAAATAATGATTTACAAGTATTATTGAGTGAATACGATAAACAAACACAACAACGCAACTATCACATTTATTAAATGTAAATCAACAAACAATTTCTAACCATTTACATTTAATATGTTATATGGGAAAGATCCAAAAGGAAGGAAAATTTTTGCCATATGAATTGATAGAAAACAACATCGAAAATCGGTTGTACAAGATATTTCATCAAATCGCATTCTTAGTATTGTATCAGATTGTTACTGATGAAACAAAGTGAATTTATTCCGTCAATCCAAAATGCAAAAATCATCGATAGATCCTGGTAAGTGGATAAGCACTTAAAAACATACGAAGAAGCTAAAAGAAATTGATGGATAAATGAATTGGATATAGCCTTAAAATTGAAGATTTTCGTTTACAGTAGAATTTCTATTTATTGCCAAAAAGAAGGGAAAAACTTATAATAAATAATATGCGAAATAATTTAATTGAATGGCTATTATAGTCGAAATATATTTAAATTTAAAAAATATAATAATTATTTATTACTGGACGCCTAATAAAAATAAAAATTTATAAAAAAATTGCCACTTTCACAAAATAAATGTTTTATTTTTGCAGAAAAACACCGTAAATTCATTGATACACCTAATATATGTTTATATTGTATATATGCTAGTATATGTACTAGGCTACTAAACTATAGTATATATTGTTGTATACATGAGTTAAATAAAGATGATAAAAGTTACATGTTAATTCTATTATAAATTATATTTAACGTTGTCACCATTGAGTTATTTATTACATATACAAAGTAATATTTTCCATTCACCTTTTTCCATGTATTTTAACTAAATATTATGGAATCTAATACATTTATATATTTTTGGAAGTACATAAACATTACACACACAGGTTTACAGTGATTTGCGACAGAAACTCAGGGTTATTTCGAGTGTGTGACTTTACAGAAAATTGGAGGTAAACGCATATCAACATTTTAATTTTAAAAAAATTATAAAAATATTGATTTTTCACAAAATTTTTCAGTAGAGTTAAAACTAATCGATTAAAATATAATTCATAAATATATAATATGCACTTAAAACGACAGGTAATTGGTAGATTATTATAAATTTAATGATTATAAACAAAAATAGATGCAAGTCACAATTGAATTTTTAATACACAATGCATGTCTTCATTCTGTCACGAATGACATTGCAATAGTTGATTATGATGCTTTTGGAAGATAAGTTTTTTATTTATATTATTATTTAAGTAACATCTATATAGGAATATCGTTGAATATTCCCCATTTTCCAAAATCAATCTTCACTTATATTTTTTATTCTATATGAAGTTAATCCATATGGTAGAATGGAAATGCAAATTGGTGTTTAAAGTCATAATATTGTAATTACAGTTACTTTCCACTGCATTGGAACTTATTGTAAACTTAATTCATGCATTGATTAGTTACGTTAACATGAAATGATCTAATCATAGGGCGGTGTCGTTCTCGGGTTGATTTTAATTCTTATTTCCTTTGACACAATACCTTCGGCGTTGATAATTTCATTTTCATATCAACCATATAAGTTCAGCTAACAGTTTAGACCTTTGTATATTAATTGCCTTCCTTTTACCGTTATACCGTTTTGTGATTGATGGTAAATGGTCATTGGTTTCTCTTTAAGTACTTGTGAGCTATCCAAATAGAGTAATCAGTACATTTTCATCTGATAGTCGCTCCAAATAGATTGCAATATTTTCAGTTTTCAATTCATGTATAATTCATTTCGTTTTTAACTTAACTTTAGTCTATTCAATATATATTTGCTTTCTGTTGATCTCGTATGTTACCATTTTTTTCCTTAATATATACCTATCTGTGTTTCTACAAACTTATATTTATGAAATTCAGAACAATATAATTCTAACAAATATGTTTATTACCTTACAATACAGTTTTTTACGGTTAATCTTTTTATCGCTCATCAGTCCGTTGAAAATTTAAAAGATTGAAAACTTGATTCAAAATCGTATTATGAGGAGGTAAATATTGAAAAATTGTTCTGATTTTTATTTAAATAATAAGGAGATTGGAAATTTCATATTTCATTTGCTATAATTTTTCTTTATTGGTGCATATATTCAAGTACACCACAAACAAATTTAGCTAACATACTACCAATAACCGTCTGATGGTCACTTTTATTATCCAATGAACACATTTAAGATGGATAGCCCAGTAGCATTATTATGTATTTCCAAAAATCCTTCGGATTTCCATTCAAATTAGTTTGAACATTGATTATTCGATAAAGTATTGCATAACATTTCTTACAAAACGTCTGATAAATATAGACAAATCTGAATCCAACCGAGAATCGCAATACACTTTTCAGGATGGTAAACAATTGCTTTCCGTTTACAATTCAGTGAAACAATCAAACATAAAATTATAAAAAGTATTCACTGCTTCAACAAAATGGTCATATTCAATTAAACTAAAATACTTCAATCAAAATCTTCAAATGAAGAGTTAATTTTTATATGATCGGCCAGCCTTGAAATTGAAGCAATAATTATTATCATTTAAGTCATAAAAATAATAAATAATATATAATAAAATTGTATATATGGAATATACAGTGGATTCTATATAATTCGAATCTTGTAGAAATCGGTATCCTCTTTATTTATTAGAATTTTTTGCTTCTTTCATTTTCAGTAGTACTTCATATTGTACAAAATAATTCAATGTTCTCTGTAAGTCGAGATCTTTGTCAGGAAAACTGATCTGTTCATCATTTTCGGTTGCGCTATATAATTAAAATTTAGTTAAAGTTTGATAAAAATTGCTCTCTTTCTGGAACTTTGTATAAGGAAATCTTATGTGAGCATCATTTTCTATGAACTGCACAAAAAGTATTTTTTATAATCCCAGTATAAACCAAAACACCAAATTTCATTAAATTTTGTGAATTAATGATAAAAATTACTAGGTTTTTGGAATTTTCTAGGTATTTCTTAAAAATTGCTTCTAATAGAAACCAACAGCAAATTTTACCAAAATTAATCAATGGTGTAATTTGTCGGTTCCTGGAATCTTTCTGGAAATTCTTAACAAATTCGAAAAAATACTCTAGTTTTAACTTTTCAATTAAAAATCCTCTCTAATTCGACATCCTATATTGTTCCTACATTCCCTTGAATTCACTGTATATAAATAAAATATTATAAATATAATATACATAAATAATTTTCCTGATGCGTAGATAGAATACATAAAAAGATAAAAATAAGGATATTTTAATGATTATCTTTTTCTTATATGGTCGGTCATCATTTCTATCGTTCTTTACTTTTTCCCAATTGATATATTATAATATAAATATTTATATGTATAATATTTGGTAATATGCCAGTATTGTGTATACACCCTTCGGCCAAAAAATACAGAGAATAGATAATAGAAAAACACAGATCATTAATTAATTTTGTCAAAAATCATTATATTTATTCGAAATGCCATTGCATCAAATGACTTTGTCGTTGTCTTTGGAATGTCTTCATCTGATCCAAAACGGTTTTCTATCATAACCAAATGAAGTTTAGGAAATAGAAAGTATTCGCAGGTAGAGGGAGCTAAATCAGGTGAATATGGTGAATGATTAAGCAAAATCAAATCAAATCAGTGATAATTGTTCGGTCTGAAGGTGCATTATACTGCAGGTATCTCCAATTGCCTAGTTCTCGATATTCAGGATGAACACGACGAATATGACTTACAAAACACTTTAATATGCTAAAGTCATACTTCTACCATTGACCGTTGCGCCACTTGGAACGAATTCCTTGTGAATAATGCCTTTGGAATCGTAAAATGGAACGAGAATTGTTTTAATTTTTGACTCCATAAAGCAAGATATTTTCGATTTCCTACACCTGGTGATCGCCATTCATCTCTTTGACGAGTTGTTTCTGGTTCGTATCGAAAATACCCTGTTTCGTCACTAATTACAATAGTTCTTAGGAAGTTTTCTTTAATATTTTCACGAAATTACGCACTTTTTCAATGTTTTCTTTAGTAAATTCTGTAGATGGTCAACCTCGACGATCGTCATCACTTATGGCTTCTCAGCCATCTGTCTTTGTAAATAATTTATGCCTTCTAAAAACTTGTGCTTTTGACATATTGTTACCAAATATGATTTTAAGCCGATTACATACCGTTTGAGTAGAATTTGTACAAATTTTAAAAGAAAAATTTAATATTGATTCCTGGTCGAAAGATACACGAAAATTGACATGAAAACAGTCTGTTATCGTCGGTTTTGCATAATCAATTAGTAGTTAACAGATGGCATTACGGGTTCTATAAATTATAAAGTCATTCTCACTATTTTTGGGACAGAGGGTGTATACATAACATATTCATTTATTCGCATCGATAATATAATTTGACTGTACATAGTTCATTTCCTATCGTCCATACATAAATATGTACATTTTATTCATAATGTGATAACATGAATGCGATCAAAATGTTATATTCTTCTGTAAACAGATAAGTTCGAAATATAAAATACATTATAATATACACACATACATATATAAAATATAACAATAATAATAATACAAGGTGTCAACTACTTTTACTTAACCCATATCAAAATTTAGTGACATCTATGTTAAGTTTTTTTTTGTCATTATCATTTACCCCAACATACCATACCACCCAATGAGCAATATGTATATTTAAATTGATGGATTCCACAAGGGTTGGTATAGCATGGTATATGATATCGTATTTTATAGATTTGACTGAAACCCCTCAATCATGACACCAACCATACAACTATTACTAACCAACCCGATGTCTTTGTTAAATCTGTTAATGATTTTCCATCCAGATCGTCAATAGATTGTTGATAATACACATATGGTATACTCTCCAGTAGAAATTGGAGTTCTTATAATGCTCTGCAGTGACGCAATAATAACATACATTGAGTATGATAGAAGAGGTCTATTGGGACATTGTGTACAGTGGCGATTTGTTTTTAAGGCATCTATAAAATATATTACAGTCAAGTTCACAAGTTGATAAATCTGTTAAGTGTATGAAAAAAAAACAACACTCTCAATGTGTCGACAATTTCATAGATATGCGTGTGATATCCAAAATCGTCCAGATAATAACTATTAAAATTAGAAATATAGATGAGTGACGAATCACCCCAATTTAGTTATAGAAATGCAACCACTACTGCAAAGACTGTGTAAGCGAATTACACGGATTAATTTTTGTATTGCATTGGTTGTATATGTCTGATTGACATTATCCCTTTTAATAGAATTAGTCTATGTAGACACAAAATGATTTAGGTTATTTATGCCTTATCTATGTGCTATTCATCGTGTAATGGCCAAGGATAAAATATGAAACGATTGTATGTAATATGTATACCGAATACGTCTTCATAGAATGATAAATATTGCATCAACACTGACCTTGGAGGTGCTTGAAGTAACTCTGCTGCACTGTTGTAATGCATGAAAAAATACTGACTGCATACCTTAGTTAGTCTCACCCTGCAAAAGAGCTTCTCGTTTTTTAAGTTATCTAACATTGCAATCAAGTCAATAAATTACCCAGTGAAATTATGCTTTGATAGATCTTATATTAATTTAATTATTCTCATGAATGAATGGAATTGTGGTCGTTGTGCGTGAATACTGAACTGAACAAATTTTTCCTATGTCAGTACGGGAATTGAACACGCAAAAGCCGGTTTAGATGATATACGTCATTAACTCACTAAAAAAACATTAACCAATTAAACTAAAATTGCTAATTGGGTATAAATACGAGCATGTAATGAAAGATATTAATCAGTTTTTTGTTCATGCTCAAATATTATAGAAATAAACATATAAATAAATGTTAAGAAAATTATGTGATGTAAAGAATATAATATTTATTTATATTATTAGGCAGAGGAACCAGTCATCGGCCTTTTAAGGAAGCGAATTCCCTTTTTCAATAAATAATGAATTATTATAAATATACTAGATAAATGTTTAATTTAGGCCAAATATATTTTTTCATAAAAGCTGTTCTATTTTGTTACAGAAAAGCTCAGACTGATTTCTTTTAAATAAAATGGTAACCATATCTTTTTAATTAAAATTTAAAAAAAGCATATAAAACCCAATACACAGCCTCCGATTGCCGATAAGAATCTCTATAGGATTAAGAAAATATATATATGCACAATTATTGTGCCACAATATGTTTGAGAAATATCTTGGTTGCCGATGATCAGCGAGATCAAAATTCAAATCGTCGTTAAATTCGTGACTTATTACTTCAATTTTATTCTTCTTCTGTTTTTTGCAAAATTTTATCTGAAAATTTTAATAATTTTAACTGTGGTTCGCATTTCTATCTTTAAATAAATTTCTATTTCTATGTGTGAATCAGAAGTTTGCTAATAAAATCTACAGCATTTAAAGGAACCGACTGAACATTGGATAACATATAACTTATAACAGCCTTTGTTCAGCCGCCATAAAACCATTTTTCTAAATCTATTTTGCACAAAATTTTGATATTTTCAAACATATATTATCCATTATAAACTCACTTTACGTACTAATATAATATGCAATAAAACTTTACTAATACAAGAAATATCACTACACAAAAAAGAAAATAAAAAGGCCGAGCACTGGAGGAAACTAACATAGAGTGCCTCCACCCCAGCATGCGTTTTTTTTCCTAACAATAAGTTTCATTTGAACAGGGTAATGCCAAAGTTCTAGTTGAGATTTATTTAATATCGAAACAATAACATAACAATAAGAATGCTTTTTTCTTAATCTATTCCGGTTATTTTTCGGACGACACAGGTGTGTAGATAACTTAAACGAATATCGTTTAGACAATTTCATTATATAGCTAAAATAAATAATCTGCTATCATAAAAAAATTGCGGGGTTCACAACAACAATGCATAAATAAAAAAAATGATTAACATGTGTCACCCACTAAACTAAAATATTCATTACCTTATAGTGGTTTGTAAAATGATCTAAAAATGAAAAAAAGAAAATGTATATGTATATAATCCCCATATTATTTCCTATGTCCTAGTCCTATCTCATCATCCAACAAAAGATAAATTGCTCGTCCCTATTTATGTGTGAGTGCTTTTGATATGTAATACAAAGTTTTTATACTATATATTGTAATATATGTGCGATAATAATCGTATAACCGACATTAGATATAAAAAGTAATATATATTTGTATACATTATGTTGGGGTGTTTAGCTTGAAATTTGTCCTTTTTTTTTGTATTAATTAATTTTAGATATTTTAATTGCAGTAGCCAGTCCGTATTGTCCATATTTAGAACATTAAAAATTATAAACGAATTCCTCGAAGGTAGAAGTTTGTTTTCTTTGAAACGCAGTCATTAAAATTTTGTTGATACAGTCGTAAAGAACTGAAGTGCTGGTCCTACCAAATAACTACATAACCTTAATTCTATGAATGCTTTGGTTTTGGTGTTGATGGACTTGATTCACTTTACTTCACCCATGTTTTCGGACAATTTGGTTTATCGTAGTAAATTCAATTTTACCATCACAAGTCATAATTCGGTGCAAAAATAACTTTCGCTTTTCATATACGCAAATCATGTTATTTCAAGTGGAGACTATGTGGTAGTATGGTATCTACTAAACATTAATTATAATCAAGTAAGTAAATTACTCGACATGAGAGTATTTAACAATTCACTAAATGATCTACAATTATCGATTGGTAGATCCTTAATCCAATTTTTTTGTATTGTTAATCTTTAATTATCATACCACAAGCCATAAAGATATTCTTTTTTTTACTCCATAAACGAAAAAAATGGTAACTCAAGTGAAAAATTTAAGGATTAAAATAAATATAGAGAGAATTGAATCGTGTACTTTAAGATCGAATCAGTGGCGAAGGCTGTAGCATTCAGTTTTAATTATCGCTATATCTTTCTTATAACCTGGTTGAAATTAAACTAAATTATGAAAAAAAATCTGCGTGTTCACCGAATTAAATTTTCCGGAAAATCGACTTTTATAAATTATCATCTTTTTTAAATTAGGAGCCATAGTTTCCATTTTTGTATACAGAATAGCAAATTATAATCAACTTACAATTTTTCATAGACCAGATTTTTTAAACCGATTGCCACGTTTAAAAGATATGACCGATATTCCAATTGATGGCAGAGAAAATTTAAAGAAATTTGTGGTACTCTATTAAGTGAACACCCAAATGGTACAAAAAATTTATACAGTACCATTATTTCATACAAAATTTCAATGACAATCGTTTATTTGTGTGGGATCGATTTGTGTGGGATCGATTTTAAAAATCTCTTCTATGAAAGATTATAATTTGCAATTCTGTATACAAAACTGGAAATCCGTTAAAACAATGGCCCTTAATTCAAAAAGATGATAATTTTTAAAAGTCGATTTTCCGGGAAATTTAATAAGTAGACACTCCAATTTTTATTCATAATGCAGTCTACTTTCAACTCGTCTACCGTTTTTTCACGCATCGTCACTGGATCGAGTAGAATATGTAAGCTACCCATTGCACCACTGTGTGTTTTGTTATCGCCTAGCAACCAGCAATCCACAATTGGTTTTTCGATTTTCCTATTGTGTTTCTTTAAATTCATATGTTAATCACTTTCCTTGGTTTTCCATCATTGCCATAATGTGTGTAAAATTATGCTAACAGTTTTTGGGGAAAACTTCTGACAATTCTTACATGGATTAATTAATTACATGGATTGATTAATGTTTTGAAATCAGTATATTCGACTTTTTGGTTTTGCACATGGATGGGCTTTGTCTTCAAAAAGTTGTATTTGAAGGAACATGTTTAACGTAAATTTCCAAACACAAATGATGTGTTGCCGAGCGCCACTCTTCTTTGTAATTGAATAACATAATTTTTGTTAACACTTTAAACTAATTTTAAATTTAATTTATATGGCCTCTACTCTGACACACATATATTGTAGATTTTAGTACTGCCATATACAGTAAAAATGAAAGTGTCATTTGTAAACAATTAAGATGGATTTCAAGGTAAACACTCAATATATATTTAAAATATATAGAGGAAATATGAAATTACATATGTAATACAAAAACATTTTTTTGTATACTGTTGATATGATATGTGCTTGCTTTTGTGGTGCTGGTAGCATTAAATTTGAAAATAGAAAGAAAAAACTTTTCACCACATACAGGTTGTAAATACCAACATAATTTCCAAATATGTTTTTTGTTGATAGCATTATACATTTAATAACAGAAACAATTTTTTTAAATGTTCAATCCTCATTGTATTCTTGTTGCTTTACTATACATTTTGTTCAAACAATGTGAGAATGTACAACATATCCATAATTCTGATTACTTTCATTACATTTTTTAAACAATTGTTTATTTATTTATATTTTTTACGGTGTTAACAGAATTACGTACAGGATCCACGGTATGAATTGCACACTTATGAGTTATTATTGTTTTCATCTCTATGGCCTGTTTCTCGCATAAGGAGTGGTTATTATAAGCATACTTTTATTTTTTAAATATTACAATGACGCAATTGATTTTAAGCATAATAAAGTGGAAAATAATGTGTTATTATTAATTGAATTCGTGAAATTTATTAAAAAATTAAAAAATTGCCTAAGTGTAAAAATTTAACTGAAACTCAAAAAAGAATTATTGTACTCTTTTTTAGTTAAAAGAAGAAACAATTTTACTTACATAAGTAAGTAAGTGGGATGCGATCAAAGTGCGTAATGAGTAGATTTGTTAAAAATGTTAAATTCAGAGGTATATTGCAAAGAAAAAAAAACGACGACTCTTGAATATCGATATCTTAGAAGATCAGCCATGAAAGATCGCTTCAAGTAATGTAATACATTGAAGACTGAGTTAAAAGAAAACCTTAATGTGGCCATAAGCACCATGAAACCACTGTCAGAGAACGTTTGAATGCCTTCTGCTTAACGTTCGCTAAAACATATTTAAATTGGATCGTGAACCACATAGCAGAAGTATAATATTCTCTGATAAATCAAAATTTTTGCTTCATGCTGATCAGATGGAAAAGAGTACGTGCATTGTTTTCCTGGGTAAAAATTAACCGATCGATATAAAATACGAATGGTTCGCGAAAATGTTGGTATTATGTGATATAGACTGGTTTTTTGTATAGAAGATTAAATGAAATATGTATAATTAGTAACCACCAGAAAGGCATATTTAAAATTCAAAACATATGTTGAATTTTTATCATAATTGTTTTGAAAAATTATCTTTTTATTAAAATGATTAAATAATACTGCTTCGTATGATCCCTTGGTTAAAAATTACTTCTGAAATAAAGGTATTGTTGTCATCGATTGGTATGGTAACAGTCCGAATTTGAATCCAATTGAAAATGTATGGGTTGCACCGAAGCTTGATATAGCTGCTAAACATCCCAATTTATATTTCAAATCTAATTATGACGTTTTTAAGGAAACATGAAAAACAACATATTGAAATATTATTTACACAACTTTGTGGTGGAGTTTATGCCAGATTGTTTGAGGGCGGTTATATGGTAAAGGCAAAGTGTGGGGCTACTAAGTATTGAATGTTATAATTAATATTTTTATAATTATAATATTTCGTCTGCCATCATTTATAACTAAAAAATAATGAAAATATAACTTGCACATAGTCAATATAATAAATGATTTGTAATTTTTATCAGTTGCATGAATTAGACAAAATCTGCACTCTTTCATTTCATTTGCTACTAAATTTTAGACTGACTGATTGAGAAATAATTTTTTGGGTTTTTTTTTTTATGATTTACAAACTAATATATCACAAAAATTAATAAATCCCATTGTAATCATAAGATACGAGAAGCAATTATACATTTTGTTAAAATTTCTCGACCGTGCAATTCATACCATGGATGCTGTATAAATAAAAAAAATAACATAAGGTAGTGGTTTTTATTATCGGCCATCAACACAACCCAACTAGCATTTCGTAGTGATAAAAGGTGAATTACACGTGATAGTAACTAAATTTAGTCACTGCAAAGTGACGTTCACTGTCTGTTTTAGTGCATATACCGTGCACTAGTGGTGAGGAACACCAATTTGGGGACAAATTTTGGTGATAATCACGGTGATTTTGTCATTTTCAACACGTTCCCTGGACTTTAAAAGTCACGCAGAAATAAAGAGAGAGAAAGAGTTATATTGTATTTCAAAAGATATTTTTATAAATAATAAATATATAATATTTTCCCTTTTACTTAAATGAATGACAAGAAATAAATAAAATAATAAAATATAAAATTTCTATTGTAATTAGAAGGTATAGATAATGAATTTATTTTACGTTCTATGCGTGAAAAACTAAAACGCTTCAAATTACATTGGATAAATAATATATTTTACTTGGAAAAATGACAAAGTTTCATCAAAATATTTAATATTTAAAAATATTTCAAATAAATATTAATTTTTCAACCTCAAAATACATAATTATTTTAATAATTAATAAACCGAAAATTGATTGAAATAATGTTTATACCTTTTTTTTCAATAAATTTTTCTGTTAATATTCAAAATAAATGTATTTAAATTATAAATTTAAATTGCATGTATTTTTTTTTCTTAAATAATACGAGAAAATTTAAAAAAAATGGCCACATTTTATAAATATCAAAGTGTGGTGATTTTGTAGTGATAAATATTAATAACAAAAACACATAGTGAATAAATGGTTATTTTATGTAAAAAAATGCACCATATAGTGATAAAACAATTTCATTCACTACATAGTGTCAAATATTTGAAGCTGAAATTCACTAGGTAGTGAAATGGTAGATCAGATGGTGCCAACATAAAGTAATTTTTATATAAAACAACAATTTTTACATTTGAAGAAAATAAAAAAAATAAGAATAACGAGAAGTGAAGTGAACGTGTGGAAGAAACAAGTAAATATTTTGTGAATATTTAAAAAAAAATAATAAAAAAAATAAATAATCTGCGAGAGAAAAAAATAATAAAACTTTTTATTAAATTATAACAAATTTATTAGGATAAGACTAAATTTGACATTTAATTTTGTTTTCCGTCATGAATGATAATTAAAAGTGATAATCACCATATAGTGATTAGTTAAAGTGCTTGTCACTATCAACAAATTTAAGCAAACGCAAGTAAAGTATTTTCACTATAGAGTGAATTTTTACAGTGAAAATATAATATTTGTCACTAATATTTTATTGCCATATTTTAATCACTTATTAGTGACTTTTAAAGTTAAAACTGACGTTATTATCACGGTAATAAATCGCTCCCAAGTGATGAGCTTAACAATCACGCTGAAGAGATATTTCTTCGTGACTATAACGATCAAAAAAATAATAAGAAACACGAAATAGTGAAATTCACTTTATAGTCTTATTCACTAAAATTTGTCACCATTTGACGTCATGGTTGCACTGAATGGTGAAAATTTCCGTGAAATGCAAGTGATAGTCATCAAATGTTAGTGATATTTTTAAATTGTCACCAAAATTATCACCATGTGCTAGTTGGGAATCGTCGTCCCCTGTAACATATATTTGAAATGTATATACTTTGTAAAGAAAGAAACACACTTTATAGAATTTATTAATTTTCTGATTTTTAATTGTAATTGTATTTCAATATGATAATAATGGAAAAATTTTGCTTGCAAAATTCGGGAAATTAACTATATTACGTAAAGTCGAATATGAAATTTATACTAAATGGCCGAAAACTGGCAACCGTACCCTATAACTAATTATATATAAATAGTATAAATAAGAATAATTTTTTTATACATTTATGCAAATTAAATATTTAATTTTCATTCAATTTATTTGTAATTGCTGCCGGCCCAGCAGACGCATATTACGAAAATGAATTATCATATATTATAAATTATTAAAATTAATATAATAAAATGTAAATAAATACAAAAAAAAAGTCTGCTCTTTTTAAAAAAAAAATGATATGACGTTTTGTAAAATGTTATGTTAACAGAATATAAATATAAAATAAATTCATTCAATTATTTATATACCAAAAAAAATACCTTGTATTCATTATAGAAATGTCCTTTAATATTTTATTTATTAATTAACCAATAAGAAAAACTACATAAGAAGGTAAAAACTATACTAATAATTCAGTAATCATTTAAGAAACTATAGTCAATTGGACTTCCAAGTCATAAAATTTTTTTTATGAAAATTATTATCACTACTGTCACATTTACGGTAAAATCTTATAAAGTGATAATAGGAAATTAATAAGTTTTTATGTGAATGTAAATTTAGGCCAAATTAATTGTTTTTTTCTTTGAAGATTACTGACATATTGCTGTAGCAAATTCAGAATACAACCCCAATATACTTTTATCAACTAACCACACAGCACAAAGATAAATCATGTACATCTAAATGATATATAATATCAGTGCAATAGTCAAATCACAAATCGATATATATGGTACAATAGATATCTTATGGATATTTTACAATACTTCTCTGGATGACGATCTAAGATAGTAAGATCTCACACACAAAATAGAAACAGATCACTGCACGATATTTTATTCCGGATATATAATATGCCTGCAATATCCAGATAATGTTCCATGACATAAATATAAATAATATCATTAAATTTTGTTTTACTATAAATTATTATTGCAATGGGCTCTTACTTATTTATTCAAATTTCTAAAGTCAAAACCAACCCAATTTTTTTGCTATATAATATATGTGAAAAGCATTATTTAAATAATATGGATTTTATGTAATATCCATCACAATCTACATAAAAGTGTGCCCGATTAATCCTGATTTACTTGTTTTTCGCTTTTGTTTGATTCGGCCACTCAATTCAAAAGCTTGTAATCCAATTCCATTTCCATAGGAAAATTATCAAAACGAATGTGCGAGACCGTTGTGCTGTACTGGAACAGTATATCTTTACATTTGATGAGAAAATTGCCCAGAGGCAGTGTAATTAAAACCTTCCGCGTGATATATTGTTCCAGCAGTTGTTACATTACCCAAAGCATAAAGCATGAAACACTATTCTGAATGACTTAACTTGGTCTTTCGATTTGTAGCTTCTGATTATGAGAATGTAATCGTTTTAGCAACTGTATGTCCATGACTTTCTAATAGCAAATCATATTCGGGAGTCATTTCATTTATCCCACATTTGATAGCAAATAATTCTGCAGAAGGTCTGTAAATTTTCTCTGTGATCGATCCATCGATGAATCTAATTCATCCAATTTTACAAAGGTTACCATCACACGTAAATGCAGAGGAACATATAAATTCTCGCTCATGCACTGTCTCGTTCTATAGTTGGAAGGAGTTAAGAAAAAGTTCAAACTTAATATGCTTCAAATCGACATTTAATGAAATAAAGTTTTAATTTATAATAATTTTCTCAAAATACATTTTCAATGAAAGAATCCTTTCAATCGTCCTTCAATTTCAATAATAATTCAATGAACATTTTATATTTGTATTTTTGAAATTTCATTTATATTTTCAAATGATTTCTCGTCAAAACTGTGGCTTTCAAAGTGGCGTCAGTGAAATTACACTTTAGTTTTCGATTGCATAAAATCTTAAATTTTATTTGCCTATGGTTCTGCTTGCGTGTGCGTGTGTGTGTGTGAATATTAATCACTGTCTTCACGTTCAACTTTAACGATGTCTATGATGGAATGTAATTCACCGTTGTCTTGTTGTTCCAAACCCAATGAAACAGTACCGGTTTCCAAGTTTTCATCTGATTCTTGTATAATCGTAATTGGATTTTCTTGTGAGTTGGGATAAATTATATCTAGTTCTGGTTTCATTTTCAATAGATCTGCTTTCAATTTCTTCTCGTTTCGATGTTTCGCAGTGCTTTGTTTATTCAATTTACGAAGAACATTGAAATTTTCAATTCTGTCGAAATAAGTGCTTGTGTTTGGTTCAACGATATTTCTTTCCAATGGCATTTTCTTGTTGTTATCCTTCTCGATTTGTAACGATTTTAAGGCATACTTTGATGTTGATTGGTGTTCTGGTGGTGCCACATTTGTACTTTTACAATTTATTTTGTGTTTGTTTAAAATATGAGAATGTGCAAATAATATTGAACAAACGGGACACTTAAATTTTTTATTATGTATTTTCAAGTGAAAGTTTAAGTTTTTATTTGTGAGGAATTCCTTTGAGCACAAGCTACATTTAAGTGGTTTCTTTCCATTATGATTGAACATATGCAATTTCAATTCGATTAAATTGATAAATTTACTTAAACAAATATCACATTCACTTTCTTGGTTTTTATCATGTCTTCGTTTATGTTTTATTAAGCTACCTTTCCACGAAAATTTCTTCAAACAAATATTACATTTAAATGACTTTTTACCTTCGTGCATTAGTTTATGTGTCTTTAAGTTACATTTCCGCGCAAATAGCTTCGAACAAATATCACATTTAAATGACTTTTTACCTTCGTGCGTTAGTTTATGTGCGTTTAAGTTACATTTTCGCAAAAATAGCTTCGAACAAATATCACATTTAAATGACTTTTTACCTTCGTGCGTTAGTTTATGGCTGATTAATTCACCATTCCGCAAAAATAGCTTCGAACAAATATCACATTTAAATGACTTTTTACCTTCGTGCGTTAATTTGTGGCTGATTAATTCACTATTCCTCAAAAATAATTTCGAACAAATATCACATTTAATTGACTTTTTACCTTCGTGCGTTAGTTTATGGCTGATTAAGTTACTTTTCTGCCAAAATAGCTTCGAACAAATATCACATTTAAATGACTTTTCATCGGTATGCATTTTCATATGATTTCTAAAGTTTGATTTACTTGTAAGAGTTTTGGAACATAAATCGCATTGAATTTTATGTTCATTTAGATGAGATTTTAAATCACTTTCGATTGTAAAAATTTTCTTACAAATGTAGCATCTACACAAATTTTTATCGTTTGATAAATTCCGCTTCGCGTCACTTCCACTTTGTTTTGAATCCATTGTCTTTGTTTAGTGAATACGTCAATTATGAATAATTCTAATAAGTTTTTATGTAAAAATGTTGAAATTTATTACCTTTTTACCGCTTTTTATTTGTAGGAGAAGAAATTGAACAGCGCGCCCACTCACTTTGAAAATCGCAATAAAACTAATACGCCTATCGTAAGTATTACAAAAATTGGCGATTAAACGAAATTATTTAAAAAAGTATTGCCATATTGTAATAGTACGAAATTATTGTTTAGAAAGTTCTTGAACTTTCTTTATGAATGTACTTGAAACTGAACGAAAAATAAAAAGTATTACACGATTCGTATGCGTAAGTGAACAACGCATCTAATGTGTTGCATTATCTGATTTTGTTACCTATTTCATTGATAGATTTAACCATTCGATTCTGGTTGATATTTTTCAACATCGTCATAATTGTGGAAGCAACGTTCAGACAACTCGTGTTTAAATAAATACATATTTCATCGCACCCCAATGACAATTAAAAATTTTGTATCTTCCGATTATGAGAGTGTCATCGGTTCTGAAGCAGTAAGTCCATGATCATGACCTGTTCTTATCAAATCATATTCGCGACTCATTTCATGTATCGCACATTTGATAGCAAATTATTCTGCAGAAAAATCTGTAAATTTTCTCTGTGATCGATCCATAGATAAGTCTATTTGATCCAATTTTACAAAGGTTACCATGACACGTAAATTTTCGCTCAAGCCGTGTCTCATTCAATAGTTGGAAGGATTTAAGAAAAAGTTCAAACTTTTCATGTTTCAAATCTACATTTAATGAAATAAAGTTTTCTTTACAATAATTTTCGAAAAATACATTTTCAATGAAAAAATCCTTTCAATCGTACTTCAATTTCAATAATAATTCAATGAACATTTTATATTTGTATTTTTGAAATTTCATTTATATTTTCAAATGATTTCTCGTCAAAACTGTGGCTTTCATAGTGGCGTCAGTGAAATTACACTTTAGTTTTCGATTGCATAAACTTTTAAATTTTAGAATAAAATTTATTTGCCTTTTGCGTGTTGGTGTGTGTGTGAATATTAATCACTGTCTTCATGTCCAACTTTAACGATGTCTATGATGGAATGTAATTCACCGTTGTCTTGTTGTTCCAAACACAATGAAACATTACCGGTATCCAAGTTTTCAACTTTCTCTTGTATAATTGTAATTGGATTTTCTTGTGAGTTGGGATAAATTATATCTAGTTCTGATTTCATTTTCAATTTTTCAATTTCTTCTCGTTTCGTTGTTTCGCAGTGCTCTGTTTATTAAATTTACGAAGAATATTGAAATTTTCAATTCTGTCGAAATAAGTGCTTGTGTTTGGTTCAACCATATTTTGATATATGGCTGACAAAGCTACTTTTCTGCCGAAATAGCTTAGAACAAATATGACATTTAAAAGACTTTTTGTCTTCGTGCATTAGTTTATGGCTGATTAAGTTACTTTTATGCCAAAATAGCTTGGAACAAATATCACATTTAAATGACTTTTTACCTTCGTGCGTTAATTTGTGGCTGATTAATTCACTATTCCGCAAAAATTATTTCGAACAAATATCACATTTAAATGACTGTTTACCTTCGTGCATTAGTTTATGGCTGATTAATTCACTATTCCTCAAAAATAATTTCTAACAAATATCACATTTAAATGACTTTTTACCTTCGTGCTTTAGTTTATGTTTGGTTAAGTTACTTTTCTGCCAAAATAGCTTCGAACAAATATCACATTTAAATGACTTTTCATCGGTATGCATTTTCAAATAATTTCTAAAGCTTGACTTTTTTGCAAGAGTTTTGGAACATAAATCGCATTGAATTTTATGTTCATTTACGTGAGTTTTTAAATCACTTTCGATTGTAAAAATTTTCCAACAAATGTAGAAATCTAAACAAATTTCCGCTTCTCATCACTTCCAATTTGTTTTGAATCCATTGTTTTTCTTTAGTGAATACGTCAATTAAAAATAATTCTAATAAGTTTTTGTGTAAAAATGTTGAAATTTATTATCCTTTTACCGCTTTTTATTTGTAGGAGAAGAAATTGAACAGCGCATCCACTTGATAATCAAACCATTTTTTCAATCATTAGAAATTGGTTTTGTCAGTAGCCTTGCATGTTGAATTCCCGTAAAATTGCACTGTATCAGTTTAAGTTTATTTTTGATATATTGCAATTTTTATCCTATATTTTATTCGCGCAGCAATCTAACAAAGTTAGTCGAACTTCTTCAAATAAAATACATAATGGTCCGTATGTACTTCAGCTCCGTTTAGATTACGGACAGATCTACTCCGTTTTCTACTTATGACAATGTGACCTATTTGGTCCCTGGTTATATACTTGTGAATTTTTTTATTAATGAGAATAACGCACCACCAACAATCAGATCATCTTTCCTTTTTTTTTCATTTTCCTGATATAATAAATAAGATTTCCTATATTACAGTTTTTTGTTTGCTTCATAGATCTTCGCCAATTTTTATTTGGGAGTTCAAGTTTTTTTTTCTTTTTCCTGAATGAGTTGGATTGGCATATTATTGCAAAATTAGCAGAGGTGATGCTGTTTTTACTACGAAATTCTGAAGAAATATTTTTTAACTATTGATATTATTGCATATCACATTTCCAATTCATCCATTCCCAAAACTAATTCTTGTATATCTTACCTTTACCTTACACTACCATCAGGGCCGCACCGAGTCAATTTGGTGCCCTGTTCATATTTTCTAAAATTCGCCCTACATTCATAAACCGTTTCCACGTCACCCATGAGGTAGGTTTGCGAAGCGTTTTTTTTAAGAGGTATCCCTACGACCGTTTTAAGGAATAATACAAAAGATTGTTATCCATTATGTGTGGTAGAACTTTAAGATATGATGATAATCGAACTATTTATAATATATACTTTTAATTATTTTAGGTTTACCGGGGAGCATTTCTTCATACGCTCCATCAGTAAATCTGATGCTGATGACACTCAATGAAACAACAATAAGATTGGGATTGCTGAACGAATGTATTGACTAAATAAAATATCAGTGTGCAATAAGGTCGTACTTTTGTGGGTACCGGTTCGCAGTGATATTGTGTGTAATAAAGAGGTTGATATGCTTTCACGGTTTTGTACGCGATCCGCCTTCATTGGTCCTGAGCCCTGCCTACCTGTTACCGGTAGGCGGGTTCGGCAGTGTATTGCTGACTAGACAGATTCGAAGACATTGTATCAACTGTCGACAGGCAAAGATGGGTTGTTGTCCCAATGGAGGAGCAGCTGCTGCATTACTGGGGTTACCCAAAAACAAATTAAGATTGGTTGTATGGTTACTCACACTTTGTACAAAATGTTCCTTGTCGGAAGAATCGGCATGGCACTACTTATGTGAATGTCCGGTCTATACAAAAGTTATCCATATAGGATATTTGGAAATACGCAATGGACACTTCCACAACGAACGGATCATATATAAAAAACATCTCTCTGTTATTATAGATTATATTTATAGTATTATTCGCATATGATATCATAGTATTCGAAATAAATCGTTGAATAGATAAACAAATAAAAACGTATTACTTAAAACTCTCAAACATCGTTGAATTGAGAACGCGATATATAAAAATATCAATACAAATTGAGAATATTTTATATGAAAAAATTAAGGGAGGGAAAAAAACCTCGTTGCATGCAGAAATTCGTAGCATAAAGAGCTCGTAGAATAAAGAGTTATCTGTACACATAAAAATATGCAGCTTTTATATACATACGTACAACTGGTACAACTACAACGCTTACTAGAATGTATGTAATGTTTGTAGTATATTATTGTATATATGGTATGCTATGAGATGAGGAACTATAATCATATGGTGAACCTTCCGCCCCTATAAATGTATTAGTAAACATTTAAAAATGTTATATGCTTATTGATATTATATACAGATGTGTGTAGTCAAAAGGAACATCACTGAAATGGCGCGCTGGAGATAGATACATATTACAAGGGTGCACCTCGCACCAATATTGTAGGTAGGCACAACAGATATATTATTTATATGTTTACAGCGATGTTTGGTGTATGCTTATGCATACTTGTAGTATATATAAAATACATATTGGTATTATTTGCTATGCTTTGAGGAGTATATATCATTTCGTGCACATTTCGCACCTATAAATCTATTAGTAAATGTATCAAATGTTATAGACTAATTAATATAATTTTTAATATATTAATAATAGTGAATATTACATTTATAAAAAAAGAAAAGAAAGACTGTGCGCTAGATAAATTTTATAATGTAATTATAATTTTAAATTTCTTGCGCCCCCTTTTTTGCACGCCCGGTTTCTATGTTCCTTTTGTTCCTATGGAAGGTGCGGCCCTGACTACCATATATTAATTGTTGTTCAATCGGGTCAACTTTCTATATAAATAATGATATTCATTTGATACACTGTTCCGTAAAACGAATGATAATTCAAATTTTACTACACCATTTATAACACAAAAATAATATTCACAAAAATATATTTGTCTTATTATATTAATATTGAAAAATAAAAATAAATTAATTTCACTTATAAATTTGTCATATTTTGTCATTTATTTGTATTATACTTTTTATTTTATTATAAAACTTTTCTGTAACAACATAAAAAAGAATGTACTCGTTCGTAAATAGGAATAAAGCTTATGACGGTAGATGAATATATAATCATAATTTTCATCGTTTGTCATTCATCACTTAAAGCTCCTTATATTAATAAAACTAAAACCATATATACAATATATTGTAGAAATGTGAATGTAACATAAATACGAATAATACCAATGAGATAATATAATATTATAATTTAGCCATTTACGTTAGACTATACGTTCCGCACACACATATATATTATTCATGTTTGTTTTACAATGATACGTTTTTCTTTTCATATTACGTTACACACTTCACAGAATAATGGATTATGTACACGAACTAAAACATATAAGTATCTTTTTCATTTAGCATTTACATGTATTTGTACAATAATAATATATCCTAAATGAATTTTTAATAATATATAGAGGTTCAATTATTCTCATCATACGAATATCATATAGGCTTATTTGTATTGTTTTGACATGTATTGAAATGGATAATAAAATATGTAGGCTTAAAATTCTATAGCGTATAACACATGCACGCCTGTAATATATTATTATGATTTAAAAAGTTTTCCGAAATTTTGCGGTGAGATTGCTATACAAAGTCATATCCATACATTTGTATATTAATAAATTGCCTTAAATCAATAGTAATAGAAGACTGGAATTACCATTTCGGCTATATATTGCCCACCAAAATATAAAATCGCATACAAGTACAAAATATATTTTAATACAAAACGTTTGGTAACTGTTTTACTGAGGGCGGTGTTAGAATACCAAACATGCACATTTGGAATCAAAAACTATAACACAAATGGGAATGCTGCAAAAATTTAAATCAACTGGCCAACCCACACATTGGTCTATATTGATCGGGTAAATGTATGAAAGACCTGCTTGATGTATTCATCATCAAGGGTATGCCAACAAACTACCTAAAACAAGTAAATTATGTATACATTTATCATCAGATTATTCTCCGGTAATCATCATGGCAAACAACCAATACTATTTACACACATAGAATGAATCAAAATTAAATTCAAGGCAGCAGATAACTTATGCCAGCGACAGAATGCACTACTTTGAATATAAGCAGTCTTATTTGCAAAATACCTTCAAACTACCTTCGTATCATTTCCATAAAATATTGTAAAGATTGAAAATATATAACCATTATCGAATGCCAGAGAAACATCATTTCAAATATTTCGGTATTGAAGAAGTTATGCCAACTACTAGCAAAAATATCAACTACAAAATGGCGCCGAGATACGATAATATATAAAATGGTATAATGCTAAAAGAATGTGTTTAAAGTTTATAACTTATAAAGCATTATATATTTATTTGTCTCGATTCTAACAGTAAGTAGAGGTAGCTTTCTGCCTCAATGGAAGAAATCGTAAATAATATATTACATTTATACCGAAACCTGGAAACGAGTTATGTAAATTTATATCGTCCAATAAATGTGTTGCCGGTTCTATCAATTGCGGTTTTTGTAAAAAGATTGCGACATATAACTACATAAAAGAATATATTCTAATTGGTCTTCAGTTTGGGTTCAAACAACATCATGCAACAATTGAACAAATCGCTCTGGTTGACTAAAAAAATCAACGATAATCTGGAAAACTAAACATATTTCGCTGTTGCGGAGATGTCATTACAGCCATTCGATAAAATATATGGCACGAAGTCAATCTACTCTTATCAGCTGGCACGTAATGTTATCACATTTTGAAATCATATCTGGGATATCCTGTACTTTCAGGAAGAAACTACAACGCCAAAGCAAATAAGTTCGGGAGTACGAGAGAGAAAAATGATGTACTAAAAAACTCTGAGGTAGATTATGAACATTGTAAAGACATTATTAAATATGGTCGAAGTAAAGGAAACTTCCTAAAAACTATTGTAACTGGTGTTGAAGCATGGTGTGATCTATAAAAACCAGAAACTAAGCGTTAAAGTGCTGAATGGCGATCACCAGATGAAGGAACTACATTTTTCGATCGACGCACAAAAACTATTGACATTTAATTCGTTGAATTTTGGCTTAGACACTGGAGGAAATGTCATAAAACTTTAACAGTTTGTTATGATCGTTTCACACTACATAAATCAATTAATTAGTAGCTAACCGCTGGCACTACGGGTTCTATTGTATATATTATAAAGCCGCATTCTCATTATTTTTACGACAGAGAGTGTATTTTATTTTAATTTAATTTAAGAGGAACTTGAAACTAATAATCAATTATAAAATCATATTTGCATAACAAACATAATTATTTCACACAAATATATATCAAATTAAAGTTTCACTCGTTTATTTGTATTAAACAATTTAACATTTTATTTAATTTTTATTTCTAACTTAACCGATCAATTGTTGGTATATAAATACATACATATATTACATATTAAAGTTTTAATTGCCACGATATACACATATCCAAATTATACATTCATAATAAATATACAAAAAGAAACTAGATTTAATCGCTAAACTTTTGTAAAATAGTTACTTAACCTCTACATTTAAATTGTGTAAATCTATGTACTAGCTACGGTTATATGAATTTGTTTCATAGTAATTACATATGTAGATAGTTTAGTTTAAATAAATATAGCTGCAATTCTATAATGTATAGGGGATATAGTTTCCACATTAAGAAAGTTTCATTTAAGACTCACTAAGCTCTTGGTTCTTCTAAAATCTTATCTAATATTTCAGATTAACATAAAATGTGACATGAATTAGCTATTTCCAAGTATTTTATTCGGCAACAAAAGATTTAACTTGGTAGTAGAAATTTTTTTAGTTGATTAATAACCTCCATTTTGGAATTATCGAAGAAGGTATCTAAGTCTAAGTTTGCCTTAATAATACGATAAAGTCATATAAATAGGAAGTTCAGAGTTTTCTGGTTCCGGGCAAGTTATAATTATCAAGAAATTAAAGGAAAATATACCGACACAGTCACTGACTGTTTTTGCATTCAATACAGGTTTTGTGGGATTCCGCAATATCTTCACGAAATAGATATGAAGACATGCATAAAATGAAACCATTTAATATACACTTTGAAGTGGATAGAAAATATTCGATACTCTTTAAAGTGAATAGAAAATATTCGATACACTTTGAAGTGTATAGAAAATATTCGGTACATTTTCAAGTGGACTTATGTTATACTTTTATTATGTCACGTTTATAAGTTCACTCAATTTAGTAGAAATGTATTATTAAAATGGAACTTAGTGAATTGAACAGTTACTGTTTAGACATAGTATACACTTTTTTCATCGACAATTTTATAAAATGTTTTCCAATAGGAACGTTCAATCTTTGATAATCCGCTGTGTCAATTCATTAAAAATCAATCATCAAAATTTTTGTGACATTATTCCCATCATGAACAGATAGATATCCAATTGACCAAAGCATACAAATTAATGCATTTATTATAAAAAAAATTAATTTGTGAAAGAAATCTTCAGCGAAGAAGCACATTTCTAGTTGTTTAATTGACTTGTGTAAAAGCAAAATTCAAAATTCAGAAATTGATGACATCTATAAAGACGACATGTGATACATGACAAAACTTAATGAAACAATCATTTTGCTGAAGGAAAATTTTGGTGTCTGCATAGTTAATTGGCGCCCAAGAAAAGGCGATCTAATACCGTTCGACGACCGGTGAAGTCAGAAGTGGTACTTGCAAATAAATACAACACTGAACTGATACATTCCAAAAATCCAAATTTGTTCTATAGTATTGGCAATAATATCAAATTTATATTGAAAATTTTTTTAAAATACAAAATTTAAGATCAAACATTTAATATATGGTACGAGCTAAATTTTAAATTGAAAATAATTGTTAATTATAACACAAATATATTTAATGTTAATATATAATTTTATAATTAATATAATTTAGAATATTATAGCATTATTGAATTACATATTATGCGAGAGAGTACATGCAAATCGAATTTTATATTTTAAATAATAATTTACATACAATTAAAACAAATGTTAAATGTTCTATACAAAATGAATACATAATACAACCTCTGTCCGAAAATGTAACCGATATAATTTAAGAAAAAAGTTAACAATTTAATAATTTTTACAATAATAGCATAGTGAATAAAGGCCATCATTGATCATTCGGGCTTTTTGTTTGAACAGCATGGAATGCTAAGCTTTAAATAAATATGTATACGTGTGTATCAATCAAAACCAGAGATATAGAATTATATACTGACTATTTTATAAACTTATCTTTTAAAATGGTTCTTTGTTACATTTTTCGACCAACGTAGAATACTATACTCTCACTTAATGCTTTGCATTTTGTATTACAGGCTAAAGGAAATATATCAGCATAGTTTGACAGTTTGTTAAAGTAGATCCATAATACATAAATCAATCAGCAGCCAATTGATGTTTGAATGTAATTCCGGACTTCCGGTTAATTTTCGCACAAGTGGTTTACTTATATTATTATTATTTATATTCCATATTATTCTGTATGACATATCATATCATCTATAATATAGAAAAAAGGGAATGAGTGAATAATTTCAATTTTCAGTTATGCACACTGGATTCATTTGTATAATAATATTATACTTTTTCCATAGTACAATTTTATTTGAAAAACAATTACACACTTGGAGTTTTATTAAATTTATTGTGAAAAGCATATAGCAGAAATTAAAAGATAATAAACTTTCATTAGTTCTGTTTGTTGCAATGTACTTGACATTTTAAGTGGATATATACAATAATACACACTTCACCCAATCCACATATGCAATGCATAAAGTCAAAACGTAAATAAAACTATATATGTGAACAAAGGCAACGATATATTCTGAAAAATGGAGAATATTGCAATTCATTTGATGAAATAACAAAGGAGTTTACTAGGACCTTAACTTAGTTTCCGTCTTGCGATAAAAAGAGGCATTTATTGGTACAAGTTACTTGAATCGAAGTATTTTAATATATTTTCTACAAATTTCTCTCATCTCGCTGGTAAGGTGGTGATACCGTGTCGTTGCCATAAAACGATGTTGACTTTGAGGCAATTCATTCATCTATATCTATTTTCTTACTTCTTTAATATTTCAGAAGCGTGTACCTATCAGGCCGTGCCGGATTGATCTAGAAAAAATTATAATCAGAAAAGCCTGGTGATTACTGTCGATGCGAAGAACTACCCATTCGAGCGTTGTCATTCAATAGAATGACTTAGCGCTTGTTACAATATTTCTTCATTCAATTGACGTTTATTGACATTAACAGTAATACTTTCAGAAGTTCGTGGTACAGTAATTTTTACTATGAAAATATTCAATATCAATTGTTTTTCTATTTCCCTAAGTATAACTACTGAACTGGAACCATAGTTT
This sequence comes from Bibio marci, assembly GCA_910594885.2. Lineage (NCBI taxonomy): Eukaryota > Metazoa > Arthropoda > Insecta > Diptera > Bibionidae > Bibio > Bibio marci. The sequence continues at coordinate 59,531,779 of OU343114.1, forward strand.
AAAATTGAGGTTCTCAAATTCATTTTTTTTTTTATAGTTTTAACATCAACAACCATGCAATCGTTTTTTCTTATCAAATTTTAATCATACGTAATTATCTTGATAATTACTGATTTTATGCTTTGTTTTTCGGACTTTTTTTTTGCCGTATACGTTTTAATTCCATTTTATTTTTTAATTTTTATAAAACGATTTTTTAAGGCACATCCAGTCATTAATGGATATTTTTTTTATTTATCGAATTACTTTTTTCTCCAAATTTTTGTGCATTGCATCTTATGGCTCTATCTGATCAGATGTTGTCTTCTGGAAACATTATTATAGTATAACTTATTCCAACTTTATTTACAATACTTTTTTTTAAAGAAAATAATAGATTTTCTGTTTTTCTTGACCATATTTGGCCAAAATACAATAAAAATAAGCAGTTTTTAATTTTGGCTTATTTTGAAGGTGTTAACGCAATTAAAAATTCAAATTAAAACTGAAACTCTGTCACATAAAAAAAAGGTATGGATTAAAAAACCATAAAAATAAACACTATCATCAATCAAATGACTTTTTTTTTGTCTGTGATTGGTATGTTGTTGAGAACGGTGGCCGTCGCCTTATGAATGCCTTCAACTGTTGCAAAACGGTTTGCTTTCATAACCAAATGAAATTTAGGAAATTTAATTAAGTGAATATGGTGAATGATTAAGCAAAAACATTAGTTCATTTCGATGCAAGTTTTGATCATCATTTAATTGATGTGGGACAAACTTTGAATTCACCCATTGTAGATCAGTTAAAATTCAATAAATTATTGTTTTCGGTATTCCAAGCTCCATTTCGATGAAGATTTTTTAGAAATTTTACGAAATTACGAACTATTTCAATATATTCTTCAGTAAATGCCTTCAGATAGTCGACCTGGATGTTCATCATCACATATAGCTTCACTGCCTTCTGTATAAATCATTTATACCATTTACGTGCGTTTAACACACAATTATCACCGTAGACGATTTTAAACAAATCCGAAATTGAGAAATATTTTTAACAATTTTAAAATAAAATTTAATGTTGATTCTTTGTTTTTATATTCCATTTTTCGACCTACACACAAAAGCAACTGTAACTTTATGTGTTGTATTTACGTTTCTATTGAATATAATGTCATGAAATTTTGATAGTTTGTTGACGAACGTTCACAAAACATAATCACAAAGAAATTAAGAAGTGGCACTGCATGAAAACATGGTTTACATAGCCATGCCGTGTCATTATGGGACACAGAGTGTATTTATATAAACAAAAGAAAATTAACAACATTTAAATTCAGTAGATTATTAATATCACCGATTCGAAGTTAATCGTTGAATAAATAAAAAAATAAAAACATATTACTTAAATACTTTCAAACATCGTTGAATTGAGAACTCGATATATAAAAATATCAATGTATTGAGAATATTTTATATGAAAAAATGAAGGTAGGGAAAGATACCTCGTTGCATGTAGAAACTCGTAGAATAAAGAGTTATCTGTATACATAAAAATATGCATTTACAACTGGTACAACTACAACGCTTACTTGAATGTATGTAATGTTTGTAGTATCCCTGCAGTAAATGTTAAAACTAGTTGCGTATAAAAACTACTTCTTCAACTAGTGTAAAAAGAACTAGTTTTAGTGCAGTAAAAGAGGATATGCACATTGTGAAGCACCAGTTGCAATTTATAATATTTTTTAAATATGAAGTAAGTTATTATTTTGTATTAAAAACATAATATGGTAAATATTAAATTAAATTAAAATATATTACCTACGTTGTTTTTAAAATTAAATACAAATTTTTTTTAAAAAGAACTAGTTAAACTATTGGTGAACGAATACATAATCTAATTCAAATTAAAATTAACCAGTTCAGCAACTATTTGCAGAAGAACTAGTACTAGTGCTTAAGTGTTTACATTTGAACTAGTTCAGTAATATGCTAGACACACAAAAGATTTAACTAATTAGTTTGCTCACAAACTAATTCAGTAACTAAACTGGTGACACCCTGGCAAACCATTAGTTTACTATTGTTTTGATATTTATTGTTGTACGAGAGCGAGAAAATTACAAATAGTTTAGTTTGTTTACATTTAATTTTTTCTGATATTCAATATATTTATTGTTATTTATAAATCCATTGGTTCATTTTATTTTCAATTAAACATTTAGTTAAAACATAATATTATATTATTATTATTAAAAATATTTAATTTCACAGTTTTCAAGTTCCAAAAAAAAAAGATTACTATGGTTCAAATTTTCATTTTTAATTATTGTAAATTAAATTAAATACTCACAAACTTTTGTCATTCAATTTAAATCAACTTTATTTATATTATTATTATTATTATTATTATTATTATTTATTATTTTATACTTGTCAATATAGAGTTTCAATTCTTTGTTATTGTTATTATTTGATAAATATAACCTATTTTTTTTATTTGTTTATTTATTTTGGCATTTAATTTTGACATTCGACACGGAATTCCAGTTCGAATTTCCTATATTTGAGAGAAACAAATTAGTTTCACACCAACTACAGACATTTTATTGTAGTTAGGCAAACTAATTCAATACACTACAAACTACTCGAATTTTTCTCAAATTGGTTATAACTACAATATTAGTTGGTTACCTCTCCTGTGTGTCTAGCATATAATTGGTTACAAGTTAAATAGTTCTTCAATTAGTTGATAAGTAATGCAGAAGAGGAAAATTGCCTTTTCGTAGGATATCTCAATGTTAAAAGAAACAGTTCGCAACACGTAAAAGGGGTTTAGCGTGGAACCAGTACTTTTTACTGTAACTAGTTCTCTTTCCTGCAGGGAATGCCATTAGGAGCTATAATCATATGCCGCACCTATCGCCCCTATAAATGATTAGTAAACCTTTAAAACTGTTAAATGCTTATTGATATTATATACAATGATGTGCGTAGTCAAATGGAACATCACCGAAATGTCGTGCTGGAGATAGATACATATTACATATTTACGCGCCCGGTTTCTATGTTCCTTTTGTTTCTATGGAAGGTGCGGTCCTGTGTGGAATTTGACTAAATATTTATTTTTATATATTTTTTATATCATATATATATATTGTTACCATATATATTAAAATGGAATTCCACCAAATAGTGTCGGTTAAAAATATTAACATAAAATAAATTATCGATAGATAAAAATGAATAACAAATTTACATAATAACAATTGATTTGTAATTAACACAGAAATTGTTACTGTTGGCATCTAAATTTGATGAATTTTTTATATATTATAGATAGACAATACGTAATAATACTAATACCGCATACTAACATTTAATGAACACACAAATTGATTAAATTACATATTGTAAATAGACAATTATCTGCAGAACAGCAAAAATAAGAATTTATTACGCATGAAAATAACTTTTAATTAAATTTTCTTTATAAATATATATTATTTCGGAAATTGTTTTACTTTTTCTATTTTTCTATCATTATATGCGATTTCACAAAACTTATACCCAGATAATTTAGTTTGTGAGTTAATTAAATTTTATATATCTTTTATTTTATTAACAGAAAATATATTTAGTTTTGTTATAAAGAAAAATATTGTGTACATACACAATGCACATATAGAAAAGATAAGAAAAACACCTGCTTGTCACAATAATACTAACTTTTTATACAGAAAGTCTTACGTTTTTTTATCTCTGGCATTACTTTTTTTTTTTTTGCAATATAAAAAAGACAAAAAAAAAAGAAGAATATTGTTGTTGGATACATTTAAAAATTATTATAATGATAAAAGTGGATATAAGAAATTGTAATAAGACAAAAAGAAAAAATAGCTTTAAACACATTTGAAGAAAAGAATAGTGTATATTGTAAATTAATTTATAAATTTAATTACAAACGTTTTTTTAGATAGTAGAACGGTGACTTAAACATGTAAATTATAAGCATATATAGCAAACAGGATTTTCATGATTTATAGCTAGAACTATTTCATAAACTCAGTTATTCGAAATCTAAAAGACAGACGACTGACATCAAGTGAAATAATGGCCATTGACGAATTCTCTCATATATGGACAATAAATATTTGAGCAGTTCAATCATCATATAAATAACAAATATAAATGTTAAAATATTTTTGACAAACAAAAAATGATGGAAAAGCATAAACTAATGCAAATATGTGTTGGATTACAGTATCAACTTTCTATAACTAAGTCCTGGTGATAATCTGATAGGCGCCGTAAGATGTATTGCTTGTACGCAGTGTGAAGTGGCAATAATTCGCTATTGTAGTTTCACGTTTCATATTCAGTATATAACATTCAGTTGAAGTGTAAACAAGTATTTTTTATAGTTGATTAAAAATGGAAAATTTTGTAGCAACAAAACAGCATTTGCGGGAAGTTATGATAAGTAATTTTATTCAGAAAAGAACAGCAGTAGAAACATATCGCTTTTTGTTACAAATTTATGGTAAACATTCTCCAACACAAAAAAATTGTGAATATTGGTTTAGACGGTTTAAAACCACATTAATTGACAGGAAGATAACAAGAAAATCGAAAAACAATGTGTGAAATTTTGCTTCAAAGACATTCAATTTTGCATCGAATTGTGAGTGGTGATGAAAAGTGGATCCATTACGATAATCCAAAATGTCTGAAAGCATGGGTGAAGACAGGTGAACCAGGTCCATCGACACCAAAACGCAATATTCATGGTTATAAGGTTATGCTGTGTATCTGGTGGGACCAGCATGGTGTAGTGTACTATAAGCTGCTTTTACCGGGACAAACCATCACTGCTGAACGTTACCGAGAGCAATTAATCCTATTGAGCCGAGCATTGCACCAAAAACGACCAGAATATGCCAACAGACATGACCGTGTGATTCTACAGCATGATAATGCTAGACCACACGTTGACTGGGAGGTCCTACCCCACCCGCCATATACACCAGACATTGCTCCATCTGACTACCATTTGTTCCGCTCGATGCAGTCAGTCCTTTCTGCACAGCGGTTCAATAAAATACGTGAATGGAAAACGTTTGCTGTATTAAGGTTCGGTTTGAGATGGCAAAAATACCATCTGGGTTTTAATGGCAAGGTAGTATGCACAACGCAGAAAAAGAAAACTTTGTATAGTTAGGTATTTTATTTTGCAATTTGAATGAAATAAATTTTATATTTACATTAAAAATGGTATTTTATTACATATTCATCTTGAAATTTTGGATAATTGATATACAAAGTAGATTTCCCTGAGTAAACCGTAGAATTTAGTTATTTCATTCAGTTATTTATTGTTGTAAAAAATCTAAACTTGTTACGTCCTAGCTAGGAAGCTGGTTATAAAATAAAATAAAAGCGAAATTAAAATAATTCCATTTTACATCTACATACTGAATTCCACAAAATTGGTTTAGGAAGAAAAATTTTTCGTTTTGAAAAACATTCTCAAAATCATAGTACTATTATATAACTGGATAGTGCATATCTGTATTACTAAAAATTCTAAAACTAAAATTTAGCAGTACACGCATTTATCATGTTCCTGGAAGCAGCTAAAAACAATTGTTCTGGTTACCATAAGTTATTATGAGCTTCATTGGAAACAATTTTTATTATCCCATTTCTTGACTATAGGATGAATCTTGCGCCATGTGAGGGTATAGAATGGGATTATACAAGTAAATCCAAGCAAATTTCTTTAAAATTGATACTCAGGGTAGTTATTATAAACAGATTGCATTATCGGATTATTTTATATCTCATTTTAATGAAATAGTATGTGCAAGTTTCGAACAGGTTTATCGACTTTGTTTCAAGTTTCTCAAATTTAAACTAAATTTGTCAGCAGAATAACCAAAATAAAATGGTAGAAATGACCGCAGGTGCGTCAGTTTTCGAAGAGTGTGGCAGGAAGTAAACTTATACTCACATTCTAAACAAGCATACGACATTTTAAAGAATTTGGAAAAGATATTAACGAGTTCTTGTATATATTGTATATAGTTTCTAGAACTTTCCTGTATATCTATTTTCAAAAACTTTCAGGAACGGTGCCCAATTTCATCAATTCTTATAAGAAAATGTATTTCATTTTTTTATGAGAATGAATTACCAGTTTTTCAGAAACTGATTAGGTACTCTTTCTTTCAGACGATTTCCTATGGCACTATTTTTCTTTTACAATTTCATTATAAACGGCTTAATACAAAATTTTAACAAAATTTCATCAGTTGTACAATTTAAATTATAATGCATCAAGTTTTTCTCATTTTTCTGTTTGGTAACTTGTAAATGCTATATTGGAATTTCCATACAAAGATGTTGAAGTGAAGATCAGCAAGAGTGTTGGATACCATGGATCCAAACAAGTAGCAATCAGAAGGAGATATATTTGGCAAAAACGACGAATAGGGTAAATCTTATCATCCAACCAAATGTATCCTGAATAAATTCTACAAAATGTGACCAAAAACTGTTGTCATGCAACTGAATCACTTTACCGTGTCTGCTTTTCAATTCTAGTTGTTTTTGTTAATTGGTTGTAATTGTATCATATTTTTCAGCCCAACTAGTATAAGAATTGTATGTTAAAACGACGAAGTTTTGGAAATAATTACAATATTATTAAATAAAGTTAATCCGTTCGTAAGATTATCTGTCTTGAATGTAACAATTTGTACAATTCTTCCAGAAATATTAGGTTGTCAACTATCTCCCTTCCGCCTTTTTGCTCTTGATTCAATGCTTTATAAAAAGTGTTACAGTAATCGGATTTAGTTCAAATATGCGCCGTTTTGTTCGATAATCTGTTTCCATCTAGACTGCAACTTCATAATACCTCCCTCGTAGAAGCCCCCCTCCTTATTTGCGAAGAACTCGGACAGCCACTTTTCACAAGCCTCTTTTGAGATCAACTTTACACCACCAAGGGCGTTCGCCATGGACAGGAACAGGTGGTAATCACTTGGCGCTATGTCCGGACTATATGGTGGATGCGATAAAACCTCCCATCCGAGCTCCCGTAGCTTCTGACGAGTCATCAACGAAGTGTGTGGTCTGGCGTTGTCCTGGTGGAACACTACACCCTTCCTTTTGGCCAATTCTGGACGCTTCTGGTCGATCGCCTGCTTCAAGCGGTCCAGTTGTTCGCAGTAGATGGTAGAATTAAGCGTCTGGCCATATGGGAGCAGCTCATAGTGGATGATTCCCTTCCAATCCCACCAAACACACAGCAAAACCTTCCTGGCCGTCAATCCCGGCTTGGCCACTGTTTGGGACGATTCACCGGCCTGCGACCACGACCGTTTTCGCTTGATATTGTCGTATGTGATCCATTTTTCGTCGCCAGTCACCATCCGCTTCAAGAATGGGTCGAGTTCGTTCCGTTTCAGCAGCATTTCGCAAATGGAAATTCGGTCCATTAGATTTTTCACTGTTAATTCATGTGGCACCCAAACATCAAGCTTTTTTTTGTATCCAGCCTTCTGCAGATGGTTTAAAATGGTTTGGTGACTAACTCCCATCTCCTGGGCGATGTCACGAGATGCCACATGCCGGTCTAACTCGATGTATTCCATGATTTGATCGGTATTTGTCGTCACAGGTCTTCCGCCGGCTGGCTTATCCATGGTGTCGTTTTCACCGGCTCTGAATCGTCGAAACCATTCCTCCGCGGTTCGAAGTGATAGAGTACCATCCCCCAAAACACCATTAATCTCACGGAACGTTTCTCTAGCGGATTTGCCTTTAACGAAGGAAAACTTTAAAATAGCGCGAATTTCGGCGTTAGTGAACTCCATGTTTACACGTCTATAACTGTTGAACGCAATATCCAAACTAATCATACATAGCGTCGTTTTGTTTGTTATGTCAAGAGCTTTCAAATTATGTACAGTGTTGCCAGATACGAGCTCTGTAGCGCTTTGTACATAGCCGAGAAATTAAAAAGACAAAAAGGCGGAAGGGAGATATTTGACAACCTTATATATTTATGAATATGTTTTATTAATACTGCATATTGTAGCATGTACACACACCCCCCCTCCCCTATCTGTTTATTAGTATAATAAATTAAAAGATATACAATTAAAATAATATGAATTTATAGCTTTGGAAAAGAATTGATACGCCACCGTCGGTGCTATTGCTATTAATAATATTTATTAGTTAGTTATATTTGTTTAAAATTATATTACTTATCTGCACAATATCTAATATTATAAACGAAGTGCACGTATTGATATACAACACCGTGTCCACTATATTCGGATACACTATCTATGGGTATCATATACACATTGCGTCAAGTGATATCACTAATTTGAATTAATGATAGAATTACTGTTACAAGTTTAATTAATCGATTATACAATTTGGGATTTCAATTTAGTTTTAATTTACTACCATTACGACTATAAAGCAATTTCGTAATATTAATAATAACAATATAATAATGGGTGGATCTTCTAGACAGGTTTATTAAAATCTTGAAAGGGGTTAAAGTGACACGAAATAGATTTGGTGGATGATTTGCAAAATTATAGTGGTAGTTGTCAAATAAAAGTTAATGTAGTGCTAACAATAACTTGATGTATGAGTTGGCTATTGCAAAGGATACCGAATTATTTATTATATTTAAATGTGCATGAGAATATATTGGACACGCGGTATACATTTATACCAAATAAAATTATCAAATTATAATGGTGTTAATGCGCATAATGTAGGGACTATGAATATACATGCACGTAGAATATAAAGATAAAATTTATATCTCACCAAAACCAGATATATTATTATAAAATATATTTGTGTGTATATATTGAACACACGAAATATATATGCTGCAATCAATATATGGAAATATATCGCCGTATATCCTATGTAAGTCCTCGTAAAGTTGAAAAATATCTAATGTCATATTAGTATATTATATAGTTAAAGCTACAAAGCCCTTTGATAAAATTAAAATATCTGTATGAATTTTGGTTCACACTTCACACTGTTAATAATTTACAATAATTATTAGGACGTTAATTTAGTTTCCGCACGTCAGATGACGATATAAGTAATTGTAGAATGTAGCATTGGTATTGCATCGGTTGTGTAAACATCAACATTCCGCGACGAATGAAAAGCGAAAAAAGAGGCTTTTTCGGGGATTGTACTTCTTTGAAATTTAACAAAAAAGTTGCAGCAGCTCATCACTATTGCCTGAAGAATGATATGGTGATCAATCACCAACGCGCATACAATATGTGAAGAATTGTTTGGAAGATTATGGTAAATAGTTTATTTGATGTAGAACACAAACCACTCACTCACATCTCACTCTGCATGTTGATGAAATTGAGAATCCTTAACGCAAAAATCATGAGTAGTACCAGCTAGAGGCGAACCATCAACATCACCGCTCATGGTAAAGATACACATTTGCTGGCACCAGGAGGCAGTGATGTGTTCCACGAATGCAAATTTCTACAAACGTCAATTCAACCAATTGAATGAATAATTGTTGCGACAAAAGATCATAGCAATAACAGGGGGGATGTTATCCTCTAAAATGACAACGTTTGGCCACATGTTGTACCAGCAGTAAATGTTACACTGATGCAGTTCGAACAGAAATTGCGCCTTCTAATTATCATTATGCATCAGATCGATGCAATACGACCTGTGGCTGGCTTCCTAAATGTTCAAGAAATTCAAAATTTGATTGATGCGAATGCATGTGACAACGTTTTATAGACTCAGTATCAACTCACATTGTCAGAAAGACGGCAAAAAGTTGTAGAAAATAAAGGAATATTGTTAGATAAAAAGGACTTGTAAAAATTTTTCATTAATAAATGTTTCGCCTTTCTGTTCGCAAAACGATCGGAAACTAAGTTAAGTTTATGTTTGTATCTATATATGATTTTTATTATACATACAAATTGCAAATGCATATAAAATTGTAGTTTTAAAATGAAAATCTAATAATCAATTTTTTTTTTTTCGAATTTTTTGATTTATTGAAAACTAAAATTTTTTATTTTTTGCACATTTTTAAAGTGTATATAATAGAATTGAAAAATCATATTCACATTGTATCTAATAAAATAATAATATATAATACAGAATAGAATACAGAATACCGAATACAGAATACAGAATACAAAATATCATGTACAAGCCGTAGAGCTTTTACATGTTTATATTTATATGTGTAAATCAATGGCGAGTACTTCAATCGTTCAAGCCATTCTAGAATGCCGAAAATTTTCTGCTGTAATGTTCAAAAATCAGAAAGCAATTAGTTGTACTACAATAGTTTTAATAAATTACAAGTTTTTTGCATACCCGACACTCTTAAATACATTTGAAAATTTTTTACATGTAAAGCCCTATTAATTAACTATAATAAAATAAGATCACGTACATACACACTACACTTGCCCATTTCTCTTGTACCCCAGCTACATCCTTTACATATATTTTTATAAATATCGATCTATCTCTATTAATTTGAACCCTAAACACAAGCGTGTGTCGTGTCGTAATCACTATAGTATAGCAAGTTAATAATCGTAATATATTGTGATATAATGTTCACGGTTCATTTGAAAAACATTTATAAAAATTATCGTCATTGATTCTGGGCCCTGTCGAGAACTGATATCTGATATCAAATAATAGTTTATAAACTAAACGCTTCAGTTTTTTTTTGCTACGACTCGCCTCTGGCGTATATATGTACGTAGACGTATACGTAAATATAGTCATATATAGGATAGGATATAGGATATACATAAATATTATTATATAAATATGTGATTTCCACATATATTCCGCTTATTTTATTCATATGCAATATATATTGCTAAAAGAAATTGAGAAGATTTGATTTCAAATTCATTTTGTATATAGCATTTTTTTTTCACAAATAACTTGATTTGACTGCGTATAATATTCAAATCGATATTGCTTTTTTAAATTGAAATTGGCCAAATATTCAAGTCATCTCAATATTTTGCTATTATATTATTGTATATACACACACACACACACACACCCATACAAAGCACATATATGGTATATGAATGTTGAATATATTATATGTTTTGAAAATCATCATAAATGATGAATATTGCATCAAACATATATGGAAATTATTATGTGTGTTCCTATATAATACCTAATCTAAAGTTATATGAAAATGATTGCATCGACACGAATTCGAATATATAGTGTGCTGGTTATATACTTTATATTCATTATTGCATAAATTTGTGTAAATATTATTATTAAATGGAAGTATATAATGCTTATTTATTATTATATAAAATATGAAATACATTTATATATAATTTAATTCTGGCATGCATAAATCGATCCAAATTATATATAGAAAATGAGATGTTGCGGAAAAATGTGTTAACGGGTTGATGTAGAAGAAACAATTACACATTTTTTTAAATAAGAAACGTTCTAGTTTCGCAGATACGCGCTACAATATAGAATATATATAAGAAATACCAATTTGATAATGGCGATCAGACGAGATAACAAAATGTAGATAATTATTGACAACCGCATAAGGGTGAAACGTGTCGAAACCGACCACCACATATGTGGTCATTGTTGTTCCCGCACACACAATTTTTAATGTGTGTGGTGACAAATCATGTCGATATCATAAAACTGATTAGATATTCTAGAACTTGAAATCATACTGTTTAATGAATAATTTATCGAAAAATATTTATAATTTTTCACTTTAATTTTGTTACGCAAATACTGAAAATATATTCAATTGTCAACATTTCATAGATTATAAAATGAAAATTAAACGTTCAAAACACATGATCCAAAAATGTTAAAGCTAAATTATACAAACAACATTTCAATGACATCAAATGGACAATCGGTTATATTTTTTTGCAAAAAAAATCTCTTATATTTGAAATGTTGACAATTGATGTTATTTTCAGTATCTGTAATAAAATTGTGAGTATATAAAAGGTTATTTTGGGGAAAATTAAGTTCGCCCCACACAACGATTAGTTTCTAAAGATTTTCAGATGAACAAATAGGTACTGAAAAAGATTTTCAATGTTACTAACGTAAATCAATTAATTTTTTTTATAAACTCACATAAACATAAACTACATACGTTCAGTTATTTTATGCACTTAATCAAGTTCAGTTTGCGATCAAAGTTTTTAAATAAAATTTATGAAAATATTTAGTAGCTTGAAATTCGTCAAATAATATTCACAGTTCAATAATTGAACTGTGGATTGATTTTCTCCATTTAATAAAAAAATCATGTACCTTGGTTCCGATGGAAATATATGTATGTGAGGTCATAACCACAGGAATTCAATTAACCGACCAATGCACAATACGAACTGTTCAGACTTGGTTGAAATTAATATAAATATAATGTTAATGCGTGATCACTGACGTTTACGTAAATTTAAGATAATTTAGTCTATATGTTGTCATGTTGTTGTTTGTGCTGACACCGTATATATTGTGTTTTCCAGCAAGATAACACTCCATATAATACTTCCAATAACGTGTGGCGTTTCATCTTTATTTACTTATTGAAGGAAGAAATGATAACCATCATGTTACTCCAAGTAAAAGTTTACGACACCTACGAAACAGTTAAGTTGATAAATTACACTGCAATTCATTAATTTGATTATTTTCACATGAATAATTAGCCCATGTGATGATTAAAATATTGTAAATTTGAATTTTATCCAGCAATTCATTAAATAAGAAAATAAGAACTGATGATTCAAGGACGAAAGGCTTATATCCAAATAGAATCTTAAAATGAATTTTTTTTAAATTATTCATCATTCGATAAATTTTAATAAATAGAATCTGTTGGTAGTATTGATGTTTTAAGCATCAAGTTAATTTCAAAGAACTTGCAGCGTATTATACATGGACTTTGAGCGAATATTCAAGTTAAATGACAATTTATTCTTGTAATACGTAAAGTCTTTAAAAATACTTGTTCTTTGAATACCATCAATTTTACTGAATGCCGCGCTTAATTCTTTTTCATGTTGGAGTATCATTGGTATCGTATGCATAATTTCAGAAAATTTACTATGTAAAAGTTCTTAATAAAAAAAATTTTATTTTGTGAAATTCATGTGAATTTTTTAGTTTCCCACATCTGATTTAGATTATTTTATAAGTGTATATTGAACAATCAATATATAGATAGAGACACATATAGGCCTGAGAGAACAAATGTTAAACTTAAATTATCTGTTTGTATTGCGCACTGCAAATAAAGGGTGTCTAATCGTGTTTTACACTCTTCTGGGTCCTATATATCAATAACTTAAGTTTTAAGCCTAAACCAACTTTCGAAAAGTAAAAAAACACTTCTTTAAGTGTCGCATAACAACAATTTGAATTTGACTTATATTTATATCAAATTAAATGTTTCGGTATGGTAATGGTAATAGTTTATTAAAGTTTTAAAATCTGGTAATTAGTTATAAAGATATGGAACCCTCACAAGAGTGCAAAACACGATTTCGACTCAAAATGACCCATACAATCTAACATTTTCGTATTGCCTTGGGCAAATTAAGACGCACACTCTGTTTAGTATTTTTATTAACACTATTATCTTAGGTGATATAATATTATAAGGAAAAGAAAGAAAAATGTATTTTATATCCATACAAAAACCCAATTCGTGACATATTAGACCTTTCGTTGGCTGTCGTAAATATGTGCCTATATGTATATGGGACTGACATAAACTTATATAGTAACCACATTGAGAATAGAATATATTTTCATAATGTGGTTATAAAGCATTTATTTGTATACGAATTATATGACATTATGGAAAATTATATATTGTAAGGAGTATAATAAAGGTTGAATGTAGAATCTAGATTATTTAGGACTAGGGAAAAATATGGTTGTTGATATAGTATTTTCTAATAATATAATTTCTGGTATAATTTCTATTTATTCTTATTTCTCTGTATATGTGTACAAAAACTACATTATATATTACAAACATTTTTATGATAAATGCATATGTATGGTATAAGTTTATGCAAATATTTTGTTATATTGAACGCACCTATCTATACACATATAGGCAAACACATAGGTGCCCCCAGGAGAATTTGAGAGAAAAAAAATTCCATTATAGTAATGAATTGAATAAAATGAAAGGATTGCATGTACATGAATTCAAATACAATATTTATACAATTTCATATCAGAAAAAGTTCAATATGTGTTTTCAAATTTCATCATTGTATTTCCATATTTTTATATTTCACACATATGAAAATATATATTGATATATTATTATGACGCCTATTGTGAATTACAGAAAGGTAAATTGGATAGAAATTGGATAGAAATTTTATAATTTTATATAAAAATAAAAAAAATCATAGAATTCAATCATTTGTTATCCAATTTATTTTACATATAATTACTATATTATTGGAAAATGTGTTTCACATTAATGATGATGCTACTTTACAATCAATCGCATATATGTTAACTAAAATTTTCAATTAGATAATAAAATAAGTAAATCGATAATTTAAGAGCCCAAGAGATTTTATTATAATTTGATATATGTTATAGGTGTAGCTATATATATGGTATTGTATGGTATCTGTATGATATGATATAGAAGGAAATTCCAGTATTTACCCATTCCCATGCTGAATGAACTTTATACAAGTTGTTGATACAGTTGTTACAACCCGCATATTAAAATGACACTCGTTTATACTTGAAATTCCAACAGTACTTCGCAATACCCAACGTAATTACATAATATTAGGTGTACACGCATAAATTTTAAAATTATAAAGGTTCTCGAAATTATATGTAACATTAATTCTTTGAAACATCTACGCAATTATTAGATTAGTTATGTTTCACATGAGGTGTCGTCGAATAGATACATTTAAAAACCATCCTTATATTATCATGACCTAGAAATGTTCTTGATACTTGACACATCAGTTCTATTTAATTCTTATTTATCATGAGATGTTACAATATAAAAATTCCAAAAATATATCATTATGTCTTTAAAATATCCAAATGATCCTTGCGAAACATCAAATATATTTGTTTTTCACGTGAGGCGTAGCATGTTCAAAGTGAAAAATAATGCATGACCTAAGCGTTGAAAATTCTTTCTATGATTTGTTATATTTAGAAAATCGATTAGAAATAGAAATCCGTGGTGAAAAATGGCCCATTTACTTCAAACCATTTTTTTTATGTGTATGTTGTCAACCGGATATTTTTTAATTCGAATATATTTTTTTAAAGGCCAACTATAGAGCATTACGAAATTCTGATAATTAATTGTTCTAATATTTTTTTCTAAACCGCTGTAAGTTTTAATTCAATCAATGTTTGTTAAATGTGGGAAAATTTATATAAGAGGTTGATATTGGAGGTGTCGATGGTTTTTTTTTCGCACTCATATTCGAAGTTATCATTTCCCAGTGTCAATAAATTTTAATGCTTAATTGTCATTGTAAGTGATTCCATTCGCGCTCGCATACAACGACCTGAAAAAAAAAACAAAAAATAACCATAAAAAGACAGGTTTTAAAAGTAAATGCATTGTGAAAACGAATGCACGAAACATTTCATGAATAAAAATAATAAAAATACAAATATGAATTAAATAATATATAACAAAGCGGTACAATAACAAAAGCTCAAAACCATTAAATCATAATGCCTTTCACTATATATTTTACGGAATTATTATTATTTATAATTTGGGTTGCTTAATAACTACATTCCGAATTGTTATATATGTAATGAAAATCTACTATGCGAGCTAAACACTCGATTTGGTCTGCAATATCATATGTCGCATTTCTTGAAATTATTGGCCATTCTAATGATTTTTTATGAACCTTTACGTCTTCGGCATATTATAATAGCATTCATTGATAATTTATAATTAAATATAGATTTTTCTGCACTCAACGCCTGAACCAATGTGCGTTTAATAAATTAATTTTATTATAATTATTTTTTATATTTGGTCCCGTTAAAGCACATATAATGGTTGGAGGCGAGGATACAATTTTAAAATAGACAAGTTGTACGGTCAGTTAAATATTGTCAAAACAATTAAAAAAACAAAACAATAGATTATGATGGCTTTGTAACGTGTTACGCATGGAAGGGGAGAGTGTGCCGAAAAAAACTGTTGAATGGTAATCCAAAAGCTAGAAGGAGAGCCGGAAAACCTGAGGCTAGATGGCTAGAACTGCAGTGAACTGTGATATTTAAATCCTTAAAATTCAGATTTGAAGGCGTTAGCAGGAGAAGACTAAAACCGCACTTCGGTTTTAATGCCATGGATTAAGTAGTAAGTATTATAATAATCGTTGGATGTCTGTCCCAACCAACTCCCAAGTATTAACAATAAAATAATAAAATAAAACTTCCCGAAAATACTTCTTATAAATATTTTAGTAAACGATTTTCCGCAATCAACGCAAAATAGTTGATTTTTATACATTTAAAAAAAATTTAATTTATAGATTATATGGCAACTAATTTTACAGGCAATTATTGTGCTATATACGTCATTTGTAAAAAAAAAAGAGAGAAAAGACGAATTGCATGGTAAACACCCAAATAAACACAACAGATTTTCTGTGACGTCGTCGTATCCTCGCTCATATACCTGCTATACATAGCATTGTTTCGCAACTTATAGATGCGAGAGGTCATTTCATCACAAAATGACTCAAATTCAATGGAATAAAAATTTCATAAATTTTAATTGTTCACATTCTCTCTTCAACCTGGAATGAAACTTCTATAAAATATTGCATCCGACGTGTCTCTCCTCTAGTCATATCCAAATTTTATCAAAATCGAAATATGTATTGTAATATCATCACGCTAAACAATTACCTTCACAAAATGCGTTTGGTTACAAATGCGTTATGTCCTAAATGTTCCTTGTCGGAAGAACCGGCATGGCACTACTTATGTGAATGCCGGGCCTATACGATAGCATTTCATTTCTGAAACCAGACGCCTTGAGGATTAACTCACAGGGATAGCACAGTGGATCTTCTTTGGTCCAAGTACCTGAATAAATTCCCTCCTTTATAAAATCTTCAATCATCAATATCGGTGCTATTTTACAAAATATATAGAGTGATTAAATATCATTAAATTGAAGAAGCAGAAAACACAGGATTCAATAATCGACGAAAGTATTTCTTACACAACCCAATACAAATATTAAATGGAATTTTTTTCTATTTTTATATGAAGAAAATTTACCGCATTTTATTCATCTTATTTTTTTAACAATTGATTCAGACATTTACTAATCGTTATATATTTTACGGAGTGCCCATTAAGAAAAGTAAAAGGAAAAACGAACAAAATGAAAATAAATAAAGAAAATACCGACGAGCCTGTATTTTAAATGGAATTTTTGTACAATTTAATACCTATTGTTATATATTTTCTAAATATACATAAAAATGTTTGCTTTATAAGTCCTTTACTTTTCCATTTAATTCCCCCCTTTTTTCACATACATTTTCTTTTCCTCTTCTACAAATATATACATTACATCACATTTCACATAATAAATCTATATTTTCTGAAAATATAGAATTTCCTTCTCGTCGTGCATGCACAACATATAAATACAAGATATACTGTAAAATACACTAGTATAAGTCGTATACATCTGAACACGTATAAAAATATATACTTCTTTTTTCTATAAAACAACGACAATATCAATTATGTTTTCAATATCTTATAAATAAAGCTTTTCTGGTAAATTTATTTAGACTTGTCATTTTCTCTTAATATAAATTTAAAACCCATTCACGTAAAGATATACTCTGTTTATTTATTGTATGTTTTAGTGAAAAAAAATCAAAATCAAA
This sequence comes from Bibio marci, assembly GCA_910594885.2. Lineage (NCBI taxonomy): Eukaryota > Metazoa > Arthropoda > Insecta > Diptera > Bibionidae > Bibio > Bibio marci. Next base: position 59,549,804 of record OU343114.1, read on the forward strand.
TATGTGTAGGCATATAATACGGAATACAATACCTAAGTTTATAAATATTATTTTTATAGAAAATCTTAAGCCTATAATATTTTGTTGTGTTAATGAGAATATTATCATTTTATATAGGATTTATTTAAAAGCTTTAAAATGAAATTGATTAAAAGGTAAAAGTTATGAGATTCATTGTATGTACCGAAAAATTGGATTTAAATTTTATCTTGCGTATGCTCTAATGTTTATGCGAAACAGTGGATTTTGTACTTCATATACATATAGTAGTTCAATTTAAGGATATGCATCATTAAAAGTATTAACATGAATTGAGAAACTTTGTAATTAAATTAAATAAAAGGTGGAAAAATAAACTTCCAATCCGTTTAGACTAGAGCGAAGGTACTATCTGAGCTCTTCACATGTTATGGTCTTCGAAGTGTATCGTTTCGGATGTGAAACCAGAAACATACATAATGTATAAGTCAAGCACTTATAATATTTGCACCTCGTAAACTCCAGACATTCCCATAAAAAGTGCCATACTGTATCATCCGACAAGAATCATTTACCACAAATGTAGCTTCTAATCAAAAGTAATTTATGAATTTGAGAGTTTAACACATAATCAATCACAACTTTTTTTTTAAGTATACCCAACAGCACAGCCGAACCGTTTTTGACTGGGTGGATGTAGTCGACATGTAGTCTCAATCTACGACTAAACTGCTTACTTATCCAGCTAGTAATACTCCGCCTAATTCAATGAATGAAAATCTCATGGCTTTGAATCAATAAAAGTTGCACGGTACCGAAATCAGTATGCGACCACGTTGTTTAATGCAATTTTATTTAATATTTGTCAATACATTTATTTAACAATCTCGATCTAATTGTTATCCATCTGATTGCCATGAAGTGCCATTTATACATCAGTACTGTCAGAACATATATTTATTACACTCCGCGAACAGCTCGATATGAAAGTTGAAATCGCACAGTTTACAATTCCCGTTATATCCAATAGGAAAACCGTAGTACACACACACACATAGGCATGGACCGACTATAACCGACGAGTTTCAACTGCAAACACAAGATAAGTTTCCCGGAGGGTGTAATGTTTTAACCAATCCATTCGTCAAAAAAATGTGTAATAATTTTAGACCGTTTATAAATACTGATTATGGATATGTGCAAAATTCTATGTCGTCCGAAATTTTTTAAATTTTTGGAATGTCCATATTTATTATTCTGAGAATTTAACCATTCATCAGACCACCTTAATTGCTATGCATAATTTGCAGCACATAGTTTGTGAAATATGCAAACCAATGATTGGAATATTCTTAATTGTTTGTGCCGTTGTTAGCTTAGCCAGACTATAGGTCAATAACATATCAATGGGCTGCCGTATGAAGCCAGAATATCGTTCCGTAGTTATGATCTTTTGACGGAACATGTTGTGAATCCAACTTATAAGAGATTCATCTATATATATGTCCGCTTGATCTAAGTACTTTCGTGAGTCTTATAGGTCGAAAAAATTAAGTCTCTGTATATACGTTTGTCGTCCTGTTGTCAGTACGAAGATTAATCTAACCCATCGCCAGCAATTTGGTATATGTATTCAAAAACAATACAATAGCTATATATAAGCATATCTCATTGGTACGACATCTATTTGTAAATTTACCATCCATAGGTGATTTGAAGAAAGCAAATATTAATATTATATATCGTCCATTTCATATTGTCATTGTTTAACAATTTTAACATAAATTCACCAGTCGCAGGTGTAAGCATCACCAAATGTTACTTTGTATTCGGGAAAATTACTTCTCACCATATGGATGCGCATGGTGGATTCGATTTTGATACTAGAGTGTATTGGTCCGCTTTAAGGTGTATATAGGTATTTATTTCATCCCTGGTTTTGGGATGCAACTTTAATCTCTTTATCTATCACATATTTATGATTTCTTTCATTTTTCTCTTCTGGTAGTATGTCTATTTTGTTTCTGGTTCCCATAATTGCGAACGTTTTCATGTGTTCCGAATAATTAATGCGAGATCATTATTTGTACGTTAACCAGGCTATAACTCAATTTTTTTTTTCATAATTATTCATAACACTTTCTTATACATATTATTGGCGGGAATCCCTAAAATGTTGAGATTTCTGCTGTTCTTATAAATATAAAAGTTGCCCGTTAATTTCAATTATTTTATAACATTTTTTGTTATTAGGTTAAATACATATGATATAGAAAAGTGGTGTATATGTAGTTAATGATAGTTGTTCACTTTTTTATTTTAATTTTAATAACATCAAACAATTTTCATTTCACAAATATTGAAAAATTGAAGTACACACACTTTCATTTGTTAAGAGAAAAAAAAAATCAATGAGTACATATTATTATATGGAAGAAGGACTCGGCATCGTTCACATAATATAATATATTTTTATTGTATAAAGTGACTATATATTATAGTATAGATATCCATAGATGCTTCACTCACAGTTGCGTGTATATGTAGATATGACAGATATAAAACCAAACATATTGAATTTTATTACATATCCCATCGTATGTCGTTTGTCTTTTTATATTACATATTTTCGTATGTGATTTATGAAAATGAAATACATATTTATATGTATATGTAGTCTAAAAGGACATCACTTTACTTTTCCTTATGTATTTTATACAATAAAATATACTCGTGTATATATATATAGCAAAGTTTAAGTGGTTTCATTTTATCCATTCTTTATTATATAAAATACAGAAGAATAATAATAAATCTTCAATACCAAACGTATATATTTTTTTTATGGTACTGCTGCGTTATATATTCTGTCTAAAAATAAAATGTTATACGATGTACGTTTGTACGATGTACGTATACCACATATTATACCAACTATATATATATGGAATATTAGTAGACAAGAGTACATTTAAGAAATTGAGACTATTTATGTATATGTAATTCAACACCTTACCAATTTATTCAAACCGAATATTTTAGCTAACCCGATGCGAAATGTTTTTACTTTATTTTATCTATTATAATAATATGAAAGGAACGTTTTTCAAAATAAATAAATGTATTTAAGTTTTGTATAAACACTTAATCAAAAACTACCGGACATTTTTAATAATTTTCACGTTTACTATTTACATATTATGTTTAGAAATTGAAAATACCCATTTATTTATAATAGATAGTGTAACTCATTCTGTGCATGTACTACGTGTGAATCGGCATTATTTGTCTTTGAATAGTCTCTTTATAACCTTCTAAACGTATATATATTTTTAAAGTATAATTGACATTGTTTTTTACTCGAAAGAAAATGGCAAGTGTTGTACCAAATACTTGACAATATTATTATTTTGTTTTCATTTTTAACTAAAATCCGCTGCTGAAAGTCATCGAATGCTACAATAATCTTATATGATAAATATCCTCTATATAGATGATAGTACATGCAGAGGATGGTTTAGACAATTCAAAGAAGGTATTTTTGATATTGAAGACGCTAAAAGTCCAGAACAGCAGTGTTTCGAACCGTTTAGTTAAACTGGGAATGGTTCAAAAACTTGCAAAATAGGTTCCATATGTATTGGCAGATATAGAGAGTTAAATTGAAAAATCACATGTGAATTACTGCTCCAAATATATCTAATCTAATATCTACCATTAATCCTAAGCGTAGAAAATCTTAAGTATAACCTGGTAAATCTATTCCATCACAGCTGGGAAGTTCTATCCCATCCGTCGTATTTACTAGACATAGCTCCTTTAGACTACAGATTATTCCAGTTTACTCATTGTCAGTTTGTCCTTCACGGCGTATGATTTATTTCATATATTATAGCCTCAGAAATTGGATCGATGAATGGATTTCCTCAATAGAGAAAGAATACTTCAGACAGGAAATCCAACAATTAATTGAAAGATGGCCGAAGGTGGTAGTTTTCAATGGATCATACTTTGATTTAAATATTAATGTTGTATAGTTTTTTTTCGTAACAACCGGTATTTTAAATTTGTATACTTGATAGAATTGATATTATAATTTGTCATTTGAAAATTTCATTGTTCATTCAATCAGTTCTATTCAAATTAATGTTTTTATTCACTTTCATAGGAGATACATTATGCTCCAGGATTATCCTTAGAAAGCATTAGAAATGTTTTTGAACTTTTAATAATCGGTTCTATACAATTCCAATTATCTCATCATTGTTGAAAATTATCATATGAAAATCCTGAGGATATGTACTTGATAGTTTGACGTTTGCAGCAATTAAATGAAGTTTAAAATCACTGTAAGTTTCTGGGCTTAAATACGTACTGGATGCTTTAGTCGAACATTCCTTAAATTAATTGTTTAATTATGCACCTTTATTTTCGAGAAATACCTTTGTAAGGTGCTACAAATGTATAGTTAATCCTTTATTTGCCAGTTCCAATAAATACCCTGTTTAATTTCTATATCGTTAGAATGCCTACGGTAAATGTCTTTGATCATTTAATTTAATGCCATATTCAAGAATTGTTCCGAGAAGGTATACTATATGTCCCTGATATCGGATGATATTCTAATGCTTTTGGTTACGTTTATTGAATCGACGATAAATATAATATTTAATATTTATATATCATTTGCGGCAGGATTTGTTAGTCAAAATACATGTGAACAGCCAATTACAAGGACCATGGATAGCCACCGACAAAATTGGAAGATGTAAAATAATAATCTTTACTGGATTGAAGACTCGAAACAAACTAAAAAAATAAATTAACAGAAGCATGAAATTTGCTACAACACAAAAGAAAGTCCTTTTTGAGTCAAATTTTCCCTATTGCGATTAAACCTGAATGTATTTGAACCCGAGCCACTCATCAACTTCACAACCAGTATGCAATATCAATGGAAAGTGTATTTGGTGGAATAAAATAGGAGCTTTGTATAATTAACTACCAAAACGTGGTGAATGCTGGTGATCGAACAACAATTGATGAAATTGAACCAAGTATTGATGGAAAAACAACCGAAATTTTCCCATAAAAAACTGATATTTCATAAGCATGCACCCATATATAATTTTCTGGAAGTGCCAAGTTAATCACACAGCTGTTGTGCAGGTAAACTATTTTGGAATTACATTTATGAAAAATGATTTTATAATTGTTTATTAATTATATTCCTGAAAATTAAATTAGTAAAATTTAAAGACTCACGAAACTGTATGAATTTTAAGTTAAATTTACTAGAAATGCGTTGTGCTATATCATGAGCCAATATGATGATTCCAAAGATATCGAATGGCATATGTAAAAAATTATATTTACATATATTATGAAAAACTGGACTATTAAGTGTTCAAGCTTTCAGCCGAAATTAATTGCAGTAATTTTGTATTACCGTGTATATGTTTTATAGAAAATGTATAATGAACGTACATACAGGCCGCGACAAAATTATATCCATACGGTTGCTGTGTTTATTCGTATTCAAAGATCTTATCAGTACACTTATCGGATTTGTATGTAATACATATCGGAACGGAAAATGCTTATTGAAATTCAGAAGACAATATGGATTAAATTTTGTACATAAACAAAACATGTACTGATTTTGAGAAGTAATTTTATATCAAACAACGGATTGAGGACCTTATAAGGATATTTTTAGAAATTATGGATGCGATACCTCATATTAAAGAGAATTTAACAATCAATCGAAAAGACTTTGGTGTTCTATGGATCAAGGACAATTTCAAGGACCTTACTAGGATATTTTTTGAAATTCTGCAAGCGATACTGCTTGTGAAAGACAAATAAACAAGAAATTGAGTTATATTTTACGGATCAGAAACATTTCATAGACATATATATATTATAAGAATAGATATTAGGCATGCGATTCTCATGCGACGGAAGAAAATTAGATAAGAAATAAAAAATACTTTTATTCAGTGTCTATAGGAAAAAATAAACTGTACCATTGACTGTAAATTTTTTGCATTATGCATAGCTATGACGTAGTCATATAATATATACAGATCGCATTTAAACATTGTGGGTACAGGCGTATATATAATATATATACAGAACTATAAATACAGTATTGTATACGTATTTGATTCGTAATAGTATTAAATGATTTGTTCGATTTCCATTTATTGTAAATTGGAATGCTATCTATATTGCGAGGAACAAAAAAAAAACATACAATAAACAAACAAACAGATTGAACCAAACCAAAGCGGGTTTATTTATGTTATGTGCGGTGCGGAATTGTATACAATATCCAATAATATATAGGTAATATAAAAATATAACATAATACTAATAGAACTAACAAATGCGATTGTATTTTTTAATTAATTTGTATTTCAAATAATATTTGAAAATTTGTTCGTTTATAAGCATGAAAATGAAACGCCTATATATGTTTTTTTTAATTATAATTTATTTAAGGCCGTACCGTAGGAAAATATGTTGTTGGTAGCTATTCAAGGATTAAAAAAGTCTCATTCATACAAAAACACTAGTTATTTAACTATAAAAATCATCCATATATACAAAAACATATTTACAGGACAATTAGTGATCTATAAAACCTTTTAGGTCTTGCTGATTTTCTTCTTTCTTCGGAATTACCACGTAACATTTACTTTTCATATTCTATACATGATACCAAACCATCTTAGTCTTTTAATTTTGATTGTTTTGATAATATTTGGTTCACCGTACATTTCGTATCTATTTCGAAGTTGTATCTTCGCCTTCTATCATTATGTTTTTTAATGGTACCAAATATCCCACGGACTATTCTTCGTTCAAAAATTCGAAATAATTGTGTAATTCTGTTTTCAATTGCTACCTGCGACGAATTTCCTCTTCAATATAATTTTTCACATTAATCATTGATCCCAATTATACGAAACTATTACCAATTTCAAAATTATATATTCTCCAATAGTAACAGTTTGACCTATAGAATTCCAGATGCAATTGTTGCCATCAGATACTGCCAGATATTACGTTTTGTTTATCAGCATACGATTTTGGTTGACTCAATTTTGTATAAATTGTTTCATGCCTATATCAATATTTACGCCTTTTCCTGTGTGTGTATTGAAAAGTAGTGTCGATAATGGAACGCTCTGTCGTAGCACATTTTTCTGCTGATAATTCTCTAAATTCAGGAATAATCCGTTGTTCTATTGCAACCAGGAACAATTGTTTTTTCACCGTCTATATTCAAATCAAGACAAACTATATGGCGATTTTCAATATGCATATGGAATTAAACTAGTATGTGGTTGACGGAACATATGAATATATCGTGAAATGAGCGAGTAGACAAACTGGTACCGTCTTCAATGGAACCAGAACCAACCGTAGGATCTATAACATGTTATTTAAAAACCTCTCCTTCTTATGTGTTCAGTCTGCGTAATTACACATCATATCATTGTAATACTGAAATGGGAACGGACACTGCGATTAAGGTAAAAAGTTGAGGAGGAGATCCGATAGAGGAACAACACCAAATATCTTCTAGGATTGGACATTATACTAAACGGAAACCCGGTTTTTAGAGAACACCTGACTAAAATTGAGATAATAACGAAGCCAACACATGTAGCTAATGGATGCGAGGAGAAAAACAAATCGGTAGACAACTTTTTATACGGTTATCCTAATATGGCAAATAATGAGACTAACGCTATTGCTATGGGTTTCATAATCTTAACTAAACGGGATTGAAACAGAATGAAATTTGTTGAAATTTTATAGAATTGAATTGATTCTTCAGATATAGGGTACTATATATTTCCTATATAATTAGTTATGGATTAATATTTATTTGTCTAATTAAAAACAAAATACAACGGAAATACCCACTGCAGTGTAGCTATAGCTGCATGCTAACGTTTTACCTCTGCTGCCGCAAACAAAAGCATATCATATAACGTAAACGTATGAGAGTGAAAATATAATTGCACGTATAATATAATAAATATTATATAACTATATTCTATTATTATATTACATATATACAGTCAGGAGGCATACAGGTTCTTTTCACATTCACAAATATGCTTGCGGAAAAAATAAACTGATGAATACATGGGTGTTGAGTGGATATGCTACAAATGAATATTCTATGAATATGAATATATGAATGAATATTTATGTAAGTATAAATGAATGATGGTGAATAGATGATATATGCTCCATATGTTTTGTTATATAATATTGTATCCATATACAGGTATCCCTCCGATACACGCGTAATTCGTTCCGTGTTATATGGAAACCGTGTTATTGGAAACTTGAATGTCATACAAATTTGAGTTTGCCTACCGTGTTATATGGAAATCTAAACCGGGTTATATGGATTCTAATATTCTAAACTAAACGTAAAAATGAACTCTTCTTTCTATTAACATATATATCATCATTCTGTCTTTTTCTATTATTTCATCAGACGTGTATTTTTTATATTAGGAAATAAAAATTTATTAATTCATTGTCTATTTTTTTTATAAAAAATAATAAATAATGCAAAGTAAAATAATTTCGCTATTTAACTAAAATATTAATATTTTGATTTTGATAAAACAATAAAATAAAATAAATAAGAAATTACCAAAATTATTTTCTTTAAATTTGTTGGAGGTTCGACACTGTGTAAATGTTATAATTATATACCAGTTGTAGAAATATCAAATTATCGTTTTTTAAGGAAAATAAAACGGTTATTTTAAAGTGAAAAGATAAAAATATTTCATTCAAAGTATTGACCATCGCTTTATACACATTCTGACCACCTTTCTTGCAATTTGTGGATACCTTTCGAAAAAAATTGTTCCTCTGTTAATGAAAACCATTCAGAGAGCCAATTTTCGACTTCTAACGATGTTTTAAAGTGCTGGTCAGCAAGAGAGTGTTGCATCGATGAAAATAAATGGTAATCAGAAGGAGCTAAGTCTAGTGAATAGGTCGGGTGAGGTAGCAATTCCCAGCCAAGCGTTTTGATCGTAGCCTGAACTGGTTTTTATCCACGTGTGACGGTGCTTAGTCATGTTGCAAAATAACTTTACAATGTCAATCTTGCCCATTCTGATCGTATCTCGTTTAATGCATGGTTTAAATTGATCGTTTGTTGTCGGTAGCGTATTATTGTATTATAGTATTAACAGTTGAGATTATCGGAGGGATATCTGTATATTTATATTGTATATAGTGTATTATTGTATTGTATATATATAAATCCGAGCTCGTTTATATATGCCAGAAGCTTACGGCACGGGAAGTGAAAAAGTACTTTGTAAAACAAACTGAATGAATAGAAATATTTTTTTTGTTGTTATGTACCTACATTTCATATTACAAATATAAATACACATACGTTTGCGAAAAAAAAATAATATGAATAGGGTGTATCTGGTTGGTACTGTAATATAACATATAGTAATACCTATAATAATATAATGTATAAAATATGAACATTTGTTAAAACAATATAATACAACACACAACAAAACGAGAAAAATATTGCAAAGAAAAATATAAAATTGAATAAACAGAAATATAAAAATTGCTTTCAAAAGGTTATTTAAGAAAATTAAAACACATACTTTGTAACTGTTGAAGATCCTTTTTTTACAATATTTTCAACTATTTCCATTATATATTTATATTTGCTTTTCACTCTTGTATCACTGTAAATTTATTATTTTAATGATATTATATACACATATACAGTTATTTGTAAACCTATGTATGTGTGTGTGTGTGTATGTGTATAATTATGTTTTATTTTATGGGATTTATTGTGAATAAAAAAGATAAAAAGATTTATTACAACGAAACGAAATTAAGAAAGAAAAAATACTGTTCAAGAAAACTGGTAGGAAGATGATACTGTGATATTAGGATGAATAAGAAAAATATACAAAGTTTCTTTGTTATTGAACAGCGACATACCGACGTTATTGTGACACAGCTAACAAAAAAACCAACACCTGAGGAGTGGCAAGCGATTCTAATGAAATTTCACATTTTCACTTTGAAGGTGGTAACCAGTAACCAGTAAGACAAAAACATAATAATAATATAGTGTTGCTGCTTTTGATAAAATGACTCGCACAACCGATACCAAGACGCGACTATTCCGGATTCGTTTCATCGATTCTTTTACTGTTGTTTGTTTTTCATTCTTATTTTATTTTCCTAGCAACTGGGCATCCACCCATACAAAAATTTACTGTATGGTGTGGATTATTCGCGGATGGTATTATTTCATCGAACAATCTGTATAGGAATATAAACTCCAGTGTATGTATTTTTGATAAATTTCTAACGCATGTTTATGACAGTCTAAATAAATTATTATTTTCGCACGGTTTTAACGAAATATGGGCTTCCAATAAAGTTGCACGAAACATGATTAAAGAACTGTCTAAGGAATGCTAGTCTGAATGCCAACCTGACCTATCCGCAATCAATGTCTTCCAATCCCGAATTTTAAGGATTTTAATATCACAGTTTACTGCATCTAACCATCTAGCCTTAGGTCTTTCGGCTCTCCTTCTACCTTCTGGATTACCATTCAACTGTTTTTTTGACACATGTTCCTCCTCCATACGTAATACGTGTCCAAGCCATCTTAATATATTGATTTTGAATGATTTGACAATATTTGGTTGACCGTACAACTTGTCTTCTTCAAAATTGTATCTTCGCATCCAACCATTCTGTTCTTTGACAGGATCAAATATGAAACGGAATACCTTTCGTTTATTGTTATAGTTTTTTATATTATTTGTAATTGCAGGTTTATTGCGACAGTTGTCCACAATGGAATAGATTTAATTTAATTTAATTTAATTCTTATTTATTTAATCCATTCAAAATCGATGATAACAAAATTGAGTATAGATCGATGAATTCTGTTAGTTATTTCGTTAGTATATATGGTAACAAACTGATGGTGGTGCGATAAGGGATATAAGAAATAGGGAATCGTTGAATAGTAAGTCATAATTCCAAATTGCAAGTTTTCATTTCAAACATTAAAAGTGTCATAGCCATGCGAAACTTGAAGGATCAAGTTCTTGTCAATAGGCCTTCGAAATAACCGTAATCGATGGCCTAAAAAAACGATGGTAATCAAATAAGAATTGATTTGAAATAAAACAAAGAAAATGGGAATGGATCGAAAGCATTTTGAGAGGATATTTCAAGGGAATCCTTGACGTGGATTTCAGGTGTATGATAAAGTGAGGAGCCGATCAAGGTATACATGACTCAAAATTGTAACGGAAGTCTACGATAAAACTTGGCGAGACACATATATTGATCTAAAATCGCAAGAATAATATTATAGCGAACTTCTCTTTTCATAGGACCAGAAACAACAGAATTAGAGTTTTTGTTAATATGTGCGTTCTAGAAAAAGAGTGAAGGAAAGTGCCCTATTGCCACAACTAAATCTTTTGAAATCGACATTTTGCACTTAAATTCAAAATTTGAAGAAAATCGGATATAAGGTTTTTTAGGGCATTTATAACAGTCAAAATGGCAAATTACTACGCATTAGAGTATCTAAAACATTCTAATTCAACAATTGGTCTGCAATAATCTAAAGATAATGTATCTTTAATTCAATAACCCATTGAGTCGTATTTTTATATTTTTTTTTGTATTGTTTTCAATCGAGAATATCCTATTGTAGTGTATACTTTCCAACCTGAGCAGTTTAACCTAATCAAATAATAGACCTCAGCACAAAATTAATCATATCCGTACCTCCCTCCACTGGTTCACTTTGAATTTTATGGGTTGTTGTTCCGACAATGGAAAAATGAATTTAAGTTAATTATTCCTAATTGGTTCATTCTGATCATAATAGAATTGGCACTCTGGCTTCTTTCAGTTTCAATTGAAATTGTGTGTCATAACTACTGAAAATATGGTATAAGGCACACCGACATAGGGTTAAATTAAATATTTACATACCAAGCGATATAATATAGTTATCGTCTAAAACATTTATATACTTTGAATGAAAGTAAATTGTAAGACGCAATGGGTTTACATCACTAATCGTGTGGTCTATTGATCCGCAAAGTATAGACAACATTATAATAAATGATTGATATTTTGTATCGTATCATACATGTCGTTATTAATGTGTATATAGAGTATTCGCCTAGGTTTACTTCAGCAACGATTTCATACTCATTCACACTATATATAATAATAGTAAGACAATTAAAAAAAATGGGGTGTTTAATGTTTTTGTTTGATTTATTTTTTTAATTTTTTTATTTTTGTTTTTCATTCATTTCGTCCTTTGTAAATATTTATAGCCATATAATAGTTAAAAGGAGTGCAAAACAAACACATAATAATCAAAAATATATTGTGAATAATTTAGTAGTGAAATTTAATCATATATGCAATTCTTCCAATAAATGGAACATCTGCGATATTTAATATTCAAAATTAAATACTTTGAAACTGCCATTGGTCTTTAATGAAGGGTAAAAAAAAGTCTGATTAAATGAATTTTAATATAAATTTTTCTATACTTCAACAATTCACTTAAATATTTAATTTCATAACTATTTATTTATTTTACAGAAATGAAGGATCGATATTTGTAATACAAAATGCGTAGTTGAAATTTTATAAAGAAATCAACAAAATTTCCATAAAAGTTTGTGTTCAATCAATCAAACAGCCTTTTCTTGTCCCCCGCCGCATGGCGCAAACATATTTCAAATTGTTCTATTTGTTATGCAATTTTTTAAACATCAACAGAAACTGAAACGAAGCCCTGTGAAGCGGCTAATTTCGAAGTGTCGCGGTCAATACGAAACCGAGGTATGGTTGGGAATTAAGCCATGTAGAATAATTTTGGAACATTACTTTTAGCATTACAAATAAAAAGGATAAGTTAAAAATTACATGAATATCGGATTTACAATTTTATTGAAAATATTTGACTTCTATTGAAATGGTCGGAGATGTGGGGTTGATGATGATGATTTTATAAAAGGAGTAATTAAATGCGGCACACCAAGGCAGGTCCACTCTGTGCTTTCGCTCTGAGTTAATCCTCAAAGAGTAACACAGAGATTTTAATTCATTCAGAATACACAAAATTTCGACAGTGATGGGATAATGTTAATTTACCAGAAAACTGTCAAAACGTCATCGAATAAAATGAACAAACATTATTGAATACAAATTATTTAATTCTATCAAATAATTGCCTTTTGTTTTCATTAAAAAAACCGCACGCACTTACTTTATTTACAACCCAATATTTATTATATGTTCTTTTACACATGCTTGTATTTTGTATATCAGGTGTACCGGTAACTAGTGAGCGTCAAGATACACATGTCTCAATAGGGAACAACGAGCCTTAATTTTAATTTTTGTTTAGTTGCTATGACATCTGTCAAACATATTTAGTTTCCATAAAGTCATTGTACAAATAATATCTTATTCTTTTTTAACGTGTTAAAAATGTCGAATTTTGAACCATAAAATGATGATTTGCGGAAAGCATTAAAATTTTGTTTTCATTTGAAGAAAAGTGCTGCAGAGTCGCATCGAATGCTTGTCGAAGCATATGGTGATCATTCTCTATCAGAAGCAACATGTAAAAGATGGTTGCAACGGTTCAGACATAATGATTTTGATGTGAGAAATAAAGAACGTAGAATACCACCAAAAAGGGTTTGAAAACGCCGAATTGCAAGCAATATTGGATAAAGATGACACTTTGAATCAAAATCAAATTGCAGAAATTTTAAATGTTGCACAACAAACAATTTCTGACCGTTTAAAACCTATAGGAAAGATCCAAAAGTGTTGAAAATGGGTGCCACATGAATTAAATGAAAGATAGATGGAAAATCGGGATACACTTGTGAAATTTTGCTTGCCAGACACGAAAGAAAATCAGTTTTGCATCGAATTGTTACTGGCGATGAAAAATGAAAGCAATGGTCTATATTTTGAATAAAATGTTTTTTACTTTCCCATTTAAAATTAGTGTTTTATTTTCACAAATAAAAAATCCCTAGATTATTTAAATAACCGCTTACAACACAGTATTAAAAAGAAAAGTTTTATATAAAATAACATTTATATTAGGACCTTGCATTAATAATGTCGATTTGATAACAGTCGGCGTAACTGGCGTTGTGTGCATCGGAACACACCGCGGCCATATTCATTTTTTTTGTCTGTCATTTCGTCGAAGTGTAAACAACAAAGTTTTTTTTTGCTTCGAACATGTCGAATTACGTGCCTGAAAAGTTTGTTTTGCGGGGAAGTTTAATAACTTTCTTTTAATTTGAAGAAAACCCCTGCTGATAGTTATCGATTGTTGGTAGAACCTTACGGTGAACATGCTCCAAATCAAAAAACTTGTGAACGGTGGTTTACACGCTTCAACTTCACAATCAAAACGCGATATTTATTGCCAGAAGGTAATGCTGTGCATTTGGTGGGATCAGAAAGGTGTGGTGTATAACGAGCTGTTAAAACCAAATGAAACGGTTACAGCTGATCGCTACCGACGACAACTGGGCGAATTGGCAAAGAAATTGAACGAAAAACGACCATTGATAGCTCGAAAACACCACAAAGTTTTATTTCACGATGACAATGCCAGACCACATCGTGCAAACATCGTTAAGGAAAAAATAAAGAGGCTCGGTTGGGATCATCTTGATCACCCCCGTACTCTCCAGACCTTGCTCCTTCTGATTACCATTTGTTCCGATCAATGCAGGTCAGCCTGACAGATGTACGCTTTCGAAATGCTGAAGAAGTGCGAAAATGGGTCGATGAATGGATTGGGACAAAAGATGAAGAGTTCTTCAAACGAGGAATCAACAAACTTCCCAAAAGATGGGAGGAAGTCATAGCTAACGATGGGCAATATATTGGTTGATGTACTCAATCATTTTGTTATACAAATAAATGCCATTTTCAAGCCAAAAAATCGACATTGTTAATGCAAGGACCTAATATATCGTTTCTGTTTTTTTTTTCGCATAACAATGTTTTCTATAAATACCATGTATAGGAGTATGAAGTGAGCCGCTGCCATTAAATGGCTGTACTTATATTAGTAATTGTGAAAGAGCCTTAATGCGATATTTTTTTTATTGTTTTGACATCTGTCAACAATATTCAGTGTGGTAAATTCCATTTGTAATACAACAACATAAAATTTTATCGTGTTAAAAATGTCTAATTTTGTGCCTTCAACAAACGATTTGCGGGTATCATTAGTTTTTTGTTATCATTTAAAGAAAAACGCAGCTGAATCTCAACGAATGCTTGTAGAAGCTTTTGGTGATCATGCTCTATCATTAGCAACATGCAAAAGATGGTTTCAACAATTTAGAGACAAAGATTTTGATTTGAGAAATGAAGAACGTGGAAGACCACCAAAAAAGTTTTAAGACAGTGGATTGCAAGCATTGTTGAACGAAGATGATACACAAACTCCAAAACAACTTGCAGAAGCCTTAAATGTAGATCAAAAAACAATTTCTAATCGTTTAAAAGCAATGGGAAAGATTCAAAAGTGTGGAAAATGGGTTCCACATGAATTGACTGAAAGGCAACAAGAAAATCGAAAAACCATTTGTGAATTGCACCTTCAACAATACAAAAGGAAGTCTTTTTTGCATCGAATTGTGACTGGTGATGAAAAGTGGATATATTTTGAGAATCCTAAACGCAAAAAATCATGGATTACACCAGGTAAAGCAGCAACATCGACTGCAAAACCAAAACGATTCGGTAAGAAGAGAATGCTTTGTGTTTGGTGGGATCAGGAAGGTGTGGTGTATCAAGAACTTCTGAAACCTGGTGAAACTATTAATACGGTTCGCTACCAACAACAAATAATCGATTTGAACCATGCATTATTAGATAACCGACCAGAATGGACAGAAAGACAGAAAAAATCTGTTAAGGTAATTTTGCAACATGATAATGCACCAACACACAAAGCAAAACCAGTTCAGGATACGATAAAGTCGCTTGGATGGGAGCTGTTACCACACCCGCCTTATTCACCAGACTTGGCTCCTTCGGACTACCATTTGTTTTCATCGATGGGACATCCTTTGAAAGAACAGCACTTCAAAACATCTGAAGAAGTTGAAAATTGGCTATCTGAATGGTTTTCGTCCAAAGCAACACCATTTTTTCGACGTGGTATACGAAAATTGCCTGAAAGATGGTTAAAATGTATAGAAAGCGATGGAAGTTATTTTGAATAAAATATTAGGTTGTCAACTATCTCCCTTCCGCCTTTTTGCTCTTTATTCAATGCTTTATAAAAAGTGTTACAGTAATCGGATTTAGTTCAAATATGCGCCGTTTTGTTCGATAATCTGTTTCCATCTAGACTGCAACTTCATAATACCTCCCTCGTAGAAGCCCCCCTCCTTATTTGCGAAGAACTCGGACAGCCACTTTTCACAAGCCTCTTTTGAGATCAACTTTACACCACCAAGGGCGTTCGCCATGGACAGGAACAGGTGGTAATCACTTGGCGCTATGTCCGGGCTATATGGTGGATGCGATAAAACCTCCCATCCGAGCTCCCGTAGCTTCTGACGAGTCATCAACGAAGTGTGTGGTCTGGCGTTGTCCTGGTGGAACACTACACCCTTCCTTTTGGCCAATTCTGGACGCTTCTGGTCGATCGCCTGCTTCAAGCGGTCCAGTTGTTCGCAGTAGATGGTAGAATTAAGCGTCTGGCCATATGGGAGCAGCTCATAGTGGATGATTCCCTTCCAATCCCACCAAACACACAGCAAAACCTTCCTGGCCGTCAATCCCGGCTTGGCCACTGTTTGGGACGATTCACCGGCCTGCGACCACGACCGTTTTCGCTTGATATTGTCGTATGTGATCCATTTTTCGTCGCCAGTCACCATCCGCTTCAAGAATGGGTCGAGTTCGTTCCGTTTCAGCAGCATTTCGCAAATGGAAATTCGGTCCATTAGATTTTTCACTGTTAATTCATGTGGCACCCAAACATCAAGCTTTTTTTTGTATCCAGCCTTCTGCAGATGGTTTAAAATGGTTTGGTGACTAACTCCCATCTCCTGGGCGATGTCACGAGATGCCACATGCCGGTCTAACTCGATGTATTCCATGATTTGATCGGTATTTGTCGTCACAGGTCTTCCGCCGGCTGGCTTATCCATGGTGTCGTTTTCACCGGCTCTGAATCGTCGAAACCATTCCTCCGCGGTTCGAAGTGATAGAGTACCATCCCCCAAAACACCATTAATCTCACGGAACGTTTCTCTAGCGGATTTGCCTTTAACGAAGGAAAACTTTAAAATAGCGCGAATTTCGGCGTTAGTGAACTCCATGTTTACACGTCTATAACTGTTGAACGCAATATCCAAACTAATCATACATAGCGTCGTTTTGTTTGTTATGTCAAGAGCTTTCAAATTATGTACAGTGTTGCCAGATACGAGCTCTGTAGCGCTTTGTACATAGCCGCGAAATTAAAAAGACAAAAAGGCGGAAGGGAGATATTTGACAACCTTATATTTTCGATTTTTCTATTCTAAATAATGTGTTATTCTTCCTCATTTCATACTCCTATACCTGGTATACAATATATTTCTTCATTATAATGTTTTGTATCTATACATATCATATATATAAATATTATTATTATTATTATTATTATTATTTTAATTGTGTGTTAAAAACAAACATATTGTATATTAAAAAGAAAAAATATTTTCAAACTCAAACCATATCTTGTCCAGGATATATGGTATAAAAAAAAATGTATTTCATTTATATATAATATATTATAATGAAATTAATATATACATATACTCGGTCTGGCTGGTATACTGTACATTTACATAAGATATGGTTACTGTTAAAGAATGCAATGATGGACAAAAAACTAGTATATACATTATATAATAAATTATTTACATTTACATTATATATGTGTGTGTACATAAGGACATAAGAGTATATATATTTACTATTTTTATATATAATATATTTATAAAAAATATTTATGTACATAAAATGTAAAAAAAATGTCAAAATGTCATATCACATTATAACCCATAATATAAAATAACAACAAAAACCAAAGAAAAAGTAAAAATAATATAAAATATATAAACCCCAAATATTTTTCCTTTTTTATTATTATTATTATTATTATTATTTATTTATTTATATTTATTACATATATATATATAATATACACATGTGTAATGTAATATATCTATAAAATATATAAAATAAAATGAAAATTATATTAAATTCATGTACGTATACGAGAATACACAATGAGGAGTACATATACATGAATATCAGTTATATAAGTAAGTACATAAGGAAATTCATTTTCACATACAAATATTTCAGTATATAATATATATATAACAACATTAACTATATACATGCATGTACCAGTTCATATATATACACCCAAGTAGAACTCTATAAACCATTTAGTTCTTGAAAATATAAAATGACTGACAGAGCGTTGTAGCAACCTGACGTTAGTTGCATTTTAAAATCTATGTTTAATCTGAAATTTGGAAATTTATTTTGTCTGCAGGTAATTTTTAGCAGCTTGAATTTCAGATATTTCGCTTAAACAGTCATATTGCTGATATTTTATTGATGACAACCTATACTATAAATAATACAATATTCAACTAGTTTGCTTTGACTGAATTGCAGTCCATAGTAGTCATCTTTGCTGCCGGTAACACATTTTGGTTGTTGCTGTTGTAACTACATGACTGAATTTTCGAGTTTTTGTAAATAATAGCTGAAATTTAGTGGTTTTTGAGTGCAGTAGTATCAAAACAATATCAATGCTTACATATATTATTTTTACAAGAAGACATATATAGAGTAGTGGTTAGAGTATTGGATTTTCAAATCTGAGGACCTGAGATCCGACAAACCTTTAATATAAAAATTGTAAGTTTTAAAGTATATAAAATTAGTAAATAAATAATTTTCAGAACAAATTTTGAAATAAACATAATAGTGAGAAAAAAAAAAATAGAAAAATTGAAAAAAATGTTATCTATTTTTGTAAAACTTTGACAAAATTGCTGCCAACTTTGCTGAAAATTGACTGATTTTTGTGCAACAGCAACCTCAGCTAAAGTTAACAGAAGAAACAGCTTTGTTACATACATTTTATATGAGGGTTTGGATAATGCTAAATGCCGAAACTAAAATACTGAACAAATTGGCTGTGGCAGAGTTGCTACATTCATAAATTCAGCTTTCATTTCTACTTGGGTATATATATATCATAAATAAACCGAGCGAAAATTGTAAATACGTATACACTATTGCTATATTGTATTTTAAAAGGATAACAGATAAAATGTTACATCTTTCCCAAAACATACATAGATATTGGAAAAAAAATGCATTTACCATTAGCTATATGTGTATAACTGTATATGTATATACAATATACATCCTTGCTGCCTATGTGTGTTTATATATACCATATATTATTATACCATACATACAATTGATATATCGAAAGCATCAAATGCGCCGCTGTATTTATTTTTATAGTATATCTCTCGCACTGTGATGATGGAAAAGTCTCATCATCATTATATACATACAATGAATTTTATATATCCATTCATCCAATATAAAATATATATATATATACCCTACTCACACTCACAAACAATACATATATTGTATATATGTATGTAATAATAATAAATATACCGTTCTGAAACTATCTATTTTTATTTTATATACAATATATGTGTATGTTGGGGTTGGGGGGTGGGGGTGATATTGGGAGAAATGCGAAAAGCAGCTTTATTCAAGAGTAAATATATAATATATCCTTTTTGTCCATATCAAATATTATACCATTACATATATATGTATTCTGCTATAAATAATGCTATATACGAATACCGATATATATTTTGATAGAAATTATTTTAGTTACCGGCGGAGCTTTTATCTGTAAAGACGTGTTTTTCATTCTATACGCACAATTTTTATAATTATTATTAGAAAATTTATTCATTTTTAATTTAAATTTAATTAAAAATTAAAATTTTAAATATTTATTTTTGTTTAAAAATTTACCATTGTTTATTGTTATTATTTGAAAATTTGTGAATTTTTTTGGTTTGTTAATTATATTTTGTAATGAAAATTTAATAATTTATTCAGTGAGTGAAATTCATGAGCATTTTCACATAAATAGATGTGTTTCGTATATCATATAATTTTTATTAAAAGAAAATGCAATAAATGTATTTTATAATTTTATCGAATATAATTAAATGAAAAATTAAAATCCGTTTCATCAGTTCGAGAGTTAAATAATAATAAATTTTTATTGTTTGTGAAAAATTTGATAAATATATTAAGTTTTTTGTTGTTTTTTTGAAATGTGAGTGATTGTTTGGATTTTATTTTATTTTATTTATGTATTTATAAGTTTCTGTATATAAAAGTGCATTTTAAAAAAAAATTAAACATACATTGGAACAAACGAAATTTTCGATTCGTAAAGGTTTTTATCAATTTTTTTGAATCTAAAATACATAGATATAGTTTTAGTTTCACATTATTTATTTTGTGTGATTATAAATAGATGAGTTTCATATCATATTATTGTGTTTTGTCTTTTTTGCCGTCGTTTATAAAAAAAAAAATAAAAAAATAATACCAAATAATACGAGGTGTATACATATGAAACTGCACTTGTTAAAAAAATATAAATATAAAACGATGTTAATTTAAAAAAGAATGATTCAAAAAATATACAAATTTTTGCTATTTTTCTGGAAATTTGTAAATGACACGTAAATAAACCTGGATCCTCTTTTGATGAAAACTATTCAGACAGTCAATTTTTGAGGCCTTCAGGTGTTTTGAGGTGCTGCTGTTTAAATGCGTGTTCCATCGATGAAAACGAATAGTAATCGAAAGGAACCAAGTCTGATGGG
Organism: Bibio marci; assembly: GCA_910594885.2. NCBI lineage: Eukaryota > Metazoa > Arthropoda > Insecta > Diptera > Bibionidae > Bibio > Bibio marci. The sequence goes on from OU343114.1 coordinate 59,570,887, forward strand.
GTTAAATATATCAGCAACCGCGGCTTTAGTTTTTGCGATGGTGTTACCTTACTGTGTCTTGTGGCCTATATTCTTGCCGTTTTTCGTTCAAATCAAGATTGGTTAAAATTAATCATTTGTAGCAATCAATATTAAGAGTTTCATCAGTTCATTATATACCATACTTATCTGATCCCGCCAAACGCATTGCATTCTCTACTTTCCAAAACCGATTTGGTGTTGCAGTCGTTGTTGCTGGTTGACCTGGTGTAATCGATGATTTTTTGCATTTAGGATTCTCACATTAAATCCACTTTTAATCACCAGTCACATTTTGACGCAAAACGACTTCCTTTCATGCCTTTGAATCAAAATTTTCCTGGTCCTTTTTTGCCTTTCATTCATTTCATGTGATACACATTTTCTAAACCTTTGAATATTTCCCATAAATAACTTGTAAACATGTAAGAGTCATTTATTGAACAACATTTAAAGCTTCTTCATTTATAAGTTCATGAGTCAACTTTCTCTAGAAAATGCATGCAATTCGAAGTTTTTTTCGGTTTTCATTTGTAGCGTAGAAATTGCATTAATTACTCCTATAATTTTAACAATTAATTACTCTAATGTTTTTATTTGAATTATCTCTAATTTTATATTTATTTTTATTCTATTAATTTGACCGCGGCTTTAGCCATACCATGAATGAAACCAAAGAAATACGCATCAAAATCATCGTTTCCTGAGTAGTTGATAACACTCATAATATTGTCTTTGCGATTGAACATACGTTCGCCATAAGGTTTAACAATTATTGGATGAGCTACAGATGCATTTTTCTTTAAAGGAAAAAAATACCGAAATCCACAAATCACGATTTTCTGTTGCAAAACATTCCATTTTTGTTGTGTGCTGTTCTAATTATTGTTGCAACATGTCAATACAATAGAAAAAAAACTTATGAGAATTGCTGATTCACAATGACTTTACCAATATAGCTATCTATGTGTAAATTACAGTTTCATATGCATATACCTGGTAAAAAGGTATAAATAAATTTTCTATCATTATCAGTAACGAAAAAATGTAAATAATAAAAAACGAATGATAATAAAAGAATGTTGATAAAAAAATAAGGTACTATTTTGCCTGCAAATTCACATTGAATCGCATGTTATCGTCAGAATCTAAAAGTATATATTAATATTTTTATTTCAAATATTTTCTAAAAGTGAATTTTTTATTACATGTTTCTTTACCTTAGATTTTTTCCAAATGATAATAAAATAATTTACTTTTTCTCCTTTTGAATACATATGTGCAATATACGTTTTGAATATTGAATACGCGATATGGTAGTAGTGGTGGTACTACAAGTTCTATACACACCTTTATGCTTTTATATATGTTAAAAATATCAATTTTGTGAAGTGTATTATCAACGTTTTTATTTATTTGAAACATTTTCTTGTCATATATTATCTTCTTCTCATTCAAATTTTCATGTAAACTACTCATATGCTCTGCATACAGTGAATATTGTAACTGACGGTGATCAAAAATATTCCATTCCATTAAATACAATATTTTTTTAACGAATTCGCTTGAATACAATGTTTCCAACAATATTCTTGGTATGCAAATTTAAGTTAAAACGTTGCTAATATAAATAGTATTTATTTTTTTTATTATATTGGATTGAATGCAATATTCGCTACTATCGTGTATCGCTTTTAGTGAGTTCGTTTTCGTTGATCAATTGGATTGCTGAAAATTAGTATTTTCTATTCGTTATCTATACAATTTAGATTAAATTAATTAATTTTCTCGTGTCCTTTTTCTTTACACAGATCATTTTATTTAATCCACGAATATTGTGAAAACATTTAGATCTATTATTGCTAAATTTTTAAATGTGAAGAAATTTATGACATGACAAGAAATAGATAAGAAACGTGAATAAAAATAAAAACATATCATCACTGTACCAATAGAAATGGAAATTAAGAGTAATTTTAGGGTAATGTTCAGTTGGCATTGAGGAAGAAAGAGTTTGATTTACATCTGAAGACAGTTTATTAAACTCACTATTTGTACAAAATATATACTGTAAATGTAAATTGATAATGATTTTTTAATACACTCACAATTTGAACAATTATTGATGTTACAATTATAAAGCAAAAAAATACTCATACAAAAATCCATTTATAACAATAAATTAAAAATTTTAGCATGAAAAAATGCTTTTAAAGTATCGGCCAGTAAGAATTTAAGGAAATTACAACACAAACTACATTGCTGGTTTAAATATTGTTAAGTTTAATATAGTATACTATGGCGGAACCTCATTGGAAAATAATCCACAATATACACCTATATGTCATATAAGATATCCTTCCATCGCTTTTGTTAATATTTTCATAATTCCGAGGATATTGTCGAAATTATAAATTATTTTTACTTTGAACAAATTTTTGGTTTCATTTTACTATTTTTTATAATAACTTAGATAAGAATAACGACACTACAACCTAAAAAACTTTTATTTCTAATAGCGCACCAATGCTAAACTATGTTTTAATTTATAAATACAAGATAAATGAAAAACACAAATTAGTAATTAATTTTGACAAAAAAACCATTATATTTATTCAAAATATTTTCCTTCAACCGAAATACATCGATTTGCACGTTCAACAAGTGCATCAAATAACTTTTTGATGTCGATTATTGGTATATTGTTTACGGAATAGAAAGTAGTCGCAGGAATGAGATGAATATGGTGAATAATTAAGCAATCTCCAATTGCTAGGTTCTCGATATTCAGAACGGACACTACGAATATAGTTTAATACATATCATCGTAATACCATAAACCGTTGATTCACTTGGAAAAAATTTCTTTGTGAATAATTACTTTTTATTCGTAAAAACAAATGAGCTATGTTTACGTCTTTGACTTTATCAAACGAAATTTTTCCTTTATCTGGCGATCGTCACTCCACACATTGACGCTTAGTTTCTTGGTCGTATTGAAGACACCATGGTTCGCCACCAGTTAAAAACTAACTTTTATGAACTTCACTTCAAGCTTGTTTAATAAAGTTGTTACAATGTTCAATTCGGTGCAATTTTTATAAACATTTAATAAATGAGATTTTTATTTTATTTTTTCAGTTAAAGTTCGATGGATTGTTGTTTTTTGTATGTCTACCTCCATTTCCATGAATCTCACTGAAGATTTTTTAGATATTTTCACGAAATCACCCAGTTTTTTAAGATTTTCTTTATTAATTTCTTCAGATGGCCGTCCTGGACGTTCATCATCACTTATGTAGTTTGTACCCCTTCTGTGAATCATTTATGACATCTAAAAACTTGTACTTTTCACATACAATTATCACCATATGTGATTTTAAGCAAATCATATATTTAAGTAGCATTTTTACCAATTTTAAAATATAATTTAATATTTTGATTCTTTGTTCTGTAGGATATATTTTTTCGACAGATGCACAAAAATGTCTGTCACTTAATGTATTGCATCTTGTATCCCATTAAAACTATAGCACAGTTTATTAAGATCGGTTTACATTACATTAATCAATTGGTGCTATACTGGTTCTATATGTATATTATAAAGCCATTCTCATTATTTTTGGGACTGAGTGTGTATATTAATTATTAGAATTTTTATTTCTCTGTAATATAATTGATAATTGATAAAGTATATTTTGTTTATATAATTCCCAACTAGCACATGGTGATAATTTTGGTGACAATTTAAAAATATCACTAACATTTGATGACTATCACTTGCATTTCACGGAAATTTTCACCATTCAGTGCAACCATGACGTCAAATGGTGACAAATTTTAGTGAATAAGACCATAAAGTGAATTTCACTATTTCGTGTTTATTATTATTTTTTTGATCGTTATAGTCACGAAGAAATATCTCTTCAGCGTGATTGTTAAGCTCATCACTTGGGAGCGATTTATTACCGTGATAATAACGTCAGTTTTAACTTTAAAAGTCACTAATAAGTGATTAAAATATGGCAATAAAATATTAGTGACAAATATTATATTTTCACTGTAAAAATTCACTCTATAGTGAAAATACTTTACTTGCGTTTGCTTAAATTTGTTGATAGTGACAAGCACTTTAACTAATCACTATATGGTGATTATCACTTTTAATTATCATTCATGACGGAAAACAAAATTAAATGTCAAATTTAGTCTTATCCTAATAAATTTGTTATAATTTAATAAAAAGTTTTATTATTTTTTTCTCTCGCAGATTATTTATTTTTTTTATTATTTTTTTTTAAATATTCACAAAATATTTACTTGTTTCTTCCACACGTTCACTTCACTTCTCGTTATTCTTATTTTTTTTATTTTCTTCAAATGTCAAAATTTTTGTTTTATATAAAAATTACTTTATGTTGGCACCATCTGATCTACCATTTCACTACCTAGTGAATTTCAGCTCCAAATATTTGACACTATGTAGTGAATGAAATTGTTTTATCACTATATGGTGCATTTTTTTACATAAAATAACCATTTATTCACTATGTGTTTTTGTTATTAATATTTATCACTACAAAATCACCACACTTTGATATTTATAAAATGTGGCCATTTTTTTTAAATTTTCTCGTATTATTTAAGAAAAAAAAATACATGCAATTTAAATTTATAATTTAAATACATTTATTTTGAATATTAACAGAAAAATTTATTGAGAAAAAAGGTATAAACATTATTTCAATCAATTTTCGGTTTATTAATTATTAAAATAATTATGTATTTTGAGGTTGAAAAATTAATATTTATTTGAAATATTTTTAAATATTAAATATTTTGATGAAACTTTGTCATTTTTCCAAGTAAAATATATTATTTATCCAATGTAATTTGAAGCGTTTTAGTTTTTCACGCATAGAACGTAAAATAAATTCATTATCTATACCTTCTAATTACAATAGAAATTTTATATTTTATTATTTTATTTATTTCTTGTCATTCATTTAAGTAAAAGGGAAAATATTATATATTTATTATTTATAAAAATATCTTTTGAAATACAATATAACTCTTTCTCTCTCTTTATTTCTGCGTGACTTTTAAAGTCCAGGGAACGTGTTGAAAATGACAAAATCACCGTGATTATCACCAAAATTTGTCCCCAAATTGGTGTTCCTCACCACTAGTGCACGGTATATGCACTAAAACAGACAGTGAACGTCACTTTGCAGTGACTAAATTTAGTTACTATCACGTGTAATTCACCTTTTATCACTACGAAATGCTAGTTGGGTTATGTATACAGCATTTATGTCATTGTGCTCTAAGTCATTGTGCTTTTTTTTACTGCTATTCATCGCTAATTATACAAAAATTAGAAAAATTAACATCAAATTACATCTTTAATACATTTTAAAAAAAATTTTTCAAAAAAATGTATCATCCTTTAATTAATTTGTACCCAAATTAATCGCATCGTTAAACATATATCCCAAATATATATTTTTACATTATAGCATTCATTTAGTTATTCATTTAATTATTTATTGCATAATTGTTTTTCAATTTATTTTAAAAGAAATAATTATTTTTCAAATGTATTGTTCTGTTGAACACGAAAGTGAAGCAAGTTTTAAAAAAAAAATTACACATAAATAAAGAATTTAAGTCTCTACAAACTGGTGAACCGTAAATTTTCTGTATTTATCTTAATTTCAATGTTATGGAGACTTTAAAGATGAGACCACCGAAAAAATTATTATGGGCATAACCGAACCCCAAATCGATATGTTTCATATCATACCCTTGAAGGAATGCACTTTTTCACTATAATGGTAACCCATATAATGAAAGTAAATAAAAGAAAACCGAATGATTTTGTTTATACCACCTGCGTTACTCGTCATTTCTGTCGTGTCTACACTACAGTAAGTCCATCGCAAAATTTCATCACATTCGGATATCATTTGTAAGAGTTGTTACATATAATTTAACGCTTTTGAATGGACCAATGAGGGTTAAAGATATGTGTTACCAAATTATAAAAAAGATTTTAATTTCTTACTATTGTATAATATGGGTGTGTAATATGGATTGTAAAAGAACAAGTTTACAAGTATAAGTAAAGACAAATATTACCGCAGTTTTTTTTAAAACAAGAAAATTCTTCTGCAAGGAGGTCTGATAGTCAAAAATGGTCCGCAATATATATTTTACCCTATAACCTTAAGAATACTTTTCCTATATAATAATCAGATTAAATTATAAATTTGACTTTTTTATTATTGTATAGAAGGCGCCTATATATAATTTGCTTTCGTATCTGTACAATGAAAAAGTCGGCTTTACACTGAGTGCAAACAGTGCGCAATATGTAGTAGTTGTCGATTAGAGTTAATTTCGTATAGAAGTTTATAGCCGATGTGGATGTTACTTTAAATGACTAAAATCAAATTTTTCGTTCTGCTTCATAGTCGCGTTGACTTCATTTTACTGCAGACATATATCATAATCGATAAAGAGTAAGATTTATGTTTAAAGTCACAATTTACACTCTGAATTTGTCTTTATAATTTGTCAGACAATGCATATTATCACTTCGAATGTCGCAGTGATAGTACAAAATTTGATTTGATATTTTGTATAATCCAGACAACAATCTTATGACATGGTTTGCATTGTATTCTAATTTCGTATGACATGGCACGTAACATTGTTCATTTCGGCTGACAAATTAAATCGGGAATATGCAGTTAAGTGCCGATGTAAAACAACGTATTTAAGAAAAACTGTGAACGCATATATTTACAATAAAATAATAATTATATCGAATAATTAAATTTTGTTATACAAATAAAAATCAATATAAATATACACAAAACCTACTTAATTTTGAGCATATTATTTTAATTTATTTGTTATTTTTGCTATCAACTAATGTGAAACACATTTAAATAGCAGAAATATCCTATAATATATAATGAAATCAGATAAATAGTTAAATAGAATACCGATTTCGACTGTGTCTGACATTCGGAGTGGCATATTGCTTTGTTTGGCAAATCATCCCAAAAATGTATATAGTGTAAAGTGGCCCTAAGCGTATACAAACACAAAAGTATGAGACTGTCTGTTACTGTTCTGTTCTGTACATATTCATGTATTTATTTACATATAGTCAAAGTACTTTTTATTACATTTTTTTACTAACTTGAAAACGTATATGCAATACAAAATTTAATATAAATTTTATAAATAATAATAATAATATAATACACTTTTGAGAAAATTAAATTTTCAATTATTAAATAAGTAAAATAAATAATAATTTAATTTTCATTCAGTGTTTGTAATCTCTTAATAATGAATGAATGTTGAATGAGAATATATAAAAGATTATTTTAGATTATTATATCCTTTCATTCAAAGATTATAAATTAATTATTTATGTGTATTATTACAAAAACAAAAAAAAAATAATAATAATAATTATAATAAAAAAGGATATTCATTTTATATTCTGATATTTCTATTTATATTTTGGCAAAAAAAAAATCAATAAAAAAAAATTTCTTTTAATTTCTATTCCTGTTCACATTTAAACTCAAAATTATTTAAACTTTTCTATTTTTAATATTTTGCAACAAACATTAATTAGCGAGAGAGATTATTTTTTTTCTTTTAATATATTCTACGTATTATAAAAAGGACATTTTTATTAAATAGCATTTTTACGGAAATGTGTGTCCATGTTATCCATGATGTTTTGTAATTTGAAAGTAAAACCAATTTGTAAAAGCAAAGAAATGTGTAAAACCACGTTTGAAATTTTGATTGGAAGACAGCTAAGGAAGTCGTTGTTGTGTCGTATTGTCACTGGTGATGAAAAATTTTTTTTTGATAATCCTAAACGAACTAAACATTAGACTGATCCAGGTCAAAGAAGGTTTTACTGCGTATTTGGTGGGGCCAGAAGGGCGTGGTATATTATGAATTGTAGAAACCTGGTCAAACTATTACTGGTGGGCGCTACATACAACAATTGCTTGAATTGAATTGAGTATTGAAAAAAAAACGACCAGAATGGGCCAACAGACATGGAAAAGTGATGCTTTTACATGACAATGTTCGTCCTCATGTCGAAAAACTTTTGCCTACAATTACATTTCAATAGATGCTTTAATACAATTTTTCTTATTTGTGCAAATCATCCGTTGTTGTTAATCTCTGAATAGTGTCACAAAAATTCATATTTTCAAAAATGTTCACTTTCCATAAACGAACACATGGTAAAGATTAAGATTAAAATATAAAACAGGTGTTATTTGAAGTATTAAAGGATACACCCATGTAATAGTGTTTTTTCGATGCTGTGAAGTTAACAGCGTCACTACGCTAAATGGTATGTTTTCCATCCCGGAGTAAACCATCAGAGTTGAATGTGTACCGCACTGTATAATCTCACATATTTTTTAAACTACTTCTGGTAATATGGTGCGTTTCCTATACTTAGAATATTTCTTCTGACAATTCCACAAAATTCGCTTTTAGTATCCAATACTTAAATATTTCCTTAATTCGCATTGACATGTAAATGTTGATGTCAGATTCCAAAGTATGCACGTCTGAAAACCCACCGTGTCATGCTATGGCTATAATTATTATTTGAGATCGATTGGTATCAATGATTCTCCATTAATGACAGCCACTTGAGTCAGTTATATCTTATTGACTGCCTACTAATCCGCATCGGTACAGTTCGCGTTACACATTAAATAAGGATTGAAAGTTTTTTGGTTTCATTCAATGGCAGCCAGCCGGACATGAACAAATCTGTCGGTATGGTCTATCAGCTCCGATATATTACCTAACACAACAAGGTTAAATCCAAGTGGGCATGATCAAATTATTGATATTCAATTGATTAATTTTCAGTATGAAAAATACTGAAATATCTTTCTTATGGCCACCGGATTTCAAAGTTGAAATCTAATATTTTAACTGTTGAATATACGTTATGTTAATACAACATAACACGCATTTAATTTTTGAAACGTCATTCATATTCTGCCAAACTAAATATGCTAAATTTTAATATACATAAATAATAACGCAACAAATACGCTTAAAATTTATGTACGCACCTAACATTTATGTTTATGAATATTTACTATAAATAATTTTAATTTTTTATTTCGTATGAATTATTCATTTTAATAAATCGCTCTTAAATATTAAATATACGCATTTGTGTAATTGAAATTTTTCGCAACATGAATTATTTATTAAAAATCTTTTTAATAATCATTTGTTTTCCTTTTCAATAAAATGCGACAATATAATTTATACAAAAGTATCGGTATATAAATATAAAGTAATTTACATTAAGAATTTATGACAAAGGGACGTTGACAGAGCTACATAATATAGTTTCATTGTATTGTTTTGGTGACAACTTGGTAATTCTATTATTTTTTTAAAAACAACAATTAGAAGGTAAATTGAATATAATTTAATTAATAATATTGGTAGAATTTATATAACATCTTTTGCCAGGTTTGTAAACTAAAATCAATAGGTTATATTTTATAAAAATTGTTTTAATAATCAATTGTATAATCTCAATCTTTTTCTATTATATTGTACATATTCCCAAAGTTATAATAGCTCTTTACTTCCAGATTCCTTCACGTTAGAAGTTAGGTTGGCGTCCCGCCAAATGATCTGATCTTACTTGCCCGGAATAGTCAGAAGGAGGAAGATTTGAAGAGTATGCAACAGATGCAGCAAAATTCCCTATTTCCATTCGTTCAGTTTTTGTGGCGTCTTTTGTGCCACGTGTTGCATCATCACTTTGGAAAATCACATTTTCTGTTGGTCAAAATTGTACGTTTTTTCTTTATTGCTTTATCCATTCTATTGTTTAGTTCACTGTAATTATTTCAACACGCCTGTAATCATAAATACCAAAAATCTGCCAGAGCGTGGTGGTTGTTCATTTACATTAAGATCTCAATTCTGAATTACTACTTACGGTAATTCCATAGTTATATTGGCTGTATATGAAATTGTACAGTGTCTTGTTAGAACCACATGATAATCAAACATCGAATTCTGGTGTCAAAAAGTTGACATTAATGTTGCGATAACATAACACCGGGAGTACGGTGTCGAGTTGAGGTTGATGGATTGTTGCGTAAACTTTCTAGGACATCAATAATATCTTCAAGAGATCTTGTCGTGCGTTATGGCCCAGCCTTGTGCTTATCCACTACAGAGCCTATTTCTTCAAAATCTTTCACTAAAAGTTAAATAGTTGGTTATTTCTACACAAATTGTCGTCGTCACAATACCTGATAAAAAGACATGGTTTATAGTGTATTTTGCCGTGTCTATACTTCAGGACTGCCAAATATGAACTTTCAAAATGTTTACCAAAATGGCGACAAAACAAAGTAGTAAATCTGCCCGGCGAACACCCCGCACCTGACCATTAGAATTGGTTCTGCACTTTGATTGCAGTATTATAACAACATTTTATATGATATAATAAGCATCATTGCGTCATCTGGCAAAATCGGTCCCATATACAAAATTGATCTATATTTTGTAAACGTTATCATTGTGTAAAAAATATTGGAAATTCGACACATCGTATTTTTAAAACAAGAAAAATCGGCCGAAATCTTATACAATTGATTAATAGATAGAGTTGAAATATACATAGAATAAATAGTGTAAGTGCATGAAAGAGCTTAAGATATGGGCATACGTCAAAAGATTGAATTGGAATGGTATTTTGCTTGAAGAATTATGGTACATAAGATGAGTTTCGTATTTGCTAACAATTTACCAAAAACGCATTAGAATACGTATTTCTAAAACGTGTTTGGAGCGTTTTAATCAAAATAAACCGGGTCACAATTGTTGTTTCATAGCTGTTGATGAAACTTGAATCCACTGACTATACACCATAGGATGAAAAGAAGAAGTGAACCAAAGATGTGTGTTTTGTTGAACGGTTATCAACATATATGTAAAACTATATTTACTCTGAATATTATAGTAAACTTTTGGATCAATTGGTGGCAAAATTATCGAGTAAAGACCTCATTTAAATAAGAAACAAATATTTTTTATTAAAGCAATCCAAGTTATCCTTTATACAAATGCTTCTATGATGACAAAATTCATCGAATTAAAATAAGAATTACTCGAAAATCTAGCTTATTCAAGAGATTTGGCGCCCTCTGCTAACTATCAGTTTTCGATCCTGAAAAAATTCCTCACCAGAATGCGTTTTACATTAAATTCTTTCATTACGTCAACAAAAATTACAATTATTATTTCATTGTTAATATGAAGCATTCATTGTATTATTATGTTTTTAGCAAAATACTAAAAAAAAAGCATGTAGCTACTTTTTTAAAGTGTTTTTATATATGGGAGTAATGAAAACGGATCTTAAAACTATAGAGATGTGTATATATTTGCAATTGTGTTTTAATTTAACTTTAATTGAGAATAATTTCTTTTTCTTTATTATTTTTCTTTGTATATTTGTTATTTGGTAAAATAAAATAAAATTATAATATTATATATATTATGAAATTAAGTTGCTTAACCCTTGACTTTAAATGTCCGACAGTGAATATTTACCTATTTCTATTTACAAGAAAGAAAATAATTACAATTTGTGCTTCATTCTCTCTCAGCCTTCTATAAATATCAAACTTAAAATTGCAATATCATATTAAAATGATACACCTTAATATTATAAAGTGAATTCATTCAATACACACACTATGTGCAAATAAAGGTTAACTATTATATTCTTTTGATATATGTTTTGAAGCGTAATTAACTTTTTTTAATTACATATAATACATTTAAGTGAATATTACCCATCTTCTTTATTGAGAAATTAATGTTTGCATTTTTAAATACTTATATAATATTATACATTAATTTTCATACACTCACACATTTATTTATACGTATACATATATAACGTAAATTAATAAAATTAAATTAAATACATAATTATGTGTGTTCGTATGAGTGTATAACTATGACTACAGGTCCTATATATCCTGTAACAATTTTAATTTAAGTATAAAGTGTATTTTTTAATTGATGTTCTCGGTGTATTTTGTAAATTGAAAGAATGTATTCATGAGTGAAAATTATATAGAAAATATATAATTAGTCAATTGAAAATATATAAGAGATCTATTCTTATACTATTTCTGAAATAATATAGTTTTGTTATGAATTTGAAAGAGTCTTTGGTATAGGTATTCCATCCAATTGTTGTTTGTTGTTTACAAATATATTATATCCTATTTCTCCTTTTTTCCTGATTCTTTGTTCCAATAATCCTCTATAATAACATATAATTTAGCTCATTTTCATTTGTTTATATTATGTTTTTCTATAGTGGGATGCATTGACAAATTTAATATTGATGTACGGATAATTCGTTCATTGCTTTTCTCAATTAATCTTTTACCAAATTAACTTTGTGGATCATCGTTGTTGCATATGTTTTCTGAAATTTGTCTGTGAATTTACTGTGTGTAAAGTGTATTTGATATTATTGTAATCTTTAATTCTTGTATGAGATACGTTCATAAATTGAGAATATTCATCCAATTATTCTATAATTATGTATTTTTTGGTATCAGTTACTATAATAGAATGTTAAAGACTACTAGTTGCAATACTTTTAGTAATTTAACATTTATTATTCTCCTAGGTAGTTGCTGTTGTTGTAATATACATAAAAAAAATTGGGTTCACTTACACTATTACTATTTTCTTATCGCATCATTAACAAAATTTCCCTAAATATTCATAATACGATTTATTGAACATGATTAAGGATTAAAGAACTTTATAAGGATGGTTGTAGGACAATTCATTGCGGTAAACTTGGAACGTCATTCCGCGTGTGTACGGATTGAATCCTTTCACTACAATTATTCATCATCGTTGTCGCTATAGTTTAAAATGAAATCCGTTAATACAATTTCTCATGCTATTAGCTGGGGACCATTCAATCGACACATATGAGTGGTGACATACAAAACAAAGCACTACTTTTGCAACAATTTTCGAAACAAGTGACTCTTAAGACCAACGTGTCGAATACTAAATTGCAGTTTGGATACATTTCATTCAAAATTGATGATATCATTATTGAAGAGGTCGATGCATAATGGTTACTTTGGTAATTTCATCTCGCGAACGAATGAAGACTTTGACTAAATATAGAACAATTGAACCCAATATAGAATAAGATGGTGCTTTTTTATTCATGTTCTATGCTTCATCGCAGAATAATAGAAATTTATATCATTATTAATCTCTTTTCCCCCCCATACGCATTATGGATATTCCCAACAGGATTGCTTTATCAGCTCGTGAAATTCATTGCGGATTACATTCAAATTGGTGTTTTATTAATATGACTTCTTTGTTGTAAATAAATTGTAATATATTAGAGGCTAATGAAAAACTATCGGGAAAATTTCCAAAATATATGTTGTAAATGACGCATTCAAATATTTCTCAAGAGCCGCCACTGAATCACGTAACACTACAGTCCCAACTTTTTCGACTCTCACATAAGATTTAAAAACTATAAATTGGACAGTATCCAAAAAGCTTCGTTTACCTCATGATTTCAATCACATTCCATATTCCCAATAGAACAATTCTATAGAACAGTGTGATTATGTGTTTTATGAGAAATTCTTGTGATTCGGAGGGAGAATGGAATGATTGAATATTTCCCTATTTTCGGGTTCTAGCCGTAATTTTTTAAATAATTAATTTTTAGTATTCTATGCGTAAGTAAAAACTTCGTGATATTTATAAATGCGACGGAACCGAAAAAAAAAAATGTCTTCTAGATACGAATTTGGTGTTTATTTTTCAATATAGAATACAAATTTTTTCTATTGTATACATGTTTTTAAAAGCACTTGTTTATCCACACATATATTGACGATATGCCTATAGAAACAACAGCGCAATATCTAATATGTGAAATTGTGATATGATAAATCGCATGTTGGTATATCATATATGCACTGAACGTAATAATACACACATCATCATCAAGTCATGTTTATCCAAGTGGTGCTTCCGGCATATACATACAATATTAATTACAGTCAAGTTGGTTTATGTGTATACGTAGTAAAATTTACCAACCTGATTTTAATGATTGTTTGTTAGACAATTCGTGTGGACTTCAATTATCGAAAGGTATTAATTATTTTAGTTTTTATATGATTGATATTGTTGTGTGCAGTACAATTGTTAATCTTTGAGTAGCATTACCAAATTTTCCAAGAAATATGGGTTTTTTTATTCCACAAAACAATTGAAAAATGTCAGTATTAATATTACTACAAAAACAATTTATATGTAAATTTCAATGAATGAGCCAGGTACGTCACAATAGATTAACGTGAACGCTACCAACTGAGGCACTCTGTTTATTAATTAATAATATGATGATTTTCTTCATTTCATATAATTTTTATGCATTTACAAACTACATTTTTTTATTTAGAAATTGTGTTTCATTGTTGAACTTAAAGTACTTTACTACTTTTACATTCATATATAGTATTCATGGTATTCGTTAAGTATATAATCTAGAGATAATTATGGAATATAACGTTATATAGGTGAACAGTATATACTATGCAGTTATTACTCTGCACGTATAGTTGTATTGCAATGTATATAACATGAAATTGTGTGCATAGATGGAAACTGGGAGGAAAATTTCACGATACTACCCAGTGGGACTAGTACATATGATAACTTCGATGATTGAGTATATTTACTTATTGTCAGCACTACTTCATTCTTGCAATACTTTATACATTACTTTTGTACAGATATGTTATTGGTGGTAAGTAAACTTCTTCTCTAGACGAGTGAATATTTTGATGAATTAATAGATAAGTTCATTGGTGATATCTTTTTTGAAATTGGCAGTACTTACAATTTATGTATGCATTCATTGAAGAAATTGGAACTACATTAAAAAAGTCCCACTGGGTAATAACGATAATGATTGAATATTAAACTAGATATTTGCGATAATTGAATTAGTGAAAACGTATCTAGATTTGGGAATTTTTGTAGAAGAATTTGGAATCTTACATTTATATAACAGCGGTCGAGTTATGGCTGTGCAACTTTTGACTTAAATTTCGCAAATAAATTACAGAATTTATATTATATATAAGAAACCACTTCACTTCACATTATAACGCATACAGCTTGGTTAACTGAACGAGACATATATTTTTTTTAATATTTATTATATTTCATTTTTCATCTGTATATATTGTGCTATTGCATACAAATGGTACTCAATATTTTATATATTTTTCATTCTACAAAACAAAATACATAAACTTACAAATAATTATTATAACATTTTTAAGCTTAAAATAGTAAGCTGTGGATTTCCTTTATTTATAATGTATTAAATATTGTGAACGTACAAAAAAAAAGGTTTTGAATATGTTAATTGTATGAAAAATGAAGGGAAAATTCAGAAATATTTCTCGGGGAAAGGTGATATTATACACTTGACACACATATACATTATTTTAATTATTGGATGACGAACCACTCAAATATGGGGTTGATAATTGTTATCCATAGCATAATATTATAGAATGCTGAGAATTTACAAATTTTCTCTTCCTAATTTCCTAATATATGATAATATCAGATGTTAAGTTTTCCATCATTATTCCATCAGGTTCCAGCTGCAACTTTGTCGGTCAAAAAATGAACGAATGTGTCATAGTTCCTAAATATCGAGTCTATATTGAATAACCTAACCTGGGTATCATTTCTAAACTATTCTTCACAAATTCACATAATAAATCTACGTACTTTTTCATCATCTGTTCTTGAAATCGTAAAAGTTGTCTTGGATTTCAATTTTCCAAAAATTTATGATGATTTACAATAAAAGATTCAAAAAATTGCATGAAAATGTTAAAGAATAAAATGAAAAATTATAAAAAAATTTGAATATTTGAATTAATCAAAGTATAAAATAATATATGATAATTTTTTTTCTCAATACTCTGTCGAATTAAGAAAACATTGAATTAATCACATATTTAGTTGTAGTGATGTAATCATGTAAGATGATCTGTTACAATCGATTTTTGGTGACACTAAACTTTAACATTTATTAAACAATTTATTTAAAAAAAAAACGGATTCTTCATTGCAACAACAAATAATTTTCAATGTTATTTCGATGCCAGATATTAAGCTCATTTTGCGATTTCAGGTGATTTCAAAGTTGAAACATATAAATTTCTGTTCATTGTAAGTTCATTTTATTGGTACATGAAACGAAACAAGAATGTTAGGTGAATACTTGCAAATATAGTGACAAGATGACTTGTGACGATCTATCACAACATCCATCATAATTTGCTGCTATAGCGGTATTATATTATAATATATCATACAGATTTGAATAACTTAAAAAAATATCCCGATACTCGCTAATCTGGAAGAAGTTAAAAAAGTTAGTAATATATGTTAAAAAGTCGTAATTGTTCTCATTTCCTAGCAAGCACCACACATTTTTGACACCACATCAAGGAAACTTTCAAAAACACTTTTTATAATCTATGACCACTTGAACATTACTCACCTAATTTTGATGAATTTTTGAAGGTCGGTATGCATATTATGTACCATATTATATATGAATATCACATGTACGATTTTAGCATTTTTTTCATGTTAAAAGTAAAGGATTTTAATAAATCACGGAACAAGGATTATGATACAAGATTAATCTTAAGTATCTAAGTATACACATATTGCCATTGTCAGGATAATTTTTTAATTTACTTGAGCGACTATCGTATATGAAAGATAATTAAGCAGAAGATTGTGAGTAGGATTTATGTTTCTTGGTTCAAGGACTTTTCAAGGATCTGAATAGGATATTTTTTATATTTATTCGTGTTGCAGCTCATATGAAAGATAATTAAACAAGGAATCGATTAGAATTAATGTTACAAGAAACATTTTTCAGTCCATTATATGGATAATTTTTGGATTTGGTTGTGAGTCTCCTTACGCAAGATAATTAAACAGAGAATCTGAGAAGTACGAGTTTGGAATTGTAGGCTTAATATTCTATACTAAAACTAGAATTTCATCTAAATTGGTCAGATGATTTAAAATTGTAATAATAAGTAAAACTACCCAGGGTATTAATGCTGGAGGATCTTATTGAGATATACCTGTATTATCTCATTCTAAGCCCAAATACTACATTTCATCCAGATTAATCACAGAACCATTCAATTATTCTATAATATAGTTTGTAACACTACCCTGAGTATTACTTTTAAAGGATCCTGTCAGGATCTATCTGCGAACTCTCAAGTCGTACATCAAATTTGATCCAAATTGATCAGGAGAACATTCAGTTCTACAATCTGATGATGAACGCAACTTATGTGTATATTGCATTTTATAAAAATTAAATAAATAATATAAGAAATTAATTTTAATAAATTCATATTACAATAAAAATGTCTGAATTTTTAAATTTCAATTAGGATTAAATTTTTACACACTAAAATTGATCAATTAAAATCATTTTCTCTATCTTTTTGGATTTGCGACATTAAAGTAAAATTGATATTTAAAGATGCAAATCTGACATTATTGAACTATTATAAAAGTTCCTGTTAAAACGGGGTGTATAGATATTTAAAAATGTTCAGGAACCAACATTATATTTTGTTTTAAAATTGGTAAATATTCTACTCAAACGTATGATATGTTTAAGTTTTTCAATGGCATAAATTATTCACAGAAGGCAGAGAAGGTAAAAGTGATGTTGAACGTCCAGGTCGACCATCTGAAGCAATTTCCTGAAGAAAATATTAAGTGCATTATTTATTGAAAATATCTAAGAGATCTTCAGCGAGATTCAACGAAATGGAGCTTGGAATATTGAAAACAATAATTTATCTAATTTTGACTGGTCTACGATTGGTGAATTCAAGTTTGTGCCACATCAATTAAATAATGATCAAAAATTACACCGAATTGTACTAATAATCAATTTTCTTTGCTTTCATCTGCATTGCTGCATCATATTTACTTAATTTAACTCCCTAACCTTCACTTGGCTATTAAAAGGAAACCGTTTTGCATCGTTTGAAGACATTCTCAACAACATTCCAATCACAGGCATAAAAAAAAAGTCATTTGATTCACTTGTTGATCGTGTAAATCGTTGTATTTCAGTTGATGGAGATTATTTTCAATGAATAAAATCGTTTTTGTGAAAATTTTATGTTTATTTTTGTATTTCTTTAATCCATTTCCGTTTATTATGGGACAGATGGAATTTTTTTTACGAATACAACAAAATAAAAGAACATTATTTTGAAGTTTTATCGTTTTATAAATATAACAACAACAACAATTTTAAATTAATTAAATTAAAAATAAATAATAAAATAACTCAAAATTAAATTCTATAAATTTGAAAACATAATGCAATTTTTAATGAATAAGACAAAATAATTGCATATGATTATTTCATCATTTTCATTCAGCATCTGACGAAAAAATTCGTTAGACAAGCACACTCATTTGAAAATTACATGATCTTCGATTTTGTATGGTCATTACAAAACATGCAACGTGTAAAGATAAAAATTTCAGTAGTGGAGGTAATAATAATTCATCAATTTTTAATTTTTTTTTCATTAAAAAATATAAAAGGGCCATGTTTTTTGAATTCAATTACTCCACTGTAAACATTTTTTTGTATTTATATATTCGTGAATATATTTATGCATTCGCATTACTCAAGATGAATTATAATAATACAATAATAAAATAGAATTATTTTGATAGTGAATAAAGAATATTAATTATATTTTCAATATTTTTAATTTAAATAAAATTGTTAAATTGCGTAAAATTGTTGTTACTTAAAAATCATTGAATAGAATTTTTAAACCATATTTTAAAATTAATGTATTTCCCTGTTCATTGCTTTTTTATTATTATTTCTTTATTCCTATTGTATGTGAATTTATTCCATTTGCACATTTTGTGTGATAATTTATTATAAATAAAATATTGTATATGAATATTACTAATACCATCCGAATACAAACATCATAATAATAATATGTATACAAATTTGTTTGCGGTAACTAAAATATTTATTGAATTATAGAATAGGTACTGTGGGAATGCTGCTATTGTATTAAAACATATTTTGAATTTAAAATACGTGTATTTTTTATTTTATTCGTATTTTCTGCCTTGATTCATACGATATAGGTTAGGTACAACAATTCTATAATTTCACGTAGGGCTTATTTTTCCAATACACAAGGGATATTCTTCTATAGAAACAAATCCAAATGTAATACATATATAGAATTAGAATTAATGTAAATCGAATCAAATGGATTTTTCTTTTGTAAAGCATATAAATATAAATATTATAAATACACATTGTATTATAAATGTATTATGTATTGGATACAATGTGTTACATGTGAATGGAAAGAGAATACATTTTCCAATAATATTTAACTACATCTCTTCACAAAATTGGTCTTTATCATATTTCAAACATCATTTAAAAAACGTCATAAGTCAAAATGTCTGTCTCTTTGTGAACATGTCTTCCGGTAAACCTCATTCTATCGATCCACAAAATCGGGCTTTAACATATGATATGATCCCGTTGGCCCTATAAGCTCCATCATACAGAGTCCGTATTTATATATCATCTGTCTGACAAGAAAACATACTCATAACTGCAATTCAAACTTCGTTTAAAGAAAATTTTGTTTGGAAGAGTATCAAAACTGTTGAGAAGGTAAAGATTTTTAAGTTAAGAATTGGAAATATGTAATAAATAAATTTCCAGTTTAAGTATGACTCATTCCTCTTACGTTTTGACGACAAATTTTTTGTGATCATTAAATTTCGAAATAATAAATGGAGAAAATCCTGATCGAATTACTGACATAATTATAGTATAATTTGTTCCTATGTGGGATATAGTGTTAGGGATATTAGATTAATACTAAACTATACTAACTGTTCCACTTTTTATATATAATATTTATTCTACAATTGTTATTTAATAATATTATTATTTATATCTTATTTATTATATTTTATTATATTTATTTAATTATTTTATTTATTTTTAAATTTATTAATTTATTTTTATTTAATTTATTTTAATTTAATTAATTATATTTTATTTGTTTTAAATTTGTACGTCCTGTCGGCGTGGCTGTTTGTAATCGTCTCTCTTGTCCACGTCTCGTTCAACCGTCAATTAATGTCATTGTCGATTAATGTCATTGTCGATGCGAACCGTTATCTGCTTGTGTTCCTTGCTGAACACAAACCTATGACGGGTTCACACCGACGTCGTCTTGACGTGTCGCCACACCTATAATATTATCTTTTGTAACTGAAATATACATACAATAATGTTTTTATAGACGCTTTGATGAAACCAATATAACTGCCTGAACTACGTATAGGATCATTGAAGCGAAAGCATAAATCAAAACCAAAATCCCAGTGTGGTATATTTCTGCAGCCTAATGTGGTGTAACAAATGGTTAAGGTTTACGAATTACCACCACCACTCTTCATAATGTCACTCATTAAAGATACATCATCCATTGAATTTTGATCCCGATCTTGTTTTAGAGAACGTTGAATTCTAAATAACAGTTTGTATATGATGTATCTTTTACGTAGCCGGCTTCATACTCTCTTGATGTCGCATCCATTGGCATTTCCAATTCCCAAATCGATTTTAAAAGATCATGCTGTGTAAATATTTTGTTTATCTTCGGTATCCTCACGTAAATCAATTACAATATTCTAACCGCAATGGTTACAAACAACTATTTTTCGCGATGCGGAAAGTGTGATTGGTATTCAATCCGTATAGGTGAAGAGTTTAATACCAATACTTTAATAATTATATCTATTAAGCTACGCACAATTAGTTTTTAAAATCGCATAAGCACTTACTTTTTTTGCTTTAAATTTTTTACATTTACATTCACGAGTAATTACTATATTTACTATTAAACGCATTTCATCCAGTTCAACTTATCTCTAATTCAGAACATGAAAAAGGTATTAATATATTCACGGTCTCACGTTTAGTTTATATTTTGTTATCATACATGAACATATGCCAGGAATGGATTAACCGCATAAAAGATATACCTCATAGTATCATGAAATGAAGTTAGAAATCTGAATATCATTAACGTGCGTAAAGTAACATAATATTTCGATAAGATTTTATTTATAATAATTCAAAATGGAATTGAAATTTTACAATTTTTAATCTTTTTTTATTATTATCTTATCCTTTATACAATATTAACCTAATTAACATAATTTGATCAAAATTGAAAAGAAATGCGATTGCAATGTGTGGGTTGCAAAAATTAGGAATTTTACATCCGATTTAAACTTTGACATAGTAAAACCAGTTGCCATACATGGAAGTATGTTACAATGCAGAAGAGTCTAAATAAAAATAAATGTTTCATGACATAAATTTAACGTATAAAATTTATTATACAATCAACATTGGATCGTTGTCTGGTACTTTTTATTACACCCAATATATACGTGTATAATGACGAATGAAAATCATTG
Organism: Bibio marci; assembly: GCA_910594885.2. Taxonomy (NCBI): domain Eukaryota; kingdom Metazoa; phylum Arthropoda; class Insecta; order Diptera; family Bibionidae; genus Bibio; species Bibio marci. The sequence continues at coordinate 59,592,667 of OU343114.1, forward strand.
TATCTATACAAATCGTAACAATCTGATTGTTAACATTTATTTCTACAATATCTACATATACAGTTATATATTATATCAGTTCACAGTTCAGTTATATACTCGTCTTATATTATATACTAAAAAAAGATGACATTATTGCATTATATGAACTTTCTCTATACATCCTGATAATATATGTTTGGGTACAGGGTTTGTCAATTGTATCTACAAATAAATAATTGAATTGGGTGTTTTATTTTGTTCTTGCAGCCGTTTGATTGTTAACAAAATTGCAACACTAATTTCTTGAAAGTTATGTGTATGTCACAACATTTGGCGTTCTATTCTATTGTGCATTAAATTTATGTCCACCGAAGGAAGAAGCATTTTTGTTTGATGTGATCCAAAGGGGCTGAATGATCGTAAACAAATGGTAATGTGATGGAATAGAGTTTAGTAAATACGATCCATTGGCGATCCTAGAAATAATATCTGAGATCGCAGAAAAATTGTGCTTAAAATTAAAAAAAAAAAAAATTGAAGTGAAGAAAACACACTTTCCTAGAATATTTTCCACTAGTAACCAAAAATTGTTTTCAAAAAATTTTGGTTATACGATATAATACGAATTTTTAAGTATATTTAAATTAAAAGTCATCTGAAATTATATCTAAGATCGCTACTGGTGGTACCGCTTGATTCAATGTATTTAATTGTTGTTTTATAACGCTCAACTATGTGATAATTTCCATACATTGGCTTTTTTTCTGCTCAATGTACTATGTATCGAAAACTATTTAAAGATTTGAACCGTCTATGGCAATCTTTATACTGGTTTGTATTCGATGGAGCATGTGCTGACCGTAAATTTATATGAACAATCAATGCGTTTGTGTGGCGATATTTTTCTTTCCAAGTAAATAATGAAATAAAATTTGAGGTAAAATCGATTTATTTTTTCAATAAAATTAGGCATTTTCAATTAGATAAAAATAATTGATGTTCGCACGTTTTAAACAAATATAAAACATTGCAACAATTAATTGGGAGGAAAAATCATCTTCAAAATATATACGGAATCATAGGTATACTATAAAACGTCGCAGAGGCAGGTATGCCCATTAGGCAGCAAATGTTGCCAACAATTTAATTTTTCAATCAAATGTATTATTATTCGTCAAAAATAATTACAAACTATAATTCTATTCTATACACCAAATTTTACAATAAATTACACAGCAACTACAAATTACAATTAAATACACACTTACCTCAAAATGTTTCAATTACATAGCAGTACTAAATATTCTATATGTACATGAACAATTATAAAATCAAACTGCTTTCATATAGTTAAAATATTGTTTTATTAGCAAAGGTTTAAATCTTCTGATTTTAGTTCCTTATACAAATTTTGTGAGATGAACATATAGGAATAAAGTACATTTAATATAGAATACATAAACATATATTTATGTTAGTTATATAGACGAAGTACACGTATAATAATATAGAGGGAAAATGAAGAAGAAATAACTCAAGAATTGTCAATATGTCTGACCTAAATTTATGTTCTCATAAAAAAAAATAAAATAAAATTTTGAATAAAAAATGCGGAAATGAAAAATTTTCTATGTATGGTTTCTTGAATTTTATTTTTTTTTTAAAAGTTTCATTGTCAAAATATTCATTTCGAAAAGATACAGAATTTTTTATTTAATTAAAAAATACTATTAAATTTATTAGAAGACAATGTGTGCATTTTGTTAGAATAATGTACTGCTGAGATGAGTAGACTTCTAAAGCAGCATTTTAACAGGATATTTTTTCTAACTGAATTGTCACAAGAAGTGTCGACGCTACCGGGTGTTCAAATCAGTGCAGTTATTTTGATCGCCATCCTTAGTATAAAAATTAGTAGTTTTGTTGTTTTTTAACTGATTTTGATAAAAAATGTTGCATGTTGATTTAAAGTAACATTTTTACAGTAGTTTCTTAGAAAATTATTGGAAATCGATACTCAGACCAGTTATCCGGAAAAGTTCCCTGGAACAGATGTTTATGATTAATTTTGATTTTTAGGACATGTTACATGACTTATTTATAATTGGATTATTCATTATAAGAAAAGTGCATAAGAAAATTATTATAAATCGAGACCCCAGTCAGCTTGTATATATTCAAAATAATCGAAGATTATTATAAAGGTCCATTGCAATATTATCCAAATCTCAATGTTTTAGATATACGCCCTCTCTGTCTCAAAAATTCCCGAACTTTCAGTAAATCTCATAAACCAGAGTTGAGATCTTGATCGTAAAAAAGTAGGCAATTGTTAATAGCATCGATACAAGCCTTTTGAATCGAATTTAATGACGTTATAAAAATAGTCGCAGCCAGCCAAATCAGGAGAATATGGTGAATGGTTGGATGTTAAAAAGCAATCGTTTCATAACTCCAAAAAAAATATGCATCTGTATAATCGCCGAATTTGACGTTCCAATTCTTTCATCATCACCAATGTTTTCACGACTCATAAGTTTTTGTACGAGATACACAATCCAAAACCTTATAAATTATTTCAAAAGTTTATGAAAATGCTTTTCCATGTTTAAAACAAAAGTTAATATTACCTCTTTATTCGAAATAAAATTTTTGTACCAATGTTTTGTGCCCAATAACTTTGCTTGTAAACAATGGAATGTCATGAAATTTTGACACAACTTTTGTCCAAAATGTGGCTTTCTAACAACCAAAACTGATTTATGAGATTTTCTAAAAGTTCGAGAATTTTTCAGACAGAGATTGTATATGAACAGTGCTACTGTTGCAATTGTTGATTTGTTGGTATAAAGCCACTATTTAGTCTTCAATTTTTTCATTTGGACAGGGAGTAGTAAAAACTTTGAAACAAAATAGAGCAATATGGTGCCATTTTATTGATAATCTGTATGCTCCATCGTTTAATCACATACATTATGGATGACATTTATTATACCATTTTGTATAATATGCAGTATTTTGTCATCAATCAAATGAAATTTGTACATTTAAAGATTGTGCGTAATAACTTTTCATATAATCCCACTTTAAATATATATATACAAAATTTAAACAAAATCAGTTGAAAATTACCACTCATTACTATACGTTCCGGGTCAATTCAGTATAGAACCGCGATGGATATTGATTTTCTAGAATTTTCTAAGGAACTGTTCCAATATATAATTCCATTCCATAAGTCTACATAGAAAATGTCATCAAAATCAGTTGAAAATTGGCCAAATTGACCAGATTACATGAAGCATGCGGTCTGTAGTATAAGTACTCCGGTAATTGGTTTTCTTGTTCTATTATATAAGGACATAGAGATTAAAATTTGATGCACATTTGTTAAAAAATAACCATATTATAAAGACAGACAAAACCAGTCTATAAATCGTTCCCTAGAAACTTGTTTGCATATAGAGGCAATTCAATTCACTGCACTTGAGAAATTATTATTTTACAAATGGATTTATAATATTTTGAATATTTTGATTTTAATATTATAAGTGCATGTATACGTGTATAAAAAAAATGTACATGAATGAATGAAAAACATGTTGATAATTTGTAAAAGTATCGTTTTGGAAAAGTTTTCTATATAATATGATATGGATACATAAAAAAAAGACTATGTACTACGGTAGGTATGAGGTTGAGGATAAACGAGGCATACATTAATTTTATTATATATTAACTATATATACATAAACTTGTACAATGTACATTTTACATACACATATTTTCACAACAAAAACGGATAATATTCAGAAAAGTTTTAGTATAAATATGTGTATCATCAATATAGTACATACTGGCGTGGCGGTGGTGATGGTGGTGATGTTGGTGATGGTGGTGGCAGAATTGTTAATGCTTATAGTGGTAGTTATATTCTATACACCAAAGTATGTATAGTCGCATAGTCGTATCTTACACATTACATATATTTATCATATTATACTATACTATATTTCATATCATATACAAATATCAACAAGTCGTTGTGGTATATCATAGAAAACTTAACCGGAAAACTTTTTTATTGTATTATAAAATTTCCTCTCTATTCGTACGCTTTAAGTAATAAATATGCATAAAATTCAATGTCGATTGAATTACGTGAACATGAATACTGTGTTATGAATTTCATGATGTATAATTGTATATTTATAAGATGTGTAAGACATGAATATACAATTTGTGCATATAACTAATGATATATATATTAGTATAGAATATTTTCGTAGCAATGTACAATGTATATACAATCGCCGCTGTACAAAAGTACAATTATATGATACCGCATTAAAATACGTGTTCTTACAAGAAGAATGGAGCAGTCCAATTTAATTAGCTATCTTCATAATGGTCTTGAAGATGATAGTTATAGTGATTTTCCCTCTACAAAAAGTAATATAAAACATAATTTCAATATATTCATGTAACAAAGTCAAGCATTCTAAAATGGAAATGAACCTATTTGAGAATGAAGGTGTGAGAGGAAAATATCTAAAAACAAGTGTATGAAATACTTATAACGGTTCGTTCAACCAGCGTTGAGTACGAAAGAGGTTGGTTGCTTTTTGTTTTTTTTAAAAGTACTTAAAAGGAGACATTATTTATTTATTATTTAAAGAATCTTTATTTTCAAGTTTCTTTATGTTTATTTTATTTATTATTTTTGAATTATATATTACTTGCACACAACGTCAGTTACGCCAACTGTTATCTAATCGACATTATTAATGCAAGATCCTAATATATATATTATATATATATCAATTATTAATTATAAATATATATTATAGCGGGTTCAAATCCTCTATTTTTCATAAGTATTTATTTTAATACTAAAATTTTTCTACTGGGTGACCATTTGTTCGTTGATGGAATAAAAAGAAAAACGGATATCTTTGAAAATATGGTGTTGGACGCTATTCAAAGATTAACAATGTCTGCACACACATAACTATGGGCTAATCACCCATATAAAAATTATTGTATTATGAAAACATCTATCTTTCAATATTTACAGTATAGTACAGTACACAATTGGTAAATTGTTATATACTCCCATACGGAGTAATTTACCAACTTGGTTGTAATGAAAGGTTTATTAGATAACATAAAAGCACTAGGAGCAAAAATATGAGTTAAAAAAAAATTCCTCCATCACAAAAGAATTGTGAGTAATGGTTTAGACGGTTTAAAAATAATGATTTTGATGATAGTGATAAAGAACGCGTTGGAGCACCAAAAAAATTTGAAGACGAAGACTTGGAAGCTTTACTCAGTGAAGATCCATGTCAAACGGAAGAAGAATTATCATTGGCATTAGATGTTACCCAAGCAAGTATTCCCAAATGTTTAAAGAAGATGGAATGGTCCAAAAGCTATCGTATTGGGTACCACATGAATTGACGGAAAGACAGCAAGAAAATCGAAAAACAATGTGTGAAATTTTGCTTCAAAGACATTCAATGTTGCATCGAATTGTGACTGGTGATGAAAAGTGGACCTATTACAATAATCCAAAACTTCTGAAAGCATGGGTGAAGACAGGTGAACCAGGTCCATCGACACCAAAACGCAGTATTCATGGTTCTAAAGTTATGTTGTGTATCTGGTGGGACCAGCTTGGTGTAATGTACTATGAGGTGCTTAAACCGGGACAAACCATCACTACTGAACGTTATCGAGAGCAATTAATCCAATTGAGCCGAGCATTGCATCAAAAACGACCAGATTATGCCAACAGACATGACCGTGTGATTCTGCAGCCTGATAATGCTATACCACACGTTGCAAGACCGGTTAAAGAAACATTAGAAGTACTTGGCTGGGAAGTCCTACCCCAGCCGCCACATTCACCAGACATTGCTCATTGCTCCATCAGAGTACCATTTGTTTCGGTCGATGCAGTCAGTTCTTTCTGCACAGCGGTTCAATTCATACTAAGATATGAAAAAATGGCTGGATTCATGGATTGCTTCATATGATAACTAATAAATAATATTAATAATTTGATAATATTGTGAAATACAAATATTTCCTTTGAATACCGGTATTTATTTTTCAAATATGCACATAAACCATACAGCAAATACTGTGCTTTGACGTCCAATATATGACAGTGGAAATGGAATAATGGGGATGAAAAATAATAATTACAATAAATGACTGCAAAATAAAATATCTGTATGTAAATATTTCGTAGTTTTGTAAGCAATTAGCAAATATAGATGCATTTGTGAATTTATGATGTTATGAATATACAACAGAACTGTGATGAATGAATTAATCAATGTGGAATTTCGGTCACTTTCTCCAATGCAGAAAAAATATAATTAGTGGAGGCTCAAATAAAATTTTATAAGATAATGTAAACTCAATATGATTATAAAAAGCATTGAGTCTTTTCATTTTATTTTCATAAACTTTTATAATATAGTAGTTAAGATTAAAAGATAGATTATTTATTGTACCCCAACTTTTAACTCTTAATGATAGCGCAATTCCCATCCTTATTGAAGCCCGCCAAAAGTTATTTTGATTGTCTTTTGTTCCATAGTTTACCAGGAATAGCTTTGTTTGATATTTTCATTTACCGCGTTGTTATTCCACTTTTATTTGAAGAAAACCTCTGCTGAGAGTTATCCATTTTTGATAAAAGCTAATGGTGAACATGCCCTAGCCCAAAAACTTTGTGATATGTGCTAACCCTATACACGCTCTTTTGCACCAGACTTGAACCCAACCGATTTCTTCTTATTTTGTTCTATACATAATGGGTTTTTCTACTTCAATTCTTTAACAACCAAAAATTGAATCAATAAAAGGCGAACAGTTCTATTGATGAAAAATTCAATTATATTAAACTCATGCCTATTAGAATTTGAAACAAAAGTTTATTTAATTTAAAATTTAGAAATAAAACTCCAATTTTATCCTATTTAATATTTTTGCAATTGCCAGCTGTATTTTAAGAGTTACATAACTCTATATTTTGTGTGTGAAAGACCAAAAGAAGTATTTTCTTTGACTTTTATCACATGGTATATCGAAGTGACTAATTTTGAAGAAAATACGTGAATATCTCACCAGGGATGGGGTTGGGATTGAGATGGAGGTGAGATTGGGATTGTGATTTGTTTTGGAAGTGGGCATGGTATTGGTGTTGGGAGTGGGAATGGGATTTGAAAGAATTATAGTCTGAATCTGAGGGAATGATAGTTGCTGAGAATGGAATGTTTGGAAAGTCGAATGAAGTGTTTTGGATGGAGAACGATGCTGTGGATGAAACTCCGTTGTTTGTAATTCTAGGAATTGTTATGGAAACATCATAGATATTGTGGTTTGGTGACATTGTGAATTAATTGATTTTGCCTTGTGGAGTAAATCATCTTTTGGTTTGAAATCTAATCTGAAATCTATTTTAAAATTATTCCCGCTGCCTCATCCAGCCGCAAATCCCTAATTAACACATACAGGCAAGTCTCTGTAAACATTATATTCCTTTATAGAACTTATACATTCGTATATTTTAGTGCATATTTCTATTTTTCTGAACATTTGCATATTCGTCTATGGCAACTTCTAGCCTTCATATCTAAGGAACCAAAGGTAGGCTCAACCCCAAATGTCACAAAACAATTGCTTATGATTCAAACTTATAAGCAGAACCAATTGCGACAATATTGGGGTTGGGACGAAACAGGATGTTTTTCGGTCGATTTTGGTCTCAGTCTTTTTCTATAAAGTCGTTGCTGGAAATCTGCACTTTTAATTTGAGCTGCAATATTTTTATGTAGGGTCATAAATTTACATTTATGTGATTGTATCGTGGAGTCTTTGGGTGTATTGAAACTGATAATGTTAGCGGTTTGGTTATTAATTTGTCCAAAATCGAGGAAATACAGGGTGATCAAAAATAAAGAGATCATTTCAAAATATAGACCTTTGAGTGTATATTGGAGAAGTTGAGTATGAATGATTGGAAAATGATGTCAGGTAAACGATTATGCGAGTAACAAAAATGACTGAAACTTTAATTTAAGAACATCTAAAATTATATTTGATATGGTGGTTCCATTTATTTATGTGTGCTTTCTTTCATTCTGTTAATAATAATATTCAATAATTATTTTTTTGAATAAGTGCAATCAATCACAGAATCCCAAAACCGCAACTTCCAGTGTATGCAAAATTGTGTATATGCAATTGTTTGACTGTGTGTTTCAAAATCATAGGTCATGCTATACACATGTGAAATATACGTAGATACAATATACAAATACATAATATTGATCCAATAAAAATAAATACAAGTTAACATTTTATTTACATGCGTTGCGATTAATAAAATGAAAAAATTTATTTATATTATTTATAGAATTGAAATATAAAATATGTATTAGGTACGAGTTATAGTGAATTCCCTTGTGCTAAGAATTTACTTTAATAATTCTTTCTTACACGTCAATATATAGCTCATGTACACAATTTTACATACATCTCCTCCATCTATTTGGATACATTTTTTTTCAACATCTTCGGATGTATTGAATTGAAAATTGTTAAGTGAATTACCATGTCAATAAATCACAGTTAAAATAAAATACTAGCGCTTATATTTACATAAAATAAAAAAAATACAAAATAACATTTTTATGATAGCTTTATTTAAGATTATTTAATCTATACTCAAATTGTGATTAATGACATACACTTTATATACTCTTCCCAATACATACATATACATAGGTATAGCAAGTATATAATTCAATATTGATATATACACCGTCTGTCCCATAATACGGCAAGACTATGTAAACCATAGAATAAGTAGGTCGTAGAGCCAACTTTTAGTTTTTTTGTGATTAGGGTCTGTGATCGTTTCTCAACAAACTGTCAAAATTTCATGACATTACATTCAGTAAAAACGAACACATAAAGTTACAGCTGTTTATGTGCTGCGATCGAAAAATGAATATAAAAACAAAGAACCAACATTAAATTTTACTTTAAAATTGGTAAAAATGTTACTCAAACGTATGATATGTTTAAAATCACATATAGTGATAATGTGTGTTAAAATCACTAGTTTTTAAATGGCATAAATTATTCACAGAAGGCATTGAACCTATAAGTGATGATTAAATTTGCAGGGCGAACTTAGAATACATAATTCATCGATTAATTTAACTGGCCTACAATAGGTGAATTTGAAATTTGTTCCACATCAATTAAATGATGATCAAAAATTGGACCGAATTGAACTAATAATCAAATTTTTCATTCATTTAATTTAACTTCCTGTGAGTAATTTCTATTCCCTAAACTTCATTTGGCTATGAGAGGAAACCATTTTGCATCAGTTGATGAGCATTCAAAAGGCGACGACCACCGTTTTCAACAGTATTCCAATTACAGACATAAAAAAGTCATTTGATTCAGTGGTTGAACTATCAAATCGATGTATTTCAGTGGATGGAGATTATTTTGAATAAATAAATCGATTTTTGTGAAAATTTAATTTATATTTTTGTGTTTTTTTAATCCATTCCGGATTATTATGGGACAGAGGTTGCGTATAATCATATTTATAATAAATATTTTGTATCGAAAATTGTATAATATTCTAATTTAATTTTTATTTTCTTAAATTTAATTAAATGCTGAAATTTTATATTATTGTTTTTGTTTTTCTTGTATATTTATTCTTTCATTATTTAGGAGGCAATAAAAGTGCAATTTAGTTGTTGTTGGTTGTGTTGGGCAATGGATTTAATCGCTAAAGTTGTTCACATTCTTATTTACAAAGGTTGGTACACCGTGTACTGTTTTTTTTACAGTATTTAACTTTTTTATCTAATATTTTGTTTAATTTTTTAATTAATTATGTTCTGTACTTATTTATTTACATATTAATATAAAATAATACAATTTCTGTATTACCAAAAAATAATAATATAACAAAATAAATACGATATATAAAATAGATATAATTTTTACAACACTTGCATCTATAATCGAAGATGGTTTTGAAGTACCAACATTTATACAAGAACCATCATCAAAATTAATATTTAGTAATAATACGGGTTCACAAATATCATGTGCAGCACGTGGAAACCCAACACCATTAGTTACATGGGTGTTAAAGGATGGATCTATTGTTAATTCTGTACCTGGTTTAAGGTAAATGCAAATTTAATTACATTATTTACACAATGTTAAACATTTTCACAATATGACACAATATTTGACCGTTGTTATTGTTGTAATATAGATTATATAAAACTTATATATTAAATACTATAATAATATCAAATACATTTATATGAATATAGATATTGTAATTAACATATATCCAATACACGCAGTAATAGCGAATATTATACATGTTCTTGTTTTTTTTTTTAATTTTAATAGCTGTGGGCGCCGTATTTCTTCACAAAATTAAAATTTTTTTATTTCTGAGTTAGAAAAATTTTAACATGAAATTTATAATTTGATTTAAATTATAATATTGCGTTCTTATTAATAAAATTCTTGTAGTTATGATACGAACAATTTTATAAGTATGTGTTGACTTGTTAATTTAGAGGTATTTGGTAACATAATAATGTGCAGTGGTTAATTTGGAAGTGTCACTATTAGTGGTAAAACTGCAACGCTTCGATTCACTACATTATTTAAATATAATTGAAATACCGCATTACATCTAATTCTCAAAATGCTTCGAGATCGTATGAATTTCTTTTAAAATAATTAAATGCAAATTATCTGTAAAAAGAATTAAGTTGGAAACATTAAGTGTACATACGATAAGTACTGTGGGCTAAACATCCATGTAAAAATAATAGAATTATGAAAACATCTATCTTTCGTTAATTACAGTACAATTGGTGCATTGTTATACACGCCCATGCGGAGTTATTTACCAACTTGGCTGTAATGAATGTTTATTAGATGTCATAAGCTCCACTTGGAGTAATATGACTTGCTATACGGTATCAAAAGGTTAAGATAAGTAATTACAAAAAAAATATAATATATTTATATGTTTGCATAGAATATATAAACGATGTACGTGACATCGGTATAAAAATGAACTTCGAACAAATTGAAATGATGAAAAAGTTTTTGGTGATGATTGTGGAACTCGTATACATTAACTTATGAGTGACATAATCGTTTTAAAAATGGTCGTGAAAAAATTGGTGATGATGAAAGAGGAGATAATTGGATTTGGCATCTTGTTTATGATAAAGTACCATCGCATCATTTATTTGGCATTAAAACTTCATCAATAACTTAGAAATTTTCGAATTTTATTTTAAAAATGAGAGTTCGCATATGGTCAAACTTATTTCGAAAACTGTTGTTCAGTGCTGGTCACTAAATTCGGATTAAACAAAAATTTTCGTATTGGTATATGGAATGAAAATAATTCTCATGAAATTAGTGAAGCTTCATTACATTCACTAAAAATTAATCGTATAGATATATTGTGTATAAATCACATCATCAATTTCTATCAAAATAATGAAGTAGTTGCTTATAATTATTATAATGAGTATTACAACTTGTGAATTCCACAAACCGCAGTTGCCAAAACTGGTTGTTGTGTTTTTGATCGTTTCAGTACACTTTACGCCAACTTCTACACACTGTTGTGATTGTTGCTTTGTTTTTATAAAGCCGATAAACCAGCAGCAATTGAGGCAATATCGCTCGAATTGTTATCAGAAATAGTGATAACTCAGCGGAACTCATATGGAAATATATTGTACTAAAGTAGCTTCTAAGCAGAGGTGTATCCCATCGTAAGATGTGCTCAATTTAATATCGACACAATGATACAGTGGCACATTGGTTAAAGCACATGTCATTTAATCGGTGATTTCTAGTATTTGCATTATACTTTTATAACATAAAATCCAGCAATGTTTTGGGATTTTGTGAATAGACTAAACTAACTTGGTATTAGGAATAACAAAGTAACATTAAAACTGAGTATTGGTATAATGACAATGAAGAAGTGGATAATCCAGCAAGTAAGGAATCGCAGTAACACATTTCATTGATGTGGAATGTGCAGATGAGAGCACAAACTATATATATGATGAATTGAGAAAACGCATCCGGGGTTAAGACTTTAAAAAGAAATTTGTTGATTTCGACTCAAAAATAATCTGAAGAAGATATTCCATCATAGCACATCGCACCACTGACAAACTGTGCAACACTTACCTGCTAAAGAAGCGACATAATGCTACTTATTTGTAATATTTATTATTATGTTTTCAAATTAATGTGGTGAAACCCTTATTTAAAGTTGTATGTATAAATAATGTAGAACAAATACGTATATTGTGGAATGGATGTGCTGTGATTGTGATGTAATGTTGTTGTAAAAAGCAATGAAATGGGTATTACTTTAACAATTAAAGTACGATTTCAAATTTATATTCAACACTTATTATTGTCAGCTCAGAAATGTATTTAGAAAATACAAATGAATCAATTATTTTTATTTACATTTATTTACAAGTTTTGAACCAACACATACAACTCTAAGTATATCATAATATAAAATACAAAGATCTACTTTTATCGAAAATCCCTATAATATAATACAAAAATATATCCATATACTTTATAATGTTCGTGTGTAATATAAATATATTATATAGTCTCAGCCATGTAGCAGCATAGTGGAAATAAACTTGACAAAATAATCGAGATTCTTAAATGACATCTCTAAAAGATTTTTGTTAAACACCTTTTTTTTCCTTTTTTTTTTTATTTATTTATTTATTTCGCACAAATTTATTCCACTTTGGATTTAGTAACATAACATGAAATGTTGTTGCTTGCATATATCCATACACTTGAGAAAATAATGTTTTTTCCTATACTTTAAGTTAAACAAACTATATATAAATAACATTGGTTTTGGTTAAGCAAACCTAAATAAGAAAATATTTAGGTATCGAGTGCGAGATAAAAAAAAAGGTCACAATCATAAAATTTAACAATTCTAGAAGAATGTATGTAATATGCGTATGTGTGTTTGTGTATGGATAATATATTTAAAGTTAATAGAAATATAAAATAAATTTACTATTCCGATATATTATATTATTATAGATGAGAATATATACGATTTCGTGTTGGTAAAGCGGATAAATTGCTCAAAACCGATTTCGTTTGTTTTTTATGTTTATATATTATATTATAGCTTTTGAATCTGAAGTAATAATTTAATCTATTATTTGGAAATCAAGTCATATGATATCGAAAATATTTATAATATTTATCCGAATATTAGCAAATATAGAGAATTTCACAATTATTTTAAATACAATATGAATGCGGTGTTTACGTTTGCAATCCATATAGATAAAAATACTGGGAACGGATAAAAGAAAAATACAAATCATTAATTAATTTTGAAAAAAATTATTATATATATATTCTCCTTCAACTGAAATACATCGATTTGCATCGGAATATGGCAGGCGATCGTTACCTTTTGAATGTTTCATAACCAAGTGAAACACCATGTTTCGTCACCAGTTACAATAGTTTTAAGGAAATTTTCTTCACTTAGAGCATGTTCAATAATGTCTTTACACAATGTTCAATTCCGTTCAATTATTGATCATCATATAATTGATGTGTAACAAACCGTGTGAATCCATCTTTCGTAGAAATATTTTTTTTAGTTAAAATTCTATGAATTGTTGTTTTCGGTTATCCAAGCTCCATTTCGATGTATCTCACTAAAGATTTCTTAGACATTTTCATGAAATCACGCAATTTTTCAATGGCTTCTTGAGTAAATGCTTCAGATGGATGTAAATGCCATCTGAATACTTGTGATTTTGACATACAATTATCATCATACGCGCTTTTAAACAAATCATACGTTGGAGTAGTATTTTTTTTATCAATTTTAAAATAAAATTTAAAATTTATGTCACTTTATGCGTTAGATTTTGAATCCCATTGAACGAAAGGTCATAAAAATTTGACTGTTTGTTAAGCTCGATTTAACACTACATAAAACAATTAGTAGATAAAAGAGTTGGCGCTACGGTTTCTATATATTATAAAGTCATTCTCATTATTTTTTCGGACTTAAAATGAAAAAGTCACAATTTATAATTTATTTATGTAAATTGTTTTTCATTTCATTAAATTTATACTTTCCATGTATTTCTTATATTGAAACATTCTGACAATTCAAGCTCATGAAGTGTACTCCTTCGATTTCAATGAAATTTTACCAGGTTATAATATTCACAAGCGAATGGTCCCGGGTGTCACTCGAAAAAATTTATAGTCATGAATTTTTTGCAGCTGCTAAAATATAGAGTTCTTAACTAATTAATTGCAATTATAAACCTTATTGGTTCATTTTAAGTTTATTAAGATGGGATAAAAATATGTTTTGAATTAAGTACAATCCAGTAAATGTATGTTTGGAGTGGTGGTGAAGTAAAATTGTTAGTTTTATAAAAGAAGCCGGCAACGTAATATGACATGATTATGAATTACCAAGAAGTTTTCTGCATATACGATAGTATTTCCCATATGAATTAATTCTGTTAACATTGTACTCTATTTCTTTGTGGTAAATGAACATTTATATATTGTACATTTAAATACAAATCAGTGGCGTCTTCTCTGGATGTACAAGGTGTGCATAATTGCAAACATCTGTAAGTAACATCAACAAATGTAAAAACGTCTGCTTTAAATTGGTCACACAAATAAAGGTTTAATTTGGTAATTGGTGCTTTAAGAGATTTTATGATACAAATTCATTTTTTTAAGTAAAAATATCAATATTTCATGGAATACTTTAAAAAAATGCATTAAAAATTCTCAATTTTTAGTTACACTGCACTATATTGTCAGCAATCACAGCCTCTCACCCATAGTGCTTAAAACATTAAATTATAGAATTTTTTATTTTGTCGTTGGTAAACGATATATGCTCAATGTTTCTTTTTAAAACGACTACTGTAGGATTAGAGCAACAATAAAAAAATGAATTTGAGAGTGGACCAATAATTTTCAAAGGGGTTTATGTCTGTATAGAATTGGCCTAAGGAAGTATGTTAATGTTGGTACTTTATGACGCATTTTGCGGTATGACGAGGAGCATCATCTTGTATGAGAGTGTATAACATAATGTTGGATGGGGAGTTGAGTTTGAATTTATGGTTTTTGCATATTTTATTTTTACCATTCTGAAAATTCAATAGATTTCCAATGTTTTAACCGAAAGATATTTAAACGTTGTCTAATCAATCTCATTGTGTCTGATATGAAGATACTGTACATATGCTGTTTCATATTTATATATAGTATTTGTACCATATTTTGCCATATTTTCACTAACATCGAATGAAAAATTAGTTTTATTTTTTTAATGTGTGAAGACGCACTGTAATAATTTCTTATATGAGAAGTTGTATATTCATTTAATCTGGAAAGTCCGAAAAAAAAATTGAAAAATCGTTCATTATTTAGCGCGAAATTAAATTTTTAAGAAGATGTGATTTTCCGCAAAATTTTGTATATCGTGACTACATCCTATTTTTTGTTTTTTGTGCAAAAGTTATAGTAAATTTTATATCTGTCATCGTCAAAAATATATCATCCGCATTTGAACAAATTTTAATAATTTCTCAGACGCTGTCAACGATAAATTGATAATACAAAATATTATAATAAAAAGTAAAAAAATAATTATTAATTTGCTTCCAAGTATTTATGGACAAGTATTAATTTGTGCGCGAGTATGACTTTGCGTACATTTAAAACATTGTAATATTTCTCATTCTACAAATCACGTTGGTGTGGTACTACCCTTGAAATTTTCAACTAGCAAAAAGTAAATGTGGTTTACACTTTCAACCCTTATAATACTTAACTGAAATGAAACATATAGATTTTTGAAAACACATAAAATATTTTTCGGTGGATCACAACATAATTACGTCATCCATTGTTCAGTGGCAAAGTCATTACTCGTATTGCCCTATTTTAAATCCATTTCTCCAAAATATTGTACTAGAAGTTTTTTGAGATATATGCTCCATGTTTTAATCGCAATGTATACACCAGCGCATTTCTCACTTCTCAGCGCATGGTTAACTATTAGTTTTTGAAGCACCGCAGCATATTCAGTAAATTACCATACGAGACACCACTGAATGCATACAATATACATTATATATAAATATCGAAATAATTTCCAATCAATAAACAACTCCATTATAGTATAGATATTATGTATATTATTAAACATGTATGGATCCATACATTATAATATATATTACACCTCTACTATATATAAGTACACACATCTATCAAAGTTAACCGCATATAGATTTCTATCATATACAAATTGTATACGAGTATTAAAGAAAATTCAACAAATAGTTCAATTAAACCACAGCAGTAAATTTTCGTTATATGCATACGTATATTGTTTAGTATATAAGAGTATATAAATATATAGCACATAAATATTATATACTATTTCTATTGTATATAACATATATTATATCCTATACACATTTACTTTGCAGACGAATTTTAAGAAAATCAATTTATGTCAGAAACAGACACTGACAAATTACCTTCTTTTATTTATTTTTATTTGGTTTTCTCTAAAATATAAATGAATCTTTTTACAATTTCCTTATTTGTATTTCTACAATATATGTACGATACGAGTATATATGAATAAAATGACATACAGCGAGAACGAAATCAACTAATACGTGAATAAATATACTTTTTGTAATAAAAAAAAAGAAAAAAAAAGGCTCTAAAACCACAAAGAATAACAAATAAAATTTCAATTCCTTTTTCCTGATGGAGATTTATAAAAACGGAAGAGTAATAAATAACTTAACATAATTTGTATAGAGGAAAATAAAAATATATATAGTTTGTAACATAAAATTCTTTTTATAATGTATACCTGCACGTTAGCATGTTCGCTACAATTTCCTTTTCTCATTTTGTTGAATCAACTACATTATATAACTATGGCCAAATATAGCCAAACACACACAAGTGCAACTTGAAATTGAAGTAGGCTGCATTCATTTGAAAGTTAATAGTATAATTTCTATAAATTTAGTTATAATTTTCCTGAAAATACGTTATCCTATGTGAGCTCCAAGACACGGCGTTTTTAAGTAAGGAGTTGGCGAAGAACTTGTTTGGGATTGTCAGTTTTTTTTTTTATTAAGTTTTAAACGAGTTATTTTTAGAACTGCGACAGCTCTTAGTTTTTTTAAGATAAATTTTTTGGAAATTAAATTAAATTAAATAAATTTGGAAATAAAGAATATAATATCGATGACTTTAATTTTTAAATTTTATATCATAGACCATAACAATGAGAGACAAAGTTGAAATGAGTACATAATGAATGATAATCGTTAATACTCCTAATAAGACTGTCCGTAGTTTGTCCACAAAATTTCTGCATTATATGTAGTAGTTCGTAGTTTCAATCCGGAGTAATATCTATGGATTTCTTACGGATGTCCGCTGGAATTTTATATGATGATTGAAACCCTGTCCATGGATTTTTATAAAAAATGTCCTTGGATTATCCGCATATTATCGATGATAATTTCTACGGATTCTCCTTAGAATTATTTCTCGTTGCTATTATTCCAAAGAATATCCATAGAAATTATATTCATATTTTTTGTGAGTAGATCCACGGATTTTGACAATAATATCTTTGGATCGTCCATGTATTTTGGCAAGTAATACCCATGAATTGTCCGTATTAGCAGAATAAATTTTCTAATGATGATGATGTCAAATTGCGGTTTGATGCAGTTTTTTTACCGATAGACGATAGACCAGAAGTTCTATGAGCTCGGAATGAATATGCTGATGATAGCAAAAATTTATCGATTGTGCATTTTTTTTTGTATTTCTATTTGACTTGCTGGTTGTTTTAAAAATTATGAAAATAAATTAAAAAGACTGAGGATTATATCTAGATAAGCGGAATATACTATGAAATAAATTATGAATTTAATACTGCGCGGATATATGTTGGACATATTACCCTGACAATCCAAAGATTTAAATTGACCTAAATAAAATATTATTATATTAAGAGGAAATTCTATGGAAATTCTTTGAACAAATTTCAATGTGCCTTTTCCATGGAAAATATGTGGATTTTTTTTGGAATCGTTTTCCACAGTACGGACAAATTGTTACTAGGGAAGAAGAAAAACAATTAAATTAATTGATTACACCATCGTTGGTGCATTTTTGCGTTTAGCATGAGTTAATCCTCGAAGAGTCTAATAACAGATATGAAACCAGAAATATTTCTAATAAATGTTCCATTTAAAGTGGAAAGATTTATCATGTATTTCCTAAACACCATGTCTGCACCTAGTATATAGGTCGGCCATTCACATAAAAAGTCGATTTCTCCGACAGTAAACAATTATTACAAACCCAATTTGTAACCAAATGCATTTTATGGATAGGATAGTTTAGCATTCAATTATCCGTAAGCACACCCGGCCAAAAGCAATCTTAATTGTTTTCTGGACATTCCCATCAACACAGAAGCAATACATTTATCTTGACAAAAACTTACGATAATCGGCACATATTCTCCATCTACACACATGAACTTCTCATTTATCCAATGAATGATTAAATTTATGGAGAAACAACTTGCGGTACTTCAACATTTTTATCAATAGAGCTAATAATTACACAGTTATAAAAATGGACACATTCTAACACCATTTTTAGTTATTATGCGGTATATTTAAATTGAATGATCTCATATAAAATTAGTTTTCAATATAGAGACATACTAAAATGAATCATTTTGAAAGATATTCCCAAAAGACACCAAAATTTTTAAAAATTTCTACACCCGTTCCACTTAAAAACGGCTGGATTTCAATACAAACAATTTTCAGTGAAATTCTTTAACTTATAAAATATCCTTTCAAATGGACAATACGCCGAACTTCAATTTCGAGTTGCACTTGGATGTGTGTTTGTTTATTGGTTAGTTTTATTTATTATATATATTTTCTTATTTTATACTACTTATCTTATACGACCTCTTGTGTATTTTTTATATTACTCATTTTACCTTTTTATTACAAATGTTCGTTATTATAAATGTTTATCTTATCTATATTTGAAATGACAAAAATAAAATAAATTCATTTCCACTGTGCAATGTATTTTTCTTTTCTTTCGTTTTATATATAAATTATAATCTTTTTTTCTTAGACAAACTCCAGGAAACGGAACTTTATATTTTCCTCCATTTTTGGGTCAATATTTTCGTGCAGATGTACATGAAGCAATTTATCGTTGTCGTGCATCAAATCCAGCTGGTACTATATTAAGTCGTGATGTTTATGTTCGTGCAGGTTTGTTCATTTTTTTTGTGTTCACTAAATTTATATATGCGGCCATATAATTTGATGTATTAATATAACGTGTTTTTGTGTATACAGTAATTAATACACCATATGATATTTGGGTGGATGGTAAAGAAGTATTTATGGGTAATGTTGCATTTTTACGATGTTTTATACCAGATCATGTTAAAGATTATGTGTCGGCGACGTCATGGTATAAAGATGAAGAACTTCTTTTGCCAGAATTATCTGATATTGGTAAGTGAACAAACAAATTTTTTATTCTATAAATTTACACAAATCGATATTATTATGAAATTATCTGTCTATGTGACCATGATGAATTATTTTATATTTCTACATGTATTGTAGATATTATATGTGAAATATTTCGAAATTTATTTCAATAATGAAATCAATAAGAAGTCTTTCTTTCGGCTGAGTTACTGCATTTGTTCGTTTATTGAATATAAAAACATAATGGGATTAAGGAAACACCTACACCTTTTGTTAATTGCAGAGCTATTGATGAATTTGTTATAAACCCCACATGCGACTTAATTTAATAACTTGACTTTTTATTACTTTCAACACACTACATCAAAAACAAAGGTAAATTAAATTTGAATTAGCACAAAAATAAATGCCAAACTTATAGAATTGGTCAACACACTGCAAAAATTCAGGGCAATTTTAGCCTTTGACACTAAAATCTAGTCATTAATTAATATTTTTTTTTAATACTTTCTTAAAATATATATTAAAAAATTTATAAAAGTAAAGGTTTCATTAAACGATATCGTTACACTAAGCGTCGTTGGGATAATTGAAAGATACATAATAGTGAATGAGGTAGCTGATTGTTTATTTTTAAAGTATAAACATTGACCACTAAGATTCAGTATTTATAAAGAGGATATTCTTCATTCACACATATGCTTTTTAAAATTGAATAAAAATGGAATTTGATATGTGTTTTTCCCAATGTATTTCGAAATGTGTTTTTCTCAATGTATTTCGATATGAAAAACTCCTAAATTGCTCGCGAAAACGTATGGTGAACCTGACCCATCAGAAGTAATGTTTTGCCATGATACAAAAGAGAAAAAGTTACCGCTTTCCTAACGTTATCGCCAGTAATTGAATCATTTGAATTACAGTTTTAGGCAAAAACGTTTATCAGTTACATTTCCATTGAATTGAAATGTGATTCTATACGTTAACGATGGTAGATTCAACGGAAATCAAGTTCTGCCAAAAAAATAAAAAAGAGATTGTAGCTCCCGAAAGCAAACTATTCGATTAAAGTGTAACAACGAATTTGGTAATATTTTGGATGTATTTCATGTTAAATCAATAAAAAACATAATAACCAAACAAAGAAATAAATAGTTGACCATAATCGAATATATTGAAGGAAATTTATATGAATTAATTCAATAACGTTGTATGCGAGTGAAGGAGTAGAAGTATTCATTCTTTAATTTTAAAATCAGAATTGAGTCGGAACGGTGTATCTGAAATGAATATGGGTTATGTTAACGAATATTTCGAACCAGGTCAAAAACTTGTCGCCTTCATCGTTCATCTTAACTTCAATCTAAAACAGTACCTCACACATCTGGATAATTTCAATTTAGTATTGTATTAATTATAAACTGTAGAAATATACAATATAACAACAATTTTGAATTCAATTAAAATGTAGGTGGTCGTTACATTGTGACATCTGGTAATGGTGACCTTTATATTAGATCAATAAAATATGATGATAATTTAAAATCAATATCATGTTTAACAACAAATATATTAAATGGACAACAAAAACGAAGTGAATCAACACAATTATCAATAAAAGGTTTGTTTTTTATTCTAATATAGGTTACGAGTACGAGTATACGAATTAATTCAATGTATAATATTATTTAAATATAATAAATATAATAAGCAATAATACTTATATCTTTCAGAAATAACAACAAATATGGCACCCAGAACGAATCAAAGACCGATAACAGATATTCATGTTGATCGCGGTAATGATATACATTTGCCATGTAACATACAAGGAAATCCATTACCAATGTTTACGTAAGTTTTACACATGATGACCTATAAAATTAACTTTACAACTTGTTATTTTTCGATTGCTTCTATTTTGTTAGTGCATCCATTAAGTCATGGCACTCCAAGATCCAAGTGTAACATATGCAGATGGGATGGGTCCTACCAAACAGTAGTACTGTTAATTGATCTGTGATTATTTTTCGATAGATATGTTTCCATATAATTCACTATTTAGTATTTATACAATGAAGTTGGTAAATTACACATGGGGAGTATATACATTGAGTCCACGAGCGTTGTGCATTCTTTATAAATGTTTGAAAAATTGGTGCAAATGTAGAAATAAAAAACTAACAAACTAAGATTATAACTATTTGGAACAAAAGAAGAGTAGGCGGTTTTTTGATTTTTGTTCCAAATACCTATAATTTTAGTTTAGTTTTTTGACAAAAAAATAATATGTTGCGCAGTTAGATTTTTAAAAAAATTCATTTTAGTACGAAATTTTTGAGAAAAGATGATTATTTTTCAATTATATTGTTCAATAACTCGAAATTGAAGCAAGTTATAAAAAAATTTATAACACAATTTAATTCAGCATTTAATTCTCTACAAATTCGGTCTACTATACATTTTTTGTATTTACCTTACTTTTTTTTTAAGTTATTGGTCCATTAATGAAGAGACTGCGGAGAAAAATTCGTAGGGCCGTATTTCGAAAACAGAGCACCAAATCGAAAAATGTCATTTATTAATTTCGACTTAAAATTATGCCGCCTGTCACCCCCGCCTATGAAGGAATGTGCACCGCTCGTGGACACCATGTAAAACAATTCACCAAATTGGGTTGCAATTATCAAAACACAGAGGTTTCGTTAATTTTATTACTATTATATAAGTGGTTAGCTCATATAATGGTGTGTGCAGATATTGTTAATCTTTTAGTAACGTTCAACACATGGGGATAAATTCACGAAGTCGTAACGACGAGATTATTCGTTTTCGTCGTCCATCATCTCAAATTTAACCTTAAACAATATTTTATGTAAAAATATACTATTACAATGGAACTTGCACGTTTTCAAAAACTAAAGAGCATTTCAAAATTTCTTCAACCAAATTTAAAACCGAAAATTTATAAGTCAAAAATGTATATTGTGGTACAATTATAACGAACCCCACTAACAATTTGTCCGTACCTTAAAAATGAGGAAAATTTTCGTGAAAAATATGCGGATAAGATATGGAATTTGGAATTTGTCCAAAGAATGTCCAAAAATTTTTCAGTTAATATAATAGTATTTTAATTAAATCCATTGGAATCTTTGGATTGTCATGGTAATATTTCAAACATGTATCCTCGGTATTGTATTATTCATAATTTATTTTACCAATTATCCATGTGGGTTTAAATTTTATATATTTCGCTTATCTACATATAATCCTAACTCTTTTTAATTTATTTTCATAATATTTAAAAAAATCAGCAACTCAAATCGATATATTTCCGAGGAATTTTGTAAGACTTTTCATGAATATTATCCGCGATTTTTGTTTCTTGTTTATGTAAGCTACCAAATTTCTACAAAATTATACTATGAATTTAAAAATTTAATTTTAAAATTAAATTAATTTTTATATAAGAAATTATTAATATCATCCTATTTATTAATTTATTACGTATTAATTACATTAAATTTTGTTTCAACAAGTTACAACCTGTAATAACAAAATCTTTGTACGAGTGCACTTGTCGTATGACGCATTTTTATCAAAATCCATGGATCTGCTTACAAAAAATAATGAATATAAATTCTACGGATATTCTGTAGAATAATAGCAACTAGAAATAATTCTAAGGAGAATCTGTAGAAAATATCATCATAAATATACGGATAATCCAAGGACATTTCTTATAATAAATCCATGAACAGCGTTGCACTGATCATATAAAATTCCAGCGGACATCCGCAAGAAATACATAAATATTTCGTTGGAATAAAACTACTGCTAAACATATAATGCGGAAATTTTTTGAACAAACTACGGACAGTGTTACTAGTGAAGGGTTAACGTTAACATGAATAGAGTTATATATTGAATTATTTATATTAAAATAATTAACATAATATTACATTATAATATTTGTAAATTTGTAGATGGTTTCGATTATCAGATAATGGAAATATATATCCTGTTCCATCATCACAACGTATAATACCATCACAATCAATTTTATTAATAAAAAATGCAGATCTAAGAGATTCCGGCAAATGGGTATGAATATTTAATTAATCTTATTAATATTTATATATACATAAGTATAATTAGTATAATACACAGTTTATACATACCAGACGTGAGAGCCGACTCATTAATGTGAACTTTAGAACTGAGCATACATTAAAATTAATACTTAGTAACTACATTTAAAACGCGACAAAACTAATTATTCTGTTTACTATTGAATACATTTTTACAGTGACTATCACACCGCATCATTTTTTATAATAGTTTTACATTTATTAACACACAAAAAGTGACTATGTAATCGCCTTACACGATTCGACCTCTGATTTATGATTTTATTGTATATGAAAATTCAATTTTTATATTTATATTTTATGTATTAATTTTCCATTTTCCATATATTTGTAATATAATTTAAAAAGTTAGTGTATATTATTATTATTTTTTTTATCCATAATTTAATTTTATTCATAATTCATAAAAAGCATTTTGCTTTTATATTCTATTATTAAATATTATATAAGTTTAATTTCCCTATACTTTTGTGTATAAACTTTTAAAATATAATAATAATATCTTGTATTCAGATTTATTATATACAAAATTTACGAAAATATGATAGTAAAATATAATATTGTAGTTAATAGAATTTTGTTTCCTCAAACTAACTAACTAACTAAACTCATGAACTAACGATAACTAACTAACTAAACTATAACTATGCACATACACATACACTCGTCGTCGTATTATACACAATATAAATTTTATTATACATTATATTTTATAAACTATAATATAATTTGAAATTAAATATTTATTTATTTATTATATCAACGATGGATGTTATGCATTCATACAAAAGATATGCAAAGCATCAAATCAATTTGGTGACCAAAAAGTTGAAATACGTTTGTATGTGAATACATATTTATCTGCACACATTCATCCACAAATTCAAATTGTAAATTCTGGTGGAACAGCTATATTTAATTGTTCTATAACTGGAACGGCAATTGAAAATGTTGAATGGTTTCATGATGGTACAATGATTATAGTTGATAATGCTGTAAGAGATCAAAAGTAAGTACTTTGTGTGTTTTATTGTGTACAATATATGTATATACATATGTATTATGATACATACAATGTATTCACATAATTATAATGTATATAACCACAATATAATGATGACTATTATTACATATATATCGAATATAAAGTTGGTTTCAAAAGTTTTATAAAATTTGTGAATGAACATGTGTGTGTGTGTGTGTGCCTGTGTATCCACAAAATATATAGTAAAATGTTAAATACATATTATAGAAATAAATAATATAATGCTTTTGCTTACATTGTAAGTATAGGAAAAAGAAAATTTTAAGAGTGTTTGTACATATTAGAGTGGTTTCTATTTTGCAATTTGAAATTCTGTCGGTAATCGATCCTCAAATTCTTTCGTTTTATTAAAACATGAGTTTGAGGGTTTCAGTTAAGGGTAAAACAACACCACAGACCTCAAAATTGAAAATTTCATTTATTTTAAGTAGATCCTATCAAAATTAGAAGATTAACACTTACCAGTTGACTTTCTTAATACAGCGTGTAGGCAATTTTTTCTTCAAATAATCCACTATCTATACACTTGCTGTCTTTGATACGCCTCGCTTAAAAAATTAGTAATTGCAGTTGTAATATATTTTTAATAATTTTTAATGGTAGAACATTGAGGATGAGAATGTTTGAAATTATTCTTGAAGTACAATCGCTATTTCTCCGATTTCCAAGATTGAATGCTAAATGCTTTTTATATATATTCTTCATTATTTTTTTAAAATTTTGATCTATCCTCTTTAGAGTTGTGTGAATAATACTTATGAAAATCCCTTTACCTAATCACAAATTTTCTCTCCTTCTTCTAACCATTCCATACAAAAAAAATTGTGCTTTTCATGTTATTTTTGAAAAACTCTTAATTATATTAATGTTAATAGAAAGGATTAAGTATATACAAGTAAAATAATAATTTATGTAGTTGATAAGTTGGTTTTATAGTGGAGAGTGGCCGCCGCTTTGTTGCACTGATTGTGATTGAAAACTTTCATTCTGTGCCATACTAACATGTCGCAGTCGAATTATTTATAGCTCCCTCAATATTTATTTTTGTATTCTAAAGGAATAAAAAATACATCATAAATTATAAATTATTATTCCCATCAACCAATCGCCGTAGCTATCCAATTGAGATCTATCTAATTCGATCACCAAAAGTCTGATTCTCAGTGTTAGCAATATCGTATATCTGCACAAAATGTGTACAACCTATTGGTTTTCTAATCCCACATCCATAGTACAAGTCACATTCAATTTTGGCCAGTTGTTTTGTCACACATTGTCTTTTTGTTGTGTTCTTTCCTATAGAAGATTTTTAGTGTTCCTGCCGTTTGGTGTGAACTTTACAACAATATTCAATGGCCATTCTCATTTTATTAGTATTTTTGATTTTAATTTTGTTGGTTAATTATTAATACAAGTGAAGTTTCTTTATCTAATCTATATCGAAAAACTTCCTCTATGATTTTTTATCGAAGAAGTTTCCCAAAAATTCTTTGATTCCGTTATGTTATTGATAACAGCATAGATTTATAAACCACTATTGGAACAAGTAATCGAAATTTCTAAAGTGGTATTAAAGATTGCCGTTAAAGAAACTTTCCTACCACATGTGATTAAAGTAACAAATCAACAGAATACAAATTTATTCTAACTTTTTCATTATTTGTAATATAATTAAACGTCTTAAAATTTAGGGTTACTAGGCAATCGGTAATGGGCCAACAGATCCTTGAGGAAACATTTTTATGCCTATTATTAGCCCGATCTAATATATAGAGATATACGATAGGTTTCTTCGAGCCAAAGTTTTCTTGCACTATATTTCGTAAATCCACTGCATCAGTTCTGTTAATATTCCAATTTTAATAGTTGCCAAGTGCGGTAGGAAAATCAATTTAAACTCAAAAAATTTCCTAGTTTGAGACCAACTATTAATGGAACCACTAAAATTCTCGTATACGATTTAGTTTTCAAAAATTGAAAAAAGTGCAGAGGTCTTACCGACGAAGGTGAGAGATGATTTAAAATCTTCATGGAAATAGAACCATTTTAGTTTGTGTTTCTTGATTATATATAAGTAAATCTATTTAAAGAAGATTGATGAATTTGATTTACATGAAGTATTTGCGTTTACATTAAATTATAATATACTCACCATAGCGTAATAAATATACTTTAACTTTAAAATGTAATTTGTATACATACAGGGTGTCCTAAGGAACCTTACTCACGAGATTACCAATATTTTTTTAAAATTTTTAATAGTCACTTATAATGTTCCACAGAATTTGAGCTTCCCTAATCTTCTTTTTATATTTAATTATTAAAATCAGTCGTAATGACCATTAATTTATTTCTAAACTGAATATTACACTTTGTATTATATTTCGTATTTCTTAAATTATTGTTTATGAAATATTTGTGGTCTCAAAAAATCAGATTCCCTCTTTATTAATATGAACAGATCTAAATATAACTGGAACCCTTAGAACAATTTTTTAGTTAAACAACTATAATGTTTGTGATACTATAAGAAAAATCGAGTGTTGTAGCATAGCGCAGGCGGTACATTTTTAAGATGCTGAGCATTCTCTAGAATTTGATAGATATCTAATTCGGAATTGTTGTAATACTTAAATTTTACCCTTTTTAATAGTTTAATTTTTTCGCTATAAAAATCCAAAATTATATAATAATTAATTACATACAGTTTGATTTTGATAGCAAAATTTACATATTTAGAGGCAAAAAATTGCATATAACAATTTTTATTGTAATTTCTCTATTGCTATGTAAAAATTCTATGGTATGTGACTATTAATAAGTGAAAGAGTGATTGGTGTGTGTGGTGTCTTTTCTTTAACCATAAACATATACAACAATATAATAATAAGAACTAACTTTATTTATACAACAAATATTTTGATAAAAAGAAACTTTTCAAAGTCATAATTTATCGATGAAATTATTGGTTATTTGTTGTTGCGCCAGATTTTGTTTTTGTTGTTGTTATTCTATTGTAATTTATGGAAATTCAATTAATCAATTTAGCAATTCATCGTATAGTCGTATAATGAGTGAATATATAACGCACATAGAAAATTTGTTTTACTTGCAGAATTAAAATGCTGACGCCAACATCAATTATTATAAATAGAGTGGGCAGAGATGATAAGGGAATCTATCAATGTTTAATATCAAATAAAATATCAACTGCACAAGCAATGGCTGTACTAAAATTGGGTGGTAAGTTATTTACTTTTGAATTAAATATGCGTGTTTTAGTTGTATATAGTTGCATGCGATGGTGGAATGATATTAAATTATAAATAATACTTATACAAATAAACACGTAATAAATAATGAAAATACAATCGAAAAGCAAACGATATTATTGCTTATTTTGCTCTATACAAAACTGTATTTTTACATATATTATAATAACTTTATTTCACTTTTTCCAACCAATTTTGTAACCTTCCAAAGTGATTATGAAACCCTTCAGGGTATGTGTGTCAAAATTTTAAAAATGTGTTATCAATTCCCAAAAATTCAATGATTACATTTAATTTGATTTTTCACTTGTTTATATGTACAAATACATATAAACTTATATAGTATTCAAGGTACAGCATGATTTTCGTATGGTAATCGGTTTGTACTATATGGTTTGAAGCAATGTCAAGTAACATAAAATGCATGAGTACAATTGACGTCGTACTCAAAAAATTAAATATCATATCCACACATATACATAAACATAAACATAAAACTCACTTCCACACAGTGTTTCATGCTAATCAATCGTGAAACACCGGAAATCACTTATGTATATATAAATAATTGTAATTAAGGAAATATTTACCTTATGATAATTGCAGACCAACTGATGATTTTTTACAATATATACTAACACTAAGAGTATCGTATCGTACAAATGGTTAAGATATACAACGTTACTTTACTGAACATTTGTGTTGAATGGATGATTCACAAGTGATTCATAAATGCTTTATATACCATTTTAAGACAATCGAATCACTAAATTAAATATCATTTAAGTTTAAAGTGTAAGCTTCTAATAATATACTCGTATATTTATGTACGTTGAATCACATTTGCATGTACTGCGAAATTGAAATTTCTTTTATTAATTGGTACATTTAATATTATTTCATCAAACATTATATTATTGTTTTTTTTCAACTCAATAAACTATAAATTCCATATTATTTGTTAATGACAAGCACCTCACTGTATTATCTATTATTTTGTGTTACACATATTAATATAATATACGTAAATGAAAGTGGTGTCTTCTTCGTCTGCAAAACTCAACAACTAACTATATAGAGTCGCTTCTCTCCACATTTAATCTTTCTAACACTACACTTTGGCCCAAATTCCATTTGTGCTAAATGTTAATTGACAAAAAAATTACCACGAAACACCAATGATTAATGCATATACACCTTACATAGAAACTGTATTGAGAATTCTATGTATGTATACATACATATAAATTATAGATCCTTTCTGTTATTATGTACAGGTAGATCGCGTATAACTCACAATCAGTATACAATTGAAGAAAATTCGTATAACACCGAATAATAGAAAAATTATACATTTTAGATAAATATGTTATGATGGAAAAATTGCAGTATAATTTTACCAAATTGTGTAATTAAGGTTAAAGATGGGTAAATTTCACAGACACCTATACTCCTTTCATGCCAAACTTGCCAAGATTGACTAAAAACGAATTGATAATCTTTGGTAAATTAATATTTATTGACATTCTTTATTTACAATAGTAATATATGTGGCATGTAATATGATGGAGAATAGGATAAGCATTCGAATGGTAATGATGTTCTAAGGAACTGAGGAATATAAGACTGATCCGATATTTTTCTTATAACCCCCCAGTCACATACAAATGTACTCGTTTTTGCAAACACTATGGTTGGTTTTGTGTGAAAATATTTCGGGAGCTGCGTTCTTTACTAAAAATTCAAGTGGGCATCTTCTATATATATTGTATATGTCTTCTATACAGGTTGTTCACGAGCGATGCGCATTCCTTCAAGGGGGTGATGGGGCACATAATTCTACGTCGAAATTAGTAAATGACATTTTTCGATTTGGGGCTGTGTTTTCGAGATATGGCCCTAAGAATTTTTCTCGGTAGTCTCATCATTAATGAACCAACAACTACGAAAGTAAGGTAAATACAGAAAATGTATGGTAGACCTAATTTGTAGAGAATTAAATGCTGAATTAATTTGAGTTATAATTTTTTTTATAACTTGCTTCAGTTTCGAGTTATTGAACAATATATTTGAAAAATAACTATGTTTTCTCAAAAATTTCATACTAAAATGAATTTTTTTAAAAATCTAACTGCGCTTCATATAATTTTTTGTCAAAAAAGTAAAACTAATTTATTTCCCTACAATTTTATAAAGTATTTTATCTAGCTATGACTAACAGTTTAAAAGTTATAAATGTCTGAAAAAGTTGTGTAATTGTAAAAATAAAAAATAACAAACTAAAATTATAGCTATTTGGTACAAAAGAAGAGTATTCGGTATTTACGTATGAATAAACGAAAGTTAAACAAGCCTACTATTCTTTTGTTCCAAATAACTATAATTTTAGTTTGTTATTTTTTTATTTCTACAATTATACCACTTTTTCAAACATTTATAACTTTTAAACTGTTAATCATAGCTAAATTAAATAATTTACAAAATTGTAGCGAAAAAATTAGTTTTAGTCTTTTGAAATAAAAATAATATGTTGCGCCGTTAGATTTTTAATAATATTCATTTTAGTACGAAATATTTGAGAAAATATAGTTATTTCTCAATTATATTGTTCAATAAATTGAAAATGAAGCAAATTATAAAAAAATCTATAATACATTTTAATTCAGAATTTAATTCTCTACAAATTCGGTCTACTATAAATTTTCTGTATTTACCTCTTACTTTCGAAGTTATTCGTACTTTAATGATGGACTGCCGAGAAAAATTCTTAGGGCCATATCTCGAAAACACAGCCCCAAATTGAAAAATGTCATTTAGTAATTTCGACTTAGAATTATGTCCCCCATCACCCACCCCCTTGAAGAAATGCGTACCGCTCGTGGACAGAATCATTTGATTTCGTGTTCAATTTCCCGTCATAAGGTGCTTGTATACGAGATAGTGTTCTATACCACAAATCTAAGTACCATACCCATTGAATTTCCATTCCAGAATTCTGGGTAAACAAAACTAGGATTTTTTTTATTTGGACAATCCATTAAAGTTTACAGCAATAATTTTACATAAATATTGAAAACATTTGTGTTCTAGTCCTTATTTTAAATTACCTGTTCTATTGCATATAAGTTCTTTGTTTCGTATAACACGAATTCATATAACACTGAACGTAACTACCGTGCTATAGGCGACCTACCAGTAAATATATATAGCTAAAATATTTCTTATATTCGTTCGTTCACGTAAACGTATAACTTTTTACAGAATATAAAATGTTTGTGTTTATTATATGTTCTCGTATGTTATAGTAAAGCATTTTCCTTTTTCATTTTATTCATTCTTTAGAAAGTGGAATTTTTTTCTTCACATTTCTTTTTGTTGTATTCAATTTATTTCATTTCGCAAAATAATATTCATGATATAACCTATAATATTTTATATATGTGTACGTGTGCACAATGTACTTACATGTACATACATTCGTGTCTATAAATATAGTTAAAAATATATGTTGTTTACGTATTCAATAGAGCTTATAATATTCCATTAAAAAAGAATTTAAGAAATTTGGGAATGTTGACTTTTATCATATTTACAATACAATGTACATTTATTTATTTATTTAAATACTTATTATACCATTTGCATTTGATATTATATAGAAGTTTTTGAAATTCATTTGTATTTTATTATATAAACTGCACTCTCGACTACGTGTGTTATGCTATAAGTACTTATGCTATGCATTAAAATTAAGTCACAATTTAAATTATCACATCAAAAATTTGATAAATGTCCACCTTTAAATGATTTTTTTTATTAGAACCATTTATGGATACATAAAATACATAATTTTCACTAACCAATTTTTATAAAATTGTGAATATGTACTTTAATAGATTCTCTAAGCATTATGAGACGGTTAATGGCGTATACAACAGAGTCGACACATATTCGAAGCTACTTTTTAATATTAACCGCTTGAGAAGGCAGTTAGGAGTGTAAATATTGATAAATACGGAATGATTCTAGGTCTCGAAGACAATGCAGACAAAAAAAAATATCTGGTGGCAGTTATTGTATCAGGAATTCGAGATTAAACTATGCTACTATTGAAGAATATAATTTTGAAATTGTTAATAGTTTCGTATACTTGGTTTGGTAAATGCGTGTAAAATAATTGAAGAGGAAATTCGCTGCTGGGTAGCTATTAGAAACAGGTGCTACAACGGGCTAAAAAACACAATTCCTGTATCAAAACTGTATAAAACTTTAATAAGTCCAATATTAACGTATGGATCGGAGGCATGGTGTACGCAAAACCAGGCACAATTACTTTGGAAATTTTAAACAAAGAATAGACTGTGGGTCCGTGACATATTTGTATAATTAAGTAGAAATGATGTTTCAAGAACCAAGAATATTTTAACAACTATTCATTTTTGAATAAACAGTTATGTTGAAAAAATCAAGACATAACGATAAGAAGGTTTTTCTTTTCGAATTTACGAAAGCATAATCTTCAAAATTATCTATGCCATTATTTTGCCTTGTGTTGATGAATCATATGTGTAAAATAAATGAAGGTCCAATAATGACGCCTCCCCGATTATTTTATCCAAAATTTGTAAACTTAATAAATTTTCTATTTTCGATGTATGATTTCAACATTTGATAGAAATGATTAGATAAGTTGTTGTTTAAGCTTATGAAGTAAACCCTAATGCCGTGGCTAATAAAAAGAATGGGAAATATTCAAAAAACGTCGCCAAACAATATTTTTAATTTCCCAACTCATCAGTGACCACTCTGGGAATTTGTTTAATAATTTAATGTGTTTGTGTAAACACAAATTTGCGATTTGGGATTAATTTAAAGCAAACTTATTGCTATAACCTGTATGATGGAGTCAGTTTTTGGTATTTATATGAAGTGAACTATTTAGGTGTTCTCGTTATCTGAAATTGTTGGGGAATGTGATTTAAACAAGTTTTGAAAATATTCAGAAAATTTTGTTTGACTTTTATTTTCATTGAGTTTGTCCATTTGCCACATTCTTATAGATAGAATGTGTTATTGTAACCGTTTTAAGTTTTCCATAACGAATAGTCCAATTCTATAGTATTGATTAAATTTTGCTGGTAAACTGAAATTGCATCATTTTTGATATTGTTAAAAGCAATAGTTTGATTTGAATTGGAATATCATAGAACTGATATCCTTATTGAAATCCATGAAAACTACAATACATAATTCTTATACAGACGCTCATTAAAAATATCATTTTTAATAAGCATTAAAAATTTTAAATACACATTTTTATTATATATTTTTGTCATATTTCAGATATAATACCCGAATTGATACATACATTTATTGAACAAAATATACATCCAGGACAACATATATCATTGAAATGTTCAGCAGCTGGCTCGCCTCCACCGCAGGTAAATCAATTGTATTTAATTTTGTAGAGTTTTAACAAAGTAATCGTTAATTTATGTATATCAATAATGAGTAACTATATGAAGTTATAGTCTAAAATTTGTAATGAACTATTCACGATGAATCTATTGGGTTGATTATTATTCGTATTCCGTATTCCATACGCCAAACCCATATTTTCGTTTGATAGTTAGTGGTACTTCAATTGACAGTCAGAAAATAAATTATATCGATCGATTAAATATTGTTTTTTTATTTTATTTGAAATCGGACAATTCAAATGATCATTTTCGTCATATTTTGCTTTTTTATTTCCTAAAAGGGAAAAAAACATCGGAAGTCCTCAAAAAGTTATGTGCTGTGTTTGGTGACAGAGTCTCCAAAAAATGACAGTGTCAAATTAGTAAACTAAATTTCGTTTTTGTGATTTTCACTCAAAGAAGGACAACGTGCAGGTCGCTCAGTTAAAGTTGATGAAGACCTAACAAAGAAATAATCGATACGGATCGTCATAGTGAGACGTCAGATACTAATGAATAGTAACGAAAATGATTCATATATGCAAAGTTTGATCGTGGAGTAAGGAAGCAAGATATTCGTCTAATATTATTATACTTGGTTCAGACTACCATTTGTGTCGAAGTTTGCAAAATTTCTTGAATGGTAAGAATTTCAATAATGATGATGATGTCAATATCAATACGAACTCACAATTATTTCAATTTTTTGTCGATTAGGACAGGAGTTTTATGATCCCGGCATTATGATAATGCCTGAAAAATGGCAAAAGGTCATCGAATAAATTGTAATCAATTATTTATCAACCCAATATTATACAGATATAGATAGTATTGATAGTAATTTAATACATTAGAAATTAGAATATAACCATATGCACTTTTATTGCCTGTTAAATAATAATTTATGTTGCCAAAAATTCATTTCATACATTTTAGAATATAGCAAATATCTTAAATGTTATCGTTTCTATAATACTATAGCTAAAATGTTATTAAATATAATACATGTAGTACGCCATAAATGAAGTATAAATAGACTAATATTTTCTAATAATAATTTTACGTTAAAAATCAACCGAAAGACAATTCTTCCACAAAGTTTACGACACAATTTTTAAAAAAAAAGTTATTACTTTAGCAAAACAGGCCTCAAAAGTTATTCCATTGTCATTACTCTTTTTTCTTACAATTCGTCTATATGAAAAAAAACTTCGTTTATTATGATAAAAATGCGTGTACGTAATGTTCATATATTTAGTTACATAAAAATTACAATACATTAAATTTATAAATGTATTTAATAGTTTACTTGGTCATTGGATTCACAACCCATCATGGATGTATCATCACTTCATCGTTATGCTATTGGACAATTTGTAGATACTTCGGGTGATGTAATAAGTCATTTAAATATATCATCGGTACGATCAGATGATGGTGGGCTTTACAAATGTGTCGCTACAAATACGATAGGAAATATAGAATATGCAGCAAGATTAAATGTATATGGTAAGTTTAAATTTATTATTATTATGGATACATTTAATGACTATACATATAGAATGTAGATAAAACCATATTTAAACCTAAATTCATATAATAATACAGGCAATTACACGAAATATATTCGAGCATTGTAAATTGTAATTTACAAATAATATATATAGTATTAAAATTGCTAATAAAATATGGCTACAAACATAAACTACTAAAACACATAGTAAATTATATGCTTACTTGAAATACATTTTGGAAGCAAAAATAATGTTCAAGAACAAGATAAATTTTGCAGTACGCTGTTTTTCTTTACAAAATGAAGGGACCAAAAATTACATTATTAAATGGAATTTATAGTTTTATATCGCACAACAACTGTAAATAAATTTCTATGTTTATATAATGTCTACAATTGTACATGTCTGATAAAACATGTATGTTACATTTTGTGTACACATACAATATGTATTATCTATTATAATATGTATATACATAGACAATGGTGACCGGAATAATAAGAGTGGTTAAAAAAAATAATTTTGATATCAATTTATAATTTTCGGAGAAGTGCCTGAAATGTTTATCAATGGTCTCAAATTTTACTGTGAAAAGATTCCGGTTTTCATTATTATTAATTATTAAATAATGGTACAGTTACGCCTTTTGTCCCTGAAATATACAGCAGTGATTTAAACTAATTTTCATTTGTTTTTTCATTTATGTTGCATATTTTGGATACAATAGAACCAATATTTAATTAAGCAAACTTTAACGAAGTTATATGAGCAGAAATAATAATGAAAACATGAATTTCATTGAGGCCATTTTTTTTTAGCAATTAGGCAATATTTTCGAAAGTTGTATAGATTTTATGTGAAATTCATGAACAATTTTTTAGTGTCTTTAATTTTGATATATTAACTAATATATTTTGAAAGCTATTCCTATTCTCACAAAAAACCTAATTCCTATGTACAATGAGCATATATTATTATTTTGACCACCAATATACTGAAACAATACATATACATGTAATTTATATCTAAAATTTAACATTAAATTATATTACATTTTACATAACATACCTATAGACCTAAATAGTTTAAATGTGAATGACTGGTTTTACATAAATTTGTAACAGTTTATGACATTTAAATTTAAAACAAACAGAAAAGATCCATTTGATATACATATGCCAAATAGAAATCATTTATAATATGCACAAAATTTCTCTAGCTTGATCCAGAAATTTTTGTTTTATAAAAAGAAATATTAAATTATAAATTTTAAAAGTACTTACAAAAAAAATCATAGTTTGTCACGTATTTGATACTAACGTTCCTCTTTGATTCTCCAAAAAAAAAACCCCTGAAAGTTTTGAGTTTAAAAAGTGTATAATTAAGTTATTTATATTGTTAGTTGTAGAAATTTAAGCTTATGCGCGATCAAGGATTCAATTAATCCTTACAATTTCTTGTAATATAAAATTAACTAAATCCAAAAATCTATATGTCAAATAAGGAAAATAATGTGAAAAATAGCATTTACCGAACTTCGAAATTATCTGCATATGCAGAAAACCGGTAAATGATTCGAATTGCATCAAATTCTGGTAGACCGATATGGAGATATAGTCAAGGCAGAAAACTGTTGGTACGTACACTTAATCGTCTCAAATATATTATTGTATATATGGTACTTTGGGAAAGCATTTTTTAATATTTCTCATTACGTACTTCCTGTCGTTTTAGCTGACGATAGTTCCATGTTAGCATAGAAATAAATCGCATTCCACGCCATTACATCACACCACCTTTATGATGTCTTTTCTTAAGTCCTTAAAATAATAGTTAAAACTATCAGTACAATCTAGATTAAATTTACTTTCATCTGCGAAGACTACCCTTTCCTATATGTATATGTTTTACTGGAATAACATTTGAATATGACATTAGTCGTAATATTTTTTTTTAGCGTTTATTTTTATTTATTTATGATCTGGTTTTCTATGGTTACTTTTCTGCAATATTTTCAGAAATGATAAAGCCTGAGAAATAGCAATCAGTTTCCAATATTACTATATTTTTCGTAAAACCTGGTTACAGATTAAATTATCCGGAAATCGAAAATTTTATGAATTATAATCTTTATCACCAAAGTTTTAACGGATTTCTATTTTTGTATTCAGCAATACAAATTATGTTCAATCTCCAATCTTTCATAGAGGAACTTTTTTAAAATCGCTACATAAAAGATAATTATTCATAAAAGTCGATTTTTGGACATTGAAATTTTTTTGCGCAGTTCAGGACTTGACATAAGGTGTTATACCTCATATCATAGAGAATTAAAAAGCAATTGACTGCAGCCAATATTTCAAAGAACAAGAATGCTTAAGGATAATTTTCAGATTGAGTAAGTGTTGTATATCTCATATGAAAGTTTCACATGCATACTTGTATAAGACACTTTTGACGTTTTATTAATAAATTCGACCACCAGAAATTATTTAGCTTGTTTTAATGCAAAACTCATTTAACATATTGTATTTTATTGTAAGGAATACACATCCTTTGTGACTGAATATTTAATAACACCGCTGTATTTATATTTTAAATATGGTACTTTACTCTTTACTATTTTAAATATATCACGTTGAATTCTTTTTCATGTGAGGTACAGCGCAACAAAAAGTCAAATTTATACTTAAGTACTTGAATGCCTTTGATTCTTGAAAAAATTCATTAATAAAACTTTTATAAGCGCATTCTAAGCATCTTTAATAAATTGTTTACAAAATTACCGAATGATGGAGTTCTTAAATCTGGACAACAGACCTGTCCACATAGTAATCAATTACTCGATTTCAGCCAATTTGGCTGGATATGTCTCTGTATTAATTTATATATGGTATATTCCGTATGCATATGTCTTGTTATCATATCTCATATCATACACTCATAATAACTAATAATATAGTAATAGAAGATGACATACATATAAAAAAACTACAATGCTGTATATAGATCCCTAGTAACAATTTGGTCGTACTTTGAAAAATGAGAAAAATTTTTGTGGAAAAAATATATTGGAATTTGTCCAAAGAATATCCATAGAATTTCCACTTAATATAATAGCATTTTATTTAGGTCAATTGAAATCTTTGGATTTTCAGGGTAATATGTCCAACATATAACCATTGTATTTTGTATTCATAATTTATTTCACCAATTATCCAAGACCGGTGGGTTCAAATTTTTTTAATTTATTTTCATAATTTTTAAAACAACCAGCAATTCAAATCTATATAAATCCTAAGAATTTTGTAAGACTTTTCATGGGTATTAACCGCTGTTATCGTTCGGGTAGCATATTCAGTCACCGTGCTCATAGAACTTCTGGTCTATCAGCAAAAAAACTGAATCAAACCGCGATCATTGACAAAATTATTCTGCTAATACCGACAACTCACGGGTATTACTTGCCAAAATACATAGATATTTTTGTGCTCGGATATTTGTGTGGATCGGCTCGGATTTAAACTACGGCCTACTACATATAATGAGGAAATTTTGTGGACAAACTACAAAACACTGTTACTAGGGATTCTAGGTTAGACTTAGAGAT
Source organism: Bibio marci (assembly GCA_910594885.2). Lineage (NCBI taxonomy): Eukaryota > Metazoa > Arthropoda > Insecta > Diptera > Bibionidae > Bibio > Bibio marci. The sequence goes on from OU343114.1 coordinate 59,631,451, forward strand.
CACGTATATTTTGCAATCTATACAAACCTGAAATTCTTTAATATTTCCTTGTAAACAAATTATAATACACCTAAGTACGTATTATATTATTATAAGAAGGAGATGAATAATTCAATTATGGGAAAATTTAATATCATAATATTGATTTACGAGTATATTTATTATTGATAATTTCATCTTCTTGCATATTAATTAATTATAGGTGTGTCTACGTACATATATTATATATATTTATATATATAATTACCGACACTCTATCCAAATAATAACCGGAATGGTTTAAAAAAAGAAGCAAACAATGAAATATTCTCCCTCACCTGCACCACTATTGAATCGTCGAAGCAATTCAAAAACCTGTGTTTTGGATAAACAATTATCACCATAAGATTCTTTGTTATTTATACATTTTTCGACTGACCCACAAAAACTAATGTCACTTCCCTAGTAACAGTATAACAGTAATATCTATGGATTTCTTAAGAATGTCCGCTGGAATTTTACATGTCCAGTCAATGGATTTTTATAAAAAATGTTATTGGTTTACCCGTATATTTTCGATGATAATTTCTACGGATTTTCCTTAAATTTATTCCTCGTTGCTATTATTCCACAGAATATTCGTAGAATCTATATTCATATTTTTTGTGAGAAGATCCACGGATTTTGACAAAAATACATCATGCTACAAGTGCACTGGCACAAACATTTTGTTATCACCGGTTGTAACTTGTTGAAACAAAATTTAATGTTAAAAATAAATAAATAATATGATATTTATATTTTCTTATGCTAAAAATAAATAAATTGTAATATTGTAAAACTATTGTCTTGGATAATTGGTGAAATAAATTATGAATACAAAATCACGGATATATGTTGGAAATATTACCCTGACCATCCAAAGACTTTAATTGACCCAAATAAAATTTTATTATATTAAGTGGATAATCTATGGACATTCTTTGGACAAATTCCAATATATTTTCTCCATGCAACATTTGTGGATTTTTACCACAGAAATTTTCCTCATTTTTCAAAGTACGGACAAATTGTTAATAGGGTTAATGCGTTGTATTTGGGCTTACACTGATTCAAATGCCATGAAACTTCAACATTTATTGACAATACATAAATGAATTAGCAGTTAATAGATCTCGCTAACAGAACTATATGTTAAGAACGTTATTTCGATAATTTTTCAGCCAGTGTATATTCTATAAATTACGTATATAACACATTACGTTCCGTTATTGGAACGTAAATTTAGAAGCTTTGCACACAACCTGTATAGATATTTATTATTTTAATTATATTATTATTATTATTTATGTATTGATTTAATAATATACAAACACTTCTCTTTATTAAAAATAACTCTACACTATGCACAGATAGTCAAAAGATAAATAGAACAGATGAAATTTAAAAAATCAGTTGTATTTGTTCATATTAAATGATGAGATTCAATAATTTAGTAATTGTAAATTTAGTAAAATTCGTTGGTGAATAAAGTTTTCAGAAAAAATGCCATTTAATTTTTTAATAATTTTTTTTTGTATTGCTTTCTAAATTACAGATGGTCACAACTATCAAATATTAATATTGTGTTATAAAAGAATGAATTATTTTAGAGAATTCACTGCACACAAATTAAAGTCAATACAAAATGAAATGTAAAAATATGAACTGCACTGTTAAACATGATAGTGTTTTTGCCTGGGAATGGTATGTGACAAAAACGCATATATAAAAAACGTGAAATTCACGTTATCCGTTTTCAATGTGTTAATAACGGACAATGGAATACAACTGTCCGATTTCTTTGTTGAGTATTTGTATATATAACATAAATACACAAAAGTAGATATATTTTTTGAAGCTTTCATTTTGCTTTAATGAACTTAATTCAATAATTTATCATATTTGGCTACATGACTAACATAACATAAATGATATTATTACATGTTACGTATATTTTTGTATATATCCACTAACACATCCTTTCATTAATATAACATAACATTTATATATAATATGCAAACAAATGTATATTAGATATATGTTATTTTGTGAGATATGTGTAACTATAAAGTATAAAGGGTTATCCAATATAATAGTCATATATTTTTAAAATGTAATTTAATAAAAAAAATAGCTTTGATTTATACAATTGAACTGTATTTTTTATTATATAAAAGTTCATTCGAATGTAAATTTACATCTGATGCATTTTTTAAACTAAATTTTCAGCCTCATTTACACTCTCTCAAATTTTATGGATTGATGCAGTTGCAGTATTGTACATTACATATAGTGTCATCATCTAGAAACAATCATTAACCTTTAAGAGAAATGTTGTATAAATTCGTATTTACAATAAATCATAAATTATTGATGTGTATACTATTTACGCATTGCAGTCATAGTCATCTGTTATAAATTTAATAAATTATTTAAAATTCCAGTGACCGGTTTCCTTCTTCATTTTGAAGAAAATAAAGGCGGATGATGTCACCCAGTATGTGGGTAATGCACACCAAACAGTACGTAAATCTTATGGCGTTTGTTTGCACGCTGCAAAGAAATAGGACAATATTATTAGTTGATAAATTTTCTATTTTTAATGTTATGGCAAATCAAAGACCTGAGTTGAATCGTGTAATGTGATTAGCCACTATCACTGCAGTGATGGTGATAGTCACTAAACGCCTGACACGATTCTAACTCTGAGCATAAATCACAGCAGTCGATATCCATCTCATAATCAAGTGCTATCGACACCAAATGGAATCACCGCAGTCGATATGTTTGTTACTATCTCCCATTTAGGAGATTATTTTCTTCGACAGTTAAAGTACAATCAACGTATATTTTTTATGATAGCTATTTCCAAGTCGACTCCTATTTGTCAAAAGATAATAATATTAAAATTGATGTTTCTTTTGTCGCTAAGAAAATTATTTCTATTCCGACACTATAGACAGTTTTTTATTAAGTTTTTCATTCAGTCTTTTCTCATGACAAATTATACTACAGTACTTATATTTATAAGGTATTTACATAGCAGTTACTGAACTACAGGTTAAGTAAGCGTTGTTTTGTAGTTAGCAACAAGGATATAGGTAACGTACAACCAAGAAGAAGAAGATATATACTTAAATGTTAAATTTTCAATTTATCGCAGAAATTAATGAGTGTAACAAGAATTTAAAAAATATAATATTTGGATATTTGACCTTGAAAGGTCAAAAGGCCACTCAGCTCTCCTGTTAGCGGCAGCATAAGTATTCAGTAATATTATTGTAAATATTATTTTTATCACCTAATTCGACGCAATGTTTTTCGTTTCTTATCAATTAATTTAATAAAATAAAATACATTTTTATTATTTTTTATTTGTTTAAGATAATAATCAAAAATATATGGTGCAGATATAAACGTTACGCTTATATATGAACAATGATAATGAACATGAACGTCCTGTCGTCACGTATTACAAAATAAAATACATAAACTGTTACATTGAATCACTAATACAAATACAGTCAAATGAATAATAATTTAGACATTTACTGTTAAACTTTAACAACTATTATTATGATTTCAAATTTTCAGTTTTCAAGGACCCTTTCAAAGTGTTCAATAAAAACTTTTCCAGCTTGCATATACATAACTACTCGAGTGATCCCAAACAAATAATTGTCAATCGAAATTATTTGGCGATACACATATGTGTCGATATCGATGCCTTGTGCAATTTTGATGCCATTTTGATAATAATATTTGAAGAATTTGCAAACGTAATATTGATTGAAATGTAATCACTTACACTTATTGGATATCCCTTTATTATATCATATATATTAAGTACAAAATACAACAATTCTCTCTAGCATCCGGATCTCGTCGTATCTCTAAATAATTCTATCTATTATATTGTACATACATATATTTATTGACGCTAATGATATGTATTTGTGAAGCTTTTATTATTATGTTCTATAATCGAATATATTTACTGTATCGATTTCTGATGTTAATGTTTACTATAAACATATATAAATTTTATTTGTATATATATAAAATGTTTACATAATAAAATTGGATTTTATCTCTTTCAATATTCATTTTACATAATTTTATTAAAAAGTTGATACGTATGTAAATATACAATATATTTAATCTATAAGTATACACCTAAGTTATATATATAGACATATAATTTTAAGGAGATTATAATAAAGGTTTTTTCTCATAACAGTATTATATATATATATTATATTGGATGGTCTAAAAAGTTCCGGCCGTTTTTTTACTGATAACGAACAGGGTCTAATTAAAGTCACATATATTACTTGCGCAAATATGTAAAGCACTTCTACTAAAAATATTTATATTAAATACGTTGAATAATTATAGAAAAAATCGATAGAATCCTGGCAAATGTTCAACAAAACTGTTCTGTCAGTATAGCGTAAACATGCAATGCTGAGAAACTACACATAAATCGTAAATCAGTTTCAATAATTTGCACAAGGTTGGATACAAAAAGAAATTCTATGTTTGGGTACCACATTCGATGGATTACTTATAATAGTGAAAAATTTATTGATACAAATTTGCCAGTCATTGTTGTTCTCAAACAACCATATTACAATGTGATGAAAATAATGAATCAAACGATGACCTCGGTCGTCAACAATGAATCAAATTGAAACTATAGCAATTGAAAAGGCAAATAAGTTCTGTTGCATCGCATGATCGAGTCAAACCACACACATTTGTTTGAAGATTCGACACAAATTAGGAAAGGTTGGCAGGTATACGCAATTACCGTACATATAGTCCAAAACGAACACCATCAGACTACCATTTTTGCCGGTCTCTGTACAGAACTCCCTTAACGGTGTAATAAGTTGACTTCGAAGGTGGCCATTTGTCGGTATTTTCCTATCTAATACGATAGAAGATCTTCATTGACGAAACTTAAAAAAAAAAAATGGTAAATAGTCATCGATAAAAATATTACTCACATATTTTGTTTTATAAAGTTCATTGCAGAAAATAATATAGAAAATGCGTATAATTTTTTTGTAAATATCAGCAGAAATTTTTTAAACGATGCAACATTATACATTATATGTATAACTAGTGTTTAGTGTATATACACGTGGATGATACATATATTTACAAAGATATCCCATTCTTTTAATCCCGTCGCAATAATAGAATTTGTTGAAGCACATTCCAAATTTCCAGTTAGATAAATTTTCATATTTGGAAAAGGAAAAAATCCACTTGTGGTAAAATCTTTGGAATACGTGGTGGAGGAAGCTTATCCTATAATGTATAGTTTATATGCAATTTGGCCATTTGTGAACTTTTCTATTAAAGCGAAGAAAAACCCCAATGCTGAATAAAATTAGGTGTAATATGTTATAAACGCGTATAGTCAAACCTCGAAATTTACATAACTAGTTTGTTTTCAATGAATGCATTGCCAGTACCATCTCTTAGATTTTTTCCATTCTTATCAAACCACTCACGTTATTATTACTTATGTGATTTATATGTATATTATATTAAAAGAATTTTATAGTAATGCGTTGGTATATCTATTATATATAATCTATAATGTGCTATATAATGTCTTCCTCCGAGGTATATAGAATTTTAAATAATCATATGCAAAATAAATATTATATATCCAATTTTATTTTAATCATTAAAGTAAACAAATTTGAGAAAATTTTGAAGAAATTGATTTAACATTGTTTTTGTTGATATATATTTAATAAAGTTTTTACTTTAAAAAATGCATATGATGTTATAAAATATAAATACGCGCAGGGTGTTCGCCGGAAAGGTAAATTAATTACATTTATTGCCTTATTTGTTACAGTGGCTGTAACATGTTGAACAAGGTATCGAATTGAGGTTGATAGATTGTTTTGAACACCATCTAGGACATCATTAATGTTTTCAGCTGATATACTTGTACGTTGTGGTCCAAGCTTCTGCTTATCTGCTACAGAGATTCTTTCTACAAAATCTTTCACGAAACGATAAATAGTGGGTTTTGATGGCACATTATGTCTACCTAAAATTTAACGTAATTTTCTAGTCGTCACAATAATTGACGAAAACACTTTGGTTTATCGAGGTTTTTTCTATATAATACAATGAATTTTCCACGTCTATACGTCACAATTGCCCATAATATGAACTACCAAAATTCATGTTTATTAAAATGGCTACCAAACAAAGTACTATCGTGGCGAACATCTTGTATAATTTGATTTTATAGAATAAAAATATATTTATAAATGTTTTCCATCATTTACCATTTATAATTTGGTAAATTATCTATAATACTTGAATTGTATAAAAACAGGGACAAGGTAACAGGGTGTGTTGCTGTTGCATTTAGTATAGTTCAAATCATATAGAGATAGGAGCAATATACAGACCAGATGCATTCTTCTAATTGGTTTTCATTAATGCAAAGGACATATTTATTCTATAGATTTTTGGCCTCTGTATAAATTGATAGAAGAGTGCATCTGCGGTCTCTATGTTATTTCTTACTCTATACGAGTCCAAATGTAGATGGAGTGTATACAGCTATGAAAGAAATCTTTCTAGACGCTTGCCCGATAATGACGCTGTGTACCACTTTTGAGCAATTGATTTTTATTAGATTATGGAATACTCACAATAGATACAAAAATATTTTGAGTTCAAATTGTTGAATTTCAAATAATTTGAAATCAATTGTATAGTATTTTCGTCATTTAGCACAAAATTGCAAAACAGATGTCACAATATAAAAAATATTCAGTACAATGCATTAATTTCACACAACTGAAATGTTTGTCGGTGTTTCTTATATCTTATGGCTATAAATATATTTATCCAGAGTTGATTAGACTTTCCATATTAATTGTATTTTTTACTAACTTTTGCTTGACTGTGATATTTTGTAATATTTTATGAAAATTGTACGCTATTTAATTGTGATTGTTGGTATATACATTCACGCCAGTGCATATCGATGTTTTGTCTGTTAGAGATTTCTGCATACTAGTAAAGTCCACTTGCCTTTACTCTCTACGACTTTAATAGAAGAAGCTTCGTCTATAGTGTCAAACCTAGATATTTAATTCCTTGTTTCTAACCTAACTCTCTCCCATCCAATCTGAATGATTTCGCACAATATCCATCTGGATGTAGTTGATGGGGTGTTATCAAATCCACTAATATGGTCAGAAATGTAAACACTTCATTTTTTTTGTTTTCGCTTCACCTAGCTAATTGGATGTTGCTTCTTATATGAATGTCAATATTTTCAACATATATTATGTTAAACTGATGGGTGTAAAGACTTACGGTTGAGTTGTATATCATTTCTGCTAACATTTGGAATAAAGATTACTCTCTTCTTCAAAATATCTTTCTACAGGTGGTGGCCCAAAAAATAATTCGAAATGAGATAATTGACCAAATAATGTCTTTCTTTTACATATCACTGGTTCAATGTTTCTCTTGTGTTTTAGATTGTATATAAATCGACAATTGTGGCATATTTAAGTTTTGTTGTCAGAGTTAGGTATTGTACGTATTAATAGCCAACCAGAATTATATATAATTAATTTTGCGATTTTGAATTCAATTTACACGTTTTATTATTCTGAATTCCATTTTCATTCGTATGTGGGGCATGTTTAATCCTTTTAAGTTTTAACGTACTTTAACTTTAAAATAAAATTTCAGAAGAATAAATCAAAACAAACTGACAATTTCAATTCAATTGTTACAATAAATTCATTCTTTTGACCCATGTACAATACATACATGGAAATATATCTTTATCTCATTGTAATGGAAATACAGCCCAAAAGTTATTGCTATACATATTAGACCATATAATGAGGAAATTCATTTGTGTTATAATATTTAAACGCAATAATGCGGTTTACACATACGTTGCAATTGCAGGTGAACTACAATGTCAGAGAATACGTAACATATTGACATAATAATATTAATATGGTTATGGGTAATAATAATTGCTCAAAGTAAATATCGGTATTACGTTCCATATACATATACGAGTATATGTTATGTGTATTATATTTTGGGTTTTTACATTGAAAATTTGCTTTTTTTTGTGTTAAAAAATTAATATATTTCTTCCGACAATAACCTGAGTCTGCGATGGAAGAAGTTTTTTTTCCCTATGATGCAGATTTAATCATATCTCGATTTCTGCATTACATTTCACTGCTCAGAGAGTTCGTGTGCCATCAATCAGCACAAAAGGTAATCCGATGGGGTAACCTCTGCTGAATATAGCGAAGGTGGCGGGAACGTGTTAAGCAGATCTTCAACCCATGTGCTTTATATGCGTTTATTTGCTGGCTCTACTTGTTGCTGGTCTTTTGATCTCAACAAAATACGGTGGTATTAAAATCCACGGATATAGTTTAAATCCATAATTGATTAGTTATTTTGAAATCAGCGTGTTCATCGTAATTTTTATAGAAACGATGCGTTTCCACGCTGTACTCTTTGTTGAAATAATATAATGGAATAAAAATATTCGTTTTTATTGTGACGATTTTGCCAAACATTATATTCATTATTGGTAATTTTCAATGTAAAGACCCAATATTATTTTGCATACGTAAATAAGTTAAAATAAGCACCATGTTAATAAAACAAATATGTAATTAAATTATATTATATGTACCCATACTTGTATTTATATAAAGTCCAATTAATGCACCTATAGCCATTGAATGTTTTCATATTTTTAAATTTAATAACAATATTACAAAATAATTATTTATATGAAAATATAGAATTTTACTAATAAAATTTAATTAATGCAAAATTTGTAATTGCATTTAAATTCATAATATAAAAGAAGCCATTGTAAGTAATTATAAAAACTCTTTCATGCATATATTTCAAATTCAAATTTAATTTAAATTAATGGAATAAAATATATATACCATATTCTATTATATTCAATACATATATACGTAAACAAACACTGTCCGAAAAATAACCGGAATGGATTAAGCAAAAAGTGAACAATTAATTTATTTTTACATAATTATATATTGTAATTGTATTTATTCGAAATATTCGCCGTTAACTTGAAATACCACGAATTTTCAAGCTCAACAAAACGCAGTATATGACATTTTTTTTGTGTTGCTTAGAATGTTGATGAACGTTCAAATTTATGTAAATCGATTTCATTTCATAGCCAAATTAAGTCGTGGGGCAATAGAAAATAGGTCATATAACACACACACAACGCATCAAGGTAAAATCGATGACGATTTGATGACCATTCTTTTCGCAAACATTTCAACACACCAAGGTAATAAAAATCATTAACCGTTGTGCAACTTGGAACAAACTCATTGTTCGATTAATACCTTTGGATCCGTAAAAACAAATGAGCAATTTGTTTTTACTACAATCCATCAAAAGAGTTTTTTTTTTTGATATCACGTAATTTTTTAATGTTTTCTGTGGTATTCGTTGTTGACGTTCATCAACATCTACTCCTTTTCTATGCCGTCTTTGAATTGTCGATGCCACTCAAAAACTTGTGTTTTGCATAACAATTATCGATTTTTAAGCATTTCAAGCTTTTTAATAGCATCGTTGCCTATATGCTAAAAGAAAATTTAATATTGATCCTTTCGACCAACACACAAAAACAAATAAATATTGTTACTTAGTGTGCTGTGTGTATGTTGGTCAATACCAAAGGAAATGTGATGAAACTTTGACAATTTGCTAAGATCGGTTTCACAATACTTAAATCAATGAGCAGCCAATAGCTATGACTTTACCAGATCCATATATTAGTCATTCGGGTATATTTTTTCGGACAGAGGTTGTATGTATTATGTAAATAAGATAAATCATGTATAGAGATGTATTATCCAAACGTGGGTACATAATATTAAAATATAGTAATAACTATATATGTGGAATGTTATTATATTTTGCAACACATTTTAGGTAAATTCAAATTTGCGGATATTATATAATAAATTATATTATTATATATTACACATGTATTATTGCTGCTATTACATTTATACGACTATCAGTCAGTACAATATATTTTATATATATAATCAGTGACGTCTTTTTCAAGGTACAGTGGAATTGACAAAATTAATTTAATATGAATGATATGTTGACAAATAAAACAGTTTTCAATTAGCTGAAAATATTTGATAAAAAAAACTTTTGTTACTCAAAAAATTGATTGAATTAAGGATAAATGTATCTTTCGATAATTACAGTTCAATTGCCGAATTATAATATACTTCCATGTGGAGTATAATTTACCAAATTTATTGTAATCAATGTTTGGTCGAAATAATAGGCTCCACTTGGAGTAAAATGACTATATGAAGAATATAATATATCGGTATAGGGTACTTGAAGAAGTTGTTGCCATTTTATTTTGTTAAATAAAAGTTTCGTAACGACTTGTAATTATAATTTATTGTTATTATTAAAAACTGGTTTCATTCATATAGGTGTGATTAGTTTTATAGTGTGTGTGTAGTGATAGTCGAAAACAAACCCAAATATCGCAATAATTTTTTTTGTCTTATCTTATATAATATCTTCTAATTTGCATAATTAATGTGGCGTAGTAAAAGAATATGAATTGACACAATTTACGGAAATTAAATATAATTCAACAATAATTAAATAATATAATTTTCACTCGAAGGTTTTAACTGTGTAAAATATCGCTTAAAAGATAATTTGGCATTGGTATATCGAAATGAAAGATAGAAAATAAAATTGTTGTAGGTAAACTTTTATACATTGTAACTTTGTCGATGCTCACGAATTATTTTTTGAAAATAGTATTTCGGACTATTTTGTCTAGAAAAATAAATAATAATTTATACTTTATACAATTATTTTATCCATTTGTTTTTAAAATTTCAAGAGGAAAAATTCTTCACTTTTTGACTTCATTCATATTAGCTCTTCTATAATGTGTACCTCAAGACCATGCTACGTGAATTTAAATTAATAAATCTTATTTGAAAGAGTAACACGCTGTTAATTGTTGTACAAACGTATTTCGTTTGTTGGTATGTGAAATCTAATCTAATTTTCCAATTATTGAATGTGTAAATGAGTTTGAAAAAAGCTAGTTGATTGATAAACATTTATTTTTCCTTATTACTCTGCTTTCGTTTATCGTATAAAGTTTGTAAAGTTTGCATTTCTTTATATTTAAAATTTTTGTTCCATCTTACTGATATTTACTCCTTTTGTTGTTCAATTTTATCTATACGACATTTTTAAAAACAGAATCTAATCAATATGATTTGAGTCACAGAGTTACAATCTCAATTCTTGTGGGTAAAATATCAATACGATACGCCACAGTGTGACATTTTATTTCCTGTTCTGTGAAACCCAACTATCGTCAAAATAATTAGTAGTTTTAACAAATAATTAATTTTGTACTAAACAAAATGTAGACAACGTAGTTGCACTGATAATAGTAAAATTCCCACAGAGTGTCCCAGATCTCGTAGATTGTGACCAAGAACCTGAACTGAAAACGAAAAGTCTACTGATCCGCAACAGAAATTCGATTCGTATACTCACCGATGTAATTACGAGACACTATCGATTAATACGATCTATGATTAGGTAGGGGTATATTAAAGTATTGCAAGAAAGACGGCTATAGTTATACTGGGGAAACTATTGGTACATTGGCGATCTGAATTATCTGGAGGTTTATGTATAGAGGTATAAACGATATCTCTTATGACCGGAAATTAAATTGAGCCAAAAATTGAAGAATTAAAGGACATTTCTAGGATATACAAAACATAATTGTTGAATAAAAATATGTCACAGCGCCTCTTGTGAAATTTCAATTCAACGTGAAATTTAATGGATATCTGATAATTACAGTTATAAAGGGCATTTTCAAGGATAATTATTAGCGTACGGAAAAATATTATGCGAAAAGGAATTAAATGGTAATTTTAAATAATTGCCTATTACTAAATCTAAGATAACAACAGTTTAATCAACTATAACAAAAAATATATCTTAATCCTTTTCATTTCTTATACTACATAATTCATTGATTTTATCATATAAATTTGAAAATCGATACAGGATGTGTGTGATCCTGACGTTTGATATTGTAAATTAATTAATTAAATTCTAGTATATATTTTATAAATAGTATTCTCGTATAACTTCTCTTATCATTATTTAAATTTTTTCATTTTTTTAGGACCACCATATGTTCGTGCTACTGGACCAATTAAAGTCATCGCTGCTAGTACATTAATAATGCATTGTCCATATTCTGGGTATCCAATTGAATCCATTCGTTGGGAAAAATCACGAATAGAAATTATATCAAGTAAATTATTAAATTTATTTCTCAATAGTTTTGTGTATTTCCCATAAATTTATATGTTCATAGAAAATTTATATTGTATTTTCTTATCATTTTCATTTATATTTTTATTTATTATTATTTTTTTTTGTATATTGGGATGAATAAATATAATCAATAAATTGTATAATAAAATAGATGCAAGATACGAAGTTGAAAGCGTTAGCAAAGGTGGTTACTTAAAAATTAATCAAGTTGATTCTGGTCACGATTCTGGTACATATACTTGTATTGTAAGAAGTGAAGCTGGTGAAGAAGCTAGACGTGATATTCAACTCATAGTAAATAGTATGTTATTTTTATCTATATAAATATTATTTTTTCTTTGTACTACAATATATATATTTTGTTTGCAATACAAATAACGCAAACAGAAATATCATCAGTAAAAACCATTCACAAATATAAAATAATAATAATAATAAATTGAAAAACTTTTATTTTATTCTTTCTCTATATAAAAAAAACCGCAAACAAACAAAAAATAAATAATAAATACGAAAAAAAAAACCAAAAACTACAAAGGTCCACCAGTAATTGAAGCATTTAGTTTTCCAAGAAATTTACAAGAAGGTGGTCGAGCTCAAGTTACATGTTCTGTTTCGTCGGGTGATATGCCAGTGTATTTTAGTTGGAAAAAAGATGGTTCACCGATTTCAATGAATTTACAAGTAAGACTATATACGAATATATATTTTGTATGAATAAATATTATGTGGGTGGTCATAAATTTTTGCCTGTCAAATGGCATTCGTTATAAAATCTGATCGTTATACAATATAAAAAAAAGTATCTGTAATATGAAAAAACAGATAATTGTACCGTGTGTAATATTATATGTAGCTTTTTTGCATATAAAATCAATGAAAAATTTATAGAGCTTGATTTTGATGTTTTTCATCCTATATCCATTATAAAATGGACAGCATATAAACTTTATTTTTATTGTTAGCATACAATTATCAATTTTTTTTGTTTACAGATGAATAATTTTTATATCAATTGCAGTTAGATAAGGAAATGAATGAAAATAATGTGATTTTTATTTATTTTTTTTTTTTTTTGCGTTGGGGTTTCATATTTTTCTTACTTTGCTATTTTTTTGTTATATTTCTATTGTATTTTTAGATAACCGAAAAAAAAGATGAATTCTTTACATTACTTGTGTTTAAGGATATAACATCAAGACATAGTGGAAAGTATACGTGTTATGCAACTAATTCTGCTGCTACAGTCAATTTTACAAGTGAATTATTGGTCAGAGGTAATATAAAGTTGAGAAATTAGTTTATTTTATAGGGGCTCACACACACACACACACACATACATATCTGCCTAATCTATTGTATTATAAATTTATTTATAAAATATTATATTTTACTTATTTATAGTTATACCAAAATGGATTGCTGAACCAAAAGATACTGCAATTATGCTGGGTAGTCCATTAACGTTAAATTGTCAAGCTGATGGTTATCCAGAACCAACGATTACATGGTTTAAAGGCAATGGTATGTTTCTAATTTCTATGTATCACTTGTATATTGATATATTTTTTAAAATGTATCTTAACCGAATAATATATTTTTAATGAATTTATGTACACACGATTTTCATCAAATTGTTTCGTTTTATGAGAATGATCTATTATTATCTAAAATCAATACGTTACATTTTTATCCAAACTGTTTTATTAATCAACAAAAATCTTTTCCATTACATATATATTCCCAACGTTCTACTAACTTTTTGATTCTTAAGATTGATAGAATGGCAACTGTTTTTATTCAAAGAAGTTGGTTAAGTGTTTTTCGACGTATCTCACTGATTTTTGAAATTTTTCTTGCCAAACAAATGTTTCTACAAACAGCAGAATAGAGGACAGTTTGAAGAAGCTATTTCTGGAGGGTATGGTACGGTTACTTCAAAAATATCCATTTCAGCTCCGCATGGAGTCGGCATTTTCATAGTGGGAAATCACACGCAAAAAATCAAACCTTTTTTGTTATTTCATTATTAAAGTCTAATGAGTTGTTCTGCACGTCGCATTTAACTTACGGTTAATTATTATACTACAATCCCACCTATCGTAGGCACAATAAAATCTTCATTGAATGCTAAGGTCGTTTAACGTTGTTATATAAGACCCATTTATCATATCGTCTGTTATCATGCAATTAAAAAAGGTAAATTTTTATGCCATATATAGGAAAAGAAACGGCAGCCAATATTATATTGAAATTATTTCTGTCAGCCAATATTCCCGCTATTTTTCATAGGAAATTTTTCGGTATGTATTTTAATACTGAAATTTTATTGCTGGGTGACCATTTGTTCGTTTATGGAATAAAAAGAAAAACGGATATCTGTGAAAATATGGTGTTGAACGCTATATGCAAAGATTAACAATGTCTGCACACACACATCACTATGGGCTAATCACCCATATAAAAATAATAGTATTTTGAAAACATATATCTTTCGTTAATTACTGTATAATTGGTAAATTGTTATATACTCCCATGAGGAGTAATTTACCAACTTGGCTGTAATGTAAGGTTTATTAGATGACATACATAAAGCTCCACTTGGAGCAAAATATGACTTAAAAAAAAAAAAAAAAAAAAAAGCAGGAACACTATTCAAAAATAAAGAGTCTGAATGTCTGCTCAATTCGAATAATTTTTCCTTTGCGAAGTTCAGTCTCCATTTTTAATATTTTTTGTAAACAAAAATGAACATTATTCCAAACAAAATTCAAAGTTTTGCATTTAAGTTCTGCAAAGACCGTTTCAATCAAATGGTAATATCTGATGATGCGACATCAACGGAGAACTTCCTGCATCTAAGTTCTTTTAATTTTTGCTTATAGTTATTATCATGTGTCTGGTCTAGCGTTGTCATTATGAAACACAATGCTCAATCTGTTGACCAATTCTGGTCGCTTTTTTCGAATCGTTGACATCAATCTCGGTAATCAGAATGAATCAATTGGCCAAGCGGTAACAGCTCATAATGAACAATTCTTCTGCAATCCCACCCACAAAACACACAGCATTCTTCCACCCTCAGCGTTAATCCAGGATTTGTAAGTGTTTGAGAATGTTTACATTATTGTTTCAAACGCGTACGGCATTGTTGAAGATCGTTTCATAATCAATAACGTTTTATAAATGATCGTAACTTGATTCGTTTTACCAATGATTTATTAATTCGCTTCACAAAATTTTTCATTGTTAATTCATGTGGATCGCAAACAACGACATTCTTTTTGTATCCAGCCTTTTTCAAAAGGTTTAAGACTATTTGGTGATGGATGTTTAGTGCATATTAAGCGATGTTATGGTTGCTTATGTGCCGATTTTAAGCAATTTTTTACTGAAGTTCATTAACCGTTTCGGTGAGATTGTTTGACCGGCGCAAGATTTATCTGCGACATGGAAATTTTCAGAACGGACTAGAGCAAACCATCACCTATTGTAGGTAATGAAATCATAGTAAAATTGCAAAATGGTTCGAATTTTTCCAGAAATGTTACATCAAAAACTTTCAATAAGTAAATTTTGTTACCATTTTCAAATTAAAATTATTAATATTAGAATATATAAAATAAAATATATATATATGGTCCTTTTCAACGATTGATCTAAGAATGCGTCAAATCATATATAGGTAAACTAATGCATTATAAAATTTAAAATTTAAGTTTTAATGGTGATGATAAATTTATTTATAAATAATAATATATTTTCGGTTAAGATAACAATAAATACAATTTTATATTTAACATCAAAAATGTTTTTATAACATGATTAATTAATTATATACCAACCATTAAATAATATAAAATAAATATATTTTTTCCTTTCTAAATTTATATGTACAGGAAAAGCATCAAAAGAATTCAAATCAATTCTTTTAAAGAATAATTCATTAATTATTGATTTTGCAACTGAATTAGATGAGGGTTTTTATATGTGTCAAGCAAGTAATGGTATCGGAACTGGTTTAAAGAAAATCATTCATATTAATGTTAATGGTAATTTATTATTTATGCATTTATTTGTATATTATATACACTTATTATATTAATATATGAAATAGATAGACAAACACACATACACACACACACGAACATACATATTCGTTATCATATTTAATTATTAATTATATATAAATTTCACAAAATAAAAAACCAAAAACTAGAACCGGCCAGATTTGATAATCCAATGAAAAATATATCATCAAAACGTAATGATCCTGTAACATTAAGTTGTTTGGCTAAAGGTGATGAACCAATTAATATTTTATGGTCACATAATAATGCACGTATTGATTTAAATAATTATCGGTAAAATTTGATCTGTACATAAAATTATAAAATATAATTTATTTACAAATAATTCGAAGAATATAAAAAAAATATTTATAGAAATAACAATTAATTTTCCATATAGTTTAAATATAGCAGAAATGAAAGCCGGTGATGGTATTAATTCACAATTATCGATAAGTCGAACGGATCGACAAGATTCTGGTATTTATAAATGTACTGCAGAAAATTCATTTGGTAAAAGTGAACATATTATTTATTTAGCTGTTCAAGGTACACAACATAGAATGCATTAATTTATAAAATTATATTAATTTAAAGTATGATGATCAAAAATAACCCGAAACAGTGAAATAAAAAGTCGAAGTGAACCCGTTTAAGGCATATTTTCTTATTATTCAAAGTAACCTCCATTTGCAGGCTAGATATCTTGGATATTCAAATTTATAATTTTTGTATACAATACATAATGTGGAATGTCATTATATTGTAATATGTGTATCGGATAACTCACACACACAACATAAAAACATCTGAGCATATCTATTGGATATCCTATGGATATCTACGCTATATGTGAGATAATCCAATCTATAAAGCATAATTTCAATCCATTTTTGTGGTATTGCTATCAGATCTTCGTTCAAATTTTCTTTAATCGATTCAAAACGATTTTCAAAAAGTGGATTGATTTAACAAAAATTATTCGAATGGTGTTAGATCTGTAATAATGGTATTTGTTGAATTTTTTACTTAAAATTTACGAAAAATTATGGCAGAGTGAGCTGCAGGTGCGTTATCCATCAAATTCAATATCCATGAGTGCTTTTTCCTTATATCATTTCTTTTTTAATATTCCGCAATGTCATCTCTCTGCTCTGAGTGTTATAATTTGACGATTATGTATCATCATCATCATCTTTAATTTTTCAAAATATTTTTTAACACTTCATGTAAAATTAATTTCATTATCAATGGTGTCAAACACTAACTAAATGAAATATAACGCTTTAAAATTTAATGGGATTGTAAAATATTATGAAAAATGAACGTTAATGTTCGGGTTATTTTCGATCAAAGAAGTATGTGAATGTATGTACGAATATCTATATAACAATTAATCTAATATTTGCGAATATAGAACGCCCTGACATACCATCAAGTTTAGAAATAATTGAAGTTAGTAGTAGATCAGTGAAATTATCTTGGCGACGTCCATTTGATGGTAATTCACCGGTACTCAATTATATTGTACAATATAAACAATTAAAATTTGTTCAAGCGCATTCATCAATTTTAAATATGGAAAATGATTGGAATAATGCAGAAAGCGTTAATATTACATTACCAAAAATAACTGAAACTAGAAGGTATAGAAAATTACTAAAAAAAACATCTGAATATTATTTGGATAAACATAAAAAAATCTTTTTTTTTTCAAACATACAGTTTAGATGGAGACCTTCGTGAAAAAACTATCCTTACTGGATTGCAACCATCAACCACATATTTATTACGTATGTTAGCTGTTAATGAAATTGAACGTAGTGCCTATACAGAAGAAATTGTAATTAAAACACAAGAAGAAGCACCAACTGAAGCACCACAAAATGTTCAAGTACAAACTGGTAATCCAGGTGAATTAATAGTCACATGGCAGGTATAATAAAATTTAGAGTTTTTAATTAATTAATTAACCAGGTAATACATAATATTTTCATTTATACACACTATATTGAAAAGTTACCAAATAAAGATTCATGGAATGGTGAACTATTAGGATTCACTATAAATTGTTCAGAAGACACATCCTCTAATTCAGAGTATGTGAATCAAACAATTAGTAAATTAATAAAAATTGATGGTTGGGCAACAACAATAACAACAATTAGAAATTTAAACACTTATCGAAAATATGCAATTTGTATACGGGCTATAAATAATTTCGGTTCGGGACCATGGAGTTCTATTGTGTATGGAACAACGATGGAAGGTGTACCAGAAGCAGCACCACGACATGTTAATTGTACATCGATTTCATCACAAAGTATTAAAATATCATGGCAAGAACCATACCTACAATATCACGGTGGTATTTTACAAGGCTATAAAATTTTATACACACCTTTAGTTGAAGATAGTAAAAATATATTAAATTACTTATACTTATTATAGACGCCAAATAAATACTGATATTATGTTATTAACTAATTTTCCAATTTTATTCTAATTTCATTTTTTGACATATTCTGAAAACATGAAAATACATATAAAAATTTATAGTTGACATATCATCAAATAATGAAGTAAAACGTACATCAAATTTAGAAACATATTTACATGCACTATATAAAGCAACAAATTATTCAATAAGAGTACTTGCATTTACCTCATACGGTGATGGTATATCAAGTAATCCAGTTTATTGTCGTACCGAAGAAGATGGTATGTATATTTTAATATTTTCTCCATATAATAAAGTTTCTTTTTTATTATTTTACATACACTCTAACAGAACAGTTGTATACATTTACATAGAACATACCTTTCACAGCTTGTTCTGTACAACGTTAAATAATACAATATTAAATACATATATTATTTGTTTTCCTTTTATTTAATATAAATATAAATAGTTCCAGAGCCTCCTGCAAATATTAAAGCAGTTGCTTTAACAGCTGATTCAATATTAGTTGCATGGTTACCACCAAAACATAAGAATGGACACATTTTACAGTACACAGTTTATTGCCGTGAAACAGAAAAACGAGGACAACCAAATAGTGAGTATTCATTTTTTTCGTCTTTTGATTACTGACAATGAATAATAAATAAAATAGTAATATAATTGTTAGAAAAAAAAATTAAATGTAAACAATTTATAGATGTAAAAATAATTTTTGTATAAATAATATGCGTTTATACATAGCAATTCTCTAATGGATGGATTATTCACCCAATTCTGAAAATATTTTGATATTATTTTTACGATTACGCTAACTAGGTGTATTTTGCCATATTAAAACCGTACACGGGAAACGTGTGTGTATATTCAGTATAGTATAGTTTTTGCTTTATCATCAAAAAAATTAAAAAGATTTGCTGCTTGATACCGTTGAAATTTCAAAAGTTTCGTTGGATACCATTTTAAAAGATGTTTTGTATCCCTCAGACGTGTTAATGTTTGTTTGGTTTCAAAAATACTCAATTTGTTTGAAAAAGGGCGTCATGTTAACGTCGGCAAAGGAATGATTTCTGACTATCAAACGGTCATAAAACGCATTATTACGGGAGATGAGACGCGGACCTATTCTTATGGCCCTGAAATAACTGATCAATCAAGGTAATATAGTCCCAAAGGTGGACCAAGACAGTAAAAAATGTTATTTGGTTTCACACAATCCACACAATTTAAATTAAAATGTCACCTTATTTTTTGTATACATTAGCTAACCTATTTCCACGTTTGTTTATGACCAAACAACATTGAACTGATGCGAAATTCTAGCGACATAATTCAAATTGAATATGTTTTTTCGTATAATGCACTTCAATACACCGAAATCCTTTTTGGTTGAAACTTTCAACATTTTATTTCTTCCAAAACTTTTTAGGAAAATTATTTTAAAAGTTATGGTTAATTAATCAACATAACTTAACAAAAAATATTCTTTAAATTCAATTAAATAAATTCAAGTTTTAATTAAAATTTGTATAAATAAAGTTTGATATTAAATATATGGCGCGACGTTATGTGGCTTGTAATAATAAAATGTTTAATAATTTTATGTATGGTAATTTGTTAGTTTTAGAGGATTTTTGCGTTTTTCGTGTTTTTATAGCTCAACATAAATCATTAATCTTATTATTTTTACAATGAGTACGAACAGTACTAGTACAGCATCCACGGATAATTTTCAAAATGTTCTTATTTTTATACATATCTATCAAAAGTACTTTTCTATTTTTCATTAAGTTGAACTATTAAATTAATAACTTTACCTATAGAAACTATAGCATGCAATTACATCTTCTTGTCGCGAATTAGCATATACAAACATTTAATTTTTATAAATGAAATACATTTTCATATTCCCCCAATAAGTATTGATATTTGTAAATAATACAGATATGTCAATATAATATTAATATTTGCAATAATGCCTCATATCGATTTAGTGTATAACTCACATGACCGCAGAGAATCTCCACTTCAAATATATAAATTTAAATGTTTTTGTAATGCATTCATTATATTATAAATTATGTCTGCAGCTGCACATATACTCGTATACACAATGGGGATAATTCTGCCAAAAAGTATCAGAGTCTATCAAATATTTCAAATAATATTTGGACTGAAAAAAAATTGGGCGGGGTGCTATGAGCATGTGTAGTACACCATTATAATATACAGGATAGTTGAGTATAATATAAATATATATATATATGATAATATAGTACACTTCACAATACTACAACCATCTAATTTAATCTAATCTAATGTTTGGTCTTCCTGCTCATCCTCTTCCTTCTGCAATACAATTCAATAGTTTTTTTTTTGGCACACAGTTCTCCTCCATACGTGATACGTGTCCACGCCATCTTAGTCTATCTTGATTTTAATTTGTTTAACAATATTTTGTTCACCGTACAACTTGTCGATGTCAAAATCGTCTCCAACATTTATTTTTCCAAATATGCCACGGAGTATCCTTCGGTCAAAAATCCGTAATTGTCTCTGGGGCTCTGTGTCATGCCTCCGATCCATACGTTAAAATTAAAATACAGTTATAGATTCTCAATTTGGTTATACATATGTTCATATCACAACATTCAGCAAATTCACGGACAGTTTTCCTCATCTGTTGGTAATTTTACAATTACGATTATTCTTTATTCATTTATATAATTATTTATAAAGTTTCTTTTCAAAGATGCTTTTATTAATATATTAACCGAGTTATTAGTAATCCGTTACTTATATCTTAAGCAACCAAATCCTAAATTACTTTACGATACATTTTGCAAGTTTCTTTACAAGGAAACTTCGATTTACCATATTATACATCATAATTAAAATTTAGCAGAAGTATTTCAAACAACTATACTTTAAAGTATTTCAAAACTTCAATTCAAAAGTGTAATTAAAATACAATTTCAAAAATGGTTTGATGAAAGCGGTTAAAAAACAAAGATTCTAGTTGCATTTTACTAATTTCTTATGTGCTTATTTTGTCAATATAATTTTTTATTATTCTGGCGCTATTTCTTGTTGTTTAATTTACATCTAAAATAAAAGTGCCACAACAGAAAACTCAAAGGTGTTATACTTACTTACTACTTACTCCATGGCGTTACAACCGGGGTGCGGTTTTAGCCTTCTCCAACACGCTTTTCTAACCTGACCTATCCGCAGTTAATGTCTTCCAATCCCGAATTTTTAGGATCTTTTCACAGTTTACTGCATCTAGCCATCTCGCCTTAGGTATTCCGGCTCTCCTTCTACCCTCCGGTTTACCATTTAACAGCTTTTTTGGCACACGCTCCTCCTCCATGCGTTCTACGTGTCAAATATGCCACGGAGTATCTTTCGTTCGAAAGGTGTTATACTTGAACACAAATAACTATTCACTGCCTGATTTGATAACTCGTTATATTACTGGTGATCTTCGAAAAATTTTTTTGAAAGGTTTGATTTAAATATATTTATCTTACAAATTTTCTAAAAAAAAATTGGAATATTTTCTGAAAGAAATGCAATTTCTTTCAAATTAATTTTTATTTTACTTACAATTTTTCCCGAATTTTCATGTTTCCAATAGTTCAATATATATATTAATTATTTCCTTTGGTGAAGCAAACAAATCAAAAATCAATCTATGCACGCAATCAAAAGCTATAACTGATTTAGGATTTGACGTCTGCGAAAATCCACAGTTTTCATTATGATTATTTAGGTTGCAATTATGTTGATCGAAAAATTATTTCTTTCACATACAGGAAATGTTAAACTTGCTAAAAACTTTTGTTTGCGTGAATAGATTTGAATGACCACCAAATATTAGAAATATATTAAATATTCCAAATCTATTGGATGAATGAAAATCGGAGAAATATTGTGTGCGAAATTTTAAAAATTAGGTAAAATACTATATGCGCGAAAATTTTCCACTACCTTCCAAAAAATTTGTTTGTGATAAATTGTTTATTTTATACGAATACATATCTGCAAGAAAGCATATTTAAATCAAACTTAACTCAAATATATATTAAACACAACATCGCTCGTTATTATTTGAAAGCGTTTATTTGTCGAACTATGCATGATGTGTATATGGTAGTTGTATGTATTTTAGTTGAATTACCCCCAATATTTCAATATAAACGATTAGACATTTTATGCTTTGAATTTGTATGTAGAATATACGAGATATAGCATAAAATATAAGTTTTTTAAAAAGTTCATTTTCAATAATAGCAATGTATCTGTCTATATTATAATATTATATTATTTTTTTTTTACTCAAAACTATATACAAATACCATATAAGTGCACTTATAAACTTTTATAAGTTTAAGATTAGAGTTTTCAATAATACAAAAAGTTATTTAAATGCACATTTAGAGATTCATTTAATAGAATATTATTTAGTATAAAATATAGACACAAAAAAAACTTTGTATTTTATAGATATAAATTTATTGCGGTTTGCTTTTGTTGCATTAACATTTTCTTTTATTTTTCGATTTGATTAAATATGAAAATGGAAGTCTATTCTGGGTCGTTTATGTGTGCGGTTATACGTTTTTTTAAACAACTTTAAATAATTCTATTTAAAATCAAATATTAGAATTGCATCATTGTAGAGTTTTTTTTTTATATTCAAAATAGTTGATATATAGGATTTATTTACATGCATCCGCGTACAAAAACGTTATAACAATCTTATACGAATACATATCAATGTAATGTAAAACCAATTACTACAAATTTATCATATAATATTTTCTATATTATAATTGGGAAACTGGGAATACAATAAAAATTAACAGTTTAAAATTTTTGCTTTATATTAATTTCAAAATTATCACCAAGTGTACCTATAATTGTTCTAGTTTTTATATTATATAATATTTTATTTACCTGAAAATATTTTATCCTGACATCAATGGCTTTTTTTGTAGTAAGAAGATAAATTTTCAGTTTTTTTGCAATAACTTTTAAATGAACTATTTTAAATTGTTAAAATGCATAATAAGTACATCCTTGAAATACATTTTCAAAGTTTTTTTTTCGTTTATAAACGTTTGTAAAACCTGCAGTAATTCAAAAACATTATAGCAAGGTTTTTTTTTACAACGTAGTAACTTTATTGGCCGCACAGTCAGTAAAAGTATTGTATAAGTAAAAAAAATGAAATAAGAGCATTACTAGTACAACACAAAAGAAAAATATGTGACGTTAAAAATACTGAAAGATAATTGATTAAATATAAGTTAAAAACAAACAACGATGGTTGGAAGTCATTTTGTCTGTTCTTTAGTGCTCTTACAAGGGAACCATTTGAGGTGTCGTACTCCGAATCCAATGAAATTTTGCCACGTTGTAGTACTCACCAAAGTATAGAACAAAGTTTTTATTTTTGTTTCCCCAATTTCACTTCAAAAAGGAGTAACGATCCCTCCGAAATAATAGTTATCTAATGTGTGCTTCATTTCACACAAAAAAATACTTAAGAATTAATTGGATTTTGTCACAGGGTGTATCAAAAGTTACTTTTGAAAAATTTTGTAAAAAAAATGTGAATTTATGCTTATAACTTTGGCAGGAGCAAGTTTTTTAAAAAATTACTTTAAATAAAGTCGATGGATAAATTCTTCACCTTTAAATTGAGCCATAATTTTTTAATATAGGGTTACCAGTTATAAAGTTATGTATGTTTTTATAACAGGGTGTTTCATATGTTCAATATTTTTGAAGATAAATTTTACATTTTTATCATTGTACCTGAGGTACTTGGGTTGGCAGAATCTAAAAGTGATGTCAGTTTGGCTATTGTGCTGCCCAAAATAGTGCATTCTGGCTCAAAAAATCGAACGCAAAGTTTTTATTTTTTTTTATTAATATTTAATCTATTTTAAAGCAGTTTTCATAAATTTCGATAATTTTTAAAGCTCTTGAAATACATTTACATATAAATAATATGGTACATTGTTTATAATTAATTAGTAATTGGTTTTCTTTAATGAATCATTTCGAAATGTACTTATTTAATCGTTGTGAAAGTGATAATTTGTAACAAAGTGTTGTAGGCACAAAGTTATTTTACGCCATGAACACTTGATTATGGCCACATTTGTGATTCCTGAAAAGCGAAGTCTACCGGGTTTTCAAATTTTGTTGGTCTGCTTGCAAAACATGAATATTTAAATAAGTTAATATATCTCTGTGCTGATAGCTGATTATATGGACAAATTATTGTAATTTAATTATATTGTTCTGGTTATGTAAATGAATGGCTTGGTTATTTAAAAAAACTATATCCAAGAAATAACGAACATAACCCTTCCACACTCTAATTCCGTACACATCCAGCGGCACTTCGGGATCAAAAGTTATAGATTTTTATAAAATATCATACAGACCGTTACTCCCTTCAAAGTGAAATTGAGGAAAAAAAAAAAACTTTGTTCTATACTTTGGTGAGTACAACAACCTGGCAAAATTTCATTAGATTCGGAGCACGACACCACAGGTGGTTCCCTTGTTAGTATGCTAATATATATAATGTGAAGGAAAGCGTTGTACACTTACAATTGATCTTTGTTGCAATAGTACTCTTCACACCACTAAATATACTTATATAATCTCTATAAGTTCAATAAATTTAAAGTATTGTGTTTAAAGCGATATATTTAACACTATAACCTTACCAAAGCCGATGAGTGGTGGTAAAAGCACATGTCATTATTCAATCCGTATATTGCGGGTACGATTCCCATAAACTCAAAAAGCAGATATCTATGAAAATTTTTTTTTTTTTTTTGTCATATTTTGCTCCTAGTGGATCATCTAATAAACCTTTCATTACAACCAAGTTGGTAAATTACTCCGCATGGGAGTATATAACAAATTACCAATTGTGTACTGTACTGTACTGTAATTAACGAAAGAGATGTTTTCATAATACTATTATTTTTATATGGGTGATTAGCCCATAGTTATGTGTGTGCAGACATTTTACGTATTGAATTATCTAAATTTTTGAATTGAATTAAAGTATTGTTAGGAGTATGTGACATGACATGGTTAGTGTTAATATAGAGCATCATATGATAATAATACCTATGTATTTCTTGTATATATTGCACTACTAAAACATTATACAATTATATATTCTTAATTTGAAAGTTTCTATAAATTTCGATTATGTGTTCCAATCCCATCCATCAACAAAGTTTCAGATAATCTTCCTCATCATTTGCTAATTTTTCAGATCGCAAACACGTTTTGCAGCTACACATTTCTGTTACATTGTCAAATTTTATCTTTCAGGAAGTTTTAATTAATATTTTTGTACGGATTATACTGAACTACTTATTATATAATAATCTGATAACTCGCCATATTTCTTTAAAAAACTCGCCTAATTCTTACATATACGATACATTTTGTAACAAACTAATTTTTGAAAACAGTATCTAACCTATGTATGTATTTATTGTAAGTAGTAGGCCCGTTTTTTGATTAAAAATCATGAATTTGCTATATATTTTCGTGATTTACTGGCAGTTGCATACACGGTGTCACTAGTAAATCACAAATGTAGCACATCTGGATGGTATTTATTAAATATTAAAATAAAATAACACCATATTATACAACATAATTAAAATTTAGCAGAAGTATTTCATAAAAGTATTTAATAAAGTATAATTCAAATAAAAATATTTCTAATAAATTTATTTTAAAGTTTTTTAATCTCAAAGAGTATTTCAACACCTGAATTCAAAAGTATTTTATATTCGAAATACCATTGTAAAAGTATAATACTACGGTGTTCCGATTGAAGGCAGAGTAGAGGCAATTATAAACTGTATGCAATTTCAATTATTGAATATGGCTGATATTGTAATCTATATATGTTCCGACAGTATGAGTTGGAGAACTGTTCCAGCAGCAGTTATAATTTGTATATGTTGATTGATCATACTTATTCTAATATATACGTATTAAATTATTAATGTTATTGAAAATCGTGTTAGGATAAATAATTTTGGTGTCGTCGTGTGCTATAGGAACTAATATCGTGTTGTATATAAAAGGGTTGCCTCTATTATTCATGTAATTTCAATTTTATAAAAATATTTTATATTATGAATATTGTCTTTTAAGTTAACTATACTTATCTTTATATGTACTTATAATAAATAATTTATGTATATGTGTAAATGTGTATAAAGGACATATAATCCGAGTCGATGAATACGGTCATCCAGTAACATTTCAGGCTAGAAATTTGAAAGAAAATAAATCATATGATTTTTGGGTATCGGCGTCAACTACAATTGGTGAAGGTGAACCCACATCGGTTATTACACAATTAACAGTGACTAGAGGTAAATAATTTAATATATTTCTGTATATAATATTATTATATTATGGTGCATTAAAACTATAAATCTTATATAAATAGCACCTGCAAAAATAGCATCATTTTCTCAAATTATACGAAAACCAGTGGGCAATAGTTTATTATTAGAATGTATGGCAGTTGGTAATCCAACACCAAGAGCAAAATGGTTTACAAGAGATCGACCTGTAACATATAGTCCATTTTATGAAATAACAACAGCTGGTCATTTAAAAATTCATAGTGTTGAACCAAGTTTATCCGGCAATTATACGTGTACAGCAAAAAACCTGTTTGGTGAAGATCAAGTTATTTATCGTTTAATTGCTATGAAACAACCAAATCCACCACAAATTAATGTTGAATTTTCTTCGTCCAATAATATACGAGTGCGATGGGAAACGGCTGACGATGGTGGTGCTCCAATACAAAGTTTTACAATATCATATCGTACGTTGGCTAGCCCATGGTATGAAATTGAATTAACACCAGAAAAAATAGAATATACAATTGGTGGATTAAAATGTGGTACATTATATATAATAAAAATGTCGGCTAATAATCGTGTTGGTAATGGTCATTCGACAGATGAAATTAATGTTTGGACAAAAGGAAAAAGTACGTATATACATGTTTTTATATGAATTATGAAATTTATTTTAATTTATGATTTAATAAATTAACTTTCATATGTAATAGAGCCACAAGAACCGGAACAACAAGATTTAATTGTAACAAATGCTACCTGTATAAATCTGAAATTATCTTCCTGGAATAATGGAGGATGTACAATATTTCACTTTTCTATAGAACATCGCCCGTTAGGTAAATTTTAATTTAATTATTCAAATTTTTGTTTACGTTTATAGAAAGCCAGTTTGTATTAAACACTTTTGGTTCTGTTAATATACAAATATTCGATATTCATATATCTGTATATATTCAAGGTGATATTCGATGGACTGTTGTTTCATCTGATATATCGAATTCGGAAGAAAGTCGACATAATTTAATATTTTGTGATTTATTACCGGCTACTTGGTATCAACTTAGAATTTCGGCAACAAATGAAGGTGGTAAAACAACAGCATTATATAATTTTGCAACAACAAATATGCTTGGAGGTGTGTGTGTGTATGAAATTAGAATATTTATGTGTAGTCTCTTTAATATTTAATATTTATTTCCTATGTATAAAAACAACAATTTGATAGTAAATCTTATAAATTATATAATTCTTATAAATAGAACGAATCCCAACACCGGATTTTTTTCCAGAAAATGATTCAGCACATGATATTACATCTTTATCCGAACAATCTGATTGGTTGCCTACTATAATTGTATCATTAATTCTATTTATTACCGTGATTTTACTGTAAGTTTTTACAAAATTTCTTAATATATATATTGCAAATAACAAGTTAAACTTTTCAAATTTATACGGAACCATTATTAATCTGTAATTATATAACAGTGTATTAATTATAAAACATCGTGGAACATTTTGTAGTCCAATAACAGACGGTTATGAATCACGTACTATACCTATTGAATTAAAAGATGATCATGATAATCGTAGGAATCAAGTGTATACAGCATCACCAGTTAAAACTGTAGATAAAAATAATGATTCGGGTTTGTATTTTTTAGGGCTTATTTTAAACGTTTCTATAGAAATATTATTCAAATTTTAATAATACATTTAAAAAAATAAAAATATACAATAAACAATGTAGAAATGTATGAAATATCACCATACGCAACATTTAGTGTATCCGGTGGGCGCACACCGTCATCAGGACATGTAAAAACACCTACACGTGGTGTAACAACATCAACGTTAGATTATACAGTACAATTTAAAACTTTTGGTCATCCAGAAGGAGATTTAAATGCAACAGCTTATCCGATATTACCGAGTTCGGGTGGTGGTGGTGGTGGTGGTGGCGGTGGCGGTGGTTTTGGTCATATAAAAGGAAAATCAAGTTGGCCAAATCAACGTTATTATAACACAGATGGTAAGTAAAATATACACGCTAACAAAAAATGTGATTTTAAGTTTATCTTAAAAATATTTTCTATTTCAAAAAATAATTATAAACAAATATTTATTTATAGATGATTCAACATTAAGTAAATCAATGACGGTTAAAGCTGGTCATTCACAAATACAATCATCATATCGAAATAAAGCGATACGTGATTGTAATGACTCACGTGCAACAAGTCGTAGTAAATCACGTAATGATATTGTAAATCATCCTGATACAGAATCAGATACTAGCGGTAGTCCAACAAATGAATTTTCAAATGCATCTACATACAGAGTACCAATAAAATCATCTAGAGGTTTGTATATAAATAGTACATTACTATCTAATCTCTTATATGATTATTATTAGGCTATGTTTCCACTGAGTATCACAAATACATCCATATGCATATATGATTAGTTAAAAATACGTATTTTAGCTGAAAACCTCTATTAACGCCATATGCGTCATATGCATACGTCGGGTAAAGCCACACACGTATGTTTCCATCTATGGTTAAGTAGGTATTTTTTACTAATCAAACGCATATGAATGTGATTTCAATACCCAGTGGAAACATAGCGTTATACAATACAATACGTAAAGAACATTTTTTTAATAATAAAAAAACATTGAGAATTTTTATTTTTTAAATCTAATTTAGAAATTTTTCAACCAGATTCTAGTACTGAATCAAATAATGATCATTCACCAGTTGAAAAACGATCTTGCACACCAAGACATGTAATAAATGATGTTCGATCACGTTCAAAACTTCAAAATCAAAAACCAAGAGAAAGTCAATCAATGGATATACTTCGTTCAGGATGTAACAACAGGTAGTTCAGGTACCTAAATCTTATTTTTTTTTTGCGTATACCAGATGATATTGTTTTAAGATTCTTATTTTACTAAAAGTTTTAAAAACTTTATTGCAATTAGAAATTTGAATGTTTACACGCATGTAGTCAGGGAAATATATTTCGAAATTCTCCCTTGACCACTGGTATTATTCGCAAATGGAAACTAGCCATTATAGTATTTAAAATGGTGATACTGCTAAAGTACTAAGACGACTGGGAAACGAAATGTTAATCACCGAACCCTTCTTAAAAGTTTTGTTAAAAAAGTCATACCCGTAATATCGATATTTCCAACTATTGTTTTTAGATTATCAATTTTTTGGTCGAAAGAAAACTGAAAACTCATTTAATTGAAATCGAAAATGTGTTTACACTTTTAATTACTTTGTTGCCTGATTTCCTTTCCTAAATGTGAGTAATAATTTTAATTAATTAATTTTATTTATTTTATTTTGACATTTGATTGAGATAAAAAAAATACGTAAAAATTGAATTGATTTTTTTATTAACATTTTTCAATTTTGTTCAATTAAATATTGAAAGTCTAAAGGCTGCCTTTGCCGTTTGTAATTAATGCTTATTGAATAAATAAATAATCGACTAGTTATATATGAGTATACGGTGTGAATCGATATTTATTTAGTTTGTTTCAAATTGTGGTTGAATATATATCAGGTAACTGAAGAATATGAAAATTATTGAAATGATTATAAAAAATTTTTAAATTTTAGTTAGTAGTACACTGACCACATTATATCAAATATTATTTTTATAAATATATTAGCTTAAGAAAATAAATTCCTTAGTATAGTTTCAATTCAATCTAAAGAACAGTCAATTTTGTTATCGAAATATTAGAAGTAACAGGTAACCGTGGTTCTGCGAAATATCTTGTGATTTCCATGGACATTAAGCTAACCTGGAAGTTCCACCCGGACAATCGAATCAGAACGGTAGGCCTAACTTTTACACAATGTCGCAGACCCTTTGGTATCTCTTGGGGTTTATGCCCTAGATCGATACACTGGTTGTGCAATAATAAGGCCAATCGTATGGTAACCAAAGTTAAACAACAATGTCTGATTTGTATAGCAATTAATGGGGGATTATTCGTACCTTCGATTACGCTGTAGGTTCTATTGAATATGGTTCCTTTGGACCTATATTTGTAAGACATGATATCCAATTTCGACATGTCTAGCAGTATTTATAATAAAAAATTCAAAATCTATTTTCGGCGTGTAAAGAATTGTTAAATAAGTACAAACATATTGAAGTTCTTTTAATTTATTTAAAATTTATAATAATGTGAAATACGTGATATGTTTTATTATTTACTTTTTATTTAATTTTCATTATATGATGAATTACTACCAGATGATCTAGAATTTCGGGAATAGTCATGGTAGCCACTGCTATGACTATTATCCGAATTATCATAAGATTCACTGTATGAATTAGATGATGACGAAGGATTTGATGATGATGACGAAGAATTTGTTGATGATGACGAAGGATTTGATGACGATCCCGATGATGATGATGATGACGATGATTCATCTTGATTACTAGATTGTTTTCGGTTTTCAGAATTTAAATTATTTCTATTTCTTTCATACTGAGATTCATGTTTTTGTGATGGTGGTGGTGGTGGTGATCGATATGATTGTTGATGTGGTGGCGGTGGTGGTGGTGATCGATATGATTGTTGATGTGGTGGCGGTGGTGGTGGTGGTGGTGCTCGTTGATAATACCGTTCATACGGATGTTGATTAAATTCAGGTCTTCTGGGTCTATATTCATCATTATTATATTCATCTTTTCCATAATTTTCACATAATGTAACACATGGATCAACATATTCACGATAGCTGTTTAAAACTGTGTTTGTATTTAAATTTGCTGCAAAAATCTTCGAAAAATATTTTTCACATAAATTCGTGGTATTTGTTTTAATTACATTTATTCCAGACATTACAAAATTCATTTTTTACTTTATAATAACACGTATAAACAATACTTTAATATTTAATTGATAATTTTTTTTAAAAAAAAAAAAAAAAAATCGGGACAAATAATTTTTAAACAATAAATTTTCAATTTTATTTCAAAGATTATGAAAAAAAAAAAATAACTAATTTAAAATTTTAAAATTTAAACACAAGGTTTACTTTGATAATTTAAAAATTAAATAAAAACACATTTTGATTTTCTATTTACAAGTGCAAGTGGTGGGTGGAAGAATAGAAGGAAAATAAAAAATATGAATAATCAGTGGAATTATATTTATTAAACTGTTTTTTTTTTTTTTCTTATTAATTTAAACATTATTTTTATTTATAATTATAAAATATTATAAATTGTGTGAAAATGAAAATTATTTCTTAAAACATTTGCTGAGACTTGGATAATTACATCGTGAAATGCTAGCATCAAAATTTAAACCATCAGAACATTTATATTGACTTGGTAATCCATCCACACAAACAATAAAACGTTTACAATCGGTTGGATGTGGTACTTGTGATAGTCCACGTACTGGACAAATATTAGGTACAACTGGTACTGTTAATTGGGCTACCTAAGGGTTTAAGTAGAGTTTTATTGATCGTTTAATTTGTATAAAATTTAAATGCGAAAATATTTACTACTGACCTCACAATTTACTTTTTCAGCATCGTCACAATACATTTTTAATGGATCAAATAAACGACCTTCCCCACATTCAAGCGGAATTTGTAATCCATTATTGCATAAGAAATATCTGAATGTAAATAAATTTATATTACATTTTCATTGGCTGTAATATTATATTGTATATGTAGTTGTATCGCATAAACGAAGTACATACAGATGAATATTTTCTAACAAACATTTTTCCATATGTATAAATAGGAAACAAAATTGCCACCAATATTTAGATTTTACAAAATTATAAGAAGACATTTGCCAGCAATTATTCGCAAGAATAGAATATCTCTCTTCATTGTGTGGTAACAGTATATAATGAATAAATATAGTTTGACGTTTGTTGGTACTTTATGAAAAAATTAAATCTATATTCTTCAAGAGTTGCTTGCTAGTCTTCTTGTATGTCGAAGTCATTGTATGTAGAAGTATTGAGTGTCGAATTTATTAAGCAAAGTGCCGGGTTTATGGAGTGCTTCGATTTTCTTATATCAGTTTTTGGTACAGGCGCAACAAGATAGTTTGGTATCAGAGATTACAAAAAGGGATTGACAATTGGCACAAGGGTTAAACATATTTGTAAATTTTCCTAATTTCCTATTATACAAACAAACGTCTATATATATTTATATTTCGTTTATGGTTGTAACTGTGCCGTGCACAGTGAGCACAGTATACACATACAGCAAAACCCATATGTACAAATACAAAAGTATCGTAACAATCGTTTAAATTAATTATTACCTTTCACAATCTTCTGGATTAGCAACCAATTCAATTACATCATTATTTTTGCATACATTTAAATTACATTTAGTATCTTCTTGGGGTCCACAATAACCGGTTTCAATGTTAAAATATAAATCATCAGCACAATCTTGTTCTATTGATTTACCATTTAAACATAGATAATATTTACTACATGAATTCGGATGTTTCATATAAACAATTCCAGAATTTACTGGACACTTTACGTCGGCAACAATAGTTTTAACAACTATGGAAAATAATATAAATGTGATGACATCTTTAAAAATAAAACAAAAACAAAAAAAAAATGGTTTAAAATTTTTTAAATAAAAACTAAAACTATAAAATTTCTAAAACACTCTCTCACTGTTCATTATCGTCGTCATTTTAATTAATTTTCTTTGTATACTGGATGCAAAATCACAATTTTAATAAAACGAATTTCACTTCCGACAATTTTAATTAAAATTAAATCAATAAACTAAATTATTTTTTCACAAATCAAGCGTTTAAATACAAAAAAATGTTTATTTATCTTTTTTTTTTCTAGTTATTTATTAATTTTCCAATCACATAATTTTATTTTATTGTCGTAATTTTTGATTTTAATTACCATGTAATTGTCTAGTTAAAGTTTTTTAATCAAGTTCTTTAATCATATGTTCTATTGTATTATATTTATACAAATAATACTACTACTACTAATCATATATAAGCAATAATGTGTTACAAAACACATATAGTATATCCCACACAACACATACACATACACTAACATATGTATGTAGTAGTAATAAATAACAAAATAAATTTAAAAATTAGATCATCGTTAAATTATGTTCGAAAAAAGAAATCATAATTACATTTTTTTTTTATTATTATTATTATCATTTTCCAAAATCGTTTAATTTTGATTATAATGTAATTTACGACATTAAATTGTACAATATATCGATATATTTATATAAGTATATTTGTAAACATGTAAATTGATATTATACTTTTAATTATGAATTAAATTGCTATAATATAGACTGCATGTCCGGAAAATAACCGAAAAAATAGCATTTCCATTCAACTTAAATAATGCCATCAAAAGATTTGTGTTTTGGATAGTAAAAATAAAGCATTTCAAGTGTTTCGGTAGAAGTTTTACCAATAAGTTCATTTGTATTTACATTTTTCTCACACACACACAAACTCTACCATCACCTAAATTCATTATATTTTGGCACATTTTAATTCAGAATTTAATTCTCTACAAAATCGGTCTACTATAAATTTTCTGCATTTACCTTACTTTCGAAGTTATTGGTACTTTAATTATAGACTGCCGAGAAAATTTCTTAGGGCCGTATCTCGAACACAGAGCCTCAAATTGAAAAATGTTATTTAGTAATTTCGACTAAGAACTATGTCCTCCATCACTCCCTTGGAAGAATGCGCACCGCTCATGGACAGCCTGTATAAAAAAATTGTATTCGTTCGATAAAATATCAAAGTTAAAACTGTTTAAAAACACTATGCGGGACTTTATCCAACAAAAAATTATTCTACTGATATGTTCGATAGTAACTCCTAGTATTACCACTATTGATCGCTTTAAGTGTTTTCAGTCTTACGTTTGACAATAACGGTCACCACATCTACAAAAATTTCAGAAAAATAATTCTACAATAATTGTATATGTTAAAATGGAAATATCTTGAAAAGTAAGCGTCGTAGGAAAAAAAATTGTGCCATTGATTTTACGCGATAGGATGAATGAGACAAGACTAAATCCAATTTGTTCAAGACACAAAAGGAATCATAGAAGACGAAACGTCGCTATTTGAGCTAAACAGAATTATTTACCTGATTTACCACCATGATGGCAATACCATTGTTAATTATTGCTTTAATGATCATTATCCTGGAAGATTAATTAATCGAAATGGACCAATAACATAGATCCTCACCAATGTATTTATTTATGATTACACAATTTTTTAATGGATATTTGACATTAAAAAATAATTCAAGTTACTTAAATCACACCTGAATAAGCTCCATTACATTTTTATGTATATGGAGATGTATGAAAGAGTATTTGTGTAAGATACAAATTGAAACACAAGCGGACAGCTGATATTACGGATAGAGGAAGCTGGTCATACGATACGTAATAACTTTCACGTCCTCGATATGTGTCAGAATATAAAAATATAATTTCAAATTTGTTTGGAGAAAAATGCTTTACACATTGAAAATTTCATGTAATGTTTGTATTTGTTAAAATGGAAAATTCTCGAAAGGTCGGCTCTCTTTGTTGGTTAATAATTAGTAGACTATAAATTTAAAGAGAGGTTAATAAATTCTAAAATCCATTTGTAAAAGGGTTTTTAGTGACTAATCGTCAAAAGGAAAACAAAAAATTTAAAGGGATCAAAAGCAGTGACTATGGGACATATCTGTAGAACAATATGTTGTTGGAAAAAGTTGCAGGATTATGCTCCTTTCAGGTTAAACAGTGTAAAAACTAATTTTGTACCACACATGCTGTGGTAGGAATCGGTATCAATGTTATAATTGCATCATTAAATTCATTAATTACTAAAATAATATGTTTGAAATTTGAATTTTATTAATATTTAAACACAAATTTTTGCCCGCATTGCTAATTTATGTTGTACTATAATATCATAAATCATTTGTTTAAAAGCATTAGAAATGATAATAAAAGTAAAGAAATTGGATACCGTACGAACTGAAGGCGAAAGACGTCAACCGAGGTTTTTTCACATGCAGCTGCTCCAACGGCACTGAAAAGCAAAGGTGTCTTGCTTCATATCGTGAATGGCGATGTAAAGTGGATACACTACGATAAGCCGAAGGGAATAGTTGAATAACCCCGAGCATGCATCAACATCCATGGCAAAGCTGAATATCCATGGTTTCAAACTCATTCTCTTTCCGATTACTACTTGTTCCGATCGATGACTCATTACCTGGCTGCGCAGCACTTCCATTCTTATGAAGATAGACACTAACGTAATTAATATGAGATTTGAAGTTTAGTCTATACGATCAACATCAACTAAACACCCAGATCAAGTTTCTTTTCTATATTATTTACCAATGAAATGGTAAGAACAATTTAAAATTACACTTTTACGATTACGTGTAAAGTTTATAACTTTAGACTTATCAATATTTAAAACAATCTTACTTACCACGCACCATACTCCTGGAATGCAATAAGATCTGACTGTAATAATTGAGAATCACTAAAGCATTTCAATGATTCGGTAGATCTTTACATCGTCATGTTTTACATTCCGAATTTTTAAGAACTGATGACATATCATTAATATTATATCTAAATTAAACAAAATAGGTCCCTTTAATGACTACGCTACAGCGCTTCAGACGTAATGTTAATGGAACCAGACCAAATATCAAATAACAAAACGTGATAAAGAACGACTAGTTAAATAAGACATGAAACAAAATTTATAACGAAATCAATTTTTAGCAGTATTTCGATAGAGAGCCTATCGAATGCCTTGCCAAAATAAATAAAGTCACGATCTACTAGACTACTCCATTTAAAATTTTCAAAGCAGTAACTAATAAATATGGTATTAAACCGGAAAAAACAAATTTAGATCTAACAATCGTGTAGGGTGAGCCTGAAAGGGATAATAAAATACTATATATTTTTTCAGTATTATTCAGCAAATGATCATTTATTGTGTAGAAATTTGGCAGCTTTGGGCTTTATAGCAATTTGAAACAGATCCATTATTTTGTAAAAAAATCATCTTTACCGAGGAACCTCATTTTTGGTTCGTTAATAGCTTTGTAAATAAACAAACACTGGATGACCTTAAAGTCAACATTATTCGTATGCCATTGGTAAAATAAGTGGAAATTTAGGTGAAAAAGTGACGTCAAAACATTCCCAATGAACCACAAAATGTAGAAATCGTTATAAATTTCTGTAGATTTTGCCGAATCGTACTACAAATAATGTAGATCAAGATTTCGAAATTAAAGTGGATTTCCAATGAAATTTCTTCCGGTAAGTGGCTAAAAATGTTCCACAACATCTGACATATTTAAAGATTTTTATTAAGTAATTGTAGAATTTTTCTGCATATTTTTCTATACAATCTATGCCATTTTCTACGTAATATTCTAAAATGTTTCTGTACTGTTTTCCGATTTATCGAATGGAATTATTTTGTGTTATTTGTGGTGATATCTATATTTTGCTCTAAGCAATTTTCTATTGATTATACAGGTTTCTATGCGGAATTCTACGAATATTACAGTATTTTTATCTATATTTTTATCTATCTTTTCTAGAGTAATATCTATCTATATATCTTTCTTCTCCAGAATACATAGATTTTCTTGTGGAATTCTACGAATAATTCAAGATTATTATCTATATTTTTGTCTATGACTTCTAAAGTATTATCTATGTTTCATGCATAGATTTCTTTGTGGAATTTCACGAATTATTCCATTATATTGTTTTCTATTATTTTTAGTGTAATATTTAATTTCTTCATCTACAAATTTAGCAACAGAGAAAAATTTGAAGA
The DNA here is from genome assembly GCA_910594885.2 of Bibio marci. Lineage (NCBI taxonomy): Eukaryota > Metazoa > Arthropoda > Insecta > Diptera > Bibionidae > Bibio > Bibio marci. The sequence continues at coordinate 59,669,840 of OU343114.1, forward strand.
TGAAGACGTAGACATTGCCCTAGAATGTATGAAAAGCAATATGAAGAAAAATACTGAAAAATTCGTGTGTATCAGTATTTGCATTGTAGTGGCAATTTTGGAACTGTTGCAAGATTAAAAAATTGTTATAAAATTTATTCGAAACTCCACTTTTTTTGAACTATTCATTTTCTACAATCATGCCGATGTCTTTAACCTTATTAAGTCTGCTAATAATTTGCCGGGCAGACAGTCCAGACTGTCGAAGTATCTACTCGTAGGTCAATTCTGAAAATATAGAGCTTGGATATAAATCAATTCTTCATATCTTGTACCTTCTCGAGACGAAACATTTAATCAAAAGTTATCGTGATCAACTTAAGAAAGGAGTATGACATATTCTCACATTATTAAAGTTCCTTCTATGTCCAAGAAAACAGTCATCATAAATTCCTTAGCTCCTAGAGATTTTTCGGTTACGTTCTAAAGTACAGATCTAGCCTCTCCAGGTTTCATCTCAAGAACGAGGTTTCTGTTGATAGGTCTATAATGAATATAGAAAAAACCTAAAATAACGAAAAGTTACGAAAATATGGAATAATCTGAGGCTAATAAATATACATAAGTGTTATGTAATTAACGTATATTGAATTAATTATTATTTATAAAAATTGTATTATTATTATTATTATTATTATTTGTACCATGTGGTATTATGCCGTATTAGTATTATGCCGGTATCGGTTGCCCATTAAGCTAATTATTCTACTTTTGTTGGGACAAACATATTTAGAAAAAATGTACAATCACCTTCACTGTCGTCGGTGTCGGCATCATCTTCGTTTGACACCACTTGCAAATCACGAAATACATAAGTATCATTTTCATCAATATTATTTGTAATACAACTTATAGTTTCAATGGTATTCACTGAGTTTTCAAACAAATTTAACAAATTTAACATATAAAAAACAAGAATAACTATATTATCACTTTTATCACTATTTTAAAATTATTGGATAATTAACTAAACAACGTTTTTTTTTAATTCTTTGCACATTCATCACCAATATTGAAACTGACTGAACTGAAATATGAAAGAACATGTTGGTATCTATTAAATGGAAAGATTATATTATCATTTATTCTACAGAGTCTAAAGGTTTTTTCTACAAATATTTCTACAGATTATGTCCAATAAATATTCTTTATTCTTTTCTGTACACATAATGGAATCTTACTTACAATTTTTCGTATAGATTAAATGTCCTGAACATCTAAACGAATGTCTATAGAAATGATTATACAAATTTTTCTACAGATTTGTGGGATATAGTGTTAGGGATATTAACTACTAAACTAACTATTCCACTTTTATATATTTATTTGTAATTACAATATTTTTATAATATTATTTATATTTTATTTTTATTTTATTTTATTATATTTATTTAATTATTTTATTTATATTTAATTTTATATTTATTTATTTTTATTTTTATTTTAATAATTTAATTATATTTTATTTATTATAATTTTATATTTATATTTTACTTGTTAGTTGTTGCGTCCTGTCGGCGTGGCTGTTTGTAATCGTCTGTCTTGTCCACGTCTCGTTCAACCGTCAATTTAACCAGTCCTGTCAGTTAATGTCATTGTCGATGCGAACCGTTATCTGCTTGTGTTCCTTGCTGAACACAAACCTATGACGGGTTCACACCGACGTCGTCTTGACGTGTCGCCACAGTTTAATACTAATCAATTCTCTTAGTTTTTCCATGTAGATTAAACAGAATAATTTCCGTAAATTATTCGTATAGATAATTTTTCTTAATAGTTTAAACACATATCTGTAGAATAATAACAAAAAATCTGTAAATTTTAACATCATGGAGTATAACGTAGTATCGTAGATATCCGCAGGTCAAACAGAAAATATTGTCAAACATAAAATATAATTTTCAATTAACGAAATTACTCTTTTATAAATTGGGTAGTTTGTAAAGAAACATATCTATGTTTTTTTCTATCATAGAAAAATTCGTTCATAACTGAATAATTTTCGTTTCGATATCAACACTATTTGCTTAGAAAATCTACGATGTAGAAAAAATCCACATAACATCTAATGGAAATGTTAGACTTCAAAATCTAGACTCTGCATTATTATCTAGATTTGATTCATTGGGATATAGCTCTTATTTTATATCACCCTGACATATACCATATTTTACCAAATTATTAAGATAAAAAATATATTTATTTTTTATCCTATTCATTATAGTATTTTTTTTTTTTTTATTTTGTGTCTCATAAATTTTAATTTTTTTTGTATTATTTGTATTTTGTAAAAAGCAATACCAAAATAAAATGTAACGAAAAAAATCGTATAGACATAAATTCTTATTAGTTTTTATATAAATAAATTTTTATCCTAATTTTTCATGGTTCTTATTTTTAGCCTTAAATATATTCTTTATCCCAACAATAAATATATCTGTACTTATATACACTTTTCTTTCTTATTTCTTTTCATATTATCCATTTTTATTTTTTTGTTTTCGTTCTTCTACATGCAACAACAACAACAACGGATTTATTCCTCACATATACATTTTTTATATTATACGTTCATTACCTACAACATATAAATAGTACAGACAGTGAGGTTAACCTTGACGCTGGATTACGATTTCGTCCACCAAGTGGATTTACAGATTCACGTGAATTTAGTGAAACTGAATGTGATAGAGATAGAGCTTTGGATTTAGAAGTACAATGTGTAATGGAAAATAATGATCGTAATGAAGTGTTAGCCTCACTGTTACAAAGGTATGTTCATCTTTATTATTCTATTTAATAGATCGATTTTTTGTATTTTGTATTTTATGGGCGATGATGTATAAATAAATAATAATAAATTTATTAACTGAAATATAATTTTAATATTTTCAAATTTTGTTTAAATATTGTTTTTTCCTATATTTTTTCAACTTTTTTTTTTCTTTTTTCGTTAATAATGAAAAGATATCAAGAGAAAAAGGAAAAAGAACGTCTTGAATTTACAATTCATGTTTGAAAAAGAAATAATATATGTTGTATAAGGAAAATCATATTCATACTATAATATAATCTTATATATTGTAATATTTATAATGTCTATGTGTTTTATATAAAAAAAAAATAAATAAAATAATATTTAAAAAGAAAGAATGAGAAAAAAAAAAAAACTTACCTAAATTGTATTCTTAAAATTAGAAGAATAAGAAAAGAATTATTTATCTTACTTATATTTACTTATACTTTATTATTTTGTATATAAATATTATATAATAAATATATTTATGAATGAAATACTGAAGAAAATCACAGCAGGTTGCATGGCAACTTTCCCCATATAACACACATACACTAACAATAAGTATTTTTATTATTTTGTTATAAATGATGAATTTATTTTATTCTTATAATAAATGTATATTATGATAAAACTCGTATAGGATAAGAGAATATTTGAAAAATTGATATAAATTGTACTGAAAATTAAGATATAAATTTATCTATACTTTACTTTTTACTTTGAATATAGTATTTTATGGATTTTATTGATTGATTAAATATGTTTAAAAATTATTATTTATATTCAATATATAATTGAAAGAAGAATGTTGTATAGTTAGTTGTGGTAATTTATAAATAGGGGCGATAGGCACATGCAATCCGAGCAAAGGAATTCAAGCGTCTAGACATCTTATCCAGTAAAGATTTCTTGCAATGCTGAATGTTCAAATTGTTGCGATGATTGTTTTGTATTCCACTATCTTTGTTGTTAAAATGATCACATTTGAAGCGACCAAACCAATGTTCACAAGTTAAGCTATACTAGAACGTATTTACCATAAGCATATGCTATCAAACAATTGATAACTTCCCGCATTGCTGTTTTTGCTCAAATGAATGAACACTAGTAAAGGGTACTGGAAATGCTCATTATCTGGTATAAAACTAAACGATATTGTCAAAGCAATGAAAATTTAGAAATTACAAATTTATATAAAACATGCCATATCCATTCCGGAATAGTTATGGTAACCGCAAAAAGTTAATTTTATACATCATTTTGTTAATTTGCGTGATAATAGAAATAATAATTGAATAAATATATTTGTTTCTATTTATTGCTAATTTAATATTTAATATACTAACAATAAATAGGTAATTTATAATTTCTAAAATACAGATTGTTTTTATAAGAACAAATTTCAAAGAAATGACTTATTGAGGTGTTTTGCTTATAGTGGGGTTTTTTTCATAACACGGTAATTTGTTAACCGCGCGAGTTTAACGAAACTATGAATGTAGGTTAAAATTTAGATTCTATAAACAGTTTCTAAGAAAAATTTTGAAAACACGATACTCAGGTTAGTTATCAGTAAGTTTGTGCTAATGCCACTCAACGAAACAACAATAAGATCGATAGTTAGTAAACGCATGTATTGACATAATAAATGGAATATATCTTATGGGTACGCGACTCACAGTGGTAATGCGAGTAATGAAGAGGCTGATATGCTAGCACGATCTGGTATACGATCCACCTTCATCGGTCCTGAGCCTTGCATGTTATCGGTAGATGAGTTCGGCAGTGTATTGCTAACTGGATAGGTGCGGAATTTGGTCGGGTATGGAGACAATGTGGTAATTGTCGACACCCAAAAAAGTTAGGTTGTTGCCCCAATGGGGGAGCGGCTGCTGCATTAATGGGGCCACCCAGAAACAAATTAAAAATGGTTGTTGGGTTGCTTACGGAAAATTGCTCTCTAAGCTATCGCCTTCACAAAATTCGTTCCTTTCTCCTTGTCGGAAAAATCGGCATGGCACTATACTTATTTCAATGTCCCGCCTATGCAAAAACTAGGCATTGGGATATTTGGAAAATACGTAATGGACTCTTCCAAAATGACCGGATCATATATTATATAAGAAACATATATGGTTTCATCATCTGAAATCAGAAGCTTCGAGGATTAACTCACAGGCAGAGCACAGTGGACCTTCCTTGGTGTAAGTGCAGGAATTAATTCTCCATTTTTTTTTATAAAATCATCAATTATCATCAGTTATCTTGACCAATCAATTTCGTTATCTTGAAAACTGGCGAATTTGACTATTTCTCAATCAAGTTTTACGAATTTTTGTTTTTGCAGTTTCATAGTATAAAGTTATAAGAACAGTTACCAAGAAAATTCTGGAAAATTTGTCAGTTGTCTTTACTAGTTTCCTTGCCACCTGATGAATTTGACAATTTTTCAATCAAATTTCATTCAATTTTGCATGTAGATTCATAGTAGGATTTAAAAAACATCACCCAAGAAAATCCTGGAAAATCGATACTTAGGTCAGTTATGCTGACCAATTTTCTTGAAACTAGTGAATTTTGCCATTTCTCAATAAAATTTCATGAAGTACGGCGTTCAAGATAAGATAAATTTTGTATGAAAGTTGTAGAAAGAAAGGCAACGCAAGACGACGAAAGAAAGTAATAGTCAAAATTTATCTCTACACAATATTATTCGAGTTGATTTAGCAAAGTTAAATATTCGGAGACATCATGCAGATAATGTTAAAATTTGTTTTATCATGGAAAAACAGATTCTACTGGTATTCATGTACAAATCTTATGATCAAATTTCTTAAATTAATATTTGTATACAAGCTGCATGCTATCATTCTATGCATTCAGATGCAAAGTAAAATTGTTATTTAAAAAAATATGTATTAATTTTTTTCATTTTCGCCATAATTGCATTGTGTTCTTTCAAAAGTTGTTCATCTTGTTGAGCGTAGGATTACAAGGGACTAGCTCTTCTAAATAGATTTCTGGAAAATTAATATCCAAAGAACGGATTTCAGTTTCCTGGAACTTAACAATTTAGTAAATTCTCAACCGAGTACGATACAATTTTGCAAGAATATTAAAAGTGAGATTATATTAACAGTGCCTATCTTTGTTCTGGAACAATTGATACTCTGGCAACCCAGCGCAACGTGTTTCAATTAGACAAAGTATTTAAACTGCATTTTAGCTCGTCTTATTACTTATTGAGTTTTTTTGATTCGCTCATATGTATGTTCGTCTATTACTTTAGCGTCTGTGTGTCCAATTACATCTATATATATATATTTAAATATTAATAACTCAATTGCAGAGATATAATATAGATTTGGCTCTATACTATCAAATTACCTCTAGGACTATATATGCTATCTTTTTTTTTCTTATATTTACATCATTTTAATTGTAAGCAAATATTGTGTAATAGTTAAACATCGCAATGTTTTGTATGAGTTTAAATTTTATATTAAGTAAATTTAATAAGTATTTTGTGTTTTCTAAAAAAGTCAAAATAAATATTAAATTTTTCCATGAAATATTTATTCAGCGAATAATTGAAAGAAATATCTCTCACATCACAAATAATAAATAAATATTTTTTGTTTAATTACCATATTCAGATGGAAAATATGGAACATATCATTTTTATAATTTTATATAGTTAATTTGTTTATATTTGTCTAAAATATAAAAATATATGTAAAGCATTTTGAAAATCAATATGCAAATAATATACATAAATTTAAATTTACTGTTATTTATAATATAATTTATTCAAAAACCACTAAATTAAAACAAATAATTTTATATAAAATAAACAATTTTGATAACAACACAACACAACAAACAAATTGTAATTTTATAGAACTACAGACAGAGACTATTTGAATTATCGAATACATATTATATAAAAATACATAATAAAAACGATATAATTAATTGCGTAATTATTTAAATTAAATTTTTTATGGTGTTTATAACACATTTTAGAACTAATAATGGGTATTTTTTAATAAATTTGATTTTTAGTTATTATTAAATTTTTTAATTGTTTTTTTTTTCTATATATAAATATGTAAAAAACAAAAATATAAATTTAAAAATTATATTAGTTTAAAAATAAATGAGAATAATTTTAGTCGTTACTCTTAAGGACGAAATGTTAATAATTAGAAGATTGCTGACGAATAAAGTCGTGATAGGGCCAATTAATATCATAAACAAAGGATTTATATAGGCGAATATCCCATTTTCATTTAGGAAGAAAATATATGAGATATATTTGGAAATTCCAAATATAATTCAATCCGATTAATAAAATGTAAATAACTAACTAAAGCAATTTAAAAACAAAATACGCGTCGTCAGCGTCAAGTCACAGCGTACGAAAAGAAATGAGAATTAAACTTATCTGATATAGAGAATAATTGCATTTATATTTCTTTTAAAAGTTTTTCTTTACATGTTAAAGAATGTTTTTTAGAAAATATTCGTAAAATTTAAACTTTTCGTTTGTGATAATATACGGCGGCCGTTGATAAAAATATTAAAAATAATATAATTACAATAAATGAATATTGATAAAAAATAACAACTAATTCTTAAGAGTGACACTTTAAAATTATTCACAATTTGTACATATAAAATAATAATTTATTCCTATTAAATTGTATACAAATAAATATAATAATGTAAAATAATAAAATGGTATTTTTCTTATTGTTATAATGTAACAATTGTTGCATATAATAATATCCATCACATCATCACAATTCACATTCGAAAGTAATTGCCCAATGGTGCGAGTATAAATTCGACAAGTATCTACAAAAATATTATATGTATATTGAACTGCAACTGATCTGATTATACGTTAACAATTCAAATTCTCATGTGTTTGCACCGCAGGAGTTTTCAGCTACAAAAAAATACCTTTTATTTTTCTCTTGGTTACGTTGTGAAATAATTAATTATAATATAAAATATTTTTTATATTAATATTTAACAGGAATTTCGCAATGCTTCTTTCGGGACAAATTAAAATTTATATATTAGGACCTTGCATTAATAATGTCGATTTAGATAACAGTTGGCGTAACTGGCGTTGTGTGCATTTTTTTTGTCTGTCATTACTCTATAATTTTCAGTATATGTCATTTCGTTGAAGTGTAAACTACAAAGTTTTTTTTTGCTTCGAACATGTCGAATTACGTGCCTGAAAAAGTTGTTTTGCGGGGAAGTTTAATAACTTTCTTTTAATTTGAAGAAAACCGCTGCTGATAGTTATCGATTGTTGGTAGAAGCTTACGGTGAACATGCTCCAAATCAAAAAACTTGTGAACGGTGGTTTACACGCTTCAACTCCACAATCAAAACGCGATATTCATTGCCAGAAGGTAATGCTGTGCATTTGGTGGGATCAGAAAGGTGTGGTGTATAACGAGCTGTTAAAACCAAATGAAACGGTTACAGCTGATCGCTACCGACGACAACTGGGCGAATTGGCAAAGAAATTGAACGAAAAACGACCATTGATAGCTCGAAAACACCACAAAGTTTTATTTCGCGATGACAATGCCAGACCACATCGTGCAAACATCGTTAAGGAAAAAATAAAGAGGCTCGGTTAGGATAATCTTGATCACCCCCGTAGTCTGCAGACCTTGCTCCTTCTGATTACCATTTGTTCCGATCAATGCAGGTCAGCCTGACAGATGTACGCTTTCGAAATGCTGAAGAAGTGCGAAAATGGGTCGATGAATGGATTGGGACAAAAGATGAAGAGTTCTTCAAACGAAGAATCAACAAACTTCCCAAAAGATGGGAGGAAGTCATAGCTAACGATGGGCAATATATTGGTTGATGTACTCAATCATTTTGTTATACAAATAAATACCATTTTCAAGCCAAAAAATCGACATTATTAATGCAAGGTCCTAATATTATACAGAACGTTGCAATAACAAAACAGTAATTGGTGTAGTAATTTATTAAATTGTCTGTAATGAATGTTTGTTGGGCCGTATATATGTTCTATTTAGAGAGTGACATATGCCTTGATGATGATAATTTTGTATGATATATTGCCAGAATGTTCAAAAATTTCGAATCCACAAAATATATAAATAGGCTACTCTTACATAGAGTACTGAAATAATATCGTTTTTATGCATAAAATAGTTTAAGATGGTTTCTAATACCTCATTCTTAAATGAATCTATAATGATGCAGCTCCAAAACTGAGAGTAACATAAGTTCATACTAATTTTAATAATTGTTTATATATAATAGAAATTTAATGTACGTGAGGATGGGTTTATCTACGCAACAACTAATACATTTTCCTGAATCGAATATAACTTATATTCATCTCTGTTCATTCTGCTTTCCGCAACGAGGTTTTGTATACATTCACATACCAATGTATCTACTTTGTTTGAGCATTTTTTATAGTAACAATAATGTGCACAACATTAATTACTTTCAAAGCCTCGCGTAATTACTTTCACCAATTGCCGATTTATAGCTGGGTATAATTAGCAAAGTTTTCTGCTGGGTGACCATTTGTTCGTTTATGGAATAAAAAGAAAAACTGATATCTTTGAAAATATGATGTTGGACGCTACTCAAAGATTAACAATGCTTGCACACACATAACTATCGGCTAATCACTCATATAAAAATAATAGTATTTTGAAAACATCTATCTTTCGTTAGTTACAGTACAATTGGTAAATTATTATATACGCCAATGAAGAGTAATTTACCAACTTGACTGTAATGAAAGGTTTATTAGATGGCATAAAGCTCCACTTGGAGCAATATATGACTTAAACAAAAAAAAGAAAAAAATATTAGCAAATGTATCAGTTGTACTATTTTTTGTTATAGGACAACAACATGTAACGATAAACAGGAACAGAATAGTATCCAATATGCAGTTCCTTGTAGAACTCATTATTTCTTACAAATCTGAATAGATCTTTCCTTGAATTGTTGTGAAATATTTCACTTATATACGATTGAAGAATTTCCGTGTATTATAAGGGTAGCATAGTATTCTATTTGGAAATCAAACAGGCCCTGCAAAGTCTAACAAATGCTTGTACGACATCTGAGAAGACCGTACAGCAAAAATTCTAGAAAAATGCTAGACACACAGAGGAGGTAACCAACTAAAATTGTAGTTATAACCAATTTGAGAAAAAATTCTAGTAGTTTGTAGTGTATTGATTTAGTTAGCCTAACTACAATAAAATGTCTGTAGTTGGTGTGAAACTAATTAGTTTCTCTCAAATATAGGAAAGTCGAACTGGAACTCCGTGTCGAATGTCAAAATTAAATGCCAAAATAAATAAACAAATAAAAAAAATAGGTTATATTTATCAAATAATAACAATAACAAAGAATTGAAACTCTATATTGACAAGTATAAAATAATAAATAATAATAATAATAATAATAATATAAATAAAGTTGATTTAAATTGAATGACAAAAGTTTGTAAGTATTTAATTTAATTTACAATAATTAAAAATGAAAATCATAATCGATTTATTTTTTGGAATTTGTAAACTGTGAAATTAAACCATAATTTTATATTATTATTATTAAAAATATTTAACTAAATGTTTAATTGTAAATAAAATGAACCATCGGATTTATAAATTACAATAAATATATTAAATATTAAAAAAAATCATATGTAAACAAACTAAACTATTTGTAATTTTCTCACTCTCGTGCAATAATAAGTGTCAAAATAATAGTAAACTAATGGTTTGCCAGTGTGTCACCAGTTTAGTTACTGAATTAGTTTGTGAGCAAACTAATTAGTTAAATCTTCTGTGTGTCTAGCATATTACTCTATTATTCATGCGATGATTATTGGATGTGTGTGTTAATTCGTCTATATAGTTGAATGGTTTTTACAAAATTCAAACTGATGATTTGGAATTAAGTTTCTTCTTGGAATAATAGATATAGTTTCAAGTACTTTTGTGACGTAATTTTTCTACTTGTTTTTGAAAACATTACCTATTGTGGTGTATTTCCCGGCTACGAAATCTAATGATTTCAGTTATATTTCACATTGTATAAGCACATATTATAAGATGTGTGAGTCTTACTGTTATATTTTGTGGCCCTCTAGTTTGTTATACCACTTTCATTATGCATTTCGTTATTTATACACTATACTCCTTTATTTCTTTAAGTTTACCTGAAAGGTAAAGTATTTTTTCAAGCAATTTATTGTATTTCATTTAAAAATTTGTTTATTTCATATTCCGATATTATTATTTAATATGAAGAAAACATTTATATCTTTAATCTTCCAAATATTTGTTAATCTGTAAATTAACAATGAGCCTCTATTTAAACATTTGAAATTCATATTTTCTACGAATTATTATTTGAAATTATAACAAAACTATGACATTAATTTCGCACATTTGCGCTAATTTTGTAAACTTGTAAGTTAGACACCGAATAAAATCATATTGTAAAAATTATTTCAAAGGTTAATTTTCTGTAAAGGCTGCAAATTAACGTTATTTCCTGACGACGTTTCCCGTCAAAACGTTTTCAATTTAGAATTATCATTTCCCACAATATATATAAAAAAAAATGTCATCGAAAAATTTCCTACACACACACGCGACCAATTAATAACGTCGTTACGACACTGTTTCTATAATAAGATAATTGCGTAAATATGGTTAAAACCTAATTGAATTCTTAATGTTTGTACTTTATAGTATTTTTTTAAAAACCTTTTTCTTGATTAACAATCTTTTTTATATTCTGGTCTATCTATATATGCGGTTGTGTGAATATCTATATAACATTCAATTTATATTATTATTGTTATATTACCATAGGACTATATTATAGGACAACGACAACCCAAAATATATCAATGAGCAGATAGAAAAGGAATAAATATATAATTTAAGTTATATTGGTTAGTATACGTAGTATAATGTGATATAATACATACAAACATACCATTATCATACAAATATAACTTATACGAAAAGTATACGTATATTTATATATAGATTCCAATCAATTTCCGGGGAAACTTTTTTTATTCACAATTACCAGTTAATCAAATAGAGTGCCAAAGCAAGTAGAAAAGTTTTTTTTTTTGTTCATCTGACTAAAGAAAATATTTTATTACTTCTTGCTTTTTTATTTAACTTTCTTGTTATTTTTCTTTGATATTATTCTTGTGTCGAAGATGCTAATATACAATTATTGTGTGTATATATATGTGTTACTGGTATAGTAATATATATATATATATTTGTAAAGGAAGTTCAAATTTGAGATAACTTAATAATTTTTTAATAAAACACATAATTTCATTTCATTTCATAATTTCGCATATCTTTATTGAATATTAAACATGTTGCGGTTACTAATGGAAAAGATTAGTGATCGCATCAATTGCAACTCTACAAGCCTTCAATTTTTTAGGAAAATTCTGGATAAATTGAATAATTTAAGCAATTATGTTTTCTGTCCTATATAGAATGGTTTGACAATGTTCCGTATAAATTTTGCTCTTCAAAAACCACATTAATCCTTTGACGAGTCAGACTCATCATCGATATGTATAGTCAAAGTTACAGATGACTAGGCTGACTGGTCATCAGCGTTACTCATTTTTATACGCCGGAGTAAATTTATACGCTTCGAAAATTATTGTATGTATACCTGTGCTATCGGGATTATGCCATATCGTTTAGCAATTGCTGAGCAATTATATATTCCATATGATAAAAAAAGATCAAATAAATCGGGACCCAATGGGTTAAAAGTATTCAAATGGTTTTACTAAATTTCTGGTTTAAAAGATCGATTGTTTCCGTTGCTGCATCACATGTTACACCGTCCTGTTAAAACTACATATTCTGAACATTAATATCATTTGATATGCTCCAATTCATCCAATAAAAAGTTATTAATCATCGTTCTATATCGAGCCCCATTCACAGTAACAAATTTTCGAACTTCATGTTCAAATAAGTATGAACCAATCATTCTACATCAAAGCTTTACTTTTTGTGGATGTATTGATTATTGTAATATATATATATGATTTTCTCCACCCCAGTCCCCACCACATACGACAATTTAGTTTGTTTACATATCCACCAATTTTGAAATGAACGTCATCACTAAAGATAATTTGGTTAAAAATAACCTCACTCGCAAGAACCCATTTTTAACAATCAAGACGCTTTGTTCAATCTCCATATTGTGTTTCTCCATATTAACTAACGGCTTTGGTTTCACTTGACAGCAGTAACAAAAAAGTCAATTATCAATACAAAAAAAAAAAATTTCAAAAGTTCACTCATATTTGAACACTCTTTACATGAATAATTGTATATCAATGAACTGTTTCATCAAAGAACCAATAACTTTAAGACTTCGAAATAGAAAGAAAAAAATTAAGTATTTCAATTTTATGATTTTTTTTTCTCTCTATCAAATTAGATAATCTTTATAATCTTTACGATAATATTATAGAATAGGTGGAGTAAAGTATATTCGCAACATTCAGCTAATTATTAGTTTATGTTTTTCTTTCTATAATAATTAATTACAATTATCTTTTTCATTTTAAGTTGTTTATAATATTATATTTAGTTTAAATTAGTCGTATGTAATGTAATAATACAAAATCCACACAAGACAGCGTACATTTGCTATTCACTCAGCGAATATACTTTTTCTATTACAAGTTTTCATTTTCCTGAAGCTGTTTTTATATATACAAAAGTATATTTATATAGAAACTTATAACTATTTAACTTAACTTTTAGCAAACAAATATTTAAAATAATTTAACATTTCTTCCACATTCTTAGCAATTACATTTTATATTTATTTAAGAACCATTAAATTCTATAATGTCTGGAGATATATACCATAATTTTATCACTAAATGCATTTTGTTAATTTTAGTGATCTAAAAAAAGATGTTCCATCGATAGCAAATTTCATGAATTAATTGTTATGAATATAACGAACCAAATATATCAAACCTGGGTAATCAATTCTGCTTTTTAATAGTTCAATAAATTCGTTGAAAAGGATAATTATAAAATAATCGTTATGTCAATGAAGGGTTAAACTGTTTAACAAATGAGGCCTATTATTTACCATTTGAAGGTAGTCGAAAAGAATCATTCGAAGGAACAATTTCTTTGAATCGATTTAATTCTTGCAAATATGTATAACACAATAACCAAACCTGACTTTCGTATTCATAGACCTTACAAGAGATTTACTATGTGAAGACTTTACAATTGGACGTTAATTCGAGAAAGCATAATTTGGTTCAACCTAATTAAGTAGAATATAATTAAAAGTACCCTCAAAATTTTTGTACGTAAATTGTCATATTGAATAATATCGATAATGGAAGCTGGAACTCAAGTGTTTCCAAATATGGTATATGAAACTATAAATGTTGCTTTGCAAAATAATTATAATATTATATATTATATATTGCTATATGCTGTGAAAGTAAAATTCTAAACTTTTGATTATTTCAGTTATGGTAGTACATTCTGAGTAAAAAATTTCTGTATAATATCGAAATAAAATAATTATGAAAGTTCATTTTAAATAGATAACACACAAAATTATATTTTTCTACAGTGATTCGAAGAAATTCTGTAAGTCCAAACTAAATCCTGGAAAAAATATAGATAACTGAAATATTTTTTATGAAAAGTAGCAAACATAAGGTGTAGCCAAAATAAAACGCATCTTCTAAATTAATGCGTTACAATGTTAGTGAATTTTATGTAACATACAATATTTTTAGTAGTTATTCGTCCTCTATTACGTTCTGTTTGCCCAAAACGTAACACCACATCAATTACAGATATATAAGGAACGAACACAACTAGAAGATAAAGGACAATCATATGGTAGAATATTGCCTTTAGGTTTCAAAGTTTTTTCGTTATTTTCCGAATTTGAACTAATTTGGAAGAGGCACGATGCACGATCACGATCATTATGGCAACCGGGATCTATTTGATTCGATATAAATTTATAAATATATTTGATATGCCACTATAATATAATTCCACAATTGTTTGGATCAAGGAGTAGATAGAATATTCCAACCCCTACATACTTAACCTATTTAGTGTTTTTGTTAAATTTGTAATAAAAAAATAAAACTAAGTTTTGAGGATATTTCGGTTTTTTTTTTTAAGCAATCCATGAATCCAGCCATTTTTTCATATCTTCGTATGAATTGAACCGCTGTGCAGAAAGGACTGACTGTGCTTAACCGGTTGTGCAACGTGTGGTCTAGCATTATCATGCTGCAGAATCACACGGTCATGTGTGTTGGCTTATTCTGGTCGTTTTTGATCAAAATCATTATTTTTAAACCGTTTTGTTTTGTGATTGAGGAATGTTCATAAATTTGTAACAAAAAGCGATAAGTTTCTGCTGCTGTTTTCTTCTGAATAAAATTACTTAACATAACTTACCGCAAATGCTGTTTTGTTTCTACAAAATTTTCCATATTTTATCAACTAAAAAAAATACTTCTTTACACTTCAACTGAATGTCATATACTGAATATGAAAGGTGGATTCAACTGCGTACAAGCAATACTACTTACGACACCTATCAGATTATCCCAAGGACTTAGTTATAGACCCAATATAACATTGTTTTTGTTTAAAATACGCCAACTAAATATCAATTTAGTTGTTGTAGTCAGTTGATTGATATTTTTAGCCTTTAGTTTGGTGAGCTTCAGTGGTACACATAACTAAATTTTGACACAGAGAGGGTTAAGCTAAATTTATAATAGTATGGTAAATGAAATTCCACGCGTTGGTAAGTTCGTGATACAATTAAAGCTTTATCTAAATTATGTGAAATCATGAAATTAAATCGTTTAACACTTGTCTTTCTTTAAGCAATATGCAGGAGCAAAGCATTTTGAAAATCTATGTAAACCATAATATAAATTAGTAATGTATATATATCAAACGGAACTCATTAGAAAATGATATATTATATTATCAGGCCAAACGGCGTTATAAGCGCTCGTTAACAACCGAGACGGTTTCGAGATGTGAAAATTACATTTCATATCCGCACATACAACAACGTAATTCATAAGCGAGTCTTCCGCAGGTAGAAAAAAGTTGAATTAATTTTAAATTTTTACACCACACACAACGTCAATTTGTTGTTGGTATAATAACAAATTTACCTAAATACATATACAAAAGGGAAAAGACTTATATGAAAAGATGTCGCATCTGTGGGGATACATTTTTGGTCACTATGCCTTTTAGCCCTCGTTTGTAAACGAACATTCGACAAAAAAAAAGGATTATTACATGAGTGAAGTCTTTATCTTTGTAATTTTGATAGTGTTTCACATGAAAAGTTCTATTTTATATGTAATGTCATCTAATATATCGTGATATTTTAATATTGCTTCTTTACATTACTATATAGTTATAAAAATTCAATGGTAATGGTAATAGTAAAAGTCCTAAAATAATAGAAATCTGATTTTCTATTATTTTCTCAACTCACATAACCATATATTGCCAACTCAATCCAGCAATAGAGTCTTTTTTTGATATAACAACAAATCCTCTTATCATATTTGTAATAATATACCCAATACATATAGCCGCCGGTAATAAACTCAGACAGATGACAAATTCACATTAATGTATAAATAATACTAATAAATATCATACATATGATGTTATTCTTATTTAATATAATATATTAATATAGGGTAAACTATACAATGACAGAAGATACCTTTAAGTAAATTTCAATTTTCTTGTACAGAAAACAATGAATGAATATTTGATTGTAAATTATTATTTTTTTGAAATTAGTTACCTTTTTTTAAAGGAATTATCTACCTTTTTGTGAAGTGGACGTGTTGCATTTGTCCAGTTTTGAAACGAAGAGAGGCGATGGTCGGACGGTTTGGACCATTTGGAGAAATAATAATCTTTACACAGAAAGAAATGTCTACCCTATATATGGTCTATACTATATTTGATAATATATTCTAACTTAAAGTTCACCAAACCGCAAAATAATTGATTTTATAATTAATGTATTTACACTCAAAATTAGTGGCGCAGTAAGTAAAGTTAAATATTAATAATATGAGTTGTTCGAGCATAAAATCAATAACAAGTTACTGTTGAGCTAGTGTGTCATGACCATCTAATATTATCGTCTTCCAATTTTTGTTTGTGGTTTCCCACGTATTTGTTGTTGATAACGATTCTCTTAAGATTAAAGAGTACAAGCAATAAGCATGAGGTAATAAGTGCTCAATCTGTTACAAGAACTACTTTTAATTTAGATAATAATATTAAACCAAAGTAAGAAAATGCTGTTGTAAAAAGACGTCACAAGTACTTTGTACTCATCAATTCAGTCAGTGCACTCAAAAAAAGTATTACTGCACTGAGGACAAAATCATTTTTGTAGGCATTTACCACGTTAGTTTTGTTCTAGGTGTCAAATATTTGTTACTATAGAATAATAAAACTTAGTTTAATATTTAGCAAATTAGATCATTAGATTGGACAAAATTTAAAGTTTTAATTTAAACTAAATTAAAATGTTTAAAATTAATTAGTTTATAAGAGCTAAGGTATGCAAAAGTATACTGCATGCAAATTTAACATAAATATATTCGTGTTGCTGACCCCTTAACGATAAAATCTTATATACTACAATATTCAATTTTGTAAATTTGTATCTATTACGTTATTTGCTAATGATTTTACAAATAATAATTTTATTCTTTTGATCATGAAACTATAAAATCTTCAAAAATTTACACCTGGAGCAAACTAAAAGTGTGTTTCACTCAACAAAATTAATTTGTTGGATTATGTATAATTTGTTAGTATATGCAATAGAATTTATTAGCTCTGGAAATATGTTTTTTCAGTCAACAAAATAGAAACAATCGATCTTGTAAATTTATCTTCTTTCAATGTTCACTCGACAAAGTATGTGGTGGTTCTATTAATTTCATTTTCTTCACATGACAAAATAAGTTTTCTGATTTATGGTAGCCAGCAGGGCAAACATTTTAACAACTTGGCAAAACTGTATTGCTCCTAAAGCAATGTTTTTGTTTACGCAACAGATTATTAAAGATACATTTGACTGCAGCATTAAGTGTATTATACGAAAGTACATAAATATAGTTGTTCTAATAACAAAATAATTAAAAAAATAACACTAATTTTACAATTTTTACAAATTACAAAATGTTTGTTAGAAATGTCGTCGAAAATATTTTTTACAAAATCTATTTTGTCGAATAATTAAAATAGAACTTATACTGCTTAAAGATTTGTCTTCTGCACATAGGAATTTGTCAGTAGAGCACCTTTAATTTTTTCACTGTATGTATTGGTACAATCACAAATATTAGGTATAAGCATACTAATTCATGTAATTAATGACGTTCGCCTATATTTTTGGCAAAAGTGAGTGTTTATTTGAAAAATAATAGTCTATAATAAACTTTCTGCAAATATGATGTTTTTTTCTCCAACTGTTCCATTGTTGGATAGAATATGATACGCCCAAGATAAAATATATTCACTGATATATAAAAAGCTGATGAATAGTGCCAAAAAAATTGAATAAGCGTCAATGAGGTACTCTTTCAGGTATACTAAAATAGGCAAATGATGATCCCTGTTGATGACTTCCGCCAATTGCAATTGCATAACTAATATAATTTCATTCAAAACTTGTATTTTCAAATAGATAATAAACAATGACTTTATTGTAAATTTTTAATTTCCTTCTGATTACTATTTAATATTAAAATTTAGTGTTATCAATATAATGATGTTGTGCGTAATACACAAAATCATATGAATGACATTTTCTTTCCATTTTTTTCCCCATTTAAAACCAACATTATTTTATTTAATTTATAACAGCGATAAACATAAAATTATTTAAATTCTTTATTATTGAATTGAAAATTATATAAAAACGATCGAGAAATGGAAAATGTTTATTTTGTTATTTTTTTGTTTTTAATTTAATTAATTGAAATTTTATTATTTTTATGAACAATGCATAAATAAATGTACACAAGAGAAGATAAACATTTTATTATCTATTTTAATTTTTTTTTTTACTATCTTCAAATATTTACGTATAAAATAAATCAAATATTTAACAAACACATTCATTATATATACGATACACACAGGCCCGTATCAAGGATAAGTGTCGCTATACACGCATTTAAAATAATGCCCTCGCCTCGCCGCTGACCAAATTTAGGACATTTTCATATTTAAGGTTAATTATTGGATTTGAGCAAGCGATACCTTCTTTAAACGAAAATTAAAAGTTAAAGACATTCCCACGGAAGCTTCACAAGGATAATTTTTGGATGTAAAAAAGCATACAAAACCTCAAATGAAATAGAATTAAAAGTGAATCGAATATCAAAGACATTTGAAGAACCTTATAAGGATAGTTTAGTCATCGTGTAACGCATTAATATGAACGGGCATTGAGTACAATTGATGTTTCAAGGTTGAAAAAAGAGTTCAAGTATATTTTTATAGGACAACTTTCGTATTTAGTCGTACTGTAAGACATATGAAAGATTATTAAATAGAGAATGGAGTGGAATGGATGGTTCAAGGATAAAGAACACTACGGAAATTACAGGTATACAGTTTTTACATCTAGTAATACTGCAATTCATTTGAAATATAATTAAACACATAATTGTACACCAATGCTGTCAGGCAACAATATGATTTAAAGTAATTAATAAGAATAATTTTCACGTTTACTCATGCTGAACGACTTAGTGGATTTGCCTAAAATAAAAATTATTTATTAATAAATGTTTTCGTATTCAAATTCTAATGCAATATACCAAATTTGGTTGATGGAGAAACAGTCAATAATTACAATTTCTCAGGGTTGGTAAGAAAGAAGATTCTCTACGACAATTAATGTTTCAGAAATTGGCAACAAACCACAGAATTTGATTTTACACTAACAATTAAACATGAACTTTTTTTCATTGTATTATCATAATTACCCGAGTAAGTTGCTCTGCATAATGTATCCAATATATGTTGTTTCCATTTCCATCACAAATATAGAGTAGTTCATTGTTCGTAATTTTTACAGTTCATAAAGTTTTGAGTCAATTTACTTTCTCCTTTTTATATAAAGTTGCCACATAGAGCCTGACTATACACTACAGCTGTAAAGAATAGTATTCAATCAAAGTATATATTTACTGAAATTGATTGTACAATAATATATTATAAAAGTTTTATGTAGTTATATTTAAACTTATAATGGATTCAATATGCCATAGTAATATTGGAAATATAAAAATAAATCGTATGTAATTTTGATTGTGACAGCAACTGTGCTTTGTCGGTCACATCTCAGAACCCTATTCACTTGAAATGAATTTTGTGAACATAAATATATTGTTAGAAATGTTTTCTCGATGTTGATAATATTGTTTGGGTATAATTAAAATAGTTGAAAATACAGAATCAAGCATTTATGTTAAAATGATTGAGGATAGGAGACGTACTCTATAAAATATTTTTGACAATGTCATAGAACTTGTTTTTTTTTATTTGCACTATCCTCGAAGTTAGTCGATTGAGCTAATATATATAGATCATAATTGAAACGTTGACTTCAACATCTACGACAAACAAAAGTGATTGGAGTAAAATAAAATTTGTTGTTGTTATTGTGAAACAAGAGAATAATAGGAGATAAGACTATCCCACTCTCACTCCAGATCATAATCGAATTTCTTAATAAATGCTTAAGTTAATGATTCTA
Organism: Bibio marci; assembly: GCA_910594885.2. Taxonomy (NCBI): domain Eukaryota; kingdom Metazoa; phylum Arthropoda; class Insecta; order Diptera; family Bibionidae; genus Bibio; species Bibio marci. Next base: position 59,690,625 of record OU343114.1, read on the forward strand.
GTAAAAATTCAATTTTATGTTTACATAGGAAAAATTTGCTGATTGGATGCAATCATTAGAAATTTATGTAACTCTTCGAGAGAGCAAACAGCTTCAATAATACTATGTTATCTAGTGCTTTTTTCAGTCAAAGTCTTTTCTTTTCACCAGGTCTTACACTAAACTTCGGATATTACAGTTCTGATACATGTACCCCTTGCTTTGTACTATTTTCTTATGGATTACAATCCGATTCATTTGTTCAGATATTATGTTATATTTTAAATGCATCTTGGGCTTTGAATATTCTAGGTAGCAGAATTCAATTATGTTCTTTCATCGATTTTGAATGAATCAGCAGAAAACCTTGTTTCCCAAATGTATATAAAGCAACTTAACCGGACGGTATTTTTGTGGAGTTTTTCTTATAATCAAATCGTTTTTTTCCCATCCTTAAAATGAAATATTGTATTACGTTCGTGTATTTCATTGCGGCTTGCATTATTTATTTTTACCACTTCGTGGACTTACGTTTGGCGAAACGAGACCGTAATGCGAGCCGAGTCAATATAAACATCTATACCACTTAATTGTTGCTGTTGATGAAAAATGGATGGCAAACGATAATGCAGGACATAGGTTATGCACAAAAATATGAATTGCGTTATACTTTTTACACATAAACGACTGCCAACAAAATATATATACAAATTACAAATTAATTCAATTGAATATAAAAAGACCACATAAAATAGTGGTGTTTGTATAAAAATATGAGTCAGATCCTTCCCATATAATATTAATTGACATTTATTAACAAAATATATTTTATCCATTTATATTGAATTGAAATTTTCATCATGAACAACAAATAAACAGAATTATATATATTATTTATTATTAAGTACGATGAAGTGAAATGAAATTTATATTAGTATATTATGATATGTATTATGTATTATTATGATGATTGCCTTTGGCACAATAACAACAACGGCAAAATATTGTAGAACAAAAAATCGACGAGGAAAACTTTTTGTTATGTGAGAAAAAGATCATAAAGTTAAATTGAGTTTGAAAGCATAACTCTATAAATCAACAAAATACACATACATCAAATATAAAATAAAAACAGAAAAAATATATATTACCTTATTTATATTATAATATAGCTATATTCACATAGCCGTTCATAAAATAGTATAGAATTCCATTTTATATTACGATAATATAGCAAAAGCTCATGCGGTTTGTTAATGTTATTATGGAAAAAAAAACTTTTTGTACATAGAATTATTTTATTCCATTTATGAATATATGATCTATGATAAGAATTAAAGGTTTTTCTATAGGATTTTACCACTTTTTTTATATATATTATTACAGCGTGGCCCGGTTTGAATTGTTAATACTTTACGGGGTGATGTTTAAAAGAAGAATCCTATTTTCATAAGCAGAGCATTAGTCCAATGTGGAAATATTAACGTAAATCTCAGAAATCTTCTTTATTATGATTCAATGCTAGCACTGTATGTGTACCAAAATGTGAACACATATGGCACGCATATTCCATGTATAACACATTGAAGACGGATAACGTGAATTCACGTTTTTTATTTATCAACCGTTGCAGACGGTTTACATTAATTCATGTTATTTAGAATTTCAAGCAATATCGTATAATTAATACCTGCAATTATAAGTCAATAAAACATTACAACATGTGATGAAGGTGTGTGCATTATATAATTGAATGTATTAATAAATGTTGCACTGTGTTGTCGAAATTATCAGGTTTTATTTATATAATTTCAACAAAATATCCGGGAATTCAGGCTTTATGCTTTACATCACATTCTGTGGAAATCAGAACCAATATCAAAAACATTTATCTATTTAACAGACAAAAGCACTACAAGTACAAATATCGAGTTCTAAAATGAGGGAAAATGGAATTCACTTGAACTTGGCAACTATCGATAAAATTTCCAGTATAAAATGTAACAAATGCCACCCATAAAACAATGTTGTCGAGGGCAATAGACGTAATATTAAATACTATATAGTTTTAATAATAATTAGGAACTCAGCTAACTTAGGGATTGTTGAAAGTTTAGCAATCGGAAAGAAGTTATTTATATATAGACACCTCATACCCTTTGTCTCAACCTTAAAAAATGTAATAATTATAAATTTCTCCTGGATTTTGCAAAATATGGTATATTGAAATATTAAAAATTATATCGAGTTCATACAACCACCAAGTTTAAATAGTTCAAATTATTTGCAATTTTTGCAAAATTCACAGCTGGTTTAGAAACGATTATTCCGTTCCCATTTTACAAAGTATAACACATTTTTATCAGCAAAACAAAATATGGGCGGTTAAATGAAAAATACCCAGTCTTAGATTTCTACGTGAGGGATTGATGAAATCTCAATTTTGTATTAATTAAATAAAAACAATAACATTTGCAGCACAACAAATTAGAGCTAAATTTCAAATAATTGGTATCACAAAAGCTATTCAGAAACTATTTAATTTTTAAATTATTGTAATTTTATTTAAATTAAACCGAAAATGTATACTAAAATAAATTTTAATTCTGATTTTCAGATCCATCAACGAATTAACTATAAGGAAATCTGTTAATTAAGATACTATACACAAACATATATAACTTAATCAATTTCCTTTGTAATAAGAGCCCTAAATAGGTAAAATATTTTATAAGTGAGTGCGAGTACCATCCTGAATGAAATATTTTAACATTTTGAAGCTCATCGGTGGGTGTTAAAGATAAATACGCACGTACAATTATTCACTCAAAATGTGACTCACCCTATGATGTATCAATGCACCACAAACTGGAATACACTGTATATGTTGGTACCTTATACCAAAAATAATAAATATAAGTAAACATTTGTATTACACAAAACTTTATGAAGAAATTGTAATACATGGCACAAGTACACCCATTCCTAAAATGTATATATTTTAAAGCAGACTGTTGCATTATGAGAGAATAGTGGAATTTTACTCTAACCGCGATTCTAAGCACTGCACTTATTGTTAGGCATTTTTAAACAATTATTATATAACGCTATTATTTATTTTTTCATATTCATTTATGGGGTTAACAGTTCCTAAGAAAATTCTGGATTGATACCCAGGTCAGTTATGTTGACTAGTGAACTAGACATTGACTATATGAATTTGGCTATTTCTCAATCAAATTTCACGCAATTTTGGATGTAGAGTATAGCATTTTAAGTACAGTTATTAAGTTTTGTTATTATGGAAAATCGATACTCAGGTCAGTTTCCTGCAAACCTGGTGCATCTCACCATTACTCAAATTTTCCAGGTGGTCAAATTCACTATGTTGCAGGAAATTGGTTAGAAAAGCTGACTCGGGTAATTGATTCCCAAGAAGTTTTTAGGAGCTATTTTTAGAATCCTTCATACAAAATTTCGTGAAATTTCATTGGGAAATGGCCAGATTCTCCAGGTTCTAGGAAACTAGTCCAGATAACTATCCTGAATCTAATAGTATTTTATTTAGATCAATTGAAATTTTTGGATTGTCTGAGTAATATGTCTAACATATATCCGCGGTAATGTATTCATAATTTATTTCACCAATTATCCAAGACAGTATGGTTCAAAATTTGTATATTTCGCTTATCTAGATATAATCCCCACTCTTTTTAATTTATTTTCATAATTTTTAAAACAACTAGCAGAAACTCAAATCTATAGGTATTTTGTAAGACTTTTTATGGATTTCATCCGCCGTTTTTTATTCTTGCACAATCGTTGAATTTTTGCCATCGTTCAGCATCTTCATTCCGAGCTCATAGAACTTCTAGTCTATCGGTAAAAAGACTAAATCAAACCGCGATTTGACATCATCGTCATAAGAAAATTTATTCTGCTACGAATAAATGCACGATCCAAAGATATTTTTGTCTATTTCCGTGAATCTGCTCTAAAAAAATATGAATATAAATCCTATGGATATTCTGTGGAATAATAGCAACGAGAAATAATTTTAAGGAGAATCCATAGAAATTATCCTCGGGAATATGCGAATTATACAAGGACATCTTTTATAAAAATCCATGGACAGGGTTGTATAGATATTTCTTCGGATTGAAACTATACGGAATACTATATATAATGTGGAAATTTTGCGGACAAACTATAAGGACAGTGTTACTAGGGTGTTCTTATAATTCCACTTTAAACCTACATAAAAAATTTTAATCGAAATTAATTGACAAATGGTGATATTCACTAAGTTCCAGAAAACTGTAAAGGATAACTGACCTGGATATCAGTTTCCCAGCATTTTAAGAACTGTTCATAGAATCTAAATTTTCATCATCATCATCAAGTGCCACCGGGAAGAATATCAAGATAAGTGAACTGTTTCAAATAGTTAATTTTGTCTCATGTAAAAGTAAAACTACTATGTATAAATTTTGGTAAAAATTGTGGAACAAATCACTAAAAAGTGTCTGAAACTTTCATTATAAACCAAAAAATATAAATTTTCATACGAATTAAAAAAAAAAAGGCTTTCTAGCTTATAGAAGATTTTTGTTCATAGAGGGATTTGCTTTTAGTAATCGACTGTATTACTATTATTATTATTTATTTCCGCATTATATATATTTTATATTTGTGAATTAAATATTAAAAATTGTATTTGTTGTATTAGTTCAATAGACACAACCAGAACCCCACAAAAGCATAGCGTATAGAAACAAAACTATAAAGTGATGTATGCATCGAACATATGAAAAATATGACTTTGTAGAATTGTACCAATATATTTATTATATGTACGCGAATTTCGTGGTTGCATCAAATATTGGATCTAAAAATCATGTAACATGTATTTTTATGTATATGTTTATTATCAACAATGCATAAAATAAATGAAAAAATTATGTGATTTTATTAGTTATTTTATATATTTTCTTCTTCTTTTTTTTCTAAAACCATAAAATTTTATTAAAATTACATATTAATATAATATATAATATTATAAGGATTCCAGAGGATGCAAATAACAAAAATATGTGTTATAATACAATACATTATATACATTTTCATATATCGAATATGTCAATACCCAAAGTCCCAAATGTAATAAGCAAAAATACAAAACAGATATATGAAACCACGAAGCGCTGCAAAAAGTATAAAAGAAATGATGAGATGAAATATATACTCTAAAAAGTTCATGTGTAAACAAACATATAAAGATATAATATGAAAATGTTTAAACATAAAAACAAAGAATTTTTTTTTACATAAATACACATATAGATGATGATGGGGTAGATAAAAGGAGCATATGAGGTTTTACTCCTATGAAGATATAGTTCACCATTGCCATGAGATCAAATCATAAATGTTTATCTGCGTGTCCGTTTAAAATGCTCATAATGAATTCCGGAACTTGTCTAGAAACTGTTCTTATAATCATAACGATTTTGTAGTATTTGCATATAGGAACTATTATTATGTTATCCCATTATAGACCTACACACAATTTTTCCATCAAAATTAGACGTAAATTGACAAAAATTATTACGTTTCTAGAAAAGTGATAAAAAAAAGTATACTCTATATGAGCTATAAACAAAGTCTCGAAAGTTAAAGTAATCCATCAATCGCCGTAGGTTTTTAAAAACATACAAAAAATAAGTGCATTTTCATTCAAAGCCTCATCGAAATATAAAAGTTAGTCAAAGAGACAGATTGTATTTTGTATAAATGGCTCCAAAATAATTGAAATATTAGGTCCTTGTATTGATAATGTCGATTTTTTTGGCTTGAAAATGGCATTTATTTGTATAACAAAATGATTGAGTACATCTATGTTGTCGTCGGTAGCGCTCAGCTGTAACCGTTTCATTTGGTTTTAACAACTCGTTATACACCACACCTTTCTGATCCCACCAAATGCACAGCATTACCTTCTGGCAATGAATATCGCGTTTTGATTGTGAAGTTGAAGCGTGTAAACCACCGTTCACAAGTTTTTTGATTTGGAGCATGTTCACCGTAAGCTTCTACCAACAATCGATAACTATCAGTAGCGGTTTTCTTCAAATTAAAAGAAAGTTATCAAACTTCCCCGCAAAACAACTTTTTCAGGCACGTAATTCGACATGTTCGAAGCAAAAAAAAACTTTGTTGTTTACACTTCAACGAAATGACATATACTGAAATTTATAGAGTAATGACAGACAAAAAAAAAGAATATGGCCGCGGTGTGTTCCGATGCACACAACGCCAGTTACGCCAACTGTTATCAAATCGACATTATTAATGCAAGGTAATATATCGAAAAGTTCTAGAATTCATTTTCAGTTGTGTGGTGTGGACTTGTGGAGCAAACAAAATCGGGACAAATTGACATTGCAATTCGTCGGTAAAGGCGTCACCATATTATTGTATACCATCAGAATAACTACAGGAATGATGTTTTGTTAAACCATATCCTATACCAAATGCAAACACCATCTTTGGTAAGAATGTTTTCAAAAAAGCATAGATTAAATGGATTCATATCGTCGCAAATACATTATCGAAAGATATATGTTTCCATATTTCCACGATTGTTGTATGAGTGATTAGTCTATAATTATGTGTTTCACTGCTGGCTCGTGATAAAAAATGTACGGATAACATGTAAAAATTATAATTTTTAAAGTCTCTGCTTACTTACTTGATACGATTGATAAATTGTAAAATATTTAGATTATATAATTTTTTTTGTTGAATTCAATAGACAATTGAACATAAATTGGAAATGTAAAAATAAACTGAATTCAATTTTAAATAAAATAGAAATATGAAATAAATTAACCATAGAAATCTGTCCATTAAGAGCTTAAAGCGACAATAATTTATACGATCTAGCTACCCAATCAAAAGTGTTGAAGATGCCAACAATTTAATTGGAAATGTAATCAATTAAATCTGTGAAATATTTCTACCTAGTCGTGAATTGAATAAAATAGCGACCACCCCGTATATGCAAATTCAAGGTTATAGAAGAGGATCGACGTCAATATATGGATCATTTTGTTCGCGAGACACGCGAATAATAAAGCCCATTTTGCAGAATTACCACTAGTATGAATCTTAAAATTTAGTTTACACGCGGTCAATGTAAATCCCAGATCAATTGTTCTATCGAAAATTTTAAAATTCTTGGCAATTAAAAACATTATTATATTTTCTTAACACAATCTTTAAATCTTCAAGGCAAATGTTACATTACGAATATTGAAAACAGAGGTTAAATTATTATTAGTATATAAAATAGGTCCCATATGGTTACCTTGAGGTACACCAGATACAATCCCAATGAGATCATATTGCACATCATTCAAAACTACACTAAATGAACGGTCGCTGTTAAATACGATAAATTTAACACCAAAACCAATATTTAATAGTTTTCACCAATATTTCTTATCAAAAGCTTTACTAAAATCAGTAAAGACACAATATGAACGTGAGCACCGTTATTTAATTTATCGAAACAATAAGCGATAAAATTCAGTAAATTAGTAGTTTTGGAACTACCACGAACAGGACATATACTACAGGCTAAACATTAAATGCAACATCTTCAGAAATTATAGTCCCACTAACAATTTTTGGAATACAAGAAAGGTATACAATCGCCCCTATAGTTTTCTACATTATTTTTTCCACCTTTTTTGTAAAGTGGAATAATAAAAGAACTTTTGTCCAAAATAGGAAAGGATCCACTGGACAATAACATATTTATTATAAGATTATCATAGGCAATGTCAAACATACAACACATTTAACTGTCACAGTATAACTGATGGAATACCATAAAAACCATATCAATATTTCACACCGCATTTCATAATATCTTTGAAAGAAATATTGTAATCACTATAATCAGTATTGAAATTTATATGAGACAAATAATCAAATGTTTGTAAAAATTATCAGTGTTAAAATGACCAGAAATAGTGTCAGAATTATTATAAAATGTTTTAAGAAAAATCAGCAAATAAATATTAAATTGTTCTCGAATCAGTACTCAACACTTAATTTCAGTTTTGGAAATATACAACCCATATGCTTGATGATTTAAACATTAAGCAAGCTATTATTGAAATGTATAAATTATAGTATTCCAACAATTCAGAATCATACTTTGATATGCAACACGTACGCTATGCTCTATTTCTAGAATTACGTAATTTTCTCAGTTCATTATTTTATTAAGGTTAACAACCGAACAAGTTGGTAATATGACATTTTAAAGGAATGTATTTCAAAAACTCCGTGGCATATTTGGTCCCGTCAAAGAACAGAATGGTTGGAGGCGAAGATACAATTTTGAATTAGACAAGTTGTACGGTCAACCAAATATTGTCAAAACAATCAAAATCAATAGATTGAGATGGCTTGGACACGTAGTACGCATGGAGGAGGAGCGTATGCCGAAAAAACTGTTAAATAGTAAACCAGAAGGTAGAAGGAGAGCCGGAAGACCTAAGGCGAGATGGCTAGATGCAGTAAACTGTGTTATATAGATCCTTAAAATTCGGGATTGGAAGACATTAACTGCGGATAGGTCAGGTTGTAAAAGCGTGTTGGAGAAGGCTAAAACCGCACCCGGGTTGTAACGCCATGGAGTAAGTAAGTAAGTATTTCAAAAAAATATTTAGATAAACGATTATAAAATAAAGTTACAGGATAATCCAAACAATTGCACTCATAACGAAAATTATAATCACATAAATAATTGATTATTAGTTATTTGTCACATCGAGTTTTTCTAAATGTAAAATACATTAATCGCTTTCAATAGGAAGAACTGTAACATTTACATAATTAAACATCAACAATAACGTAAGATAATGAACACTTTCCGACACTGTATGGAACACATAATTTAAATTGATGTGTACTATTTCAAATGATTGAAATGATTGCTGTTAATGCAATAATCTATCTCACAGAATTCCTATGAATTGTGTAAACAGACGTATCTACTTTAGCTAACATGATTACACTATTTTACAATAAGCTGTATTATGTAAGGAAGTAATACCTTTGTGGAATTATCATAATGTATGTTAAATTCATGTTAACTAGCATGTGCACTGTTAGTTAAAGCGAATAACTCTATTTACATAGAGTTATTCCAAATAGCAAAGAAATAACAATTTCATTCTTAGGAATATGTGATTCCAAACATTATTAATAGTATATTTTTATATCCCTAAAGGGTAGTGCGATAGCAATACTATTTATCAATGTGAGAAGAGTGAAAACAATTGTTTCTCTTTAATTTATAGAATCAGTCAATAAAGTATAGAAGTTCAAAGTACAACAAAATTTACTAATGTATATTTCAATATAAAAAAAGAGAAAGACAAAAAAAACCGGGTTTACCTACGCAGTTTGTATGATTTGTGAAATTACGCAGTAATTTGATTGTACTTTGGGCTTTGTGGCTTGTTAAAAATAACTGAACAAGCACATTTTTTGCTATATAAGCAAACCCTAGTTGCTTATATTGTTTAGTAATATTTTGTCTGTTAACAGTGATTAAGGAAATTTAAAATAAAATAAAATAAAGAAATCTAAAAAATAAATATTCATTGTTTAAATTGGGCAATCGACAGACACTATAAAATTTGTGTTTGTTATTACGATTACTTATTGAATAGAGTTGCTGGAAACCAAACGGTAAAAATTTAATCCAAAAATATTGATTCCAATTAGTTAAAGGAAGCAAATACTATCACCGCAACTTGAGCGTGTATCCAACAAATTAAAATCACCAGAAATCATAATGTCATCATTGTCATTAATTTTTGCGAAGATAATTAATTCCTGATACATTTGCATAAAATTTGAATAATTCAACTGAAACACATTTACATGGCAATGCATCAATTAAATCAATAGAGCAACAGGAAAATAAAATTTTTGGCAACAGTTCTTATTGTGTAAAAAATGAAATCAATTATTTTATACGCAATAATGATAAATATTAATTCAGAAATATAATGCGGTACACATATCTTTTAGGTGAAGTTAAAGACTTTTTGTAAAGATCAAAAATTGTGACAAACATAAAATACATAATCTTTTTAATACACAATGAGGTATTATTTACTATAATACATTAGGATACATTATACATAATAATACCATAAATAAATATGTAGTATACAGGGTGTTCAATGTTAAAAGACATACCCAAATATTTCCCACTCCTTTGCTCCGTGTCAAAATAAGGCTTTGCGTTTAAAAATTCACCTTCTCAAGGACACGATAGAGAAATTTGAAACATCAATTCGAACGTAAAATTTCGCACACTTTCTGCATTTGGGGTTTGAACAACAAATGACCTTGTACTTACTACTTGGAACTTTTATTAATTTGAGTTGATCTTTTAAAATGATACGCCCTCTATAGCTGTAAGTGTTTACGTATACGTATAGGTATGTGTAGTTTTACAATAGAAACATTTCTAAAAATTGTATATACAACATTGTGATGCTTACGGAATCGGAAAATATGTGTATGTAACAACAACCAATGTAACGTAACATCAACGTGTAACAGAATGTAACATGTACGACGAGGACATATACAAAATGATTTTTTATGCGATTAGACAAATAAAAATTGGCCTCAAGAGTTTACAAAGTTACATATATTATTATGTGTGTAATATAAAAAGACATTTTCATAAAAGAAAAGCAATTTTGATTATGTAAAAACAAAAATGAACAAAAAATTGTCTTTTTCCTTTGCATTTTTATTAATACGCGCGTATATACAAATACTATATACAAACATGCTCATGCATGTGTATTTTATGTATAACATAGATATTTATCTATGTAATGTGATGTATTTATGTTTTTTAGATAATGTTTGAATGGTCGGATATTTTATTTATGTTATTTTTATACATTCGAATTATATGAATATTTTATTTGTATATTTAATTTAATTATTTATATTTATAATATTATGTTTAAGCTCTTTATATTTGTATTTGGTGATTTTTAAATAAGAAAAAAATCACACTCCTACCAAATTTTTTTCCTGTATTTACATATTTTTAATCATCAGTCACGAATAAGATCAACCATGTAAAAATCTGTTCGTTTGTCACATGTCCCTCCTTGTGTCGTCTCTGTGTGTGTGTATATATTTCACGAATTGCAATAAAATTTTGCAAATGAATTAATTTTAATTGAGCAATTAGTATTGTAAGACAAATCCGATAATTTAATTTTTGTCGTATCGCCAACTTGTGTTAGGGGGAGATGGTACATGATTAATGAGTGTCACTACAACTTTTAGTAGTATAGATGGAATGGAAAACTTTCAAAACACGTAAATGAAGATATTGTACCTCAAAATCTACAAAATTTGTATTGCTATGCGTATACGTATTACAACACGATAATGCTCCAGCCCATAAAACAAATATAGTTTAAGTTTGATGCAAGAACATTCTAGCAGATTATTTTTCCAATTAAATTAGCTTGCCAAATTTAAATCCTAATGATTATGTTATTTGCTCGTGTATGCTATCAAAGTTAAAAGGATTAATGCTATAAGTTCCGTGACACTTGTAGCAGTTTTAACAATTATAAAATATCATTTCACGATTTTTTTTTAAATTAATATAAGATTGGCGACACAAACGAACCAAAAGTGTTTACATGTTACATACTTCACTGTTCCAAAAATATAAATATGTTAAAGTTTTACAGGATTATATGGCCATATAAATTCTTCTTCGGTGAAATTATGAAAACGCTTATATAATTTATTTATATCAATTATGAAATTAAAGAGTAAAAGGTATAGAACTCATCAAATTAGAAAACACGTAAATATTTATTTGTAGCTCAAAGGAAAGTTGAAGACAATCGCCATTCATTTTATTTTAAGGAAATTCTTAAAATATTTTATCATTACAAAATTAATTATTTTCAATGTGGTTCAGTGACGTAGTGGTATAAGGGCATATCATTCATTGCGTACGTTGCCGAGGGATTCGATTCTCAGTATTGACATGAAAAAATGTTTCAGAATTTTTCATATTAAAAATTATTCAACAGAATTCATTCATTTATTCGTTTTATGAAATCGAAAAGCGGATATCTTTGCAAACATTGTGTTGGATGCTATTTAGACATTAACAATATCTCCGACCGCAAACCAATTGGTGAATTATTATGTACTCAAATACATAGTAATTTACTCTTAAATAAAGTCATTGGAGAAAGTTTTCACCTGTAATTTGAGCTACAATATTTTAAAAACCGATGACTAGTGATATATTGTTAGGGATAGTTGTAAGACTGTGTGTTTCGTATTTACATAGTATTTTATAAGTTCAAATTATCGTTTATGTGATTGAATCTCGTGTTTTTGAGTACGAGAAATCTGGAGGAATTTCAAAATGTTGTTGAGTTTGTAAATTGTCTAATAATGAAAAGGGCACAAATACAAGTTGGATAGGAAAAGCCAACTTATGAAAACATCATAAGATTAAGGAGAGTTAAATTAATAAATATATTAGACCAGCTTATTCAAAATATGATTTTGGACTAGCCCAAATTATAGTCAGCTATCATACATTATGTTCTGTCATGTGATGATTTTTTCTGGTCACCTTGTATTTCTACCATTTTGGTTAGACATTGTGAAACTGAAATAATTTAATTAATTTTTTTTTTCTATAGTTTTAATATTCTTTGCGCTAATAATAAACACATAATATTAATTCCAATTCAAATGAATTTTAGTATAGTTGATGTTTAAACCGTATATTTAAAAAACTGTGTATAAAATAGGCAAGAAAGTGCCTATAAGGCTCTAACTAAATAAATGTGTAAATATTTTAAGAACCGCTGTATTCATATATTAATTAATCTTAATGACATATGCTTAAAACATCAACGTCAACATGACGTCTACGTGGTCGTATAAAATAATCAAAAAATAATGCTTTATTGTAATATTGTCACATTGTGTTTTTGTAAACATTCATTACTAAACTAAAATTTATTAAATTATTAATTTAAATTTTTGAACTTTTATTTATATTTAATTAATTAATAAAAAATTTGATAAAATGTAATGTAAAACATAATCAATTTATTTTCATCATAAATTTGATGCGATTGTTGATCATTTACTATTTTAAAATGTTAATTAAAAACTAATTCTAATTTAATTGCTTTAATTATTGTATAATTAAAATATATAAAATTCTATAAACTATAGTAAAAATATGACTGATATTGATAATACTACAACATTTTATTATATTTGTCGATTATGTGCATTAAAATTAAATATACCCGGTCATTCAATATTTTCTACAGACGGTCAATTAAATGACATTAAAAAGAAAATTGAAGAATGTTTACATTTTACGGTAATGAGAATTATTATTAATTTTTATTATATTGTGTGATTTAACTGCTAAACATATGTTTAGCAATAAATGCTATTATTTTATATAAATAACAAGAAATTTAATAATTTTAGATAAACGATAGTGATAAATTACCGAAATCAATATGCCGAGATTGTTTATATAAATTAGATAATGTTTATGAATTTCAATTAAAATGTCTAGAATCACAACATTTTTTAACAGGTATTCTTATTGAAATAAATATTAATAATTTAGTTTAAGAGTTTTTATTTTTTTTAGAATTGATGAAACATGACGATTTAAATGTGGCCGAAGGTGAAACACTAGAAGTATTTGATAATCAAGATTTTCCATGTTTAGAATTACATGATTTACCTGATACTAATACCATTCATGATCTACAACATTTAGTGGATCATGCAAGTATAAATGCTGATAACAGTGATATTACTAAAATTATACAATATCATGATGGAGAGGTAATATATATTTGATGATTGAATATAATTTTTTAATTATAACATTAATAAAATAAAAATCAATTTCATAGTTAAATGATGATGAAATACATGATATAGATCAAATTGAAGTAACCAAGATACAAAATTCATCATTATTACACAAGGTTTTTGTTTTTCGTTTCAACTCTGATTATAATTGAAAATGTTAAATTCTATATTAATTTTCTCATAAATAATTTATTAGGATACAGATGATTCTTTGCCGGACATTACATTATATTCTTTTGATGCTATATCTGAAGCAGAAGAGGTAAGTGTTAGAAAAAAAAATGAAGTTATTTTGCATAAATTATATAATTTTTAATAAAAAATATTAAAATTTACAGCATGATGATTATCTAAATCATACAAATTTTGTAATTGAATCAGTTAAATTAGATAATATTAATGAAAATGGATGTAACTTAGAAAATATTATTCAATTAAATAATGTGATGCCTGTAGTAAAAGAGTTAGATAAACCAAACGAAAAAGAAATAGATGAAACCGATATTAAAATAGTTACATTATCGGATATAAATGTTAAAGTTAGGAAAAAGAAAATTGAACCAAAAGTAAGATTTTATTATACAAATAATATAAATTATAAATGTGTGTTTGTGTGTGTGAGTTGTTAAATTAAAATGATTAAATTGTTTCCTTTAAATAAATACATTATGCCATCGAACTATTAAACACGAATAACCATGGAACTATTAAATACCAATAGACAGTCACAAGAACTCTAATAAGAAATTGCTTTGAATAATAATAAAATTTGTCGCAGACAGGTATCGCTCTAGCATTGCGTTCGATGTGAACATTTTATTTTAACAACAACCGTTAATTATTTACTAATAATAAATTTTGCAATTATAAAAATAATAATTTTTCATTAAAATTACATTATTTATTTATTTAATATAGATTTGTGAAACATGTAATAAAACATTTCGTTCAAAATATAAATTAACTCAACATCAACGAACTCATACATCGGAAACACCATTTAAATGTTCAAAAATTGGTTGCAATAAAGATTTTCGCTCAAAAATTGGTTTAGTACAACATGAAGCAAAACATACAGGTAGATTTGTCAAATGGAATATGGAATATCATTTATATCATTCTAATTGTACTATATATAATTGATTTTATTTTTATTTTCTTTTAAGGCAAATTTGAGTTTTCATGCCAAATTTGTGGCAAAGGATTTCAAATAAAAAGTTATCTTACCATTCACATGAAAGTACACTCAAATTTAAAACCATTCAAATGTAGTACTTGTGGTTTAAATTTTAAAGCAAAACAAGGACTTATAGATCATGAAAATCGTCATTTTGGTTTAAAACCATATGAATGCAAAATATGTAGCAAAAAATTTATAACAAAAGCATTGTGTATATCGCACGAAAAAACCCATACAAATTCGGTCAGTCGTCCATATCCATGTTTTGTATGTAATAAATTTTATGTATCAAAATCATATTTAAAAACGCATATGATGATACATAGCGGTAAAAAGCGATTTATATGTGAGGTATGTTTTATTATTTTTTACATTTCATTTTAATTTTAAATTACACTCAAACCTTATTAAATATTATTTATTTGTATTTGTATTTTCTTTTTTAAGTTTTGTGGTAAAGGATTTTTAACACGTGTTGATTTAAAAAAACATGAACCATTGCATACAAAAGAAATCAAATATGTATGTGAAACATGCGGGAAATCATTTGCTAGACGTTTGTCATTATGTATTCATAATAGATCGCATACAGGCGAACGTCCATATAAGTAAGGAATATTAAGTACAAATGTAATTGATGTCATATTTTTTTTTATTTTTTTTTTTTATTTTTGTTACTTATTAGATGTAAATATTGTGGACAAGCATTTACACAATTCTCGGCAATGTCAGTGCATACGCGGTTACATACTGGTGAAAAACCATATAAATGTGCATTATGCTCAGAATGTTTTGTGTCTAATACGGCAATGCAAACCCATTATAAAAAACATAATGATATAAAAAATATTATTATAACAAATGAATTTTAAAAATTAAATCAAAATATTTGTAGTTTTATAAATATATGTATAAATGAAATATTTCGCAACAAATGTGGCTGACCCGGATACCTCCACATTTTTAATAAACAATAAAAAAAAAAATGTTAGTTTATATTCATTTAAAAATATATATAATCTATTATATTCGTCGATATCGCTTCCTTTATAGCGATATGAAAAACCTAGTGCAATGTATTATAAAACAATGTTATATTTATTTTAAAGGATATTTCTACAATTTTATTTTGCATATGTGTATTTATACCGTATTTATATCGTATTTATACATTAATATATTGAACATATACGCATCTGATCTCAAAACAAATGTAAATGTAAATTATATATTATACATAAAATACAATAATAATATATTAAAATGAAATCAAAAAACGATAATTATCTTTATCAATGACAGACCACCCAGCATTATGGTCGTCTAATCACCATAAATATTAATAGTAAATATAGAATAGAAACATGTGACAATTTAAATTTTTAAATTGTTTGAAATATATATTAGTACAATCGATAAATAAAAATATATTTAAATATAATCAAATATAATATAAAATTAAAATATTACAAAGTCTACTCACCAAATAACTAGAATAATATATAACAGATGGAGATGATGCATCTACAAAAATTCCGGTTCGTTTCCAGAATATATAATAAATATATTTACACCACAAATACCGACCGCGATACTGACACCCCGCCAAATATAAATTACAGATCATGAAAGAAAAACATTAATTATAATATTTAGGATATTATAATAAACACACACACACACTGACAATAATGTTTTTTTTTAACAAAGAAAAATCGCCTTATTTTTCTTTTATGTGCAATACTAAATTGAGAATATAATATTTTTAATAAGTTGTTACATTTATAAAAGAATTGATTGATTTACAACAACAATATGCAAAATAAATTAATTAATTATACAAAACACCATAACACAACACAACCTAAAATTATATTTTATGCACAACGAAATGACACCAAAAAGATATAGGAGAAAAATAAATGGTATTTTTTCAAATAACTGTTTGCACACATATCCAAACACAGTGATAACATATTCAATAAAAAAAAACTATTTTATTATGTATTTTAGTATATATTAAAATACTAAATAATTAATAAAATATTTATTACTATTATTCATATTTTGTTAGAACTTTATACAATTTTTGTTTTCTTCACATAATTTATTGCGACGCAAACGTGTGAAAAGATAAAACGAAACTGAGGAATTTTTATAAATTCGAAAAAACAAATGAACAAGATATATTTTTTTCTGTGTCAAAAACAAATTCATTTTGAAATTATTTTTAAATAATTTTGCATTCATATTTTTAACGATTTTTCAGAAATTTATTTATTAATAAATAAATATTTTTTTTTATCATATTTTATTAACAAAGGACATTATATTTAATATGGCAAAAACACCAACTCTCCAATAAATTACGACCTCATTGGAGGGTGATGTAAATGTTAAATTTGTCTGTTCTATAATAACAGCTGGATGCACGTATGATGGGCCATCATGAACTTGGGAATATAAATGGGAATTATTATTATTATTATTTGCAGACAGGCGTTTCGAAAATAATAATCTGATGGTTGGTGCTATGGTATTCCCATATAAAAACATTCACATAGTATACATACTCCAGATGGGCAAACCAGAAACCAATTAGATCCCACACCATGAAGAGTTGATCCTTATTGGATGTCGGTAATCGAAACACTGTTGACGTACATCGTGTCCATTTTCTTCTAGTTGCTGAGAAATTCGACTAAAGATTGATGTCAATAAAAATAAGATTACAAAATTAAACAGACTGCAGTTATACAATTCACCACTATTATTCACCATCGTTACCTGTCGACTGTATCCGTTATTATAGCTTCTTATATTAGCTGCTGGATACCGCATTCCATCGGGTTGAGGATCTCGATTTTGCCGGTTAAATTTGCTTGCTGACACAAACGAGTGGTGACTTGCTAAATAAATTAAAGTTTTCGCCACACGTGTGGATCTCAAGATCAACGTGTCTAAATTGCTACAGTAAGGAAACAGATTAAGCTCTGATACATTCAAAAGCGATGATAACACGAACTGAGAAGTTCGATGAATTCACATTTAATTTAATAACGATTGATGCGGTGTGGCGGAAAGGAGATATTTGAAATAAAATATGTAAAAATTCGTGTTATATTTCAAATATAATGAAATCTGTGGGTTGTCAAAAGTCTCTACAATTAATACCAAATTCACGTCTGTGATCACATATCGCCTATAAGATTTTGTAAACAGGTATCTTCAAAGAATCCGATGGTCTGAAACAATTGGTAATAACGGACTTTTGGACGAAGTCAAAAGCAAATAATGTCAAACGACAGATTTGTAATAGTCGAAACCGAAAAACAAGTTATCATAATGGATGGGACGTTTATACGAAAAACCAGACGCTTCGACGACTAACAAGTGTAGTCAAAATGCAGGCAACATTTCTCCCTGATTTAAATAATCATAAACTTTGTATGAATCACTGACCTAATATTTGGGACGGAAGTTGAAAATACCCGTTTTTATGCAAAAAACGCAAGTTTATTCATTAACTATACAATATTAATTAATGAATTCCTAGTCTAAAGGATTGTCTTTTGAAGCAATCCGTTCCTCGAGTCAATTACTGATGCTTTCATATGAAGGGATAACTGCATCAGCCGAATAAGTGGTACTTTGAACGAGATATGTCTGTTGAATACGGCTATTCATCCATTGTAGTCGTTTTTCCACCACTGCTTACTTCAAACGCATTTTTTGTCGTCACCAGTGTTGTTTCAGTAATTTTCAACAATCCATAGTAAACAAAATCTTTTTGATCACACCATATACAGTGCTAGTAACTGTTTCAGCTAAGGGTTTTAGTTTAAATGAAAACAAAATAAAAATGTTTCCTAAAAATGCCGTTTATTTGATACAACACTTTGCATTTTCCTGTGAATAAAAAACAAAGTTCAAAGATACTACGTTTTAAAGGCAATAAAGAGACTTTCCAAATACATGTAATGCGAATTCACACGTAATACATACAGAGTATGGTTTCAGCGATTCAGAGATAATGATTTTAATGTGAGAAACAATGAACGTGGAAGACCACCAAAAAGTTTGAAGACGCCGAATTGCAAGCAATATTGGATGAAGATGGCACTTTGAATCCAAAGCAAATGGCAGAAATGGTAAATGTTGCACAACAAACAGTTTGTGACCGTTTCAAAGCTATACCCATACTGTTGTTTGTGGAGATATTGTTAATCTTCGCATTTTGATTTTATGATTATTCAGTTGAGTAATTTTTAATGAAAAATACAGAATATTTTTTCAAAATTTCAAATTCTTCGGATGGTATGCCATTCGCTTTAAACCATGCGAACGCCACTGAACCATAACACTCTAAAAAATATTAAGTATATATTTTGGGAGATAATAGCTGTTGAATTAAACATTATTTGATACAGCTCCGGTCGGTTACCTCTATCTATACATAACATATTAGGCAGATTGCGCATGTAACGTAAACATTAATGTGTAGAATTTACGTTAAATGTTTTAGGACCGTACGTATCTGTCAAAGCATATGTTTACGTTATAACAGTTTCTGTACCCTTAATTGGAAATAACTTAACGTAAGTTGAACGCAACGTCAAAATGTCAAAAATTTGACAAATTGACAAGTTACGTTATATAAATTAAGCTGATAATTATGATCAAAATTTGATAAGTTTTACATCGCAAATTGTGTGTGGTCGTAAACTTTGGTTTAACATTTGATTTTAACATATACATTTACGTTACATGCTCAATCTCTCTATAAAATGTAAACTTTTATAAAAATACGTTACATACTAAAAATTTATTAATTGTTCAAAGGAATTTTAATTCAATCTACATTTTAATTCACTTCTCTATACTATTTATAATATATTGTGTTATAGAGTCACTAATTATAAATTGATAAAAGGTTTTTATTTTAATTTCTCAAGCTCATATACATTTTGTATAAGTTGTGTAGTTATAAATTTACACATGTATTGTTGTTTTTGTTATCCCCCATTTCATTGATAACCCGTATTTATTTTTAAGTATACGATAGATATGAGTTAACCGATAACAAAAATATAAAAATAATATTATATTTTAATATTGTTGATTGACCAATATTTGTAATAATAAATAACACTTTACTTTCATTTACTTAAAAATATTTCCAATGAGTATATCCTATGCTTAGCATATTAAGGCAATAAGGCATTAATATAATAGGAACAGTTCAATTGTAAATACATATATTTCCATATATTGAATAAATTAATTTTGTTGTTTTAGTGAAAACAAAAAGTGCTAAAAAGAAAAAAATTAAGTTTAATATAAATTAAATTTTTATTGCAATATGAATAAAATAGGATTTTTAGGTGGTGGGAAAATTGCATATGCAATGGCACAAGGATTTATTGCTGCCGGTAAGTTTTGTTTTTATATGAAAATAAATTTAAAAAAAAATCATTTCAATATATAAAAAGTTAACAGTTTTTATGCGATTTTGATTTTCGATTTTATGTACGATTTATTATTTAACTATTGAAAGTAATTGCTTTGTTTTAAAATATTATTCGCTCTAATTGTCGCTTCTAATATCAAAATTATCAGTTTTTTATTTTTGTAGCATACCAATAAAAATATGTTTAAGAAAGGATTAGACATTTGCTCTATTCTCTTTTATAATCTTTTCCGATATGTGTTTTTAAATTATGTCATTGACGATAGTATTAGTATTTATGATTTTATAATCACTATAAAGGTCATTCCTTATCATTCCATTTACGTCACGCGCATGTAACATAACTCTGTCATTTATTTATGTATATCAAAAACATTTTATTATCTAATGGAATTTTTTGAGAATATACCGCTTAATTATAATAATACTTTATCAATATCGCATTTTATATAATAATTTTTCGATTATTATTATTATTTTGAGTTAATGTTTAAATATTTACACATCGCATTATCATAATGCATTTCTTTATCGCATTATTGAAAAATGTGTTTTTTTATGTGCATATATTGTACAAACTTTATAAAATAAATTAATTAAAATCGATTATAAAACTATCGTGTTTATTATTCATATTTTCTTATTAAAGTCTACAGGGTGGTGTCTGAGATTACAGCAATCATACACGGACAATACTGAATTCTTTGGGTGATTAAGTCAACTTATATGCGTGACATTTTGAAAAATTAAGGAAATTTCATTAAAGTCGTACACAAACCAACCGATTTTAAATGTTTTTTATTAATACATTGTTATAACATTTGCATATCGAAATCTTGATATCAATCAAAGCAATACAATGTTGGTTATATTGTTATATGTAGATTACTTAACATTAAGATCGAACACTGTAAGATCTTTTGTATGATGGTATATCGTGATATTCTGGCTGTTGTTGACTATTGGGGGTTAACATGAAAAAATTTTCAATATTTTTCATAATAAAAATGACTCGCAACTGAATTATTCATTTGTTCGTTTTGGTTTATGAAATCAGAAAGCGAATTTCATTGAAAATGTGTTGACGGAGATTATTCAGAGAATAACAACGTTTTCACACATAAGGGCAATTCACACGACTAATTTAATTAATAAAGCATCTATAGAAACATAAATGTAGATCAATTGGTGAATTGTTATGTATTCAGATGGTTAGTAAATGACCAACCTGACTGCAATGTTGAGGTATTTATGACGTAATCAATTAGAATTACAATTAGTGGAGGGATGAAAAGGGATCCAAATAGTAGTCTGATTCGATTTCCTCCCAAATATTTATATATCGACAGAGGAAAGCCCTTTTAGGGGGATGCCCAAGATGTTGAGGCAGTCGTAACGCACATCTCGAAAACATCTTGAACGTGCGTCGATACCCTTAAGGAAAAAAAGACGGAATCTAAAGTCGATATGACACCCGCCTTACCAAATGGTTTCCACCAATTAGAATAGTAATAAATAAGAAAATTTGTAGATATGTTGTTGAATACGGAAAAATATGATTCATACACCAACTCATGAACTATAGAACGTATGTTGGTCTTACTCGAGCTATCGGCTATACGGTCAAAGAAGTCACTAGGAATAAGAACGTCTCTTCACATACTTATCCTTCGCTCCTACCCTACCGAGGAAGAAGTGTTTAATGGGATCAGTAGATGAAACCAGTGGTTTTAAATGGAAAAAGATGCTCAAACAAAAAATAGCTCAAACGGTCATCTAATATCGAAAATCACGGGTTAAAAGAAACCACTACGAGAAAAGAAAGGGATTAGACAAAAGTTTGATTAAAGAAAAACAACCGGAGATCAAAAATCTGTTAAAACAAATGAATGAAGAAGGAAACATTAGATGTAGCTCCGCAATGTATACCAATGCCGTCGATTATTTAATTGGCCATATTCTGTAACAATGTGAGTTCATTACCTTAATTAAAAAAATTCAAAGAAATTACAGCTTTAACCTCGATGGTAAACAATGAGAACCAACAACCATTGAAATAATTAGTTACGAACAGTATACGGGTTTACAACAGACCACAGATATATAATAAATTATGCATATTCAAAACAGCTCTGGTATAAATCTGGAATTTCTAATAATTTATATTTATATGTTGTAATTGTTATAGAGTTGCCGGCGGTGTTCGCCTATTTCTTTATTTTTCTATAGGAAAAATATGCTGTAAAAAATAATGCTAAGAACTGTGTCCATTAACAAACCGATATTTTTTCATTTTAAACAGGATTAACAAATGCAGAACATTTGATTGCAAGTTGTCATCCAACAGATATAACGAGCCTTGATGCATTTAAAGTAATAATACTTCATAATTAATATAATGCACAATATTTAGTGAAATTATGTAATGAATAAATGTATTTACAGGGATTAGGTGCAAGAGCAATAATTGAAAATCCAACGGTTGTAAAAACATCTGATATTATTTTTGTATCAGTAAAACCTTCTATTGTACCGACAGTTTTAACAGACATAAAAAATATTGCATCTGGAAAATTGTTTATTTCGGTTGCAATGGGTGTGACAATAAATCAAATAGAAAAAATGTTACCAACCGATTCAAGGGTTATTAGAGTTATGCCAAATACACCAGCTTTAATACGACAGGGTTGTTCAGTATTTGTGCGTGGTAAAAATGCGACCGACGCTGATGCAAAAATAACAAAATCACTGTTAGAATCGATTGGAACGTGCGAAGAGGTATCCGAAAATTTAATGGATCCAATAACAGCATTAAGTGGCAGCGGTCCTGCATATGTATTTGTAATGATTGAAGCATTATCCGATGGTGGTGTTAAAATGGGTTTACCAAGAGATTTAGCATATCGATTGGCATCACAAACAGTTTTAGGTGCCGGAAAATTAGTTAGGGACTCGGGTAGACATCCTGGTCAATTAAAAGATGACGTTACAAGTCCAGCCGGTTCAACAGCATCAGGTTTATGGCATTTAGAAAAACATGGTAAATTTCATATCTTTTTAATAATGGGAATAGTTGACTATATAGGCATTTTTTCTGATTTGTTTTTATTAATTTTGAGAGAATCGCTTTTTTATATTCAAAACAAATTAACTATTTGCGAAATAAACACTGTTATTAAACTATACAATAGTAATAGTGACAGTGGAAAATGCATTATTAAAACTACATATTAAAAAACTTGATCATAAACATTTTAGACGAAAAAAAATTTTAAAAAATAATAATTTATTTATATTTAATGGTTTTTTAATTAGCATTTCGATCAACTGTAGCTGGTGCCGTTGAAGAAGCAACTCTACGTTGTAGAGAAATATCTAAAAATCAGTAAATCTATATAGGCTATATAAATAATTATACTTAATGAAATAGATTCAATTTTTATACTTACTTGACTTTGATATTTTTTTAAAATAAATAATATGCTAAAACCATAAACATTACGAATTTATTTTAAAGAAAACTAAACAAATATTGTTTTTTCTATCGATATTACAGATCAAAACCATATAAATGTTATAATTTTAATATGATTCAATATACAGTAAACCACAATCGTAATCGAAATTATTTCACATATATTCGGTGGAAGGTATGGTCAAGTATATATTTAATGTTTTGTTTTGTTAGGATAGTTTTCCTCTACAAGCTACACTTGAATGTCTTTCGGAATTCTATATGGTTTTAAATTTATAATGATGACATTGGAGTCAGGCTTCTTGTTGGTTGTGTTAATAAGGGATTAATTAATGGCAATTTCTCCGGTGATATATTATTGTTGGGAGATTTTTATATCAGTATAAATTGCAACGCGGTTAAATACATTATTAGAAATGATGGATTCTTTATATATGTTTTCTTGGAAAATTAAAAACACTGCAATACACTAACATTAAACTAAAAATGTGATTCAGTATTTAGAGGTCGGTGCATAGATAAGCAATAATTTATTTATATAATAATTATATTCTTGTATTGTTTAAATATTAGGGTTATTGTAAAATATCCTATAAGGATAATTTTCATATTAAATCGTGCCGTAGAAGAAGATTTCAAGGATCCCATAAGGATAATTTTTACATTAAGTTAAACAACATATCATCATATGAAATAAAATGAAAGAGGTAATTGAGTATATTAATGTTATTACAAGGATCAAAGGAGATTTTAATAATCCCATAAGGATAATTTTTACATTAAATTGTGCTGTAGCAATTCATATGAAATAAATTGAAACAGGTGAATGAGTAGTAATGTTGTTTTATGGATTAAAGAAAATATTAAAAATCTCATAAGGATAATTTTTACATTAAATTCTGCAGTATCAACAAATATGAAAGAAAATTAAACAGGTGCTTGAGTAGTAATATTGTTTCAAGGATCAAAAAAGATTTTAATAATCCCATAAGAATAATTTTCACATTAATTTGTGCTGTAGCAACTCATATGAGATAAAATGAAACAGGTGATTGAGTAATATTGTTGTTTGAAGGATCAATAATATTTTAAATATCAAATAAACATATTAATTTGAACATTTAGTCTTGCTGTACGTTTAATAACATAATTAAACGGGGATTTGAGTAGAAATAATGTTTTTTAGCATCAAGAACATGTCATGAATTATATTAGGATAATTTTAACATTTATTCGCTTAATGATGATGCGGTGGGAATTGAGTAGCACCAAATTAACTATTACATAGTTAAGTAATGTAACATTAAAAATATAAATACAATTACGCTACGCAATTTCTAATCTAATTTTCCTATCGTAATTATTCTTATTGAAATATCGTTGATCTTTGAAAAACAAAAATAACACCTGGTATAATAGTAACCCACTTCCGAAATTTCTTACAAATTTAACAGGATTCATGCAGTTCTGCAATCTGATTATCAGCACTGAGTAAAAAAAATTAAAAATCATAATTAAATGGTTATATAAAGGACTTTATAGTTATATTTAATATACAGTTTAAGAAAAATACATTTGTTATATTCATTTTTTTATTCCGTTATGAATTATATTGTAGTTATTCAAAAAATATTATATAAATAAACTTAAATTAATATAATAATAGGAAGTGTTTATAAATTATATATGTTAATTATGTACAATAATTTAATCTGAATTTATTGTCAAAATAAAATTATATTTTTATATATAATTTAATATAATCACAGTATCATATTAATTGGAAGTTATAAAAATGATTTAAATTTCAATAAATTAGTATGAGAGTGTCAGCCTTGTTTGGGGTAAGTTTATATATACAATTTTGATATTATCAATTCGAATTACAATCTAATAAATTTATATTGCATAGTTAGTTATATCATGTTCATGTATTTATGAAAAGTCAATTATATACTGTAACAGTTTAATTAAATCAAATGTATAACAATAAATCAACACAAATAATAATCGACTTTTTAGAAATAACTAAATAAATATTTCTAAATTGCAGGTCGTCCACATAAATATATGTATTGGCTAACATAAAAACACCCAAACCTAACTAATGAATTATATTATGAATTATTTTATACCCATTTATCATTTTTTTTTTATCAAATATATATACAATTATTTTATTATTATCTAACCAAAATAATAATGTATTTTACAAAAATTTTACATTTCACATGTTCAATTAAAGTACTTGAACACACAATGTATAATAATTTTGTGCTATTGTGCCACAAGTACGACGTGGGGTGTTCAAAAAGTTTGCGTATGACATTGGACGAATGTGCTTAAAAGTTTGTGTAAGATTGCTAATGCTATCGATATAGGTGGAAAAAGCTATGTCTATAATGGATGTTGCATTTGCTACCAAGTTATCAAAAAGTATTTAGCATTAACCTGTTTGAAAAATGTTCGGACAGTTTTGAGGTGAATAAATGTATCAACGAAACATGAATTCACCACTACACACCAAAATCAAAGAAGCATTCAAAACAATATAGATAGACACATGTTACGGAAGCACACCAAAGAAGTCAGAAACAGTTCAATCAGCAGGAAAGATTATGGGCTAAGTTTTCTGGGACCGAAAATATATTTTATTGATTATCTTGAAAATGGTTAAAAAAAATAACCGAAGAATATTATTCAAAACTTTTGCAACAACTGGATGCAACGATGCGGATTGAACTGCTTCCATTTGTACCCGCAAATCAAAACATTATAAAGAGAATACTTTGAAACTTGAACATCGCCGGAACGTTTATAGTGTTATGGGAGAGTTTATTGAAAAATAAAATGATTTTTAATTAAAATGTTTATGCATTTCGGCTACGCGAAATTCTTGAACAACCCACGTCACTCATAAAAAATATATATATATATTTTGTAAATTATCATAAAAAATTATTATTAAAAATATATTTTTAATTAATTTTTAAAAAATTCTTACGAACTAAATAATTATGTAAAGAAGGTATATGTATAAGTAAAATTAAAGGCATATTTTTTATATCTACACACTATTTATTCTATTAACTCGGACCAAACAAAAACCATGGTATTAATACACTAACAGCTATCGCTGCACATGCAATCACTGCACCGGTTATTGTTTGATTTGTATTTCGATTTTCATATTCTATTTTATGTTCATCTGGATCTTTTTCATATTCAAATAAATCAACGTCACAACGAAATCTAATTTTTGAAGAATCACTTTTCCAAAATAATTGGCCAGATGAATCACGTCGTTCCAAACTCCATATTGGTTCATTGGTAGCTGAAATTAAACAAAAAATAAATAAATATATATGTTTTATGTATGTACTACGTTTTGTACTGTAGTATCTAATTAACTATATACGAAACGATACAATGAATTGTGAGGTGTAATCAAAGCCATTCAACCATTAAACATACCTAGGACAATCTATTTGGAGGGAATTTTGTAATAATCCTAGTTTTCTACACTATATTTATATATATGCTTTTAAGCCTTTGGTGAATCAGAACCGGATATTATGTGCTCCTATGGTATCTTCATCCACGCAACAATATTTGCAGGTTCCCAAATACTTCCATTTTAAACAATTGATTAAATGTAAAATGTCCCATTAGCACCCCATAAATAGGATTCTTAGATCCATACAGTATAACCATAGAGAATATTTCCATATTGTGTTAACTAGCTAATGAATTTTTTGAATTGTTTTAGTGCCCTTGATTATTCCCATTGCAATTTAAAGTAAGATCCCTTTGCATTCTTAATATCTTTTTTACTAGGAGACCTGGTCCCACAAATGGAGTTTGTACCACCATTTCTGTCATTTGATTAGCCCCTTTATTCGCCTTATGATCCCAATCCCGTGGCACCCAAATAAGTTTTACATTGTTTGTCTCAGTCAGCCGGACGGTCAGACAATATATGTGCCGTTGTTTTTGTCAGTTTTGTTTCCAGTTTCACTTAGGAGCAAATGTATATGACACTAGCTCCACTATATTACAATTTTCTACAGTCTACTCCTTGCAGGAATAATTACATCGTATATTTTGGTTGAAGTACATTACTGAAGATTATTGGTCGCTGATTAGGGTCATATGATTTATTTGTTCTATACCCCTGTTTAATATTTTTAGGAGTCATCTTTGGTTGCACCTAATTTAAATGTTCTTTTTGGGGCTATTCTTTTAGTGGTTTGAGGTTACCTATTACCTTCATCCCAGTTACGTCGGTATTGTTTTCATTGTAATTGTTGTATTAAGAAAAAAAAAGGAATTTTGTTTAACTTAAAAAGCGCTGTACTGACACTTTATATATGTAAATAGGGGTATGATTGACAACATTATAAATGCACGGACGTATAGCAAATGCGGTAATATACATATTTACAATATTTGTCGCCTTACGTGTATTTACATAGTTGTCATCTATGGGAGTCAATTAAACCGCTTTAATGAGTTACTTATGCGTCTTTTACTTCAAAAATTGAATCTAATTTAACAAAAAAAATTTTCCTATTTTGGAATTACTAGTAATGAGATCGTGTTCGTTCGTGGTTAAACTTTCTCAGATTAGTTATATAACAATGTTAAATCAAAGGCCATTTTTGATTTATTTCTTGAATTTTTTTAAACATTATATGTAAAATCTAATACCACTTTAAACAGATTTAGAGTACTTCTTTTCTAAATACGTAATTTTACGTAACATAATAATACGACGTGACACACGCTCACCGCTATCCTCTTATCATCAACACAATGTATTTCTTATATACATTCATTAAACTTTATATTAAATATATATACATACGTAATAACATCACTAAGACCTTATATTTCTAATTATTTTTCAAAAATTTGCATTCCGTTTAGATACACGTCATATAATTTAAGCCATAAATAAAGTAATTCAAGGTTAAATTTGTGTATTTATATATTGTGTGCCTACAAAAGCGATGATAAAATATGATGGTACGATATTATTTTCTATTTTTATTATTTTTTTTTATTTATATTCTATTAATTTCATTGTTCACTATTGTCTGTCATTATCACAAACCATAAAGTAATTGTTAATACCTCATAAAAGAAGTGTAAATAGATGAATATTTTCTAAGAACACTAAACATTTTAACATATACGCCGACGCGTTTTTATTATCGCGGTAATGTATACTCAACCAAAAGACATTACAGTCAATAATTCAATTTCTGATCGCAGTTTACCTTCGATAATCGTGGTCTTCATAGGTAATGTCCATTCTACAATGAAACCGTAATTCCAAATTGTACAATGTACAAACCATAATCAGTCCATTTCACATTTATTTTAACTTTTTTGCATAGCTTGTGCTTTTTTGCGATTTAGGTGATATTTTAATAATAATCGGGAAAGAATTAAAATTTTTAAATAATATAATTTCAGTTCGCATATCCGTATACCAAAGAAAGAATCGTCTATAAAATATTTTGTTTATGGTAATACAGCTTTTATACATGTACTTTTTTTTTATAATTATTGTAGTTAATCGCTATGCATGTATTTACGTATCGTATATATGTATATAAACAAATCAATTAGATTTAGATAATATTTATGACGCAGTGATATTAAAATTAAAACACAAAATAAATAATAAAAACAGTCACGAAAGATTTTCAATTTAAAAAAAAAAAAATTAAAAAAATAATGATTATTTGAACTTTGGTTTTATAAATGAATTCAAATTATAGTGATAAAATTAAAACATTATACACAACAAATTACATATCAATCACCACCATTCACCATCTGCATGATAATTATATTAATTTCTCGATTAGATCGCAAAAGTTTTCAATGTAATATTAGCAATAGAAAATTAGGTGCTTAAAAGTATTTTCCGCCCTTTTTTTAGTGGCAAAAAAGCCATTTATTATAACAAATTATAATTAAATTAATCATTTTCGAAGACTTTTTCACATCTTTCATGCAATGCCGTGTCGAAAAAACGATGTCGGGGGGTTTAAAGCGATCCAAACATTTAAAACAACATGCAACATTTTAAAAATGTGTACCAACCACAGACCTCCAACAGATTGTCCTTCACGGCTTTTACAACATGTGGCCGAATGTTATAATGCATTTGCGTTTATTACTCGCAATGGCTGGTCTTTTTTCAATAATTTTTCAAACAATTTATTCACTTGGCGTTTGTAACCGTCTGCAGTAATTTTTTCAATTGGTTTTCAGAGTTCGTAGTATATTACACCATATTGGTCCCACCAAGTGCATAGCATTAACTTAAGATCATGAATGTTCTGTGTTGCTGTCGATGTGGATGGTTGTCTGGGTTTAACCATGACTTTTTGCCTTTTGACTTGTCGTTGTAGACCCATTTTTCATCTCTAGTCACGATACGTATCGGTTGGCAATGACAGTTTCCGTCAATTCATGAGGTAATCATTCTATATGAACCGTTCCAATGGCATGAAAACGTCTAGAAACACCTGATTTACTAATTTCTAAATTATTTGCAAGTTCTTTCTGTGTTTGAGCTGAGTATTCGTCTAATAACGTTTGTAATTCACCGTCTTCGTACTTTTTCGAACCACTAACGCGTTCTTTATCATGAATGATATGTATTACCACTTCGAAATCGATTAAACCATTATTTATTGTATATATTCTCTATGGTGGTTGTTCGCCATAATATTCATGCAATCGATGAGTTTCTGTTACACTTTTTCAAATCAAAATAGTGCAAAAGGACATATCGAAAAATACACAAATGATGGCGTCAGTAAAGTGTATTTTATTCACAAATGTCAGAACTTAAAAAAAAATGGTAGATCAAAAAGCGTTGCTTTTTAAAAATGCTTAAAAAAAAGAACGAAAGCTGCAAGCAAGCTCTTAATATAATATTTTAATTTGCATGTAATAATTTGTATATATTAAAAATCGTATAATTAAAGTATTTATTGTAATATTATGCGATTTAACAATTTCGTATGAACTGATGTTTACGTGTACAAAGTATAAAAGTGATATACTTTTTCAAAGCACAGGCTGCTGAAGTAATACATGTATCTGTTGTGTAGGTTTATTTATTTTTCAACTTTTTTAGGAATTAAATACCATATGTTCGATAATATACCCGATATCGTTTACAAGAGTTACATCACCGTTTCAAATTTTCTAGATGTGAATGGGTGTGGGTGGTGTGGAACCATCACTAAAGTCAGTAAAATGCCTATTATTTCCATAAATACCAAATGATATTTTTCAAATTACAAAGTTTAAAAACTGTTTATTGCAAATTCAAATCAGATGCGTCATCCAATTATCTACATAGTTTAGTATTTCCTTGCTGGCGATACCTAATTGTCGATATAATTGTAATCTACTAAAAATCATTACATATAGTGGATTCTGTATATATATGTTAAATCTTAAATTTTTGTCGAAAGTATATTGTATGGTAGTTCCATAAACTGGAAACCTTTCTCTCATGTTTTTCATATTCTAGTATGATGCAAATGGTTTAATGTAAAATAGTGGCTGTAAAGTCTAGCGGTGCGTATAACAATGAAACAATAATATATTTTTGATATATTTTACTTTGCTTACCTGTTACATTTAATTTATCCATTAATTCGGCCATATATTACTACTTTTAGTGATAAAAATCTGTAATTAATAGAAAAAGATAACAATATATTAATAAATATAAAATGTTAGGTTTACAATTGCATAAATATAAATAAAAAGATAAGACCTCTAAATCAATATACATGTAAATGTAGGTGCAATAATTAAATTATACTTTTATCTTAATTTTAAACAATATCACAAAATAATCATTGTACCATTTTTATGCATATCAAACTTCAAATTTACATAGATGATACCTATATAAGGTAAAGATTGTGGATTAGCTATACTCAAATGTTTTTTTGTATTGTTTTCACATGTCTCAACAATATTTAGTACAGGACATTTCAAATTTTATACAACAAAACCGATTCTTATCTTATCAAAAATGGAAAGCTTTGCACTAGAAAATCGTGATTCGTGGATCTCGTTGTTTTTGTTTTTTAAAGATAAATGCATCTGAAGCTCAACAAATGCTTGTTAAAACTTTTGGTGAACGCATGCATGATTTATATCGCAAAGGCAATGCCATGAGTGGTTTCAACGATTCAAAAACGATGATCAAAATGTGGGAAATGAGGAAAGTTTGAACACACCGAATTGCAAGCATTGCTGGATGAAGATGACAAACTCAAAAATAAATGACAAAAGCTTTGAATGTTGATCAAGCAACTATTTCTAGACAAAGTTAAGGGAAAGATCAAAAAATGCGAAAAATGGGTGTCACATGAATTGAATGAAAGGCAAACGCAAACCCACAAAATAGACCGCAGTGAAATTGATGTTTCAAGGGAATGAAAATATTTTTTGCATCAAATTGTGGCGGATAATTTTGCTACATTATAACGCGCTGACACAGAAAACAAAGCAGGTTGTGGATACTTTTAACTTGGCTGAGATTTGTTACACCCCACGAAACTGCCTTGATTTCTGAATATAACAAACAAAGTGTCAATTAATCCACTGTAACTTCTAATCTAATGGTCGGATTGTAATGAAATTGTTACATATAGCTTTTGAAGGTTGGCACTATTAAAATATACCACGGATGTTTCATTAGAGGCGCTACCGGGTGGTTAAGCTCGGGGACTTTTTGACACATGCATGTGTTATGATACAAATAAGCAACATTAAAAATGGATGAACAGATTTAGGATTCTGGATATTAATATAGAATTTAAAATAAATAATTTGCATTAAATTTGATTTTTTGTATACATTAACTTTAAAATTGATTATTTAAAATTATAATCATCACAAAAATGACAAAATATTTTCAGTTTATCTTATGTTTTATGTATGCGATTATTTAATTTAAGAAATAAACGAGCAAATTTAAAAGACCAAACAAAAATTCTCTAATAAAAATGACCTAAAAAAATAAAAGTCTGTTTATCTTTATATATTTATAAATCTTTCGGGGAAATTTCAGAACGTAATATCATCTATTTGTTGACTGTTTTTTACAAATTGTATATATATTCACAATACATTTCTTTTTCAAAATTAAACAATTTTTTTAATTTATAAATAAATTTAATAATAGTCATTTTATTTTATTTTTAGAATTTTATTAGAAAAGAATTGCAAAAAAATATGAAACTTAAAACAAACTACACCTACATATGCAAACAATTTTATTTTTATAAAACCATAAATATTGAATGGTTAGTATAAAAAGTTTCCGGCGATAGTTTGCCGATAGATGACTTTACGGTCTCATATTTATGGTATTGTAAATTGCATTATTCGGTGTCACAGTTCAGAAAATTAATGAAAATAAAAACTGAAATTCGAAAAATTTTGAAATTTGAATACATAAAAGTGCAGACGGTGATCATGTTGATTCAGAACCGTCGAAGAGAGATGAAACTACACAAATAATGGCATAGAGCCAGGATTTACACCAAAGAAGGTGATGCTGTATATGGTGGTGTGAGTGAAAGAGAATCTTACATCATGTTATCTGATCAATACTTATATACTCTCTGAAAATAATCAAATTGAAACTAGCAATTGCAATAATAAACTGGTCGGAATTAATCAACAGAAAATGATAATGGAACACAATTATGGCAATGCCAGAGCACACACTTCTTAGATATTTCAGAGCAAATTAAGATAGTTTGACTGGAAAGTTTTGCTCAGCATGCCCACTGTTCATCGTTCAGATCTTCCACTGTCAAACTACCATTTATTTCGTGAGTTTATAGAACTTCCTTAACGATATAAATTTGAAAAGAGATACGAGACACAATTTTTCCTTCAGAAACCAATGAAATTCTACAGTAAAAGAATTATAGTTTTACCACAAAAAAAAAATTGCAAAAAGACATAGAACAAAATGATGATTTATTAATCCACTTCCGAGCGCTCCTAAAAGAGTTAGGATATTTTCATGAAACTTTATAAAATACGATGCTATTTAGACACGATATGATTATTAGCAATTTTCAGAATTTCTTGGGAAATCGCTGGTCGAAAATAATGTTCAAATTACAGAACGAAAATCAGTTTGAATCATTGGTTTCTATGTGAATCCATTTCTGATACAAAACAATGATTTGTTTAAGCAATTGACAACACAACTATCAATAGTCATATAACTATTGCTTCACAAGCAACAATTCGATCTAATTGGATGCTTTCCATGTAAGCATTATACATTTTTAATAACATGCAGTTGCTAGGAACATTCACATAATGTTTCTTTTTTCGAGCATATATAATGACGTGCAGTATCAATAACTTACATGTATCAAAATTCGTTGCCATTAGTCACCATCACATTATTGTGCCAAAAGAATTTAATTACAAGTTATCTCATACCTCACTTTACAGACATTTTTTAACACTTTATATTTCATTTTTTGTGGTAAAAACGAAACCTTTATAATCACTAAACAAACCATTAACAAAATAATTGTCAAACTAATGTGGTAATCATCATTAGCACGCTGACTACAGTTCAAGCCGCCGTCAGTCGATACGTAAACTTCAAACATTTATTCAAATTATTATAGAATTCAATTGTTTTTAGACAAAAAAAAAATGCTTAATTGTCTCATTATATATTTTATTGTGCGGAAAATCGTTGTGAAAATTCATGAAAAAGTTGAAAAATTCAATTTCAAAGTTAATTTTCTCTTCTTCATTTTTTTCGGTCATATTAATAGACACTAAAAAAAATCATAGAAAAGTGAAATAAAGGCAATTCCAGAGAAAACACAATTAATGCTGGTCAAATTTTCTACCGGCGGCTGCATATGGATTAATAAATTTAATTAAAAATTATAGAAAATGCGTATTAATTTTACTTGAAAACCGTCGCAAACTTTTTACGCACAGCTTATTTACCCAAAAATTATATTATTTTATACATGACTGTTTAAAATACACTTGTCCTTGTCCAATATCAACAATAAAAACACAATTTTATATATAAAAACAAATTTATAAATTTATAAAAAAAAAAAAAAATGTATGTAAACAGACAAAAATTTAATCTAATTAAAAATACATAATTTAATTATTTATCGTACACATTTTATTGCAATTAAAGTTTCACTCATAAAAGATTACATCGAGTTAATTTTTATAAAATATCATATAATGAATTAGGAAATCCAATTTTAAGTACAATATATACAAATTACAAAAAGATAATTATATTACTGCTAAATATTTATACTTGTGCTTGTATTCATGCTAGTAGCCATATATATTGCAAAGAGGTAGGATGGTGACATAATATTAATGAAGGTTATTACTAAAAATTTACATACATATTGTAATTCGTAAATTATGATAAATTTGTAATGACAGAGAGTGGTGACCAAAATAATAAAAATGCGTCAAAAAAAAAATAAGATAACTTTTAAAATAGTAATTACAAATTAAAATTGAAATTACATTACACAAAATTATTCATCTTGGAATAACACATGACAGATGTTCTTTATAAATTTTGAAGACGATTAACAATTTTCGAATGCATTAGCCAATGCAGCTAAATTTTCACTATATAGAAATTCCTTTTTATTATTATTTCACTTTAAAAACCTGTTAGTCTATTCAGAGGAACTTGTTTAATAATTGATGATCCACAATATATCTTACTTAATTTAATTAAATTTTGTATATCATTTGTCTTTAGAATATTTTAGAAAAATAATAATTTTCTTAAATTTAAATTTATAATATATTAAATATATTAAATAATGATCTTCAGTGCTTTTGAATACCTGAAATATTAAATTAAATTTCATACCGATTTCAAATGATTTGAGGATGGTTTGTTTTGCTTTTATATTGAAGACCATCAATATTTAATAGAACAGATTTTAACGAAGTATATAATCTCTTGAAATAGTAATGAAAACACAATAATAATGTTATATCATTGTCTTTATCTAGTGAACAACATCTCAGAAAATTGTAAATTATTATCAAATCTGATTATCGATATGTTATATGAAATTCTTTAATAAAATATTTTAATATAATTATTGCTATATTTTAAAAGTTATTCAATAGAAAACCTCATTAATTGTTTACCGCACATTATTTTGGCCACCACTGTTGTGTGTACATGAATTATATATCCAAATTTTTATATTTCTGAACAATTAATATTATATTGAATTGCGTGTTATGACAAATAAATTTACGCATTTTTGTATTTCACACATTTTACAGAATAATTCAAATTTCAAGTAAACATTTATATATTAATACAAGTACATAAAAAGAGGATCAATTGGGGATATGAGAAAGAAATGTGGTATACATTTGCGTTGGATGGGTGATGCACAAGTGATTTCATAAAATTATATCATTTTAATACGTACCAAAATTACTAAATTTTATCATTTGTGTTAACATGTTAACTTGTGGTACATTACGCGCACAAAAAATAAAACGAGGACCATTCGATTTGAGGGAACATTCGAGGATGTTTTTAAATATACCGCGAAATACTTATTCCAAACACTAATAAAATAAGAAAATCAGAAAACAATTGTAAAAATTGTTCACCAACAATTTACAGTTCAACAGTAAAAAATTCTTATATGTTTGTTGAAATATTTCTAATATAATGTTTCTTGTAATAACTTTATTTAATTATAAATTTATATATTTATAAACTTCTACTTTCTTATTTAATCAGCAAGTTAGTAGACGTTGTGAGAACAAGAAAAGGTTAATTGTATTTAATATAAATTTATTTATTATTTATTCATTTAAGAATCTGAATTATATGAATTATAAAAAGAATATATTTATAAAAATTGTTATATGAACGCCGTTCTCGTGTATGTTTTGTAAAAACCCGTAAAATATAAATTAGCGTAAAAATTACTAATAAAATAAAATATCTATATTGTTTTTCCAATAATATACATTCCCTGATTAGACTGGATTTTTAATTAGTATCATAGTGACCAGTTTCCTGAAAAACATTCATTTTAATGGTTTTTGCCTTTTCAAATGATTTAATAATAATAACACTCTCATGTAGTGTAAATTTATCTAATTTTTCAAATATTAATATGTATTTTATTAATTCTTTTATTAAAATAAATAAATTAAATTCCTAGTTCCTATTTTGGTAAAATGTTTTCTTTTGTACTTATTAGCATTTCCTTCAAATAAATATGTTCCCAAATTGTAGGTAAACTGTTTATGTTACTCCAACTTATGGCATCAACTAAACGGTCGTTACAGTCAAATTAGTAAATAACTACGCGTGGGTGTATATAACAATTCACCAATTGGTCTGCAATTTTCGAAAGATATTTGTTTCTTGATTCCATTATTTTTATGAGTCATCAGATCATAATCAGAGTGTGTTTGTGTGCATACATTGCTAAGGTTCGAGTATATATAGCGTCCAACACCATATTTTCAAAAAACGAACAAACGAAAATGTTTAGTATTAAAATAATATCCGAAAAAATTCAGTTAAAATTTTCGACAATGGTACGCGGTGATTCATTTGACTTAACAAAAATTAAATGAACAGAGCTTTTACATTTAACATATGAAAAACAACGACGATGATTATGTTTATTATCAATTGTATTTATAGTATAGTTATAGTCGAAAGAATTAAGTGATTCAGTGGGCATGTTGGGAACAGTGTTAGAAAGCATGATATTGACATCAGGAATTGATTTTTCGTACTAAAAAATTACTCAATTGAATTATAATTCTTTTGTTTATGAAATCAGGACACAAGTAATATCTTTGGAAATATGTTATGGATTGTTATATAAAAATTTAAAATGTCTCTATATACATGGAGTATTCACATAAGGTTCGCTAAATATTAAAAAAATATAAATGCATAAAATATCTATAAAAATATAATTACAAATTAATTGATGCAATATTTTTGAATACTGAAGTACGGAGTATAATTGACCAAATTAAATATAATGCTTGGTTGGTGCCTCAAAATCGAGTGACACTATTGCGGTGGGTTGACTTGACGTATATTGAGAGGATTCAACCAAAATATATACAATATAACATTTTAATTCCTTTTTTAATCTTTACACACAATGGAATAAATGAAATTGATTAGTATAGTTTTGATCATTCATTCAACATGACATTGCACCAAGTCTGTCATCAGCAATTGCACAACATTCAAAATTTATTCAAATAATCCCTAGACACGTGGACTCGTTCGTATAGAATATATAAAGCAAAAATTCTATATATATATTTGTTATTGCGTTACTGTAATTTGCTATTATTAAAATTTATTTACGTCATTATTTCTAATTTTACGGAAGAAAACTAAAGTGTACTCATAGATAAAGTAATTTATTTAATTATAATCAGTATAAAAACAAAACAAAAATTATTATCTCAATTATTGTCACTTGTCCTTGTCTCTATAATCAGTAGAATTAAGTATTATTTTCAGTAAGTACATTCGTAATAAGAATTTATTATCAATTTATTAAACAGAAAAAAGAAATTGGAATAGTAAAAATAAACAATAATCTTTTTTTAGACTTATATGGACTAAAAAGAGAACTAATAAGAAATTGTAATTGTTTATAAATACACATCAATCCATATGCATTTTTATTGAATTTAATAAAAGAGAAATAAAATAAAATCACATTGTTTTTATTATTTGGACATTGAACATATTGCCAATTGTTTCGATAAAGATAATTATATATTTTTACAATTTATATTTGTATTCAGTATATGTTTTTTTTTTTAATTTTGCATTTTATACGAAACTGCATCAAAGTCCAAGTTTATATTTGTATTTATAATCAAAAAAAAAAAAATAAGAAAAAAACAAGAAAAAAAAATCATTCAAAGTTTCCCAAGTTTTAATGACATCATTTTCATAATTCACAGTACAGTGAAACAACGAAAATATCAAATTTTATAAATTAAAATCGAATATTTTCTACAAAGTGTGACTTTTAATTCTAATTATAATTTCTGAGATTACCAATTATACTCATACGTAATTATTTGAGTCGAACAAAACTTATGGTGCGATTGATTCTACATCTGTGATTTTAAAAAGTAAACTAGAACAAGCAACATGTGGTAAGGTAATTAAATATATTAAAACACTTAGAATTTTAAAAATAATTTTCAAGTTTAAAAATTTTAAAAATTTAGAAAATTATCAAATGTTGATCAAAATTGTATAGGGGTGAATCTTCACAAAACAATTGCATATAAATCTAATCTAATGAAATCGATACGCAGCACAGTTTCTTGAACAAAAAAGTCATTGCAAATTGCCCAAGAAATTATCATGCAATTTAATTTGATAATGACAAAATTTGAATCATTTTTACGAAGCTCCTAGCATTGGATTATATTCAATACACTATAATAGATTAAACAATGTGTTCAATCCTCAACCAATCCTCAACTTTGGTATGCATGCTAACAATCGGATTATGTTTGAAAAATGATGTACATATATTCTGAAGACCCGCATAATTTAACCAGTTGTAGGATATATGAGGTTAGGTTCATTAACTATACAATATTAATATTTCAATCAAATTATGGAATCCGCCTTCGCCCATCTTTCAGGTAATTGTTGGATTCATAATGTGAAAAATTCCTCCTCTTTTGAGGCGATTAATTCATCACGTGAATTTCTGATGCATTCATATAAAGTAAATAGCACGTTTTGAAGGACTAACTAACTGCATCAACCGGATTAAGTGGTATAGTCTGAAGGAGCCATGTCTGGTGAATACAGCGATTGTGATAGAATTTCCTAGTTTTTTATCACAAAATCTTTTCAAAAATGCTACTTTCAAGCAACTGTCGCTACTACGACAATCACGAGTTGTATATTGCTGTTCGACGCACCTATTATTGAAAATAAACATTAAAACAATTTTATACCTAAAATTATCGGTTATTATTTTTTATGTTATTTTTTTGTCATTGGTTGAAAAGTTTCTCGATTTGATAACAAGCCTTTGATTTGATTAATAAATATTAAAAATTATTGTTTTTGAGAATTAAAATCATTCAAACGGCAGCTTATATCATCGACAACGACTATTTGCTATTTATATAAAATATTCAAATCACAATTTGGATGCTGAACGTTCAGGAAGTGCAAACAAATTTATGCGCA
Source organism: Bibio marci (assembly GCA_910594885.2). Classification (NCBI taxonomy): domain Eukaryota; kingdom Metazoa; phylum Arthropoda; class Insecta; order Diptera; family Bibionidae; genus Bibio; species Bibio marci. The sequence goes on from OU343114.1 coordinate 59,731,075, forward strand.
GTAACAACAAATCAAATGATTGAAAAACACCATCACATCGCTTTGTACGATCAAAATGTTAAAGTGTAATTATGTTTACATTATAAGCGTCTCAAAAGAACGAGCGTTGAATGAATTTTACATGAATATTTTGCATATGAAAAAGTGTTTGTATTTGTTATCGATAAGATAATGCCGGACACGAAATTTTTAATTTACTATAGATTGTATATAAATGCAGATGAATTAGTAGATAATGATATTGTTGATAACTTTTCTGCCGATTATTACAATTATGTTTTTGTCGCTCATTTGACCTATCTTATCTATTTAGCAATAACTGGCCAGATCAGCGTCAAGTCAGAAATTCCATAACTGATAGGGTCAACCGTCTACTATAGTCAACATTTTCTACTTTAGACTCAATTTGATTGCACACACTTAATCATAACGACCTCAATTTAACCATGTATATTTTTTGACAAAGAATAAAATAAGGCTTCAGAAGAAAAGATCAAATTTAGCATCACGATAATACGCCACTTATCATTAAAAGCATAATTGGCATAATAAAATGTATTTGATTTTTCTTATTGCTTCCATATTCGCCATATGCTGGCTCTAGATTTATCAACCATCTATGCCTACTATTTTCTGTTTTCTAACTTGACGAGACATATGTGTCAAAGAAACTATATTTGCATCGAATGTGAAACTTCATCAAATCGCACTCTAATGAAAATAAACAGTTCAACAAATGCTATAGTTGAAATATGTTCGTATCGTGCTAAAATATTCTGTTTATGATTTTAATATATTTCACATTTTTCTTCTTTTGTGAAATCGAAATTGTTAATTAAATGAAATGAAATTATATTTAAATAGATAACTAAAAGTATTAGATATACCTTTAAGATGAAAACGTAAAATTATACACAGCTTTGATTTAATGAAATTTATCCATTAAAATGATTAATGTTTGGAAAACACAAAAGAATGTGCTACGTATTTATTTATTGTGATATTAATTGTATAATTATTTAATTATTTCCAATTCAAATATATGCACACATTAATTTACTTACTTAAATATACTTTTATACACATACATAATTCTTTATCAGTACATATTTTGTAATTCAATATGTAAATATTACATTATTATTAAGAGGAAGCTCTTATATATTTAAATCGTTATTTAACTTAACAAATAATAACTACATAACAGTACTGTCTGTTGGAAAAATAACCGGAATAGCTTTCTAATATATGAATCTGGTAACGCCAAATATTAGCTGTTAATTAGATTTTATTGCATTCCAATCTTAACAAACTGTTTCGTGAAATTTCCATCAGTGTAAACCAAAATACAGTGACAGAAGCCGTTGTGCGTCAGTCGAAAAATGTATAAATAACAAACAAAAGTTTTTGAATTGATAACCGAAACGCTTGAAAAGTTTTTTTTATTCAAAATACAAATTTTTAAGTGTGGCATCGACGATTCGTTCGAAAAAATATAACAGCAATGATTTTCTATTGATCCATTCCGGTTATTTTTCGGACAAAAGCTGTATTATAAAATGCACACATAGACGCCAAAGACATTTAATAATTTTTTTTTAATATTTATTTTATACTATTTTTAGTTTTATATATATTTTCTATTTATGATAAGAAATAACAAAGGTATAATAATATTATATTGTAGTAAAAACAATAATAACCATATTATTATTGTATTTAAAAATAACACGAATTCTAAAGAAATCTATATTTAAATATTAGTTTTTAATCTCTATTATTTATGTTATTGAATACAGATACAGTAATACAGTACACATTAATACACTACGCACAATACAATTCCTAAATGATGATTAGTAAAGTAAAGTCATTGACACAATTGGAATTTCAATGTTTAGTTTGATCCGATGTAAAGACAATTTCATTTAACCAAAATCTTATTTACGATTGTAAATTTGTCAAAATCGTCATTTTATATGAGTGCACAAGCACTAAATAATTTTATAGTTAAATTCCATAGAATATTTCGAACGGCCACAAGAACCTTTGATGTTTTCATTTTTGGTACATCAATTGAGATTATAATGAATAGATCAATTTTGGATATGAGACAGATTTTGAATGATGACTCTCATTAATGCAGTAGGCGTTGTTCAAAAATTTTTTGAAATTGCATAAACGTAGCTAATTTTGATATAATACTTCAGCTGTGGCTACTGAACCGCTTTCAATGACCAAATTCGTTTTGGATAGGGCATTTATAGTGAGTTTATCTGGCAAAAATTATCTATAATAAATAAAAATATCTAGATAATTTATGTAAGTAATTTTTATAACATTTTTTCTAATTTTTATAACATACTAAAATCGCTATCCAAAACGTACTATGGTTATTAAAATCGGTCCAGTTTAGTTTTTTGACCATATTGTTTTATCAAAATTTGCCATATATTATATATGTAATTTTAGAAACACTTTAGATAACGCTTGTGCACCACTTACCAAATAGTTTCCATACACAAAATTAATCTTTATATTGTAACCAAAAGCCAAATGAAGAAAAAAATATTATAATTTTAAAACAGGAAAAAATCGAAATTAGAAATTCTATGGAATTCGTCTATATAGTTTTTCTACTAAATTATTTAAATATTTTCAAATTATCATATGTATAATATCAATATCAATAAAATATGTATTAGGCTCTGTATTAGGAATGTATATACAAAAACAATGTAATATTTTTATAATTTCTTTGTGAAAACCAGTCCAGTTGACGTGATTACAATTTATATAAAAATAAATAAATGAGGTCATCAATTATATTGCATTTTATTTAGTCGTTCGTTGAAATAGACTTTTTCGGTTGCAGTATAGCATTGAGGTTATTTCCTTTTGTTACTTATTTATAGAGTCATAAAATTATTAAATGTTTATTGGTTATAATGCACATTTCGCATAATAAAATTAACTTACACACACATTCAAATCATATTATTCAATTATAGATATTGATTATTGTATATATAATTAACAATATACAGATTACCCTCCTAATAGCTTAACTTAAATTTAAAAATAATATGTGTCTACAATCCAATTGGTCAGCCAATTGTTGATAACTCTCGAAACTGGCAAATCGTATTCAGCATAAGTGCTGATTGCATTGATCGGAATATATGCGATAATCTGAAGGGTTAATGTCTGGTGAATAGGGCGGATGGAGTACCACTGCTGATTTCTGCCCTTTTCGGTAGTTGTTACCTCATTAAACAAGAAAAATTCATTTGTTGTGTCTATTTTCCCATTTCCATAAGCAAAAACCTAAATTCTGCTATTTTTCATAGGAAATTTTTCGATATTTATTTTAATACAATTGTTTATGAAATAAAAAGAAAAACGGATATCTTTGAAAACATGGTGTTAGACGCTACTCAAAGATTAACAATGTCTGCACGCACACATCACTATGGGTTGAACACGCATATACAAAAATAATAGGATTATGAAAACATCTATTTTTCGTTAATTGCAGTACAATTTATAAATTATTATATACTCCCATGCAGAGTAATTTACTAACTTGACTGTAATAAAAGGTTCATTAGATGACGTAAAGCTCCACTTGGAGCAATATATGATTTAAAAAAAAATGGTGGATTTTTGGTGAATTTTAAACTTTGGCAAAATAGAGGATAGTACAAGGAAAATCGAATTTCATCACCGAGGGGTTTGGTATTTCACAGTAGTGGCTCGTTTTTTAAACAAACATATGACGAAAAAATTTTTAAAATTTCGCTTTGATTTTAATATAATATCGTGGTTGGGTTGGTGAATAATTTCAGGTAATCTTAATCATGCAACATTTAATAGGCAAGGTACAGCAGCACGAAAAACAATATTATTTACAATAATTTAATAGTACAAATTTCGGAATAAAATAAAAACAATTCATAGGAAGATACGAATTTATTTATAAATTTATGCATAAGTTCTTTAAAATTTGATCCATGGATGTAAATATATGATATTATAAAAGTGTTATATTAATACAAACGCACCACCACTAACCACTGTGATATATTAATTAAATTAAATAATCAGTTAACATTGCACGATTTTCGTTCATCTTATTGTTACTAATTCACACATTTATGTTAAAATTATTTAACTTGTGACATATGTGATGTCAATCAATTATTATCAAATCTATAAAATAAATGATTTTTTATTCATTACTATTAATTGTTTATTATTATTGATAAACCGCAAGCATTGATGGAAAAAAAATACAATTTACAAATTATATATTTTTCATGATCATCATCATCATCAATCACCGCAGTAATGTTACGGTAAGTGAAGAACAATGGCATCTAACAAACATCCATTAAATTTAAGGTTCATTCGATTCTTATAATCTGCACTTTTTTAAAATGCCTGTCAAAAAAGTCATGGCTATAAGATGAGGCATATAAGAAATGAGTGAAAATGCTGCAGCTTATTTACAGTCAAGTTAGGAAGATATATATATAATACCTCAACTCTACTGTCAACTGTACCTGGGAAGAGATATTTTTTTTTGCTCAGAAAAAATAGCTTCCCATGAATATTTACACATAGCAATATTGTGATATTGTGATTTAAGGACAATGATTTAAAACTTACACCTTGGAATATTCGAAAAGCAAGATGACAGTAAACTGTGATATAAAGATCCTTAAAATTGGAAGACATTGACTGTGGATAGGTCAGGTTAGAGTTCAGTAATTATGTTTGCGAATTTTGCTCGGAATTAAATTAATCAATTATTAATTTGTATAGAAATGCAACGTTTGTTTAAAAATAAAAAGATTTTTTTATTTAACAAATATGAATTTTGACGTTCGACTGACTGAGAGATACAAATTTCTTACCCACGGGTAATACACACAGGGTGTTAAAGAATTTGTAAGACGACATGTATCTGTAAAATGAAATAAAAACAATTATTATTTGTTTTGGATTTTTGCTCAAATGGGTACAATACACTTCATACTGCATTTTGATAATTTGAATTAATGTCGCAGCTCACTTTGGGAAATTGCCTATAAAACACGCGTAAAAGTTATTCGTATGTAGTTGCAATATCTGCAAAACAACAACCTTTTAACTTCATTTCAAGTGTTGGGAATCAAGAGAATTCACAGAGTACTAGATCAGGTAACACACAGACAATATTTTTTATCAAGGAATTTACAAAAAGAATAAGTGAGTGGTTAATCGCAACAAACACAAACGATTTTCATCCCGATATTCTGGACAAATGCAACACATTATTACCAGCTAAGGCTACAAAACATTTAAGTAATAAAACTAAAACTAAATAAACGCCATTAATTGTTTCCCAGGCACCTAAGTAATGTGTTAAATTTAATTACAACTCTTTCTTCAATTTTAATAATTCAATATGAAACAATTTTAATTCTCTTATGAACATCCAAATCGGTTTGAATTAGTTTAACATATTCGCAGAACATTTGACCGTTGGTCGGCTATTGTTTAAGGTTTATCACGCATGCACGATTACGCTGATAAAGCCACTTGGCACCATAGTCTTAAAAAATTATTGACACACTGTGTATAAGCCAACGGAAACATCGTCATTAACTTCATTTTCATAATTATTTAGACGATTAAATACTACGTTTTACAATTAAAATAATAAAAATAAAAACCTCTGTAATATCAATTTCATGATTTATCTAAATTGTCTGCAATTATAATTAACTTCGTAAAATGCAATCATAAATCACTCGGATTAGATAAAGAGTTATAAAATATTGTTTTTCTTGCACTGATATTAATATATGCGACATTTTTTTAAATATTTGAAAAGACATCGAAACCGATCAACAACTCTGTTACATATCATATCTCTGATCATCCAGACAAACGTCAAGTCATCCCGCCACAATGGCGCCGCAAAACATCTATCAAACATTACTCGATCATATATTGTAAAATAACTATTATATACAACAATGGACTAATTGATGTATATGATTATACTTTGAACGATCCAAACAGTGTTGTGTGTGAAATGAAGACAATATTAATCTCTAAATAAGGATGTCAATAACATATTTTCAAAGATATTCTCTTTTTGATTCGATAAACAAATCAGTTTGCGTATATTTTGAAAAATATTGCAATACTGTCGATACCGCTGATATTCGCTACCTTCGAATTGATATTATGTCACTAATCGTCACTTAACCGATTCCAACCTTTAATTACTTTATTTTATATTTGTATCGATTCTACTAATTTCCATCTATAGGTAAACATCATTTAATTAATTTGTTCATGTATAATAAAATCGTATAATTATCATCGTGAAGACGAGGTTGTATGTAAATTAACATTGTATTGTCAATATATAATTGTCGCTGTACTGCAATCGATAAAATAAACCTAAGTTCTAACAATACACAATTTTTCTAATAACATTTAGGTGCACGTCTACACGAGTATAACATTTGCAATACAAATTTTAAGCTCTCAATATGTCTGTGTAATAAATCAATATAGAAAATGCATGTGGCTATCGTAAAAATATTAAAAAATACACGTAAATCACCATTCACTCCATACCAAAAACAAAAACATAAAAACATATTTATTAATAAAATACGTACGTATAATTTATGAATGAGCTAATTAAAAATGAAGGTTGCAATCATACGGTAAATGATGATGTAAATTACCTGATGAAAAATAAACTAATAAATATATACTTTGATATTATTTATCAACAATTAACTAAAAAGTTATTTTTAGTACATAAATAAATAATTATAGTTTTATTTACATCTGACGTGACGTATTTTATTATTATAATATTTCTACACAAAAAAAAAAAAAATCATTTTAAAATTAACTCTTTTTATTTATTTTGTTCAAGTGGTTTTTATTATGTATGCATTTAATTTACATATGCTCGTATATGTATTAGATAAGTATTTATTTATATATAGAATATAAATGTATTGGTAAATCACCCGCATATTATTTACTTGATTTACTTGTATGAATTGTAATAATAATTGAAAAAATATATAAAGGATATTCACGATCTTCATTAACCGTGTGCCATAGGTTATTTGTGAAAATGTGTTATCCATAAGTTCGTGAAACACCGCAAATTTGTCGCGTCATTTGATTTTTCATTTATCATTCATATAAGTCGTCCATCAAAAACGATTAACCAATCAGAATAAATATACTTTTTGTAATTGAACACTAATTACAAATATTTTGATACAAAACAATGAATAAAAAAGTATGAGATATTTTTAGTAAATATTTAAATTAAACTAAAAAAACACATAAATTATTTAAATTCTCTTCCAATTTAAAAAAAACATTATCTATTCGTACGCATATGTCAGAATAAATATTTGCTGAAAATATTTCTTTAAATGTATTTTATTCATTCTTTTGAAACAAAATATTTGTAATTATAGTGTTTAATTGCAAAACGCAAATTTGTACCTCAACGAAATTTGTTATTTTAGCTTGCTGTTGTTTTCTATGCAAATAGAATGACAAATAATATCACAATAAATCGAAATATATTATTAATAACAATAAGATCGTGAATACCCTTATAAATATGATAATTTAGTACCTATACTATTTATTATTTAGTAATAAATGAACATGAATTGCAAAATTTGAAGATGATTGAATAGTGGTGCTATAACAAAAAAAAATTTCTCTAGTACATATTTATAATATTATTTGAGACATAACAATTAACAATAAGTTAAAAAACTTCCTTGCAAGCACGTACTAAACATGTTCAAAATAAAACTATTATTTGTAGTATACAGTGCTACGTAGGGCAAACCGTTACCGCAGTAAGTAAATATGTTTGGTTCACGGTTCATAGCATTCACATATCAATTAATTAATGTACACCGGATAAATTTATTCATTGACAACATTTATTTTAATGTTTATTTTTAAAAATAATATAAATGGTTTTCAGGCGAAAATTGTTTTAGTGATGTCCCAACCCAGTTTATCTTCTACAATAGGTATTATATACGGACATGTTTACCGAATATATAATTAATTAAAAATCGTTTAATCTATTATTTTTTAAGAACGACATCACTTTATTATAATTATCCGATGTTATCTATAAATATAGCCATTCATCATAAATTTTTATTTTACTTATATTTGTGTGGTTTCAATATGATTATGGCTTTTTGTAGTTATTATTATAACACTTAAAAGTTTCTCTGCTCTCAATTTCGTTTTCTTTTCGATGCATCAGTTAAGATTGCAGTAGATTTTGTACATCTTTCACTTTTATTTATGCCAAAACGAATAGTAATATTTGATTACCATTACCATTTTTAAGCAACAGTGTCAATGTGTACCTCAAAGCAACTACCCTCATAAACTAAGATGACCAATAATACAATGAACAAGAGTGTCCTACATGGCACAATCAAGTTTTGAACCCTATTACAATGGTCATCCTGGTATGAATAAGAATGGTTATATTTATATTATAATTTTATACAAAAGTAAAATTTATTTAATCATCAGTCCCAAATAGAAAATTATAAGTGTTCGTGTACCATATTACAAGGAACCATAAACCAAACTCCGTTAAATTTCGAAAAAGTACTCTTATAGGTGAATTACAGCGATGTGTCAAATTTCTCAACCCAATACGTATAGTCTGTTTTATTTCTTTTCCATTCCATACACGAACCGTCACAACTTAATAATAATTAGGGCAATATCGAGGAACAAATTTTCTAAATGAAACATCTTTATTGAACAATTGAGACACACCGTTATTTAGAATAGAAAGCCGGTTATCAACAGCAAGCCGGAAATATATATGATTACAGTGAACATAAAGAGCATCAAACAAACAATTGTTTAAAATTATGGTTATGATAATCCATTTGCTTCCCCATTTGTTTGAGTAACCCGTATAAAATTATTCTCCAAGGGCATGAAAATGCAACCATCAAATTTAGTAGACAGAATATAAAATTGCCTATGTTGACAATTTCCAAACCACTTGACCCAAGCTCTAGCAAATAAATCGGTCTCACAGGATTTCCAGAGAGAAACGATTTTAGAATAAAACAAAATGTGTGACGAAAATCGATCAACTATTATATTTTTACATTTATATTAAATCATATAGCAAACAAATTTACTTTGCACATTTTACATTATACCATTTGGAATACACAAACGGCAAGATGTCAATATAGTTATATAGTATTATGTGGTATCAGTGCCTCAGTGGTACATACTGCATTTTAGGTTTACCTAACCGGACATTTGTATGATTAAATGTTTTCGCAACAATTGTGTAGTTGTGCTACCTGCACCTGTCTACCCTACGTTATATAAATCTAATTTACATTTTAAATTAATATTAACTCATTCACTAATAAATTATTTATAAAAAAAAAAAAAAGACGAAGCCTCAAACCGACAAATTTATAATTTAAAATATACTAAATTAGATTTTAAGTTGTGTGTTTTATATAAAATAAAATATACCATAATAATAAATTAACTTATTTCTAAATGCGTATTTTACATTTGACGAGTATAAATTAAATGGATATGTTTCTTTTTACCAATTTCAAGTACATTACTTATTGTTAGATTTATGATTATTGACAATTAAATATGAAATACACAGTAACGAACACGCAACGCATGCCAATAAAAACTTCTGTTCTTTTGTTTTATTATATTTATATTTATTTTGCGGACAAAAATTTGCTTCTCACTGTGATCGTTGTGATCCACTTTAAAATGTAAAACTACAAGAACATCAAATTTTATTTCAATCAAAATGGAATTTAATCGAATTAATCGAGTGAAGCGATCTACTAAACGTAACGATAGCTTTTGAGATGCAACGACTTAATAATATAGCTCTATCTATATCATTGCCGATATGGCTTCAATATACATTTGTTACAAATTTTTATAAAACAACCCCGAACTATATATGAATTAAATATCTGCAACAGTGTCATAGTTATTAATCTATATAATCTTCGACACAGTGTAGAGCATCAATAAATAAAAGCGTTATTTTGTGCTATATCCTGAACAAAGACTTCACATCCACTAAATTTTCCGTTGGCCTTCGATCTCGACAAATACAGTTCGATAGTACCATATATACATACATTTGTTCTGCTCTGTAGATTCTACTCCAAGATTACTATATCCTCGCACCGGTCCATCCATCAAATTGGATAAGATTCATGCGCTAATTAAATTTTGTTTACTTTTATTATTTATTTAATATATTTCCATATTCTATTTAGTATATTGCTTTCCACTTGACCATCACTTGATACCATATTCACTATGCAGGTAATAAAATTCATCAATTATGCTATCATCAATTTTGAATAAATCAGTATCTATACCCTGTTTCTCGACTGAATCTATTTATTTTCGACAAACATTGATCTTAAGACTGGCGCGTATTTAAAATACTTTTACTACTGTAAAAGTTGTTATCCTAATTTTCAACTCACCCGTATTTGAATATATGTAAATTTCATCGGCAAAATCGAGATACGCAATGGTCCCTATATAGATAATACCATGAGAAAGCGTAATTATTACAATATAGTTTATACAATCGACAACGTTTAATAAATAATAGTGGTGACGACAGTATATATTCTCGTTTACAATTTGGTTAACGTGTAAGTCTTTATCCACCCACCCTTTTTTATAGCAAATTCTGGAAGTTAAAAACCTCAAGATCTTTCCAAAACACTAGCAATATTGTCTTTGGTTAAATGCTAGTCCATAGTATTACATTTTAAGTGTGTTTATGTGAATGAGGGGTACATTCATCTATGCAACCACTGTTCGGTAAATTTTAGATATCGTTAATGTCGATGGTAACTTTGCATGAACATAGACATAATTAATAAAATAAAAACAAAAAATTAGTAATTTAGGTGTTATTACAATCGTTAATGGCAATGTCTTTAAATAGCATTCAAACAAATATCGAAAAGGCCAAATCAAGACATGATGCAACTTTTGCATATAAAGTTATTTCAAATCTGGCATGGTTTTCGAAACCTCCGGTATATTGTTTACATTTGACATATATGTAATTATGACATCATGTCGTTACTTAATAAATGCTTCAATAATCCACACATTTAATAAAATATATTTGAATTAACACGATTGCACGCACCCCTATTGTTTTATTATATGCAATCAGCTTATGGATAACCGAAAATTATTTAGAGAAAAATTAATGGTATTTCATAAATAAATTATGGTAATGAAAATATATTCAGGCATTGAGAAAATTGATAGAGTAAATTATTTACTCAACAGGCGCCAAAAAAAAATTCTATTTAAAATAATATTCGATGATAAAAAAAAAACAGAGTGTCTGCTTGGTCCGATGAATTAATATTTTTATATTTTCATTTTAAATATAAACAAATGTAAGTTAGCATTAAGTATTTTAAAACGTGCTTCTACTATTAATAAAAAAATTAATTCGTTAAATTTCACATAAATATTATTATTTATTATCCACCTACTACCTCTTACACCTAACTACAGTGAAATCAACCAACATTATACTCGTTAACAATTAAAAATCCGCCGAGAAAAGATCAACATAACGAAAAATTAATCGCTGCAGTTGGATAAATCGAAAACAGAGACAAAGTTGTTTCATTCTAAATCGATCATAGGAGGAGCTGAGATCTGAGACCTCGACGCTATGGCAACAACTCTTAGTGACTGGTTTGATATAAATTTTTGCTATCGCGGTTAAGTTATACCATATTTTGACAATGTGAATAACGACAAATAAACGAAAAGCAAAAATTTATACCAAACCGATTTGGTACATCCATTTGGGTAACATATAAACCTGGTCATATATTAACTTGCTTATAATATATATAAAAGACATTTAGGCTTCATTTACACATATGATATTTATCGGCATTGACATTAGATCGGATCTGATCAGAATGTCAATAATCGTATATGTAAAATTTCGATAACGATTACTATCCGATTTAAAAATGATTAAAAAAAAAAAAAGGAGACCAGACTCCTGTCGAAATGTTATCTAATCTTTTTGACATTTTTGTGCTAAAACTGAATGGTTAAAAGAAAGATGCAAACAAACATATATCCATGTAGCAAAAAAGATATACAATAGCTCTCAATACTGTCCCAATACATACAGACTAATAACAAATACCAATTTTACTCTATTACAAAATAAAAAAAAAAAATAATAATAAGCATGCAACAACATGTTCTGAAAACTATTATATTTAGTATTTTTTATGATGAATATTTACGTAAATTTTTAGTTTGATAGTGATTTTCAGCGTAGACACATCGGGACAGTTTCACAACAATAACGTAATGAGATTAGTTTCTTAATAGAAAAACGGGGACTCCGCTATAAAAACAACAGTAAAATTAGGAATTGAGAAAATCTACAGTACGTAGAATTAGAAAAGAACTGTGCAGCATATATAACAATTTATCGTAAGGAGGTAGAAAACCTAAGTTATCTGTAGCCAATAAACCACCTATAGTCAGCTTAAATAGAAAAAGACAGCGAAATATGCTGTAGATGCTGCCAAATATATAAAGAATGAAAGCTCTGTAGATATACCAGCGGCAACTGACCCTGGTTTCAAGGCCAGAATTAAAACAAAAAAAAAACCCCAGATTGCACACACTAAGACACAATTACAATTTTGTAAAAAGTAGCAACATTAGGTGTCCCCATGATTGGAAAAGCATATTTTTTAGTGGTTAAACTTAAATTAATAGAATTGGATCAGATGGTCATGCATGTGTGTGTGGAAGCAAGCCAATACACCTATTAGCGATATTGATATAATTTTAACTAGAAAATTTAGTGGCGAAAGTTTAATGGTATGGGAACGTTTTCTTAAGAATTGTAAAGTTGGCAAAAATTGAAGGCAAAATAACGACCCAGGTTTATTGTGAAATTTTACAAGATGCATATATGCACTCCATCCCATAATGCACAGAAAAAACTTATAGAATACTATATTGCAACAGGACAACGATCCAAAACATGATGTCAAATATACCAAAAAGTGGATGATGTAACATATAGAATCAAAGTTTTAGATTGACCATCATTAATCCAATGAGAAACTTATGGATGACGATTAAAAGAGAGCTCAATAAATATGAAATAGAGCCGAAAGGAATTAATGAATTGTGGGACAGATTTCAAGAGATATGGTCAAGAATAGAACAAAATACTTATGATAACCTCCATGCCTATACGTATTTCTACACATTTAAAGGCTAAAGGAGCTTACACGAAGTACTAAACACAAAGTTATTCAATCATTTTTATTGGTTCTCTAGTCAGATTTTTTTTATTTGAATTATAATTTTAATTGTTTATAAATATTTTGTTTTCATGTTTGTCAAACAATTTATTATTTGAAAATAAAGATTGATATATTTCATACATTTAAAAATCTTCGGTTTTATTTATTAATACGCAAATATTATCAAACACTGGGACAGTTTTGAGAGCTACTGTAAATTATTAGTAAATTTCTAAGGAAACAAAGAAATTAATAATATTTGTTATTTTAGTTACGTTATTACTTGCCCGAAAACATTTAATTAATAAAAGTTAAACAAACACTATATTCTGATCGAATGCGATTTATGCGTAAACGCAATATTAGTTAGCGCACAACTCCAACCCGATAAAATGCATATGTGTAAATGAGACCTTATAAATCAAATCAAATAATATAAATTTCAGCTTATTATAGGTCAATGTCATATACGAAAGAAGCGCAACACGTGTGAAATATTTGGTACACTGATCTTTATATGTTTGTGATTTTTATATTATGATGCTGTAATAATTCGTACAAATATGAAAAAACGTGGTGTGCCTTTGAATGTTACATTGAATATATGTAGAAATTGTATTGATGTGACATCGTCATTATACATAGAGAAAATAATATCCTTTCTTTATAAAGGATTTTTTCCTATAAATTGACTTGCTGTATACATTTAATTATTCAAAATCATATTTCATCTATATTAGTTCGCATACAATTATAGAGTTATGACAAAGTTGATAGATAATAAATAATAAGTTTAAAAAAATATGCATATAAAATATAAATATTATAAATAAACAAACATTGCAAACACTTTTGTTATTAGAACAAGACGGTGATGGTCGTTGAAGTAAATGTATATGTTTCTGCGTGTTTATGATATGCGATATTATACTATTATTGTTATTTTAATAATTTCTTATTTTTTTTGTGCATATGAAAATATAATTTATTTACTTCTGTCAAAAATTTATACTTACATTTATTTTTATTTTTATTTTTATAAAAATTTTATTAAATAAAAAAATATATATATAGATTTTTTTTCTTTTCAAGTTTATGTTCGCATTTTAATTTTATAACACACTGGAATTTTTTTCTGTTTTTTATATTTATATCATAAATACGAATATCTCTATTAATTTGCGCCTTTTGTACGGTGGTTGGTGTCGATGTGTGTGTGTGTGTGTGTGTGTGTGTTTGTGTGATGCTGCTGATGGCGCGGCGTTACATATGAATTCGAATAAAACTATAAATACTCGACCGTATGAATATATCCACTTTTATAAAAATGATGTCACAAAAATTTATACACACCCAAAAATATATCGCGCCGCCACTAACAATAATATACAATTGTTAAAATTTTATTTAATTTGAAGCTAATAAATTAAATTTAAATGTTTCTGAATTTTTTTTATTTTTAATTATTTTTCTTATATGAATATAAACAAAGATTTTTTTTTTATTTTTTTTTTCGAATAATACGTGCTCATAAAAACTTTGATAATAATATTTTATTATATTATTTATTAAATTATAATGTTTTATAACAATTTTTATAAAATTTAAGATATGTACATAAAACTTTCACTTTTCTCTGTTACATTAATTATATATTAAAGTCGTTATTATTGTTTGTATTTGAAATTATATTTAATTAAATATTTTAATTATATATTATTTATTTAAAAAAATGTATCAATTTTTTTATTTATTTATAATATTTTTATCAATTGTTTTAATAAATTATTTATTTTAAACTATATGTGCTCTATTTATTAACTGTGTATCATTGGAATTTATTTTGCATATCTAATAAAATAATATGTATGATGATGATATACAATCAAAATAGTTATTATAAATTTAAAAAAAAAAAAGAAAAGAATGTCGTGTTATTATTATGATTTAGTAAAATTAAATTTGGTAATACACACGTTTTTATTAAATAAAAAAAAAAAAAAAATTGGAAAACATTCATAAATTACGCGCGACTTGAATGAGGTATATTTAAAAACTGAATGTGAATGTTATACTCTGTAAAAAAAAAAACTGATTTTAAATTTGTGAGATTTTATATTATAAATCGAAAATAAACATATACAACGCCAAATAATAATACACTCTACACTCAATAATAATAAATAATAATAATAATAATAATATTAAATATTCGCATCAACATATATTTGAGTTTAGTTTGGTGTGACTGCCTCTGTACAACTAATTTTCTCATTTCAACTAATACACTTATATACAATATTATTAGGCACACTTTAATAAGTTTAGTAAATATTACTAAAAACTAAAATAAAATCATTTTCTGCTTTCAAACAAAAATTTAACCATATTCATATTAAGTGTATTTATTATGTTAGTAAACTTAATACCACCACCACCACCACTACCTAATACCTATACTATAAAAACAGAATATCTAGTATACTTAAACTCTGTATAAAATTGTAATATATTAATATATAGGTGTCTTTTGATTTATGCGATCTCTCTATATGTAACAATCATGAAATAAAACGACAATAATATAAATACTTTAAAATCCATGACATCTTGGAAATAACAAAAGGGACCATATAAGAATGGCACAATATACACTAAAAAATATAGTCAAATTAAATTAAAACTCTTATTGTCGTAAATTTCCGTATTTACACATTTAATGCACATTTGAAAATAGCGTTAGAATTTTATAATATTATACAGGTTGCATGAATAATTTATAGCCCAGAAATGAAAGACTGTTATTTTTGGCTTCAGGTAGTGTTTTTTATTCAATATAATCGGCCGACAATTTAATACATATGAATATGGTGGATGCTCAAGTAATTTGTATTTTAAATTTTTGAATTTAGTCATGGTCATAACACTTTTGTGAACTGATGCATTGTCTTGATGAGAAATGATTTTTTTGTGTTGCAAACCGAGTCTTTTCTTACGAATTTTTGCGTCCAATTGATCCAAATGATTACAATAATACTCTGAGTCGATTGTTTTACCTTTCTAAAGATAATCGATCAAAAAAATTCATTTTGCATTCCAAAAAACTGATGCCATAACCTTTTTTGACGTTCGTTCATGCTGAGTCTGCTTTGGGCCGAACATCCAGCTTTAGTCCACTGTAATCGTTCTTGTTTCAATTTAGGATAATGATGGTAGATATCCAAGTCTCGTCCATAGTTATAAAACGACGCCCAAAATCGGTTTTATTCTTCTTAAAACGATCCAAATTCCGCTGACGAATTTCTTTACCATTGAGTTTTTGTCGAATTGTTAACGTGTATGCAGCAGCACTTTTACAAACAACTTTTTCATTTGTAATTCTTCATGTAAAATATGACGTACTCGTTTATTTGAGATGCCTATAGTATCAGCAATTTCACGCGTAGTCAAACTTGGATCTTCACTAACAATTTCATATATTTTTTAAATATTTTCTGATGATGATGCAGTTTTTGGACGTCCCTCACGTGGTTCGTCTTTAAAGTTGGTACGACCACGTTTAAATTCAGCGACTCAATTTTTTACTGTTGCATATGATGGCACACTTTCACCTAACACATTTACCACAACGTTATGAATTTCTTGTTCGACTAAACATTTTTTACATAAATATTCAATGGCTGCTCGAATTTTTAATTTTTCTATGTTAAAAAAAACACTGACACGTCAACATCAAATGGCTTGTAAACAAGGAATGAATTGACAGATCGAAATGAAACTGTCCAGCTATTCATATTACTATTAATAACTGTTATAGAAAGGAACATATGGAAAACTTTATAGAACATCAAATTAGTTTTTCTGAAGAAATTTTAGCTGGAAACTTTTGAACTCGGGTCAATTCTTATCCAATCAAATTTGGTAAGAAAATGTACAATGAAATTATATTAATAGTGTTCCTATTGAAGTTTCGTTTAGTCCATATAAAATTGACGCTAGTAATCGATTTCATAGAAATTATCATCAAGACTATAATCATATAATCCCAACATCTGTAGTTTGTATACACAAAATTTTCACATTTTATGTAGTTATCCGTAGTTTCAACCCGGGCATATATCTATGGATTTCTTACGGATGTCCGCTGGAATTTTATATGATCAGAGCAACCCTGTCCATAGATTTTTATACAAAATGTCCTTAAATTATCCGTATATTTTCGTTCATAATTTCTACAGATTATCCTTCGAAGTATTTCTCATTGCCATTATTCCACAGAATATCCATAGAATTTATATTCATATTTATTGTGAGCAAATCCACGGATTTTGACAAAAATATGTCATGCGATTATATATAATTAAAAATTATGGAAATAAATTAAAAAGAGTGAGGATTATATCTAGATTAGCGAAAGATACAAAATTTGAAACACTTTTTCGGATATTTGGTGAAATAAATTATGAATGCAATACCGCGGATATATGTTGAAAATATTACCCTGACAATCCAAAGATTTCAATTGACCTAAATAAAATACTATTATATTAAGTGGAAAATAGATGAACATTGTTTGGCAACTTCCAATTTATCTTTTCCATGGAAAATATGTGGATTCTTCCACGGAAATTTTCCTCATTTTTTAAAGTACGGACAAATTGCTACCAGGGATAGGCCAGGTTCCAAAGTTTCTGACATCCGGTCCATAAAATTTCACAGAATAACGATTTCAGTAGAATCTACACGGTTGAAAACTTTGGACTATTTTTTTAACTATTTTTGGTTGTATTCATTTGATTAAAAAGTAAACCCCAGAAAGTTTTAAAATAATAATCAAACCATTATAGATTAAATTTTAAACCTAAGAAGTTTAAAAATATTGCTGCCGAACGGAAAAATTCGTTTTTTTTTATACTTCGAGGGTTTAAAATACTGAAAATATAAACTCAAGTTTGACATATACAAGTGGTGTGCCGAATTTTATCAATGTGATTTTAAAATACATTAACACAATTTTGTAAACGTATAATTTTATAATATTTTCTATAATTTCGGTTGTCAAAGGTGTTTTAATCTTCGATGGTATAAAATACAATTTCAATCCTAAAATAATAACATTATTACTTAAAGTTAATACCATTAGTTTACATTTGTACAATATTGTACATATATGAATTTGGTTTAAAAATTAATCTCAAATGGTTTAAAAATCAACATAAACTTCGTTCTGTTTATTACTTAATATTTCTTTGTTTATAAAACGTGTGTAAACTAATTTTGGTTTATGGATTAGCCCAAAATTATCAACCGTGTATTTTTATAATCCCGTTATACATCTACATATAGCAAATTTGATAATAATTGGATAAGAATTGTTCAAGTTTCAAAGTTTCAAAAAGATGGTCCAGTAAAACGGTTTTGAGAATGAATTGTCGATAACTGCACTTTTGTAATTGCTTATAATGTCGCACCGAATTTTGTAATTTTCATTAATATAAATGATGAAATTATATGAATTTATATTGATTTTAACATAATTTACTAAATATGTTGATGGTCCACAACTACCAAGATATTAATTATTTGAAAAAAATAATCATCATAAAATAAATTGGAGTACTTAAGCTTTTAATACAACCTTTAACTTTTATAAATTTGTATCATCTGATATTTCAAAAAATATGTTAAAAGTCTATTTAAATCTTCCCTCGAATTATGCGATTTTGGTTTAGTACTGTATGTAACTATCATCGCATAATTCAAGGGATACCTGTATATGTATAATTAAATTATAACAAATATGCATACCTATATTAACCTACTACCACACTACGTGTCTCTTTTAAAAATATTTTCTGTTCGTATTTGTATGTACTTGTCCATATAAAAAAAAAAGAATAACAAACATTTATAATTTATAAAAACATATATTTTTAAAAATAACATCAAATAATCGTATAGGTGGAACTGCGGTACATTTGTTGTCATTGGGAAATTATGTTATCTTCCTTAATTTTGAAAAATAATATCTATTGCGCTAACAGTTGCTTTGGAAAGTTGGCAACGTTAAATAGCATTGCGATTCATATTTGAATCTATTAGTTTCCTTCTGAACTTTGTTAGCATATATTCGGACGCACAGCTGTTTTAATTTTGTATTGATAAAAAGACCATATAAAATTTAAAGTTCAAAGCCATATAAAAGTAGTTGCATATTTTTGGGATACAATAGTTCAAAGTTAAAAATATTTTGAAAACACTAGCCAGTGCTCAGTTTTGTAATTTCATTTTTTGTGAATCACAAAAGTTTTATGTCTCGGAAAATTTATATTTATGTTGAAAATTGCAGCTAACACTAAAGGCACTGTACCTTGACAACACATTGTACCATTAGGCTCACATCACACCTAATGCAGTGAAGTCAAGTCCAGTCAAATCCAAGCCAGTCGCGTCAAATCAAGTCAAATTGTAATCACACTAAATCAGTCTTCAGTCAATCTGTCACATCAAGTGAAAAGCGTTAAATTATTGTTATATTTTAATCTTTGTTTAAATATTGGATACATCTAACAAACATAAAAAGACCAATTTTTGGATCATATAAGCATCCTTTTTCTGATTTATCTAATGATCCTGTGAAATTTTACAATTATTTTCACATGATCGAGGATTTATTCTTACTATTAAATAATTTAATTAAAGAAAAAGTAAAAGGAGAAAATACTAATTACAGATCAGCTATTTCTGCAGAAGAACATTTAGCAATTTTTTTTTTTAGGTAAGAATGACATTTAATATTGTAATCATAATTTTTATGCAAATATTTGCAGTCTGAATCCTAAAACATAAAAAATTATATTCAAAAAATAAAAATCCGCTTGTTTAAACTCAGTTCCGTATTTTTTTTTATTCTATAAAAAAATTAAGGTTCTTCAAAAACTGTTGTAGTTTCCTGGAGAAATGCCAACAAAATAGTTTTGACTGTTAGCATACAACATACTTTTTGTAATAAATTTATTACAATTAGAGTTTTAAATTTTAAATTTTGACTTGGTGATAATATTTGAATTTCAAGAAGTAGACCTTTTAAAAAACATTAAATTCGGATCATCATCCATTTCGCTTTTCTTTGATATATTTTATTTAAATGTTCTAAATATTGTTATCATGATATAAATTTTCTGCGTGGTTGTCGTCGTAATCAATTTCAATCATATATCTTCAAAAATTTTAATTCAGTTGTATCATAACAAATGCAAATAGCAACTTTATTTGGATTGATGTGGGTGGATATGGTGGATTCGTCGGTGATTCGTATTCGCATTACATAGAAACTGCGGCCATATCCCGGAACACAACTTGATTTGCCGAAAAGAATATTCAACTACCGTTTTTGCTAAAGCCCGTAGAATAGTTGAATGCAGTTTTGGGATAATAGTTAAAAGAATTGCTATGTTTCTAAAAATCAATAATACTCGAATTTAACCATAAAGACTATCAAAATTATTAAATATAATTATAACAATACTACCACGACTATATATTAACTAAAATGCGATGTTCACACTAAATTACTCTATCAACACCAAATCTATTACTAAATTTATAATTCAATTTGTTTTAATTTATATATAATAATTATAACCGCTACACCGGTTTGATTCTAATTAGATAACCCTGTGGCGTAAACCTGAATAAATAATGTAAAAATATTTTAAACTATTTGTGATTGTAATTTTATTTTAAATTTTTTTGGGCGATAATTCAAAAATACTTTTGGCTGGTAATTCCTGTTTATTTTCTGAATTTGTACGGGTGTTAATTCCGTAAACCCAAGGTTTTTTTGTCGTTTTATGTATAGATATAATATAATTCATAAATAACACAATCTGGTATGTATTCCGAGATCTTACGCCAAGTATATAGAATCGTATCTGTTTATTGCCAATAAAATAAGCGACCAAAAGTTAGAAGAAATTATAACACTTTTATGGATACTTGAATGGTATGCACAAGCGCCATCAGAATTGTATATAGTTCATCGAAGAATATGCACTATTTGGTTGGCAAACGAAATTGGAAACAGTCGTTTTCGGTTGCCAATT
Organism: Bibio marci; assembly: GCA_910594885.2. Taxonomy (NCBI): domain Eukaryota; kingdom Metazoa; phylum Arthropoda; class Insecta; order Diptera; family Bibionidae; genus Bibio; species Bibio marci. Next base: position 59,752,616 of record OU343114.1, read on the forward strand.
TCAGCAACGATACCGAGACGCACAAGTATAATATATTGTTGGTTGTGTAATTTCCTATAATTTTAATGCATCATGGTATACGCTTAAATACACTTTTACATGCGGAGCAACCAAATTACTGCATCGAAGTTCATTCCAAAGATCAAATTTGATTAAAAAAATAAGATTTACACTACTTATTTTAAGTACGGGTATATATCACAGAGTGTATACGCCTATATAATTCCTATAGTCGTACCACCTGTGTCGCCAATTTAGTGATTGTAATTTCCGTTCAAATAAATAAGTAGATGGTCGGCAAATAGTGAAAAATTGTTTGTTGGATTAATATTTTCATCTATGTAATTTATTACAATAACTAATAGTATAAGCCTAAACGATGAGGTATTTTGATGGTATTTTATGAAAATGCAATAAAACCAAATAGGGTAGTGGACCCAATCTATGTCAGTGTCCCATTGATAACCATTTTTGAATTTAAACTAATTCCGCTGGATGATTATGCATGGATTTGCTCTTTTATTTGCAGCCATGCAATCTGCGGTTGTTCATTTAAATTACCAAAATACTGTCACATTGACAATTATAAAATTAATATCATTGTCCAAAGTGAAAGTTTCCTTAACATGGCGATAAAAATAAATAAAATAAAAAATGTGATTATTGTACCTCAGTGCCCCTATACAAATTTATTTATATCACAATAATATACTTCTCTTTATACTAAACTTACACATAGTTATTAAATATGCGTTTTTATATATTTAACCAGCTGATCTGTACTGAATAAAGAATATTGTTTATAATATTATAAAAATGATAGTAATAATAATAAAATTTAATAAATAGAACGATACTGATAAAGTTATACTATAATAAAAATAATAATAATAATAATAATAATAATAATAATAATAATACACATTAATATTAAGGCAGATGTATTATTGTATATCGGCGTGACAGTTCATTTCATATAATAATTTGTGATATACTTTTATACCTGTGTTTCATGGAATATTATCGCGCGATCAGTTCATGTCCCAAAACAATAGTAAAAATATTCATATACCAATTAATATTTAATAATATTTATAAATAAACGAAAAATGAATGAAAATTTTTGTAGTGTTGGTCTTTTTTTTAAGTTTTGTCATTCCGTATACATAAGTGCAACTCAATTTGACTCTCACAAGAAAAAAAATTTGAGCTTACTCCCATTAATATTGATTCCCAAATTATTCACAATTAATGGTAGGTATATAGAAAAAACGTTCGCTGAGAAATTATTCAGACATGAAACTCATTTCCGCTTAAATGGCGACGTTAATTAATAAATAAAATGATATATGTAGAATGAAAATCATCCTGCAATTATTGATTTATGGTGGATTGCTCGCCGGAGGAGCTGTTACAGTAAATTTATTAATCGTTAGGAAGCTTATGTTTCCAAAATATTGTGTTACATACAAGTCTTACAGTACTTAAAAAAAAAAAAGTATTATAAAGAATTGTTAAAAATTGGACTAATTGAATACACTAACAGTGACGGACGATATACATATAGATATTAATTTAAATGTCATCCCATCAACGTTTTTAATAATAAAAATGATATTTTATTTCTTTTGTTGTATCTCTCCTAAAAAAACACACCACATACAATGGAATTTCTATAAATTCCTTGTTCACATTTTATTTCTAAACATTTTCTATATCAAAATGGCCATGTGTTGCACACAAGATGTTTAAAAAATATAAGTAAAACCAACAACAATAATTAATAAAAAATAACTGTCGATTCTAAAGGAATCTTATATCCGCATTCTAGTTAAAAATTGCATATGCATAGATGCTTTCACACATTTCTATGAATTCAAATAAAATCCTAAAACTTAAAAGTTACCCAATGCATAATTACCGAACGAAATGAAACTATTTGTTCATTCGGTAGGGCCATAATGGAAAAAGAAACTGACCAAAATATTATCGGCAAACAGCCGATGTGTATAGACTGGGCGGTCGTAATTGTTTTTCTAAAAATTTGGAAGATAAATTTACGAAAGAATGCTTTTTAGGGGATTGAAATGTTTAACAAATTCCTATTAGTTTTTTTTACTGTTGAACAGTTTGACACCATATCGAATACCCTTAAAAGTTAACATTTTAGCATATGCTCCCATACAACATTTTTTCCTTGAGGGTTCTTTGAAATAACCTCAAACATAAAAATAACATCAAAAATGGTAAAATGAAAAAAAAGTCAAATATGTTACTATATTTCTGAAGAAGTAATTTCGTAATGAAAGAACATCAAAATTAAATAGTTAATAACATTAAAAACGAAACGTAATAAAATCAGTACCGTAAATGAAATGTTCTCAAAGAAATTGTGCGGATTTTCAAAACCAAAAATGAAGTAACATAAAAAATCTTATATTCGCAAAACTTTATTTATTGCTGATGATTTATATTGAGCCTGAGGTACCGTCTACCGATTCTCATGATATATGTTGTATAGCGCTCATCAGAATAGACAGCATGAATATTTCTATTTTCCTCAATTTCATTTTGTAGGGGTTAAGCAGACACCTGAAAGAGTAAAAAAATTACATTTTTTATAAATTAAATTTTTTTTAGAATTTTATAACAGGGTGTTTCGTGTACATAATATTTTATATGGTCAAATTTTATATTTGTGATTATTTCTCGTGTTTTACTCTCTTTTATTACGATTCTTCCAAATGTCTATATAGAAAAACTTACACCAAGACAAAACGAAAAGTTGTAATATGTTGACCAGTTTGGTTGTTCGTTATGGCCTATACCGAATGTACATTTATGCATTGGGTAACCTTCCTCGTTAAAATTGAAAGTTGTGCTTGTGATGTTGGTTAAGGCGTACATTAATTACAATATTATAGAATAAACAATATTAAGCGTATTTTGCATGGAAAAAGTTAATCTGTATGGTGATGATAATAATCTTTTTAATACATCAAATAAATATTTACTGTAAGAAAAATCAATGAATGGTTTTCCCGGTTTTTCCATCTAATTTATTTATTATATATTTTTTTAAGCTGAATGGAACAATAACATCAACGTGTTGTGTTAAGTAAAAAGTCAATCACTTCACATAACACATTTCCTGGTATATATATATTCAAATTTTTAAATAAACCAATAAATATGTATAGTAAAAAAATACTAAATACGAAAATTTATTAGAAATGTCTATGGATTAGATTTGTTTGATTCTTTAACGTTTTTTTTTTTTTGGTTCAATTCAATAAACATTTTTAATTTTATTGAAAACAACCAACCAAAAAGATCGTATAAAAAAAATCTCTTACCGCTTTTTCAAAATGTTTATCAAAATTGAAATTATATGATTTTAAACAGATCTTAAAATATTCTACTATTTACATACCGTACCGTACCTATACCTAAATAATAATATAATGGTATGCCCCGTCCGTACGCAATTTAATCACATGTAAAATTTGTGAATTGTTGTTGTTACTTGCGTTTTTATAATATTGAAATTATTATAAGATAAACAGATAAAAATATAACAAACTATAATAATATAAAGAGTGTTTTGTCTGTATATACACACAGAAAAAAATACTATATAGCACCCACAATTAGCAATTAGAAATATGAGTGGATTTTTCTGAAACCCAAAACCACTTACTTATTATAAGGCAATATGTGCTTATACACTTTAAGCTGAATGTCTATATTAAATAGCTGTATTAAAAGGGATCAAATTTAATCTATTTATTATCACTGCTCACAAACAAACAATTTACAAGACTTGCTTATATGTATAACATGGGACTGTCATTATAAAAATAAACTGTAAGGCGTTGTAAAGTTTTAAATACTAATTAAATTCGATAATGACAATACCCCTCTACTGACTACTTCCATAGTGCGCGAATATTTCCAATAGATATAGTACCATTTATTCAATTATTTTGAACTTACAATTAGGTATTTAGAGATAAATTGTTAAATTTTATGGAAGTAGGCGACATATTAAGCTCACTTCCTTCGAGTGCTTCAAGAGAACCAAAATATTCCCAAAGTTATCTTAAAATTGGAGAGAAGTTAAATGTTTTATGAGGAATTCTTATGATCTGGCGAGGAGATTGCTATGACGCCACCGCTTATCATCTCAGAATTTTGAAAATTAGATTTTAGACATGTGACATATCAAATTTATCTAACATTTTCTCACATGATCATGACTTTACAAGAATTAAGAAAAAATTTAGTGATTTTAGAAGTACGGCTACCCGAAAGATCTATTTTATTCTACCCTCTCTAACACCTTGTAATGTTGCGTGCTTCCCATTCTTAGATTTCCCACACCAGTCTGTTTCATTAATGAATTTCATGATATTTACCCATTTAGTGGGTAATAAATAATAGATTATCTCTCCTTTCGCAGATAAGTGTCTCAAGTTTTTAAATAGACTGGGGTTTGTAGCACAGATTCGGAAAATCTGCATTTCATCATTTGTTATCTCTAGAACGATGGTTTTCAGATGCTTCCTTAGTCGGTGCGGTGACCTTTAAGTATTCCTGTAAGAATCATAAAGTCATTTCAGTCAATTATTAGGAAGATTTTTGATCTTCTTGGGTTAGAACCACGCAAAAAAATGTTTTGATTACTTGAAACGTGAATGTTTTATTAAAATTGCTTAAACCATTTCATTTTCGTTTGTGCTTTCAGCTTTCCTGCATTTTCTCTACACAGAAAGGTTCCGCGGGGCTTTGAACGACATGATTGCAATGATTTAATTACTGTAATTCTTGTCGAGATTAAATTGATAGCACACTTTTTTCGATAGTATAAACCAATGCTATCTATGGGTTTTCAGTATTTGGTTCTTGAACGATATAATACATCTAGCTAATTGTCTGACCAAATTTGATGAGAGTGTGCTCAGTTAGAAGATTGTAACTGAATAATACAGATACTACAGATACTGATTATCGAATATTTGAATTAGTAGTTAGTGTTCGTACTTTCATTAAATTAATGATTTTGAAGATATCTTCCTTCTATATTGCTTGTCTTTATTGTACTGTACCTGCACATATGATTGTTAGACTAAAATGTAAATTATTATACAATAAGAAATTTAATTATATAACTTCTGTGTAGTTGTAGTTATAAAATCTTAAAAGATAATATATATAAAGGAAATGGTTAAGGTCATCAATTTGAATGTAGTATTAAAATCGTTTTTTTGTTACCTTATATTTTACATTTACACATAAACATAAATTCTATATCAAAATGATGCTATTTTCCGCTATTTAATTTTTTGATTTTGCATTTTTGTTCTATTATAATATTAAATTAAATTTATAAGTACAATATATTTTTTAAAAATAAAATATATGAAATTGTTTATAGAATGATATAAATTAAGGCAGTGGCGGAACTACAATGCACCGAACACAGCAATGGCCCAAAAATTTTGTTTTTTTAATACAAAAATGTATAATGTGTTTACAAGCTGTGAAGTTGAATAACATCTGGATTCTGATGATTCGGTCCAGATCATAATTTTTAACGATTCGATTTGATTCCCTTTCCACTCAGATTTCGTCAACTTTTCTAGAGCTATTCTACTCGAAATGTAACAAATAACAATAGTAGGAGGTAAACAATATACATAAACTTTAAGGAAAACATAACTATATTTACACTCTTCAAAATAAGTCAGGAATAGTACAAAAAGTGGGACCTACTATCGAAATTTGCAGTTGAGTTACAAATTAAAGATTAAATCCAACATGTTGAGCCGGAACATACACTTCTTGTTTTAGAATATAGAATATCAATAGTTAAACTTCGAATTTTGGATATAATAAAATATCCTTAAGTAGCCATAAGTAGTTTGTATTCACCGGACGTTGTACAACACTTGTATTATCACAAAATGGAATAATTATTGAAAGATTAAATTATTTGACTTGTGATATAATTTCTCAGACGAAAACAAATATAGTCCCATCTGCCTTAGTGTAAACGGAATTTCATCTGACATTTTTTTAATCAAAATAATATATTGTTTAGACTTTTCATATGATTTTGTCCCAACGATTCATTACATCATCATTGTTATTATCTGGCAATTCATATTCTGAAAAATGGCTACAATTAATATTTATATGTACTTTGCACATTATTTAATACACAACAGTTGTACGACTTAATTTAGATAATGTATACATTTTAATTTTATTTTTAAACTAAATTTCAGTTAATACTCAATTCATTTTTAACATTTTCAATATAAACAAACGTATTAATTTTTTTTCTTCACAAAATTTTTATTTTTTAATTACTTGTAAAATTTGTATTTCAATTTACAATATAATAACATTTAATCTACGAATATATATATATTTCTGCTTGAAGGCAGCAATGTTATCACATGAATGCAAATATATATAATATATATATTATTTTCCAGATGTTATGATAATAAATAAACTATAAGAACATAAAACAGCAACTGGCAGAGGTCAGATATAATTTTTAAGACATATTTTCGTTCACAAATCATTTTAACATAAAATAAAATTATTTGTAAAATTTATTACTATATTTTATATTTTATATAAATAAATTCTTAACACGTTCAGTGTCGAATGTTCACCGGTGATATATTTTTGTATTGATCAAATTCGGTATGGTTTGGAATGTGTTAAACAGTTATTATCGATGCAAGCAATTAACCAAGATTTAATAAAAAAAACACTTTTCAACATAGCCTCATTCAACCGCTGATTAAACGCTGATTTAATTTTACATTTTCTTTATAATATTATTCAAATATTTTTTTATGGTGTTAAATTTCTGTCGAATTGTGGGTGTTGGGTGGATAGTTTGAAAAAAACAATTAAAACAAAAATTCCAAAAATATACTTTTGCAAGAAAAATAAAAATGACATTGACATGATTAGCATACAATCAAGCCACCTATTGCAAATGGTACTGTTATTGGTCTCGACCCTATTATATTTTAATGTCAATATTCAATCTGTTTACGATGAATCTTGTGAAAATTGGTATTCTAAATTCTTCCTCTATAATAAATACTAATTTTTTAGTGTAGAGGATACCAATATTGTAGGATCAAAGGTGCGTTTACACACAGTATTACACATTTCCATTGTGTGTAATAATTGGACATCGAATGGAAATCCGGTTACTATATTCTAAATGTGTTAAGAAAATCTCTTCAATGAAATATTTAGAATTCATTAGTTCTTGTAATTCTGTGAACAAATAAGAGAAATTCATTAAAACTATATACAGACAGTAATTGAAAAAAGATGCTAATGCATATAAGTTGATTTTCAGAAAATTTAGTCGGCGATTGTTCACATTTTTCAAGTTTTTCTTTAAACTATACAAGAATACACGAGCACTTTGCCAAAATCTTAAGGACATAATTGTTGAATTTAGACCTTTTAAAACCACACCTAGTATGAAAAATAAATAAGAAAGGAATCGAGTACATTGACAATTCAATTATCCGTATTTACTCGTTAAACAGGACTCTTAAAAAAAAAAAAGCTTAAAATGAAATTGATCACAATGTAAGCGCACGCCTCACCTGTATGAATGAGAATTCAATAGGGAATTGAGTGGAATTACTGTTCCAAAGATTAAGGACATATGAAGAAATTTAAAAGGATAATTTTTACATTTAGAAAATGTTGTAGTAAGAATACTAAATAGTACTTTATACTACAATTCCCTGTTTAATTCATATTATGCGTTGAGATATGCGACATTGTAAAATGTGAAAACTATCGCCCTTATCATATATATATCCCAAATTGATCAAAGGATAATACAATTTTGCAACAGATCTGTACCGAATTTTCAAGGAACTTGTTATGCTCTACTATAATATATAAATCCATTCTAAACTTTCATACCCGATTTCGTCCAAATTCAAAAACATTCATAACTACAATTTTTTTTAGTAGGTTAAGCTTGTAATAAAAATTTTAAATGATCTTGAAAGGAAAGGCATTTCAAAATAATAAATTTAGCCATAATTGAGGAAGGAAAAACAAAATAACAAGCCGTCTGAAGCTTTATTAATAGGACTATATATTCGCTATGCGGCTATTACAGTCAATGTTTCTCACATATCTACAAAAAAAAATAGCTAGTCTCACCTAAATTTGAATTGTTGATGTAAATCAAGTAAATCAGTTGAAAAATTGCACTCTTAGGCAGCTATATATACTTATAGCGTTATAGCTATTTAGTTAAAAATGGCTATTGTGTTCATTAACAATCAATCTTCTTTGTACCACAGTTAACTGATTAGTTGCGTATACTTAAGTCACAAACACGAAAATCAGTTGTCAAAATGTAACTATTTCTGTCCCACGAATGAAAAATATATAGTTGATTATAACTGATTATAGCTGTGTTCACGAACACTCTCTACACATATATGCAACCTAATTGATCATTCCACAATACATAACATATACAATATAATAATTATTAATTAACATATTTAAAAATTATTTAATTATTTTAAAATATTTATATGAATTTTTTATCATATTTAATTTACATTTAATATATAATTTCTACCTATTATTTAAATACAATTAAAATATTGGGTAAAAATTCACTCGCTTTGAGCACCACTTGAAGTAGACCAACCATCTTTTGATTTATTACCTTTAGATTTACGAAAAATATTTAATAAATATGCTGAGCCAAATCTTTGGACAAAACGCATTGGTCCTATTTGTAGCTTATATATCTGTGAATTTGATCTCTCTGTATTTGTTATTAATGTATCATCTAAATATTCTAGTGCTGGTAATGTTTTGATTACAAACATACTTATAAAAAATGAAAATACATAAATATATTAATATTAATTTAAGTTAAAGTAATTATATTAAAATAATATATTTTACCGATAATCTGTATGGTCAGTTTGCGTTGCATTATCATATAATGAATAGGCTCCAGGATTTCCCATTAATGATAATTGTTTAATATTTGGACAATATAATTTTATTCTATTTATCCATTTTGGTATATTTATTATATCACAATTATTTAACCTATATTTAAATTGTAAATGAGTTATGAGCTGTTAACAGCGCAAATTATAATCAAATATACTTGCCATAATATCTTTAAATTTGGAAGATATGGTAGTGTTAATTCATCTGGTTTTGGATTTCTATCCAACACCAATGTATGTAAATATCTTATATTTGTTAAAAAGGTGAGATCACTGTAAATAAATATTATAGAAATAAAAGCAGAATAGCATATTTCTATGTTATACGACTATTTACAATACACATATACCGTTTGGGCGAAAAATAATTGGAATAACTTTCTCATATATGAATCTAGTAACGCGGCTACTATATAGTGGACTCTAATTGATATATGTATTATGAACCTACTTTAATTAATTGTTAACATAACTAACTGTCAAAATTCCTGTAAGTATCTGGATAACCACATGTCCAAATTGCTTTATCTTAACGTCAAATTAAAAATCTCGGTATGCTAATGCTAATAGTGTATCAAAAATTTAAAATCGGTTAATTAGTTATTGAAATATTGATCCCAGTAGAATGCAAAACGTGGTCTGATTGAAATTTTGGTTATTAGCGTGTAACTTCGTACCGAAGTCGAATCGGCCAAAATTGTATATAATATTTTCTACGGAAAATGACCCAGAGAACCTAGTGTTTTCGTATTGCCGTCGAAATTTGGGACACCCTGTATATTTCATGAAATTTTCTATAAGTCGAAATGCAACGATAGCAGCTTTTGTGTATCACTCGATATTGTTCTAAAGAATAAAGAACCAACATTATAAATTTTGCAAAACGTTTGAAATTCTTAACCATTTAACTGCGTTCCACGTATATATTTTATATTGTTTATTGGCGTGTATACAAGTCAAACGCAGTTAACTGATTAAAATCACTTACGATGATAATTATTTAACCAGAAGAAAAGTTTTGCAGTGGCATCGTCATCGTCATCGATCCCAAAGGTATTAATCCACAAGGAATTTGTTCCAAGTATAGTATGCATTGAATTACCTCGGCATTGAAACATTTGGTAAGTCATATTCGATGTGTCAACCTTAATATCGATAGCCGTCCTGTTCACTGTTGGTAATTATTCCATTATCAATTATAATTAATTTTTTTTACTAAACACCTAATTTATTTGCTTCAACATTTGAGTTATTCACAATGATTTTGCTCTATATGTGATAATTATACCTCTATTCCTTAAATTTCATTTGGCGATGAATAGAAGACATCGAACATTCAACGAACGCTATACTCAAAAAGACTCCAGGATCAGAGCTAATAGAGCTATTTATGATTTACGTACAAACCAATTACAAATATATTTTGGTTGAGAGAGTATATTTCGAATAAATGAAATTATTTTTGTAAAAATAAATGAATTGTTTGGGTTATTTTTCGGACAGAGAATTTAATTTAAAATATGTATCTTAATATTAATATTTAATTGTTAAATAATTTAAATATTTGATGAAAGATTGAGTGCGGGTTGTGCGAATAATAAAGAAAATAGGAAAATTTTTCTTTCCTTGTTTATTGCATTTTTTTTTTCTCGAAAAAAATATTTGGAATTGATAAATTATTTTCGTCTTGGCAGCTTTTCTATTTAATTTTTTCCAAGTGAAAATAACATATGTAAAAAAATTTGATTTAAGAAAGGCGTGAATTAAGTATTATTTTATTTGGCTATATACAAAATTGTATATTATTATCTGATGTTTATCTATTTGCGATTCAGCAAAATAGAAATATTAAATACATTTGTTTATTATAAATTTAATTAAGAATTTTTTATTTATTTGTATGTCAGCCTGATTTGAACTTGAATACATATTAAATTTATGTAAATTTTTGACATTTGAACAATGAACCCTGAAGGTCATTAACTGTAGATATTTACTTATAAAAAAATACATTAAAAAAATACTGAGATATTTTTTTATATGGCAAAAATTTGAAAAAACAGTTGACCTCCGGGTTAAGTGCGGTACAATGGGTAAATACTATTGGATTTGTTGTTAACGAATTTTGTACCAGAAAATGTAGATTTACGGAAAGCATTAAATTTTTGTTTTCATTTGAAGAAAAGTGCTGCAGAGTCGCATCGAATGCTTGTCGAGGCATACAGTGATCATGCTCTATCAGAAGCAACATGCAAAAGATGGTTTCAATGTTTCAGAGATAATGATTTTGAATGAACGTGGAAGTCCACCAAAAAAGTTGGAAGACGCCGAATTGCAAGCAATATTGGATGAAGATGACACTTTGAATAAAATGCAAATGGCAGAAATGTTAAATGTTGCACAACAAACAGTTTGTGACCGTTTGAAAGCTATGGGAAAGATCCAAAAGTGTGGAAAATGGGTGCCACATGAATTGAATGAAAGACAGACGGAAAACCGAAAAAACACTTGTGAAATTTTGCTTGCTAGACACGAAAGAAAATCATCGAATTGTTACTGGCGATGAGAAAATTATGAGTTAATCCAGGACAACCATCAACATCGAGTGCAAAACCAAATCGTTTCAGCAAGAAGACAATGCTGTGTGTCTGGTGGGACAAGAAAGGTGTCGTACACCACGAGCTCCTAAAACCTGGTAAAACTGTTAATGCTGATCGCTACCATTCATGCTACCATACATTGATCGAAAAACGACCAGAATGGGCTAGAAGACACGGCAAGGTAATTTTGCTCCATGACAATGCACCTGCACACAAAGCAAAACCGGTTCAGGATACAATCAAAGCACTTGGCTGGGAGCTACTACCCCATGATTGATTAGATTATATTATTGTTTATACAGGGTCTCCCAGTCTGTCTACTATTTCAAATATATCCGCATGTATAAAAATTTAACTTCATAATGCAGCTAGCCTATGTGCACAAATTATAGACCCGTTACACGATCAATTCATCGACCTATCAATAACAATTTAAAAAAATAAATATAACATTGATAATAATGTATTAGTTACAAATAGATATAGTTGACCACTGTCAATAATTAACTACCAATTTGATTGAACCTATAAGAAATCGAATGCTAATTTCTGTATACTGTGATCTGTGATATTGTTCAAAACTTTAAATAGTTATTAGATCTCTTCTATGAAAGATTGGAAATTAATTATATCATAATTTGCGATCCTGTCAGCAAAAATGGAAATCCGTTAAAATTATGACCCATAATTAAAAAAGATGATAATACATAAAAGTCGGTTTTCCGGAAAATTTTATTCGGTGAACACCCACACTATTTTCTTTTTTGTATATTAGAGAAAAACGATTATTGCGAACAAAAACTTACATGAATTTCCTGAAGAAAATATTACACATATATTTATTCTATTCTATAATAATAAAATCGATCAAATAAATTAACTTACTTTATTCGATTATGAGATAAATCTAATATACGTAATGTCATTGAAAATTTATCGGCAATGTATTGTGGAATATCGGTTAAATTCTCATAAGCAAGAGATACACGTCCAGCTTTTTCTTCGAATATACTTTCACTAAATAAAATCAAAATAATAAAACATATAAATCAAAATAATCTCTGCGGTCTAATAATAATAATATTAATAATAATAATAATTTATAATTACAGTGGGTCAATATATGAGCATTCTGTTATATCCATTGTGTCATTTAAATCTATTGTACTATTTAAATTATTAGTTATATCTGACAAATTGCTGGCATTGATGAATGTACAATTTGTAAAAATTCTTAAAACATGATAAAAAATAATAAAAACAAAATAAAATATTTATTTATTTATTTAAGCAATTTTTTAAGTAAATTTTTAATATTATTTAATAATAATAAATAAATTATGTAAACAACAACACAACACAAAGCACGTGCAATAAAATATTTATTAATCAAATTTTTATATAATATTTTTATTAAAAATGTTTGGTCATTATTTCTTTATTTTTTATTTACTAAAAAACTATATTTAAATATTTATTTTTAAATTATAATAAAATAAATTAAGATAATATTAAATTAAAATTATTTTATGGTGTTTCCATAATGAAAACAAACAATAGACTAAAATAAAACGTTTATTATAAGTTGTTTGCCTTGTAAAAAAACAAAATAAAATAGTTCTAATCTGTATCAAAATGAATTTATAAAACGAGATGTGTTTTAATATATTTTGTTCTCTCACTTAATACATCCCGCGAATCGGCAAAAGAATAATGTAAAATTAAAATAAGCTAATTGCATGACACGTTGTCTGGGAGTTTCCATTGATCGTAAACTAAACACTAAACTTTTTAAATCATATATTGATGATGGATACTCGAATATGTAATTGTACTAATGTTGTAATGGGTCCTAATATTCGTGAGTCTCGTAGTGATGTTCGTATTGTATATATTCGATCATTGCTTTATGCATGGGTTCGTTTTATTCTTTAAATATTTGCATGTACAGGTTAGGTTGATCACCTTACTACGCTATAAAGACAATACGGCTAGATTGGAATCTATTGAAAGATATTATTTCTCAGATTTGTGCTTTGTTGTTCCATTAAGCTTATCCAGATATAATAATAGTCATTGCACTATTGAATATACCTATATATAATCTTGGAAGACAGATAGGAAATATATATTGTTCTTTTGTTTTAAGTTAAATTGAATTATAATATTGATTGTTCTAGAGGATTCCTATTTCGTTTACATTTTAAATTATATATTAGATGTCTTTGTTTTCTATCAAATACTACGTTCAATTTGGTAACTATCACAACGCAATTACGATCGTTTTATAAACCAATTGAGGTTTTGCTAATGATTAATAATTTTTGTGCTGACATTTTTTATTGGATCACGTTTTCGGTTTTCCGGCATAATTGGTTGGAGTTAAATATTTACAAGCCACTGAAATAATTTCCTATGGAAATTCATGACTGCATTATATTATATTCTTGTGCAGCGTTGTGTCATGCCGGTTGGACTTGGATTGCATGAACATTGAACATGTTTTGACGCCTATCATTTGGTTTAATCGAATGTAATAGGTGTAATAAAATACATAGGTATAATATACGGTTAAGACATTGTTGCTTATATCTTATATGACATAAGTTTCAATCATTTAACATACACGCTGTCGTTCATTAGTGTGTATTAAATTTTCAAGATACAGATGTTTCAAAGTAAAACTTAATAGTGTCAATGTTAATGTTTTTTAAACTGTGACAATATACGACTTAAGCTACGGAAATGATTATTTCGGGCCGAGGAGATAATTCTGTTGATGCTTCAACTGATAGAAAGTGGTTTAAGAATTTCGTGCTGGTAATTTTTTGGTGTTACAGTTTGCCATGATACTATGTGGGTTTTTATATGGAGTTCGTGCACGTGAATAATGACAACATATTTTTCGGGTGCTCTCATGTTTATCGGTTGAACGGTTCGTTGATAGTGTTGTCGCTGATAAAAACAAAAACCTTTTGTTTTCTACAATTTTATTCTAACAAACAATATAATTTTATTTTACTTGTATATTTAAGCACTTATGAAGTTAATATTGGAGACTAAACTAATACCAATTATTGTTTTGATAAATCATATTTAAAATGATTATATCCTGTAAAAAATATATTTACTTTAATACTACAAATTTAGTGTTTTTAGTGATTAAATTCGTAATAAAAAATTTAAATTTTTAAACATTTCAATATTAATAACTGTAAATTAAATACTTAAATTTTTAAATTCGGATATATTCACTAAGATTTTATAATATGAACAATATAATTATCTCTATTTGCATATTCAATACTAGTCGCGGCTGTAACCTAAATATAAAAATAATTAAATAATACGCGATTGAAAAATAATAATAATAATATGTAATACAAAACCTCATCTACTATCTTCTTTAAACAACAAAATGCATTTTAAAATATTAGATTGTGTATAAAATATGCTAAATTTAAATTTACAAGTATATTGATAATATTATTTTACATACTTATTATAATTACGTGAATCCATTGTCGTTGTTAATATTGATTTTAGAAAATACACACAAAGAACTACACAAGTTAATTGTAACACTTTTTTATACGTCTAGAATTTGAAACTACCGTTACCGTTATGAAACTAAAAATTTTGTTTCACATGGCGTATTTATATATAAAATATTGTTTCAATTACATTTAAATTTTAAAATTTGATTTAATGGAATTTAAAATTTATTCTATTTTTAATAAATCAAATAAAATAATATTGATATAAATTAAATAATGTAAATTACATGAAATGATCATGAAATTTGTAATTTGTAATGTAATATTATATTATGGAAATAAATAATATATATATTATAATAGATAAAATAACAGACACAAGTAATCGTTATTGATAATAAAAATTATTATTTTATAGTAATTATTATTTAATTTTAATTAATTATATAATCGAGGGGTTAATGTTTAATTTTATTAACTTATATGCGATAGGTAACCAACGCATAATATTGTTAGTTCAAATTTTTATATTAAAATGAATTGCAGATATGTGTAAAAGTATTAGTGCATATTGTTGTAAACACGAATTTATAGATTTATTTAGAAAAAATATTATTTTCTGTTTTATTGTATTTATTTAATTAAATTGCAAAATTTTTGGGAGATTTGAATTTATCCAACATTGATTGGATTCATTCAAATGATGATATAGTTAATTGATTCTTTTGAATGTTACCAGAGCATTGAAATTGTCGTTTTGATGAAGTTTCATATTGCTTGTTTTTCGACAATTAAACTCGATTAGAAATCATAATAAATCCTTTCCAAATTGGCTATAATGGTTACATGGGTATTGATTCGTTTCCAAAATTGATAGTCTATTTGTCGATTTCTTTAAAATGTCTTACCACATGCGTCAAAAAAAGTCACGGGCCTAAGCACCAGATACTGCCTCTAACGAAATATCCGTATGATATTTTAATAGTACCAACATTCAAACGATGTGGTATATCAAATATACTTAACATTTTTCGGGAATATATAATTACACAGATATTCTAATTTTCAATTTTAAAACTATTATTTGCACCGAGCAACATGATTTTGTGATTGGTGATTCGCTACAACTAATAATTTTTTTGAATTCATAGAATATAGTGATTTTCAATAATTAAAATTATATTAACAAGCCCCAAATTAATTGTATATATACGAGTGTCAGTAAGACTTTTGATATGGCAAAAATTGCTTGTATCTATAAATTATAAAAATTTGAATTTAATCCAAAATTTGTTTCTTGGATTAAAGCTTAATTATGCTCTCAATGCGGTCAATTATATGCATGTACTGTATAACCGGGTGTGCCTTAGGTTAATTATTTGTAATAAATAAACTTCTATATCTAACTTTAAATTCTCTGAGCTGATGTCACAATTAATCATAGGATAAATAATGATCATATTTCGCATTTCACAATTGGTTAATTTTTGAATATTAATAAATAAAAAATTTAGTTTGAAAAATAATACTTTTGTCAATTCATGCAATTTTTATTCAACATATAGATATTTTTAATAAAAATAAATCTTATTAGTATAATATTTAATTTATTAATAAATATATGTACCTTACTCACCAAGACAGCAAATAACCAAAACATCGCACAGCTGGAATATAAGCAATAGATGGACATGCATTGTATTTTTTAATTATGTCCAGGATTTGTATGAATGTATTTATTAAACAAATAAACCGATACCGATCCGTCACATACACATATATATATTAATGATCATAAAAATAACGAATTTATTTTGATGATATGTAATTGGAAATTTGGGAAAATTATACAATAATTTAAATCGTTTTTCATTGTAGGACAAAAATTGATGTATTGATCTGAGTGCTGGTGTTTGTGTTCCAGTGACGGCGTTCATACGCCGTGGTTTCGAACATAAGAACATAATACGTATCATGTTAGTACTATACATTTTGCTATATGAACAATCCATGCTCTATAGCTATATAAAAATAATAAATAAATTAAAATCTTGTTTTCTAGAAAGATTCTACAGCTGCACTATAAACAATGATGAAATTTTGTACCAATATCTATTTGATTTTATTTGTTTTATTTTAAAATTATATTAAAAAATTGATGATGTCAAAAATTATTATAAATATTATAATTATAATAAAACGCATGCCAATATTCAAGTTAAATTCAATTAGTATATGTTTCCATTAATAAAAATCAGTGCAAATTACGTTGGTTTGAAAAGAGCAAATTTTGATTTTCCAATTAAAATCCGTAAAATTCAATTGAAAACGACAAATCAAATATTTTTAATATGATACTATTTTTAAAATAATTGATTGATATTTCTCTTATTAAATTAACTAAAGAAGCATTTATACGATTATATTTATATTTTGAACTGAAGTATGAAGTATTCTTTAGTAGTTTTCAGGGCATGGTCGACACCGTCCCTGCATAATAATGGATCAAAACTATACTTACAATACGTAAACTTGAACATGAAGGATAGATTCGTGTTGGGCTCACAAGAATCATTAAACTTTAGTCAAATCGTTCCTGTAATAAACTATCAACAAGAACGTTATAATATTCCCCCATTAGATCCTGGCAGAGTGTAGATAGTAGAATAGTTTATTAATAGTTAGACCTACTAAACTGACAGTCATTTACACATAGTATCAATTTTGTTTTCCATAGCAAAACTCTATATTGTTTACACCAATCAAAGAGTTTCCATTTTTTTACATTATTCCATAATTTACCGTAACATCTACATGAACTTATTATCACAATTTAACTATGACAATTTGTTATACTTAAAGTTATTAAAAACCGCGAAAATATTTTAATATACAAAAATTGAAAAATATATTAAATGAAAATTGATACATTTAAACATTACAAATAGGAAAACTTAAAATAATTTATATTAATATTACAATGCCGTCGGTAAACATAAGTTTATTTTCATCGGTCATAATATTGATTGCATGTGTAATTTCAGAACTTGTAAACGGTTCAGCATTGTTTTCATTAATAATTTTTGTTAATCTATCCAATGCTAGTGTTTGTTCTCTTCGATCATGGAAAGCATGACTAACTTTATATTTAAAGCTTTCGAAACGTTCTGTCGACATTTCGGTCATTGGTTCTGAATCCATTTCTTCAGTTGATGGCGTCATATGTGATGTACCATTTGATGGAGCAGCTTGTAAAGTATCACGTCTGGTTAAATCACCTGTATCAGTTGGTTGTTCGATATGTTCATCATCTGTATCCATACTTTCATGAGGTTTTTCTATGCGTGATCGTTTCGCACGTTTCGATTTGTTACGTGAATTTGCATTATTATCGCCATCATTTTCATCACCATTATTGTCATCATCATCGTCGTCGTCGTCGTCATCAACACCGATATGCTCATCAACACTACGCCGTCTTTTTTGTTTAACCTTTTCCAATACTTTTTTAAAATAAGCAAATTGTACTAATTCAATAGCAGCGTCCGCATCAGCAACAGTTACAGTTTTTGATAATCTTGCTTTTGCGTGTGAAGTCGATAAACGAATTAATGTTTCTAATGTACGTGCTGTAATTGGTTGAGTTCTTGCCACATCAGATTCTAATAAATCTTCAGAACGTAGACGAGAATATTCATTTGCCATTAATTCACATGCTTGTTCGGTTAATTTTGGTTTTAAACATTTTGCTATATGAATATATTTTCGCATAAACTGTACAGACAAAATTTGCTCATGACGACTCCTAGATGTACCATGTAATAACGGATCATATTTTTCATAAATTGGTGTTTCTTTATCCTAAATATTGTACGGAACAATCGATATTTATTAGAAACGGTATTTTAAATAAAATTAAAACCTATAATACCTCATTTTCAGTATCAAATTTAAATGTTGATAACATATCAGCAAAACTACTACCCATTGGTAATACATCACCGTCTTGTTCCTTTGGGTGCCGATATCGATGCATTCGAACAACAAAATCGGATATCATTTGATCTTGATCACTATCGATAATGTCCAGCATAACAAATAATAAATCAAAACGCGATAATAAACTGTCTTGAAGCCCAATATTTTCCATTGGTGATTTATATTGATCATACTGAAACATTTATTAATATATATTTATATATAATTAAAATAATATAAAATTTATTATTGTTGAAACTAAATAGTTACCCGTCCAAATACAGGATTAGCAGCTGCTAATACAGAACAACGTGCATTTAATGATGCATGTATACCTGCTTTAGAAATTGTAACTTTACCTTGTTCCATCACTTCATGTATCGCTGTTCGATCAATATCAGTCATTTTATCGAATTCATCAATACACACAACACCACGATCAGCTAATACCATGGCACCGGCTTCTAAACGACGTTCACCAGTTTCCTGATCTGTTGTAACAGCAGCCGTTAAACCTACACCGCTTGAACCACGGCCAGTTGTTGGAATAGCTCTCGGTGCTATATTTAAAACATACCGCAATAATTGTGACTTAGCAACACTTGGATCACCAATAAGTAATACATTAATATCCCTAAAAATAGAATGATTGTTTTACATACAAATTTTTATTATAAATGTATTGTGAAATTACCCTCTTAAACGTGACCCATTGGTTAAGTTTTTTTCCACACCACCAAGTAATAAACATAAAATTGCTTTTTTTACAAATTCATGGCCATGAATGGATGGTGCCAAACTTTTAGAAAGTAATTGAAATATATTTTTATTTCTAGCTAATTTTTTACATAAATTGACTTCTTCACGTGTTATGTTTAAATTACTTTCTTTATTCAATTGTGATATATTACTGGCAATTATTACTGTTCGATATACACCAGTTGTGTAACCATTTTGCTTACCAGGTAAACAACGATAATTTCCAACAATTTGTACACGATCACCAGGTTTACATCTATCAACTAAATCATCATCACAAACTATATCAACAGAACGTGGCAATTGACCGGCTGGAGCTTTTTCCGGCATTTCCTGTATACCCAATGTTTGATGATCTTTATAATTTGATAAACCAAATTCAGATTCTAGTAAATTACCATCATCATCTTTTGTGGGATATGCAGCACTTGTTGGTACCGCTTCTAATGATGTTAAATCTGAATACTTTCTTTCTGTTGTTTTATTTGTTAGCGGACAATAATGAACACTTCTTACAACTTTTGGTCTAACCAATGATACTTTTGTAACGATTCCTTCTACACAAACCAAATTTCCTATATATCTATGAAATTTTAATGACACAATTTTTAAGTTTAATAACGATATATAGGTAAGAAGAAATTTTAAATTAAATTAACCTCGAAGTTAACGTTCTTGGTGTTACGTGTCGATTGCCAAAACTACCCTCAAAACCAACAAAAAAATCTTCATGTAATTTTGTATAACTTGCATGTAACGTAGACACATATTCTTTAAGTGCTCGTGAAAATGCTAATTGCTCATCAAATGCATTTATTAAAAGAGCAGCAGCACGCACTGGATTTTTACGACGTACATCATTTATGTTAACAATCAAGCGTTTTCCATTTTCTGCTATCATATCTTTAACGTGTGCCATATAAATACCTTGATCTTCCTAAAGTAAAGAGTTACCAAAGAAGTTAAAATAAAAATATCTATTGAATACATAGTAACTAAGGTTAGTAGGCATAAGTGATGGCTTGGATTAGATTTGGATAGCTTATAGTTGGAAGTGCATAAAAACAAACATATATTTATTTACTTCATCATCTAGGAAATCCAAATATTCTCGTTGGATATCACGTAACCTTTGATCATCATCAGCCATTATTTTATAATATTTAATTGTTTATTTTTATTCTAATTATTATTTATTTCAAATTTCAGAAATTCTTCTTCACTATAAAATTTTTTGTTTGACATCAGTCAGCTAGTTTGGCGCGAAAGTACATGTGACATAATATGAAGTTATTGCAAAATCCGTTGAACAAATTTGCAAATAATATCCACAAAATTTCAGAACCCTACAAGCAAGAGATTTCGCAAATTTAATAAAAATTAAAACCATTTTTTATCTTGCCTAATAAGCGCCTCATATTTTACGTGTATTTTACAACTAATATAATAAAATCTTAAGACATTAAAATCGTAAAATATGTATTATGAAAATGACACAAATAGGAAGATATGCTATGACAATATATTGACATTATAATTAGAATGGTTAGAATATTTATATATATAAAACTGTACAATTATGTCATTGTTAATTTAAATATTTAAAAAATGTTTATTTTATTTGAGCCTGCTCTTGTTGCTTTATATGCAAACAGAAGGTTAAAAAAATATAAAAATTCCATTATCATGTTTCAACATGCATTGTTAGCTTTAGCGACTTACGTTATTAATTGAACGAACTACAAGTTCCACAGTTATTCCACGACTGCCAGTGCGTACCAACTGAATAAAATTTCTCGATTTTATGACAGCCACGGCATGTTTGTGTTTGACATTTTATTTTTTTTTTTTTACAATCATATTTTTTAGTGGTGGTGATGATAAATTGATAATTAAAAATTTATTTTATTAAATTTAATTCGTGTTGTATGTTAAAAATTTATATAATAATATAATTTTAAATGGCCTATAAATATGAAGAAATGAATTGGTCAGGTATATAACTTTTATTTAACAATTAATTACAAATATATATCTTAATTTTAATAAATTTTTATCAAAATCTAATTTTGATTTATACAGAAAAAACATGAAGAATTAGTTAATTGTCTCGTGTTTTAATTTTGTTATGTTTTATAATTTTATTGAAATGAATGACTTTCCCCCTTTTATATAGAATAGATATATTAAAAAAATATTTTATTTACTATCAATTTTTATTATGTTACGGTTCATATATTTAAAGAGGTCAGAGATCTATTTAGAAAATGGCGTGAAGATAATGAACGTAAAAGTGATGATGTTATTTCATTATGGGAAGCGGTATTATCAGATAAAGTTCATAAATTAGGAAATGAACGCCATTTGGTTTTAGAACAAGTAATAATAGCTGGTTTGGATTGTGGACGAATAGAAATTGCTGAAAATTGTATTAAAATTTTATCAAATGAATTTCCTGGTAGTCTTCGTGTACAAAAATATAAGGCTATGCGTTGTGAAGCATTAGAAAAGTATACCGAAGCCGTTGCAATTTTAGATGATATAATAAAAAAAGATGAAACCAATGCAGCACCAAGAAAACGTAAAATTGCAATTTTGAAAGCATTGGGACAAACAACTCAAGCCATAAATTCATTGTGTGAATATCTTAAAAAGTAAATATGATTAAAATTTTCATTTAATTAATATATTTGTTTTACACTTTTTTAAATATATATGTTTGTATTTTTTATGTTTGTATTACAGATTTATGTCAGATCAAGAAGCATGGCATGAACTATGTAATTTGTATTTATCGGAGGGTGAATTTGGAAAGGCTGCATTTTGTATGGAAGAGGTATTACTTCATAATCCACATAGTCATTTAATTCATCAAAGATTAGCTGAAATTCGCTATACACAAGTAAATTAATAATTAAAATAATACATTTTTTATACGTATCATATTTCAGTGTGTACATATAGAGAATATTGTATGAAATTCAGTTGTCGAACCCCGGCTTTATATTGTGTATCTGTCTCGAAATATGCAACTAGTCTAATTGTGCATTTATACAAATTTTCTATTATATATATTAAAATTAAAATTATTAATTTGATATTAGTATAGACATTTACTAATAAACTAAACATTTTTTTTTTGTATTTCAAAGGTATCATTCAAAGCTTAAATTCGTTTAGTATATACTTTACGGCGCTTTTACATAAACCAATTTTAAGGCATGCAAATTACGTCTACATAATAATATTGAA
This sequence comes from Bibio marci, assembly GCA_910594885.2. Lineage (NCBI taxonomy): Eukaryota > Metazoa > Arthropoda > Insecta > Diptera > Bibionidae > Bibio > Bibio marci. The sequence goes on from OU343114.1 coordinate 59,775,746, forward strand.
TAAATTATTTAATATTATAATTATGCTGCATTCAAAATTATTTAATTTAATAATTATTTATAATGATCTTAAATGACGTATTCTCCCATTGTATTTTTTACATAATTTTCTCTACATTAACTTTGAACTTTAATCATTGTAAATTATCGCATGCATTGGTTTTTTTTATATACATATATAATTTTTCGTATTCAAAAAGCGTATTCGAAAACATATACACAATTAGCATGTAAACAACGCGTGTATAACAAAAAAGTTTTAGGGGTTAATAAAACCAGTTTGATGTAATTTGTTTAACCATGCGGTAAGGTTGAGGTTAACTTAAGATTTCCGAATAGGAATATATATTTTCGATTACATATTCTTGTGGCGCTCCAAGATAGTATTCACTTGTACAATTTATCTAAGTCATACATATAACCCCTTAAAATGTATGTAATTTAGATCAACTTAAAATTTCCAGTTGACACCGAGACGTTATCAAAGATTATAATAATAAGACTTAATTTAATTTTATTTTCCTCTCAACATTTGAAAATTACACATAAACTATAGTAAATAAAATCTATCAATAGATAAAAGAAATACAATAGAATACAAATTTCCACAATTTTAATTGTTATACGACATTTGTGGACATTTGCATCACAGCCTCAATTATACTTAAACCTCTATTATACATAGAAGACATACATATTCCGTAGAGACTACAATATTTATAATCCATATATTGCCTTTGGAATACTAAGATTTGTTCAGCTCTATAAAATATTCTTTTGTTGCTTCAAATCTCTTTCCACCTATAGTCAATTTTTATGAGGGAAAAAAAATTCGCTTGCTAATTTAACCATGGCAATTACTGATTTGTCCGCGACATTTATTAATGCGATCGCTTTTTTTTTTATTTATTTGTTCAAAACGGTTTAGTAATGACAAATACTATGCAACATATGTTGTTATTTAATCTTTTTCTAATTAGTCGATAAATATTACACCATGCGCATCTCAAAAAAAGAACGCTCTCATAATCTTACCAATTCATGGAATTGTTTCTGCATTTCTTGGTGCTTTTGTTGCTTATAATATACTGAATCACATTTACAATGATAAAATTATGTAAAAATTCATTCGGATTATGTGCTAAAAGATTGGTCCGAATAAATTATTTGATCAATTGTAAGTAATCATATCAACCAACTTGCACATCTTCAACATGTATTTTTAATCTACGATCGTTCAAGACCAACTCTTGAATTTTGTCGATCTTGTCTTAGTATGAATTAATCTATTTTGGACGACCTCTTCGGCTGTTTGTTGTTGTGCTTGTATAACCACAACTAAAATCAGTAAATCTTTTATGAATTATTTTAATTGACTGTGCGTAGTTCGAAAAACATTTATCAACCTCTACTTTAGTTTCTGTGATGATGTGACACTCAATTTTTTTTTCCGTTCTAATAAATAAACCAAACATTTTCAATGGCTGCCAAAGCAAAACTAATTTACATCATATCGGTCTGAAATTTTGTATACAACATTCTTCTATAGATAGATTAAAATATAATTAATTTACTTTAATTAAAATTTATTTTATATTGTATATTTCCATTTATTTTTTCAGGGTGGTATTGAGAATATCGAAATTGCAAAAACATATTATTGTCAAGCTATAAAATTAAATTCCAATAATTTGCGAGCTTTATATGGTTTATATTTAGTAAGTTTGAACATTTCTACATAGCACATTATTATTATATTTTTTTATCCATAATAATTTAATTTAATTTTAAATATTATTTAAATATAGTGTTGCAATCACATTGCCAATTCGAAAGCATTAGTCAATAAACGAAAAGAATCATATAAATTGGGACAGTGGACATTAAATCAAATTGAAATAAAATCAACTAAAAATTCCAAATCTAAAATAAACAAATATATTACATCAATTGAAAATTCATTTGGCAATTTAGACATACGATCAAATTGACAATGTTATAATTTTTAAATAATTATTATAAAATATGTTGCTGATTGATTGATGTAGGTATTATCGGTTTTTATTATTATTTTGTTCCAGTTTTGTTTTTATTTGAAATGAAAAATTTAGGGGTGGGATAAGGTTGTTGTTTGAAATAAATTGGATGGTATGATGTGGCGTTCTTTTCATGTTTGAATGTGATTTAATGTGTGTATATTAAAATGTTAATGTGTGTGTGTATGAAATAAAAAAATTAATTCTTTTTTAGTAAAATTTATTATTTATAGCTATCAATATTAATAGTTGAAAATTATATCAAATATATTGAAAGAGTCTTTGTTTTTTTTATAATTTTTAATGTTTGTAATAAATATCAATAATATAATTGTAATGACTCCAATTTAAAGTTTGTTTGTTTTGTTGATTTTTCCCTTCACACTTCCTTTACCATAAAAAAACGTCGCTATATATTTTATTACAATGTATAAAAATTAATTGGTTTTTTTTTATTTTGGTCTTCACCGTCTTCACTAAAAACAGGTTTTCATTTGATTATATTTATAGTTGTAAATAATAGCATTTATAATGGAAATAAATAATATAAGTATATCATAAATATCAATAAATATGTATTTAAGAAAAAGACACCACACACACTTTTTATTCACATCCTTTTATAACAATAACAATAAGAACAAAGAATATTATGTAATTAAATTAAATTGGAGTCATTGAAAAATATAATTAATAAAAATGTGTATGTATTTTAAATAAAACGAAAATATGTATAGTTTGTAAAAATTTATACAGGAATGTATGCGTATATACAGTAGTGGAACCAATAATCAGTCCCTAACCTGTTTCCAGCCCCATCCATATAAGAAAAATATCACAAAAATTAGGATATTAATGTAAGTGCTATTTTTCCTTATAAGGAAGGGACTGGAGACTAGGTAGAGGTTGAGTACTGGTTCCAATACGCCATATTGTCGATTATGTATTTATAACAAAATGTGTATTATATTTGAATTATTATTATTATTATTATTATTATTATTATTATTATTATTAATATTTAATATGAAGAATAAGAACCTTCTTAAACTGACAAAATTTGAATTTGTCCATGGTTTACCGTTAAAATTTGGTGTCTGTTTTATCCAGATGACATATTAGTATAATTGGTTGCATTTCGTATCTAAAATAATTATCGTGTGTATATAGTATAAAATTTACTGTTGATTTTACTAGAAGTTATTTTACCCTGAAAACACAGGAACTGATTCTATTTCAAAATATATCTTTAAAATCGCTTCAGTCGTTCAAAGAATATGGTCGATTTTCCGTTCGATGGCAGTCATATTTTTTATGAAATAATGATATTGTATACATTTTTTGTACCAATTGGGTGACGAATTTGTTTTAAATTTTCACAGACATCAGTTGGTAAATCGCGGTTATAAAATTTGAACGTTTCAATCATAACACAGTACAAATATGACCCATATACGTTTGTAGGATATGCAATATCCTTGCTATAGCCAAATAATATTCCACGACATCCTATGTATATCTCTGTGATATTATGACCACGTTGTTTCACGTCTCATGCATATCATCTGCAATATCTCCATATCCAATGGATCTTCTTCAGACATATTACTTATGGATGTCGATCTGTTACGCCACACCACATAAAAATATCTCAGCTACATTTGTATCACATGCAGGATATCCTTTTTAATGCCAAATAATATTCCATGAAATCCTATGGATATCTCTAGGATCTCTTTATGGCCACGTTATTTTTTTGTCTCATTTATATAATTTAAGATATGCTACGGATCTCGTTCAGACATCATTCGACATACAAACACTTTACGTACGTCTGTAGGATATCCGCCTCGGGATATGCGTTATGTTATATCCATGGCAAATTCAATAAATGTTTGGAGACATCTTAAAATTCATTCATCACCCATATTATAATAATTGAATAATTAAATTATTGAAAACATCTATCGTCATATTTGTGCAGATCAATTGATGCATTACAAAAGTACATACTGTTTAGTTTCTTTAAAACAGGTATCACTATTATGGTAGGGGTTACTTTGCGTATCGTTTCATGTATTCCACTTAACGGAGAACAAGTATATTGCAACTACAAAGGAATAACTGTAGGCCGCCTAGTAAAAATACATTTACCTATTGTAAACCGCACATACACTACTACACCTAGCGTAATTTTACTATCTTTATGCATGGCACTACATGTTTCCGTAACTAGAAATTTCTATACATCCTTAAAATACAGCGTACTGCATCTCTGGGATGTATTTGTGATATCTCAAGGATGTCATAGGAATATCGTAGGGAAATCGCAGAGAAATTATGAGAATATCCGATGGCACTAAGATATTACAGGAACATTGCGATATAGCAGATCTTATTTGGGCATTATCGAAATGTATGTATAATCTGAAATCCGTGGGGAATAATTTGGATATTGCGATATCACAGACATGAACAGGATAATTTTGTTGTGCTATGTAGGGAATGTGGGCTTTAACATTTGTTCTATGAAAGATTAGAAAATAATTGAATTTATTAAAATATTGATTTCAAATTATAAACAATTTTTTTTATTTTGCCATCAACAGAACTTTATGAATGCCTATCGAAATAGTACAAAATTGTTTGCTTTTTAAAGATAACATTTTTTCCATTTATTTTATAGGTTCTTATTTTTCATATTGTAATTAAAAATCCAATTTTTACGTTTAGTCATAACCATTTGTATATTTAGAAATTTCCAACACCAAAATACATGTAAATGATTTAATTTAAAACATATTATATTATCATTATTAAAATTATATTATTAATTATTAACTATTAACTAATATTAACCCATTTATGTTCATTGATTTATTTACAAATTTGTAGATCTACCATTATTTATAAAAAAAAGTTTGATGATTGTTATGAATTATGTATCAATAAATAGTTACCTTATAACAAAAATGTGACCATACATGGGTTAATGTTGTATATGCAAAGCAAACATATTGTTTATTGTATAAAAAATGCAAATATTTGTATCAACACAAAATTATAATAGGGTATAAATATTGAAATACAGTTTTTTAAGAAGACCAAAAATATCCTTTTCTATTTATATACTTTATACTATAATTAAATATATAGGTATTTATTAAAATGTTACTGTAAAGTCATTATAAGATACTAATATATATTTTTAAGTAGAGTAGTAATATCGTTTATTTTTGTCATAAAACATCGTTACTTTACTACCAATACATTAACTAATTATAGAAAGGTTTAAAATCTAAGTATGTATAATATTCATTGTATGTAGTGTGATATGTTTGATGGATATTATTTTATCGGAACAGTTCATCCCCGCGTATCAACTTATTATTCCTGCAACATCAATCCGTTCATCATATTGATTATAATTTTACAGAAAAAACTATGATCTATTTGAATCCATATTGTCGGTGTTGTAAAGAAGTGGAATACTGCACAATTTTTCAGTTCTATTTTTCAACTATAACGAGGAAACTATAAGGATATTGACTATGGTAATTTAAAAAATAAAATAATATGAACAATTACATCATTTAATTAAATCATATCCGTTGAACCGGATAATTTGAATGCTGCGATGGTACAAAACTCTATTAATTAAATCCTGCTTCGGGAAATTTTGTATTGGGTCCGCTTAGAAACGGCTGGTTGTGTTCTGCAAAGAATCGTGTGATCTTCATTTCGAGGAATAGGAAATCCTATCATTACATTGCGAAAGATTATAGATCTATCAGCCTAACTTCATTTTTTGCTAAACTAGAGATCTATAATTTAGAGAAGATCTTGAAAACAACTGCAATAAAAAATTCAATAAGGAAAACTGTTCGACACTTTTATCCATTCTACTATATCATATCGTACCATATCATTTTACATTTATTTCAAATAAAATTTTCCAATTTGTTATTAAATTATATTATAATATTCTAAACTTATTTACTTTACAGAGAGAGGGTTTATTGTAAGTGTACGCCACCTCCAACTTATACAATTTAGATGTATGCCAGTTTGCTTAAAGATACTTGGAATCATCATTGATTGCAGCTTGACTTGAAATTCATATCATTTGTAATTTGTTAGGAAGAGGCGCGGATGTCGATATTTCATCAAATTTTTATGCTGGTGATAAAAACGTAAGATTATTTTATGGTATGCCCTTTGACACTCAGTGGTTTGTATAAGTAGTGTAATTTATTGGGTAAGTCGGTAGTTAGTGTGTAATTAATGCTCATTCATTTCGGAATCGGGATATACCGGGTTTAATTGTCGAAATTTATATGAGGAATTTTTCTGCTGAGTTACTATTTGTTCGTTTATGGAATCAAAAAAACGGTGTTACACAGAAATTAAAAATATCTGCTTACCTTTAAGCGGGGGTAATTGCACTCATATAAAAATAATGGAATAAAGTCAACTTCTATCTTTCGATAATTGCACATCAACTTATATATAACCATCCGAAGTTTTAATAATTTTCCAATTTGATTGTAATTAATATTTGGTATATTCCATATGCTGTATATTTGGAGTAACGCATGACTTGAAGACGATACGATACTTTGAGCTAATGAAACCGTCTGAAATAATCACTGCCGATCGTTTTCAAAACCGAATTACACCACTTTGAAGCAAAAATATCAAAACTAACCCAGTTGACATGATAGGGTGAATTTATTTCATATGACAATATGTTGCAAGTACTTGATTAAGAATTCTCAACCCACCCATACCATATACTTTCACCAAACATTGCTGCCTTACGTTATCATTTATTCCGATGAAATCATAAAATGGATTACTTAAAATCAAAAAGAATTAATTTAATTATAAAGAAAATCCAAATGTTACCTGAAAAACGGGCAAATATTTTCAATAAAATATAGTTTATTTTACACCAAACAAAAGGGTAATTTATTATATTTGAAAAAAAATGCACTTAAAAACTTATTCCACCAGTACCCCAATATTATTATAATTTACAATTAATTATTATACCAAAGCGATAAATCTAAAGATTTGATATCAGAACATTTTATTATTTTATTATCTTCAGATGGCATTACAAATGCTTTTGTTGCAACATTCTCTACATTTGTCAGCGAACATAATAATTTGGCTACATTAAATTTTCTAATTTCATGTATTTGTTCTAAAATTGAAATATAAAAGACAACGCAAAAATAAAATCATCATCTATATTATAATATATTGGATAATAAAATAATATAACCATCGCCACTAAAGTAAAAGTTACCTTTTGTAAAAACATATGGTCCATCATCAAATGAGTAAAAGTAACGATCACCAAATTTTGAATTAAAAAATTGTGTACCAATTATACATTTACCAACGGTTCCAAAATAATCGTCATTTATTTTCTGTTCTAATGCAACACCAACAAATAAATCAATATCAAATACTGATTCATAAAGGTTTTGAAGTATTTTTAAATTCTTAAATGAAAAATATTTATTATATCAGTGTCTGTCTATAATTAAATGTTATTATAAATTATAAAATACATATTATTGTTATCTTCTTACATCGTTTGCAAAAACTTCATTCAAATCATCCCATTTTGTAATGATTTTATTTAATTTACAAATTTCATAATATTTATGATATGGGCAAATACCATGATCACGACCCCTTTGAATATCAAATGATAATAAATCGATTCCATTTGGATTATCACCTTTAAATAATTGATTCCTTAGCTAAATAATTAATTAATTTATATTAAATTGCATTATAATCTAAATTTATACATATATATTAATTAATAAAAACCAACCTCCTCGCTATAGGTTCCAAAATTCATTTTACTAAATATCAGTCCACGTACCAAATCATCATAGTTTTGTTTTAACAATAATTTTGGTTTATTTACAACATCTGATAAATTAAAAACCTTTATCAATTGTTCATCTATGGAAATGGGTTTATTTTAATTAATGTATTGTATAATAATAATAATTATTAACTTCATTTATCATACGAACTATGTAATAAAATACCTTTTCCAATTAAATTTACTTGCGACGGTATGAATGAATGAAATAAACGTAGTGAACCATGAGAAAATTCATTAAATGTACTTGGATCTATTTTATTGTCATATTTTCCACAATACATCTGTTTATTTGAATTTGATATCAATTGTCGATTTTTACAATATTGTTCACCTAAAATTTGATTATTATAATTTGAAATGTTTGTGAAATTATTTACTTCTCATTTCTTAATTTATCGTTTGCTATAAATAAAGTTTTCATTACATAGTTTTCAATTTTGTAGTAGTTTGGTTATCCGTCGTAACATATATGATGATAAATGCTACCTCATATGATTAACTATATATAGAATAAATTACGAATATTTATAACCTGTAAGGTAAATCCAGAAATCTCCTTGTCACACAAACACAGTCTACATATATGTATCTTACGATAGTTTCCCATCCGTCTCATATGATGCACGAAATCACCATGGCCGTAACAATTGCCACCAATATTCTATCGATTTCTCATCCCATATGCTTGGTACACCCTGTATGTAGAAAATCTAGTAACTAGTTATACATTTCATGTAACATCCTACCAGCGTTGCATCCATGATCCATTGCTCGATTTCGATCCCACACCAAAGGGTTCTAGATTAGCGAAATTTTTCCTTTTCATTTCCATCGATCCCAATATGTCCCTAACCCAAACCAGTGTGAGCTCATTTTGAGCTGCACTATACTGTTTAGTCTTTGCACACATTTCAAAAGTCATGACATATTCATCTTTGTCCATTCTATACTTCTAATTACCACCCCTCGGTTCTTTAACGCAATAAGAATTTCATTTCATAGCAAGTCTTAAAACCAACATCTTGGATTAATATACTGAGGTGAAGGACAGGAAGAGTTCGCAGGTAATAAAATCCAGCGCCTTCCTTGTCGTTCATGAAAGATCCACCGGAGAAATAGCAATCTGTTGGAATATCAAGTTTCGTAATTGATTTTGCAAGATCCAGGACCTTTCTATGCCCATAAATTATTCCAGTTTGATGTCAAACGTACCTGCACATATAATCCTGAGCGTAGTAATAAACAGATCCAGAGTCTACACTTTGATGCTTTACAGAAGTTATAGCCTTAGCTTAGCTTACATAGCTGTGAAAATAGTCAACAATGATATTTCTGTGTTGCGGTAACAGTATATCAATAACATCTTCTTTGTACCACAGTTAAATATGGTTGACTATTATACTTAACTATTTCTAACTATGGAAGCTTCTGTTCACGTACAGCTAGCTGCGCTTAATTTGTTGGCATTTACAGTATGTACAGATTACATTTGCGTCACTCTATAATTACATCATTATAGAGGAGGTTATTCATTCTTCATTCACTTCCCAATCGAATGAATATTTGAATCGTTGGTGCATCGGAAACAGTTTATATATATAGAGATTGTTTTCAACGATTTAGAAGCAGAAACATAGTAATGCTCCGTATTTGTGGTGGAATATGGAGAGGGTGTGCATATATTGTTTACTATGAGCTGTCGAAATCAAACGAAATAGTTACCAACGCGAACATTACCGATATGAATTGAATCATTTGAATGAATCGATCACACTAAAAAGTGAATTCCACAAACGCATATAGTCACATATCTTAGAATTTCAAACAAACGTTAAATAAGCTCGAATGGGAGCTATTGTACAATATCCATCGTGTTCTTAGGACATGGCTCTATGTAATTTATATCTACCTGTTCCTATCCATGCAACACATTGCGTAAGATATGAATTTTTAAACCGCTATACATAGGTAGATAATTAAACTAATGAATGAACTGCATAAAACATCATCATTTATTCACGGAATTCAATTGCTGTCATAAAAATATGGGAAAAAAGGGACAGCTGCTGAGGGTGAATTCATCGACTGCATGATTTTAGTGTAAGCTCCTATATTAACATATACGTAAAAACTGTTGTCGTTATGAAAAGTTGAAAATCCTATATGTAGTGCACAACGAACATAATATTCGTATAAACTTATAATTACACATACTATTTCAAACAAATTATTTCGTATTAATTATAACTATCAAAATTATTAATACATGCAATAATATTATATCAAAATCTTCATAAATTAACAATAAAAGCAAATATTATTTACCTAAAAATAATGGTAACCATTCCTCATAAACAATGTGTTGATAAAGTGCAATACATATTCGTTTTGTTTCATAAAATAATTGTTCGTCTGTCCAATTTGTATTTACTTCAGATAATTGTATGGCAACATGATTATGTAATCGGAGAAGTAATGAATGTATTAATGCTAACATTGGTGTTTGATTGACTCTATTATCACCTATTATAATATGTAATTTTAAATATTAAATAATATTATAAATTACTAGTAATTGTTTAAAATGTCAAAAATAATATACCAGTAAAATAACAATCATCATTTTTACAATTATTCATTTCCGGTAACACATTATTCGTATTTATTAATAATTGACCAAATTTATATGATCTTAAATTTTTAATTCTATTCACAGTGCTACCATAAATATTCGAATTATCCAAAAAATGTGAAACAATATTAACCTGCGCTTAAATAAATACTTATAATATTGTGAAATTTAAATTGTAATTATATGTAACAACAAAATATATATGAACATTTATTAATACTTGTTTTGTTATGCCCAAATCACAATTATTTAATAGCACAGTTTGTGATCTTATAAAATTTTGACACGTAATATTATGTTTTGAATGAAATTGATCATTATTAGGAATTTTCAATGGTGCACAAGCTGGATGTTGTAAATGCGTTGGTAATTCATTTTTATAATCATGTGTACAACATTGTATTGCTGATCCTCCATATTCTTTTCCAAATAAATGATATTATTATTATTAATAATTATTATTATTCTTATTATTATTACTTACCTGGTTGAACCAAATTACGTAAAGCTAAATCATGTGCTAAATATTGTCCAAACATTATGGCAAAGAAATTTGCTAAATATTTTTCTGATGGTAATTTAAAAAATACTTGTTTTCGATTAACTAACGCATTACTAATTATTCTAGGTTCCGGTAAATTATTTCTGTTTTTAAAAGATCTTCGTATTGTATAAATTCCTAAATATGATAAAAATGAACAAAATTGATGACAAATTTTTAGTAAATCCCCTTTGCTGAATAAATTTATACGAATATAGAATATGCTATATGCTGTATCCTACAAAACTCATGTTACTCCAAGTGAAGTGCATGCGGTATCTATTGCAAACACTTCTTGCATATAATCTATTTGGTGGTGTATCTGTCGTATGATGGGAAAAACTCTTGGTAAACTACATCGAATAGAAGATAACATGAATGGCTATATTTCTTTTATTCATCACTATACATGGAAAACCTTCCGATTTTTAGGTCCACTTTCACAACTTGCATTTTTCAATGGGAAGGTTACCCAAAGCATACATAGCCAGGAAAACTATGAATTGTTTTAAAAAAAAAATTTGGTTTTAGAGTGACCCGCGCAAAGCCTCTACATGCATATAATGGAACATGTTGGAAATTTGGTGAAAAAAAGGCTACAAAAGTGTCCAAGCCCAAATAAAATCAACAAGGATGAACGCTGGGATAGAACAATTGAAGTTTGGAACTTCATATATTGACGACTTATATTGATGATCGAGTATAAATTTCTAAACATTGATCCAGAACTTTTCGAGAGAAATCTGCAGTTCCCATCAAATTTTTTGAAACAATTCTTATGTATGAAAAAGTGGCATATTGAATAATATATATAGATTATGATAGACGTGATCGATCAATTCGGATTCGCATACGCAGGAAGGAATAAATCAACCTTGCTACTGATAATCGTTTTGTAAACCTCGTCAGCGAGGCAATACCAAGATTGTCGAAGCCCAATAAATCTAAGTTTGCAAGTGTTGAATATACAACACGCATTCTTAACACAAAGTGCTTCGGGTTAAATGGTTATAGATTTTCATGAAATGTTATGTTTATTACTACTTCGGAAAACTCGCGTTACCCATTTCAAATACAAAATAAAATATAGTGTATTCTATTTTGATGACTACAAATAACTTTCATTCATATCAGTTTGAGGAAATGATAATGCCAAATATATTATAGTTTGTAGTACATCAATAGATAAAGTTAATTATATATTATTACTTACCATCATCAAAACATGGTTGTAAAATTGTATTAAATGATGAAAAAGCTACGCCTCTATCTGGATACTCGATATTATTACAAAAACCTGGAAAATTGCGATATCTGTAACAATATTTAAATTTATAATCTAAATAAAAACATAAATTTTAGAGACATATACGCGGAGTACAGTGACGGGTTAAAAATAATAGCATCGTATTATAATAAATGAATGTATTTTAGGGATAACTTTTAAAATGGTGTGGATATTATATTAAATTCTAATACTAGGGTTATGATGATAAAATATACAACTTTCGGAGTTACATATTACTCACGATTAATGAAAAATAGTGACTTTTTTTCTGTCATTTTTCATTAATTGTAAAAAGTTGTCATGAAATAAAATTATATGGATATTATATAATATGTGGTATTCATCGAAAATATAAAAGTTAAGCATATGTACATCATATGCTAATCAAAACCGAACGAACGAACAGAATAAATTTACTTTTTACAATTAACACTAAATAACAATATCCCTAGTAACACGGTCCGTAGTTTGTCCGTAAAATTTCTTCATTATATGTAGTAAGCCGTAGTTTCAATCCGAGGGTACATATCTATGGATTTCTTACGGATGTCAGCTGGAATTCTATATGATCAGTGCAACCCTGTGCATGGATTTTTATAAACAATTTGCTTGGATTATCCGTATATTTATCCGATAATTTCTACGGATTCTCCTTAGAAGTATTTATCGTTGCAATTATTACAGAATATCCATAGAATTTATATTCCAATCTTTTGTGAGCAGATCCACGGATTTTGACAAAAATGTATGTTGACAGTAATATCCGTGAATTGTCCGTATTAGCAGAATAAATTTTCTTATGACGATGATACCAAATCGTGGTTTGATTCAGTTTTTTACCGATAGATCAGAAGTTCTATGAGCACCAAATGAAGATGCTGAACGATGGCAAAAATTCAACGATTATGCATTTTTTTTTGTAATAAACAAGAACAAAATACCACAGATAAAATTCATGAAAAGTCTTACAATATTCCTCGGAAATATATAGGTTTGAGTTGCTGGTTGTTTTAAAAATTATGAACATAAATTAAAAAGAGTGAGGATTTTATCTTGATAAGCGAAATATACAAAATTTGAACCACTGTCTTCGATAATTGGTGAATTAAATTATGAATACAATACAGCGAATATATGTTGGACATATTACCCTGGAGATCCAAAGATTTCAATTGATCTAAATAAAATACTATTATATTAAGAGGAAAATCTATGAACATTCTTTGGACAAAATATATCTTGTCCATGGATAGTATGTGGAATTATTTCCACGGAAATTTTCCTCATTTTTCAAAGTATGGACAAATTGTTACTAGGGATTTTGTTAAAAAAAACAATGAATGGGAAATGTTAAAAAACATTTTTAGCAAATATTTACATTTAAAAAAGCACAAACAATTGCGTTTATTTTTGTTCAAATTTAAAAATACATTTTATTCCGGCATATTTTGATTATATAGGTAGGAGTAAAATGTGTTTTTAAATTTAAAGAGAAATAATGCAATTGTTTGTGTTTTTTTAAATGTAAATATTGCGTAAAAATGCTTCCCATTCATTGTTTTTTTTTAACAAAATATTGTTATTTAGTGTTAATTGCAAAAGTAAAGTTATTCAGTTCATTCGTTCGGTCTTGGTGAGACATATCTATTAGCATCAATGCCGTATGATTCGCTGGGCGCAGTGGTTAGATGTTATATGTTGCATTCAAGCCGCAGCGATTTCCAAGTTCAATTCCTGTACTGATATACTAAAACTAATTTCAGTAATTTTCATACTGACAATTACTTAACTGAATCACTATTTATGTTATGCTTTACAATTATTATATATATTTACGAGTATCTTAGAAAATATATGAGGTATTTAACACTCTATTCACACATTATCAATGTCTCCGCAACACCCAATGCTATTCGTGTGCAATTCAATAACTTAGAACAATAATTGAAGTAATAAAAAGCATCGTTATTGAAACATAATTGCAGCAACTAATTAATAAATTTGTATATACTTACATCCGAAGTAATTTATGAATTTTATTGTAAACGTTAGTATATTAAGGAGATTGCATTGCTGATGACTTTACTGTGGTTAATAAAACGGATTATATTCGACTGTATTTAAATAGACGTATAGAGACCCGAAATATGATGAGATCTGTTTCGATACATCTCAAAATATTCAAAAAACATGATGCTATTATATTTTATAACCATGACCGAGTGTATGTGTGCATGTGCTCAACGGCAAAACTATATATAACGTGTGCACTATTGTTTGTGTAAAATTATATAAAATATATGTTACTTAAAATTTGGATCACATTTTATTGTTACATTATTATAACGACATCGATCCTCCATTGGTACACAATCGGTATAGTATTTTAATGATTGTAATTTTTGTTCGTTTGTTAATGATTCATAATTTTCGCTTGGAAAATATAATTTGTTGAACATTTTATGAATATATAATAATGTTGTTGATTTTTTATATAAATTAGATATTTCATCATTTAAAGGACTTTCTTGAAAAAATTTATCTGCCGGCTATTCAAAGAGAAAAATTATATTTAATGTTTATATGTTCGATATATATTTACTTACACTATACACGCATTATAAACTAAATATTATATATATAAATATGAATATAGTTAGTACATGTCCATCTTTAACAATAAAACCTTGCATTCTTAAATCATTTCCAAATAGTTCCATTCGATTTGAATATCGTTTACCATTTTCATATGCTACTTTCATATAAGTACAATAACTATATATACGCAATTATATATTAATTATAAACACAAATTATTAATTATATACTTTCTGAGAATTTACTAAAATTTATATAATTTATTAATTAAATAGGTAATCTATTTAAAAATCGAACCAATTATGTATATGGGAAATATTGTTTGGTCCAATTATTATATTATTGATTGTAAAATTATAATAATATTTATTTTAGTTAAAATTGAAAATATATATTTTGATAAATTTATTATACCTTTGAGCGTTAGTAAAATTTAAAATATTTATTAAATTTATTAAAACAATTATTAAAATAATATATTTCATTGCAATCAATTTAAACTTGTTTTTTAAATTAATTTTAAAAATTTCACGTATAAGCACTTTTTTGTTTCTATATTTTTTGATATGTGAAATATAATATTTTTTAAATTAGTATGTACTTAATTATAATAAACGATATGATGCAGCTCATTTTACAGCTGCACTTTAATTAAATTGTAACTATATATATTTACTAAAGTATATTTAATATGAATATTTTTTAAATTAGTTTATTTGTCCATATATAATATTTTGTTATTGTTATTGTTATTATTATTATGTCATTTATTTATTTATTTATTTAAAGTTAAACAGTTTTTTAAATACAGGGTAATACATGTTAATATTTTAATAATTGTATTACAAGAATCGAACCCTTATCAAACTAAACATAAAGGCATGGTTAGTTAAAAAAAAGTGAATGTGGTCGATATACTGATCAGGAATTTCAGAGAGCGGAAGTTCAATTTCTTATTCTTTTAGAAATATAACGCCCCCCCCTTATATGATTTTTTATTTGAAAATCAATAAAAAGTATAATTTATGTCAGTGCCGACGAAAACTTTATTTATATATTGTGTTGAATATTATATTTAATTACAATTTATTTCATTGATTTTTTTTGGCGAGGCGGACTGCAGAGGTTATAAGTGCTTATTTGGTGATTGCATTTATCATACACCAAAAAAATACCGTTCAGTGATTTAAAATTACTTATTTTGAGCTGCTTAGCGTGTAGAGATATTACATGAAAAAGTTATAATAAACCCTAATCGACTGAATTTTGTATAGATATTAGATTGCACACTAATAAATTGCATTTTTTTTTTAATGAAAACAAGATAATTTTTCAATAGAATGAAATAACTTAATTTAGTAACGCGTATTGCGAATGTTGGCAGCCTCATAATTCCGCTCTCGTAGAACATCTGGTCCGTATCGGCCAGATAATAAGTGCGTTTTGACATCATCATAATTATTGAAATTTTTACCATTCAAAAATTTTACAAACTTCAAAATAAATGCGATAAAATGTGATCAAGTGCAAGATCAGGACTATATGGTGGATATGTGGAAACACATCCCAACCAAGCTCCAATAATTATTGACGCGAGTACATGGTGGAACACAGCTCCATTTTGATTTGTCAATTCTGGTCGCTTTTCTTAAATTACATAGTTCACTCTTGGTTAGTTATTGCATTTATACCACTGAATTGATCTTATCAATCGTTTCAAAAATGTATCATTTTTGCTACGTTTCATAAACATATCGTTGTGTTATGTGAATTTCTTTACGTTCATAAGGAATTTATTTATCGATGTTTTTATGATTTTATTAAGCCCTGATCATGTCCTTACATATCATTTAACAGAATATATGGAAACTCCTCTGTATCAACCTGTTTTTTTTTAATATAAAAATAATTGCCAGTGTTTTGCATTCATTTAGTTTTAATTGTTTATTGTGGTATACCCAATCGGAGCGAGCATATGAATTTTAGAGCATCGCATAGGTAATTAGGATGACGACATGTCATTTTTAAGAAAACCAAATATAATAGTGGGCCAAACACTCAAGCAGTTTGATAACTGAGATACATAATGGTCAAATTGCATGAAAACAAGACGTGGCATTTGATCATTTACAAACAACCACATTCAATTGGAGTATCCATAGTGAAAAAATTATCAATAAACTTCAAATTGCTGAAGATATTAGTTAATTAATAACTTAACAATAAATTCTAGCTCTTGTGAAATCCAAAATAGTGTTAATAAAGAATGATCGAATGTCATTAATAATAATATGCCAAAGTACAGCTGAAGTGCTATTTTCAGGTCGAGAACATGACTGGTAAGAAGATAGAAGACAACCAATCAATGCAAACAACAAATCAGATTTTTCAGATAGGACAAAAATGGAAAAAAAATAATCTTCACAATTTTTCAGTCAGACGGTAATACAGATAGAAGACGTCAGTACAGAATTCAATAATACAGTATATTCTATGTAATAAAATATTAACATTTTCAGTATAGAATAACAACAAGATAAATGCAATATAATTGTTGTATATTTTGCAGATTCGGATCAATTATCATATTAAATAAATCAATTAATAATGATTACAGTAATTAAATTAATAAAAAATCATTTTTAGTATTATTATTGACTCCTTGATTGATATACTGCACTCCTGCATCTAATTGAACCATATACGAACCTATAATCACATAAAAAAGAAATGGAATTGAGAAATCATCATAATCTTGCCGACCAATTGTTATATATTCAAAAGCAGATTAATTCATCATCTTGACCGTAAATAACATTTAGTAAATGCTTCACAAATATCCCTTAATAAATAAAGCAAACATATTATTTGTTTTGTCAATGTTATGATGATCATTTCATCATGCTTTATAGTTTGAATAACTTATCAACTAAATTAATATGGTATTATTTTGTATGATGATCGATCGCTTTTTCTATCCTTAATAATAAATATAAAAAATTAAAGAACAAAATAGCTCATAATTTATATTAATTTTTATTGTTTATAAAATATATAACAAATTTGTTACAATTTAATATAGTCTTGCTTATATATTACCCTAGAGTATTTATATATATACAGATTCAGTGTATAGTGTTCATTGTTAAAGGACAAAATCTCTATATATATACTTAATATTGAACTTGAATACCACATCCGCTGATGTTGTCCTTCAATTTTTTTAAGATAGCTGGTGTTAAACAAATTATTATAATAAAAGTGGAGTGATTGAGAACAATATCCACAACTCTGAACACTAAACATTATGTTTATCAATAAAATATATAAATAATAAATACTCATTGATACGAGATAAATTAAATATTATTAAAAATACAAATTAATATTATATTTAATACTTCATTTTTTTATAATTTATTATTATTATAATTGTTTGTTTAAAGAAAAGCATTAAATAAAACAATACACAATAAACAATATAATACGGAGTATAATAATATGATTTGTAGATTAGTGTTTTGTGTTTTGTGTAATATACAATTTAGTTAATTTTCTACTTAAATTAAATGTAAGTGATTAAATTTTGTATAAACAATTTATGTGTATTTGTACAAAATGTAAATTGTTTATACAAAATTGAAATATAAAATTCAAATTGATTAAATATTTTCTTTTTTTTGTTTAGATTAAAGTCAATTAATTTCTAAGCATCGCGCATGAATTATGTTTATATTAGATAATTGGAACTTAGGTAAGTTATTTAATAAAAACAAACAGATTTACAACATATTTTTTGAATATGGCAAATTTGTAAACCCTTTTTTGAAAAAATGTATATAACTTTTAAAAATTTACAAATTATTAGTTTTTGAAAAACCAAACAACATTATTATTATTAAAATTATAAAATTATAATAAAATAGAGGTAAATTTTTGGGTCCTATTTTTAATTTGTGTTATTATTTTCTATTTTTTTTTTTTATTGTTTGTAATTTTTATATCAATAATTATTTTATTTTTATTTATTTGTCATAGCCATAATTATAACCATCATCATAATATGAATAGTCTTCTGATCCAGGATATGGATTTATATTTGTAATATCTTTCCAAGCAGATAAATCTACTTCTGGTAATTCAGAACATGAAACTATATTATTTCTATATATAAATTTGATAAAAGAGATAAAATTTAGAAATTTATTTTTTACTTATATTTTCTTTAATTTTAAATAAATGCTATGGATATAAATTGTTTACACTTACGTCGGTGATACTCTTAAAAATGCTTGTGGTTGTATACTTTGTACATGATTACTATTATCACATAATAACCGAGCTATACTTGATTTACGAATTTCATCCAGTTGAGCTATATTTAGAATAAAAATAATATTAATTTGTTAATGATAAAAAAATTGTGCATTAAATTAAGAGATAAAAATTCGATTTAAGTCTTTGTTATAATGACGTGTATTTACGATAAATACACGTATTTACCTATGAAATATAGAATAATTCACTGCTAAGGTTAATCTTTATGAGAATACTTTGCACACATTGTAGAAAAATTAAGTTTTGAAAGATCCTATATGCTGTTCTAAAATCAAGAATTTTCCATTGACAACCAGAATTATTCCACATCCATTAAAGTTTGTTTCTTAGAACTATATTTTATAATATTAATAGATTTTAAGAGATATCATGCAATGGTGTGACGGGTTAATAAGTGATAACAAATGTATAAAGGTTACTTGGTTCACCCTCGTTTCGTTTATTTTTTCGCTGTATAGATTTGTCTTCAAAGTCACACACACAGTAGTTGCTAGAGATATTTGGTAATTGAAATATGCATAGCTTTAGGTTTTATGCTTTCATCGGTTGGTCCCACACACTTATGCAGACTCATAGATATCGACTTTTAATATAAACGACGATATATGCTGTATGTATATAATGAGATTATATGAGCAATTTTAATTAAGTTCCTAGAATTTGATGCTCAGGACTGGTTTCAGGAATATATTATGAAAACCTAGACAATTTGGTAATATATAAACTAGATGATTCACACTTCTGTTTCGATAGATTATTAAAAAAATATATTTAAAATATAGCTATTTTTAAATTTGCTCTTCTTTCCTGACCTTATAAGTTTCTACATTACTAAGGGTATTGCCAACTAACTTGGTCCATAATCATGGAGAAAAATGTTAATTAAGTAAATAATGATAACAACACGGCCAACCACCATCAGCTAAGAAAAGTTTGAGTACTGTAAAAGAATTTAAAGAAATGCAGCACGAAGGAAATGAATATCTGCCAAACTTAATAGCAACTGAAGCGACCGATTATTCTATATATGAAAGGCGACACGACGCCGGTGAGTAAATCAACTAAAGCAACACAATCCACCAATACGTAATGATGAAGAAAACTGATGACGAAGATACTGAAATCCTTAAATTTCTGAACATATACGAACTCAAAATAAACCGATGACAATATTCAAAAGTTCATAAATTTACGAAATGATACAACGGAACCTAAATTAAAAAAAGGCACCTAGTTATGATATCCTATCACCGGTAAAATATAGAAACTTTCGAATATTAGTGTAACAATGATAACACACATATTCAATGGAAAGAAGCAAAAATAATAATGATACCAAAATCTGGTAGGTCATCTGAACAAAATAACACCATTTCGACAACCAATCAGTTTAATATAGTGCCTATTAATAATGCTGTTCGAGATATTACTATTAAAATGATTGGGAAAAATCTTGGAAGAAAGTAACACAGCATCAATTTCAATTCAGAAAGCAGTACTCCACAATCGAACAGGTGCAATACTGAAACGATGGGAAAATAAGAGGTAGTTCTGAGAAAAACGAATACTATAACTAAATATAAGCCTAATAAAATTGTGCCAGTTGATGCGATGTTATACTTGATATTTGTGTCAGACATAAAAAAGAATAAATCAGTTTCGTACTGGCCTCACATACAAAACCTATGACGGCTTTAAGAATGTTGCAAAAAAATATGAACAAAATTCAAAAGTGGTTAGTTAAATGGCGTGTAAATGCAAACAAATGGGTCGAAACACGTAATATTCATGGTAATATTTACCATGAAAAAAAAAATACTTGCCTACTAGTTACAATACAAGATCAAATATGTAACAAACCGAAGAGGTAATATAAGTAATATAGAATTTACATATATAATTTACGAAAATAATATGTCATTTGGAATATCTTCTAATCAATATAAATGGAATATATATACTTACTTCTTGAAAAACCAGTTTCTTTATCACCATTTTCATAGAAATATCTATCGCCAGCTCTTGTTCGAAAGAATTGTTCAGTTAATATACATAAAAATGTTGGTCCAGCTAATGCACCTGCAACATGTGTTTCCAATGAACCACCAACTGTTAAATCAACATCCTCATGACTAACATAAATTGATCGTAAATTATCAACATCTCTTTGCGACATTAAATCAAGAAAATCATCAAAACTATTTGCACGATTTAACCCACAAAATTCTCTGAAATCATTATAACTAGCTAAACCATGATCACGATTTCTTTGAATATCAATTGCTCGTAAATCACCGCCAAATGGCATACCACGACGGAATAGAAAATGTTTAATTTCAGAATCAAAATTAATATCAGTTAATTCTTCGGGTTGTGTAGCTAAGCCTCGTGTTAATGAATCAAAATTATTATCGGCTTCAATAATTGCTGGTCGATTTAACCAATCGCTCAAACGTAATGCACCAGTTGTTGATCGAATCTCTGATATTAAACTATATACGTAATATATAAAAATTAATTAATAAAAATTGTAAATTTAAGGTAAAATTCAAAATATATTACTCTAAACGTCCTTCGATTTGCGAATGGAAATATCTAAAAGCAGCTGTTGCATGTGCATTTATTACAGATGGATCAATTGATGGATCATAATCATTAATGTAACTACCAGACGTTGTTTTGTAAATCAATCTATTCTTAATCATATTATCACCTCCTAAAAATTAACATAATAAATATTTAAATATTTATAATTTAAATCTAAACTATATACGCATATATATTTTATATATCAAATATGATATTTAATATTAATACACCTATAGTTAATTATAATACCTAAAAATATTGGTAACCATTCATAATAACTAATATGTTCATACTGTGCGATGTTAATACGTCTAGCTTCTTGATATGTTATTTCATCATCCCAATGTGGATTGATATGTTGTAATACGTCAGCAATGCGATTATGTTCTCTTAACAATATAATTTGTAAAATTGTTAAACCCGGATTTTGATTAATACGTACATCGCCACCTAAATAACAAATTTCATTTTGATTTTGTACATCACATTCTGCGCTTGCATTTTGTTGTAATGGTGGCCATTCATAACCATTTCTTTGTTGAACTACCATTCGACCACCAGTAAACGCACGTATTGGACGATTCTGTTGTTCTGAATTACCATAAACTAATGATAAATCCATATAAGATGTAACAACAGTTAATTGTTCGGCTTGGGGATATTTAAATGTATCGGGACAATTTTGATCCCTATCTGTAAGTGAACGAACGAAATTCAAACATTCAATGTTTGGTTGAGTATAGGCTGGATCTTTTTTAGGTATATGAATGGCATAGCATGTTTTATGTGCAGCATCTTGAGCAATCATACGACCTTCTGGTGTACAACAACGTGTTGAATGCCGTTCTATAATATGTAAATAGAATAAAATTAATATATAAAAGCAATTTCATATTAATCTATACACATAGAGTTTTATATGGCAAATCTGTATATACTTGATTGCGTTGATCCCGCCAACATACTCATATCATGAGTTATGATTTGACCCCATTGCATATTAACTAATGTAAATTGTGGATCAGGAACATCTGCTTCACCAAATACAAGTAATGATACTAAACGAGAATTTGGAAGTTGCTGGCCGGTAACAGATGTTGTTGGTGACGAAAATCCATCACCATATTTAGCAGATAAAAGTCGAGCATATCTTTAACATAAATTATTATTAATTTTGCTAATATTATGTAACTAACCATAAGAAATTAAATATATATATACGTTTTTATTACCTTGTATTTGCAACACCTAATAATGGGTTTTGTATATTATTGCAGGAACCATCTAATGTACGATAACGTGATTTTATACAAGATTGTGGTGGATTAGCACTAGCACATATAATTGGAGCAGTAGTAGCACCGGCCGCAGATCCACCTCCCTGTCCAGCATTTATTAACGGTGCTTCAATCGATATGGGATTTTTTGGTGTCAAACCTCTATAATATAAATAAAAAAGTTATTTTAATATGCTTTAGCGATTATTATTATAGAATAGATGCTAAAAAATATTTATATGAGACATGATAAAATAATTAAATAATATTTTGTGATAATATGGAATATGAGTTTTATTTTAGCTGCTCCTACTGCATACATCATCTCATGATAAAAAACTCCCTGACATGTTAACAGTTAATATGCAGTATGCACATCTATACATGGAATGGACGTAAAATTCAAGCACATCACATAACCCCTCCCACAGTCACACCCCTGCAAACATGTATTGACGTGTATTTACAAATTTACAATGTTGGTTACTGTGGCACACCAATAGCAGTTGTGTCATGCCATTTTTTCTATCGTCAGCGTCACGCAGAACATTGGCCAACATGTTGATTTACCGCAAATGTATTAATGCAAATAAATACCAAAATGTAAATCTTTGTTATAATATATTACTGCTATTACACTGAATGACGTCCTTCAATCACCTTTATTTTTAATTTTAATTATAACATAAAATCAAAATTTAAGAATCTGTTGTTTTCTTGTATTGAAAAATAAAAAAGAAAATTAGTTTCTCAAAAAAACAATTTACACTTCTCTATTGTGAAAATGTGTAGAACAAATGACAACCAAACGACTATCGTCAAACAAAAAATACATAGATGTCATTTTGACACTTTGTCATTCATTTCATTTATTTTAATATATATTTCAGAATTATATTTTAATATTTGTTATGTATTTTTCAATTGTATTTTAATATCAAAATCAAAATTGGTAACAAAAATGGAAACAAAAACTAAACAATATAAATAAATAACTTCCAAACCAAATTCATATTATGTAAATGAGACATAAAAATTGGCCTACAGAAATATTCTTTGAGACCACAGCGCCCAGCATTTCATTTTGTAAATATTGCCACTAATGTTAGGTGGACCTTGTTCCGTGGGTATTGTTAGTGGGAACTATTTTTTATGCATTTCTTGTTTGTAGTGCATTTGCAATTTTAAATGTCACTTCAATTTTTTTGCTTATTTTTCATTTTTCATGTTTCTTTCTGTTTCATCTATTTTTTTTTTTTTACTAAATTTTGTGCATATCACAGTCCGCGGATCGAATGGTTTTTCAATTTTTATTATAGTTTCGTGACTTAATTTTATTATATTTTATTAAGTTTAACTTTTAAGTCAAAAGATTTAAAAGATTTTATATATATATTATTTAAAAAGGAAAAATATTAATGTTATATTAATTTTCATAAATAAATTCATTAGAATTGAACGCACACAAAAAATATGGAACATCTTAGTTTTGATTCTACATTTCCTGTTGAAAATTGGGACCGAAATATTCCCGAAGTTGTGTTATTAAAAGATGTTTTTATGCCAGTAAATATAAAGTTAGTAAATTGAATTGTCTATCTAAATATAATTCAAAAAATATGGTATAATCTATAATCATTTAAATAGTAAATCGGAAGGTATTTTAAAAATAATGAATGAAGCTATTCCGTCTGATAATGAACTAAAAAAAAAAACCACTATTCTATATGAAAATGCAAAAAAGCTACAAAACAATGGCGAATCGCATGAAGCAATTGCCTATTTGTCGACGGCCTTAAGGTGCTCACCAAATCGTACAGAAATGTTAAATTTATTATTAACAAAGAGAGGTATAATTTTTCGAGAAATGGCAAATTTTGAGGTAAGTATGTTTATTTCTTGAATATACAAAACAATTATTACATATTTGCCCTTATTCAGAGTTTTTTAACAATGGTGTTGTAATCTTCAAACGTTCTTAACTATTTCTATATTAAAATAAAACACCCACTAGATGTAGTAGTTTTTTAAATATATTAAATCATTTTACTTCAAGCATAGGGCATCTACAAAACATTCATTACACTCAAGCCGGTAAATTACTCCTCATGGCAGCATATAAAACATTCACCATTTGTACCGCAATTTTCGAAATATAGATGTTGCCTTTACTCCATTATTTTTCATTAGCCCATAACGATTTGCGTACAGACATTGTTAATCTTTGAGTAGCGTCCAACTCCATATTTTCAAAGCTACCCAATGATCACACAGCTGAAAAATTTAAGTGTTAGAATAAATACCTAAAAAGTTCCCATTCAAATAGCGAAAATTCAACCCGGTATATATCACGATTGATTGACATGATTGCTATACCTCTGCGTTACTGAGTGATTATTTAAAAAAAAAAACACAAGCAATCTTATATTTACAATATTTGCTTTATTAAGATATAAAAACTATCAAACCTCAATCTGGGTGTCAAGTTGTCAAGCGAAAGAGCGAGATTAAACAGGAAATATTCCAGAGGCGTCATATGACTTGGGATATTGAAGACCAAGTTACAAGTTCATTTCTTGAAATGGCGCAATCGGTGAATTAACTTTTCAATAAATCGATTATTGAATTAAATTAAGACGCGTAGCACAAAAGAAAAGAATAATATAGAAAACGGAAATAATAAAAATGACAATCGAAAGTTCTTTTACACTTATTGGGCAACCATTTATCAGAATAGACAAATAAATAGTGGTATCACATTTTAAAAATTCCTAATTACATTAATTATTTATGTGTTGTATTATAAATAAAATTTCCGATTTAAGAATAATTTTTTTCCTCTTCTTTTTTTTGTCGTTTAGGACGCTATTAATGATTTTAAAACAATTGCTAAACTTGCAACATCAAATGAGGCTATGTGTATAGAAAATATCCTTAATGAAACAAATTTACTTAATTGTTACGTTGCTATGAATAATAAAATTGATGCTATGAAATGTATTGAAGTAATTGGTAATTATTATAAAAGTGTTGATGCAGATCAAATTGAGGATAAAATGTTGCATCTTGTAACTGCAAAAATTATGAATAATTTGAATAACATTTCAAAACAGACTTCATATCCACCACCACAAATATATTTAATTTCAGAACCATATAAGGGTTATTCTAAATCATTTCCAGCAGTAAATAATAATGTTTCGAGTGCATGTAAATTAATGTATGTATAAATTCTTAAAAAATTATATAAATAACGATAATAATGGGGTTTTATTTTAGATACACACAACATAGAAAAATATTGCTAGCACGGGAATTAATTCCAAAATCGAAAATTGTCATTATCGATAAACCATTTGTAAATGATTTAAATATGAAAAATTTACAATGTAGTTTTTGCTATAAATTTACATTGTATTCTATTCCGTGCGTATATTATTATTGAAAAATGTATTTAGTATTTTTTTGTATAATACAATAATTCATAAAGTATATAATTTTGCTTAACAGGTGTTTTAATTGCCATTATTTAAACTATTGTTCTGTTGAATGTAAACAAAATGATGAAAATATTCATGGTTATGAATGTTATGGATATAAAATTGGTTTCATACCATTATTAAATGGTAAACTTATTTTACGATTATTATTAAAAGGATTAATAGAAATTAAAAATTATATTTTTAATGATGCAAGTGCACGGTAAGTAAATAGTAATATTGTATAGACTATAGATTGGTTGTATGCTTATTTTTAATAATTAATTGAACAATTGTGGGACGATAAGGAACTAAATTTATATATTAAAAATATATTCGTTAATATTATGTTCTAATATAATAATTATATTATATACATACACTTCGTGATTGTGATATATTAATCTAAATTAAAAGAGAAATATATCGTTTAAATTTGTTATAACCTTGACGAAACGTAAATTATCTTAAATTTATTGTATAATATTAAATTGTATTTGTAATTTTACATGCAATCAATCTATTGTAAAATACAATAATTTTATATTATACAATATATAGCCTTAAGCTATAAATTTTATAAATATCATTTCATTTTTGACAAATAAATTTTGTTATTATTAAATGAATACAGTTTAATTTAAATTTGAACCGGAATTTATTATATGTTTTATGTATAGGGTGTTTTTTTAAAGAACAATACAACTTTGAGGTCAAATAAAACACTAACAAATTAATAATTTTTTTCATCTAATGACCTCTTTTCCCAAAAATTCGGTTGCTCGCTATTTTATTAATGATGCGGAATTTTTGCCTCCAATGTCTCAAGTTTTGTTGTCCTATTATTATTTATGGGATAATTTTCATTTCCAGTATAAGGCAATTCTGTTTATTGACATCGCCATCGTTTCACCACAAATAGAAGTTTCGTCAATGAATAAAGAAATTTTTCGATATAAGTTTGGCGAACTGAGCATTGATATTTAAAATTACATTCCGCAGAACGTTGTGTAGAAGTGTTATATGTCATCCGCAGTACGATGATTTGTTAAACTTATATACTAAATAAAAGAAATGTAATAAAAGAAATAACTATATGATTTAAAAAGCATCAGTTATCACTAAGTGTATAACTCCTTAAAAAAACACCCTATATGAGGAAATGTATTCATATTATATTATTGTTTACTTACAATTAATTTAATCATACATATTCTGAATTATTTAAAGGTATTTATTTATTATGAACCAATTAATTAATAATGTTTATTTATTTATCGATAATATTTTTTCCATAGACAAATTGATACATCAAAAACTTTATATAATTTTTTAATAAAGCAAGTGAAAAATAACGATTGTAATGATTATAATAAAATTTTTACTATGCCACCAGATTATCAACGACTTTCAAATTACGATTATAAATATTGTATATCGGTAAGTTATTAATTTTGTAATTGTTACTTTTAGCGTTTTTCTTTAGTTTTTCTTAACATCATAGAACGTTCATTGCATGTTAGAACATCTATTGTTAATTTCTGATTGCACTGAATGCATTACCAGTAAATTTGATATCTATTTTTGAATGGTTGACGATTACTTTTACTTCTGTCCTAACTTTTTTAAACACTTTATAAAAGTTCGATTCAAGCAGAATGATTTTTAAAAGAAAATAATATTCTCAACCGTATATTTTAAGAACTAGGCTAGATAAAAAACATAGAATTAATTCTAAATAAAAGTATAAACCTTCTATAATTAGTCACCTTAATATTTCACAATGTTATAGAAATTATGAACTGTACAATTAAATACATTTAATAAAATGTCAATTTTATTGGAATTTTATTTACTGAACAATGTGAACCCAAGTATTAGATTCTTGCTCCAGAATTTTTAGGATTTCGCTATTCTTTTACGCATTATGATGAAACATTCATTAACATTAACCAATTACGTAGAATCCATGGAGATGTACCCAGTTGTCTTCCAAAACCCAAAAATTCAAAAATGTGCTGAATTTAATCTCAATAGAAAATATAACAGTAAGTACATTGCTACTATGACATAATCAATTAGCCATTTGAGCGATAACATTATACAGTGTACGTAGTGCCACAAATTAACACGGAATGAGCTCATCTATGCAGCAAACGAAAAAAATTAAGACAATTCGAAGCAAAAATATCAATATTCTACATAAAAATAAACAGAAACGAGCTTTGAATTCAAACCGGAATAACACCTTTAGAGGCATTAAGTGTGTGCGGTACAATAGATCTTTTACGTCACAGTATTTGACTATGAAAATTTATAGCTGTACTCTTAATACTGTTTGTTTACCTAAATTGCATATATCAGATTAAATGGTGCACATATAACTAATTACACTGACAATGAGTACATATATGAAAATTAATTAACATATTCACATATTAAATTTCAAATGCTTTTCATAAATTTTCTTTTCTTTTAGATTGCTCTACATCTTACCACATATTTATCACTGCATACAGATTGTTTGGATGAGTTTAGTAGTAAAACTAAATTAAATACTAATGAAATAAAAGTGAGTATAGAAAATGTATTTTTTAGTGTATTATTATAAATTTGAAAGTATATAATAATAATATAAACATAATTGAAATTATTAGATATTTATAGGTGCTTTATTATTACGACATGCAGCTCAATTGAAACTTAAATGTTTTAAATTAAATACTAGAATGTCCATTGATAATAATTATAAAACAATATTAATGAATTCAACAAATGCTAAATTATCTACGTCTGTTAAAATAATTAATATTTATAGAAATCTCAATAAAATATCAGATGGTCATTTGGACAGTATTGAATGTTGTAAATTCAATATAAATGATAAAATGTCACAAATTCGATATTTACTAAATAGTTCTAAAGTTATTAGAAACCATAATGATGTTGATGATTATGCATTAGAAAAGTATGACATACAGTATGAAAATTTGTCAGATTTAAATTTCTGTTTTAGTGAAAGCTATTTATCATTAAAATTATATGTTGAAAATTATTATCAAAATATTGCCAATATAAAAACCGAACAATTAAAACCAAATGTTTATTATAAATTAACATTTGACACATTGTATCCCATTTTAACAATGATTCAACATTCATGTGATCCAAATATGAAAATTGTGTATGTTGTATTTATTCTTTTTATTTTGACTTATAATTATTTTCTCAATTTTTAAAATATAGTATGCAAAATAATGGCCATATAAAATTAGTTGCATGCCGTGTCATCAAACCTGGCGAAGAACTTACAATATCTTATGGCGTTCATTATAAAATTGATTCATATTATGTACGAAAACAATATTTACAAGAATTATATATTCAATGCAATTGTAAATATTGTAATGAAAATTTTTTAAGTTGTTTGAAATTAAAAAAATGTTGGAAATGCAATGATAATTTATTATCATCAAAATATCAAAAAATTTGTATGAATTGTTATAAATTTATGAACGTTAATTTATTGATAGTTGATATTTTAAATATGCAATTGGAAATAAGTAAGTATATTTTGTTAAACCATTTATATTTATTGTTTTATTCTATTTATTTTGAAATTATTTTATTCTATTTTCTATTGTATAGCAATGATTTGTACAAATTTTGAAACAATATATAATTTACATATAATTAATGTAATGATTTTGAATGAATTAATTGGTACACATAACACAATCTTCTATATTCAATTACACCGTTTAGGATGTCTTTTGATGTCATCAAGTTAATAATTATTTCACATTTGTTATGTATGCTAATTAATTGTATTCCTCTTATTGTTTTATTTAGATTATTTAATTGATGCATTGGAAATATTTCGTATATTATTTAAAACAATTGAAAACAATTACCTTGAATTAAGTGGTTCTTTATTAACAGAATATGAAGCATTACTAAAACCACTATTTAATTCACTGGAATATAATTATAATAACAATTTTAAGTAAGTATAATTTTATTTCTTTAATAAGTATATCTATCGGAATTGTTATTTATTGTGTCGTAGCATTGTCCAGAAAGAAAAAAAAAATTATGTGCTGTTTCAGTTATATTTAAATCGACGGTAGAAAAATTGTATATTTAATTAACAATATAATCAAGAGTCCGTTCGTTATATTGATGCCAAATATTCAATTTAAACACATTCTTGTCTGGTTTAAACAAATAATAACTGATTCCCAAAATTATATTTAATACTTGTTTAATGCACACATCCAGACATCAATTATTTGTTTAATCTCTATACTCTATACTAAAAGCACCGTGTATCGTTAAGAATTATCGCTAACAGCGAAAATTATGAAATCAATTTTAAATGAATCTTCGTAATTTCAATATTCGAATAATTATATGGAAGTTTTGTATCCGGTATTATTAAAAATATCTATCAAAATAAATAAAACGTAAATATTGAGTTTTTATTAAATATTTTCAAATAAAGAATGTTTCTGTCTGAAACACTAAAATAAGTTAATAAAATTAGCATGTGACATTGATTTGAATTGAAGTGTTGACATCAATTTGTTTTAATGCGTTGACTATTCGAACAATTTTGTACACACAATAGACCATTTGCGGTCCTTGACAATAGTATTTTATTGGTAAGTAAAGTGCCGCGGAAACGCATCGTTTACTTGTAGAAAATTCGTAACGATAAAAAAAACTGGTGTACACCAAGTACACTATCGCCATTAATAACAAAGCGAGATATTAATGTTCTGATCCTTATGTTGTTTATTTGATCAGAAAAGAGTGGTGTATTAAGTCAGATTGAGAATAGAATAGGATTACATGAAAAATCGTTAAAAAAAAAAAAAAAGTTATAACCGACTTGGATTTCAGAATCGGATATTTGAAATCTGGAAAATTTTGCTATTTCTATCCAATGTTGATCACAATTTGTATATAGATTAATAGCGGAACCAGAAAAACAATGTTCGTAAAGTTCTTAAAAAATAATAATCAGAACATAATTCATGAACAGATACTGGTCATCTGAATAATTTGGTCTTTTCACATTCAATTTTACTTAAAATGAGAATGAACAATTTTTATAAAGCTCATATTTATATTGACGCCGGTTTTATGAATATGTTATAGGAAGTTTTTATAGCTTGAATATTTCTCATTCAAACTAGATCAAAGTTAGTACGTAGTTTGAGAATGGGCTTGCATAAACATAGAATCCCACTCTAAACCTACACATACCAATTTTTATTTCATTTGATTATAAACGGTCAAATAATGCAGTTTTCCAGAATCTGTTCGTAGGACCATAGACCAAATTATTCAGTGTTCCAGCATCTGTTCATAAATCGTGTCCTGACTATTATTTTCTAGGAACATTATATAAATACCGTTTATATAATCACATTCATTTGATCAGAATTGGATAAGAAATAGCTATAATTGTCCCGAATATGTTGTGTAATTAATTTTTATTTTACATAAATAATTTTTGGTTTTTATTCTCTCTTTTAAGATACTTTCAGAAAAATGTTAAAATTTTCTCAATAATGTATGGTTTATG
This sequence comes from Bibio marci, assembly GCA_910594885.2. Taxonomy (NCBI): domain Eukaryota; kingdom Metazoa; phylum Arthropoda; class Insecta; order Diptera; family Bibionidae; genus Bibio; species Bibio marci. The sequence goes on from OU343114.1 coordinate 59,808,030, forward strand.
TGAAGAAATTTTAGATGAATTAAAAATAATTGATAGTGTTTATTGTGAAAGAGAAAATTGTACATATTTGAGTTCAAAATATGATTTCTTAAATATTGTAAAAAATAAATTAAATAAAATTGTGTCTACCGTTATCAATGATCACGAGTACGATTCGATAATACTAGAATCTACATCAATGAAACAGTTATTAACTAATCTATACAATACATCATCGAATGATAATGATCATGATTTAAAAGTTGATTATTTAAGGCCATCCAATAAAAATAATATTATCGATTTATATAAAATATATTTTATTGATTCATTGCCATTTAAAGAACACAATAATAATAATAATACATCCACGGAATTTGTTAGTGCGAAAATATCAAAAAATTATGAATATAAAAATAACATTAAAATAACGACTTTTACAACTGATAACGATCCAAGTAAAAAAATAAATGAAGATGATGGACAATTATTTAATAATAAAGATAATGAAAAAACTAATTCAGAAAATGCATTGACAACGAATTCAGATGAAGTTAATCGAATGAAAACTAATGAAGAAACTAAACTAAATCAGAAATTCAAATATATAAACAAAAAAAAGTATAAAAAATAAATATTAAATTAAATAATTAAACGTAATAATTATTTTCATTTCATTTCATTATTAATTTAAAGTATTGTTCACTTATTTAAATGAACTCTTTTTTCTGTATTTGTTTTTGCTTTGAACTAACAATTAATTTAATTTATTAATTATTTTATTCATTTTTTTTAAATTACATTTCATTTTTATCATTTTAATTTCAACAATATATTTCATAATAAAGTATTGTTTTTTTTTTAATTTTAATAACAATATCAAATTATTTTGTTTGTTTATTTTATTGAATTTATATTATTAAATATAAGCCGCTCCAAATCTAAATCGAGTAACCGATCAGAATAAATTTACTTTTTGCAATAATTAAAAATATTTTGTTGTTGAACAATGAACAATAAAATACAAATAAAGAAATATTTTTTAGTAAATTTGAAATGGAAAAAAAATATACGAAAAATTATTTATTTCTCCACAAATCAAATAAAAACGTTTCTATTTAGTGTTAATTGCATAAGACGAATTCATTCTGATCGATTACTCGTTTTTGATGGGAGCTATATATTTATATATATGAAAGACTTACCCAAAATAACTATTAGGTGTATCATGTAAAATAAATGATGATGCCGGTCCATAATTTGAATATGATGTTACCGGTGGCGGAAATGATTTTCTGGAATTTGATTGATATGGTTGGCTATAATATTCGAAATTAAAATGATTTGTGGGCGCAACTTTTACCGCATTTATTGTTGTAAAGATTGCAAAAGCAATCGGTAATAATGCCATCTGAAAATTAATAAAAATGTAAATTAGTATATTTAAATTTAATTATATAAATTTCAAAAATGCATATATTTTTAATATATAATAATTTGGGATTTCATCTATAGATTTTAAAATATCTAATAAACCTTTCATTACAACCAAGTTGGTAAATTACTCCGCATGGGAGTATATAACAACTTACCAATTATACTGTAATTAACGAAAGTTAGATGTTTTCAAAATACTATTATTTTTATATGAAGGGATTAGCCCATAGTTATATGTGTGACGACATTGTTAATCTTTGAATAGCGTCCAACACCATATTTTCAAAGATATCCGTTTTTCTTTTTATTCCATAAACGAACAAATGGTCATCCAGCAAAAAAATTTTAGTATTAAAATAAATACCGAAACATTTTCTATGAAATGAAAATCCATTATTAAGAAACATCAATTTTAAATTTTAATAATTATATTGCTTGTAGTACTTGCTGAATTGTTTTGTGTTTTTATAGCCGGATCCACATAAATGGTGCACTTGCCAAGTAACTTGTCAAGTTTCCATTGATAACGGAAATATTTGGCAATTGCACCAATCGTGTGTGAATTGCAATTATTAATTTGAGTTTAAATTTTTTACTTAACGTTTATGACAATTAATTATACGACATATTGTTGTTGCAACTATGGCAACTATGTTTAATGTTAGTTAATTGTTAATTGTAGTAACAGTGACGTGTGGTAACCACTATGTTCAAAATAAAAATAATGATCACTATGGTATATCGTTAAAGTATATTTTTCAGCATTTTAATATATATAAAAAGCAATAAAATCAGCGAATACCGAATAAATTATATTAGCTCTCAAATATTAAATTTTATACACTCAATGTAAAAATCAAATGACAGTATTAGAAAAATTTTATTAATTTGTTTGGAAGTTATTATCCATAGAAAGTACAAAATTCTATACCAATTGGACAAAAACACGAAATACCATTTTAATAAAACAATACTCTTTTAATTTAATTACATTTTAATTGCCGCATATTACAAATTACATGCTTGTGAAAGCATCTGTATAGAAATGTAAATAATAATTTTCAGCAAAGATAAATAATATTTAAATAATGATTACAGTACAATTGGTAAATTGTTATATATGAAACTGCCCAAATATCCAAATAAAACTAAATAATTTAAATTTATTTTAAAAATGTGTGGTATTTCTATAATATATATAATAATCCCACATAATAATTCAAAGAACAGAAGGCCTTACCAACCGACACTTCTGTACTTTCCACATAAGATGCAATTAAATTTTTGTTATAAACTTTACTGGGACATTTTTGATCTTTTTAACCCTGCCACTGTACCGCATTTGACAGAATTAGTAGAAACAAGCAAAATTCTAAAATTGCGTCCAATCGATATTCTTGAAGTTTTTGGATTTAATGCTTTGGGACCAAATCGCAGAATAAATATTTCTGAAACTTGTGAATACCACCGTTCTCTCAAATGATACGAATTTTTAATGTTTTTTTTTTTAATAATTTTTTAACGTATTCGAAATTGTGTATGATGTTTATATATTAAAAGTTCCACAGTAAAATGCATTACCTATATAGATGTTAGTTTTTTTGGCTATGGTTCTAGAAATATGACATTTTAGTATTTCACAATAAATATTGATAACATTTTGTATGAAGGCTTTCAATAGAAATTTAATGATAATTTTAACTGTTCGTTGAACATTGATAAAGTAATAAGTAATTCTTAAAACTATTATTATACAACAAATTGACCAAATTACTTCAAATTGGGTATGAATATGTCTGTTTGTGATTTTATATTCAATTGACCATAAGATCAAAAGAACTACTGTGAGCTGGGTGATATGTATTGGGTCTAACTAAGTCCTGGAGTTAATCTGATAGGTGTCGTAGGTAGTATTGCTTGTACGCAGTGTGGAATGGCAATACTTCGCTATTGTAGTAGTTGAATTCACCTTTCATATTCAGTATATGACATTTAGTTGAAGTGTAAACAAGTATTTTTTTTAGTTGATTAAAAATGGAAACTTTTGAACCAGAATTCAGAAGAAAACAGCAGCAGAAACTTATCTCTTTTTGTTACAAATTTATGGTGAACATTACCCATCACAAAACAGTTGTGAGTGTGTATTGGTTTAGACGGTTTAAAAATAATGATTTTGATGTTAGTGATAAAGAACGCGTTGGAGCACCAAAACAATTTGAAGATGAAGAATTGGAAGCTTTACTCAGTGAAGATCCATGTCAAACGAAAGAAGAATTAGCATTAGTATTAGATGTTACCCAAGCTAGTGTTTCTAAACGTTTTAAGAAGATGGAAATGGTCCAAAAACTATCGTATTGGGTTTAAGACTACAAGAAAATCGAAAAACAATGTGTGAAATTTTGCTTCAAAGACATTCAATTTTGCATCGAAAGTGGTGATGAAAAGTGGATCTATTACGATAAATCAAAACGTCTGAAAGCATGAGTGAAGACAGGTGAACCAGGTCCATCGACACCAAAACTCATTATTCATGGTTCTAAGGTTATGCTGTGTATCTGGTGGGACCAGCTTGGTGTAGTGTACTATGAGCTACTTAAACCGGGACAAACCATCATTGCTAAACGTTACCGAGAGCAATTAATCCAATTGAGACGAGCATTGCATCAAAAAACGACCAGAATATGCCAACAGACATGACCGTGTGATTCTGTAGCATGATAATGCTAGACCACACGTTGCAATACCGGTCAAAGAAAAGTTAGAAGCACTTGGCTGGGAAGTTCTACCCCACCCGCCATATTCACCAGACATTGCTCCATCAGACTACCAATTGTTCCGTTCGATGCAGTCAGCCCTTTCTGCACAGCGGTTCAATTCATACTAAGCTATGAAAAAATGGCTGGATTCATAGATTGCTTCAAAACCTAAGAAGTTCTTCAATGAGGGAAGCCATAATTTGTCACAAAGATGGTCAAAAGTTGTAGCTTCAGATGGAAAATACTTTAAATAAAATATAATGTACCGTTACTTTCAAATAAATGTGCTTTTCTTACCGAAATATCGCCAAAACTTTGTTATAGACCCAATAGATTGTTTTAAAGTTTATTTTGAAACGACTCGGGTCGTTAACTCTTTAGCATTTAATAACTTTTTTTACTTTTTATTTATTTTTAAATATGTTATATAATTTTTTATTTTAAGTTTTAATTTAAGTTTTAATTTTAATGTTACTTTTAAGGTGACTTAGTAAACGCGTATAAGATATTAATTTTAATTTCATATAAATAAATAAATTAAGTGTAAAGAGAATTAAAATTATGGTACTATTATACAATTATAATAAAATATGAATATGAATATATTCAATAATTATATGATTATAATTATGATAATTAATAAACAATTATAAAATATGGTATATATATAAAATAACAAACCCATAAGGCATCTTGCACGCAACACAGGTCATACTCGCTCTAATGTCTACCCCCTGATCTTGTATTTTTTTTGTACAAGTTCCTGGTTTAGACTATCTATGATTATAAATATATTTATGATATGATACTGTATAAAGGCGATACTCATAACTAATACTAAATTTTACCTTAATTTAATGACGTATATATATTTTCAATGTTAGTTGCATATGCCATATGGTATTTAGTGTCGATATAGAATTAAAACCTTTTCTTTTTTTTTTCCAACTGAAACTATTTTTTTTTTCTTGCTATTGTACAATTGTTCTAATATTGTATTTCGAAAAAAACAACAATGTTGTGAACATTTTATTTTTATTATATAGTTTAATTAATTAGTAATTTATACGCTTGTAGTTAATTATGAATTGTATTATTATAATTATACTTTGAAAATGATATTGGAAAATTTGATATGAAAATTATGTATTATTTTTATATACTCGTATTGAGTTAGACGTATAGAGTAAGTTATAGTTCATATTTATGTGTATGTTTTCTACTTTAACGCTTTCATTTTATGTTAACCATTATATTTCATGACTTGTAAAATATGAAATACATTTTAAATTATGTATATTATAAAATTATAATACTTTGTAATAAAAATCATATTGTTATTAAATAAATATTAATATTACATGATTATTATTCATTTATGTGAACGTACGTACAGCGAGTCGGCAAAATATGTTGTAAGTCATCATCATCATCATCATCATCATCATCATCATTAAGTCATTGAGGAAAACCGATGCAATGATTACATGTAGATTACATTACATAGATATAGCATTTAACTTATAATAATTTTGTAAACGTTGTATACGTAGCTTGAATTTTTCGTATCGATTAACAATAGAAATGTTTGATCTATATTGTGAAGAAATTTCTATAATTAGGACTAGAAAGTGAGCAACTCCTATATATCCTGATATTTTCCCGTTCCGTTAGAATTGTAATAGTTACTATATAAAAACCCGTTTATTCGATATAAAATGTTTAATAATAAGTTTTACGTTTTTTTTTTAGAAGGCAGCTGACACTAGATCAATTCCTTTTGTGGCACCTCCAATATACTACCATAATATATTTCCAAGATAATAACTAAAATATATAATCTATCAAATTTTTTTGAAAGTTTTGAACTAAATCATTTAATATAAAGTTCTGCAGGTTTAATACAGTAAAATAGGTGAGACAACACTAATTACAATAGAAAAATATTTAATGATAAAGTTATAAAAATTTAGTTGTAGTAATAGACTCGCTAAATAAATGCTCTCATATAATGTAATAGAATTACTCTAAAGTACTACGAGTATTTATCCGACTAAAATTTTGAATTTATTGTTAGACTGTTGTTTTGAATTACTCGAAATATTGGTTTTACTATTTTTTCCACAAACCTTAAATCTCATTGCTCCCATATATCCATAACAAAATAACTACAAAACTGTTTAGTTAATTTATCTCTGTTTTCTTGCTCTTTACATAGATTCAGTTCTGGATATACCTATATTTGCCAAATATTTTTATCCACGAAAAACACTAAATTTTTGATTTTCTTCAATAAACATTTTTTTCTTGCAGCTAAAATATGACAAAAATTTTTTATTCATTTTAAACGTCAATGATTATTTGATAATTATTGCTAGCATACTTTCACCACTATTACTCATCAGCAGTGTCGATTGTATATAATATGAGATCTGTTAATACTCGTGTGCAATAACTGGGGAGCATTCAATCGACTTAAAGACCTCGATTTTGCTGATTATATGTTCATTTTCCACACATACTAAAACGGTGCGCTGCAAAATAAAGTACAATTTCTGCAAAAGTATTCGTAACACGCAGAGTTTTAATAAGTTCAACGCATAGAAAACTTATTTTATTACAATTGGGAAAAATGATTAGAAGCTAATTCATTCAAAATCGATGATAGCATAATTAAGGAAGTCGATGAATTCGGTTACCTCGACAGGATGGTAACAACTGATGGTGGGGTTACGGAAAGGGATACGAAATAGAATATGTAATGTACGGGTTCCATTTAACAGACTAAAAATGGAATAAGATATTTTATTGATTATTCGCTCGTCGAGTAACAGAAATTAATGAGGATAATGAGGTCGATGGTATTTCAATGATAACAATTCTTTCGGATGATAGCTTTTATCTTCACGGATACATTGTTTATACCAACTCATTATCAATATCAATATCAACACAATTATCAAAAAAGAAGCATTGACAATTCTTAAACGTCAATACATTGTGCATATTTGCTTGGCCTACTTGAATACGGTAGCCGATTTTTAACACAATAAATACAGTTTTATTTATATGTATTTTAATCTTATTATTGTAATTTGACAATAACTTGACGCGAATGCAATCTTAGCATTTTTTTTAACCAAGTAAATTTGTATACAAATCCTATAGATTACAACATAGATTATGTGTGCAATACATTACAATTAATTATGTGTTTTTTATACAATAATCATTAAAATTTATTATGTCTTTTTAAATTAAAATTATTTCCAAAAATTCAATTATGTTATTAATTTATAAATATTTATTTGCATAATACTCATATGTGTTTTTATACTATACTTATACATTTCAGCGATATTGAATTTCTTCATAAATATTAATTGCCATATATAGATCAAACTTTTTCATTTGAAATATATTATAGTACAAAAAAATTTCGATTAGTTTGAGATTTTTATGAGAAAAATAAAAACCTATAGTCGTTACTTTTGGATAATCTTGTATTTGCATGTGATTATTATAACATTTTGCTCTAGTTTTGCTTTTTACTTAATACATTAATTTTGTCATAGCTAATTAATAATATATATTTATAATATAAGTTACATTATAATATATGTAAAATAGATTGTTATTGTTTATGTTTTTTTTATAATTAATTTACATTTGCGAATAGCAAATAAATAATTAAATGTGATTTCGTGTTAATAATTTCTCAAGAAATATAAATGGTTAGTAATGCGAATAAAGTACGATAACATGCGAATAAAATGGAATTTCTTAAAATTGGTAGATTGGTTTTTTTAATAGAATAATTTTTAAATTATACAAATTTCTGCTATTTTTTTTTCTCATAACAGAAGCAGCACATAATTTAACGAAAAACAATTTATTATCCATGCATAAATCAATAATGAAGTTAAAAGTTTGGAAAAAACCATTAAAGTACGAATACATATACATTTTCATCAATTATTATATAGTTATTTTATTTCTGTTTCAATACATCATTACACAATTTTAATTTGATTAATCCGACAATCAATATATTATACTGTAAAAGAGAAAAATATAATCAATATTCGGTATAATAATTGTTTTTATTTATACATTATATAAATAATATACATTTTTCAAATTATTTGTGCATAGGCACAATACGATTATTGTTATAATACTCTATCCTATATTCATTTCACATAATTTTAAAAATAATAAATTTAAATTTTATTTGGTAGAAATGGTATTTAATTTTATAAAAATATGGTGAAATTTTTGCTATATATCAGACTAATGTAGATGTATTTGATTGGTATAAAATTCAATATATTTATGTACCGTAAAATGGGGTTATACTGGGAACTTTTTAATTTTAATTGAAATTAAATGAAAATTTTGAACATCGCACTGGTGCTCAATTTAACTATTCATTTTCAGAGTCAATCCTTATATTTTTTCTGCTATTATACACAAAATTAAGAGACTTTATCGTCTCAAATGTATAATGTCGTTAATCCTGCTATTTATATTTGTAATAAAACTGGCAGATGTTACAGTAAATTAATATTTTTAGTTCATTACATGACATCTATTAAGTGCAGCCTAAACATAAATTATTTTTATCGCATTGAAAATGCGTCAAATTGTATTCAAAAAAAAAACATCATTTGCGGGAAGTTATATTACTTATTATTTTATTACATAAGTGACCACTTAATAATTTGAAATCCAGATAATCATGGTCTATCGATTACAACATATAAATAATAGTTCTGACGTTTTAAAAATAACGATTTTGACAAAGAGGACAAAGGCATAGAAAACCGAAAAAAAAAATTAAATTTTAAGCTTTACGCGATAATGATCAGAATAGGCGACTGCATTAAATGTTACTCAACAATGTGTTTCACAATGTTTACAGAATATGAAAGTGTGGTACCAAAACAATAAAATTGGCTACCATATGAATTAAGACAAAGAGACACAGAACGTTGAAAATCCATTTGTGAAATGCTGTTTTGAAAGACAAAATAGAAAGTTTTTTTTGCATCGAATTATTACTGGTGATGAAAAATAGATAGATTCTATAAACGCAAGAAATATGTTGTGAAGCTAAAGCAAAATATTTGTTGTGCCAAGGTTACGCTCAGAAAAATGTGATCTGTATTGAGTTGCTGAAACCGTTCGATACTATTATTAACGATGTCTACCAACGACAACTAATGCATTTGAAGCGAGCTGGATGGAGGATGAAAAACCAAAAAATTGGAGAATAGACAACATATTAATTTTTAAATAATGCCAGATCATTGTATATAAACAAACAAATGTATAACCTTGTTTAGATTTAAAGAACACACGAAAGGAATATTTCTAAAATTTGAAAAATAAGTAAATTGTGCAGAACATATTTCAATATTTAAAATACCATATACACAGAAATTTGCACACACAATATATTATAGAAATTCCGAATGCCATTTATTAATTGAAGCAATGAAGATATAATATAAAATTGGGTGTTGTATTATTTTACATCAATAATACGTTGATCCCGACTAATATAATTAATGAAACAAGATATTATTAGATTTTGCATAATTAATTTGGAATATACTATTATTACAATTTCTCATGCGAGATTGAACGTGTTTTTATATACGGTATGGTTTGTATCACCAAAACTTAACGCTACACTTTTGCTGACATTACAGCCTTCCAGTTTTTGCGGCACTTTGATTATTGACAAATGAATCGTTTCAACAAGTCCTTATCCTATACAGCTATTTTTGTTTTATTGTCGATCAAACGGGACTCATCATTTTCAAAATAAAAAAAAAAACAAACATTCTAGTGTTACGCATTACTCAACAAATGTCCACAATAGTCCATAATAACCTCATTTTACGGTATAATAATAATAATAATAATAATAAATTGTAATTTAAACTACAAATAATTGATTTGAATTTATATTGTTATCAATTAAATCGCCTATTGAATTGTACATATTTAAAATATGTGTTTATTTTTATATCTATTAAGTATTCACAAAAAAAAAGAGTAATCGAATATTATATAATAATAGATTATAATAAAATTGGATAACCGGAACATTACCTTATGGTGGATTTACAGTATATAGTCTTATCTAACTGATGATTTAATGAAACTTTCATATATAATTAACGATTTGCTAATTATTGAACAATTTTATATTAAACTTTATTAGTTTATTTAAAAAAATTGAAAGACTAATTCTAATTTAATGTTTCATAATATCCCGCATTAAGCTTTGACGATCGTGTTGTCTGCAGAATTTTTGCTAACTATATGTCTAATTGAGTTTCTAATCACGAGTTAGAACACGCTTATTCCATTCAGAAATATATTGGTAAAGAAACTTTGTCATTTGACCGTTTCATATAGTAAATTTCCTTATTTGAAATTGAATTATATAAAGGTATTTCCCAACAAGTTCCGTCAAAATTAATGGCTAAACCGCTGAAGATCATATAATCAATTTGCATAAAATTAGGTATATGGAATATGGTGAGCAGTGAGAAGTAGTTGGAAAGAATATATATGGAATAGAAATAATAATCAAAATTTTTTTAAGATACTTTTCATTCCACCACATGCGGCTGCATGTGTAAATGGTCACGAGAGTACATTTTAGATAATATTATAATTGTCCTTGACGTATGGTTTATTTATCTATTTTTTTTTTGTTGTTTGAATCAAATTAAAATATTATTTTAATTAAAAACAGTAGTGGATAATAAAAAATGTACAAATTTTGTCAATTAGCGTAATTTTTTTCAAAATTTCCTTATTCTCACACTTGCCTATCAGAATATTGTATAGTCAGCATATTAAATTCACACATTTTCTCACGCGACTCTATTGGAAATACGTAAAGTCATCCTGCCACAATAATACTGCTTGTCTTACGGCATAACTATATGTCTAACATTGCAGTCAAGGAAATTACTCTGTATGTGAGTATATGCGAGTATATATTATATAAACAATTCACCAATTGGGTCTGCATTTATGTTTCGATAGATGTTGTAATAATTCAATTATTTTTATAACGTTTACAGAGCGTTGTGTGTGAAGACAATGTTAATCTCTGAATAGCATCGAATATCATAATTTCAAAGATATTTGCTTTTTGTTTTCATAAACGTACAAATGATAATTCAGTTGAATAATTTTAAGTATTAAAAATACTTGAAAATTTGACATGTCAATACCTGCTCTTTAACCATTGCTTCAATGAACGACAGCATATATCACAAATAGATGTTGTAGTTGATCATTAGCAATAACCCACAAATTGTGACAATATCTGTTAAGTCATTAGAAAACAAAGGCAACTTTCTGTAAGGTTCAGAAATTTAAATTTTGTTGTATTCCTATTTAATATATGAAATAAGTCGAAAAACACACGCGGAATAGAAAGAAAAGAATTTAGCGTTTTTTTTTTATTTTATAAGAAGTCGCAACTTTTGTGAAATAACCGTTTGTTTTTCAAGTGGTTTCACAATTATTTTTGTGTTTAATTGAACTACTACTGAACTGATGCATTCATTCTGGAAAATGTTGGAATTGTGGTCACTATTTGAAATCCAAGGTTTTTTTTGTATGTAGATATTGTGATTATTTCAGTGAGTAATATGGTTAAAGGTAAAACCGAAATGCAGAAAAATATTTTATTCATAAAATTAAACCAGCACTCACAATAAGTTTGGACTATATTGTACATAGTGCGACACTCTGTTGTATTTACAATGTTTGTATAGTATTTTATATGAAAAGTATTTATAGAATTATCATTTATTGGTTTATTTATAATATACAATTATTTGTGATCAATAGCGTGTCATGTATACGACGGGCGTATATATTTAAAAAGCAGCATGTATCTTAATTATTATTTATAGATAGATAGAACTTCTGCTACTCGGGTATTTGATCAGACATGGCTGCGACATAAAAGAATTAACTTAACGAAAGCGTATTAATATAATTATAATGAAATTACAATAGAACATTACCTAATATAGTGTATATTAATAATATGTACCACACCTTTATCTATTATATTAAATTTAAAAGTCATTCTAATAAATAACATAAATGACACATCACGTTTTTCAAGTACAAAAATATACTGATCTTAATATATTATAAGAAATTGAGGCGAAAAAAAGTACCTTATTATGTTTATTATATAATTTATTAAAATTGTTAATATTAGTGTACATTATACGATATGTTAAATAGAACATATTCTATTCATATACCTTACTTACTTACTTACTTAATAGTACAACTATATATCTAATTGATAGAGTGATATAGATTCTATAAAGTACTTCCAATACTATAGTAAATAGTAGTAACATTTAAAATACTTTTAAATAATTTAAAATACAGTATTTGAAATGATTCCTATGTAGTTTATCGTCTGTTTGAAAGGTCTACGGCATCTCAAAAACATTTAGTATACATTTGTAACAATCAATTGACTTTTTAAATGTGGAAATATTTCTATAACTTACGGATCAAACAAGTGGGTTGAAAAATGAACAGAAACAAATGATACAGGCTGAAAAATTAAGTACCATTCACAGTATTATTTATAAAGATACTTCAATAAACAGTAAAATATACTGCAAAGATACTATGAGATGGAATCTCCATTCTGATATAAATGGAAACGGTAAGAAACTACACTGCAGTATAAACGAAACCACGATACTGAACGATACTACAAGCGTATTATGGCTGATACTGTAGTATCCATGTCAAAAACCAATACTGGATGATACTGATGATACCGCATGTGATACTGAAAATCGAGAATATATAGAGGGTATACATTTGTATACAAATCGAGTGCGTTTTGACTATTTTTTTTTTAGTGTAGTTGTTCGATGACAACGCTAGTACAAGTAGTACAAATACACACACAGTCGTTTTTTACAGTATCAGTAACGACTTCCTCCTAATGTGTCAATTCTGAGGCAATATCCTGCAATAACTTGCAGTATCCATAATACTATGTGTACATTTAGAGTTAGTATTCTTGCAGTATATTGAAGTATTAGTGATACTATGTGTACATTTCGAAGTAGTATCTTGCAGTATATGGAAGTATTAGTGACACTATGTGTACATTTCGAAGTAGTATCCTGCAGTATCTTACAGTATCCATGATACTATGTGTAAATTGGATACGGCTTAATACTGTAGGATAGTAACTCTAAATTTACACATGAATCTGTTTCTTTAATAAAATTCTAAAATCCATAAAGTTCATGATTCATTTTTCTAATTATAATTTTTTTCTAGAAATCTGCATCTAATCTAATCAACCATAACTCTCTAAATTACTAATAAAACATAATTAAAATTTAGCCGAAGTATTTCAGAAAAAAGTAATTAATAAATTAACTCAAATACAATATTGTATTTTAATGAAAGTATATTTAATTTTCTATATAAGTATATTTGGTATTTGATATTTCAAATATTAGGTTTGCTCAAGTATTTTGACGAATCACCCTGCGCTATAATTAAGATAAAATCTTTTGCACTCTTATTTTTATAATTTGCATAAAAATATTTATAGATTATTTATGTCTTTTCTCATGCACATAAATTTTTTATATGTTTTCATTATGATTTGGCAAAAAAAAAATGTATATTTTTATTATTGTTGTTGTTATGTTATTTTAAATCAAATTGGATATACCAAATAAAAGAAATTAAATTCGTCATTTCATTATATATTTAACTTTAAAATACTTTCAATTATTATAATTTTTTTATTTTTCCACATGAATATAAAATTCAATAATTTTATTCACTTTAATGTTATTTAAATTAATATATAAAAATCATATAATCAAAAATAATATTAAAATGACATAATATTATTAATTAAAGTTAATTAATAAAAGATATATTTTACAGTGAATTCTCTATATATTGTATAAGTAAGCACGCTTCTATATGGGGAACGACTTACCAAGTGGTTTTCTTCTTAACTTAGTTATTTTAAATATGCTCTTTGAATGAGATTGTATATGAAATATTTTTAACGAAGAAAGTAACAATTGACAATTCAATTCCCACAATAGTTATCCTGATCAGTTAATTCCTGGCATCTAGGCAATATTATGCCATTTTGAAGTCGATTTTGACTTTTTCAAAATCGTTAATTTGATATCATTTGATTTTGAAGAAATTTTGTATATAAATCGATATATAATTGTACTGATCAGCTTCCTGGATATAGATTTGCTACATTTTTCATATATTGACTGTTCATATAATCCTATAATTTCAGTATAAATTACCTGGCTATCAAAATTTTTTTAAGAATCTGTTCAGATAATCATACTATAATACTACATAAACTAACTAACTGTTCATATAGTCATACTATAAACTTACACAGCAATTGAGAAATAGTCAAATTGACTTACACTAATTTGGTCAGGAATTTCTATATTCCCACAATAAATCATTTTCCAATTGTCATAATGTTTCATATAAATAAAATATTGTATTATATAATAGAGTTAAAAGATTAGTGGGGTTGTGTGTAAGCGTAAAGATACTTATAGCTTTGACCATCGTATACGTATGAATTTACGTTTACGTCATAACTGTTAATTAGAAACATTGACAAGATACGCTATGAATTGGACGTATAAAATCAGTTGCTACGTTGAACATAAAAATTGGTACGTTTATGAATTTGTGTAGTCATAACGTATTTATGGTGACCACATGATCAAAATGTGGTTATAGTTTCACAGTGCAAACTGTGATGGTCATAAACGTAGGTTTGACATTTGATTTTAACGTTAAGTTAAATGTTCATATAAAAAATATTCAATTGAATACAATATTTTGAACAAATTCGCTTGAATCGAATATTTTTTATATGAACATTTAACTCAAATCGTTTATATTTATAGCATTTATTTTCATATTAATTAAATGTGACGTGATTATATTAGATTGCAATATTCGCTTATATCGTGTATCGGTTATAAAAAATGTCATTGTATACATATTTGCTTATATAGGAAATACTTTTCATATGTTTTTTAAAAAAACCTTCCAATTCTTGCTTATATAGCGAGGAAATTCAATGTAGTTATTTATTTTTAAGTTATTTATAATTTTTTTAATTTTTTAGGCTATTGCATTGACAGAAAAAACACATTTAAAATGGATTAGGTTATAACCAAGAACTTCATAATTACGAAAATTATTGAATTGAACCTCAAAGATGTATTGCCATGTATTTTTAAGCACACACTGCTCGGTTTTCCTTAATATTCAGTCAGTTATATAGTCTCTTCGAATGCTATCAAATACATCATTATAATACCTTTCACTTTAAAATTACTACTTTGGATTCGTTGCGCGGTAAACTTCACAAACCAATGTCATGTACTATAAATATCAATTTACTTATCATATTAAATTACTTGCAATTAGTACCACTATATACGACATCTATATGTATAAGAAAACGATGCGTTTTCATTCCGTTCCCCAATAATTATGTGTACAATTAACAATAATATTTAAAAATAAATAATAAAAAATATATAAAAAATATCTTTGATAAGAGAAAATTGAAAGAAATTAAGTTTCACTTTCATTTTTTAATTAATAACACATCCACGACCAACTTTATTATCTGACTTGTCTCATTAAATTTGTTTTTATACTGTATGGACCGTGAATGGGTTAATTTAATAATATAATATTATGAAAAATTTAATAAATAATATACAATATTATATTTGTGATATTTATATATCCATATTTTAATATTTTATTGTAATTTATTATAATATAATACTAATATTTATTGAATTAAAATAAATAGTATATAAATTATATTTAATATTCCGTCAAATTTAATAAACATTTTCATTAACAAAAACACTTTTAATCTTTAAAAATTTGTATAGAAATAAATTTAAATTTATTAAGATTCATTATAGGAAATAATATTTGAGTTTTAAATTAATCATTCAATGTGCTTACTTTCGTTAGTTCAAAGTAGATTTAAATATTATCGATGTATCTTTTCTATAAAATAACAAATTTATTATAATTTTTTTAACACTTTGTAAATTTATTACAGGTTGTCTTATTTTTAGAATAATACACTTTTCAATTTGGTAATAACTTTATCAATTCTCAAAAATCATACCAAATTTTTTTGTATACATTTGTTCTCAACACATACTTGGGCAAATCATAAACGCTTAGAAAATGTTGATTTTTTAAAATAAGGGGTTAAGTTAGCAATAAGTTTATTTCTCTTCGTGAATTCTATGATGTTCAGAATCGTTTCAATAAATTTTACACCACTTATTCATTATATGCTAAAGAAGGAACAGTAAAACGTATAGTAACGTTCGTACCGAAGAAAACATGACTGTTTTGTTAATGTGTGTAGGTGAAGATTCAGAAATGTCAATTTGTCATAGTTCACAACAGTTTTTCGATTTTGTCCGTACACTTTACGTGTTAAATTATGCCTAATTATCTTGGTCTACATCCGTACAACATATAAATTCCAATTGGTTTAAGAATTGAAAAGCAAATGATGGTTATGAAGCAATAATTGAGTGGCATCAATGTAGCAGACGACAGACGTTGATTCTAATAAGATGGCGCATATTGCAAATTTCAAGTATAATAATCGATTATTCAAAAAACAAATTCTGCAGTTCAATATACATTTCAAAAGCGTGTGCAAATCTGTTAAATTGTAGTTAAAATAATTCAGATGCGTCAATTCGTATACTGTTGAGAAACAGACCATGGATAGAATCATTGAAATTATTATAAGGTGACTGCGATGTTAATATTTTTCATCGAATATCTTCAATACAGAAGTATAAAACGATAATATCGCAATAATTTGCGTTACCATTGGATAAATTGAATTATTAAGTTATAAGGTAAAAGTTTAGTTTTTCCAATCTAACAAATGAGCGCTGCAACCGCACATCTACACATCATTGCGCCTTCCGTGTAAATCTAAATTTTATATGGAAAACATTGAAAAATCAATTTTGTTGTTGATATTTTTCTTTATACGGAAATGGTTGTGAGGCACTACGTTCCCATCATTAGAATCCATCGGTTAACAAATTTTTTGGGTTGTTTTACTTATAGAAATTTTAAACGTAGTTCAAATCACCTTTTCCTCAGACACATCTCCCACTTTCACCATATCCCCTATATCTTTTCAACATCGTCTCTATTAACCACTCCAAATGCTATTTCTACCTGCCCTCTAACTTTCCCTTCAACCTTCATCTTTAACCTCAATTCAATCTATCTATACACATAGTAATCTGAATTCCAAATCTTACAATTGAATCTGAAATTCTACACACACACACACACATAAGATAGACAGGCAGAAATCAATACATATTAATTTTTTGCATTGAGTAGATTGAACCGCATCATATGGCTTAAAATTTTAATAAGAAAAAAATATCTATGTATTGTAATTAATTTTGTAAATATTTACCAAATGTTTATATACGTTGAATATTTTTAATATTATTTAATGCATATGAAATAAGAATGCATAAAATTGCATGTGAAATTATTATAAATTTTTAGTTATTCAATAAGTTTTTTTTTTGTATTAAACATTGCATAAATAAGCAAAAAAAGCTTATTTTCTAAAAGATTAACTTTCACTCTCATTTAAAAAATAACTCAACAAAAAAAAATCATTGCCAATGTCAAAACCATTTTAAACCTATAATAATAATAATGTTAAACGTATATTCGCCTACTTCTACTTCTATGAAGTATAGTTTATCTTATAAAAAAATGAACACTTTACAAACATCAATTTATGAGAGCATATGTTAATTATTATTAATTATTGTTAGTTTTTTTAGTAGAATATCGTATGTCTCAATCGTCGCATAATAATATTTTGATTTTGATTTTTTTTATATGAATTATATATGCGTTATTTTTATTTATAATTATTTCATCATAAAATTATAATTGTAGACTTTTAATTGTTAATATTTATAACTGACTGAACAACAATTCAATTACAAAACAAACATTTTTAGTTCACACCATCATTTAGGCTTTTAAAATATTTGCAACAAAACGTGTTACATTCAAATTTTTTTTATAATTTATATAGATAATTAGCAAGACCAAAAAAAATGTATGTGTAGAATTTATCAATATAGTTAATATAGAAATAATGAATGACATAGTTTAAATTTTTAGAATTTTAAATTTACCAATCGTTAATTGTTAATCAAATGTATATAAAAATACCTACAAATATACAAATAACACATTATATTTAACTGTTTATATACGAACGATTATATATAGTTTTTTTATCGTACACTAAATATTAGCTTAATTAATTATTACCTTTATACGTCTGATTTAATTTAATCAATTATTACACATTTTAATGTAGTAGTTCTTATATAATTATACAGTTATATATTGTAGTTATATACAAATAAATATTAGATTTAGTTACGCAATACAAAAATGTAATCGGATACAAAATTGATAGTGAATTTTTTGTATTATTTATTTATTATACTATTCATTATTCAGTATTTATATATAATGCAAATGAACTATTATTAAAATATGTTTTGACCGATTAAAAAGTGTAACGGATTCATAAATGTAATTGTTTCTGTTTGATTTCATAATTAAATCTATCTAATGTTATCGCAAAATATTGTCATTTTATCTTTTAAACTGAATCAACACAAACAATTGTATGTGGATGACAATTAAATATGTTTCATCATTCATTTTTGTTGCCTGCTAGAGTTAGCATGCAAATAATGTATCGACAAAGAAACACAATCTCGTTCTATTTGTCAATGGATTTCAATCCTATGATTCTCTTTTTATATGCACTGCACGAGTGCGCACATCCTCCATTTTCACTTTTGCAATTTTATTTGATTATCAATTTTTATTTGTTTGCACAACGTCCTGTGCATCTCATTGTTAATTATGTTTAGGGTTATGTAAAATCCCAAAGGAATTTATATACAAAAACTTGTAGTCGAGATGGATTCACAGACACAACCCTCCAAGTTTTGCATGCGTATATATTTAAAACACTTTTGGCATTTGATGGTAATATATAATTACTTTGAATGCGATTTCCAGGTTATTATAGAATCTCATTTGTGTAGAAATTTTTTATTGTAGTGTCTTATATGGCACCTGTTTTTTTTTTTTTTTGATCTTACCGATCTTATTAGAAAATCACCAATACTGTTTTAATCCATATTCGGCTAATACATCATCATTATTATCTCTAAATTTCTTTTATTACGTTTTATAATTTTATTGGTGAAAATTGCTGTTTAGAGTGTCAAACACACATTCGGAAACTACTCGGAATTATAGATAGAGTGCTGTAACTATAATGTAGCTCCACCGCATAATGTTCGATAAATATGAGTATGATGTTTTATGATTTCTTTGATCTGAATCAGCACGTTCCATATACCAGGCGCCCGGTTCGATCCATTTTTCGAATCTTTTATGTATATGATAATCATCTCCAATTTATACAAATAAATCGTTTACCCTTTGTGCAGTTTGATATTTAAACTATTATACTCCAATGATTAAGAATTACTCCTCCCCCCACCCCTCCTCAACTTGATGCATTATTGACAGCAATATTGAATATTTTAGTTTACAATATAGGCAATGCAAAAGTTCTGATGGCATACCATCTTCATATCAACTAATTTTTCATATTTGACATGTTGGAGCTTATATTTAAAAATGATATGGGATTAAATTTGACGATACGAGTTGGCATTTCTTAACCGATTTTAATAAAATTTTCAACCTAGGTTAAAATTGGGATTCTATAGTTTCATTGTAAAACCTTCGAGATCATTACTCAGGACAGTTATCCACACCAATCAATATCGATATCTTCAAATCTGTGAATTATGGCCATTTCTCAATCAAGTTTTACAAATTTCTGTATGTAGATTTATAGTAGGGTTATAAGAATAGTTCCTAAAGAAATTCTTGAGAATCAAATAGATATCCATCAGTTATCATGACCAGTTTCCTGTAACCTGGCAAGTTTAACCATTATTATATATATATATAAGTATTGTCCTAGTAATAACCAATATCATAATGCAATTTAATACATACAAAAACTCGTAAAACTTGATTGAAAAATGCAATGGCATAAACGATTCACAGAAGACAGAGAACCTATAAGTATTGATAAACGTGCAGGCCGACCATCTGATGCAATTATACTGAAGAAAACATTGAAAAAGTACGTGATTTCGTGAAAATTTCTATGAAATCCTTAGTGACATTCTTGAAATTGGAGATAGAAATACCGAAAACTACAATTCATTGAATTTTAACTGAAAACATTGATCTACGAAAAGTGAATTTAAAGTTTTTTCCACATTAAATGCTCACAAAAATTGCATCAAAATTGAATTGATTATTATTAAACATGCTCGAAGCGAAGAAAACTTCCTAAAAACTATTGTATCTGGTGACGAAACATGGTGTTTCCAATGCGAACCAGAAACTAAGCGTTAAAGTGCTGAATGGCGATCACCAGATGAAGGAAATACATTTTTTGATTTACATACTGAAGAAAATGTCATGAAATTTTGACAAAATCAATTATTTAGTAGCTAACAGTTGGCGCTATGTGTTCTATAAATTATGGCATAAAAATCCATTCTAATTATTTTTGAGATAGACGGCGAATAAATGTTGGTAAAAATTGTGGAAGAAATCACTAAAATGGCTTACTAAATTTGGGGTTTACTTACAGAGTAACTTAACCGTACATATTTACCTGTGGTGAGAATTGGTGTGCACAAATTTTGAAAAATGCATAAAAGAAAGACCTTGCAGAAATGCAATCACAACGCTCAATCTCAAAGACTTCATTTTAATATGCTTATTTTATGAATGGGTGATTTAATAATTTGTATAATTGGATTACCATTACTGCAAAAAATATTATGCGAAGAAGAAAATAACCTTTATATCTTATACGATGCAATATAATATTTAAAATGCCAATATCTTTGCTAAATTAATTTCAACATCTATAATATATAACACCAATTATATAATTACGACTATATAATATTATTGATATGAATTAATATTTAATTTAATTTGATGTAATTTGAATTGTATTATTATTATTATGTTTTCTAACCACATGAATTTTTACTTATAAAATCAAATCATAACATTTTAATATGATTATTTTGTTATTATGCCAAAATGATTATAATTTTTTGTTTTAGTCATTTATAATTTATATATTTCATGGTTGATTTCAAAGATTGTACAATAATATCGCATTGTTTAACAAAAAAAAAATGATTTATTATTTCTAAAATAATTTATAATATATTTTGTTTTATAGCAAAATAGTAGCAAACTTTAGTATTTGTAGCCATAAAAAAAAAAATCAAAGAAAGTATAAATTTAAACTTAATTTTATGATTTTTATATGTTTTTGTGAAATTATAGTAACAATTCAACACGTCGCACTACTCTCTAATATTAATATTATATGGTGGTATAAAATTTTATAAAAATACTAATGTCATATAGTTATTATTTATTAATTATAACGAATAAATAATGTTTTATTAAAATTACTTATTGACAGACATTAATAATTACCGTAAAACATTGAAGTGTAAAAAAAAAATACTTAAATTACATACATTAAATTTACAACATGTGAAACGCGAGTACATAATCACAGTATATATAGGAATTAATATTAATTATACTGTGACATAACATAAATGAAATCGATGGTGTTAATGTTTTAGTTGTTTAAAAATAACAAATTAGTAAGTTAAACGATATGATTTAATGGTATATGATTGAGAAGAATCGTCCTTTATAGTTTCTCCAAAACTCTTATAGAATACATATATAGTAATTTTAATAAGTTTAGTTACTCTAATTTTGACATTATGATATAGTGATGCTTGAATAACTGTTTCGGTTACTATACAACGTTTGTCCATCTTTCCGGCTGTAAACGAATTGCTCAAGGAAAGAAGTTTGTTACCGTTGATTGAAGTGATATTCCGAAATTAAAGTCATGTTTTTACTAACGGCATCGACCGGAACAAATGATAATCTGATTGAGGAATGTCCGATGAATATACGGCGATTGCGGTAACATTTCCCAACCAAATACTTTTAAGGTATCCTTAACCGATATATATGAGACCTGTCGTTATAAAGCTGGCAGAATTATCTTGTCATGTGTTTAATAATCTGGACGTTTTTCATTTAATACTTCAAATTGTTTAATTGATCATTATAACGATTAGTAATACTCAGTGGTGCAGTTAGTATAACATTCAGGTTAACATAAAATAACCGGGTTTAATTACCAAAATTTATATAGATGAAATTTTTCGGTATTTATTTTAATATTGCAGTTTCACACCTGAATTACAATTTTATTGTTTATGGAATAAAAATACGGATATCTTCGAAAATTTATGGTGTTTAACGCTACTCAAAGATTAACAATGTTTGCACCACACAATGGCATATAGTTGCATAGTTCGTATAAATGATACAAAAATAGTAATGTTTGCTCTTTGAACCATGCACCGGAAGTCAAACGTTCTGCAGATATTTCTATATAAAATCATATTCCAGAACTTGGCGTATTTTTTACTTTTCTAGTTTTTATACAAGTTCTTCCGTAATAAAATGGATTAATAAGTGGCATAAATTATTACTTAAACTGATCATACATTTGAAACTATATAAAACTTATTAGTACCATTTATAATGAAAAATAAGTGAAAAAACGTACGAAATAAGAAAATTTCTCAGCATCACAATGATAGAAATAACTGCTGAACGGTTGACTTCTGGTGCATGGTTCAAAGGAAAAAAAATTATAGTTATTAAAACTTTTACACGAAACAAACATGATAACTAACTTTTGTTTCCAATGCAACTATGTCCACTATATGTGCTAATCATTCATTTAAAAATTATGTGGAAGTTAGGAAATATATATATATCTTTATTAATTGCAGTTGAAACTAGTTGTTCATGAATAATTTTCCTTTTGTCAGAAGTAACTAATGAACAGCGACTTTATTTTTGACATTCTTAAACGACTTTTTTTTTCAATTTTCTTTTATTTACAACAGTTTGAATCTTTGTTTCTGGAAAACATTTAAAACATTATGTTTCGTCAACAATTCCAAATATAATAACATTTTAAAAAAACAGCTTGAATCATTTTAAACTATTATTATTTAAATTTTAATTTCTTATTTGACCTCAGCAAAACAGGTTTTTTATATGATGGGTATGATCGTTTAAAAATTATATTTATTGGAATTAATTGTTACTTTTTGTTCAAAAAATAATTCTATCGATTGGGGTCAAGTAGATTATTCAATTTTTAATGAATGGTGTTAAATGACAAAATTGATCTGCCCAATTTGCTTTAAAAATTATGTATTTATTCCAGAAATTTTCGATGTGTATTATGAATTATTTTCTATAAAATATTAACAATGTAAAAAAATCAATACTTTGATTAAATTATAATTTTTTTTATTTAATCAAAATTATTGTATAAATAAAATGATAATGATGTTGAGGCATCATTTTAGTGTTACTTTACTGAATAGATAAATAAATTAGTTAATAAGCAATAAATATACAGGACAAATGTAAATTTTCACAAGATTCTTGATATTAACAGCTTGATTTTTGACAATAAATCAGGCGCAAGTGAAGACCTCTAACCGCAGCATTTCCAAGTGGTCGGCAATTTAATTGCATGAAGGTCTGTAATTTTTTTTTGCCTATATTTGTTGTTTTTAATTGTGCGTGCATTATAGGAATAATAGCTTTGCTCAAGTTGTAAATATTTGATTATTGTTTGTACTTATAAAAAAGCATTATCATTTATTATTAAAACTATTTATGCATTATAAAATTTTAAAAACTTATCACATCAACAAATACTAAAACCTAATTTTGATGAAAATTATCATTCTGGATTCGTCATCATATTATGTCAACATCGAATTGCAGAGAAAACCGATCTCACTTAACCATGAATTATGTATATTTAAATGGTCTATATTATAAATTATAAATTATAAAAAATTATAAGTGAAAACAATTTCATTTTTAAATTTATTCTTACACAATATCGGTTTGTTATATAAAAAAAAACGCCTTGTATAAATGCGAAAATACATATACATTTATTTTTTCTAATTGAAATCATAAATAATGTGACATCTTCATGAAATTATTGTTACAAATTATAATTTCATTAATTTTATTGTTTCTTTTTAATATTATGTGTGTAATATGTGTAATTTTATAGTAAATTGTATGTTATTTCTATTATTATTATTATTATTATTATTATTTGTCTTGTATAATTATTGCAATAATTAAATTATATGTTTAATTTTATAAATAATATAGTTATTTACCTATTTTGGTTCATTATTATAGTATATTAACTATTAAATTTAAAACGGATATGTGTTGCAATGAATAAAATTTATTAGAGAGTAAAAACTAATTGTTGATAATTTTATTTTTATTTCTGTTATATTACTATTATAAATATTATAAATTATTCATTGATACTATCAATATATTGTAATATATATAATGTCAAATTGTCAATTATAGTATTGCAAAATTATGATATTACGCATATATATTTTAATTATATGTATATTCGATTTGATTATATAATTGGTAATAGATAAATTAATAACTTCAAAGGTATTTGTTTACTGAAGTAGAACAAATAATACAATATATTATTTTATCTTTTTAACAAATTCATTAAAAATTCTTTTCATTGTACAATTTGCATGCCATTCATTATTCGTATATTGTATGTTTAGTATATACGTACATGTGGCAAATATTATAATATTATTATGTTTTAATTTAACAGTACATGCATACAATTGTTAAACCTTTGTTTTATACACATAGATTAATTCAAACAATAAAATGCATGAATTTAAATTAAATAATAATAACGTTGATAGCAGAGAAAGTGTATTTAATTTATTGATTAATTTTAAGATTTACTTTATTATTAAATGATAACTTAAAATATTGTATGTTATGGACTATCACCGAAATAATAATTGTAAACCTATTCGTTTTGGTTCAATCACCTGCGGCACCGCAGACCAAATATATTAGATAAGATATATTAGCAGAATTAAAATAGTTATTACGTGTCTTATGTCTGCGGCGTAGTTATAATAATCTATATATAATATATATCATTTCTACAGAAAAACTGCCACAGTGTTTAAATTGAAACAATTAACAAAAGTCGAAACATAATTTTTTTTTAACAGAATCGAGGCGAATGTTTGACCATTCTTAGAACTTTAGAACGGTATTTTTGTATTAAAGCGAACTTAAACTATTTTTATTCTTTTATAGATTCAAAGACATCCTCTTTTTAGAATTAAATTTTATCGCAAATATTATTTGGACGTATACTTGAAACATGTTTATGCGAAGAGTTCCACTTTTCCATATATTTTTGTTTACATACACTGAGATACCTTTGATTCAACGTATAATATATATTTGATATCATTAAATATGAAATATAATATTAGTATGACACCCAGGGCTTCGTTTCATATAGTATGGATTCTTTTGAAAGCAATTTTTGTAGGCTTCAGTGAAGCACATTTTTGTATTGACGAACTCGCAAAATTGCAGAATTCAAGATAAAACCCAGCCATTGAAAGCAAACAATTTATATATTTTATTTGTTAAAATAGAGAATAGTGAGAAAAGCATTGCTTTATAAATGGTATCCCGCTTACCCTGCTCCATCAATTTGGTATACTAAATTTTGTTGTAGTCATTCAAGTACAGAACCAATATACCATGTTGTCAAAATACGTGACTTCGTAATCAGTGGCGAAGTTTGAGAATTATATTGTTCAGGCTACAATATTACCATATTTTTCTTACAGCCTGTGGGTTAAAAGTAGAATATTATATCTTATATGAAAAAAACTTTGAACTGAATTTTTGGCCGGAAAGAATCCACTTTTATGGATAAAGATTTTTTTTTTTTTGATTACAGGTCATAATCTTAACGAATTCCTAATTTTTATACAAATTTTCAAAATATTGTCATAATTTCCAAATTCACATACAATTGATTTTTTAAAATGGCTTCAAAAACATTCAAAAGATATTATGTTATAGCCGCATTGTCCACTCGATGTCAGTGATAATTCAAAAAAATTTACGGTTCTGTACAAAGTGAACACCCATAAATGACATAAAAAAATTATAAATAATTTATAGAAATTGTCACTGATATAAAATCGATTATATCAATGCAACGCTTGAAGCGATTTTAAAAAATCGCCGCTTCTAGGAAAGATGGTTGCTAAATGATTATATTTTGAAAATCCGTTAAAAAAAAATTAAAAAATTGTTTAAAATTTGCCCGTAACACCAATTTTTTTTTATTTTTCATAACATAGCCTAAAGCTTTCACGCAAGCCAGCTTGGTAAGAAAAATATAAGGATATTGTAATCTGAAAACTGTTTTTCACGTTTTGTCAACTAACTTGGACTCATTACTGTACATCCGTGAAACAATATAGGTTCCGCAGCTGTGTGTAGAATCTAGTTAAATCTGGAATAACGCATTGAAACAATTCCATCAGCTGATTAAGTTATAGGAACTGTTTTTTGGATTGTACCACATGGTGAAAAATTCATCGACTATGTATAGGGTAAAACAATTAATAAATAAATTAATCGATCACCTTTGACAAAGAAAACAATTGCTGTTTCACCATAACACTATAGCCAACACATCACCAATATTAATATGATCAAATTAAATTTACACGAAATACCTTCCTCGCATCCTTTTTCTTTTTTCAAACATAAAAAAGTGTCCATCTGTAAAGAGATATTTATATAACAAATTTGGAACAAACTCATATTTTGTATAGACCTCAATAAATCGGAAATATTCCGATTAAAAAATTTAAATATCATTGTAAAAAGTGTCTAAATGGAGATTATGTTAAAAAATCTTCATTATGCAAAGCAGCCTTTGTAACTGTAATCTAATAAAAACATTTTTTTTTTATTTCAGACATAACGCGTTCGTTGGGATGGTTTTTTTTTTTTTGTATATTGGCCATAAATCACATTTTATATTTAAAAACAATTAAATTTGCAATAATTTTATTTTGCCAAACATTTATTGTTTAATATTTAATTAAATTAATTATGAGAATGGGGGTGAAATGGGTGAAAATTACCTGATACCAGAAACCCTATCGTATATTAGTAACAAATTTCATTCAGATTTTTAATTTTATATTTTTAATTATTAGATTGACGTCCTTCGTTATACTTATTAGAAGCATTAGATTAGAATTGTAAAATCCAATAGTTAAACAAAAAAAATTTTTTTAATTACATTAATTTAAATTTAAGTGACCGCATTCACGCAGTCCGCGACAGACAATCAAATTAATATAACATTTCAGTTCAATTATTATGTCAAATTCAAAATTGTGTAAGTCTTATTTTTATTTACAATTATATTCAACTTTTCCAATGATACATTCGACTTTCGACTACAGAATAAAAATAATTTACAGCAGGTTATATTATATTTAATTATTATATTATTATTTAAGGCAAAATAAAAAATTAAATGCATGTCATTAAATATTTAAAAATTATTTAACATTAATCTACAGTTTTATTAGAAACACGTTAATTAAATGAAATACATGTGGTGTATAATTTACAATCTCCTCAATAACATGTGTGTGTGTGTGTGTTACATAAATTTACATATAGAATTAATTTTATATAAATATAAAGGCTCTTATGCAACATTGATTTATATAAAATATGTTTTATATTATATTAATATTAATCGCAGAGTTGATTATAAAACTAATAGTGTTTGTTACCACACACACACACACACACATTATTATATACATTTTCTAAAATTACATATTAAGAATAATGTTGTTATATTTATATTAAAAACAATTTTGAATTATTTTAATGGAAATGCAAAACCAGATAATTATTTTTCATATATTGTACAATCTCCAATATTTCGCATTATTTCATAAAAAAAAAACATATAAATTAACAATCCTACACACACAGACGACGGAATTCTTGCAAAACTTAAACACTGCAATAAAGACAAATCAATAGACTCACTAAAACTCTAAACTTTTGTTCTTGTTCTATTTTTTCTACACACAAATTTTATATGCCATTTTCAAAATTTTATGCTTAATTTATTTCATTTTTATCAATTTTATACACGTGAAATTAAATTGATTTTTATATTTTTGTTTGTACATGTTCGTTGATGAAAGAAAAAAGAATGTGTAAAATTAAAATGCATTAAATTCGCTAAATGTACACACATAGAAAAATAATCAATTAAGATAATATATTTTATTTAAAAATAACAAAGTATTTTTTAATTTTTTTTTTTTGCTAAATTGCTTTAATTTATAATTTCCTTTATAACTAAATTATTATTTTAAAATAAAAAAGCAGTTGTAGGTGTAAGAATAATAATATAAAAAATAATTTACCTTAAAATAATTGTTGATTAATATTTGCAAATAAGAAGAAAAAACAATCAAACAATCAAACGAAATAATAATAAAAATATCCTTAATTAATTGTTTATAATTATAGAAATGTTACACTTAAATTAAATTTAAAAACGTACACACGCAATCCGAACTTTATTTTCACTTAAATCAATTAACACAATTTATATTATTACAATGTTAGAATCTAATAATTATTAATTTATTTTAAATCGTATATATATCAGAAAAAAAAAGATTATAAACGAATTAAAAATTCAAATTATTCATATTTTATTTTTAAATTAAAAATTGGTAAACAAAATCAAAATCATCCAGTCGTGCACATTTTATTAATAAGTGATTTTTTAATAAAACTAAATATTTTATATATATCCCCATTACATTTTTTTTAATTTATTTTTTTAAATTCAAGTGGGGAAATATTTTCCATAAACTACAAGAGGTAGTATCTATCTATCGGTAAGAGTACTTATACGGTACTCTGGCTGCACCATTTATATAAATACGAGCATATAAAAAATACACATATACATCAGAAAAGCTTTTTTGTATACTATTACAAATTTTATTCATTTTATATTGAAAGAGAAATGAACAATAAAATTTAAGCTATACGTTCGTTGTGATATAAAACAGAATTTTTTTCTCGTCCAGGATTTCATACATTAGCTCCACCAAAATTCTGGACCAGATTCCGTTGTAAATTCAGCTCTTTTGAAAGCCGCAATTCGACAATTGGCTTCGTAAATTTCATGTGCACTGTAATTTTCAATGTATTTCAATATTCCTATAAATTTTTTTTTATCTAAACTTACCAAGGGAACCACCTGAGGTGTCGTACTCCGAATCCAATGAAATTTTGCCACGTTGTAGTTCTCACCAAAGTATAGAATAAAGTGTCTTTTTCTTCCCCCAATTTCACTTTTAAGGGAGTAATCATCCCTCCGAAGAATTACAAAATATGACATTTTATAAAAATCTATAACTTTTGATACCTAAGTGCCACAATAATTTTTGAAGTTGGAAATAATAGCTATCTAAAGTGTGCTTCATTGCACAAAAAAAAATTCTTCAAAATCAATTGAATTTGGTCACAGGGTGTATCAAATGTTACTAATTTTGAAAAATTGTGTAAAAGAAATGTGAATTTATGCTTATAACTTTGTAAGGAGCAAGTTTTTTAAAAAATTAAAGTGATTTTAATTTAATTATAGTGTTCTGGTTATTTAGATAATAATGTCTTGGTTATTTGAAAAAACTATAAACGAGATTACGAGAGTGAAATTGGAAAAAAAAGAAAATAACTTTGTCTTATACTTTAGTGAGTACTACAACCTGGCAAAATTTCATTGGATTCGGAGTACGACACCTCAGGTGGTTCCCTTGTTAGCAAATTTTTAGTGATTGTATAGCTATATAGCCACAGAATCTGGACCAGAATAGCTGCGTTCAACACCGTCTCTGTACCAGATCACTCAGTTTTTGGTACTAAATTTTGAACCAGAAAAAAATTCTGTTTTATACAACAACATAGCTTTAAACACAAAAATTATGCGGTTAGTAACTAAATTTATAGTCATGATTGTAAATAATTTTACTGAATATTTTTTATTAATAATATACGCATAGAGAGGTTATTCTGTTGTATGTATAACATTTAAAAGAAACAAAAAGTTGAAATTGTTTACAGTTTTATAAGAAGAAAAATAAAAACAATAATAATATTAATGCATAAATAAATTTAAGGTTGTCTCAAAAAGTCGCACAATTTATATAAATATAAATATATATAAATATATATATATATAAATATATATATATATAAATATATATATATATAAATATATATATATATATGTAGCGTGTCGCAGTAGTTCATTATGATAAAAAAAAAACGCTGCCCAGTATGGATTAAAAACTACTATAGAAGAACACCTCCAAGATTTAACAAATGAATACTTAATCAAGTTTTCTTAATATAATTGAGTGCTAGAGAATGATAACCTGTGAAAGGTATAATTTGGAAGTGTTATGCGATTATCCATGTAAAACCTAAATTGATCCTGTCACCATAAAATTAATTAGAAGAATATACGCTGTAGTGTAAAGAAGGTTCTAAGACTGAATCTGTAAAATGATTAATTGGAAGCAGTTATTATTTTTTTTTCACAATAAGTTCATCCAGTCCGACTTCAATACATAGTTGTTACAGAAATTTATTAATAACTTCAATGAAAGTGTTGTGAATATAAAGAGAAGTCTTTAGGGTGCTAAATCGGGATGATTCAAGATACCGAAGTTATTTTTTACCAAAATTCTACCAACAATTGTTGAAAATGTGTGCAACTCATTTATGGCACCACCTTTTTTTTCTTTTGCTAAATAATTCTTTATGCAGAATAATGTGAATCGTTTCTTTGTCAATGTTTAAAATCTTTTTTTTTTTTTAAATTCACAGCGTCACTCTGCGACGATCTTATGATCGTCTTCCAACGTAGGAAAACATTAGTTTTACTTAAACAAAACTCAACGTAAACTTATTTTTTATCAATTGGTACGTTTCCGATGTACTTGTTTTACAAGTTTTGCGTTAAATTTAATTACAAGTCCTTGTTCTTTTAATTTCTCTAATAAAAATTCGTAACATTTAAGTTGTGATAGTTTTATCAAGCATGCATCGCGATAACTGAAATATTTTGGATTTTCAAGTAATTAAAATGAAATATTAATTATGTAATTTCGAATTTTTAACAAATGGACGGAAAAATTCTTCTAACGACACTTTTTCGGACATGAATATAAACAATCGATATTATTAACGCTAATTATGTTTGGACTATACTTATTTCGACACCCTGTCTACGAAATTTTTAGTATAAATTGTGATCTATATAGAAGTTATAAGTTATTTCAATGGAGAGTTGTTTGCATATAAATACAGTCGTTATATATGTAATACCTATAAATATATAATATAAGTAAACGTATAAATTTCTTATAATATTGTATTTTGTATTTTGTTATGCAATATGCGAAAGAATACACTTATAATATTATGAATATGTTTATTATGTTTATGTTCATAAATATATACAATCAGAGCCGGCATGTCCATAGGTTCAATTTAAAAAACAGTCTAACCAGTTGCAAAATATTTATAAACATATTGGACGCAATTTTATTAACCCATAATTGCAATGCATCACTACTATATAGATTCATTATAGATTTGTGTATTACTTTCATCTATATTCAATAATGTCTGTAATTAGTCATCTACAAACTAGATCGTTTTCCATATGTATCTCACGTCAACATCACCCCTTTTGAATCGTTGAAGATTAATATTATCTGCGCACTATTTTAGATAAAACCTGTTCACCATACAGTTCCACGCTTACTCTATACGACTCTTAGCATTTTGAACCGCAGAAACATGCTTGTACCCCAAAAATTTTAGGAATAGATCTAACGAAGATACTTCATTAAAAGAACTCATCGTTAGTGTACCTCAAATAGATCATGTTTCAATGACTAAAAATTTATTGATGGGGCGCAAAAATATAGTATTGAACCGGGGCCCATGAATTTATATAGAATCTGCCCTGTATTGTAAATGAGTATATATAGAAAGTAAAATTAAGATCAATTAAATTAACTTCAGGTAAAATAAGTTGGTCGTCGTAAATGTGCTTTATAATTATTATTTTAAAAATTTAAGAATTCATTATATATTTAATTAAAGTTATACATATATTTATTATTGTGATCGTATAACATTTGATTTACATCTCTGTGACGTCGCGTCCAAGTACTTTCCACTTTTCTCTGACCGGTTTTATGACGTGCGGGAGAGAATTGTATTGTTGTGCAAAAACCACTTTTTCGTGACTTGCAAATCTTGGTAGTTTTTCTTGTAATAATCGCTTTAAATTGATTGGTTGTTGACAGTAGACAGTTTAATTGTTGACAGTTTGGTTCAGTTTCAACCATAATAATGTAATAATTCTTACTGGTCTCACCAAATTACTGAGACTTACAATTACAATCCACTACTTTTGAAGCATTGAAATTATTCACTTCTGTACCTTCTTTTCGGAAAAAGCATATTTTCTATATAAGCTACGATGACTTTTAGCAGCATTTTTCTTCCACTGAAATGAAATAATAACAACAAACCTCTTAGCAAATTACTTTTTTACTGGTACAAAACACGATATTTTCAAACAAACGAAAAAAAAATGTTGTTTAATCTTTTAAGCTTTGGTTTTTATGAGCCCGCATTCAGTAAGCCGCATTTACAATTTTTCTACTTCTGTGCGGGCTAATACAAACCATGGTTTCTTTTATACGGGACTTCATAATTTGCACCACCATAATTTGATATCAACGAAATGTCATATTTCATACATTCGACAAGCGCAAACATAATATAATGTGAAACGCTTTCATTATTTTGGGGCGAAAATTTTTATGCGGAAGAGAGAATTTTTTATGTTCGCACAATAAAAACCATTCACATATAAAATACGAATAACCATTTTTGACATTCGCATTTCCGCAGTCTGGATTGCGGAATGCGGGCCCATAAAAACCAAAGCTTTAGCTAGTAAGAGAAACACAAACTGAATCAGATAAATAGAATTTTCAGTCGAAACAGACATCGTAATAAACGATCGTTTCATAGTTATACACCTATTTTATAACATATTTTTATTTATCAACAACATAACACATTAGTTTTTGAATTTTTTAAATAATGATAAAAACACTGTACCACTACGAACATATGTTGGTGTGTGGAATACATAAATATTTAACCATAAACGTTCATAAATAATTATGTGTACTTAAAATATGATTTCATACTAAAAGTGCAGAAAATTTTACTTTTTACTATTAACTTCATTTTGATATATTCCATTAGCAAATTATAAAGACAAAAAGTTAAATTAATCAGTTTTTTATAAATTAACAATATGAATGAAATTTAAATTATAAATATAAATAAAATAAAATTATCTCACACATTTTCTACTGAATTTAAGCATAGTTCAAGATGGATAAAATGCGTTTGAAATAATTCAAAGATAAAATATTAGAGATAAATAATGAACATAGATAATTCTACTAAAAAAAAATGTGTAAGACCAAGCTCGTCAACCTCAGTGCCTCACGCTCAGTTATACCTTTCCCCCAATTATAAGTAATTTAGAAAAATTATAATTTTTAAAATTATCCATCATTATCACTAATAATAAAAAACCAATTTTAACCTAAATACAATTACTGTCAACTTTAAAAAAATGTTAATGACATAATTATAAGATCAGTGCGATATTATACCCTTTAACAACATACTCATGGGTTCGGGGAATGGGTGGATTTTTCATGTGTACAGAAACAATTCAAAAAATTTGGTGGTGAATTTGATTGCGAAATTAGAACTACTTATAAATTCACAGATAAATTCACCGATAAATTCTTTGGTGTATATTTGGATGAATTAAATCATGTGAGTTCATTGGTGAATTCCGTCATGAAATTGGAAGTACTTACAAATTAGGCATACATTCATTGAAGAAATTTGAACTACATACAAAAAGTCCAACTGCCCCACTGGGATATATTATTACGATTATATTTATATAATTTATACAATTACAAAATTCATATACACATAAAAATGATGATCATTCAATAAAATTAAATTATATATCGTTAATCTGATCTTAAACAGCATTTCATTACTATATAATACCATTCATTCATTGATCATTCATACATCTATTAGTTAATTTTTTTTTTATATTGTATAAATCGTAATGCCATACCAGACCAAATAGAAAAATAAGACAAAACAAAACACAACAAAACAAAAACATTGAAGAAAAAAAGTAAAATTAAAATATAGTTATTTAATAATAAATTCATAAATAATATAAAGTTTATCAAAGAAAATGATCTGTGCGATAGTTTTGTAATAAATAATTATTTTTACCTCTGTGTGTGTTTAACAGTCATCGTTTTTTTTTTATGCATAATAATTTATTACAATTTCATGTTTATAAATTTGCTGTTAATTATTTAGTCATGTTTATGTTATAATTGTTATTCTATCGTATATATGCTCTCTTTAATATGTGATTGCGTGCGTGTATATTAAATAATAGAATAGATGTGATAGAGTGAAAGTTTATACGTTAAGGTCAGTCTAAAAACGCGTATTTATGGATAATTATAAATTCATCTCTATTCTAATTGTTTATTTATAATTTTATAAACTGCCTGATGCATGCAAGTTATTTAACGGAAATTTATTATATTTTTAATTTAAAAACTATATATAATTTGTAATTGAAATTAGATATTTATAGAGGTTATGTATGTTATATAATAAATAAATATGGATATGTGTATATATGAATTATTGGGTGGGCAACAAAGACATTGCCGCTTTCAATATACCATATAAAATATATAGGTACAACGCAGTTAACTAGTTAAAAGAACGACAGTGTCGAAATTGGTTTGTTAAATTCCGTTCTGGAGATTTCTCAGTCAAAGTTCAGGTCGTCCAGATGAGGCAGATGACGACCAAATCAAAGCAATTACCAATGCGGATCGTCATAGCACAACACATGAGATTGAAGAGAACCTCCATGTATAACATTAATGCATTGAAATGCGTTAAACAAAAAAAAGAAAAACTTGAATTGGAAAAAAAAACTTCCCCATGAACTTAAAGAAATTCACTTAACAAGACGCATTGCCATCAGCCATATGCTTATGAAACGTAACGAAAATGAACCATTTTTAAAACGGCGGATAACTGGTGATAAAATATAGATTGTTTACAACAATGTTAATCGAAAAAGATCGTGGAGCAAGAAAGATGAACCAGCGCAAGTAACATCAATTCAGATGTGTTGACATACAACAACTAATCAAATTGGAAAATGTAATTCAAATAAAGCGACCAGAATTTACAAATCGAAAATGTGTTGTGACAACGCAAGGCCACACACATCTTTGGTCATTCATCAACAATTATTTGAGCTTGGATGAGATGTATTGTAACATCCACCATATTGTCCTGATCTTGCACTATCAGATTGCTATTTATTTCGACGTTTACAAACTTCTTGAATGGTAAAAATTTCAATTACGTTGATGATGTTAAATCGCACTTCG
Organism: Bibio marci; assembly: GCA_910594885.2. Lineage (NCBI taxonomy): Eukaryota > Metazoa > Arthropoda > Insecta > Diptera > Bibionidae > Bibio > Bibio marci. Next base: position 59,844,196 of record OU343114.1, read on the forward strand.
TTCAGTTTTTTGATAACAATTACCAGAAGTTCTATGAGCTCGGAATCATGAAGTTAACAAAAAGATGACAAAAGGTCATCGAACAAAATGGACAATTATTGAATAAAGTTATTTAATTCTATCAAATAATTACCTTTTGTTTTCATTAAATGACATGTTTTATGTTTTTTTTTTATGAAAATTCAATTTTTTCATTGAACGAAATAAGTTTTATTTAATAGTATATTATTATCCATTTTTTTGATGACATTTTTCCATCTTTTTGACAACTTTATGATTCTTGCTCTTGGGCCTTATCAGCTAAAAAAAAATTAAAAAATTGCGATTTGACATCATGAAATTTATTTATTTATTTTTAATATTGAAATTCTAAATTAGAAACACAATGGCACCTCGCATGCGACACTCGCAGTGCACACACCCAATCAGTGCAACTCATTCCACACAATATTCCAATTATCCAACTAAAAACATGAATTTTATAGTTTTAAAATTACTTCCATGTATTAATCAATCGTCATCATCAACAGATATTATTTAAATTTTTAAATTCATTGTGATGAAACTATTATAAATTATTTGACGCAGTTACTCGCAATACTCGATACTTATTCTATTCAAATGTTCAGTGTCATTGTGGCAAGCAACACATATTTCCTATAGTCCAATTTCAACCGCGCAGCGTGTCTTTCTACTCTTACCAGTCATATCAAGATGTTTTGAAAATTTCGAAATTTATGGAAATCTGATGGTGTAAAGTCAGGGATATATGGTGGATGTGACAACACATCCAAACGAAGACCTCCAATTATTCTTGACGAGTGACCACAAACATGTTTTTCACCTTGCATTGTTTTCAATGTCTCACCACAACGTAATTTACTCTTATATACTTACTGTGTAAAATGAATGCAACTGTTGAAAAGGGATATACTGAAAATATTTACTAGGGTTCTATGATCAATAATAGAAAATATGTGTATTAAGATCTTTAGAATGATAAGTAAATAGCAGTCTGTCTGTTCTACTATTAATATCTAAATTACAATTTACAGTTGGACAACAGATTGACAGCTGGTTCCATTTAATATCGATGATCACATAATTTTTAGGGTTGATGAAGTTTGCTACCTCGGTTATAGTGTACCGTAAAAACTGATGTGGTGGTTCAAAAATAGATATGGTTACGAAATGTCCAAATATACAGTTACGATTTTTTTTTTATTCAAATGTTACGCAAGTCATGTTACTCCAAGCGGAGCTTATGGCATCTACCAATAAACATGCATTACTACGCAAGTAGGAGTATGTAACAATTCACCAAATGCTCTACAATTATCGAAAGTAAATGTTTCGTCTAACTTCGTTTTTTTATTATGAGTGGATTAGCCCATAATGATATGTTGATCTTTGAGTCGCATCATACAACATTATTTCAAAAATATCCGTTATTTTTAATATACCATCAACGAACTAATGTTAACTTAACTCAAAGATTTCACATCTAAATTTCTGTAATTGAAGTCGGTATTTCACGATTTATTAGCATTAACTCTTTACCCTCTGTGCCATTAGGTGTTTTCGTTAAAATTGTATTTTTATGGTATAAGTTTTTGTAAATAATGAAATTTATTAAACAATCTTCGAGGCTTCGAAAAATTGTTTATGAATCGATTACTCACAAATATGAATATCGCTCAAAAAATCTTATGAAATTTGTGATTTGTAGTGGTGATTTCGACCGCAGCTACAAAGACCGTGGATCATGAACGAAAAATTGAATAAAAAGAAACAAGCTTTACTGAATGTAAAACTGGACGCCGCAAACAAGAAAAAATTGGCAGAAACATTATTTGTTGATTATGCAATTATTCCCGTGTATTTACATGCCTTGGGAAAGATCTATAAAAAAAAGGGCAATGCATTGATAGAAAGCGCGGCATCAAAAGGCAAAGAAATCAATACTTGCGAAATTTTACTTCAACAACAACAACAGTGTATTTATAATCTAATTATTATTGGCAATTATAAGCGGTGAACTCGAATGAGTTATAAACATCACAAATAGTATGCATTATCCATATGGCAATAAGGTCGAATCCGAAAGGAGCTATATATTATGTACTGTTTCCAACAACGATCGATAAAATTGATCCGTCCAGACACAGAAAAATTGATTTTGTTCCTTAATAAGTTAAGACCGCATATTGCAAAACCAGTCAAAAACCAAAGATGTAAAACACTTGACTGATATGTTCTATCAAACACCGCTTATACAGACATATTGTCATCTGACTACCACTTATTTCCAGCGATGCATTATAAACCTTCCGTGCAACACTACAATTTCTTCGAAGATTGCAAAAATTAGATAAGAAATGGTTTGTCTCAAAAGACAAACAGTTCTATCCACCGACTTGGAATTCATGGAAAGAAATCTTAGCTAACGATGGCCAGTATCGTAATTATTAAATTCATTCATTTGGTTAATCAAATAAAATGCCATTTTCAGACGAACCAAATCGACATTTCGTATGCATATACCAATTTTTATAACAAAATAAATGACCTTTACAGAAAAATACAGATAAATATCTAACTTTAAAATGTTAATTATAATATAAAAATCATATTGGATGTATTTTGTTTATTATAATATAAATTATTATTAATGATGTTTTTAATTATAATTTTTTTGGCTTTTTTTTTGGTATTTAATGAAAGATTAACTATTTATAAATTTATCAAATTTTAAATTATTCAAATAATATATAATTTTTATATATTATATTAAGTTATATACGCGATTATTTATATAGAACAAACGAAATCATGAAATTGTTTAGATTCTCTAAATTTTAATTTGATTGAAGGACTGTAATTGGAATTTTCCATATACATAATATATTTATTGATGTTATATTTAAAATTAAGAGGCAGTTAAAATACCGAAATTCTTTTCTCATGATATAAAACATTAGAATATACATAAAATATAAATAATAAAATATAAGCAGCAATGAAAATAGGATGTTATTTTAATTTTTGAATATTTTATAAATTAATTTATATTTGCCCATTTTTGCAAAAAATAATATTTTTATATTCACGTAAATTAAATAAACAAAATTTCCATGTAGTAAATTAACATATAGTTATTATTCAATGTATATTAGTTCTTGGAAATGTTTTTAGCTTCTTTATACAATTAAATATTTATAATATTTATATAGTAAACAGAAGGTTAACTTTTTAATTTCGATGTGTTGAATGTAATGTGATACATGATAATGTCTGGTAAATCCCCAAGATGATAAAAATAGTAATAAATAGGTGTGTATTATCAGTATTATCACAAAATATTTATATAATATTGGTATAATATCACAGAAAATAATAACTTTACAGTGCACTTCATATAAATATCGTATTTTAAGATGACTCCCGTGGATACAGTCACTATACCATGGACGTTGTAAATAAACATCGGGTGAATAACGACAACAAATTAAACAATGGAAATCATTTCCCATTAAAATTTAGGAAAGCTGTAATGATTTCGTTGGTTAATTTGTTGAAGATAATATGTCCATTCAATGGTTATTTTAACTGGTTGATGAACCTAAGCAAACCGCGAAAAAAGTTACACAATGGTTTGCTTCAAATAAAATAGCTATGTTAGGATAACCAGCTCAGTCGCCAGATCTCAATCATATTTTTAAATTGGTTGCATGAAGTTAAAATAGCGATTGGACCACACAAAAATTAAATTAACAAGAATGAGTTATGGGAAACAATATGCGCCGACGGAATACCTATTGAACGATGTTGCGCTTTAATTGATTCCGTGCCATCCCTAGCTGTAGAGCAGTTAGGCAAAACAAAGGCAATGCAAGAAACTACTAAATTATTGTTATATATTAATCAGCAATGTATAATAGTCATATCCCATTTTTGATGTAAATTGAATGGCTCTTAATGAAGTTATGAAAAGATAATCCAATGAAAATGTTCCTGAACAGATTGCAGTAATTTTGGGCAAACATGACTATTTTTAACTTGAATTTTGATGAAAAATAATTTTTGTTTATGTTAAAAATAGAATTTTTTTCTATTTCAGAAAATTTATACCAAAAAAAGGTCATCCATACCCATATCCTAGAAGCATGGTAATGCAGTTTTTTTTTGTTATACAATTTTGATGAAAATTGGAAATTGGGTTCATGAATGGCTTTTAATGAAATTATGGAAAATCGGTACCCATATGGACAATGGTCCCGCTCAGGTTGCAGTAATTTGGACAAACTATTTCTTAACTAAATTTTATGAAAAATGGTTTTTGTTTATGATAAAAATTGAAATTTTTGATGAAATTTCGGAAAATGTATGCTAAAAAAGGAGAGTTCATATCCAGATCCTAGAAACATTGTATTGTGGTTTTTTTCTAATACCGCATTTATATGAGAATTAAAACATGTATTCATGAATGGCTCTTATTGTAGTTATGTAAAATATCTATGAACAATTTTTCTTGATCCGCTCACAATAATCTGGGCAAATATGACTATTTTTGAATATGTATTTGCATTTGTTAGTGAAAAATTGTATTATAACAATGGATCTTATGAAATTCTGAAAAATTGACAGACAAATTTTTTTGACTTATATTTTAGAATCTGATAAATTTGGATATTTATCAACCAATTTTTGTTGAATTTTCTACTTATTTTAGCTGTAAGATCCGATATTAAAAACGGTTTCTATTAAAGTTCTCGAAATGTGATAGCCTGGACAAATGGCCTGATGTACTTACAGAAACCTGACAAATTTGAATAGTACTCAATTTTATCTGATCAAATTTGGTATTAAAGTATGAAATGATATTACACACTCAGGTTAGAAGCATGTACTCTTTGTATTTTTTCCAAAATATTTTATGGAAACTTTTCTCTTAAGTTTTTACCAATACATACTAAATTTCAACAAATTTTTTAGATTCCTGAAAGTTGATCAGAATAAAAGTATGTCCTGCAGGTATCAATTTTTCGGCACTTAATTAGGAATCTTTTTAATGTTAACATCTGCAAAATTTAGAAAATTCCAAAAGAATAGGTGTAGAAAAATTCTAATTTGGCAGGTTACTTAAAAATAATATATGGTATTTAATTATAAAAACCGTTTTTAGAATCCTCTTTTATAGATAAATACTATAAATTCTGTCGAAATTTGTTGATATATCCAAATTTGGCAGTTTGTGTTAATAGCTATCCATAGACAACTTCATCGGGCATCATTCTCATTATATTCTATTTGAAAAATTTATCATGTTCCTGGTGGCAAATCGGGGAAATTGTCGTCGTTATCAGTCTCATTCAGAGCCTCAGTACAAACCGTTTTCAGCAATTCACATCGTAGCGTAGTAGCGTGGTACTCTGCGAATGTAACTTTGCAAAAGAAACATTTCTAATTTGGTTTATAAGAAAATCAATACTAAATTATTTCATACACAAACGGCATCATATTTTAAATTTTATTTAACCGGTATCAATCGGATGTTAGTTATTTATAAAAAATTGGTAAATTTTTTTTATCAATCTTTCATAAATTTATGCAAAAAAAACCGAATAAATAATTATTTAAATTAAATTATTAAAAATACAATATTTCTATGTATAAATTTTGTTTGAATGTTTATTTTTCGAGGTTTTTAATTTCGTTTGTGTTTGTTTTTAATTTTAAATTAAATTTTCATTGTCATCATTTTGTACAATCTGTCAATATGTTGCACGAAAATGCATATGAGGGAATCGCTTGAGAATAAATGCATTTGCGTCTATCGGTTTAAATTTGTAATTTTGATCGCATGAGCAGTATATTGTTATTTATTATTTCTATAAATAATGGTATTAAAGAAACAGCTATATCTTTCGAAAATTGCAGTTCAATTGGTTAATTGTAGTATACTCCAATGCGGAAAAATTTACCACTGTAATGAATGTTTGATATATAGTTTCAATAAGTTCAATTTACTTAGAGTAACCATATGACTTGATGATGATATTACGGCGTCAGAAAGTTAAAGTTGATTTAGCTTGCTGAGTTCATGAACTTCATAAAAACAATTTTTTATATACAAAGTCCGCCCTAAATCAGACCGTAATCGTCGGCTATATACATTAGAAATGGATAATTCCAGGGTCATCGTGTACCCAAATGTTTCAGGAACAATACGTAACTATACGCACCGATGCGGTGTGTTACAAAATAATGACGATTGTGACTGCGGTTAACTTGTCATATGTCTGGACAATGCAATCATCCCACATATTTAAGTAGATAGAGAGACTAAAAGATACAGCATAAACATGTCAATATTCCACTGTCTGTAAACGCATGAATCTTCATAGTAAAGGCTCAGCTGCTGCAATACTATAGGTTTTAAGGTAAATCAAAATTAAATGTTCAAATAAAATCAATTTCTAATCTATCTTTTATATTTTCCATATAGTATACTTTACTATGTTCTATCTATATACTGCAGCTAAATGTAACCCAACCAAATCATTTGTGATGTTTGCGAGTTAAGTAGTTTTTTAGTTATTATATACGTAAGTAAACATTTACAATACTCTGTCACTATTATTATTATAAGTTGTTATTATATGTGCTGATTATGTAATTAGTATAATTTTTGTTTGAATTAACTAATTAATATCGTTATAACTTATTTTTGATATGTTATTAATGTTTTCCGATTGCATCAAATATGTTGCAAAATGTTTGAGATTGTATTTATAAAATCAATATAATATAAAATAATGTCGCATAGGTTATATATTATAAATTATGAGAGTGTTACACAGTTTATATTGCCTATTCATTATAAACGTAATTAATTCTATACAATTAACACTGCTGTGGACAGTCAACACTATAGCCTGATCAGACCAATTTTACTTAAATTTTTCTTCTTTTATTTATACTTCAGCAGCAACTTGATGTTTCATGATATGCTCGCTAATGTGTACAGAAAGAGTATTATATAATCAATTCTAACGATTATGAAAGGATAGTTGAAATTAATTTTAGTGCGCAGTGGAAATAATTTCTCACATTAGCTACAACCCGGAACTGGAATTTAATTAATTATTATATAGAGTTAACATCTAATTGATTTAAAATATTGTATTTTATTAACTTATGCGATTAGATTCTCAATAACATAATAGTTCAAATATTAATAATTAAAATAATATCACTTGTAAGTCTCGCAGGCTGTCGTAATATATTGTCGTGACTTGCTAACTTTCACTTTGCCATGTTTGAGAATGGGCCTTATTGCTTATGCTGTGAAAAATTTAGATGTGATCTTTGATAAGATTTTGTTATGGAATGGACTACCTGATCGTCTTACCGGTACACGGTTAATTTTGTCTTACGTTTGCTATGAAATATTGCATCGTTTACTCTTCGTTCAACTGGTGTTTTGTTTCTTTGTTTTGCTTATGTCGATGTTGTGTTTTCATCCTTTGATATTTTCAATATAGGTTGAATATTTTGGTCAATAATTGTAAGCGTTATTTTTATGAAATTGTATAGTTGTCTATTATTGATTTTTAAAATTTTTATATTCCGACAACCTACTCTATATACAAATATTCGTTTGTCTTTTGTCTTCTATATAGAACTTTAAATATTGTCGTCTTCTTTGGGGTTTATGGACTCGGGCGACTTTTTTTTATAGAGTATTGGGTTACCGGTTTGGTTAGGTGGAATGCTTTGCTATATCATTTATTAAAAAAATTTACTACTATTTTAATTTTATTTAAACGTATAAATGTACAGAGTATTTTGAGTAACCCTCATCTTTTTCTATACTTTTATATTCTTTTATTGCTAATGCAGAGAGACTTATCGTCTCAATGCAATCATAATAAATAAATAAATAAATAAATAAATAAATAAATTATATTCTAATTCGAAATATATTGAAATGTATATATAGAGATGTGTGAAAATTATCAGTGCATAACGAAAGCAACTAAATGATCTAACAACCATTAATTTGTCATGCCTTATATGTAAGAAATTTGGTAGACACGATTACGAGAGCTTACACAATACTGTATTTGCATATATCATAATGGAAAATGAAAATATAAGTAATAATAATTTTTTTTTGTTCTAAAATGAATCAATAAATTCGTGTAAGCAATAATATTCACTGTCCTATATAGCTTTTATACACCTCTAATTATATTGCATTTCAATGAAATTGAACATAAAATATGATATTGGGTGCCTTGTAGCATCATAAGTTAACAAAATCGAAATATTTTACGGTCAAAAAAACCCCAAATAATATTTTAATTAATTTAAATACTATCTTTAACTTTATAATACTGTTGGTTAGCCGGTTTTTATATAAATATTAATAAATTGCATGTAATTTAAAACCAACAAAGTTGAGGCAGCTTTCTTTGATTTTCATTTACATTTATTGATATATATTATCTCTAATTTATTTCTGCTATTGTTACAATCACCTTAATTTATCATATTCATAACTTATATCTAAAGTTATATATATGGATATGGATATGTAATACGCATCCATAGAAATTATTTAATTGTATTCATAATATCGCTGAAATACTGCAATGTGTTTGGACAAATTTTACTTTCTTTAGAAACAAGTTTTTGGATTTTAAAAATTTAAATAAAAGAAATTAGCAATAATTTATTCAATAAATTTTCAAATTCAATGTGATAGAATAAATTCGATGCATAGAAGAGAAAGAAACAATTTGTTTATTGATTGTTTTCATATTGTAAATAAATGAATATCTAAATTTTTTATAAACAATATAATAATATAAAAGAAGTAAATGTAAAAAGTAAACTTATTATTTCGAGTATAATTGAATTTGATAGAAATAATACGATAATAAAGGTTTAAGTATTTTATTAATTGCATTATTGCAATGTTTTTGTTATGAACGATTGATTAATACATTTTATATATATATACGGTGACATGGGACAAAAAGATACAATAATTACAAAAAATCTATTATACTCGTATAGAAGTTTGCATTTAACTCAAATTTTATTGTAACACTAAACTACTGTGTACCGTAGTTTTTGTAAAAATTTAATATTTAATTTTGTGTCTTTTAATCCGTTCCGGATTATTATACGACAGAGTTTGTATTTATCTGTTTTTGTTGTGTATATGTTGTGCACCATTTTCTACCATAATAAAATGTGTGCGGGTACGGATTGGTTAGAGGTGTATGTGACTTGACGAAATATGGTTAGTGTTAAAAAATATTCAATTAAAAAACGGAAGTAAAATCAATATTACATGACTTTGCACATTTCGATTTGATTGTCTTTCCCGTAATTTTCTTTTCATTGCACATAACTTGTCATTGGGTAATAAACATCTGTAGATGAAATATCGTCTTCGCAGATGTTGTAATTTCTAAATTATTGGGAATATTGTCAATAAATTCAATACTATATTTTCCCCTTACGAAAATTTGATTTATTTGCTGAATTTAAAATTAGGTTTAATTTATTTACATAGAAATCACAAAATTCTTGTTCTATATAGTATTTTATTTGGATTAAATGGTCAATGGTCGAAGCATATGTGCACAGATTGCAATGTAATTTCTAATCATTGTTCAAAGTAAAGAAAAATTATAATTAAATTTTATGACATTACCAGAATATTTCTAGAAATTACAATTGGTAAATATTTTATGTATCGTCTTACCCCAGCAACAGTATCATAATGCGACCCGCTTGTAACACGTTTATATTTCATATTATTATTATATTTTAAATATTTTTAAATAATTACTTAATTTTAGTTTTTAACTAAATTTAAATTAACCAAATAGCTATAAAACCGCTCTTGTTGCCTCGTGTCTCGTTTTACTCCACTTTATACTATATTATTATATAATTTACTGTATGAAATGTTATAATATTTGTGATCTTTAATTTTGTTTATGAATTACATTTTGCAAATTTACGGACTACGGTTCGATTAAAAAAAAAAAAAAATTGATGGTTAATTAATTAATTAACTGGTAACGATATCACGCACGCGGAACACTTAAATTCGCGAAAAAATGTTAACATTCTTCATATACTTTTTTGTATTTTCAGATATCGTAAAGCACATTGAAGAAAATTTAAGATAAATAAAGAAATACTTTAAGATATTTAAATTGGAAGTCATAAACAATCGAGTGAGTAAATGTTGTTAAAAGTAATTTGTGCGCGAAAGGTATATATACACGCTGCAAGATAGATTTAAAAAAAAAGTTGCAATCTTAAAAAGTCATAAGAGTCGGTCATATGTATGAACTCCTAATAACGCAGGGTTTTGTCGCCAGCAGTAATAATTACGAAATTATCTATTACATATGTTAAGCTTGTTATAAAACGACACATTCAACGTCATAATTAACTAAACAATAAAGTCGTGCTATCAAAAATTAATAAGGATAAATTCGTTCATATTATAAGTACGCGGCTCATGTAGCACCTTTTGCTCAGGTTCAACCCATCTAAAAACGAAAGCTGAAAGTGAAGATGACTGTAAATTTCTAAAAATGACTATTACAATTACGATTAATAGTGATCAAATTTTGATTTCTACTTGCACCATCCTACTACTGTTCCATATATGCACACTACGTTCAAGGCATACTTTGAAGCTATATTAACATTTATACTTTAATAAATAAAATGTGCCACACAACATGTAAAAATAATTGTTACATGTGCACTCATTAAGTTAATTTTTTCATTATTTGTCACAATATTGTATATAAAAATAATCAAACTATAAAAATTCGACTTCAAGATTTGCGCAATTGGGTCAGTTTTTTATTTTTTTTTTTTTTGGTCATATTTGTCTATTTAATAACAAAATAATTTATATTTTAATATAAATTGTAATAATACAATAATAATAATAATAATAATAATAATAATAATAATAATAATAATAAGTAATATAATATATTATAATTAATTATGAGTATTATGACCCTGTAAGTATTTCGTTAGATCATGCAAAGGTGTTCATGATTTGATAAAGTCTATTAATGCATATATTGTTATATTTGTGTAATCAATAAAAGGATCAGCCTCATTAAGATGAAGTGTGCACATACTTTTATATGTACTTATATATTTTTAGCTATTGTGCCCATATTTACTAAATTAATAACAGTGGCGACTGTATAAAAGGGCGACCCCAGGGCTTCGTCACACCAATTACCGTTTTAAAAGTATTTTACACAGTACTTGTTTATTACATATTCAATTTAAATTGATTAATTGATTCTTTGTAATATAACAGGTGTTTAAATGGAAACATAGTTAATTGGTCAAACACACGGCTTTATTAAAAACATACTTGTCACAAATGTTAATAATAAAAATATTCCCTATTACTATCTAAATGGTCCTTTGACATCTATCGGGTAGTTTATGGATGCCCTCGCGATATAAACTTGATTTGATTGGACACAAAATAGAGCCATTTTCGAACATCATAAATTTTTTCGAGAACCGCTGATCAGCCAAGTAAGACAGCATCGATCTAAACAAAAACAGTATCCGGAAGTCTGAAGAATACGCTGTATGCGAGAGAGCTGTCCCGTTAAAGATCACTTACATGGTTACTTTTGCTGTTTGTGAACGGGCGTTGTCATGAAGCAATATGACCGATCGCTTTCCCTGTTTTGTTTGTGTAAATATGATCTTTTATCCTCTAATGTATCAGTCAATTTGTACATTTGAGCTTGATAAAACTTTCAGCCGTGACATTATGATTACGTTCAAGAGGTTCGTAGAAAATGATTCTCTACCATATCACGCTAGACACACAATAACACTCTCCTGGCATGAATATTGGGCTTCTCAAAGGTCGTATAAAAATAATAGAATTATGGAAACACCTATCTTTCGTAAATTGTAGTACAATTGGTAAATTGTTATATACTCCCATGAGGAGTAATCTACCAACATGGATGTAATGAATGTTTATTAGATGTCATAAGCTACACTTGGAGTAATATATGACTTGAAATAGCCGTAGATGGTTGATCGTTGCTTTCCTACGTTTACGGTTATCTCCTATTATGATTTTGATGAACCCATTTTCCTTCCTTGTTAATCTTTCCCATTGCATACAATCGATTTAAAATTGCTAATTGAGTAACTCCCAAATGTTTTCCAAGTTTTATTTGAGTTTTCATCTAGTAAAGCTTGAAGTTCTTCATTTTCAAACTGTTTTTTTGCAAGACTTGGATGTGGGTCGTTTTTAATGTTTACATTTCTATCACGAAACTTTGTAAACCACTTTCTAATAGTTGAAACACCAAAAGAATTATTTCCTCAAGTCAAATTATTCATTTCGCTAACATCAGCAGTATTTTTCGATTGAAACATTCATTTCTTAAAAATTGGATACATACAGAACGATAACTTGTAAATGACTGAAACTTATGTTATAAAATTAGCAATGACTAGGCTACGTATACCTAAACTAGTGGTTGAATTATGGATACGTTTATATATGTTCTTGTTTTATTACAACCAACTTCAGTGACAAAACCAGGGAAAAACCTCTAAATAATCTTTTATTTAAAAAAATTTTGTTGGTATCAATTTTCAAATTTAAAAATATTATCACTCAACTTCTAGTATATATCGTACACATACTAATATTTATTTATAATTTTATATTACAATTTAATTACTAACATAAAAACAGAAAAATGTATTATTTTGAGCCTTAAACGTATTTGAAACTTACAGGAGGCCACGCCACTGATTTAACTATATTTTTTTGTTCAATAAAGTTTTTTGTAACCTAACAGCAGCACGTAAATATGTAATAATGAATAGTTTATTGATATTTAGCTTTATTTATGATTAAAAATTCATCAATTATTAAATATTAATTAAAATGTATATATAATACTGGTATATTATAAGGAATTCAAGGTTAGCCGAAAATACTTTTACTGTCCAAAATATTATATGATTCGATTTGTACATAATGTAAATTGTATTAATTTTTTATTTTTTCACATTATTACACATTACATGAATTGTATCCATCCACCTTATACGGGTCGGATACCACCAGTCTATACAAACACGACACACATGATATATTAACATTTTTCGTCATTATAATTTAAACATAAAAGTTGGTAATGTAATGCGATGCTGTGACTACAAAAAACTTGAATTTATTTTTATTTAAATTAAAATTACAGATAAAAAACCGAAATTATATAAGTACAAGAGTAAAAACATATAATTTTCTTATGCATAAACAAACTGTGTGCGGTCCGGCAAATAACCGGAATGAATTAAGAAAAAAATTGACGATTATTTATTCTCCCTCAACTGATATACATATTTAAATACATTGATGCTACTCAAAATTTTGTGTTTTCCAATGAACAATCATTTCATGCGATTTTGTACCATTTTTCATGTAATGTATATTTTTAGTGACATCGTTTTCCCTGCTCAATACAATCAGATTGTTGAAAATAATTATTTTGCGTTCGTTATCTACATTTAGGATTAAATAAATTGATTTTCTCTTGGCTGTTTTCTATATTCACAGATCAATTTATTTAATGGACGAATATTATGAAATCATTTGATATATTAATATAAATCTAGTTTTAGATCAATTATTGTAAATTTTTATAAATTTTAGATAAGAATCGTAAACAAAGATAAAAATATTTCATCAATCATCAGCATCGCATAATAGATAATGTACCAGAAAGTCATTGCGGTTAGTTTGCGGATAGGGTGTGTCTACTATATATTATAAGTAAATATTTACGAATGTTGACTACTGACTTAATAAATTATAATATGAACATAAAATAAAATATGTACGAGTACATAATAAATAGTGGTTCAACTACTTGAACAAAAATTGAGTTAAAATTAAATAATATTTTTTTTGTGCTGGCTGAATACGTAATGCATGGGAATCGTAATAATAATATAAATATTAAATTATTTAGTTGACTTTTTTTCTTTAATTAATTTTGCAATCAATTCTTATGTTATTATGTTTTTAAATATTTTGAAGTGACAAGAAAAAAAACCCAATGTTAAATGTATCAAAATAACAATTATTATTTGATGAGATGTTTGTTTAACAGTTTTTTTTTTCTTCTAATAGGAAATATGTAATTGAATTGTGGGTATATTTTGAATGACACGAAAATTTGCATTCTTATCCGTATCTTATTTTATACATTGCTACATACTCGTATTTTATGTGTAGCTTTGTGTACATATATATTATATACCTATGATTGCGACCTTTTTCGCATTGGTTTGGCCTAATAGTAATATAATTTTTTTTTATTATCACATAAACCAATCTCTTCCTATAACCAAATGGATTTTATTCAGTTATATATTGTTCATTTTGTTCAATACACTTTAGCCATGTTTTGACAACTACATGTGATTCCTTGCTCTGGATCCGTATCAGTAAAAGATTAAATTTTAGTACGATTTGACATCATTCAATTCAAATTAAATGGTAATGTGATGGTGTAAGGTCTGGACTTCAGATCGATTGACCAAATATTTGTTCGGTAAATGGTGAAAAACGATATCTTTTCGATTTGTCAATTGTGGTTGTTATTCAGTTTGTTGACTTGTTAAATGTACACCTTTGGATAAGATCATTATGTAATCCTACCAAACTTTTAACATAACCTTCTTTTGACGAATATCACGTTTAGCGATGTTAATTGTGATGGTTGATATAATTGTTTGCTCTATAATCTTTTTCGATTTATACATTTACTTTATTGCATATATACAAGTAAATATGCAACCTATTTTTCTCACCATTTATCAATTTATGTTTCAAAAATAAATCATTTTAATAGTAGATATCATCATAAGTAAAATCGTAGATGGAAATGCGTTGTGTTAAGTGAATTTCATGAGTAATCAATGCATTGAGCTTCTATGAAATCGCGTGTTGTGCTA
The DNA here is from genome assembly GCA_910594885.2 of Bibio marci. NCBI lineage: Eukaryota > Metazoa > Arthropoda > Insecta > Diptera > Bibionidae > Bibio > Bibio marci. The sequence continues at coordinate 59,859,274 of OU343114.1, forward strand.
TGACAATCTGTAATGATTACTGTGATAATTGACCTGCACATTGTTCATCTTTGAATGCAAAATATCCAGAACAATAGTTAGCAAACCAAATTCATTACTAACGCTTTTCTAAGGCCTCGTCACCAAACACATAATACATAACTTTCGTTGTGTTCTTATATAATAAGTTTTTTCGTTTGCAGAAGCAAACAAATAAACAGTGACAAATATCCTTGTTTTAATTTTTCAATTTGTAAACCAATGCTGCATAAAATATATACAAACGATCGATTTATAATTTTTACTGAATGACTTCAAGTAAAGCTATCAGTGAAATGTTCTATCATTTATTATTTAGTTACCAAATCAAACAAATTGTTTTATAGATTTGTAAGCGCTATGCTCTAATATATTTTTAGTATTTGACATTTGTTGAAAGCTTACATGTGTTTATTTTTATTGTCTAAAAATCTCATCTCATTGCAGAAAGTTTTAATTCATTATTTTATGACAAAGAAAAGTTATGTGGAAAGTCATCGATTGCCTATTAAAAAAATCACCGCGATGAACACACTTCAAACGAATACAATTTATGTAAACAGTGGTTTTTTAGACGGTTCAAAAATGATTATTCGGATGTAAAGGACAAATATAGTATGGAAAGAAAACCATCATAAAAGCAAGGTGTGAAACTATCACACAGTTGATCGTTACAAATAACAATTAATCCTATTGAGTCTACAGTACTGAAATCAATCCGAATATGCTAAAACACATGACAAGACCATTTTACAGCATGACGCAAAGACAGATCACATATTGAAAAACCAGTTAAATAAACGTTAGAGGAATTATTCTAGAAAATTTTAACCCACCTGACATATTCACTAGCAATTGCTACATCCATGTGAACAGCACTTTGTACGAAGATATCAGATAATGGCTTAATGACTTGATCGCTGCAAATTTCTTCGAGAAATTCAATTATTGACCCAATCAGATAGGCACAGGTTGCATTGCAAGCGATGGTACTATATATATACAATATCTTTCCATAAATTAGTATTTCATTTTTTAAACAAACAAAAGCCATTTATTTATTCAAAAAAAATACGGAATCATAGGTATAGACCCAATATATTATAAATATAGTATTTTTAATATTTACTCTATATTTACCTATACTATATCAATTTCTATATAAACATTTCTTGCACATAAACTTATGATTTAAGATTTATAAATGTATATTTTTTTGGTATAATATTAATTAATTAACATTATTATTAAGTGTAAATTAATTAAAAATGTGAAATGAACGGAAATACACATGCGGACGCATATATTTAAAATGTATGCAAATTTTATAATTTTTTATTCTTGATTTGCTAATTTCATTTAATAAATATCTGGGTAATCGTAAATTTATGCAAGAAATCAAGACATGATGTCAACAATAAAACACACATAAAAAAATATTTATAAGTATTTTTTTTAACAGTTTATTTTCACATTACACAGAATTTTTAATAGTCTTTATATTTTTATTATTATTTTTGGCTTTAAAAATAAACAATTTCACAAAAAAATATTAAGTAAAATATAAATTAAATAACATTTTATAAGCGACAATATATTTACATATTTGTGTTTCAAGGTTAAAAAGCCAAGCAACACACTTCGGAGTGACAATAAAATTAATTTTTCATTAGTGCTCTTCCTTCGCGATCCTGAAATTTTATTTTAATATTTTGATTCCAAATTACGTGAAATCTTTAACTGAACAAATGTTGAGGTCCTTTCTTAAAAGATCGTTGCGCTCATACCATGGTGCATTAACTATACTACGGAGCACCTTTGATTGAAATCTTTCTATTATATCTATATTTGATGTACATGTGGCTCCCCATAGTTCTATACCATAAGTCCAAACTGGTCTTATGATTACGTTATATACAATTATTTTGCACTCTAGTGATAACTAAGACGATCTACCCAGTAACCAATACAGTTTGTCGAGCTTGAGTCTTAGTTGCTTGTTTTTGTTTATAATATGCGTTTTCCAATTTAAGCGTCTATCCAGATACATGCCTAGGTATTTTGCTGAGTTAGCATGTTGTATTGTATTATTATTTATCTATACAGCCGGACAATTTAACCTACACAGGGTAAATGTGACGTGGACCGATTTAATTACATCTTAAAGTACAGGTTGTTATAAACGACTTCATAAACATCCAAATCAACTTGTGGTGAAATTTTTAAATGCCAACGAACATGCACGAAGATTAAAAAGACATATACCATTAGAATTAATAACAAGATTTCAATAAACAACACCCATCCTATAAAATAATGAATATTAATATTTATGGTTAATTAAGGGTAATTTGATCACTGGATCCATTACCAACATTTCAAATAGTAAATCTAAATAAATAATTTAAATGTCAAATAAAATTACTTAATATCTTTGGTTCTTACAGTATACAGTAAGAAACTAATATCTAAGATAGATTATAAAGATGCTGAAACAAATAAAAAAAAAAAAAAAAGAAAATAAATTACGTTATTGAGAATCTTTTATTTTAAAAGTGAAGTTAAATTATAATTTAATTACATAAAAATATTTAATTTAATTTGCTTAAAATAAATATTTCAATTAAACAAATTTTTGCAATAGAAATCACATCAAGATAAATTTTTAATATAATAATTAGATTAAATTTTAAATTTTGTAATTTTCGTAGGCCAATCAGAACTCGTTATTTAGAGAAAAAATCCAAAAATTAAAATAAAATGTGAGGGTTTCGTGAAGAGCACTATTGGTGTGAAATATATATAGCCCAAAGAAAAATAATTACAATAAAAGTAGTGAGTACTTGTAATTTTTTACGATAAGAATGTAATGCCACATTAAAATTGCATGTGAAATATCCGCATTGTATGAAAAATGTGATAATTGCATATCTATCACATGATGTGTACTCTTTTTCATCAATTGCGAATACTGATTTTTGCTAGCGAAAACTTAAAGATTCACAAATATTAACACTCAGTAGCACAGTGGTATAGTGCCGAAATATATAATATTAATCATGAAATATAGTTATTTTTCATAGGAAATGTTTCGGTATTTATTTTAATACTGACATTTTTCTGCTGAGTGATCTTTTGTTCGTTTATGGAATAAAAGGAAAAACGAATATCTTTGAAAATATGGTGTTGGACGCTTATCAAAGATTAACAATGTTTACACTCACACATCAATATGGGCTGATCATCTATATAAAAATAATCGAATTGTGAAAACATCCATATTTCGTTAATTGCAGTACAATTGGTAAATTTTTATATACTCCCATGCGCGGATTAATTTACCAATTTGGCTGTAATGAAAGGTTTATAAGATGACATAAAGCTCCACTTGGAGCAATATATGACTTAAAAAAAATAATATATATATATATTTCATGGTCTCGGGAAATAATATAATATAATATTATTCTATAAATGAACAAATGGTCACCCAGCTGAAAAATTTTATTATTATTAAAATAAATACCGAACAATTTCCTATGTAAATAGCAGGAATTTAACCCGCTATATTTCATGATTAATAAACATGAGCGCTATACCATTGTGCTACTGAGTGATTTTTTGGTTATTAGGAATCTGGCAATTACCTCGAACTTAAATTTAAGGTGGCACAAAATCATGTTTGATACTATACCGACCTATCAAGAACAGCATCTGATTATTCGAGCATGCTTCAACTTCACAGATTGTTGAAGATGATTTCTAGAAAAGCGAAGTTTACCGTGTATTCAAATTCTGTTAATCTCTCGTTCAGATGTCTGCTTGAAACCATATGTATATAAATATTTAAATAAGTTAATATATTTAGGTGCGCAGACAACGTATTATGAACGAGCGATTGTAATTTAATTATATTATTCCCGATGTATGTGGTATGAAATTGAATCTAGATAGCTATTATTTCCAACTTCAAAAGTTATTATTGCATTTCGAATTCAAAAGTTATATATTTTCAAAAAATGTCATCTATTTCTTCAAAATAAAATTGAGCAAATAAAAACAAATACATATTTTCTATTTTGATGAGTAACTATACAATACTGGCCAAATTTCATGGAAATCGGAAGAGGACACTTCAGGTGATTCACTTGTAAGTATTGTTTTGTACATACTTATTTCGCAGAGAAATATACTTGTAGCAACTTGGAGACTTTATTTCGCCATCTTTTACGGTTATTTATCTTTCGATTTGACTGCGTAATTCATGAGCGAAATAATAAGCGTTTAATAATTTTTTCGTTTCTTATCTATCCATAAGCATACCGCAACCGCACTTTGGAAAATATAAAATTTGTATACCATGCTCAGCGTATCAAATTTCATACCAGTGAACTTGTGGTAATCATAGAAAATTTATAAATTATGAATTTTGATTATTGGATCACTTTTACAAGTTTTTTTGCTGCAATAAAATTGCTTCAATGGATATATTACTTAACTTTTATGGGTTAATATGTGATTAAGAAAATATTTAATTAAGTGAAATTTTTATTCTTATTATTATATATATTAACCAAAATGATCGTAATGTGATATAATTAAAAATATTTTTTTATTATGAAATCTATATAAAATATGTTTACGCAAAAATTAAAAACAGTGAATGTTTATTTAACCATAATAAAGGTAAATACAATATTTAAATTTCATTGATAACTTCTTACAGTTTACCTTCACAAAATACCTACAATATATTAAAGTATAATTTTTGCATTCTAATTTCAATATAATTAAAATACTACAATAAAATATAGTTAATATTTTTAATAAATAAATGATTGTAGTACATTGTTTTTATAACGTACCATATAAAATTATTTTAATCTAATTACAGCCTATTGATTAATAGTTATATGCGATGGTGTTTATATGATGATGACTTCAATTATTTTTTTTATTAAATATATAATATTTTTTTTTTGTCTTAAAACCTGGTTTCATTCATATATTCAAAACATATATAATGTAATAATAAACGTTATACAATTATACGTTGTGTGTAACACGGTGATTAACGTCTATTCAAAAAATGTGATTGCATAATAAGAAATATTGAGTTTATTATGTGTTATTCTTCTGCAAATTTATAACATATATTATAAAAATGTATCATATACTCACCTGTTGTGTAGTAATTTCTGTAGATTGTAGTTCATATAAATATTACTGGATGTCCTAGAATGCAACAACCAGACGCCAATACTATAAGTTCTCCGAATAATTTTAGTTCCACAATCTAGGTTCTTAGATACATACATACCAGGTTACTGGTTAAAGTCAATAACAAATTAAATAAATTACTAATTAAATTTTTCACTGGTTTTCGCCAATTATCTCAATAACTATAATAAAATAATTTTTAAATATTTACAAAATATCATTAATAGCATTTGCACATTATTTCCTTTAAATTAAAAACTTGATGAGGTGAAACACTACGACTATACAACTACAATAGTCCTAAACTTTCATTTGTGATGAAATTTGGTTTTAGACATACTTATAAAAGTGCTTTCCCTTTCGTACTTCTAGTAATGGTGGCCTTACCTCATCCTTACCACCAATGGTGTTAGAAATTATGAATATATTTGTTTTGAAAAATTTCATATGTAAATTTTATTTTGATTTGTTAATTCATTTCAATAATATCATCCGCTAAATAATAATCATTGATTATTTTAAAATGGAAAAAATTGAATGTCGTTGAGTGATTAAATTCTTTGTATTGGATGGCTTAACGTTCAACAGAGATTCATCAAAAATTGTTAAAAATTGATATACCTTTATTTTCCACTGTGAAAAAATGGGTAGCTTCTTTTTAAATCTGGCCGTATACGCCTTGCAGATGATCCAAGCGAAGTTCGTCCAAAAATTACACCACAAATCATTCTACAACTTCATGATATGATATTAGATAAAATAGCGGATGCATCTCAGAAGATTAAGTTAGAAATATTTTGCATGACGAATTGCACGTGAAAAAAATTTGTGCTAGAATAAAACAAGTTTCACTTTAACAAAAATTGTCTTTTATTGTTAATTGTTTGAATTTTGTAGACACATCTCGTGTTAGTAATAATTTCACTCTCTCACTGTGTGTAAAGTAATAGATGTAAATGTATTCCGTTAGATCGTATCACTTTAATTGTTTGCTATGTTTTCCCACCTATGAATGGAATATCAGAATATGAATGAAAACAATTTTTTTAATCAAAGAGGATTTGGTAGTGGTGGTTCTACTGCCTGGCTACCACGTTCTTTAGGCAGAAATCCATTGTGTTTCTTTGCATATGGTTACAATTAATTTAAAGAAAAAGTTCATACGCCTGAGATTATTCAAGTTAAGTAGCTGTATCACATTCGCAACTAATTGAAGATTGCATTCGCGGATATCGGCACATGCACTTATTAACCTATACAACAAAACGGTATTAAAGTTTTACTATGATCTACTACTAACGGTATGGTTTATTTATTCGGCGCATGTTCTCGTCGTTGGTTCCGGATAAAGCAAAAATCTAATAATATTTGGTAAAAAAATAAAATATGTTTATACATTTTATGGGTCTATATTGTAGTCACACTAGCAGATTTAATTTATAAATTAAAGTTTAGAACTTTTTTGAAACCGAACATAGAAGGAAAAAGTTGTCGTGGTTCATTTATTTTTAAAAGCTGCAATGCCTATGCAATTGTGTAAACATTCATAAAAGCGGATGCGTATAACTTTGTCTTGACAAAATTACACAGATAACCTTTTGTTTGTGTATATAGTTATCGCAATTTAGGACATCCTGTAAAATAAATAGTATATATTACTACGATAAAAATTATAATAATATAATAAGAACCTTCAACACATTGTGCACATTTAACTATATGTAATTAGTTATTTGACAAAATTTGTAATCGTAACTCACATGTAATCGTAATGTCTCACAATAAGTATATGTAAATTAATGAAGATCTTATATATATGAAATTGTGACAAGCAAATTTAAAGATTAACTAATCGTAACCGATTCGCCCTAAAAAATCTGCATTATTGTGTATTGTTGGTGTACTTCATGTATTTATAGTTGTTTTAAAAGATGTTAATTGTATGTTGTATTGTACATAATTTATTACAAATTGTCAGTTTATAATATTGATGATATTTGATATTCATCTTTATTGTTAATTCATATACAGAAAATAATATATTGTATAGTTATAGTAATGTCTAGCCTTTAACTAAACTGTGATCATTATAACGATAATGATCTTAAAAAAAATGATTTATTATTTATGTATAGTATTGAAATCTATTATGTTTTTATATTATTGTATTTATAGCACGCGTATAATGGAATCGTTTCCATATAGTCTTTGAAAAAATTTGAATTTGCACAATTTTTTTATGAAAGTGTAAATTATCTCAATTAAAAATAAATTGCTATTTTAATATTAAGGGTAATTCAGCTAAATACACATATTTATATTTAAAAAATGCTGTTATTGGTATTCACGCATAAATAACACGCATAAATAACACGTATTGTTGGAAATCATGCTCACAAATTACTGCTACTCCTATACAGCAGCCTTCTTTTATGCGATTCTGTAATCAGGGTTAAACCTTCCACAGAAAATCTCTTTTTTGATCGTCATAAACGCTTTCAAATTCCACTAACACTGTTTTGAATGAGGATTGTAACTTCACTGAGTACTCATGCTATTATGTGTGCACTGTTTATTTGATTAGAATATAATTTTTTGCTCCGTATACGGCATCCATTCATTTTGAAATTCTTTGACGTAAAATGTGATTCGTAACTTGTTTGATAATCAAAGCATTTTTCCTATCATTGGGAATTTTTTCCTCTTCCTAAGCCTGTTCTATGGTATTGATTGCTAGGAAAGTATATTTACTGTAGTTACGATACTTAATACAAACATTTTGAGTGAGCTACCATCGTCAACAGCGGATTTTCTACTTTATAGTATTTTAATTACTTCATGCAGTTCAGCATTTATATTAAAGTGTCCTGCGTTTTTGACGAAACGCGTCGAATTGATAATGTATTGTAATTGGAGAACTATTTTGAAATTCCACGATATTTTCAGAGCATCTACGTATTTGATCAACTTCACTAATCAAACAGATCAACTCCACTAACACTGATTACTGATCAATTTCATCTATCCTTCAAAATCGGCACGTGCACTTTGTGAAATCTTCCGATTCACAATGCCACAAATAATAATAACAAATGGGCATTGTTATTGCAATTCTCTTGTTTTCCAAATATTGCACCAAGTTTGCAAATAATTTGCCAGATTCCTCTGTCGTTGGGTGTTTTAGACAATCAGATATTTTAATTGTATATTAAATTCACTTAAAATTGTAATGATCTCGTCCATTTCGTATATAGTTGCATTAATTGGTGTCAGTTTCGCCTATCAGGAGATCCCCACATATTACTTGTGAAAATTTTTGATTTATGCAAATATTGTACTAAATTATTTTGGCTACAAATCTGCAAATATACTTTTCCAATTTTTATTCATATCTATACAAGTTCATGATTAACAGTTTTTCAGGATTTAAATGATTTATTAATTGAACAATAATTTTCTAATTGCTAAATTAGAAAATTGCAATATTTAATTTTTAGGCATACTAAACTTTGAAAGTATATAATCAAATACATTACCCCATAAATAAATTGAAACATCCAAATGTGTGACAAATATTTTTTTACATAACATACCGAAAAATTAAATAATCTTTTACCACAGCCAAAATAATTGGCCTATTCAAAATATATGTGAAAGAAAAAATATTAATATAGATTAAATTGAATCCATAACAAAGAATACACGCAGTATTAATTAATAACCTAAAAAATTTCAAATTACATACAGACGTAATTGTTTTTATTTTTTTCATATTCTACATTTAAATTGCAAATCCTATAATGCCGGTATCATAATGTAATAATACAGGGTGTTTTTTATGGCGTGATATGACTTTCAATTTTAATAAAAGCTCAGCTATTTAATAGTAAATTAAAACATTTTTACATTTCGTTTCATTATATTGTACTTTGATAAATCATCATATGGAACGCTTAACAACACTTCAACTGAGCTTCTCTAAGTTGTCGAATTTTCATTTTAAAAATTAATGTTCTGTTTTTCCAAATTTATAGAGCACAATTTTATTCATGAGACGAGACCTATTTCTAACAATTACATCAATAAACAAAATAACCGCATAAAATAATCTTCATTCAATTAATGAGAGTTCATTTTCCAACCACAACTGACTGAGTGGATTAGTCGCTGAATGTTTCATTCTTTTCAAACACTGAAGGACCTGCCGTTACCGAAAATGGCGATCGTTGCAGATCGATATTTACTATTATATATGCTTTCCAAATATAAATGACATTGATGTAGTGAAATGGGGCCACGTGCTATAATTCAAACTATCCAACAATTGATTTATTGAAAACCAAATTCAACGATTCAATAAAAACATGTAAAATGGCCTTCAAGATCTTGTGATTTAACGCCTTTAGAATTTTTTCTTTTGATCTGTGTCGATTCAGAAGACATACCATAGTAGTGCCCGTATTATGCACATGTACCAGTTCTATCACGTTTAAAAAAACATCCTGCAAAATATATATAACATTTCACATGAGTAATATGTCAATCGTGTTTAATTAAATACTTTTATTTTATAAGTATTATAAAACGAATTGCATATATTTTCTATAATAATATTAATTTTTTTTTATTAAATAACTGAACTGAATATAAATATAGTAATTGTATATAAATCATCATCAATAAAAATTAATTTCAATATAAATCCAACGCATCCCAAGTAACTAAAAACGAATGTTTGACTGATCCACTAAAAAACCTGGTCGATTGTGAATATTTTTTAAAGTAACTATAAAGGCGGTCGTAAAATTCATGCAAGATTTAAAGTTAGCTTCATTTGTGTGGTATAGTGTTGCTAAGCGAAAATTAAAAGAACTGAAAATTTTGTATGGGTTATTTAAAAATTGAGCACTACACGAAAGAATAACGCGTTTTCATTGTTAAGTAAAAAATAATGAAGGTTTGTCAGCTACACCGTTCCCAATTTTCTTAGAAAATATTATAGATTTGATAGATTAACTAAAAAATTCAGACAGACTGAATAAATTAGTGATTTTAAACACTCTGTCCTTCCTTATCAACAATTTACTCAACACAAAACATCGAAGCAGTTTGTGAGAGTGTTGCAGAGAGTCCAGGAACATAAATTCAACTGCGTGGTGGCTATCTTGACATATTAATCCATTTTTGTTTTGTACCAAAATTACAAGATATGGATGTGGACGACATGTGGTTTCAACAAGATGGAATACAGCCGGTGAAACAATTCTATTACTGCACAAATTACTTCCTCGTCGTGTAATTTCCCGTTTTAGTGATCAGAATTGTCCGCCCGTTCATGCGATTTAACGCCGTTAAACTTTTTTCTGTAGGATTTTTTGAAGTGTAAGTTTTATGCCAACAATTCCACGACCACCCATGACTTGAAGGAGGATATTAAGTGCTGTAAAAACTAAATTCAACCACATTTATGTCACAGAAAATTTTTTACACAAGAGAGTGTATGAGTATATGTGCCAGCAAAGCCGTGGAGATACTGAATTTTTACAATGCCATCAACAAATACACATTACAGTAAATTATATTTGCGACTATATAGGATTTCAGAAAATGTTACTTGGTATACAAGATTCAAGACATATATAGAAAGTATGGGCATTTTAATGATGTACGAAAAAGAAATAATAAATAAATAAAAATGCCCCTTTTTTTTATTGCTTTAAAAATTTTTCTTATAATATATTTAAAAATAATAAAAATAAAAATTATATATAAAAATAATTATTTATTTTGCAGAACACAATATATTCGTAAAAAAAAAATATACCTACAAAAAATTCAATAAATATAAATTGTTATTATTATTGGAGATTGTAGGTAGAGTGTGCGTACAGCTGATATTATATAATAACCACTAATTTGAATGCACGTTTTTAAATGTAAATTTTTATTGTTACATATATAAGAATGTTATTAAAGAATTTCCCATCTGTTTACATAAAAACCATTTATGTAATATGTAATTGTAATAGCTTAGAAAAAAAAAATATACAATATCTACACATCCATCTCCACACACAATGAGATTATATATCATGAACGCTTACATTACTTATAAAGTATTACATTTCACTAAAGGATTTCTATAGTTTATAAAAGAAAACAAAAATAATTTTAATAATTTTTTAATATTATAGTATCCATGGCCGTCCACGTTCACTACTGGAAGTTCAATCCCTTGAACAGGATGCGAACATAAATTTTACAATTACTCGAAAATATGTTTTATTGGGCTCTGTTTTCGAGATACTCTTCTAAGAATTTATTTCGGTTAGACTTATCTGCATTTTTTCGACTAAGAAATCTTGTATTGATCAAATAAACACCTTATGCATAATTATCGAACTCTACTCCAACGCATTGTTTGTAGATTTCGGACACTCTTTTGACACTTTAAACAGAAATTTTCTTTGTAAGATTTTGTTCAATTATGGGTTCCTATATAGTAAAATAAATAAACATGATTAAGGAACTTTATCTAGAATACAGTTAGGAAGTATTTCACAGAGGCAAACTTAAAACACAGTTCTACATGGGTGCTGAAGTAAATTAGGTTGTATGCATAATGAGATCCGTTAATATATCAATTCCTATAGTATTGGTTGGGTATCATTAAATCGATTTTGTGGATGATAATTGCTTTCTGACTATTACAAAATAAAATATACAATTTTTGTAAAAGTATTCTATGCACGGCGGGTCTTATGATCAATGTGTTGCCTTTTTTATAACGAGAAAACTATTATTGATATTAACAAAATTTTGTATGAGGTTTAATAGGAGAAAATCAGCAACTGAGGTTCATAAAACTGTTGTGGAAATCTATGAAGATTTTTCTGCATCTGGTTCCACTTGTAAGGAATGGCTCAATTGATTAAAAAATGGTGATTTTGATGGCAAGATAAACTGAAAAAGTTACAAAACGATGGTTTGTAAAAGATTATTATGGATGAAGACGATACACAAACACATCAACAATTTGCAGATTCATTAATAAACTATTTGTAATCGTTTACTTTTAATGGGAAAGGTCTGAAAGTAAGGTTGCTATATATGAATTGAAAGAAAACAACATCGACAATCGATTTAACACGTGTATTGTTTTCTTGGTATAGAAAAAATCGTTTTTATATCGGATTGTGACTGGCGATGAAAAGTGGATTTATTTCCATAATCCAAATCGAAAAAAATCGTGGGCGTAGATCCTGAACAAAGAAGGAAATGCTGTGTGTTTGGTGGGATCAAAAAGAATTCGTTTATTATGAGCTCTTGAAACAAGGTGAAATTGCGACAGTAAACGTTAGGAACAATATGTTAAGTTCTCCACCATCAGCCCGTGTATTCACCAGACAATATTCCCTCTAATTATTACTTGTTCTGATCAATAGAGTATGAGTATTTGTTGGTGGATGGGCACTACAAAATATATGAAGAAGCTATAAAATGGATTAATAAATGGATAACATAGACTTATTACTGAAGAATTTCTTCCACCGTCGAACCCATTTATTGCCAGAAAGAATGGAAAAAAGTTATAATAAATAATGGAAAAATGTTGATTCGAGGTACACTTTGCCGTCAGTCAAAGCTTTTTCAATATTGTTAATAGTTGTCCCGTTATAAAAATGAAAACAATGCGTAAAACCACTTTTTAGGTTAGTCATACATTTTATCATCCTAAATAAGACGGCTTTAAAAATCATTCCCAAAAAATATCAATAAATTCTTATCGACCGTATCTCGAAAACAGACTCCTAAGTCTAGAAGTGTCAATCCATATTTTCGAAGGATTGTACTGCAGTCGTGAACACCCTGTTATTGTATCTATAATAAATATAAAAATGTATTCGTATCTTACCTTTCGGACGGTATTTTAAATATATTTCTAGGTACTTCTGTTAATTTTGTTGTTTCACACAGAAGTTTTGCGCCAGTATATTGTGAAATTTCATTATAAAAATTTGTTTGCGATGGATGTGAATAAAATGCCTCGTCTGATCGTCGTGTATTTGATAATTGTTCACCTACAATAATTGTATATAATATAATTATTATTAATAATATTTAATTAGTTGCAATATTTTACAACCGACCAATCAAAAAATTATGTATAAATTAATTTAATATTGTATATAATAAAATTCCATATTTGGCTATTCCTTCGGTAACATTAGATTAATATTCAGTGAAATAATTCGCATTCAATTATCTTACTTTCCTAAATAAGTAGGTGGACAATTGAATATATGTAATATTGTCAGTCCAATTGTTAAGGTCAATAATGTACGAAAATTATGTTTGCTCCAATTTTATTAAATTATTTTTTTTGTTAAATTGAAATATTTATATTTATTATTGTACAAGGTGACTCGATTTAAATGTCTATATAAAATTACCACAATATGGAAGCATGAAAGAATATTTTAAATAAAATAAACATCGTTTGGTGTTTTTTTGTTATTATTAAACATTTTTGTTATTATTTATGGCAAACTTTTAATTTTTTACACTTAAGTGAAACACAGTCTACAAACACTGATACTGAAAACTTTAAACTTCGTATATCTCTTTATATATTCCTACCAAAATTCTGTGTGAAATGTCATTGTACGTGTTTGACAGCATTTTGTTAAACAACTACATGTTTTAATTTTACAATATTTGCAATTGAAGGAATTTTTGAACAAAAATTTTACATAACATTTCGGGTGTTTAAAAATAAAATTAATGCTGTTGAAACTTTAGTATGATATAATGGTTAATATTGGGAATTTCAATATCACTCAGCGGCCTATTACAATATTTTATTGAATTGATTGTTCAGACACGTGTAAAGTCAAATTGTCCAAATTATTGCCATCGTCTTTTTAAAACATCTACATCCATATATAAGTGTTCAACAATTTACCAATTGATCTGTAATTATGATTTTATAAATAATATTTATTTATTCAATTATTTAGCCGATTGTGTGTTGTGTACGTAAAGTAGAGACATTTAAAAGTTATTCGTCTTCTATAATAATAAACGAATACGTGAATAAAATACAATAGTTAATTAATTTTTAGAACATTTCGAAATTTTTATATACTTATGGTATAAACAGAAATATAATTTACCAATTTGACTGTAATATTTGGTAACTGTAAGAGAAACACTATTGTGGGGTTGTCATGTACCTGGACAATAAAATCAACAGATATGGTTCACATACTGAAATCTCGAATATAAACCCTTTCTACCATACCATATCAATTACCATATGCCATTCTATTTAGTTTATTTAAGAATATTATATTTTTATTTTGTGTTTTTTTAATTTAACTTTCAAGTCCATGCAAATAAACAAATAACGACGTTTTTTCCATATGTTCGATGTGGTAAAAAACACAGACATTTAGTGAAAGCGGCGTTTTTTTAATAATTATTTTTTTTACTTTCTGTTATTTAAATGCCGAGGCCGACGTTCAGTGTAAAACCTAGCAGCAGGTACAAACAATGGCTTTAAATAGTACAAGATTACATTTTTTTTATTAATGCCGTAAACTTCCTTGTGGCGTAACATGACATAATGATGCTGATAGATCCATCTTTATAAAATTAAAATTTTTTCCATTTTCGTCAGAAAGAACAGAAAAATTCAGTTGAAAATATGTCTTATGTCTTAAGATTGAGAGCTCATTCATGAAAGTCATTAGTATTTATTTTGTTAGAAAATCTAACCACTATTCCAACAACATAATTTTTGCCGAGTTAGTTGTGGACAATGACTATTTATGTTATATTTTTATAATACATTCTACTTTAATTAACATAATCCGCCAACATTTTACTTATTTGCGATAGTCTATAAAAACGTATAATACAAAATATGATATTAAAGTCCAACAGTTTTCGTTTTTTTTATTAATTATATGATTTTTTATGATCGATTTTTAGTATCGCATACTCTTATTATTTTATAAATTATATTTATTTATAGAGCAATCTAAAATAACAACAAATTAAAATAATTGTTATTAAATATTATTGTTATTATTATTTATTATTATTATTATTTATTTATTTATTTATTATTATTATTATTATTATTGTTTACAATGTTGCAATTGTTGTATAAAATATTTTACTATTATTACGAAAAAACATGCAAAATATGAAATGTATTTTAAATTCTTAATACTACAATATATTGCATGTTTGTATAGTAAAATACGTTCATAATTAATATAACAACAAAAAATAAAGTGCAAAATTATTTATCAAATTTATAGTTTTGTGAGAAAGTTTATTTCTTTGGTTAGTGCAACTACTTAATTTTAATGTAACAATGACAGACAGACAGTCAATGTATACGATTTTTTTATGCACTCAATTAAATTTAAAAATTGACAAAAAGTGTCAGTGAATGCTAGAGCAGAATAAAATTTATAAGTAAAATTATGAAATAAAAATTGTACTTAAGACTATAACTTTGTGAAAAATTAATATAAAGATTTGCATTTGTATCCATATAAAATTCAAAATTTATATAAAATTCAGTTGACACAAGAGCTTCTTTCACAATACCCTTTTTTACGATGCCGTACATGTGTGAATTTGATAATACAGTTCATGATAACCATAATTTAAAGATATTTAAAAAGTAAGTCTTAAAATTAAATCAAATGGAGTGAAACGGTCATAATTATGGTCTTCATGGTTTGATAATTTATTACAATTAGGGCGTTGAGTTGAGTGTCTTTTATATTATGTAGTTTGTAAATTTGGTTTAACTATACATACAATGAATATATAGTATTTACTGCAATAATAATATAACAAAATTATATCAAAATACTTCTAGTCACATGTGGGGTATAGGCTGGAGGGTTCTATTAGTTAGCAAATCTATGTCAAACACTGTTTTATTTCTACTGAAACTCATACAATACTTGTGAAATGTGAATGTCAAAAATTGCTATGAGCTACATAATTTACTAATATAAAATAATAGAATTTAGGCAAGATCTATCGAAATGTTATTTTGCAGATATAAATTTAGTAACTATAGACATATTTAACTAAAATATTGAAATTAAATGTGATTATATGTTCGTATCAAAACAAATATTTGCAATTAAACAAAAAAATATATGTTTTGCAATAATTAATATGTTTATTAATTTAGCTTTTAAATGTTACATATATACTCTTATTGTATTTTATCTTTAGAAATAGTTATGGAATAATGTTAACAACATTATATGATATAATTTTCACAAATATTTTAGCAATTTAAGATTTATTATCACATCACATTCAGCCGTATTCACAGTCATATTTTTAATATAGTCTAAAATGTAAAAATATTGTATATTCCAATGGAAGCTATTAGTTGTAAAAAAATTATAACTATTTCACCAAGATTAGCATTATTTTAATATAATAAAAACCAGTTAAAAAAAAAAACGTCTACAAAATTTACAGCAGATGTGTCAAGAAACTCTGAATTATGTTAATATTTTTCTTAATAATTTTAATTGAATCTATTAACTTTTATTATTTGAATTATAATTTTTATTAATTATATAATTAATTTTAATATGCGTCATTTCAAGCAAACTATTTTTTTTGTAATAGTTAGAAATTTGGTCAAACCGATGAGTTCCTTGAATTCCACAAAATGTGGGTACCAGTATTCAACACAAAATTTAATTATCCCTAAACTCCAGAACCAATATAGACGAAAACACAAAATCAAAATACAAGACACTCGATTTCAGTGTTTATATTGATCATAAGTTAACCCCATATTAATTAAATAGCTCAATCTTGCGGTTTATTAGAGGCAAACGTTCGCTTAATGATAAAAAAGTATGATAATTTATTTTGAACCATTAGTGTATAACCCTGGATAACCGTGGTCAATACCGGCAGACAACCAAAATTATCACCAAGCCATGATATATATACTCCAAACGATGAGAAGTTTACTATCAATCTATCGACGCGAACTACCCAAAAAACTAAAAAAGCTAGATAATTTAACACAAAACTGATGATGTGATGTAATATCAAATGCTATAGAAAAGTTCAATAGAATCAAAATCGAACACATTCTACGATTCATTGGACTCGTGATAGCGATGGAAATGTTATTCATATTGGAAAAATTGCCAAAATATTGGGAAACGGTTGAAACTATCGATGGTTATTATAATCTATATAAAATTTTAATTTTCTGGAAAATCAACTTTCATGTACATCTTTTATAAATTTAATAAATTTCCAATCTTTCATAGAACATATTTTTGTAATGAAATCGATTGACGAGCGCTCGAAATATATATAGACGATTTTCCAATTTGTGTCAGAGAAAACTAAATTAAATTTTTGTTTCCGTATAAAGTGAATACCAAATTACCCAATGGATACAAAAAAAATGTGTACGGTATCATTATTTCAAAATTATCCAATTATACGGCATATATCACTGGAAAGTCATAAGGTCGTTACGAACACATTTATTTAACAACTGATGCCACGGGAACAGGCTAAAAAATAACGAAATGTCATTTCAATTCAAAGGGCGACAATATGGGGATGAATCGTACATACTATGCGGAGGATTGTTGTAGATATTACAAGGGAATTCTTGCACTGGAATCCACATGGCAGGAGTAGAGTGGGCCAACCAAGCTTGAAAAACGGTGAAAAACTAAAATTGCTGAAAAAAATAAAATATGCCCATGCTGAACACTGACAAGAGGTGTAGGTAGACTTTGATTCAAAAAGCTTCCTTCGCTGACTAACAGAAATTAATTATGAATGAACCATCAAAATGGGAATAATTGAAGTATAAAACTAAACGAATTCTTAATTGTCATCGCAGGAATAAATTACAATTGGTTGTTACAGTTCTTACGGAGCGTTGCGCGTTAACAACTATCACCTTCATAAAATGTGTATGATCACAAATTCCCTTTGTGCTAGAAATGTTCTTTGTCAAAAGTATCGGTATGCTACTATTTATGTGAATTAAATTCGATATAAGCGATATGCAGGCATAGGTTATTTGAAAAATATACAATGCGCATCTTTTCATAATGCACCAATTGTTTAGAAGAAATATATCTGATTTATTACTGAAACCAGACGAATCGAGGATTAACTCGTAGGAAGAGAACAATGGATCTTCTTTGAGATTTAAGTGTTGGCATTAATGCATCCTTTAAAAATCAATCATCATCTGCATCATCGCGTCTATATAAATTGGTTGTTATAATAATGTTATGTATATGTAGTAAAAGTAAAAGATACATATATTTTTCTGTATTATTCATAGCCGGTAGTAATTAAAATAAATATCTTGTAAAATTATGATTGATAAATTTAATATATGTGCGTATAAATACTTTCTTTTCGATTCTTTCAGTTTTTTTTAAAAAAAAAACTATAACTAAAACTTAACTTTTTTTTAATTACAATACAATCTATAATCATTTAAAAAGAACCACAATACAATTTATTTACAAGAGATATTTATTCCTACGAGAGTATATGCCATTTGATCTTTAATTCACATCATAAAAACGTATATCTTTATTAACTTTAACTTTATTATATACATATTTCCGTATATTATTTATGTATTATTTATTCATATGCGTACACTGTAGTAAAATCGGAATTCGGAATATGTATAATATAAATAAAATTTAATTAAGTCTATCTATAATACATTATCAAAAATAATAAACCATATCGAATTTATCAATCATATATAAATTATACCTATCTATCTTGTGTGTCAGTATTTGTGTATGAAAAGAAATTATCTCAAAAATTTATATTATGTTTTTCTTACATACATAAAATATTATTGTATGATACAAATGTCATTATATTTAAATTATGTGAAGAAATCATAAATATTTCATCATATAACTTTCGATTTTTTTTCTTCTTAAAATATTTTAAATTGTGTGTAGGTATGAGACAAAAGCAATAATTAATAGCAATTCTAATATTTTTATATTATATATTTGTCTACGGCTATGTTGTTGCACAGGTATATATTAGTACGAATATTGGTATATGTACTTCAACATTTTATATATGGTTCATCATGTCCATTAAATTTTATATTACAATTTTTATTATTTTACTTTTTTTATTATTATTTATTGTTACAATAATTTTTTTCTTTAGCGTTTTATTTTTACTATATGTGCGGTGTTCAAGAGGTTCACGGAACAAGAACTAATATACATTTTCAATACAACTATATAGTTCATAAGGTCGAAAATTCATAATGGATATAGATAAATTCAGATTCAAAACGTCGAAAAATGTATTTAAAATTATATAATACTGTACTGTCGATACAACTTTCGAACTACTTCAAATTTTGAACCAAATTATCTTTATACGTTATAAGTTTTCACCGTTATGAACTTAACTTTGTCATGCATTTACATTATGAACTTTAGAACTTGTAAACTTCTTCAATATTATAATTTTACATAAATTTTTCAACATTGTGAATCAATCTCTGGACGTTATGAACTTTACTTGTATCGAAGCCTTCCAGATTATACGACAATTATGATTCAATTTATCTATACATTATAAGTTTATGGTACAACGTTATGAACTTTAGTTGACATGAGTTTTCGATATTATGAACTTTGTGCTTGTGAACTTTTCCAATATTATAAATGTATACACGAATTCTACAACTTTGTGGATCAATCTATCTACGTTTTGAATTTTCAACATTATGAATTTTAGTTATTATGATATTCTACGATATGAACTTTAAAACTTGTAAACTTCTTCAATATTATAATTTTACGTGAATCAATCTATTTACGATATGAATTTTAACTTTATGAAATTTAGTTTTTGTGCGATACACTAAATTTTTCATCCACAATAATCGATCTGCAAATTCCTTTATATAAAAGGTACCTACTTTATACGTGTTAGTATTATTTTTTAAAGTTGTGATTAAATTACCGTGTATAGTCATGATGAGGTGTGTCAGTCTGTTACTTCAAAAACAATATGAGGTTTGTATAAGGACAATTGAAGTTAAATTCGAATGAAACTTTATGTGAGTAATGTTTGAACCGTTTTAAGATAAATCAAACCGATTTTGGTTTATAACCATGGACGAAACATTGACCAGAATCAATACGAAGATATGAAGTGCACAAAAATAGGCAAAAACATTTCATTCAGAAGAAAAAATTATGCCAATTTTCTGGAATGCAAAAAGTAGTTGTATTCATTGATTATCATGAAAAAAAAAGGTAAAACAATAATTGTTTAGAATATTATATTTAAAAGTTTTCGATTAACTCGATGTGAAAATTATTCCAAAAATACCCGATTTAGTGTTTACAGAAGAAAAAAAATTATTTTCCATCAAAACATAATGCAAACGGAAACAGAAATTTCTTAGCACACTAAAAATTACCAAAGATTTAAACTACGAATTTTTGGAATATCTATAGATTATTCACTGAATTTGACTCCTTCCGACCTCCATATGTTCCCAATTTAAAAAAAAAAAATTCTTATTGAGAAGTGTTTCTTCATTAACTGAAGAAGCGATAGCAAATAATTATATGTAAAAAGGGTATTTCGAAACTTGAACATCGCTGGACCAAGTTTATGTGTTATTGTTATATGGAAGTGTTTATTGAAGAATAAAATTAATTTTATCAATATAAATATGCTCTGCGAATTTTTTGAACAGTCCTCGTATATTAATATTTCAATTTCATTTTCAACAACATTTTGTGATGCTAAATAAAATACAAAAAACTTTTCCAAATTGCGTATTTGATATTATTTTTTATAGATTTGGCTATAAGATCATATGCCAAAATCAATAATTAACTATATGAACATGTTATTAATAATTAAATTTAATTTAATATTATAAAATGGTAAATAATTATTGATAACATCTATTTATCGTTTGTATTGAGTATGGGCGAAAATACGTACTTTAAATAAATAATTACCTATGCAATAACACATTTATAATTTACAAATTTGTGTATGAAAATCTCTAAACAAAAATTCAATTTAGCATATATTTTAATCGCGATTTCCACATAAAAACAATATATAAACTATAAAATCTCATATCTTTGAATTATGAACTGATTTGATTAATAATAATAATACAATAATAAGTATAATATATAATATAACTATTTTATAATCATAACAATATAATAATTTATATTAATTATAATTCACTTTCTTTTTTCCACATTTATATTAATAAGGAAAATGAAAATTAATATAGTAATGAAATGATTTATACATAATTGAATAATTAAAATAAAAAATTCATTTCAATTTCATTTATTTAAATTAAATTATTCATTACTATTTATAAATCATTTGTTTTTACACACACAGTATCACACACGCAGACATACGCATATATATTGTTGGATATTATGACTTAATTATAAGTACCAATTTTTTACTCTCATAATATTGATATCTTCTGTCCGAAAAGTAACCGTGTCGCACCGATTTTCTAATCTATGAATCTGGTAACGCAAATCTATTTGCTGCTAATTGAATTGTATGTACTGTGAACCGACCTTGAAAAACTAATTATAGTTCATAATATTTCCTTCTATGTAAACCAAAATACAATTCATTAAATTGTATGTGGGGCAAAAATGTACACGAACAACATATTGCCAATATTAAATGTTGTTTTAAAATTGAATAAAATCCTACCGAAGTGCATGAAGTGCTTTACATTGTTTATTTATAATTGTTTATCCAAAATAAAATTCGTTCAGTGGCATCGACGCTTGCAAAGAAGGATAATGTGAATGATGATAATAAACGTTTCCATTGCGACAACAATTACTAAAGAAAATATCCAAAAAGTACGTAATTTCGTAATTAAAAGTCTTCAGAGAGATTCATGGAAATAAAATTTAATATAATATCAAGCAATTTTAAGTGAAAGAATTAGTCGAATAGTGAATGTAAAATTTTTTCGACATCGATTATGTGATGACCAAAAATTGCATCGAATTGATCATTCCAAAGTTATCATTAAAAATACCTTAAGTTCTTAAATATTGTGACTCTGAAGACGCGAAACTAGGTGTTTTCAATACGAACCTGAGAAACTAAGCATCAAATGTTGTATGTCAGTCACCATATTAAAGGAAATTCAAAAATATTCCGTTTGATCAAGTTAAAAATTACTATAGCAATGTGTTCTTGTATTTTTACCATCCCAAAGGTATTATTCACAAAGAATTTATTCTAAAAATAAGTGGTACAAAGGTGAATACTTTGTATTACCTTGCGTGGAGGATCACCCATAAAATTTTCAAGTAGGCACCCATGCCAATTATATTTTTTATTAGATACTGTTTGATATTGTGAATATTAATTAGAATGGTTAGAAAAATTTTTTTTTTTGTACTCATATTTTTTTGCTCCTAGTGGAGCTTTTATGTCATCTGATAAACCTTTCTTTACAACCAAGTTGGTAAATTACTCCGCATGGGAGTATATAACAATTTACCAATTGTGTACTGTACTGTACTGTATTTAACGAAAGATAGATGTTTTCATAATACTATTATTTTTATATGGGTGATTAGCCAATAGTTATGTGTGTGCAGACATTGTTAATCTTTGAATAGCGTCCAACACCATATTTTCAAAGATATCCGTTTTTCTTTTTATTCCATCAACGAACAAATGGTCACCCAGCAGAAAAATTTTAGTATTAAAGTAAATACCGAAAAATTTCCTATGAAAAATAGCGGATTTGAACCCGCTATATTTCATGATTAATATATATAATATATATATAAGGTTGTCAAATATATCCCTTCCGCCTTTTTGTCTTTTTAATTTCGCGGCTATGTACAAAGCGCTACAGAGCTCGTATCTGGCAACACTGTACATAATTTGAAAGCTCTTGACATAACAAACAAAACGACGCTATGTATGATTAGTTTGGATATTGCGTTCAACAGTTATAGACGTGTAAACATGGAGTTCACTAACGCCGAAATTCGCGCTATTTTAAAGTTTTCCTTCGTTAAAGGCAAATCCGCTAGAGAAACGTTCCGTGAGATTAATGGTGTTTTGGGGGATGGTACTCTATCACTTCGAACCGCGGAGGAATGGTTTCGACGATTCAGAGCCGGTGAAAACGACACCATGGATAAGCCAGCCGGCGGAAGACCTGTGACGACAAATACCGATCAAATCATGGAATACATCGAGTTAGACCGGCATGTGGCATCTCGTGACATCGCCCAGGAGATGGGAGTTAGTCACCAAACCATTTTAAACCATCTGCAGAAGGCTGGATACAAAAAAAAGCTTGATGTTTGGGTGCCACATGAATTAACAGTGAAAAATCTAATGGACCGAATTTCCATTTGCGAAATGCTGCTGAAACGGAACGAACTCGACCCATTCTTGAAGCGGATGGTGACTGGCGACGAAAAATGGATCACATACGACAATATCAAGCGAAAACGGTCGTGGTCGCAGGCCGGTGAATCGTCCCAAACAGTGGCCAAGCCGGGATTGACGGCCAGGAAGGTTTTGCTGTGTGTTTGGTGGGATTGGAAGGGAATCATCCACTATGAGCTGCTCCCATATGGCCAGACGCTTAATTCTACCATCTACTGCGAACAACTGGACCGCTTGAAGCAGGCGATCGACCAGAAGCGTCCAGAATTGGCCAAAAGGAAGGGTGTAGTGTTCCACCAGGACAACGCCAGACCACACACTTCGTTGATGACTCGTCAGAAGCTACGGGAGCTCGGATGGGAGGTTTTATCGCATCCACCATATAGCCCGGACATAGCGCCAAGTGATTACCACCTGTTCCTGTCCATGGCGAACGCCCTTGGTGGTGTAAAGTTGATCTCAAAAGAGGCTTGTGAAAAGTGGCTGTCCGAGTTCTTCGCAAATAAGGAGGGGGGCTTCTACGAGGGAGGTATTATGAAGTTGCAGTCTAGATGGAAACAGATTATCGAACAAAACGGCGCATATTTGAACTAAATCCGATTACTGTAACACTTTTTATAAAGCATTGAATAAAGAGCAAAAAGGCGGAAGGGAGATAGTTGACAACCTAATATATATATCAGCGCTTATGCAACTGCGCTACCGAGTGTTAGAAAAATACTATTACTATAAAACCACTGTTATGTAATACAAGACACGTTTTTTTCTTGCAAAAGTTATAAAAATGATATTTTATAGAAAATAATTGTAATTGTTAGCTAGAATTTTCTTCCACATTTTTAGGACACTTATGAAATATGAAAAAAAAAAAACTAATTTACCAAATTTGTTATTTTTTAAACGAATTTTATTGCTCTACGAATAAATAAAAAAAAACGTCTGAAAAAAGCTGCGTTTTTGTTTGCTACAATGCCTATTAGGTTTTTGTCTAAAAGGTTTTATGCGTTTGTGTTCATGACTTGCTTTTTATACAGTATTTGCTTGTATTTATACGATATCGTATGATTACTCTACTACCCTACTACATTTTAGTTCTTACAATAGGCAAAAATTGATATGCTCTTGTATATTAAAAAAAATCGTAAGATATCTCTAACAAATTTGTCGCTTATCGAATTTTAATATGTTCACTTACGTAAACTCAACTTATATTTATTAATAAAAGCCCCTGCGGGTACCATATCGCCGTCATTGTTACATTGAATATCGAGAATCGAGAGCCAGACAGCTGGCGATTATTACATTATAATTCACCTTCTTCTCATCTCATTATCGCTAATTTATTTGCTTCAACGCATTCAACTGAAATCGATTTCCGCTTTCAATAAATTTTTTATGTCACTGATTGGATTTTGTTCGAGCGTTTAATGTGTTCAATTGATGCAACCCGTTTTCGTTTCATCGCCAAATAAATTTTAGGAAAAATAAAATGAACCTAAACCGGTTAAATAATGCTTCGAATAAATAAAATTATTTTTGAAAATATAAATTAATTGTTTGGTTTTTTTGCGTAATTCGTTCCGATAAGTTTTCGGACAGAGGGTGTACAATGTATATTTAGTTATTTTTTGTAATTTTAACACGAAATATAATTACAGTAGACAAAGATCAATTATTGACATAATTATTTTTCAATACATTATATAATTGATTTCATTTATTAACTTTACAATTATTTATTTTATTTACACAATTACAAAATAATTGAAATTCGATTAACTATAAATTAATTCAAAATTTATTTACATTTACAGTACAAAATCTAATTAAATGAATTTATATGAAATATAAAATTATATTATATTCGAATTTATTAACAAGTACTCCAATATCAGTACTTTGTTCTAACAACAAAATAATTTGTCGGTCAATAAAACATACAAGTTGAGTTGAGATTTGCGGTTGGCGTTATAGTTTTATTATACAATCAAATAGTTAATATCTTGGAAGTTAAGGAATAATAAATGAAACAATATGTTCTTTCAAAATACATTAAATAAATTTTAATTTAGAACTCCTATAATATTCTTATAAATATAACTTCGAACGCAGCTGTTTCTATGCTTGAAACATCATCAAAACACTAGGATTTTAACTTCATTTTAAGTGTTGTGAATAAATTGAAGTCGAATACTGTGGATACATCTTCTACAAACGAACATTATTTTTTGCCAAAAATCTACGAACAGTTAGGGAGTTGTAAATTGGTGATATTTTATCATTCAACAAATAAAACACCAACTATTTTCATCCCGATATTCTGGACGAAAGCAACGAATTGTGGCAACCGTCAAACGCTACAAAACATTGCAATAATTGATCATCAAATTAATTGTTTCCGAGGCACTTTTACCAATTGTTAAATTTACAATCCTTTGATCCATCTTAATAATTCAACATGTAAAAATTCATCATTTGAATTAGTTTAAGAAATACGAAAACTTTAAACTGTACAGACTTTTGAATGCGCGATTTAAATGATGGACTGTGAACTGACATGTAACAATATTATTAAAAATTAATTGACAAGATCTGTATATAGTTTTTCTGGACTTCTGAAAACTTTAGAACTTTACCATTAACTATTATTTAATTGTGATATGTATAATTGAATTGTATATGAATAGTTTCTAGTCAACTTCTATGAAATTGACACACATGATAGTTTGTTTCCTGGACCAGCTTCTTGAAAATGTGGTACTTTGTTATTTTAATATTTTTAGGGAGAATGTATAATTGGATTCAATTAAGATCCATCACATTTAAACAGATACGACTGAGCGGTTCTGTAAAATATCTTGGAATTACCCTGGATAGTATGCTGGAAGTTGCACCTGGACAATAAAGTTTGAAAAGCAGGTCTAGCTTTTATGCAATGTCGTAAGACATTTGTATTTCTTGGGTCGTATCTCCTAGATCAATTATACGGGGATTGTTCGTACTAAACCCTTAATCACGCTGTTCTGTTAAATATCGTTCCATTAGCCATGTGTTTGCTAAACAATCTGCGGCGAATACTGTTTATCGATTACGCGAGTTATGTAAATGGAAAAAATCTTAACTGGTAGGAAGAATACAAGAAAACTTTAATGGTCTAACCATAAGGAGCATAAATATTTTCCTATTATAAAAATCATCAATCATAATGGGACTAGTTGAGCATTAGAATTTGCATTATAAAAAATTTTTATTAAGTTTTTATAGGAAATGATATCCAGGTTTTACGAATATATTGCACAATGTTTAGGTTATCACTTTTGGTATTTCCGCAACAGTCGTAAAACGACATAAGCGCGATGTCGCAACAGGATCTATAAAAGACAATGTCGCTCACCCATTTCGTTGTTGCTATGGTTCGTGACGTGAATACAATATTATATTCTTAACGACAAAATATTATTAATTAAACATAAAATTGTTAAACTTTTTCCATATTTTGACACTATATTTTTTTGTAATTAATTTAAGAAATTTTTCGTATCAGTGAGTTTTATAAATTGTTCCTTATTTGTATGATAAGTCACTAATTCGGATAATAATTACATTCATTTTTCATATTTCATATTTATTCATATTTTATTTTTTCAGGAATTGAGTAGTAGTAGTAACGCTTTGAAGATATAAAAATCAAGGACCTTTATTAGATATAAATATATACCTCGCATATGAAATAGAATTAAACAGCAAATTGATTGATATAAGATGTTGCCACGATCAAAGACACAAAGGCATTTCAAAGACCTTCTTATAAGGATAATTTTCACATTTAACCGTGACGCATATCATATGAAAGAGAATTAAACAGGTAATTGAGTAACACCACTGTATTTATATTTTACATATACTGCATTGTAAAGAATCAAAAACGATAAACTTATTATGCGCATGCATATACAATAATTGTGCATCTAATTATATAAGTTACGCCATCTGACATGCTGATATAATATTCATTTTTTACATACTAATAATATGCATAAATACAAATTAATAGTAGCACAACTATTTTAAGGATCAATGAACATTCGCATAAGCCCAAAAACGAATGATATTGATACTCATTGAATATTCAGATATTTTTTTTCGTATTGATTTCTTACAATTTTTGTATAGATTATACAATAAATTATTCATGCTTGAGATTAACAGATTTAACACTTCGATGATTAATACAAATGTAATTTATCATACTAACAATAAGCGTAAGCTTATAAATATATAAAACTAACTCAATTACAATTACCACTATTTATTGGATTTTTCAGATGAGGATGCTATTGTGTCTACTTTGTATATATATATATCTCTTTTCTGGTTATGAATCCATTGTAATTTTATTTTAATTAATTATATTTAATTCTGAATATTAGCACATATATTACTCACATATTTAATTTATTCTATTCAGTTAATGTTGTGTCATACAATTTAGCACATATACTTATCCTTTAACGCAAAATTTCGACCCTGCACTTGAAATAAATTCAAAAGTGAAAGTAAATTATTAAATCAATTTTGAATATAAATTATACAATTTTTGTTTCTTTTTTGGTTTTTTTTTCAGTATTTTACAAAAAAAAAAAACCATATAAATTGCAAATAAAAACAAAACGAAATATAATATTCGTAATAGAAATTTGCAATTTGTTAATATCATTGCCTACACAATTATACATAGCCACACATTAACAACGTTTGTTTGTTTTTATGTTTTCTCACTTCTTCGTCATCATTCCATGCAGTTGCATCGATTTTTATAATATTTTAAATTTAACCTATGGCGCTGATCCGGTCCCTTCTTCTAACTTCTCACATTCATATATCACCTTATAAGCCTCCCATGTCAAATGATAGGAGTTTTGAGCCCCGGTGACTCCTACCACTCCCTACATGACAAATATATGTTAATCTTTATAAACATATCGGTCTCACTTCACTTTCCTAAATACAATCAACTATACACACGCTTACCATATATTTGTGTACACTTTTTTTCTAATACCAGAATAATTTACTTTAGGCTATATTTTATCAATAAGGCATTAGTGCTATATATTTGCCATATAATTTGTCTGACATTATTTCTATAGATTGATGACTCAATTTTTATGAAATACATATGTCTTGTCTGGTGTTAATGTTTTAATTTTCACTAATCAATTAGTATTTAGTATATAATTATTAATAAAATGATACACTTGTTAAAAACAAAATTTTATTTACATTTACAATTGTTAATAAACTAAATTGTATGAATGGTGTTCATTGATAATTAGTTAACCACAGCATCTAACACATTTATGAATGTCGTTAAGATATGTATTAATTTAAAACAAAAATACTGTATAATTAAATTTAAATAGAATCGTAGAAGATGTCAGTCAGATATGGATATTATTAGATATGTAAATATTCAAAGAAACAATGCTATAGAACTGGACATAGACGTATGGACAATACGAGGATTGCAACAATCGTAAAATGAATTCTTCTTCAATATTTTAAGTATGAGGAATTGGGTATGAAATTTGTTATTTTTTATTATTCGAAACTTTTGTGCAAGATTATAGTCTTATGGCTTAGTTTCGCTGTATCCTTTGCATTTGCCGTTTTCAAAGTTTTTAGACTTTTAAATAAGTCATGTGCATACGGTCATAGAGGTAATGGTATGGCAGTTATGACATTTCTTGTATACAATAGTTCTTTTCGTAATCATAATTTTAATAATTTTAATACTATTTTAGTCCAAAAAAACGTTTTCTTCAATCAGCTATTTCAATTTTTGCATCACCAAGAACTGTTATTGCTATCACTCTATAACCTCCGTATTCATACGGATTTAAAGAGATTTAGTTTCTTATATGTAATTTTTGGTAGTAAAAATTTTTTAACAAAATGTTCGGCCATTATAATTTCAAATAACGAAAAAGAAAAAAAACTTACCAATAATACATTGTATTGTTGGTCCAACTGTGCTTCCTTGTTTTGGTAATTCAGTTATTGCACCAACGATTAAATCAATTTTTTCAATCGAAATATATATTTCCTTTAACATTTCGACATCTTTTTCTTTTATATATTTTTTTAAATCTTCCCAATTATTAATTTCATCTTTAGTACATTCTTTTAAATATGCAATATAATTTGCTAAACCATGATCACGTCCTCTAA
This sequence comes from Bibio marci, assembly GCA_910594885.2. Lineage (NCBI taxonomy): Eukaryota > Metazoa > Arthropoda > Insecta > Diptera > Bibionidae > Bibio > Bibio marci. Next base: position 59,889,274 of record OU343114.1, read on the forward strand.
TAATATCTAATGCTAATATATCGGTACCAACACTTTGATTTTGTCTTGCTGCAATTGGAAACCGGAATAAATGTTTTATAACATCATCAACGTAACCGGAGTCCATTGCCATTGCTTTTTGTTTTAAAATTGCATCTATTAAATTATCCATATTATTTTCTAAATCTTTCGGTTTATAATATTCATTTTCAAGTTTCATTATAATTTTACTGCATATATAAATTGCATGATGGTCGCGTGTGAGATAAGAATTAATTCATTTTAATTCATTAAATACAAATAGAATACTAAAATATTATATTAAAAATTGTCATACCGTAAACTATTTATTAAATTAGATTGCGTTGGTAGTAATATGTTATTTTCGTTTACATGTAAATCACCCGGTATCATAGAATAATAAAATCGTATAGCAGCTGTTGCAAATTCATTACTAACCCTTTTATCACTTAATTTCCTTGTTCCTTCAAATGATTCACTGTTAATTCTATTCATCACATCATTTCCTAAAATAATTTTAGCCCATTCTTCATAAATAATTTTTTGATATATAAATTTATTAAGCCTCTTAGCTTTTTCATAAATATGATTATCCGAAGCAGCCACATTATTTGTACGTATACGTTTTGCCAATATATTATGTGAACGTAAAAATATTGTATACAATGTTGTTACATATGGATTTGCATTAACACGTGTATCACCTACATATAATAACACATATAATTATTTTAAATTAATCAATTTCTATATTCTAACGATAAAAAAATACGAGTAATTTTTGTACCTGCTTTATAACAAATGTCATCAGCAGCATTTGATTTATGCATACAAAGTCGATCAGTTGCATTACTTGCTGGTAGGCATGAAGTTTCTAAATCACCAGATGTTTTTAATTGACCATTTTGAAATGTTCTTACACTATTTATTTCTTCTCTGGTTGATCCGTATAATTGTGATAAATCTAATAAATTTGTTGCTTGATTCAGCTATTCCATGCAAAAAAAAGGAAAAACAGAAAATATAAAATTATATTCAAATCAAATTTATTTGTAAATAATTAATAATTAATATGTGCATCACAACGGATAAATTGACTATATAGGTCACAAAATACATAATTCACTAATGTTCCTGCAATAGTACCAATACATTACAGTCAAGTTTGGTAAATGACCCTGTATGTGATGTACATAATAATTCGCACCAATTGGTCTACAAATGTATTTCGATATAGATGCCCAATTAATTCAATTAGTCTTATGGTTGTATCGCCAGTGGTCGGTGAGTGGTCAACACGATATTTTAAAAATATATATTCAATTTTTAATTCCATAAACGAACAAATGGTAAATATCAAAATGAATATGTTTTCTCATAGCATTACTGGATTTGAACTAGCACTTTAGCGATATAATCTTAATGTGACGTGTATTGTAACTATATGAATGTGGGATACATTATACATATTATACTCTATCTCACTAAAGAACGATTTATATACAATATAATATCATCGGGATGTAATCAAAATAATTTACCTCTATAATTATTGAGGACTGCTCAAGGAGTAACAGCTATGTATATTAAGATAAATTTTATCCTTCTAAAGATATTTTTACACTCATCAGTCAGCACCATCATCATCATAAATTTCAGTTACTCTGCGAATGAGCATGAAGCATCAATAAAGAAGCAGCATATTTTTATTAAATTTTTTCATGTCTCTCCGTGTTTTATTCTATTCATCGGTTTCGACAATTGCATATCTGCAACATGTAACCTTTGTTCGGCCAACCTTCAACATGCCCTATGAATTTCACTCCAAGAACCGTCCATTTTTATGCGATATGTTGAAACTCAAATTTGGTATGCAAATAATAACACGACGCTATATTGATGTTTAAATATGATATACTGACCATTTGATATATAAATAGTTAGTTTGAACGATCCCCAGATGTTATTTATAGCATGTCAATGCTATCTATTTATTCACCAATAGCAGTTTTTCTAAATACAATACAATATATCCCCGAATTATGTGAATCTGGATAATTTCACATTGTATTGTATATATCTAGAATTTGATACCCACAAGAACATATTCATGCAGTAAATTAAGTAGAAACTTTTATAAAATGGAAATTAGGATGTTCTTTAAATTCGAATAAAACAGAAAATGTTTAATATTAGGTTGTCAACTATCTCCCTTCCGCCTTTTTGCTCTTTATTCAATGCTTTATAAAAAGTGTTACAGTAATCGGATTTAGTTCAAATATGCGCCGTTTTGTTCGATAATCTGTTTCCATCTAGACTGCAACTTCATAATACCTCCCTCGTAGAAGCCCCCCTCCTTATTTGCGAAGAACTCGGACAGCCACTTTTCACAAGCCTCTTTTGAGATCAACTTTACACCACCAAGGGCGTTCGCCATGGACAGGAACAGGTGGTAATCACTTGGCGCTATGTCCGGGCTATATGGTGGATGCGATAAAACCTCCCATCCGAGCTCCCGTAGCTTCTGACGAGTCATCAACGAAGTGTGTGGTCTGGCGTTGTCCTGGTGGAACACTACACCCTTCCTTTTGGCCAATTCTGGACGCTTCTGGTCGATCGCCTGCTTCAAGCGGTCCAGTTGTTCGCAGTAGATGGTAGAATTAAGCGTCTGGCCATATGGGAGCAGCTCATAGTGGATGATTCCCTTCCAATCCCACCAAACACACAGCAAAACCTTCCTGGCCGTCAATCCCGGCTTGGCCACTGTTTGGGACGATTCACCGGCCTGCGACCACGACCGTTTTCGCTTGATATTGTCGTATGTGATCCATTTTTCGTCGCCAGTCACCATCCGCTTCAAGAATGGGTCGAGTTCGTTCCGTTTCAGCAGCATTTCGCAAATGGAAATTCGGTCCATTAGATTTTTCACTGTTAATTCATGTGGCACCCAAACATCAAGCTTTTTTTTGTATCCAGCCTTCTGCAGATGGTTTAAAATGGTTTGGTGACTAACTCCCATCTCCTGGGCGATGTCACGAGATGCCACATGCCGGTCTAACTCGATGTATTCCATGATTTGATCGGTATTTGTCGTCACAGGTCTTCCGCCGGCTGGCTTATCCATGGTGTCGTTTTCACCGGCTCTGAATCGTCGAAACCATTCCTCCGCGGTTCGAAGTGATAGAGTACCATCCCCCAAAACACCATTAATCTCACGGAACGTTTCTCTAGCGGATTTGCCTTTAACGAAGGAAAACTTTAAAATAGCGCGAATTTCGGCGTTAGTGAACTCCATGTTTACACGTCTATAACTGTTGAACGCAATATCCAAACTAATCATACATAGCGTCGTTTTGTTTGTTATGTCAAGAGCTTTCAAATTATGTACAGTGTTGCCAGATACGAGCTCTGTAGCGCTTTGTACATAGCCGCGAAATTAAAAAGACAAAAAGGCGGAAGGGATATATTTGACAACCTTATATAATTAAGTAATCTTTTTTCTTACCAACATACATAGACCCTCATTAATTGCATGAGAATCATTTTCACTCTACAATTTGAAAACGTTGTTCAAGTATTGATCGTTCCATGTTGATTTATAGATATATATATATAAATAAATCAGCATGTTTAAATAAATTAGCATGGAACGTTCTATACTTGAACCTCGTTTTCAAATTGTAGAGTGAAAATGATTCTCATGCAATTAATGTGGCTCTATATAACATCCACAAAAATTTAGTATATCGTGTAAATTATTCATTGCTTTCGAATACACAAGCTGCCATTGAGGTAAATGATTATCGTTACATCTTTCGATGATCAATCTATTTTTTGTTGAATGACGTCGCTGTAAACAAAATGTTGGTTTCAGCGGTATGATGCCACATGCCATACTTCCACAATTGATTTATTGAAAACCAAATTCAACGGTTCAATCATTGCAAGGAATGAACCTTTGAATTATGCCTCGAAGATCTTATGACGTCTTTATAGATTATTTTCTTTATCTTACGAATTGTTGGAAAAAGTTTTGAAAAATTGAAACCATCGCATGTAATATGTAACAGTTAACGGTGCACATTTACCAAACCAGTTTGTATTTTATTCAAATTTAAAGTTCTCTTTATCGTCTTTGCGGTAACACATATAATCGTTAATCGAATGGATTTATAATTTATAAATGATGATAAGACATGGCACTATATATTATTATATCAAGTGACTGGATAATATAAGTCATTACTGTAAAAAGTTTTTTCACTATAAATAATTTAATGTTTATGCACGATTTAATTCGTATTTTTTTAAGAAATCGTCTCATTTGTTTACTAATATATTTCAAAATATGTATGTAATATAACTTTTATGAACAATTTTAGTCATATTTAAATAGAGTTTTTGTTTGTAATATATACCTAAAATTTTGTATATAAATAATAAAAATATAGTTATTATAAATCATATTTGTATAAAATTCATGGGTCAAAACAAATATTATTATAAAATATTTAATTATGAAATGTAATGTGCATATACAAAAAATACAACACCAAATGTAATTTGATATTGAAATTATTAAATCGCAATAACATAATGTTTAATGAACCTCAACTGATATAAGTTCAAAAACATTCATGAAATGAATAATGTAAAGTGAATTTATTTTTTTATAGAAATATAAAATAAATACAGCGATATGAAAGACACATTAGAGATACTTGTATTAAGAATTAACCCTAATAGGTCCCTCTGTATGTGGGCGTAAATATATTTCACATTTTTGCCTGAAAGCCCTGTAAATTTCAAATCGTTATATATATGTGTGTCATCACGAGAGAAATGCAAACTCTCCACTTAGCATAGCATATGTTTATACTTACAAAATTGCAATATGTGTGAGATGTCCGACGGATATCTTTCAAATTATAAGTATGCATTACTGTATGGCATTAAAACTCAAGTGCGGATTTATCCTTCTCTAACACGCTTCTCCAGCCGAACCAATCCGCAGCTAACGTCATCCAATCCCGAATTTTAAGTTAATATCACAGTTTACAACTTCTAGCCTTAGGTCTTCCGGCACTTCTTCTTTTTTCTGTATAACAATTCAAGTGGGTTTTAAGAACACGTTTATCTTTCATACGTGAAACGTGACCAAGCCATCTTAGTCTATTGATTTTGATTGTTTTGAAAATATTTGGTTCAGCGTACAGCATCTGAATTTAAAAATTATTGTATCTTGGTCTCCGCAACCATTATGTTCTTTGACGTAACGAAATATGCATCGGCGGAATATCCTTCATTCAAAAATTAAAAGTAACAGTTCTTGATTCTATGTCATGCACCATACGTCCGATCCACGCATTAATATTGGACTTACTAATGTTTTATACAGATTGCAATAATGATAATTTTTAATTGTGAAAGGTGAACGGCATATAGGTTTAAGTTTTACTTTTGATGGTTAATGCGTTAACATTTATAACATCATTGACATATTCGTTTGTGATATTAGGACCAGCTTCGCCCAATCAGACAAATGACACATATGTGCGTGTAAATTTGGGTGTGTAAATGTAAATTCCAGTAATTTCAAGTTAATTTCCAGTAAATTACAGTATATTTCCAGTATTCGAAACATTATTTTTGCTTTATTTAATTTTTAATGGAAGATTTCTTAACAATTTATTCAGAAATGTACGGTAGAGGATATCATGAAACAACAAGTTGCTGCTAGGTTAAATAAGGGAAGAAAAAATGAAGCAAAGTTCAAATTTATTTATCCAGAAACCGGTGTGTACTTATCAGTGCGCTAAATGAAAAATTAAAATGTCTATTACATAAATACAAATGCATCCAAAGTGGTTAAATTAAATTAATATACTATAGAAATAGATACTGCATACAAACTCTTTACTCCAGTTACGCAAACTTTCAAGAAAATACTGCAAATATATTACCGCCTTTTGCGGGAAAAAAAGAAAATTGAAAATTTGTAGCCAACTCTATAAACTGAAAGAACGCAAATGTTATATATAAATGAATTTCTACTGCACGTTGCATTCGAAAATTTGTCATAAAACTATTAATATTTGAAATTTGGACGCAATTGTCTTAAATTCGATTTCCAGTAATTCCATAGATGGCTTCACTGGAGCTAATTAAGTTTCTATAATATAAATACTAACTTGTTCGGCTGATCCAAATTTACAATTGTGATGAACACCTAATGCACTTCGTACATAACTCATGCATCGAATAACATCATTGAATTGTGATGATGATTCTATTTTTAATGGTGCACATGATGGATGTGTAAACCTTGGTGCTAGATGTGTAAAATCACTTTTACAGCATTCAATAGGATCATCAGTAGCTGCTATATTGAAAATTAAATAATATTTAACGGCACACTCACATAATATATGGAATTATTTATAACGAACCAGTGTATTTTATGTACATATACTTACACATTGTCTGAAATACAGTTTTTGCAAGATCATGTTCAATAAATTGGGCCCATTGTACTAATGCTATATTTCTTTCAGGATCTAAAATTCCTTCATTTGTACTGTCATAATGTTCATTTGAAACATTTAACATTTGTGAATCAAAGAATTTATTGCTTATAGTTTTTGGTAATGGGTTAACTTTCATCTGCGTACACATAATTTTATTAATAATATAGTTAATAAATCGATATAGTTGGTAATACTATTTATTATAATATAGATAGTATTTAATAGTATATATATTATGTAACTATATACTAACTATAAATCTATACCATAATATAAAGTCGGAATAACACAAAATAAGTTTTACCGTGTGAATCCCATCAACATAATTTGACGGTAATAAACGTCGATATGTATGTAAATTATTTGATTGCTCTTTTAACAATGTACAATTTTGGTGGACACTTGAATGTGGTAATGTATAACTGGATATAATTTTTGCACATCCATCCTTTGTTGAACGTCTTGATCTATCATTTATAATGTTATCAAATAATTTTGGATTAATGTAATAATTTTATAAAATTATTTTCTAGTTAAATAAAATGAAATTATTTACAATAAACAATTAAAATTATATAATTGTATACTAGCTTTTAATATAATTTGTGCAATCTTATTTATTTCTTTGGCTTGTTGATTTGGTAAACTTTCCAAAAACTGGCCATACGATGGACTTTCATATGATAATTTAACATCTGAGTTTGATATGGAAATTTCGGAACTGAAAATTTGAAATAATTTATATTAATTATTTATTTTTATTATTTATAAAGTATGGAATATAACATCATTCAGATGACAGCCAGAGCTTCGTTTCCCAGAGCATTGATACTTTTGACCCAATTTTCGATGACTCTCTCATAAATCAGATTGTCAGCGATAATACGTTGAGTGTCCTGCAATGCATTTAGTGTTTGTGATTTGTTGGCATAACATAATGAGGCATTACATAACCACATAGAAGACGGTTTAGTGGATTGCTAACCGGTATGATCTTGGGCGACAATAGACGTGTCCATTTCTCAAATAATGGATATGCCAAACTTTTCCTTCAGTAAATTGCTTGTTTCATTAGCTGTATGGCATGTTGCACCACTTGTAGTCTACATCTATATGAACCATTTTTGTAAACAAAAATTGATTGAACATGTACAATGAGTTCCATTATCCGTAACTATGAGCCCTGCATCATTTTTGAAGAAACATTAACCAACTAATGCCACCAAAGACTCATCTTTTATGGATGTATTGGCAATTGTTGAATTTGTTGTCGACAGGTTACACCTCAAATTTTTTAATTTTGCTTGTTATAACCATGATCATCATGGTTTTAGTTATTGAGTCAACCTGAATCTTATATGTACGTAAATATAAGTCTTTAAGCAAAATACGCAGCGTTTATATGTTTGAGAATTGTTGAGACCGGCGAAGAATTGACAAATTTGTATACTCACCTACACACTTGATTCAAATTTATCCACTAAATGATGAATTGTGTTTTTTGCAGGACAGCGCTAGACTATTTTTCTGACTATAAAATTTACTTGGTACATGGAACGTTTCTCTCAAAAATTCATTTTTATATAATAAATTTTAATAATTTGCCCGAGTTGTTCAATTGTGTATCGCATTCATGATGAAATGGTATAAATGTGCTGACAATAAATGTAACAGAAATTTTGTTGATAGAATTTTAGTTTTGCCACATCAGAATGTCAAAGGTCGAGCGTTCCTTTCCTATATTGGAAAACATTTTTTTTAGAATATACAATAAGTATAACGCAATTAAGTATAGTTCCAATTTGTATAGATATTTATTTGGAAGAAGCAAAAAGCAAAGTTCTACAGAATTAATTTTATTAGCTCTGTGCAAAGTTTTATTTATTAAAATCTGTAAATAACATTTCCGTATAGGTTTGGTATGGTAGATGTAAAAACAATTTGCACATATACGAATATTTCCTTGATAGAAAATGGTAAAGATAATTCCCCCGCATTATAAAACTAATTACAAACCCTCGGTCAAAAAAATTTAAGAAAATAGCAAACAATTAATTATCTTTTCCAAATATGTTGAATGGATGGCGGTCGTTGACTATTCAATGTCTTCCATTGATGCGAACCGGCGGCTCATTTCATAGCCAAATGAAATTTATGGATTATAATTATACAAAATAGCCACATATGGAGCTAAATCGGGTTAATAAGGCGGTTGTTGAAATAAATAAATTTCATTGTTAGTAAGGGATAATTATTGCACGATGAGAAGGTGCATTATCGTACAATTATCAGTACCTGCTTGGCTCTCAATATTCAGGACGAACACGACGAATACCCTTTAAGGTAATACAAAGCATCAAACCGTTCTGCCGTACTTACAATAAAGTCTTTGTGTTTCCCTTGGCATCGTAAATACAAATGAGCATTATTGTAATTTTTGACTTTATCAAACGACAGGGAATCTAACTCACTATTGCCGAATTGAATGAAATGCGGTTAAACGATTGCGTCACTTATAACTAAATGCAATATAAATTAACAACGGGTGTTAGTATTTTTATGATGATGTGTTACCAATCTTATTTCTATATATGGAAACAAAAACTATACCGGTATAGTAGTTCAAATTAACTATCAATATATGAATTTTCGAATTTAATACGTAAATAATCAATATTTTTTCATCATTTTTGTTATATATGCAGATATTGCTTACTGGGAATTTTCTCCTTTAGCCAACAGGACTAAATAAATATATATATATATGTCAACGGACAATATATATATATACTATATTGTATTTGCATAGCTACATGTGAAATATTATACTCGCCTCTCGCCATTCTTCAAATGGTTTTCAATACATAAACATTGTAATAAATTTATATTAATAAATATTATTTATAAATAAACGTTAAATATGGTACACAACAATTTTCTTAAGTACTGTAACAAAGTGCTGTGAAGCGGCTAACATGAAAGTGTCACAACCGAGTTTAGTATGACACAGTACTATAATCTAAAGAGATGTTAGGTTCTTCCACACCGAAGATCGTAAGAGCTCTGCGAGCAATCCTATTTGGAATATTGTGGAGTAGTAGTGTCACCAATTTCCATTAAACTTTAGATTCTCTATCACTTCAGTTCAAGATTTCAATATAACCGCGGATAAATTGTATTATATAACAATAAATAATCGTATTGGAAATATTGTATCCTACTATGGGAACTGACAAAACGTTAGTACCTATCATTGACTACTTAAAAATACTGCTAATCTTCTATGAATTGGTAATATTTGGGTGTTATTAGAATGTCTGGAAGTAATGGGAGTATTGTCACCTGTTTTCACAAATCTTTGAAACTTTTCATATAATTGCATAAGTTCGAAAATGCAAAATATTTGGACATATAATTTTAGATTGAGAGTATTTTCACGTAATTTTACAAATCGTTAGAATTTATCATTAAAAACTTCTGTTAAAATTCTTAAAATAATCGAATAAATGGTTCTTTAATTATTATTCCAATGGGAATGTTTATATGGGAGGGTTGAGTATAAGGGGTGTAGGAAAGTTTTTAAAATATGCATTTCTAAAGCTTTAACTTCAAATTTTCAAGTCGATAACTCTTAAACACAAAATTATTGAAATAATAAGGAACGGTATTGAAGAAACACATAATTTCATATATATGTGTAGCTCAGGTATTTCAACAGAATGGTTGAGGGACAAGAAAAAGTGTGTACCAGCAGAGAAGGCACCCGAGTTTTAAGGCAATTTCTTTTTTCAGTTTTCTTCATAAAACCTTTTGTGATTTTACAGATGCCACCTAAAAAGATCTATTGTTCCTAACTCCGTAACTTCTTGTATAAAATGATCTATTTCCAATCTTTAGAGAAACAACTGCATACCATCATCTTTAGTAATAAATTCTAGAATAGTGAATTCAATGATGATACTCACAGCTAACGAAGCAGTAAAATTTCAGATTAAATGTTCTTTTGCAGATAAATAATTCTCAATTTTTGTAAAGAGATGTTCTGCAGATTTTTAAAATTTGCATTCATCAATCATCGTCGATATTTTGGGGATGTTTCCTTTAATATGCAGTAACCTGTAAGTTTTCGTCTTATATTCCTAATATTATTTTTCTTTTACTTTTAGACAGATCTTTGTTTTAAGTTGAATTCCCATAGAGTTCTTTTGATTCGCTTATGACTGACTGTTGGCTCCAATTTGATTAACCTTTTTAACCGCGCGGGATTGACGGTCAGTTTTTGTTTCTATGAAAAATGTGAAAACACACTGTGATAGTAGGAGCGGACCCTTTTTTTTTTGTAATAGTTGTGTTTATTTTGTATCTGTGAGGGACGCAGAAATGTAATATTTATTGTAACTATTAAAAAAAACAGAAATCAACTGAACGAAAATGAGTCAGTGTGGACAGAAATCGAAAATACAAAGTTTCAATACAAAAAAGAACCGTTAATTCCATCATGAGGTCATGTTTAGCAGCCCTTAACTCATGCACAGAACCCGCAATCGTTTGGAAACAGTTCGAGTAATTATATTTTCATATCATATTAAATAAAATTAGCTGCAATAAAATGTTAATGGAATTATATATTGGGTGTAGCAGTTCATGTTAATCTGAATAATAAGTTCACTTGGTAATTTTGGTATATAACCATGTGCATAAACTAGATTGAATAAATTCTTCTAAATTCTAGGTGCAGCACACGTGGTATGAGTCCGTTGAGTCCGTCGTCGCATATTAGGTATCTTTGTTTACTCATAAATTTACAGAAAAATGTGTCCGCTTAGAATTCATTACACGTACAATGTAACAAGATTGAATATTGATTCCTAATCATAAACAATATTTTATAAATATTATTACTTACTTTTTCATATGCTCAAAATTCTGTTCACCCATATTAACAGCATTTAACAATTCATCATTTGTAAATTGAACGCCATGATTATCATTATATTCAACTAATGCACATTTATCATATGGAAATTAATTTAAAATATTTAAATAATTATACAATAATTTATGCACAATAAAATGCATATAATGAAATAGAATTAACTCTATATTAATTACCTTTTTTAAATTCAAATAAACACAGTGTTGTTTGTAAATTTGTTAGAAAATAAATTAAGTAAATTAATTTCAATGTAATTAACATGATTTTAAGAATTTTATATAATTGTTATTATTGTCTATCTATAATAAATCGTTTGTACGTTTATAGTAATGTAATCTAAATATGGTAAAAGAATATAAATATGAATTGCAGTGACGATGCGTCATGAAAAACCAAATTGGCAGTATCAGCAGTGTAAAATCAATAATATTTCATTATTAACAACAAAAACGCCATTAATTTTTCTTCATATTATATAAACATATGCCTTTACTTATATAAAATATGAAATTATATCATATACAATCGTACACCATACCAATTGAAATTGACCCTTACTAATCGGATAGGCTTCGTTACTAAGTACTTACACACACCCATATATATAGTGTAAATAAATACAGTCGATTCACTATGTATAAGCAAGTTTCAAGGGTGTTGTTAATAGAGGGGTTGTATTCATGTCATTTCAGAACCGATTTTGTTGAAATTTATAAATGTAGGTTAAAATTGAAATTATATAAACAGTTTCTAAGAAAAAAATTTGAAATTCGATACTCCGGCTAGTTATGTTGACCAATCAATATCTTAGAAACTGGTGAATTTGGGCGTTTTTGTATCAAGTATTACGAAATTGTATATGTAAGTTCAATAGTTTATAAAAGAAATGCTGGGAACCCATTTCAGTTATCTTGACTATTTTCCTGGAACCGCAATCAAATTTCACGAAATTTTGTATATAGATTAACAGTAGGATTTTAAGAACAGTTACTAAGAAAATTTTGGAAAATTAGTACTCATATCAGTTATTCCGACCAACTTCTAAGTTCGTTGCTAGCCATTTAGTCTTTAAATTCATAAGCTAGTTTTATTGTAAAATATCTGATGGTCATGTCAGTTTTCATATAAACGTGTTTTTTGATGGGGTTTTAACATAATCCAAAAATTTAACACCACACTTTTCTTGCTTATAGAGGGTTTTTGCTTATCAAGAAATCAACTGTATTTTCTAATTTGCAATATAAAGATATTACGATATTATATAAAGAGTTTTAAGTTAATTTAATATATATAATTTTAAGATATACATTCTTTTATAATCTATTATTATTACAGAACTTCCAAGCGATCTGAACTACTTGAGGAAATATATATACGAATATTAAAAATATTAACTATAGGATTCAATCTTTCGAACAACGTGTATCTTATCTGGTTCCGTTCCGATAGATATTTAAAAATATATTTAAAATTTAAAGTTACACATAACTACCTCATATCTCAAGGGATACCTGTAGCCTGTATTATATATGGTATATACGGACTATTTCTAAGTAATATATAATAAGTATTATATAGAAATCAGACTATATACATAATTATAATATTATTCAATATATTGTACTATAATGAACATTGAATAATAATAAATTAATTGATGATTCATAATAATATTTTATTTAAATAATTATAATTATATGCGTCTAGAAAAATGTGCATTCATCAAAAGCGTGAGCATATGTTAAAATCGAACAATATTATGAAAGTGAAAAACAATGCCAGTCAACTATTGTAAATTAATTAATGTATATGCGAAATGTGTCCTAATTGGCGGCTACATATAAGTACCCTCCTTAGGTTGAATTAGTGTAGAAAATATTCCTATATGTATATATAATTATATAATTTTTGTATTATATTTCATAGCAGTTTTTTCAGGATTCTTCAAATTTAGAACTCTTTAAATGCTCCTTAAAATAACACTTATTAATATTTACTAGTGCATCACTATCTTTTAACAACACAATAATTTACGTTTTATATTTTTATATGTAATATAATAATTTAAAAAAATATAATTTAATTTGTATGAAACTTAAGTTAATTTAATATAATTATTAAAAAATAAAATGTTTCTTATGAACTGAAAGCGTGTCTATGGTAAAAAGAGACTTATATTATTATAGCGAATGTTATTTTCCACTGATTATAATTTTTTTATTTTAATCGAAATAAATGCTTATCACTTATTTATTATTAATTTATGTTTTTTTATTTAAAAAAAAAATACATAAACTTATATGAAATAATTGAAATATAAAATATCAAATTATATACGAAATGTTCTGTTTATTTCAAACACAAGTCCGTTTATGATATATGATTACATGAGATATATTTATGTGTACGTATTTTATTATATTAAAAGTATATTGTAAACGTTTAATATAAATTTTTATATTTTATGTTTAATATTCCGAATCATATATTAGAAATTATTTATTATTTATATGCAATTTTATTCAAATAATATTATTACCGTGTACACGTTAATTATACAAAACACAGAACACACTGATTGACACTATACATAGAATATTAATTCTTTCGTGTATGTACTAACAAGTAACTACAAAATAAGAGTATGTTATTAATATTATAATAAATATATGACGGTTATACAATTATGATCACTATATATTTACTTTATCAATACCAAAACTGTGAGAAGAACTGAACAAAGAGAACATTTATATAATTTTTTTATGTGTTTTATTCAAAAAACTATAACATATTCTACAATTACACATAACATAATGTACGTACAAAGATACAGGGTGTGCCGGCGAATGTATGCAACAAGTAGAAACAGTAGATTCAACATAACATTTGAAATAAAAAAAAAATTTATAAAGTGCAGTAGTTGTTACAGCTGGTACCACGGTTAATCCTTTGTATTACCTTCTTTTGGTGCATTAAAAATGTTGTTCCTTCTCATCATGTGTTATGCCTTCTCAACAGGTACGAATTTTGATTTGATTGATCTAGCTTTTGTATAGCAATGAAGTGTAAAAAAAACTGTTATCTACAAATGTAAAAATTTCATTGAATCGTTATACTCATTCAATTGATTAGTACTGAAATTGTAGCATATCAGAATTAACTTACCTGGCATTAAAACTCAGGTGCGGTTTTAACCTTCTCCAACCGGACCTAGCTGCAGCTAACGTCTTCCAATCCCGAATTTTAATGATCTAAATATCACAGTTCACTGCATCTAACCACGTAGTCTTAGGCCTTCAGGCCCTTCTTCTTCCTTTTGAATTACCATTCCCAAGTTTTTTTGGCAGACGTTCCTCCTTCATACGTGCAAAACGTGAACAATCCATCCTAGGCTATTGATATCGATTGTATTGACAATATTTATTTCACCGTACAAATTGTCTATTTCAAAATTGAATCTTCATTTATCTGAGACGCAACTACTCTTCAAAATCATTTTCCATATTTATCAACGATTTTAAGTATCCTCCAATATTATTGATCAGATAAATGGTGTTCAATAGCGGTTCTTATAGCCAGTGTTAACATTTTCAGCCTGGAAACATTTTTTGCATCCCTAGCATTAGTACATTTAATTAACCACTTATTTTTAAAATGCTGTTCATCTTCATACGAACGAACTATTTTGAATAATTGTTTTTTGTAATTATTTTATAATGAACCAAAAATACGATATTAAATTAGCACAAATTTATCAAGAACATATAATATAAGACACAACAATAAAAAAAATTAAAAAGCAAATAAATTATTGATTGAATTTTTAATTTAAAAAATCATTTTAAAATAATTGTCAAACGACATACCATTCAATAAAAACATCGCATCGTTCTGTTCTGCTAATCACGAATGAATTAAAATCGAATGTATTTACTAGGGGTATTGAATTGATTTTTTTTCAACACGCTGCAAAGATAGTTTAACACCAAATGATAAATGATATAAGTGATAATTTGTTCTATGGAAATGCAAGTTAATTGTTTAATGTATATATTTTATAAGTGTTAATTAAATAATTTAAAAAATAAAGATTTCACATGTATTTTCCAATGGATTGTATTATGATTGCCCCCAAGTATCTGTTGGAAAAAGTTTCCGGCGAATTTATCTGTCAACGCGATATACGTTTTTGCTCAATACAAATTATGTTTAAATGCGGCTTAAGTTAAATCGTGAGCTGACCACACGAGCTGACAGTAACAACTGACGTAACATAAATGAAAAGAAAAATAAACTAAACACAACAACTACTCATCTATCTCCATTTTTTTTATCATATTTTTTTTATTTACGTTTATCGAGAGTTCGAATTTTGTTCTTAGAATATTTTTTTGACTTATTTTTTTTAATATTAATAATTATATTTCAGTTCATCGTAAAGAATGCCATCAATTGAAACAGTAGAAGCTGTAGCTACAACTGAAAATGACATTGAAGTACCAGAACCGCCCACTTTATCTGGTCCAATTGTTGGAATAATATATCCACCACCAGAAGTGCGGAGTATCCTTAACCTATAAATCATATTTTTAATTTAATTTTTTATTTTTTTTTTAATAATTTATCAATGTTTTCTTAACAATGTAATAAAAATAAAGATATTGTTGATAAGACTGCAAGTTTCGTAGCACGAAATGGTCCAGAATTTGAAGCACGTATTCGTCAAAATGAATTGGGAAATCCGAAATTTAATTTTTTAAATAATGGCGATCCATATCATGCGTATTATCAACATAAAGTTGTAGGATTTCGTGAAGGAAAAGGTAACTAATTTATATTTAAGTATATGGTATTTTTCATCTATTAAAAAATATATATATTTGTTTAGCGCAAGAATCAGTTACGCCCGGATCACAAAAGTCGCAAGTAACATCGGCGACCCACTTAAAACAGCAGGAACTATTAAAGCAAGTATCTGATCAACAATTTGTGCCGAGAGAACCACCACCAGAATTTGAATTCATTGCTGATCCACCATCTATTTCAGCATTAGATTTGTATATAAACAAATAATTAATTTTATCCAATTAACTTTCACCAACTCAACAATATATATATATATTTTTTTTTATAGAGATATTGTAAAATTAACAGCACAATTTGTTGCTAGAAATGGACGTCAATTTTTAACAAATTTAATGAATCGTGAACAACGTAATTATCAATTTGATTTTTTGCGCCCTCAGCATTCATTATTTCAATATTTCACAAAATTATTGGAACAATATACTAAAATATTAATACCGCCAAAAGATTTAATGGCCCGTTTAAAACCTGAAAGTATAAATGGAAAAACAAGTACAAATACGGTTTTAGAACAAGTTAAATACCGTGCAAATTGGCAAAAACATCAAGAAGCACAACGTCGTCGTGAAGAAGAAAAAATTGAAAGAGAACGTGTTGCATATGCTCAAATTGACTGGCATGATTTTGTTGTTGTTGAAGCTGTTGATTATCAACCATATGAAACCGGTAATTTTCCGCCACCAACAAATCCCGATGAAGTTGGTGCACGCGTTTTAATGGAAGAACGCTTAATTGAAGACGATGGTGACATAGAAATGCAAATTGAATCGGATGATGATTTAAGCGATGATGAAAGTAATAATTTAACAATGAAACTCTCAACGATGGAAAATCGAACTGGTTTGTCGGCACAATATAAGAAAGACAATACACAAGTACAAGATATGGATGAAGCATCCAGTGATGATGAGCCGCCACCGCAGGAAACAGAAATTATTAAAATTCAACCACCGGTTGCACCACCACTACCACCAACACATGACAAAGTAGTTATTAAAAAATATGATCCCAAACAAATACAAAAGAATATTCCAAAACCTGTGTCAAATGATGAATATTTAATATCGCCTATTACCGGTGAACGAATTCCAGCTTCAAAAGTTGCTGAACATATGCGTATTGGATTATTAGATCCAAGATGGGTTGAACAACGTGATAAACATACAGTTGATAAATTGAATCAAGATAATGTAAGAAATTTGTAAAACTATTTAAATTATTTATAATCATTATTAATTGACGTTTATAATCAGGTATATGCATTGGGTACTGCAATTGAAGCAAGTTTAAAACAATTGGCTGAAAGGCGTACCGATATTTTTGGTGTTGGTGATGAAGAAACTGTTATTGGTAAAAAATTAGGTGAAGAGGAAACAAAAAAAGATGAACGTGTTACATGGGATGGTCATACTTCAAGTGTCGAAGCGGCTACCAGAGCTGCACGTGCTAATATTACATTAGAGGATCAAATTCATCAAATCCATAAGGTAAACATTGTAAACATTGTGCGAAGGTATAATATATTAAAAATAATTTTTTAATATCTTCTGCATGGATTCTTAAATATTTGTAATTAATTTTATAGAATTATAGTCAACGGACAATTTTGTTTAGCTTGTGTCATTTATTAATTATTTAAAATATTTAAAAATCAGTTAGGAAGTTTATTACAATTATTGTTTTTTTTTTATTATTAAGGTCAAAGGACTTTTACCAGATGAAGAAAAAGAAAAAATCGGGCCAAAACCAGTTATAAATGCATCAAAAATGTTAACAGTTCAACAACAACAACTTATTGCATCTCAAGCACAAATTGTTGTGCCACCAAAACCACCACAAATGATGCAACAACAACATCAACAACAACCTCAGCACCAACAACAACTACAGCAACAGCACCAACAACAACAACAACAACAACAACAGCAGCAGCAGCAGCAGCAGCAACAACAGCAACAACAACAACAGCAGCAGCAGCAACAACAACAACAACAACAACCACAACAACATCAGCAACAACAACAACAGCAGCAGCAACAACAACAACAACAACAACAGCAGCAGCAGCAGCAACAACAACAACAGCAGCAGCAGCAACAGCAACAACATCAACTACCGCCACCACCACCGCCAGTGCCTGTGATGATGATGCAAATGAGACCACCACCAATGATGCGTAAATTATATTTTTCTTATACCAATATCTTTTGAGTTGCACTGAGTGTGCACAAATATGGTATAATCGATTTTATGTAAAATAGGTGCACTGACTTACGACAATTCTCAAAAGGATGGTTGCACTACAATTACACAATGTGTGTGAATCGCAAAATAATACTAATTTCGATTAAATCACACATTGGTGCAAACTCCAGTGCAAATCAAAAGATTTCTATATATATTATTTAAAAAAATTATTAATTGAACAATTTATTTTAATCGTTTAGCGCCACCATTCCAAATGGGTTACATGCAAGGTATGCCACCGCAAGGTGCACCGCTTCCGCCAATACCGCCGGTTGGAGATCAACCACCATTGCCACCAAGTGATGATGAACCATTAAGTAAAAAAGCAAGAACGGAAGATAATTTAATTGCTGAATCGCAATTTTTATCAATGCATAATGTATTTTAAAAAGAAATTTATTATTTTGTTGCTTTTATTAATTTTTTTTTTTTTACATTCATAATGTGTAATGTAATTTTTTATTTTAGGGACCAATTACAATACAAGCACAAATTCCAAGTGCAAGTGATAAACCAGAATGGCGCCTTAATGGTCAAACGATTTCAATAACAATGTCTTTAACGGATACAATTACTACGTTAAAATCAAAATTACAAGATGAAACTGGCATGCCTCCAGCTAAGCAGAAAATTTCTTATGATGTAATTTTTTTCACTTATTATAACTCTGTTATAGTTAATTTATATTTGTTTTATTTTTTTATTTTATATACATAGGGAATGTTTTTCAAAGATAGTAATACGGTTGCATTTTATAATTTATTAAGTGGCGCTACAATTCATTTACAAATTAAAGAGCGTGGCGGACGGAAAAAATAATTTTCTACACATTGTGACAACACTAATCTTAAATAATAATCGGTAATTATTTTATTTATTAGAAAAATATAAAAAAAATTCACATTTACAAATAACAACAATATGACGAATATTGTATTAAAATGTATGCTCCTTATTTAGTTAATTTATTTACGAATTTTTGTGTTCTGGCATAGACTAATAGTTAATGCCAAGACCACTGCCAGGACTTCTTAAATTGGAAATTTTGATTACGAATAATAAAATAATAAGATTTAAAAAATTGTATGTATTTTTTATTTTTGTTTAACGGCGGCGCAACATTACATTCTTTCGGGTTATGTTCTCTAATAAAAATTTAGCATTTCATTAATTTTTCTATGTTTCATATAACTTCAACGTTAAGCTAATAAAAGTACACTCTATGTGTGTTTAATATAATAAGCTTCGTAATGATAGGCCATCAGCACTTAATGTAATTACCTAAGCAAATGCAGGACATAATTGTATCTGGGTGTAACATTTGCAATAGCTCAATTATCAAATTATCTATCATTTATTTTAAAAATCTGCTAACTAATACATTGAAAATACTAAATAATAAACTAAATTTTATTTTTTATTGGTTTACTTCAAATGCACCAAAATATTTTATTTCATAAAAAAAATAAAAATAAAGAGTATTATAATTTTTAGTACCTATAAAAATAATAAATTTTACAAAAATAATGAGTTATTCTAAAATGGAATTGATTTTTTTTTTTTCTTTTTCAATAAAGTGTATCTGTTTTGCGTCACAATTACACTATTTTAGTTCATAATTCGTGATTTTCATATTATAAACGTAATTTTTTTTTTTTAGAATTTGAAATTTCACAAATTAATATTTCTTCTTTTTCTTTTTTATAAATAATATAACATAAAATGTTAATATAAATTAATATAACAAAATATATATTATATAAAATAAATTAAATATTATTTAATTGCTGCTATTCTATGTGAAAAATGTAATTTAAAATATTAGTATCCATTTTTCTAAATATATTGCTATCTTTCTTTCACCTCACAGTCACACTAGTCTCACACATACCCCAGCACTCCGTCTCTTTAACTTTTACCATTGTTAGTATTATTATACAATGTTGTTAAAACGTTAATCATTTCACGGTAACGTTGTTCCATTAAATTATAAATGTCATTAGAACCATTACTAGGATCACATATGCGTTGCATATGATGTGGTAAATATTTACTAATAAAATCAAAATAGGAATCTGTACAGTCGGAATGTTGATTACGATATAATCCATATTTTGCTCGATAGGCAGCACCCAATAAAGCTGCTTCAGTTGTTTTTTGTGTATAAACTGGTGCATTAAAAACATCAGCCATAACTTGTAAAATGGATTTATTTGCTGATGCACCACCGGTTGCTAATATACGTGTATTTTCACCAAAATTAAAACCCATATCAGAAGCAACAGCTTTACGATGTAACATTTGACCTTCAATAAGTGCACGAATTTCGGTTTGTGGTGATGCAAATCTATTTAAGATAGGAAGACATTTAATAAAATTGAAAATTCAATTTTCGATAAAAATATTTCATTTATAAATATTTCAATTTTTTTCACTTAATAACACCCTTTGCAAGTTCAGGATCACTTGAATTACTTAATTTATTCCATCGAATATGCCCTTTAACACTTGGAATGATTTCTAATTTAGGAAAATGTAAAGCTAGAAAATTAAAAAAATATTAAAATATTTAAAAAAATTTTGAAATGATAAATAATTAAAAATAGGAATAACCGTTGTATTAATATTTTTTTAAATTCGATCATGACGTACCGGTTGGGTTCCATGCAAGAAATTAAATGTAAAATATTTCATGAAATATGTGTTGGGATAATTGGAGTTTTATGTCATCTAATAAAGCTTTCATTACAGCCAAGCTGATAAATTACTCCGCATGGGAGTATATAACAATTTAGCCCAAAGTGATATGTGTGTGCTGACATTGTTAATCTGTGAATATTGTCCAACACCATATTTTCAAAGATATCCGTTTTTCTTTTTATTCCATAAAGGAACAAATGGTCCCCCAGCAGAAAAATTTCAATATTAAAATAAATTTCCTATGAAAAATAGCGAAATTGAACCCGCTATATTTCATGATTAATAATATGAAAGTTATTGTATAACCTAAATTGCGTTTTCTATTAAAGCAGAGATTTTCGCACGGAATGAATGTATCGCTTAAGCGGATTAGTGTTAATTTATTCTCTTATTAGCACTGTATCAATAGCCGCTAATTATATTGATGTATATTAAAACAATGATTTAAAGTGTGCCATCAGTAAGAGGATAATTTGAGCTAATCACTGACAAAATATATGTTACCAGTGATTCATTTATCTTGTATCGAAATTGTTACTAAATTTGAGAGATAAGGAACAAAACAATCATATAATGTTCGTTATTTTCTGTCAAAATTACTTTTGTAAAATTGTAATTAAATTATTACAATTTGATTTCTCACTTTTATGTTTGATTCAATCTACTTATGCGTATAACTTTAAATTAAGTTGTACTCACCCATACTTCCAAAATTACCACGTGGTGTTGATTCTAATAATTCACTAAAATATTCCCAATTATTATTGCCTTCAGAACGTTTAAAAATATCGCGAACTAGTGAACCATTTCGAAAACTATTTATGTAAAATAAAAATGATATTATAATTTTTTTAAATTTTATTTGTATATGTATTAGAATTTACTAACCATAAAAGACCCATAAAACAATTATCATCAGTTGGATGTACAAAAACATGTCCTTCTTTCATGATCGTTGGTTTTTCAATTCCCATCATAATAGTATCACTTGTACCCAATGAAATTGCTAGCCAATCTTTAGCTATTAACATACCTATATTTAAAAAATTATTAAGATTAAAGCTAAATTACTTGTTATCTTATTAGATATGAATTTAATAAAATGAAAAAAATCTTACCCGCTAAAGCTGATGGATTATCACCAGTAAATGCAACTACTTTACAATCTGCATTAAATGCATAACGTTGCACAAAAAATGTACCAATATTACCAATTATACTATTTGTTGGCACCGGTTTACCTAAACGCTCTTCTAAATCGGGTGCACATGCATTTAAACATGGTTCAGACCAACATTTACGTTTAATATCCAATAAATTCATACCAGAACCATCAGACAAATCAATTGGTGCAATTTTACCAAGAAATATTGATGCTAAGAAACTACTAACAAGTGATATACGTACTGTATTTTCATAAGTACGTGAACCATTTTGATAAATTTTACGTATTTGTGGACCAGTAAAACGTGCATAACTTTTTGAACCAGTATATTCGACCATTTGATCGCGTCCACCAATTGCTGCTTCCATTTCCATGCATTGATTTTCCGTTGTATTATCCATCCAAATTGGTGTTTGATTTAATGTAAATGCTGAATCATTAATTTGTGTATGTAAAAATGTATCAGCATCTAAATTTGATAATATTTTTTCACCATGAGCTGACCAATAAATTGAACCATGTTGTTGAGCGGAACCGCTTACAGCCGCAACTGTATTCAGAATCGCACCCTGAACTACTAAACGATCTAGTACTACATCGAGTGCTTTTATCCACATTTTTGGTTTCACATAAAATCTAAATAATAAAATAAAAAATTATATTTTATTTGGTTTAATTTTTATTGTTGTTTTTAAATTTATATAATGAAAATGTACTCATTGTTATTGTCACCCGAATTAACACCACCGGTTGTACGAAATTCAGGTAAATCTGTATCAAATTTAACTTCGGCATGTGCTATATTTTCCAAGTTTGAATTGACCAATACAGCTTTTAACTATAAATAGAACGTAGAAATAATTAGCAATATCATTTGATAACGCTTTAATTTATGCATATGATTTTTCAAATACATTTTGTTGCGACATTACAGAATTTACCTGCAAAATTACTTAAATGACTGTACTTTTAATACATAATATATCAATAGATTGCTTTTTTTTTTTTCATTTTTTTTTTCATAATTGTGTAATCAATAAAATTTTTATTTAATATTAAATAATTCATATAATGTAAAATTGTTTTTTTATATATGTGCCATTGATATTGATAATTTATTTTATTGTATTATTAAAGAAATGATAATAAATGCCAATAGGTCATAAAATAATTGAAGAAAATAGATTAATGAAATGAAAAATGGTAATATTGACGACTGAATTGATATTCGAATTAACTTTATAA
The DNA here is from genome assembly GCA_910594885.2 of Bibio marci. NCBI lineage: Eukaryota > Metazoa > Arthropoda > Insecta > Diptera > Bibionidae > Bibio > Bibio marci. Next base: position 59,912,963 of record OU343114.1, read on the forward strand.
AACCAAATAAAAAAAGAAAAATACAATTTTTATTTTACGTTAGATGAATTAAAATTTTTCAAAACCAATTTTCTTTTTACATGTATGAGAGATTAATCATTAGAACATCAATATATTACGATCACAATTTTAAATTTAATTCAGAATAATCCCGTTTTATTTTTCATTTTTGTGGGCAGTAATAAAATATAATTCAATTTTTAAATATTAAATTACCCGTTAGATTTAATAGAATGCCGAAATATACTTTCTTTTTCATAAATTAAATTAAATTTTTTACCTTTTGTGTACTTAGATCGAATCCTAAATATGTTGCTTCACTAGAACTCATACTCATTGTTTCGTTTCACTTTATTTAATTTAAAATATATGTTTATTAATTATTTATAAATATAATATGTATAAAATAAAACTATATTCAATCAAATAATTTAATTATATTTAAGAGATATGTACTTTAATTTAAAGGAACATAATCTTTTCATACAGGAATTTGTGAAAATTAAATTTTAATTTAAGTAAATACAAAAAAAAAAAAGTACAAAAAAACGTTGATAAAAAATAAAAATGAGAATGACGATGTTATATATTATGTCCATATGAATGCTGACGTTGTGACAGTGACAGTTCACATATGCTATAATAGTAAAGATCACGTCGGCAATTAAGCCGCATTTACATTATGCCTTCTATCTAAATCTAAAAATAATTAAATTAGAACATAAACATTCATACTAGTTAGAACTTAGAAGAGAGACAATAAAAAATAATTAATATCTAATTATTGCAAATGATGATTATTTGTAATAATGGAAGAAAATTAAATCATCTGACTATTTATTCACTTACCGAGGACTTTAACCCCTAGTTTGTAAATGGTTTAAGGTACTGAGCACCACTGAACAGAATATAAAACCGATAAAATAGCAAAAAAATTAAAAATATTGAGAGAGAAAGTCAATATGCCTTAATAAAACATCGCAAATAAAATGTTCATATGGTCAGCCTAAATATTGACACAGTTCAGTGTATTTGTTTTTTTTTTACCAAAATTTTTCGGATTTTCTTTCATGAATTTTTTGTTTCGCGGCCATCATGAATTAACATATGAATTTATGTGAATAGTCATGATATTTTTCTATAAAATAAACAGTTTAAATCGATGGCAGACTCATTTTTTGGATTTGATACTTCAATACCGGTAACAAAAATTAATATTAAATAATTATTTCCGTAAATTTTGAATTATAAAACATTTTTTTTTGTAAATACTACCCAATTCGTTATGATACTTTTGACATTTCATATATCATAATTACATCCATTTCTATGCCGTATGCAAATTCACTTTTTTTTTTGGTTTTAGTATACGTTTTTTTATTTGCGTATGAATCAAAATATGTAACAAATATCGCTAGGACAAGTTATCTAAAATAATGGTACGCAATTTAATTAATTAGATTGATTCTATTCATTCAGAAACCCATTTTAAGAATTTTTATGGTTGTATGTTTACAGAAAATGAAAGTGAATTACCATGTGCACTTTCATAAGTTACTTAAATAAATTTATGTTTTGTTTGTTTTTTTTTAATGATTTTGAAGGATATTTTATTCAATGGATACTACTTTAGTACTTGCTAATAAATATCTTCGTATACAAATTAACAATACAAAACAAAAAACATTTTTTACAATTATTTTTCTAAAAATTCTAGTTGGACGATGATGAAGGATTCGAAAAGGCTGAAGAACATTATGATGCTCTAAATGATGAAACATTTGGGGCGGCTACCTATGGGGACTGGGAGGGTATGCATGAGAATATGGTACGACTAGATAAAAGTCGAAGTGATAAAGATGTTTTTGATTTAATAGATGATGATGCTGATTTATTTGACAATGACGATGATATTGAATCTGATTTAGGTAAATATTACAATAAAAATTAATTTAACACGCATAATTATCAGCAAAAAAGAAAAAAGCAAATGTTTTAAATAAATTAAATTAATTTAATTTTATTTTGATAGAATTGAGTTTATCCCGTGTCGGCTTAGAAGATTGTGATGTTGCTGCTGAGGAAACTGAAGCACGCATACAACTCGATCCAAGTGTTTGGGCAAATCCCTATCAAGCACAAACAACACCAAAATATATGCAAAATGTGCAAAGGGATATTTTTTCTCGCCAACTATCTCGAACTTCGTTATCAACAGTATCCCAACAAATTGAACACCAACAACAGCTACAGCAGCATCAACATATACAACAACAAATGCATCAACAACAACAACAACTGCAGCAGCAGCAGCAGCAGCAACAATTACATCACCAGCAACAACTGCAACAGCAGTATCAACAACAACAACAACAACATCAGCAGCAGCAACAACAACAACAACAACATCAACAACAACAACAACAACAACAGCAACATCAACAACAGCAACAACAATTTAATTTAATAGAAAAAATGCAACAAACACAAATGGTAAATGAAAATAATAGTTTATTATAAGGATACAGTAAATACAATAAGGCATGTTGCTCGACAATTACAATTGACATTTGTGTCAGATCTTATATACAAAAATTATCGTTATATTATTGTATATATAATAAATTATTAGAGATGAAATATATATTATCTTTGTAATATAATTTATTTCTTGATTAAAATTTTTTAATTTTTAATTAAATATGCAAAGTTAATATACTATATAATATTTATATTATTGCCCCTGAATGAAACATATTTGTCAGTTTGACATGCCTTATTTATATTTAAAACACCTAAAAAATAAAATTATTTTTTTCAAATTTTCCATCCAGACTTTGCCCCCGAATATGCTATCAGTAGAAGATTTGGAAAGAAATTTACGAAATCCCCAACAACTTCATCAACAACAACAAAATCTTTCACCTTTAAAAATATCAACACCACAACACACTCAAAGTTCACAATCGTCGACTCCACAATCATTTCAATTAATACAACCCCTACAACTTCCACCTCACTCTTTACAACCGCCTCAGTTACAATTAACGCAGCATCAACCAACATTGCAACCACAAAGTTTTGTGCGATTACCAATGCCTAACGTTTTAAATCCGCCACAACAACCAATGCAAAAGAGTCAGTTATTTCAACAGCATCCTCATCAACAGGAACTAGCATATAAATCGATGTCGCAGGAGCAACCACTGCCATCGCTACAGCAACAACAGCATCACCAGCAACTACAACAACTTCCACAACCACCACCACCACCACCTCCACCACAATTACAACAACCACAACCACCACTACGACTTATGCATCAAAAACCATTACCATTTGGTGGTATAATGAAGCGTCCAATTTTACCACCCGGATTTCATCCACCAATGCGTATGATGGGACCGCCACCACAGCAATTACCGTCACCACAACAATCACAACAACCACATCACATAAATGGCCAGCTACAGCATACAAATATGCAAAGACCTACACAACCACCTGCAGCGGGGCAATTAGTTCATAATTTACCAACACCGCTAAATAATTTTAGTGTAAGTTATATTGTATACTGTCATTATTTATTATGCAAGAATTTTGTAAGCACATACAATTTATATTGTTATTAGGTTTAGAAACTCTAACGTTCTAATATATAAACACATATTCAATGTGTTCATACGCGAGGAAAATATTTTTGATTTATTAAAAAAAAATACTCTTCAACTCTGTTCAATTTATATATATACATTTCAATTAAATTCATAGGTTTCAGAAATTGTAATTTATCTGTAACCTCTGCAATATAAATTTGCATATAATTAATAGATTTTTTATTCTAATTAGATACATCCAAATTTTAATGCAATAAGACCTATAACATTACAATATCCAAGATTACCACCACATATGTTACCGCCGCCAATTTTCACACAAAATAATCTGATGCCATCATCGGTAAATCAATTTAATAAGCGTTTAGTACAAGAAATCCAATTAAATCATCCAATGTTGCCATTTAGTCGTAATAATAATAATAATAGTGGTAATAATAATAATATTAATAATAATAATTGTGGTAATAATATTAATAATAACAGTGGCAATATTATTAATAATAACAGTGGTAATATTATTAGTAATAATAATAATAACAATAATAATAGTGGTAAAAATAATAATAATAACAATAATAATAGTAGTAATAATAATAATAATAATAATAATAATAATAATAATAATAATAATAATAATAATAATAATAATAATAATAATAATAATAATAATAATAATAATAATAATAATAATAATAATAATAATAATAATAATAATAATAATAACAATAACAATAATAATAATAATAATAATAATAATAATAATAACAATAATAATAATAATAACAACAACATCAATAATAATAATAATAATAATAATAATAATAATAATAATAATAATAATAATAATAATAATAATGAAAATAATAATAGGAACTCTAATAAAAACAGTAATAATACGTACTCAAATCAACAATATGTACCACAAATGCCACATGCAATTAATATGGCACCTAATTTAATGCAAATGCAACATATAAAAATGCAGATACAACAGCATCAACAGCAACAACATATGAATAATCAATATCAGCAAATGATGCATCATCAGCAACAACAACTTCATCAACATCAACATCAATTGCAGCAGTTACGAGCTAATGGGAATTATGTAAGTTTTCTATTCATTTTCGTGTTTCTTAATTTTTTTTATGCATAGGTTATTTAAGTGTTGATTAGGTTATCTTTGTTTTTATCTGCATTTTTTATTTCACATATTTCATTGTATGAGTTTAACTTTAAGTATGCAGTTGTATTTATGCATGCTATAGTAAAGAATAACAGAATTACCGAATAGATTTATTTAATATTTTTATACAATAATAATTAAAACATCAGCAAATCAAATTGAATTATAAGATATATAATTCTGCTGTAAAACAATCAATTTTCATTGTAAAAATGTTGTTTTATCTTGTTCTTTTACACGGCATATGATGACAGCTTATACCAATCAAATTACCGTATTTCATATACAACTAGTCAACATCGGTAGAATCAATACTTATTTTTAGTAATTACAATAGTTGTATATATGCAATGTAGTAGTAGATGATGATGATTGGAAAGGGGATGGTAGTAAGAAATGAGTGGTTTGATGATGAATGTAGAAATGCTCGGGATGCAAAAAATGCGTCCAGGCTGAAAATGCTAACGCGGGCTACACGGATCACTGTGGAAGACTATCGCGAGAAGAGGGATTTCGAGCGTAAATTGATTCGTAAGAAAAAACGAGAATTGGAACGAAAGGTTTACGTCGAAATGGAAAAATTTAATAAATATTGTCAAAACAATCAAGATCAATAGATTGAGATGGCTTGGACACGTAGAACGCATGGAGGAGGAGCGTGTCCCGAAAATTCTGTTAAATAGTAAACCGAATGGTAGAAGGAGAGCCGGAAGACCTAAGGCGAGATGGCTAGATACAGTAAACTGTGATATAAAGATCCTAAAAATTCGGGATTGGAAGACATTAACTGCGGATAGGTCAGGTTGGAAAAGCGTGTTGGAGAAGGCTAAAACCGCACCCGGGTTGTAACGCCATGGAGTAATATATGCAGTGTTAAGGCATAATTGTTAAATTAAGCCGAAACTACTATATCTCATTTATTTGTTTTCGATTAGTAGCACAGACATCATATATACCAGTGTATTAACATCGGTTAGAGTCCACACCTAAATCCCTGTACTAATCTATTGCAATTTTTATTCCTATTTTAATTAAACAAATTTCACATGATATAGGCAAATTTTACCGCTTCACCCACATTATTTTATTGCCCTATTTTTCAGCATATTGTCAATCCATCTCGCCTTCACTTAGTTGGCCCTACCATTTTTAAGTACTTTTTCTATTTTCCGAACTATATTCTATCGGAAGTAGCTTTGTTGTCCATACCCATTATAGTGCCTCTCGCTATGCCTCAATATTCATTTCGACTTTGGCGAGCCACATGACCAACATTAACTGGTATATGTTAAACTGATTAATCTGAACGCATTCGCCCGCAATGTCAATGCACAACACCGTATGAGGAAGTACAATAGACAATAAGCGTAGGTTGATGATTGATGTAACGTAATGTACTGGTAATATGATGGAATGGTAATCGAGTGCAAGGGTAATGTATGAAATAGTAATATCGGATAATAGACTTTGCACATGGAAGTCTTAAACAAGTCAGATCTCCTCCGGAACACCAATAAGGCCAAATACCAGAATATCTGATGGGGAGGCTGAAACGAATTCCAAATATCACTTGGAATATGAATATACAGCAAAATTTTATACAAGTGGTTACGTTGAACGTATTTTAAATGACATGCCTTTTAACTCTAGTCGAGGAACAATACCCTATACGCAGTTATTGTTGGGAACTAAAGAAAGTTGTGAGGAAAGCTTTAACATCATGCTTTGACAACCAACTCGCAAGAAGTATGGTAGAAATGTAAAGTCAAATCTTTACGACAACCAAAAATACGTTTGGAGGGATTTTTGCTCGGAGTGCATGTCTGATAATCAGTAGACATGGCCACCAAATATTCTGTATATAAAATTGGACAGATTCGTAATATAACTGAGAACATGACAGAAGCTGCTTAACAGAACCATAAGATTCTGATAAAACTGCACTTTCCCTCCTAAACCAAACTTCCATTCGATTGTGGGCCATCGATAATCGTTTAGAAAAATGTCCAAATATGAGTGAGGTACTGAGCATAATGAGTCTCCTCTAGACAGTTTGTCGCTCCATATAGATATTTTGATCTTTCCCTTTCACCAGAAATATTTTATATAGAATATTTCCATGAAAGGAAATCTTGGTACCAAAACTACGTGAATTGTCGTGCGACAGATTTTATAGTAAGGCAATGAAATGTTCCATTTGTTCGTTTATGGAATAAAAAGAAAAACGGATATCTTGAAAAATATGGTGTTGGTCGGTACTCAAAGATTGACTATGTCTGCACACGTATCACTATGGATGGACTAATCACCCATATAAAATAATAGTATTTTGAAATACATCTATCTTTCGTTAATTGCAGTACAATTAGTATATACTGCCATGCGGAGTAATTTACCAACTTGGCTATAATGAAAGGTTTATTAGGTGACATAAAGTTCCACTTGGAGCCATATGTGACTAAAAAAAAAAAAAAAAATTCAAGTCTTTAAAGCCAAAATTTTGTTTCTTTTTCAAATTTTTCTAATATAAAAGTCACAAGTAAAAATTCAAATTAAATAATTTTACAATTCTTTTTTTGATTTATCTATAATTTATAACTTTATATTCAACAAAATTATTTAAATATATTATTTTTTAATTTATAAATATAAATGACTTATATTTGAAAAAATTATGTGACGTCAACACAAATACTTCGGTACATCGTATGGTGTCAGAATTTTTTTCGTCTTGCTCGTCTTGCATGCGATTGCGCAAATTTTTTTTCAGAAAAAAACAATTGAAATATTATAAATATCTTTATTTATGTGTAATTATATTTGTTTAATTTTTCTCTTAAAAGTGATTCTCAATGTTTTGCTTCGTCAAATAACACAAAATCAAAAAATATATTAAAAAAAAATAATATCAAAATAATAAAATCAAAATAAAAGTAATTTTCAATACAAATATTAAAAAATCAAAATATCAAACTAATATAATATCAGGGTCGTGTGCACTGGTCACTAGTGTTGTGAAAATTACCAAGGTTTCAATCAAAATAATAATAAATAATAATGTCTAAATACAGTGTAAGCAAGCATTTTATATTAAAATATTTAAAATTGTATAATTAGTAAGCGTTGTGTGGAAGTGTTAATCGTTCCATTATGTTTTTTTAAAACATACTAAAATATTTTGTGTCATGTCAAAACGTTAAAAAAAAAACTTGTGAACGTTGTTTTGGTCGCCTCAAAAATGATGATTCCGACCTCGGCAATAAAGAAGACCTTGCAAAACTACTAAAATTTGAAGATGCGCAGTATGTCGACTCAATAAGACAAACTGAAAAAATTTGCCAGAAACATTAGGTATTGACCAGGCAACTATTTCCAAATGTTTCCATGCACTGGAAAAGATCCAGAAAGAAGGAAAATGTGTGCTGTATGAATTGAACGAAAGCGAAAAGTTAATGTATTACCACAATCCTAAACTGAAAAATCTTAGATTGACTCGGGTCAGTAATCAAGGTTACAACCAGTATGGAATATCTAAGGAACGGAGACTTTCCTGTGTATTTGGTGGCATAAGAAGGGAGCTGTGTATTATGCATTATTAAAACCTGGTGAAACGATTACTGGTCATTGCTACAAACAATAACTGTATATATATGCAGTAGACCAGTAGTCACGGAAAAGTTATTTAAATCCATAATAATGCTTGATCGCATGTTGCAAAACTAGTTCAAACATATTTCAAGGGGATGCCCTACCCAAACCGGCGTTAAAACGACCTGATTACTAGTTATTTCGATAGATGCATAACAAACTTGCCGAACCTTCACTTCAATTCATTCGAAAAAGTCAAATATATGCTTAACCTCAAAGGACGAAGAATTCTGTCGACGCGGAATTTATCATTTTTCCAAATAGATGGGTAAAAGTTAGCCGACATCTCATATTAATACATCAATTAAATTGCTATTGTGACTGCATTTTATCACAAAATATCTGTTTTCTTAATTTTTCATTATTTTCTTTATTCCACATCATTTAGTTTTAATTATTTTAATTCAAATTAAAATTACTTAATTTTTTAAATAAATAGATAGTAGCATTTATCGTCTCTCCAGAGAACTACATGGCCACTAATGCTTCACTTTGTTCTACCTTTAGAGAAAAATCGAATTTAACAAATTTTTAGTTTCAGTTACACTGGATTCATTTTGCGGCTTGCTTCAAAATGTAGATTGTCAACTCATTTGTATATAGGCTCACTCGCGTCTTGCTTTTTCATATAAAAAAATTTTTCAAAGAAGAGAAAATCGAACTATTATTTTTAATATTTTTCTTTTTAATAAATTTGCTTATTGTATTTTATAAAAGTAATTTAATACTTTTATTTTATTTATAGAATGATGAATATGATGAATATGCAAATTTAATGACAAGACGTGAAAAAGAATTTCTAATAACCATTCAATTATCGTCATTAAATACTGATACACCATACATTGATGATTATTATTTTACAGTGTTTAAGGAACGTCAGATAAAACGTAAAGGTGAAAAAGAAAAAGAAATTCATAAAGATAATCAATTAAATCATCCATTTGCGCAACAGCAACCACAGCAACAACAACAAAAGGGTCATGCTCATTTATTATTAAATGCGCTAACAAAAAATGGCATTAACCAAAGAAATGGTCAGCAACAACGTGAACGTAAAGTGTCCGAATCAAGTACAACAAAAGAGAAAATACCAAGAACATATACTCCATTACAATTTGAAAATTCATTGGGTAAAATTCAATGTGGTAGCGTAACAGCACCAAGAAAAATTATTGATATGGAAGTGGTTGCATCTGATTCGATGAGTCCATCAAATACAACAATTGAAACATTTACGTATAGAAAATCCAGACAATTACTTTTACATATTGAAACTTTATATGGAATTGTTTTAAAATTAGAAGATCTTGAAAATCCAACAGCAACTGCAGCAGCAATTATTGTAAAGGTATTTTTTTAAGATTATAATTGTGATAATTAAAATAACATTACATTACCAACTCCGGCTAAATCTTATTAAATTAAAACTGTTTTAAAATCTACATTATTTTCACATAAATTTAATTTCAATATCAGAATTCAATTGATCTATTGATTAATTTTGTTAATCTCAAATATATTTGAATGAATATTTCGGTGAGCCCACCACTTATTGGATAATAATTGAACTAATTTTATTATTTCAGCAAAAAAAAGAGATTGAACGTTTAAATGCATTAAATCAGGGTTTAATTGAAAATATAGAAAGTGATATCTTGAAATTAGCTTCAACTGGTAATTCGTTAAGATCATCATTGTCATTAAGTGATAAATCTGATGATGATCAAAATGAATTATTAATTAAATTATTAGCAGGATTAACATATGAAAAAATTGCTCACATGCTAACTGTTCGTAAAGGAAGAGTAAGTATTTAAAATTTAATGGTTTATATGCATTGTAATTAATATACAACATTTGTCCGAAAAAACAATAGGAATGGAATATTGGTAACATTTGTACATTTCTCTTAGTTATGTAAAAATTCGTAAAATTATTGGGTACAGTTGATAAAACGAAAAAAAAAACTGTTTTTCTTATCTGTAGTTTCTGTCTTTTTTTCGCTTTGTGCTTTTATTGACTTTTCAGTAACAATTAATTATAAAATAATTAAAAATATTAATAAATAAATTCAACAACCGCGATTTTTTTTTGATTTCCTTCCATTCAACGCTATGTCACTTAGTTTCTGGTTCGTATTGAAAACACCATGTTTCATTACCAGTAATTTAAATAGTTTTTCAGAAATTATCAACACTTCCTGGATGCAATGAATTTGGTTTAATTTTTGGTGATCAGTCAATTAGTGTGAAACCAACTTTGAATTCACATTTCGTACATAAATTTTGTGTGTTAAAATCTCATTAATTATTGTTTTTGGATTACCATTTCTATTAAGCTCTGCTAACTTTCACGAAATCACGCACTTTCTGGGTATTTGTTTCGGTAATTGTTGATCGACCGGGACTTTAATCATCATGCCGTTTTTTAATTGTCGATGGCACTCAAAAACTTGTGTTTTTTCACAATTATCACCATTTGCGGTTTTAAGCATGTCAAGTGCTTCGGTAGCATTCTTACTAATTTTTTAATTAGAATATAGTGTTTGTTTTTGTGCTTTATACAGTTATCGAACCAAACGGACAAAAACCAACGGTCACTTAATGCGTTATATTTTATTTCTTGAAACTTTGACGGTTTGTTTGTCACGATACGGAAATCAATCAGCAATCAATATATAGTTTTGCTGGTTCCATTGTATTAGATGGTCATTCGCGATATTTTTCGAACAGATGTTGTAAATCTATTTAATCAAATTATTTTTGTTCACTTTGTTTTGTTTTAGGTATTACTTAAACGTATAATGCCATTGGTAATGCAACAATCATGTAAATTAGAGATATGGTGTTCAATATTTTCTGCATTACCAATAATTAATAAAAAAGATGATAATGATAATTTGTTGTATGATTTATTTATTGAATTCAAAAAGCACACACAATATATATTTATGAAAGATGTATTACAATTAGCAAATGAATTAATTATAATAACCGGAAAGAAAGTGCATCTTCATTTAATTAAGAATGTAAGTACCATTTTTTTTTTTATGAATATTTTGGGTGATATCGAAACAGACCATTATCAAGGTATACAAGTATGAAATGCGGATTTGAGAAAAAGATGGCGCACTAATACAGTTTGAATTATAAAGTTTTAACATACGATATACGCCCATAAAAATTAAATTATATAAAGAAAGCTTATTTATTTATTAAGTGTAGCAGTTGAATATACCCAATTACTGATGGTTTCATATGAACTTCTTGAAGGGATAACTCCATTAAGTGGTAGCTGAAGGAGCTATTTCTGGTGAATATAGCGGAGTGGGATATAATTTTCCAGTTCTGTCTTTGCAAATAGTTTTTAACGACATTTATAGTATGTGATTTGGCATTGTCAAATTGACAAATTAATTTGTTCTGTCTCTTCACCCATTCTGGTCGTTTTTTCATTACTGCTTGTTTCAAACGCATTATTTTTCTCCGATTGACATCACCAGTGATAGTTTCAGCAGTTTTCAGCAATTCATAGTACAAATCTTTTTGATACCACCAAAATACAGAGCATAACCTTATTAGCATTGACTGTGATGGAGGATCTTTGTCAGACTGTACCCAAATTTTTTTATGTTTGGGATTCTTATTGTAAATCCATTTTTCATCTCTAGTCACAATTTCAGCGGCGGATTTTTTCTAAATAATACAATACGGATACTTTTATGTATATGAAATTTTGTTGCACCATCTACAAGTGTCAAACGCACATTAGTCGTGTTTATATCGCTACTGTATTTTTAGATATATTATTTTTATCTTTCCATTAGACCGACAAAACTTTTAAGATTTCTATATTTTTATTTGTTAGTTTTGCCTATTTTAGTACTTTAGTTTTATCATTATACAGAAGTTTTTTCAGTCGCCCCTTTTTTGAACGCGTGGTTTAGTATTATCGTATAAACGCAACTAATAAATTAAAAATCACATAATTGGTACGATAACACTTTATGAGAAAAAAATTCAATAGGCTGCAGATTTAATTTTATTAGTAAGTCAGGACAACCAATTTTTCCACTTAACAGGATCTTCATAGATGATATTCTTAAAAAATTCTTATGGATCTGAAGTCATAAAGGATCAGTCCAGCAACGAAATCTTAAAGTAAATCTCAGAAATTTTCTTTGAATTGAGTCAATATGTCATTACACAATGTGTAGACCAAGCCTTACTAATATAAAAAATAATGTGTATCCGTTTCCCCGTAGCCAAATTTTTTTTGGGGCTACCAAGTTTATTTTATAGCTGTTATATCCAGTTTGTCATTTTTTAAGGCCAAAACATACTGCCGTGAGTGACGGGCCGTTTTTTACTGCCGCAAAATATGATAACATACTGCCGTGAGCAATGGGACGTTTTTTGACATTTAATTCTTATAAATTGTCAAAAAACTTCTTGCAAATAAAATTTTTTTTATTGCTTTCCATTTTACCGCAAGTTAACGAAAGACAATAACCGACCGAGCCGTCCACCAGTATGTTGCAGATATACAAAATGCTTTGTTTCTATTCAAAACGGTCCGTCACTCACGGCAGTATGTTTTTGCCTTTAGTGTATCATTAAAGCAACATTTATACAGCATGTGTCAATAAAATTGTTAAGTTTATTATGTTAAAATCGTTGAAATATTTAATAACACAAACTATCGCATGCGTTTATTTTAAAATATTGTAGTAAAAACGTTTTTATGAACAAATTCAATGTTAACGTTGCGTACCTTAAAAATTTTTATTGAAATGATACAACCCCACCCCTCCCCTGGAATGAATATAAATATTAAACTTTTCTTTGATCACGCATCCGAGTCTGTGTTGTAGCGTTCATAACTAGTTGGTTTTACGAAGTTGGCATACGTTAAATGTACTTTACCATTCTGTAAATTCGTAGTATATTTACAGAAGTATACTTCACCACCTCTACCGAAATAACAGTTATGATAGTACTGCCGGCGTGCCATTTTAATGTTTGAATCAATTACTAAGTTTTAAGTGGATAATGTCTTCAGGCAGTGCACCTTAGTAATTCTTTTACACATCCACCAGATTGTCTGCGGTTATTTATTTGTTATTTGTAGCTAACCTGTTAAAGGTTGTTCCACTATCCACACGACTTGTGCACGTATTCGGTTGCGACAGACTTAGACTTTTCGATTGATTTTAACAGTAGCTTCGTATACAAAATGTTCCATACAGATTTGAGAATATGTGCCTTTGCACATTGAAGTTTATCGTGTCGAATTTATGTGCAAACAAAAAATGTACATTAAATCAATCTTTCGTATACATTTACATTTATAATAATTAATTAAATTTTTTTTTCCAGTTTTATGTTTCATGTTTAATAGTTTTGATGTTGAAAGTTGAAACAATTTATGCAACAAATCCATCAGAATTAAAATCATCATTAGAAGAAAATAGATGGAAAGAAATGTTAATAAAATTAACAAAGTCAATCGATAAAATTATTCCAATTAAACCGGAAATGAAAGCTGTTGACAATATTAGTGATAATAATGATGATGATGATGATGATGATGATGATGATGATAATGATGAGGATGAGGAAAAAATTCTACGTAAGCAATTGCAAAATCATTTGTCTAGATTTAAAGATATTAAATCTAAACAATTATTATTAGCACTATCACAAATTTCATTTTAATAATTTAATAATTAACAATATTTTATTATTGTGAGTAATTAAAAATAAGTAAAAATAAACAAACAAAAAAAAATCATCACTTCATCACCTCACCATCCCTAAAATTTTTATTTTAAATTTATTTTATATTTTTTATTATATTTTGTATGAATTAATTTTTAGTTTAGTTTTTTTTTTTTTTTTTATATATAATGTAATTATATATTATTTTAAAATAATTAAAATGTGACAATTACGTAATTTAAAAATAATAATAATAATCCATAAGAATATAAAAATAACGTAACAACTTTTTATATGGATTGAATTGAAAATAATTATTATAGAAATTTTTTTTTTCATTTTAAATTTTATTAACGTTAAGAATTCGTTTTAATTAAATACGAATTAATTAATTAATATTAAAAATATTAAAAGCTAAGAAAAAAAAACTAAAAAAAAAACAATTTGTTGTGTGTGTCGTCTTAAAATTAATGTTTTCTTATTCTTTTTTTTTTTTTTTTTTTAATTCTTGTTTCTATTTTTAATTTGTTAATTTGTTAATGGGTTAATTGTTGTTAAAGAATGTGATTGTAATTCGTTGTTCGTAAAATTTATATAAGTTTAAGTAAAACATAATTTTATACTTTTTTATTTTAAATTTTGGTGTTTTTTTTTAATAAATATTTTCGATTTACTTTAATCTCGTGCGCATACAACATTTTGATTAAATTTTTTTTTTTTTAATTTTTATTATCAAAATAAAACGAAATTTATTTTATTAAACAAAAAAAAAATGAAAAAAAAAAACAATTTTATATGTTAAAAATTAAAAAAAAAAAAACAATAAAAAAAAATAAAATAAAATATGAAAAATTCTTTAAATGGGATAGTTTAATTGTTTAATTTTTTCAAATACAATTATTTTATTTTATTTTTAAAAACTTTTTTATTTTTTTATTTTTATGTTTTTTTTTTTTTTTCTTTATTAATAATAATGATATAATTAACATTTATGATAATACATAAATTGTAATTTTGTGTGTATGAATTAAATTGTAATTTGATAAATTATATTTGGCCTAAACGGACACAAAAATTTAGCATTAAAAACGAAAAAAAAAAAAAAAAACATCGAAAATATTTCCATAAAAAAATTAATTCATTTTTATAATTAAAAAAATAGAAATACATATAATAAAATAATGATTTCACATAAATAATAAGCTAACGATGATCACATTTGACTTCGCCAGAAAACGTTTTTTTTTTTTTTACATTTCTTGGAGGAATAATATAAATAAAAAAAATACATAAATAAATCATCTAATTATTTTAGTGCAAAAAATCACAACCAAATTAAAAATTTAGAAAAATAATAAAGTAGAATATAAATAATTAAAATTTTTTACTTTCCTCTAAGAAATGTCATTTTTGATCGCGACAAAACTTTATAGTTTTTGTTACACACATTTCGGTTTAACTGTGCCTAAAGGAAATATGTTAGTAAGGCACACATCGCGTTGACAAATAAATTCGTTACTATAGAAGACAATAATAAAATAAAAATAATTGTTTAAAGTAAAACCAAAATTTAAACAATTAATATAAAGCTTGTTCGCAGGCAATTGCTTAAATTAATTTTCTATGTAAAGTGCTCAGTTCATAAGACACACGAACAATTTTTTGCTGATAGTTAGTAAAACAATAAAAACCATAAGCGTGGTTAAATACACATGATTTTGTGTTCTTCGTTTGTGATCGATCAGAAACGATACAATTATCTTGGTGATGACACACAAATTCGTGTTCAATCGTACAACATATTTTCATCTAAAAATTTTAAAATAATTTTTTATTTTATTTTAAATTGATACGCTCTCTTATATGTTTTCATAATTAAATTTGTGTTAATTTAATATCATATTTTTGACAAAAAATCAAATCTAATGAAAAATCGTTTTAAATAATTATTAAAAAAAAAAAAAAATGGAAAAAAATTTGATTTCACATGTATTTTCCTTACGAGATTGTCCCCCCCAATAACTGTCACAAAAGTTTGAGACAAATTAAATTCAAAACATAGCAAACATATCAATATAATTATGTTTGGACACATCAATAAATAATTTAATGAATGACATTACATAATTATTTCGGTACTGAAATGAAATTCTTAATAACTCTTAATTGAAAGAAAACTTAACCGAAAATGATCATTTTATCATTCTATTTTTCGTGGCTTTAATTTGTGTGTTAACAGTTAACATTGTCAATACAAATTATTATTTTTTTTTACATTCTACACAATATTTATAAAAATCAAAATTGGAGTAGCGCATAAAAACACACACGTTAACTGAACTGATTTTAAACGCCCGATTTTCTAGACAGTAAATTTATTTATCTTTAATGGACGCTTCATATATTGTTGATTAGTAATAGTCGTAGTCGTAGTTTTATGAGATATAGATTTTATGGTTTATAATGAATAGCAGTCAACTTCACAATAACTGTAATTTGTAGTAGTTGGATTTTTCAGAAACGACAGACACAGAAATTAAATAATTTGTTAAAAAGTTCGTAAATTTATTAAGTAATTTAAATAAATTAATCATTATTTTTCTTATTTTATTCAAAATAAATAATTTAATATTATTAAAAAAACTAAAATTTAAACTTTGGAAATATTCCAACAACAAATAAAATCACGAAATGTCTCTCAACGACCTATTATATTATTACTAATCAACATTTATGAACCGTTTCACTTTCGAAAATCGATTATGTTGGAAACAAAATGATCAAATTCACATAAAGGTGACATTTTACGACTTCAACTTTGATATTTATCTTCATAATAAATATATATGTCGAAGTTGAGGTTGAACAAGGTCCCATTGTGTTTACAGCATTAATAATTGACTCTACGAAATATAAGATATAACAATTTATTGATTTTTTGAATTTATTTATTGTTTGTTGTTTTATTGAAATTACAAATTTTACCTCACCCCTACCTGTGCTGTTGCTGTATTGTTTTTTAAGCGAACAAAATTTTTTAGTCAAACAAAATTATTGATTTAAGCAATTATTAAGGATCATCATCATCTTAGGAAAATAGAAACAGACACCATCAGTCAACTTATGTAAAATTAAAAACGGGAACACTTCTCTAAGACTTTCGATGTAAAATATTTTCATTGCAAACGTATTTACAAAATCTCAAGGAAATAATCACCGCTGTAATTTTGTTTATATTATTTTGCAAAAAAATTAATTAATATAATTTAAAATAACAAATATTCTCTATATTATAATTAATTGATAAAAAATAATTTAGTTTTTTTTTTGTTTTTATTTTTTAAATAAAATTTAAAAAATCTTTATTTACTGATTTTTAATAAATAATTTTATATATTTAAAAAAAAAACGGAACACTGAAAATAATTTAATTTAATTAAACTATAACAGAAAAAATTATGAAAACAAAAAAAAAAAAAAAACAAAAAACAAAGAAACAAAAAAAATACTAAATTAAAAAATAATAATTCATATTTAATTTAATAATAAATAAATTATTTACAACTAGTGTAAAATTAACAACATATAAAATACGTTCGTATAAATTATGTAATATTTATATATATATATTTTTAATGTTAATTATCAATTTTATTAATATAAATTAAAAAAAAAAAATTATTTAAAATATAAATTTAAAAAAGAAATGAAGAAAAAAAAAACCATTAAAATTAATAAATTATAGCATAGCGATAAAATCTCTTAAATAAAAAATTTGTTAAAAAAAATATTAAAGAGATATATTTTTACTGCTTTTGCTATAATTTTTTTTAATTTTTAATTAATATTTTTATTATCTTAAATGTATTTTAATTTTTTTTTTTTTTTTTTTTTTATTAAATATGCATAAATTCATATTTTCAATTGTTTTGTTATATTCATATACAAAAGAATATTAAAATAATTAAATGATTAAAAATAAAAATAATATAAAAAATGAAAAAAATTATATGGGATAAAAATATTAATTAAAAAATATATCCTATTTATAGAGCAAAAAAAAAAAAAAATATAAAAAAACGGAAAAAAATAGTAAATAAATTAAGGAAAAATTAAAAATTATAATATATATAAAAATATATTAATTTAAGGATTTAGTTTTAATTTATTAGATTAAAAAATAATATTTGTTTATTAGTTTTTTTTAATCGTGTTATTATTATTGCTATTATTTATGAAATAACGCAAAAAAAAAAAAAAACCTCTGATATCACATGAATAATTTGTTTTTAAAAGCGGATATCTATAATTTAATATTTTTTATTTTTACTTATTAAATCAAACTAATAATAAATAAACAATAGGTTTTTTTTTGTTTGTTTATTTTTAATTTTTTTTTGTAACCTAAAAAAAAAAAAAATTATGTCACATAATAAAAAAAAATTAAAATATTATTAAATTATTAAATTAAAAAAAAAAAATTATAAGCAAAACATATATTTAAAAAGAATAATTCAATAACAAGTTAATGCAAAGTAAAAAAAAAAAATTATAATAATAAAAATTATAAATTATTTTAGAAACACAAATAAAAAGATTAAAAAAATAAAAAGAAATACGAAAGAGGAAGTAAAAAAAAAAAAAACAAAACACTCAATCTATTTGCAAAATTTTGTAAAATCGTTTAAAAATAACTTAAAAAATAAAATAAAAATATTTCTTTCATACACCGGAAATTATATATTGTTTTTTTATTTCAATTAAATACCAGGTATAGGAGTATGAAATGAACCGCTGCCAATAAATGGCTGTACTTATATTAGTAATTGTGAAAGAGCCTTAATGCGATGTTTTTTTTTATTGTTTTGACATCTGTCAACAACATTCAGTGTGGTAAATTCCATTTGTAATACAACAACATAAAATTTTATCGTGTTAAAAATGTCTAATTTTGTGCCTTCAACAAACGATTCGCGGGTATCATTAGTTTTTTGTTATCATTTAAAGAAAAACGCAGCTGAATCTCAACGAATGCTTGTAGAAGCTTTTGGTGATCATGCTCCATCATTAGCAACATGCAAAAGATGGTTTCAACAATTTAGAGACAAAGATTTTAATTTCAGAAATGAAGAACGTGGAAGACCACCAAAAAAGTTTGAAGACAGTGAATTGCAAGCATTGTTGGACGAAGATGATACACAAACTCAAAAACAACTTGCAGAAGCCTTAAATGTAGATCAAAAAACAATTTCTAATCGTTTAAAAGCAATGGGAAAGATTCAAAAGTGTGGAAAATGGGTTCCACATGAATTGACTGAAAGGCAACAAGAAAATCGAAAAACCATTTGTGAATTGCACCTTCAACAATACAAAAGGAAGTCTTTTTTGCATCGAATCGTGACTGCTGATGAAAAGTGGATATATTTTGAGAATCCTAAACGCAAAAAATCATGGATTACACCAGGTAAAGCAGCAACATCGACTGCAAAACCAACACGATTCGGTAAGAAGAGAATGCTTTGTGTTTGGTGGGATCAGGAAGGTGTGGTGTATCATGAACTTCTGAAACCTGGTGAAACTGTTAATACGGTTCGCTACCAACAACAAATAATCGATTTGAACCATGCATTATTAGATAACCGAACAGAATGGACAGAAAGAAAGAAAAAATCTGTTAAGGTAATTTTGCAAGATGATAATGCACCAGCACACAAAGCAAAACCAGTTCAGGATACGATAAAGTCGCTTGAATGGGAGCTGTTACCACACCCGCGTTATTCAACAGACTTGGCTCCTTCGGACTACCATTTGTTTTCATCGATGGGACATGCTTTGAAAGAACAGCACTTCAAAACATCTGAAGAAGTTGAAAATTGGCTATCTGAATGGTTTTCGTCCAAAGCAACACCATTTTTTCGACGTGGTATACGAAAATTGCCTGAAAGGTGGTTAAAATGTGTAGAAAGCGATGGAAGTTATTTTGAATAAAATATTTTAGATTTTTCTATTCTAAATAATGTGTTTTTCTTCCTTTAAAAAAGGCTCATTTCAAACTCCTATACCTGGTAAATCCATTCGTTCAGAATTGAATGAATTTCTAATTAATTGCCATTAATTTTGTTAAGCAAAAACAAAAAAAATTTACTAAAATATTTTTTTAGGCAAGAAAATAAAACAGGCATAATAACATCAAATTAGTAGTCCATCCCATAAACTCTAAAACTATAAGATCGGCACTTTGTGGTCTAAAGTCGACAGACAATAACTTCAACTTGCAATATTACATCAAAATATAATTACACCAATTTACTATAAAACCACCGACACACAATAAGGTCGAAATAGTCTTGTCGATGATATTGTAAGCCGCTGTTATTGTTTGTCGAAGTTATTGAGTGTCCACTTTTAATTACACAAAGTGTCGATTTAATCGTATTCGATCTTATTAGTTTTAGAATTTATAGAATGCTTGGACTTTAATTCAAGTAGGCCACTATAAAATTTTGTTATTGGTATTTGATTTTATTATCAATTTATAATATTCCTATGTATAGCAAAATAAGAACACCTCACAGAGGTTGTAAAATAATTTTTTTAAAGAACAAAATATATATACAAAAACAGAATTATTATGGATTAGATTTTGAACAACCAATTTTAATGATACATATCTGTTTTAAAGTTTAAAACAGAACTTATATACTGTATGAGCAAGTGAGAAGTGAAACAGATAGCCGACTTCTGGACCTCAACTTTATATGAATATTTAACTTGAGCATTGACATTGTCTTCATATATTTAATGTGTGGTAGTTGAGGTCGAAGTCGTGTATCTGTTTGAGGTACGAATATTTTATGTTGTTGGTGTGTACGCTTTGTACTTTTTATGCCCATAAAAAGTATACACATAATCAAACTTACTAGTTATTATGGGTATGATAGTTCAATTTTATTATAAGTGTTATACGAAACTATGTGTTACCATATAAAGTTCTGTGTTTATAGCTATATACTATTAAATTTCAGTAAATTACATTCCTATAATCGGCATTGTTCTTCAAGCGACGTTCTGTTCTTCCCTTCAACGAACATCACACATTTTTTAGTATTACATTATCGGAAATTATGACCATAATTTACTTTTAGATGCCCTGCATCAGTTGTAAATATGCTGCGTCACCTTCATTAATAGCTAATATCATCCATCGGTTATCGATGAAATCTTAAGTAAATACCATATTTTCATATTTTAATTTTCAAATTGTTTTGGAATATGTGTGGGGGTAGCTGTTTATGGTGATTTCGAATTTAGACAGGTCGACTCCTGGATCACAAAAGTTAAATTCCAAAATTTCATAACAATAGATAACTTTATTCAATAAAATGTTTGCGGGACTAGGAAACACAAACAGTGCATGCTTATAAATCAGCAACTGTAGTTCATTAAACTCTTTTAAATTTGTAATTATTTAAGTATTACACATCATCGAATGTTAATTTTTCTGTTATTATCCTTTTAATTTAATAAAAAAACCAAAATTATCTCTCTATATAAAATAAAATAAAATATGAAAATATATAAAATGGAAAAATCGTTAAAATTATTTATAAATTTAAACTTCAAAAATATATTTGTAATATAAATTCGATTTTGAAAAAATTGTTCAATTGTTTATTTTTTTATAAAACTTTTTCTATTTTATATTATTTTTATTTTAACATTATTTGCAAAAGAAATTTAAAATTATTACGAATACTTTTTCTCACGGTGCCAGACTATAGTTTTATACGCTGTTTATATTTATTATACGACAGCTTTTTCAGCCGGCCTGTTTTGACTTTTGAGCTCAACATTTTTTAGTCAGACTGTATAAACGCAACTTATAATTCGTATGAAAAAAAGACTATTGCAAAAAATTAATTATAAATAAATATACACAATAAAGTATATATTATTAATTAATTAATATTTTTAATATATATTAAAATTTAAACTTTAAACTAATTTAAAATTATAGTTTTTTGTTTGTTAATTTTGTTATTGTGTTTTTTTGAGGTGGTACGCGTGTAAAATTAAATTTTGGTTTTGCAATTAATTATAATTTTAGGTTACGTTTATTTTATAATTGTTTTATAATCGCAAATATTTCTTTCACCAACTTTAATAAATTATCGAATCTCAAGTTTATCGCAATATATTTAATAACATTAATAATATTAAATTTTGAATTTTTCAATAAATGAGTAGTTTTTTTTGTTAAAAAAAAGAAATGTGAATGTGCGAGTGTGCTATGGAAATTATGAAACATTTTTAAATAATTTTGGTTGAATTAAATCGAATTTTAATTTTTTAATTTCCTAATAAATATTTATTGAAATTAACTCTTGAGTTTTATGCTTTGTATTTCGTGTCGGGTCGGTGTCGGTTTCGGTAAAATAAAAGTGATTGTTTCGAAAAAAAAAAAAAATTATATAAAATAAGCTACATAAAGATATTGGATATAAAAAGAAATATTTTGTTGTTGTAATTGAATATTAAAAATTTATAAATTTGCCCCAAACTACAAACCTCCCAAAAGTATTATTAAATAAAAAAAAATTTAACTACTATCATAATAAAATAAAATATTGAAAAGAAAAACTTGTTTTTGTTGTGCTGTGTTATCAAATTTATACAAAAAAATATTGGCTCTGAATGGAGTCTGGATTCAGATGATTCAGGAATCAACAATTTATATACAAATTCAATAGAAACATACTGATACCATCCTCGAAACTAAACTGAACTATAATGAACTATGCGATCGATCACGAAATGTTCACATTTTTTTATAAATTTATATACATCAAGTGGGAAAAAAGTTTGTACCACGTGGGGAGATGTACAACAAATTACAAATATAAAAGTGCGTACCGATCTAAGGCTCAAGCGGCCTATAGTCACGTTTTATTTATTATTTAATTGGTTTTGTATTTAATCATTTGCCAATCTAATAAGATTAAATGAGATTTAAATGCAAAATTTTTCATAAAACCTCTTTTGAAATATTAATTGCTAATGGAACAAATATGGCATTGAATTACAGAAAGAAAGCTACGTTACATTAATATGCTCTGCACGTAACCGTCCAATGACTATTTATTGAATTTAGACGTTGAAGTAAATGCGTAAGAGATGTGTATTAGTAGTATAAGAAAATATTAAAGAAATCGAGTTTATTATTGAAAGATAGAAGGATAAAATGATTTGTTAAATTATATACATACCAAATTCAAAGGCGTTGAAACCGTGCCCCGGAAATGCATGGCGACGTTTTTGTGCATTCGCTAACGTTATAACATTCAATGGTTCGAAAGGGTAAAATTAAAATTTGTTAAATTTCTAATCGCACATATATATCAACAAAAAAAATATTCAATAAAATGGTCACCAATAGATGCAGCTTGTGAAAAAAGTTCACTTGTACTTGTAATAGAATTACTGTCACAACTGCAATTAGATAAAGATGAGTTTTCTAATCCTGCAACATTAACATTTTTATAAGTATATGATTTAGTTAAGATTTAATGCATTATAATTTAAATCATTAAAATTTGTAAGCTAATTTTATAAAATAGCATAGTTTTTCTTCAAAATTGTTCTCGAATTTATATTAATTTAATTTTAATAATTTATTTTATAGCTAAAAAAATATTTTTCGGGATCAGCACTAATCTAAAATAATAAATAAATATTATTAAAAACATAATATGTATTGGAGCTGGACACAATACAATAAAGATATTGTATCTTCAGCCGGACGTATTTTATGATGGCTTAGTATTTTTTGAAGTATTGCTGACTTGGTGAGTACACATTTTTTTAATTTTATTTTAATTTATGATTGTATTTTATATTATTATAGATATTTTAATTGAAATATTTATGTTGCTCTATTCTATTTGTATATTTTTAATTACTATTGCTCTTGGAATATATTTAATTATTAAAAATTAATGTATACGATTTCATTCTAGATTTATATTATTTTGCTATGTATAGACACACATTGTGTATGTTATAATGAGAATAATTCATTTGTTGATTTCTTGACATGTTTGAACTTATTAATTAGTAATTTAAAGAATAGTTTTTATAATACGGGAAGTGGCTAAAATTTTCCTACTATAACTCCTTTTTTATGGTATAGGTTCCAAATATACCCAAAATAGATTTGTTCGAGTATCTTTTATCCAAATTTCTTGTATTTATGGTATTGTATTTAATGTTGCAGTTAATATCTAACGTTTTGTGAAAATATGTGTCCATATAGGGTATCCTACCATACAGGATACAAATATTGTCAATAGAATTTGTTCGAGGCCGCTCATTCGATAATCTAATATTTTTAAACTTAATTATTAATTAAACTATAAGTTACAAATATTTGTGAAATTATGAACGCAAATTTTTACCAATAGAATTGCCAGAATATCATTAAATCCCATTCAAATTAAGTTGAATTAGTTGTAATTTTGAATTTAATAATGGAATGAAGAATATTCACTATCAGGTGGGTATGAACGATGCCATCCCTTCATAGTCGAAAATTTGTAAGAATTAGATAATGGACATATGTGACATATCACGTACAATTAATATTTTATCACATGTTATGTTTGCCTATATTAATTTGACCTAGTTGAATTAACATACCCCATTTCTTAGAATTAATACAAAGCATAAAGTAACACTCTTTTTCGCCTAAATCATGCTTTTATTTGTGTCAATCCGAAATTTTATATTAATAATTTCAGATTTAAAAACAACTAAAACTAACCGTAAATAAATATAAAACTCAATTGGGTTGCACACGGATAAATTGAACGTTTCACATTCGAAATGTTTTTATAGTTGGTACTTCAATTTGTACAAATTTTTGTATTAATCGGTTGTACAAAAAATTATGTGCCCAATGGTGACAATTGGCAAAACCTTAAAAGAACGACAGTGTCGAAAATGGTTTACAAAATTTCATTCTGGAGATTTCTCACTTAAAGGCGCATAACGTCGTCCAGGTGAGGTGATGACGACCAAATCAAACCAATAATCGATGCGGATTGTCATAGCAGAGAAGTGATATAGTGATATTGCGGAGAAACTCGATGTATCACATACATGCATTGAAAAGCGGGTAAAACAAATGTAAAATGAATTGTGTAAAACGTTGTAAATCGAAAAAGATCAAGAGCAAGTAATATCTAAAGCTGATATCCATCAAAAGAAGGTTATATTATCAATGTAGTTTGATTAAAAAAGCATTGTCAATTTTGAATTATTACCAACTCAGATATTTACATGCAACAACTATAACCAAATTGAACAATTTAATACAAGAAATGCAACCAGAATTGGCAAATCAAACCGCATGACAATGCAAGGTCACACACACATATCTTTGGACATGTGTTTACCACATCCACCATAGAGTCTGAACCTTGTACCATCACATTGCCATTTATTTCGAAATTGCCTTTTGTTTTCATTAAGATAAAACGCAATTTATTAGTGTGCAACCCAATATATTGTGACTATTATTATTTATATAGCAATATCAAAATTATGTTAATTTATCTCACAGCTCTTAATTTTGAATTATCTTTTAAATTATATTATTTTAATGCAGGCGATATAATAATAAGTATAATACCTTTTTTCTTAGTTAAATTTGAATGTAACATTGAAGGGAACATATACCAAAAATGCAGTGTTATTTTTAATTTACTTTCAAAATACATTAAATTTGAAGGATGTCGATGATTTCTATAGTTTATATTTTCCAATTTTTGCTTATGTACATACAAACACACTTTATTTCTATATTTTCATATATGGTTTTATATGTTATTTGTTGAAATATCTGTATTAAATTTTCGTTTTGTGTGCTAGGAAATCGAACAAACAAATAAAAATTGTTATTATATATTTAATTTAATGGGTTGAGACAATAGAAACATAGCCGCATCATTATATATTTATGTGTAATAAGGGGGTGGCATGGCACCAACAACAAAAACACATTTATATGATGTCAACTAACTAACAATAGTGATGCGATAATATTGTTGATGATAGTATATTTTCAGTAGATTTTCAAAAAAAAAAAGAAAAAAAAAATAGAAAAATAAAATAAAATAAAAAAAAACACAAAATTATAATAAAATATTGGTATGAGACACGGTATTTTCTTTAGTCGCCAGTCAGGCCGACTGCGAATTACATGCAGAGTATGTCATAAGAACGCATCCATAATAAACTTTGTATTATTTTTTGGGGAGAAATAAAATATAAATGATATTTTCCACTATATATGACTTATTGTATTTTATATAATATTAAACACATCTATGCGGAATTATAGAGAACAGATAGTTTTAGTAATACGGATTTTTTTTTTTTGTTCCCCTTCTAAATTTTATGAATATAAAATACCATTAATGAAAATGAGAACAATTTGAAATGTGATTATTTTATATTTTTAATCAAAAAAAATGCAGCAAATATTCGGTCTAACTACATACGATGCGATGATTCATGCAAAACATTTATAATTGATTTGATAATGTTTATAATTATTGTTATTGAGGTTACCATTCAACGCGACGGAGTATTTTACTTATTTAAATTTACCACGAAAACGAAAAAAGGACTGCTTGATAAATTTCTATATTTTCGTCGTGACGGAGCAAACAGAGCATCACAATAAAACAACTTCATCTTGTTCTATTTTGAATCAAAGCTGTCACTTCTCTACAGGTTTTACCATTATGCCTTTGACTTTGGTAATTACAGTTCTGTGCTAAGTATCCCTTTTTAGGTTCACCTACATCCTTTTCTGTGAATTCAACTCCAACGATTTCCTTGTTATGTCACTTTCTCATAGTATATTCGATCCATCCGCATTTTCTCCGTTTAATTTGAATATAAATTTTTATTTGTTTGCATCTCGTTTACAAAGGTGCTTAATTGTTTCAGGTCAGCGAACACGAAGTATACTCTTCGAAAGTATTTATTTATACCAATTTGTAGGTGAGGTGTTATAACTGATTTCCTTTAAAGGCGAGCGTCCCATCTTCACTGGCATTTGTGTGACACCCTTTTTGAACTCAACCATTGGCATATTCAGTTTCGTAGCAGATTTTACAAGATCCAGACCAAAGATAATTCCACACACACATTCCATCCATCAAGTACATGTAAAAATAAATCCAATGGTAACAGTCCTTGTAGCACCTCCATGGAAGTGTTTTCCGTGGTGTGAAAAGTACAAATAATTGCCACGAATATACGTCTTTGTACTCTTTCCAGATGTCCTTCAACCGATTTTTTTGTGGCTTTATGCTATTACACAACAGAAAGCATATGTTTTCATGTGATTTTCTACTAGTGAAATTCCAGTTCCATTGTTGGTCCCCACCTAAGTACCAATCGATACTGATGTACAATTTTTCCCACCGTGCCTATTCCATAGTAATCTCGGATGTGTAATAGGTATACACCCCAGTTACTTGAAACGCCATAAATCGCATTAAAAATACACACCCTACTTTGCATACTTTGCCCCTCAAACATAAAACACCTTTCGTATCATATGTTTTTCAGATTTTTATCAATCCATCTCACTATTATTTGATTGATCTCCGTCTTTTAAGAGCCAGCCTTATTTTTACGAAATGTATTTTATTAATTAATTAAATTCACCCTCAATGTTAGCGGCAATTTTGATAGCCTCAGTATACATTTCGAGGCGTTGCATCAACTGATGTAATGCCATCTATGTTGATTTGCCAGCCTTATTGCATTCTGGTTTTATTTTAGGGGAATTGTCTTAGCATGTCACCACCAAATAATTATTCACCAATCTTTGGATTGTTTGCTAAAGAAATGATGTCACGATAATTGGTTTAAACGAATTTACCTCAGCTTAGTCTCCTTCGCTTTCCAGTCGATAGTCAGCTGAGTGGCGGTCAACCGATGAAAGCCGTCCGAACTCATGCCTTCCGTATTTTGGGATGCAGAAGGTATAATTTTTATTAACTATATGGAAAAACAAACAACCGCGAATATTATATTGGATCATTGGAGCATTTGAAGGCCGAAATCACCAAAAAGAGGACAGATTTGATGAAAAAAAAATGTTGTTTCACCAAAACCATGCACCGTGTCTTAAGTCACAGGAAACGATGGAAAAAATGTAAGAATTGTACTTTGAATTGCTACCGCCTCCACCGTATAATGGATATCTGGCTCCCAGCTATTGTCCCCTTTTTTTTCCGAACTCAAATGCTCTGTGGCAACAGCTTTGGCTCAGACGAGAAAATAATAAAAGCCTATTTTGAATATATATATCGTTCTACAAGGGCGGTATTGAAAGCGTTGGAATAATTGTGTTTTTGGGCCAAAGGAGACTATATATTGATGAATAAAGAAACATTTCCGCAAAATAATGTTGTTTTATTACTTAGGCCCGGGACTTTTGGGCCCACGTGTTATATCTATTCAAAGACGAATAATAACTTATTTTAATGTAATATAAAATAATAATTTAAATAAACAACTGAATATTATGTTATATTAAAACAACATAAACATTTTTAACACTCTTCTTAATTTCCATTAATGCATTTCTATTGATTTATATAAAAATATAAAATACTTAATGTGAAATTTTAAATATACAAATACAAGTATTAGGAACTGGATCGGAGAAAATATGCGATTAACTTTCAGATCACGTAAATATTTTATTATAAATTCCTTAAAAAACGATACAAAAATGTATTCAGCAATGCTATTAGGTTGTCAACTATCTCCCTTCCGCCTTTTTGCTCTTTATTCAATGCTTTATAATAAGTGTTACAGTAATCGGATTTAGTTCAAATATGCGCCGTTTTGTTCGATAATCTGTTTCCATCTAGACTGCAACTTCATAATACCTCCCTCGTAGAAGCCCCCCTCCTTATTTGCGAAGAACTCGGACAGCCACTTTTCACAAGCCTCTTTTGAGATCAACTTTACACCACCAAGGGCGTTCGCCATGGACAGGAACAGGTGGTAATCACTTGGCGCTATGTCCGGGCTATATGGTGGATGCGATAAAACCTCCCATCCGAGCTCCCGTAGCTTCTGACGAGTCATCAACGAAGTGTGTGGTCTGGCGTTGTCCTGGTGGAACACTACACCCTTCCTTTTGGCCAATTCTGGACGCTTCTGGTCGATCGCCTGCTTCAAGCGGTCCAGTTGTTCGCAGTAGATGGTAGAATTAAGCGTCTGGCCATATGGGAGCAGCTCATAGTGGATGATTCCCTTCCAATCCCACCAAACACACAGCAAAACCTTCCTGGCCGTCAATCCCGGCTTGGCCACTGTTTGGGACGATTCACCGGCCTGCGACCACGACCGTTTTCGCTTGATATTGTCGTATGTGATCCATTTTTCGTCGCCAGTCACCATCCGCTTCAAGAATGGGTCGAGTTCGTTCCGTTTCAGCAGCATTTCGCAAATGGAAATTCGGTCCATTAGATTTTTCACTGTTAATTCATGTGGCACCCAAACATCAAGCTTTTTTTTGTATCCAGCCTTCTGCAGATGGTTTAAAATGGTTTGGTGACTAACTCCCATCTCCTGGGCGATGTCACGATATGCCACATGCCGGTCTAACTCGATGTATTCCATGATTTGATCGGTATTTGTCGTCACAGGTCTTCCGCCGGCTGGCTTATCCATGGTGTCGTTTTCACCGGCTCTGAATCGTCGAAACCATTCCTCCGCGGTTCGAAGTGATAGAGTACCATCCCCCAAAACACCATTAATCTCACGGAACGTTTCTCTAGCGGATTTGCCTTTAACGAAGGAAAACTTTAAAATAGCGCGAATTTCGGCGTTAGTGAACTCCATGTTTACACGTCTATAACTGTTGAACGCAATATCCAAACTATTCATACATAGCGTCGTTTTGTTTGTTATGTCAAGAGCTTTCAAATTATGTACAGTGTTGCCAGATACGAGCTCTGTAGCGCTTTGTACATAGCCGCGAAATTAAAAAGACAAAAAGGCGGAAGGGAGATATTTGACAACCTTATATATTTATTCGAACATTCTTTTCATAACACATTATAAAATATTTTCTCATGTTTAAATGTTCAACATATAATTCATATGAGTGTATGTACTATTATTAGTGTTTTAATTAATCCAAATTACACATATTTTTATCATAATTTTTCCTATACACTTTGTATTTGATCTTCGCTTTGCTGCATTATATTCATTACATGTTATTGAATATATAATAAATAAACACACTTTCCTTCTGTTCAAAATATTATAAATACCTTACACAATATCAATGTAAAGTCAGTAAAACTATGTAGATAAAAGCTAGATCCCTCTTAACATCCAGTAATCTTGTTGGTGATTACGTTTTTCAGATTTTACAATCACTCCATATCGTTAATTTGTATACTGTAAAGTAAAGCACATATTATATTTCAATAGTTCGAACAGTCAAACTTAGAATTAACCTGTTTTTACTTCCCTTCTCTCTCTCTCCCTCGCTCTCTCTACGGGTGAGTAGGCACGTTAATTTATTAATTATACAAAATTAAATATTTCAATCAAATTATGAGCCTTTTGAAAGTTACCACCTTTATACATCTTTCAGGTAATTGTTGCGGATTCCTTGTCTACAGAATTTCTCGTCTTTTGAAGCGATCCATCGAGCCAATTTCAGATGCTTTAATAAGAAGTTAATCGTACGTCTTGAAGGCCTAACTGCATCAATTGGAATACGTGGTAGTCTAAAGAAGTTATGTATATGGTGAATACGGTGGTTGGACTAATCAGTCATATAAAATTAATATATCTAAAAAAATGCGTGATAATTTACCAAATTAAAGGCTTCGAGGTAGCTGAACTCATTCTTTTTGCGTGGTTTTAAAAAATCATAACTACGGGGGTAAACCACCGAGTTTAAAAATTCGATTGAAAGTATAATTCAAGCACCGAAGATCGTAACAGTAATAGGTTAAATGTCATGCCATATACTCCACTTGGAGCCACATATAACTAGTAATGCGTAAAATCACGATAATTTTATTTAAATTGAACATATCAAACATTGATTGGTAAATTCCACAGCATGGAAGTAAATAAAACGCAATCCACTGATTCCTCTGCAATTATATTTCGAAAGATGTTTTCCTTATTTCAATTTTATATTCACTATTATTCCGTAAACTATTGTTTCGTTAATCTCTTAGTAGTTTCCAACACCATATTTATCAAATGTATCCAATTCGGTAACTTATTGTTAGTAATTGTTGTTTATATGACCAGTTATTTACAAGCTGTCGTTTAGTGTGTTTTAAAGAAGATGGATATTTGAAAGCAAAGTTTACCAGTGAAAATAGTACTTTGTTTTAAACTGAGAAAAAATGTTGCTGAAGCCACGGAATTAAATAATTCGACGAAGTTTCTTGATGGAAATTTTAACCTTAAAGACGACCCACGTTCAGGTCCTAGAAAACAATTTGAAGATGAAGAACTTCAAGCGTTCCTTGATGAAAACCCAACTCGATTTCAACAAGAACTTAGAAAATAGTTAGAAGTTACTCAAGTAGCAATTTCGATTGTATATGCATGCAATGGGCAAAATAAGGAAAAAAACTAAAAGGTTTCTCTTAAGGTAACCGTAGGGAATAAAAATCGCAGAGTCGGCATTTGCTTGAAGAAAATAGAATATTTTGCACAAAATCATTACTGGAGATTAAAATTGGGTTCTATACGATAATCCTAAACGCATGGTTTGATCCAGGTCAGCCATCTTCGGCCGTTTCGTAAGCCAATATTCATGCCAGTCTTATTGTGTGCCTAGCGGAGATTGGAAGGTAACCATCTACTACGAACTTCTTAAACGCGGTCATGCAGTCACGACTCAACGTTATCAAGCTCAAACGAACAAATTGGCTGATGCATTAGAGGAAAAAAAAGGCAATTTTTTCGGGTCAAGGAACGCTATCAGTAACATTGCTTCATTACAACGGTCGTCCACAAACAGCAAAGGCAACCAGTGAAGTCATCTGTAAGCCATGGTCCTTACTGTTTTTATTTACATTAATGTTGTGTTATTTGCGGTTCTCGAAAGATGTTCGGAAATGTCTGAAATGTCAATGACTATCGTGCCTCCAAACAATTAAATTTCTATCGCGATAGATGGCAAATGACTATAGTAGTATAATGGTAAATATATTGATTATTAACGTTTGTAAGAAATATGTTTTTAATATAAAGATGTGGTTTCACTTGATGATGATTTTATAAAAGGGAGAATTAATTCTGAAAATGAAACCAGAGATGTTTCTAATATATAATCCATTTATTGTGGAATGATCCCTTGCGTATTTTCCAATTATCCTATGCCTAGAGCTTTCGCATAGACCGGACATTCCCATAAGTAGTGCCATGCCGATTCTTCCGACATGGAACATTTAGCACAAAGTGCATTTGAAACCAAATACGTATTGTGAAGGTGATAGTATAGGCGTGCTGTGGCTTGTAGGCAACCCAACAACCAATCTTAATTCGTTACTGGGTAACCACAGTAATGTTTCCACTTACACATATATAATATTATAAGAACAAAAAATATGAAATTAAATTTATGAACCAGAAAAATTTAGGAAAAAATTGAAATAAGATTTATTTGTAAGTAATAATTTATTATACAATTTTTTTATTGTATTATAAGTCAACCCAATCACTCTATACGACTACAATATTGCGATGATATTCAAATTTACAAATACATAATATTGATATTAGTTTTTCCGTCTATCGAAAGAAGTGTACAAAAAATTGATATAATATATTATTTCAACCCATTAATTCCTCCCTTTCTTTTGTGAACATACCGAAAATACATAACATATTATATATTTATTTATTGAACAATATCCTCAATCATTCTGTAAAAATAGCTACAACGGTACTACATAATAACAGTATTCATATACATATACACATTCATACATATACAATATATGTACAATATGTATGTATGCAGTTTTATATATGAAAATTTCCAACAGGTGGTTGTTTTGTGGTGACTGCGTCGTAAACATATACAATACAAATTCGTTTTTTTTTCCCTTCACTATATAAGAGAAAATTTATTGCGTCGTGAAAAAACATTCAACAAGCGAATAACAAGCTTTTTATATTTTACATTGAATTGAAGCTTTGTCAGCTAATTTTATGAATCATGTATTTTGTTTTATTGTATATTTATATTAGCGTAGATTTTATTACAAGAGTCTATAAAAGAATTACGCACACATATTTATTTATGTATATTTGGTGTGTATTAAAAGTAATTGATGTTGATTTATTTAATAATGGGGTATTTAATTGTTTAAGTTTTTTTTATTTATTCATTTTAAGCAATTGTTTAAGTACAAAGTTTGATATAAGAAAACTTATACATTGCGTTTTATTGTAAAACTTATGGATTGGTCTCAAAATTTTTAGCAAAATAAATTTGAATTAGAATTTGTTTTGAAACAATGTCATAATATACATAAGGGCACTTTAGCCGATAGCTGCGAATACACTCTTAAATATATTTTTGTATGTGATTGGTTACTTAAGAATTATATTCTCCAATAAGATTGTTTTGATAATCTCAAAGTTATTGCAATTTTCCTGAGGCCATAATTGGTAAAATAAAAAAAATGGTTTACTTAAAATTACTCATTGAACAAGCACTACGGGATTATTTACTGGAATCTATATCATTATCAGTACAACATGTTAGACATTTATATTATTATTAGATATTAAATATATAAATCATCATTAGCCATATTTTCAAACCTACATTAAGATTAGATTAGTGATTTGTGGTGTAAAGTAAAGTTTTGGTTCATCAGCCATATGTTAAAAGCACCTGATCCAATTCAATTTCCTTAATGAAGTTTTGGAATTGGACTGGTTTCTATGGCAAGTAACCAACAATTATAAGCAGTATAACATCAAATTGTCTCTTCATTTCCGAATCAATGTTCCAAAATTTATAAGACATAAATTCACTAAATTGTTTTTGAACCAATATATAATTTAATAAATTATTCAGAAGTATTTGTAGTGTAAAGTTTATTCTTTTTAGTCGGATGTTTGTGTGTGTGTGTCGAATAAAGATCCTTATTTCTTTTACTTTAAACAATATTTTTACTGATTGATTCACTTGACAAAGTTGCGAACAACGTTTTGACTATTTTTGCGCCACCTAACTGATTTCTGTTACCCAAAAATTCCAGATGTATGGTAATCATAGAAATGTAAATATGTATTATGAATGGATATAAAACACTGTATTATGAAACTATGCATAATCGTTTTATAACTGCTAAATTTTAAAGCATTATAGCTTAAATAAAAGGTGAAGACCGAGGGGAAGACTTTCTACATCGAATTTATTAAAAACATTGACCTGACAAAGTTATTTCCATAAATTTACAATTGTCACAAAGAGCTCTATTGTGATGTTTACACTACAAAACGCAGAGATAAAATTTACGTCTCCGCGGTGAAGACTCCAAAGTGTACCAAGGCATTTGATTTAAATCTCTTACCTTGTACGTACTAAATCATGTTCGAAAAGAAAAAAAAGTCGTTTAGTGTCAAATCTGTAGAACACGGCACGGTGGATAAAGAAGCATTTCATAACGTAATTCGTATAATTTGGTCATGGCAATTGCTGATTTGTGAGCTAGTGCATTATCGTGTTATAAATACACTTTTTTCTTTGTTATACAGGGTCGTTTTTCTTCAACCTTCTTGTAATGTCTTATATTTTTCTTAATGGTCGATGAATATTCTACCATATATGTATCTCAGAATAGAAATGCTATAACCTTACCACCATTTCCATTAGGTTCTATTCATCACTACTCAGACTATTCTAATTGTTTCTGATATGTGTGGTGACTGATCAACAGTGATGAATAAACGTAAAAATACTCCTCAATTATGTGTAAACAGCTGCAAACAACACCACCATGTCATGCACTTTTACTCTGCGATCGTTTAACACAATACGATGGATTTTGATGATCACTTCTTCAGTAGTGTCACCTCTTTTGGACGACCTGGTGGTGGTATTACTTTTGTGCTTATGTAACTATACAAGGAAATTAAATACACCACTTATGAATTATACTTTAATTTGTACTCGAAATTCACTTTTTTTTCACTTTTTAACAAATTAACCAAAAGTGGTTTACTTTCAATGATTGACAAAACAAAAGTCATTTTCTTATATGAAATGAAAAATTATATCGCTTTGATGATAACAGAGCCACGGTCTACGATTTCTAACTTTCTTATCACACCAACTGCTACTACTTCAAAATTGATTCTTTCTGACACACTGTATTTTCGATGAAATGAAGAACGTTTTTCTGGGGAGCTATAAAATGAAACGATTTAATTATAATTACGTGGAAACAGTTCACAAATGTTCAGGTACTATAAAATTAATTTTCATAAAGAAAAAATAGAAATTAACGTAATTAAATATTTATTACCAATTTTCTGTTAATATTATACAACGAATAATCTCATATGTTTAAACTTTTCTTTAATTATTTTATTATAATTTTAACTAAACATCATTTGGCATAAATTTTGTATATCATTATTAAATCAGAAGAAGATTATGAAATGTCTATATCCATGTACTTTTGGAAATTATGTAATGGAACTATGAAATTTGATTTTTCTGTATCTATTTTAGACTAGACTTTATTTTGTCGACACTATACTTATAAGCAGAGCGCCTGTATAATAGCGAAATATATATTTATTTAACTAGAATGTGTGCCAAGGGCGTCTATTTAAATTTCAAACTATTTATACAAAATTACAATTTACAATCACGTAGGTAAATTATTTCGCCTGTCACCAATTTACCAATTGATCTACAGTTATCGAAAGATAGATATCATTTTAATTATTCCATTATTTTTATATGATTATAGTCTCTGTATTGGATGTGTGCAGAAATTTTTAATATTTGAATACTATGCGTTCAAAACCATATTTTCAAAACGGTTTAATTATTTCATAAAAGAATGACAAAATAAGCTGAATAATTACTTACAGTTTTTAGTTTTAGTTTCAGGCCAGCTTCTAGAAAATTTAAAACTTTATCATTTCTTAAATACAATTTTGGTGAAATTTGGTATACGCAATAATATGTGATGAATACTTCATTATGAAATTCTAATCTTCAGAATTCATCAGTAGCCGGAACAGATTTATGGGTCAGCTTATCTTACCATATATATTTTGATTAAAATGTGTATGCCATTAATAATGTGATTATTATATGAATAATAAAATTTAAAAAAATTGATAGTCAGGACAGTTTTCTGGACCGACTTCTAGAAAATTTGTTACTTGGTCATTTCTTATTCAATTTTAATGAAAACAAATTAGTGTATAATGGGAATATACGAACAGGTTTTAATGTAGTAACTATATATAAAATTATACCAAAGGTCAGGTTTTATGAATATATATAATGGAATCCTCTATTATTTGGTATTTATTCATCCAATTTTGATCAAATTCCGTTTAATCAAATTTCGTATTTCGATTATTAACGGGATTATAGGTTTACAAACAATTTGTATGAAGTTCCTGTATATACAAAAGAATACCCACAGATTAGTAATATTCGTATACAATTGCGTGCACATCATCTTCATTGAGAAAAATGTCATAATTACACCTAACAAAAAAGTACTCTGGGAAAAACGGTTCAAAGAAGGAAAACTATAGAAACTATTGAATTATAGTTCTAATTTTTACCTATCTTAAATTGTGAGCAACATGAATCGAATATACGGTTTTTTTGCCATGGTATACCAAAATATTTATAACAACCGAAAGATATTTGCAACAGTAAGCCATTCAGAGATGTTTATTTATACTTAACGGTTATTTAAATTTTTATATCTGTCCCAAAAATAGTGAGAATTGCTTTATAATATATAGAACCATTTATGTATAGTGTTAATCGATCTCATCAAACTGTCACATTTTCATGACATTCCCTTCAGTGTACAACACATTAAACGACGTAGTAGTTTTTGTGTGTCAGTCGAACTTTCATTTGCGGTGATCGCAATTCAGCACTTTGGTGCTTAATTTCTTGTACGTATTGAAAACACCATAATTTAATTTATGTAGAAAAACCTTTGAATTCACCTTTAGTAGATCAATTTTTTAGTTAAAAGCTCCAAGCTCCATTTCCGTGAATTTTTCACAAAATCGCGAACTTTTTCAATTTGTTTCTTCTGTAATTGCTTCAGATGGTCGACCTTTTAACATACAATTATCACCATACACGATTTTAAGCAAAGCATATGTTTGAGTAGCATTTTTACCAAATTTTAAATGAAAATTTAATGCACTGGTTCTTCGTTTTTATATTAATTTTACAAAATCTACAGTCACAAAATCTACAGTTGTATTTTGGCTTACTTTTGACCGAAATGTCATGAAACTTTGATAAATTTTTAAGGACATTTCACACTACATAAATCAATTTGTAGCTAATAGCTACGAATTCTATATATTATAAAGCCATTCTCATAAGTTGTGGGACAAAAAGTGCATCCGCACACGTGGACTAAATTAGCATCACACGCTACTGTATAGAATTGTTGTGTCATAGGTATAGTATTACCATTTCCGCCTATAAATATTCATTAGCTTCTGGATTACCAGCTACACTTCGTTTTACTTTGTTAATTCGTTAAATTACATTTGAATTATAATTTTATATATTATCACACAGCATGCGGTTTTTCGTTAGAATCTCTGTGAATGCGTGTTTTTAATACATTAACATAAGGTAGCTCCTAGATTAGCCACGGTTAGTGAAAAATTGTCTACAATTTATGTCTTAATAATGTCAAATTCGTACCGACTATACAATATATAGAAGCAATTACACTGACGTCGTTCAAAATCTGTTTGAAATAAAGACAGAAATATTGATCCACTGAAATAGATAGACAAATCCACCATATTATTCGAAGCAGACGATCGTCTGAGAAACATGTAAAATTGTAAATCTACTAAGAAATTTTTGAAAGGACAATTCAAAATTAATTAATTATGCGTACGCAATACTTTATTTTTTCCATTTTAATATTATTTAAATTAATTTATGTTTCTTTCTTATATTGATATTATTATTGTGTTTTATAAAAATAATTGTACGTTAATCTTATTTGTTGACATTGTGTTTATAAACAACAAAAATAATATTTTATCGCACACAATAACAAGAAATATAATTAAATTTTTAAGATTTAAGTATAAGAATTTTGTCCCCTTTTTCGTATTTAATTTGTTTTTCGATTGTTGTCACCAAGAATAAAAAAACAATGTATATTATAATTCAAAAATCATATATAGAAAAAAAAATGTTGATAATTTATATTTGGCGTCGTCTGATAATAACAATAGAATTTTTGATTTCACTGTTTATATTCACATATGAACATAACTAAATTGTCTATGAATATATGATGTCTGTATCTATTTATCTATCTATCTATCTATCTATCTATCTATTTATCTATCTATCTATCTAGCCGCATCTATAATATCTATCTATTCATCTATCCCATATACGTAGCTACGTATTTACTGTCTATTTATTCACATTGCATTACCATATATATATACATTTGTAGCGATATTTACAATATATTATTATTATACGATGTTCGGTATAATCTCTATTGTGCATTAAATCGAAAATCACCATACATACACAAATTTTCATTTATTGTGTATTTGAAATTGGACATCATTTTTATAAACATGGAATATATTTATCTTAATATTCTATTTCATAATACAATATATATATATTAAATATAGTTGGTACAGTATATACTCTCTATATTCATTCATACATTTTGTCCAATTATGTGAGACTTATATATTATATTTGTATAAAAAATATTGTATAAAACAAACAAACAATCTTGGCGCCATAGTCATAGTCATCTTGACTCCCTAAGGCGAAAAATTCTTCACAATATTGTATATTTCTGCTACCCCTTTGTTTTTTGTTTTTTTCTTTTACTTTTGTATATAAAATATCACACACACACACCCTTTGTCCGAAAAATAACCAGACATAACTTTCTAATATATGTATATGAGTCTGATAACGTCATCTAATCGCCGCAGTTAGTTAATTTATGTATTATTCGACCTTATAAAAAAAGTGCCAAAGTTTCATGAAATTTCCTTCAGTTAAAATATGATGGTGCATTAAGACAGAGCGTTTTATGTGCGTCGCTCGAAAAATGTATAAAGAACCAACATAAAATTTTGTTATAAAAATGGGCCCCAAGAATTGCTATCGAATGTAGATACACTTAAAATGGTAATAATTTTGTTTATCCAAAACAGAACACAAGTTTTTTGCCCATCGCACCTTATTCATCGATTTAACTCCACATCTGATAATTGACTATGACCTTTAAACTTCATTTGTCGATGAAAGACAACCGCGATTTACATCAAATGAAAACATTGAATACAGTTAACGACTACGCCCTATACGCAACACCTATATGTCCAATCAGCAACATAAAAATGTCATTTGTTAAACGTTAGGTGGGTGGATTAATAAAATTTATTTACTATTTTCCGAATCCATTGCGGTTATTTTACGGACAAAGGGTGTATATTAAATATTATATATAAAATATAATAACGATATAGTATTATAACAAACACAATCAACAAGAAGACACTTAAAATGATATCATTTACAACATAATGTATTCTTTTCATTTCATTATATTCATTCATCCAGCCCGACTATACTTTGAATTATTTTCCTATAGATCACATCATCACTTTATTTTTATTCTAATTAATAATAATTTTATATTGAATTGGAAATTTTCATGTTTTACTAAATTATAATAAGTTGATACAAAATAGAACAAATAAAATAAGATATTTTTACATATTATTATTTTCTAATTCTATGTCACTTTAATACATATACACTGCGCGAAATTCGTACGGACGAATTAATTGTTTTTTGAGTGTCCACTTATTTCGACCATATGAAACATTTTTTAAAATTTTTTTTGGACCACAATGTGCCTAGTAAGTATACCACAATTCCATTAATATAGCAACAGCCATCATGTTTCGACTACAACCCAAATTTTTACCTGTCGACGTAGTCAGTAAGCAATCTGCAATTACGCGAAACTCTTCATTTCCCCTGTTTAGAACTCACGGTCTCATTCAATTTCTGGTTACGGTTAGATAATACTTAACCAGCGGCATCGCGTGAGAACTAACAATTCAGTTATCAATATCATTATATTTTTCTTGTTACGTAGGCGAAACTAGACTAAATTATGCAAAAAAAAAACAAAAATTGGCCGAACTAAATTTTCGGGAAAATCTTTTACTTTTATGAATTATAATTTTTTTTAATGACAGGCAATAGTTTTAACGAATTTTCATTTTTGCATACAGAATTTAAATCTATAATCAATTTCTAATCTTTCATAGAAGAGATTTTTAAAATCATTTTACGCGTTCAAAAGCTATGACCGATTTTTTCCAATCGATGGCTGATAAAAATAGTGCTATTGTAATCTAAAAACATTTTTTCACGCGACGCCACTACTCACAGTCTATAAATTTTTACCGCTAGGCCCGTTCATTTCCTATAATTCCACTGCGAGAAGGTATCCACAAAATGCCTACCCCTGTCGTTCAGTGAAATTTTATTCAATATAAGTATAACAATACATTAATTTAACAAACCCGATTTTAAAGTCGGCATTACATCAAAACAGTTATATTGTTGGATCATATTAGATTATCACATCATTTGTGCGAATAGACCGAATTTAGAACGACATCCGTCCAGTACATTACTACTGTGCAACTTCCAATTGGAAA
Organism: Bibio marci; assembly: GCA_910594885.2. Lineage (NCBI taxonomy): Eukaryota > Metazoa > Arthropoda > Insecta > Diptera > Bibionidae > Bibio > Bibio marci. Next base: position 59,954,203 of record OU343114.1, read on the forward strand.
ACTGTTTTACAATTACCCATAGACAAGATGCAATTAGTCACGAGTTTCTGCAATGCAATAAATGTTCCTTGGCCAAAAAAATCTGCTTGGCTCTTTTTATGTGAATGCCCACATGATTATGCGGAATGTAGACGTAATATATTTGGGGAATACACAATCAGTTCTTCAAGCTTGCATTAGTACACTGTCGAGCACAATACGAAATAATTTTCTACGTCGTGCCTACACACTAAATGTAAGGTACTCAATTGATGGAATAGCTTTTGCGTTCTTTGGAGCGCTACACTACCAAGTTTTCTATCCACTATGTTTTGACTGCTTGTGAGCAAACACAACACCCACTATCTTGCTAATAGCTTTTTCGGATGTATGATATTATTGACACTGCGATTATTTGAGATGTTTGCCATTTCATTTAAATTGCCAGATTAGAGTTCGGTTAACTCTTATTATTAAGCTAAGCTTTGGTTACCGTGATAGTTTTTTTTATTTAGAAAGAAAAAAATTAATCAGCTCGTGAAATGCATGTCTTTTGAATTTTACCGTACGCGCAGTAAAATCTCATATAATTGAAAAAAAAAATGTTTTCCATACAAATAAATCAAGAATCAGATCGTCACCTCATAATCAACCAGAAAATTCGATATTTTGACATATTAAAATCGAATAGAATGTTCTGCTGAGTGAAGTACTCCTGGCTTCCATGCAAACATCAAGATACTATTCCCACCCACCCCACCAGCGGCATAATTTAACACACCTGATTAAATGTAATTATACTTTTAGCTTCTCAAAACGAATTCAATCAATTAAATTTATAGTTTTGCGTAGGCGTCAATATTCGTTGATTCGTTGATTGATATAATTTATACTTTATTTGTATTACGTCTATAAAAAACGTCTTGCTGACTTAATTTGAAACCGCCACCAAGCAGAAAAACATTTATTAATTACTGCTATAAATGTTTGTGTATGTATATTTATTTGGATACATATATTTTGATGTGACGGATAAAATATGTATTGTAAATATATTTTCCACCCTACATTCCCCCCCACCCCCATCTGTTTAGAAAATATTATTGGCGCCATCATTATTACTATTATTACAATATATTTATTTTTATTATTATTCAAAGAAACAATTTTCAACATTGATGATTTACGACGTATCTATCTTTTTTGGCAAATTCTACTGAATTTAATTTGCATATAAATTTTTTAATACATCAGCAATAGTTTTTTTTGTTTTTTTTATTAATGGCAACAGAAAATTTTCACAGAATCTTTTCGCAAAATTAAATTAGAATATTGTTTTTGGATTTTTTTTTTAATATTTTTATTTAAATTTATAATAAATTTTCTATTTATTTTATTTGATTTTCTATTCTATAGCCATAATTTAATTTAAAAAAAATCACTTAAAAAGTCTATTTTGATTGTTGGCAACGGCTACTTTTATAGATCAATGTAATGGCGAGGCGATGCCCTATAAAACAAATAATAAGTGAGACGCCACTGAATTTTTTTTATTTTAGTGACTTTAATTTTACTCTCTTACGGAAACCTTTTCATATCCATATGAGAAATGAAAGAATTTACTACTTTTTTATGCATAAATGTGATAATAAAAAAAAACTATTGAATATGTGCGAAAGTAAGTTCCGGTTTTTCATTAAAATAACATATTTATTTAGCAAGTACCATATATAAAAGTGGTAAATTATTCAAAGTATGCTTCATCAGAATCCACAACGTTCACCTATCTTTCGGGCAATTTACGGATTCCCTGTCGGAAAAAGTCATTAACTTTTGAAGCGATCCATTCGTCAAGCCAATTTTTAATATACTTTCAAAAGATGTAAATCCTGCTTCTTTTAGGGCTGACTGTAACGACCGGTAGGAATAGTAATGCGAAGAAACAATGTCTGGTAAGTATGGCGTATCCCACTAAAATCATTGTTTGGTTGCACTTTATTACCAATGGTTTCAGGCCAACGAACACGAAGGATTTTTCGAAGTTATTTATTTACAAAAATATGTAGGCGAGTTGAAATCAGTGACGTGTCTCCCACGTTTCGCATGAGTATAATAAAACACTGTTGTGCTTTGGACGACAGCCTCATTTTGTTTACTAAGTGGGCTATAAATATTCTATTGTTCATATATATAGTAAACTCCTAAATTATGACGCCATAAATTTTAAATGGATCATTGTTTCTATGGGCTAATCACCCATATAAAAATTATAGTATTTTGAAAACATATATCTTTCGTTAATTACAGTACAATTGGTAAATTGTTATATACTCCCATGCGGAGTAATTTACCAATTTGGCTGTAATGAAAGGTTTATTAGATGACGTAAAGCTCCACTTAGAGCAATATATGACTTGACTTGAAATTTTACTGTGTTGGCTGTAGAAATAAATTCATCTGAGAGAACTATTTGGAGAATTTTAATTGAAGATTTTTGGGTAAAAGAAAGGCCTGTGCATGGTTTTGTTCCACACGAATTAAATGAAAACCAAAAAATCACATTGCAAATATCATCATTAAAACTGTCGAAGACGATCCAGATTTTCTCGATTCGACCACAACTGGTGATGAAACATGGTGCTTTAAATATTACCCAGAAACTAAGCGTCAATCTACTGAATGGAAGTCGAAAGGCAAGCCAAAATCCAAAAATTACGTTTACAAAAGTCAAGAATCAAGACAATGTTGATTACTTGCTATCATTCACAAGGTATTGTTCACAAGGAAGGAATTCGTGCCTGAAGGTGAAACGGTTAATGGAAAATACTATCGTTTTAGATCGTTTGTGGAAAAGAATTGTTCGTGTGAGACCCGAATATTCATCAGGAAAACAGCTGCTTGTATTGCACGATGATGCACCACCTCACACGACTAAAAAAAGTGAATGACGGATTTCTGTCATCAGGCACCCTCCGTATGCGTCTGATCTATCTATTTCCTGTTCCCGAAGAACATTACGATAACTGAGTTTAAAAAATCTATACTTAAGCAGGTTGATTGTGCCACACGCTGTATTGTCCATTAACTTCAATTCAACGTATTTTGAATAAAAATTATGTTTGAAAGATAATTATATATTTATTGTATATTTATGTATTTTAATTCATTGTTGTTATATATTGAACATTCTTATATTTACTGTGGTTACAATACTTAATGTAAAAATTTCGGATGTTATACCATCTTCGCCAGCGACTTTTCCACCCTTGAGTGTGCATTGAATAACTGTAATTGGTCATGCAAAAATAAGCAAAAATTTATTTGTTTTCATCGGAACATATCATTTTTTATATTGAAAATTATTTTATTGTAAAGGATGATCGAAAATAGGCGCCTGTGTGACTTATCGTGGCAGACACATGACTTTTCAAAATACCCTACAGAAAAAAGTCCAAAGGTGTCAATGCACAAGATCTCGGTGGGCAATTGTAATCATCATTTCTCGATATGAGACGTTGGTACAATTTAGTTCGCGCAATAATTGAATGTTATCACGAATTAATTGTGTTAATTGAATTTTGTAAGCATGTAAATGAATATATTTTATTCAAAATATTCTAAAAACTGCCCTAACTCAAACCTAATTCTTGAAAACGTTGTCTAATCGATGTTCCAGGCATCACATTTTGAACACTCTTTATTAATATAATCAATTAAAATTATATAACATAATTAATTAAATTTACAATCTAAATAATTTTAAGACATTATTGTTATAATATATATTTTGAACACTTAAAAATCGCAACAAAAAAATCCATAACGATTTAAATCAAAATAATATGCCACGCTATACAAACAACATCAAACATAATTTTTCGATACCGGCGGGTGACCGGTAACCGGTTAGTTAAAAGAAAATGGTAATAAATTATTTATTTGTATCATACTCGTCGCATACTTATTTCTATCAAAAGATGAATTGTATAAAAAAATATTTAACGTAATAATAATAATAATAATAATAATGTAATAATAATATTTGTCATTGTTATTGATACAATAAAATAGGATGAGGCGCGCTTAAATATTTCATTTAACTATATATTTATATGGTCTCGTGTACGTTTTATAATAATATTGTATAGATTCAAACAGCAACAATCATTGATGATACAACGAATAAAATGAATGAATTCCATTTACAAATATACTGCAAAGAATATATATTTCACTATACATATTTATAAATACATATTATTAAATACAAATATACAAGTACAATTTATATATACTTTTTACACATGGCAATAGAGATTCATATGCACACCCAATAAAACTACTTATAATATATATATGCAAAACTCAAACTGACAATTTTATGATAAAATGTATATTAGTTTTTATTATGGTACAATAGAGAAAATAACACCGAACCGACGACCATCGCATCGACAACGATATGTTTTGTTGATGATATTATTAGGACGACAGTCTCTCTGGATACGTCTCGACTCATATATGTAAAGGCGACAGGCTCACAGGCACCCAATTTTCTCAGAGGAATAACGGAGCCGCCAAAAAATTTGAAAGAGAGTATATTTTGTATATAATAATAATAATAATAATAATAATAATAATAACAGAAAATTAAAAGAATCTTTCTTACGACGATATTATATTATCTATATCTATTTAGCACACAGGACATGCTGCTTTTGCTACTCTATATATTTTGAAATAAAAATAAGATAAAAATTTTCCGAATATTATATATTATTTTCTTTACTTATAAATATATAATAATAAAAATAAATAATTTTCTATTTTTACTCCACGCTTCGTTTGCCCATAATAATAATATGATGTCCATATTACAACATTTTAACAGTATTAATGTTATATTCGTAGCACATATACGCTGCAGGACAATATAATATTTAATTTAAATTTAGAAATTAATACAAATTAAAAAATATTTCACCTTGATTAAAAATGATCACCATATCAGTGAAGAATGAATAAAAAAGCTTGTAATACAACGGCTACTTGATTTAGTACCGAGGTCTATGGATCTTTTTGATTTGAAGACATACATGGATAATTTATTGGTGTTAACAAACCAAATCATTATCCTTGAAAGTGGTGGAGTTGACAATTAGCACAATTTATACGCAAACTACCTACTATGCTGCTGTAAAGAGATACCGCAGTAGATTGAAAACCTAACTGGTCAAAATTTACAGACTTGACAGTTTTACATAATTCTGTTGCTAAAAAGTGGAGGTATGTAATAAAAAGACTATAACGGATACAATTCTGTCCCAAAAATAATGCGTATGGATAAAAGCAAAAACACAATTTAGTAATTAATTTTGACAAAAATCATTATATTTATTCGAAATATTCTCCTTCAACTCTGAAATACATCAATTTGCACGAATGTTTTTAAGTATGACGGTCGCTGCCCTTTGATGAATGCAATACGGTTTTCTTTCATAGCCAAATGTAGTTTAGGGAATAAAATGTAGCCACAGTGATAATTGTTGAACGATGTACCGAGGTGAATTATCATGCAAGAATATCCAACTGACTGGTTCTCGATATTCGGGACAAATACAACGAATATAAAAATTACCAAATGCTTCAATACAAGATTTCTTAGAAATTTTCATAAAGCACGCACTTTTACAATACAATACTTCAGTAAATTGCTTCTGATGGTCGATCTGGACGTTCATCATCACTTATATCTTCTCTGCATTCTGTGAATATCATTTAAGGCATTTAAAAACTTGTGCCTTCGACATACAATTAGCAACACACACGATTTTAAGCAAATCATACATTTCAGAGTAGAATTTTTACCAATTTTAAAACAAAATTTAATATTGATTCTTTGTTCTTTATACATTTTTTGACCGAAGTATAAATACTACCGTCACTTAACCCTTTGAACTCCTTCGTCGAGTGTGACTCGACATTATATTTCTTACGCCAACTCCTATGTCGAGTCAAACACTTGACTTGATACCACTTTTTTTGTAATTTAATTAAGGAGTTAGTGATAGGTAATTAAAAAAAAAATTAAGAGTTCAAATGGTTAATGCGTTGTGTTTTGGCTTGCTTTGTTTTGATTGACGTCACATATTGATTACTCACGTAGATTGCCTATTTCATAATTGTCACCGTTGTTCATGTATCCATTGGCATCGACAGGCGAATGAAACGTAAACCGCTATGTCGTTCCCGACATAGAGTCGTCCTTATACTAACAATCTCACGACAGAGACAGTGTGTTAATTTTGCAATACGTCAGACACATTTGATGTGATTTCATTTATTTGCTACGAAAGAGCGAGCCTTGAAAGAGAAAAATCATTACAGAATCATTCACTTTCGCCAAAATATACACAATTATATGCAATGCATTTCTGTAATCGGATTATAATCTAGTGCGAAAACAAATAATGGTTTGAGTCTTTCATTGCATCAAGTCATGGTATTTTGTGGTAAATAACATCAACCAAATTCAAAACATTCATTACGGAACTGTATATAAATTACTTCCACATTGGAGTATATGTCAATCCACATATACTTTTCTGTAATAAAATAAAAATGAAAATTTCCTTACTTTCGTTATTTTTTTATTATTGATTAGACCATAATGTGTGTCGGTGGACATGCTAAACTTTAAATAGCGTCCAACATCATATTTTCAAAGATATTCGTTTTTAGATTCCATATAAACAAATAAATGGCAGCTGAGCTGAAACGATTTAGATATGAAAACATCAAAATAATTTCGGAAATTAAATTCGATTCTTCAGGATTGTATCCACCGCATGATTGCGCTAGTCCGAAATATCTTTAAATATATTCTATATTGAAAATCGGTCAGTATAACGTTAATTAGCCTCAATTTTCCTCTGCAATTAATTTTAACATTATATAGTGGAATATTGCGACGATTTTCATGATTTTTGTGTAGTAAAATTTTTAAACAAAACACACATCAATCTGCAGGCGCTTTTTTAAGAAAACAAAAATGTATGAAAAAAATTTCCAATGGGTATATTATACAATTGAATGGATACATTATTTAATAAATCTTTCTAAATTTGTGTGTTAATATGCTGAATAAAAATTCAATTTGAATTTCATGCAATTTCACTAATTAGTAATTTCATTAACAACAAGATGCAAGTGAAGTTTTCTATTCTAGGTTTTACCTTATTATAACCAAATTTTTTTTCTACTCATTATCGTTGCTGTTGTTGTCATTTTGTTTTAATATATTATAACGTATTATAATTTGATGTTTCTTTCCAAAATTTTTGGAATATTGTTTTTGTGTCGCCGCGACATTCAAAGCCGCCAGACATTTTAATTTGATGATAGTTTTCAATAAACAATATTTGCATCTTTTCTATAACAATACGATGTATTCGTATATATTTATATTAAACACATAAATAGAGTATCTTATATTACTTTTTACTGTATATTTAATATAAATATAAGCAGACTCTGGCAAAATTTCCAGGACATTTAATTAGCTCAATAATAAAAAATTTTCGAAACAAAAGTTATTGCATTTGATGATCAATTTTGTTTAACCTTGCGGTTATATATTATTTTTCTACATAAGATTGCGGTTGATGTTAGATTTTCAAAGGTGAAGGCATATAGTTTTCATTGTATTTACTGCGATATAGGACTAAATGGTTAGGAAAAAATTGAATTTTTGTAGGACAATTTTGCTATATTTTATACCAACATTTAATGTGATCTTGTAATTCATATTTTTAATTTCAATGTGAAATGCTTTCTTATTATAGTAATATAATTTTATCTGTATACGCACTGCATAATATTTGACATAATAAAAATTTCTTGATCGAGTGTAATTTAGCGAATATAGGATTATATGCACAGTTTTTTGAAGATAACAACCAAAAATGTAGTTTTTCATCCGACCAATGCACATGGGTTAAATTGTTAACGGTTCCAAAACTAAAAATTATTATATTGGAATAATATATTACTAATGTAAGAAATAGAGTATAGAAGATCATTCTACAGCTGGTTATCAAGTAAGACAGAGTGTTTTAATTAATCATCATAATATTCAGTATACGTACAACACCACCAAACACTTTAAATTTGAAGAATTGAGGCAACTCCTAGTATTTCTGTAGTTCAATATTTAGTATCGCTTATTTCCACCTTTTGCTTTAATAACTTCATTTAGTCTTTTTGACATGCTCTAACAGTAATACGTTCCGAACATTTTCTTAACGAGTATTTGACCACGTAATTCCCTAATTTTGAAATAGACCTTATTTCGTAATCCTGATGGATTTTTGAAGCATTTTTAGCAAGAATTGCTTATAAATTTACATTGGGATTCAAATTGGGTCTTTGTGGAGGCTATTCTAATAACTTAAAATAAAATTTTATAATCTTTTTTATGATTATAAGCTTTGTTTTTATGGAAACGTTCAAATTTAATGTTTCTTTGATTTGTCCGATTTTTTTCACTTCTCTAATAATTCACAAATCATCTCTTTCTAAAGTTCGTAGTTTTAATACAAATTAAATGCAAATGTCCACTAAATTTTGCACCCCGTGTATGTATACTTACTTCTACTACCCTTACTTTCCAGCTCAAACAAATTCATTAGTTTTCCACGTAGCTGTTCTAGAACTTTTGCGCAGACCCTTTGTATTTGGTGTTTCTTAAATTATCTTAATACGTATTTATCATAATATTTTGTATATGTACATAGGGCAAAGTGCCCAATTGGCGACCACTTAACTCATTTTCTATCCTTGATTTTAGAAATTTTTGCAATAGAAAAAATTATAAATATTTTTTATGGAAAGGATATTTTATCTTGAAATGTCGACCACCTACACATATAATTATTTAGTCACTTTTTCTATTAATTTACTATAAAAAAACACTTTTCTTATAAAATCAATGTTTCTGATACTTACTTACTCCATGGCATTAAAACCCAGATCCGATTCTAGTCTTTTACAACCTAACCTATCCGCAGCCAACGTCTTCCAACCCCGAATTTTAAGCATCATTATATCACAGTTGACTGCATCTAGCTATCTAGCCTTAGGTTTTCGGTTATCCTTCTACCTTCTGGATTACCATTCAACACTTTTTTGAAACACGTTCCTCTTCCATGCGTAATACGTGCCAAAGCCATCTTAGTTTATTCATTTTGTTAGTTTTAACAATATTTGGTTCCCCAACTTGTCTATTTCTAAATTTTTTATCTTCGCGTCCAATCATTTGTCGTCTTTTATGAGACCAAATATGCCAAGACAGAGTGTTTTTCTTTCAAAAATCCAAAGTAATTGTTCCTGGTTCTGTGTCATGCACCATATGTCTCCGATCCATACGTTAATATTGGACGTATTAATGTTTTATACAGCTTGCACTTAAGATCCCGTTGCAATGTCTTCGTTTGGAATTGTTTTTTAAGCCCGTAGTAGTATCTATTTCCAGTTGCTACCCTGTGACGAATTTCCTCTTCACTATCATTTTACACATGTCTCAACGATCCTAAATATACGACACTATTTACAATTTCAAAATTGTATTCTCAAATATTAACAGATTGATCTTGAATTTAATTATTCCACCATATATTTTGTTTTGCGTCTGTATTCACTTTGAGACCTATGCCCGATGCCTCGGCTGTTTAACGATTCGAAAGCATCTTTGACAGTCACCATATGTCGATCCATTATGTCTATATCATCAGCATAATAGTTGACCCGATTTTATAAAAATCGTTCCTTGTCTATCAAGATTTACGTCCCTAACTACATTTTCCAGCGTAATATTAAAGAATAGTTTTGATAATTGGGTCGCCTTGTCGTTGTCCATCAACCATCTCAAAATGATCAGATAATTTACCTCGGATGTATACACGTGATTTCGCATTATCCAACGTAATGGCCACCAAATCTATCCGGTTTTTTGGAATACCAAATTCTTCCATAAATTTTCCATAATTTTGACCTATTGACGCGCTCTATCATATGCCGCTTTAAAATCAACAACCAAACAATTGATTTGTTGATGTTTCTGATATACTAATATTAATTTTAAATAAAAATAACGGTACATTTGATAAACAATATTGCATAAATATTTCTATAAATAGATTGAATAATAATATAAAAAATTTTTTTCATTATCAATTCTTACAATAAAACATTATATTTTATAACTTTTTTAAAAGGAGTGGTCGACATTTGGGCCCACCGGTCCCATTGGTGCACTTTACCCTCTATTAACTATAATTGTATACAGTGAATATTGTATGTAGTCCAAACAGACGGTGACAAAAATATTCCATTGAATACAATATTTTAAACAATAATTTTCTTGTTCGCAATATTTCCATGTTGATGTGGATTTGGATTGGATTTTGAATTTAATATTCGCTTATATCGTGTATTGCTTGTACCTTATATTAACTATTATATAAAAAATATACATAAATCTATAAATGCACATAGTTTTTCTCAATACTATCTATAGATGCTAAACTAGATACTTTAACTATAATTGAAATAATTTTCCGCATATAGTTTTTCTCCTCTCATTTGATACTAAATATATGAGTATTTATGATCTCACTGCTTTGTAATAAGAGAATGCATACAAAAACTAATATAGTATTTATTTCTTGTTTGGTTTTTTTATAGTAAAAAAATACTATGACTGACTACATGTTTCTATGTTTTTAATATTATGTTTTCGGACGCCACAATTGATGATTTTATTTAAGTTTTGTTGTTATAGCAACCCCTCGTATGGATAAAAATAGGGTATATATAAAACAGCATGCACGCGGTTTTCTGTTTAGTTTATCAAAGATTTGACTAATAAGAAGTGTTTTTTTTTTTGTTTTTCCTTTCTCTTCATCGTTTCGGAAAATTTTCGTTAAAACATTTAATAATTGAAAAATGAAATTTTCTATTAATTAATTAAAATATGTAAATTTAATATTAAATAATAATTAATACAAGTGCACTTATTTATATACGTGTAAATAGTAAGATAAATTTGTATGTGGTGGTAAGTGTTTGTTTTTGAATATAACGATATTATGAATATAGAAATAAATAAATTATATTCAATTTTTAAATTATTTAATTAACGGTTTTAGTTTCAACAGCAATATTTTTATTTTTCGGCAGTTATGTTTTGTGTTTTAATATTTTAATATTATATGTGAATTTTAAAATAATTAATTATTACCTTTCTGGTTATTAATTTATTTTAATAAAATTTATAATAAATCACATTCCGGGTTACTATATACATCAATTACTAATGCACCAACAAGAATACCTTAAAATATATTGTTTAATTAAACTTTTATAAGGACATAGTTTAATTTATATATTTATTAGTAATAAATTGATTTGAAAATATTAATAATAGTTTTTTTTTCAAATATCATCGACTTTGCGCGCGCGTTTTTGTTTCTTGCATCGTTGTGGTTTATTTTATCAATTAAATAATTTATAATAAACACAAAAAATTATTATTAATTCTGTATAAAAATATTTTATTTGGTTCAATTAATAAATTTATACATTTAAAACACACGCCAAACTTTTTTGATATTTAAATTATAATTAGAATTTATCGAAGTGGTGTTAATTTTTAATTTATAAAATTTATTGTAAGAAAATGAAACCTAAAATGTGATTCATATCATTATAGAAAGAAATATGCTAATTTATCGAAATATCAGAAAATTCTGATATTGGGACATATTATATTATTAATCAAATATTAAATAAGATCGTATAATACATATTTATTTTTGATGCGGAACTGTTCTCAATTTCAGTTTTAATTTGAATCGTATTTTTTAAGAGAAAAATAATAATAAAATATTTGTGAGTTGTTATAATTCAATTAGATAATAGATTTTTGTGTTTCTTGAAGTTAGATTATCTGTAAATAAAAAATCGATATAATATGTGAGCGATACTTGTAATTAATTATTAAATTGACATATTTACTCTACATATTGTAATATATAACAGTTGACTAATTGGTCCACAATTATCGAAATATATATGCAGATAATAATGGTGTTTATGGCACTGATCGTTATTCAGTTGGAAATTTATTTACTGATATTTTTGGTTTCGACTTTTGTCAATAATACTACACGGTTGAAAATTTTGAACTAATTCATAAACCAAAGTTAGTTTGAAGTTGAAGGGTCAGTAATTAGATATTTACGTCAATTTTTATACCATTTAAGATTAATTTTCAAACTAAATTCATATTTGAACAATATTGTAAACTATTGGTATTATTTTTAAGTAATAATATTATTATTTTAGAATTAAAATTTTGTATTAAGTTTATAAAACACCTTCGACAACCGAAAATAGAAAATATTATAAAATTAAGTTAACGAAATTGTGTTATGTATTTTAAAACAAAAATTGTGTTATTTTGTATTGATAAAATACGGCACACCACTTGTATATATGTCAAACTTGAGTTTATATTTTCGGTGTATTAAATTCTCAAAGTTTAAAAAAAAATTTAAATAGTTTTATTATTAATTAAAACTTTCTAGGGTTTACTTTTTAATTAAATTTCGGTGTGAACCTATATATAACCAAAAATTGTCCAAAATTTTCAATCGTGTAGCTTTCTAATTCTAGTCGTTTATGTATTTTTAACGAAATTCAATCTATTTAACATTTAAATAATATAAACTTATCTATTGGTAAATTGTCATATGTTCAGAGCTACATTATGAAATGTAATATAGTAATTAATCTTGCGTATTCGCCTGGCTATATTGCGTTGATAGCCTTACTTTATCACTTTCTATTCTCTTTAATACATTTTTAAACAATTTTATATTTGTATTTTAAAACAATTAGAAACATTTATTTCATTTCATTTAATCTCAGGTTGATTGCAAATATACAGATTTTAGTAATGATTTATATAATTTATCTAAACTTTTAAAAATTTGTTTCTTGGATTGAATATTATTTAATTTGTTGGTGTGCGCCCAGATGAATTTCAATGATAGTATGTCGGGTGTAATTGTTATATCACACTTGTGTACCTAAGTGTAGCCATTTGGGTTCAATTCTATTCACTTTATATATTATATTAATAATATACTATCTATCATTAAGAATTCTGCAAATTTAAAATTTATACAGATGATGTTAAGATTTACAGGACGATTAATAATTTATGTGATTCTAAATTGTTACTTTATTTGTTAATTTAATTACATTTTTGAATTGATGTGTTGTGAACAATTTATTTATAAATATATTAATTTTATTTTATTCGTATACTATTTTAATGAATCTGTAATAAATAATGTTAACAAATCTTTAGATCTCTCGGTGTTTATGTTGATAAAAAATTAAATTTTAAATGTCACATTGACCAGATATTCAATGATGGCTTTTATTATTCGTGAAGGTCGTGAACTATTGTTTACTGCCATTATTTTATTCTCTTGGAAGGTCTATGTTCTGAAATATTTAATGCCAGATTTGGTCATCCGTTTATTTATTGGATAAGTCAAGCATTGAATCTATTCAGAGAAGAATAACTCTACACAAATCTAAATTGATTGATACTGCCGCAATATGAGCATATAGATTCAAACATTATGGATATGATCATTTTAAATATGCATAGAGACTGTCTTAGGATTTCTTTCATTTGTAATATTCGCAATGGCAAGATTGACTGTCGTAATATTTTATTTAAATTACTTTTTAAGACTAATACTAATACTAAGAATTTACGTGTCGTGAGTGAATAGTGTATTTTTACTTTAACATCTACTTATTTATTTTCAAATAACATCATTAATAAATCCTCAATCATTGTAAATCATACAAATGTGACCTACTATTGGATATAACATTAACTTTGAATTTAACGGACTAATTTTTCTTTGGATATGACATTATTTGTACATTTGGTGAAATATTTGTATAAATATTGTATCTGGTCTGTTTGGAACTTTAAAAATTTCAATAGTGTCACATACGACGCAAACACTATACAAATAAACCACAAATATTTATTTCAGGTGATTAGACTGTTATGGTAAAAAACCAAATAGTTATTTGTACGAACTTGATCAATAATAATAGTGTGTTTTAATCAAATTTATTTGGTGATTACATCTGTTTGTCATTTTTATTCGATGATGAATGTTTTCAAAGATATCCGTGATTTTATTCCATAAACGATCAAATGGATTAGCTGAAAAATTTTAGTATTAAAATTAACACCAAAAAATGTCAGTAATTATGGTTACGATCGTAGTATCATAGACAAATAAATTGTTTATTGCTATGCATTTTACTGTCCAGCAATGGATACTAATGGTAATACCCAGGAAATTCTGGTGTAAATGTGGAAGATAAATGTCGACATTTTTCTACTAATTATTAATATATAGTTACAATGAGAAATAACATTCAACAACAACATTCAGTAGTTTTCCTAGATTTTTTCTACACCTCCTAATTCGCACGCATCCAATCATTCCATCACAATAACTAATAGATAATGGTTACTATCGATTTTAGGAATTATGTGACACTATATATATTTTTTCTTTATATTTTGAACTTAAATATTGAATGAAAAGTTTTTGGTATTTGTGGAAGTAGGCGAAATTACCATCACTTTTTTCAGGTGCACCCATCGAATCCAAATACTACCAATAGAATCAAATGTTCTAAAATTCTGTAGGTACTCTCATATGGAACCAAATATTCCCATTCGAATTGCTCGAGTTCAATTTATACGGCAACATTTGGTTATATAAGTACCAAAAATATATGTGATATGGATGCAGAACTACCTAAACTATTTCTCATTAAAATATTGAAATACAGTTGTAAATAGATTATCTAGCGTTTCGATAAAATTTTTATCAATTTAAAAAATGGTAATTGGTTGTTCTAAATACATTACCGACGTGATACACAAAACCTAAACTTTCCCTGAATGCGTTGTATGGTTTACACTGAAGGAATACTGTTATGAAGCTTTTTTCACATAAATCAATTAGCAGCCTATAGCTGGAGTTACCAAATTTATATATTAGAAAGTATATATCTGCACGATAAACTTACTGGAAGATAAATAAAAAATGCACATTCTTAAATCTGACAGATCATCTGCATTATTGATAATATTACGAAACATCAAGGTGCTGATTAAAATTAAATAATTGAATGAAAAAAAAGTAGTAAAGTTTCTAATTGGTTTCCCCAGACTCCATCCACTCGCTCTTGCCCTTCATACATTCTGTCGAAAGAATTGAGTTATGTTAAATTTTGAATTTAAATTTTTGTATGGTATAACAGCCGAGTTCTGAGATGAGCAAAAACACTCCATTGCTTAGACCGCTATCCTTGTGGAAAGTTCCTCATTTTTAAAACAAAATAATATTTGCATAACCGGAGAAATTTTGCAGCTATTGAAAATTTGACCTTAATCATTTGAAAAGCGAAAATCTCAAAATCATTTTTTCAAAAATTTTCCCATCCCTTCCGAACTTTATATAAAATTATACTAAAAGAAAATTTTTCTATTTATTTACGACATAAAACAATTTAAAAATAAATTTAAAAATTTTGACGGAAGAAGTTATCCTCACTTCTGCTGGGTGCTCCTATGATATTTGAATATTCCCGATATAGAATCAGTAAAAAACGATTTCTCCTTTTTTTTTTAAATTAGAAAACTAAGCATTTAGAAATAACTTCTTAAATCTTAATTATGGTGAAAGTAAATGGTATTACCCACACTCCTTCTGGATGCTCTCATTACACCTGAATTTTTTCAATGGATTTCCTCTATAGATCCATTTATTTTTTCGAAATTTTGAACTTAACGATTTTGTAATAAGTTCTTAAATTTGACGAAAATATGAGGTATTATCATCTCTCCTTCTGGGTGATCCCATGGTATCTGAATATTCCCAATGGGATTCTTCTACTGAACTATTTATGGTAGTCAGTTTGAAATTGGGAAATTATACATTTAGTAATAAGTTTTAGTATCGCAGTGGAATTGCGCTCATGTGTAATAATCGTGAAATGTAGAGGGTTCAATTCTCGGCATTTACATGGGAAATTTTTCGTTATTTTAATACTGACATCTTTCAACTGGGTGACCATTTGTTTGTTTGTGGAATAAAAAGAAAAACGGATATCTTTGAGAATATGGTGTTGAACACTACTCAAAGATTGACAATGTCGGACTAACACTGGACTAATTACACTTATAAAAATCGTTTTTTTTTTTAATTATATTATTTAATTTCGGTAATAACGGCAAAAATTGGTTATTGAATATAATTACCATCGTTAAGTATTGTCCTTTTCCCAATTTTTTGGAAATTTATGAATACCATTAAAATAAAATTTCTCATCATTTGATGCGATCCAAGAATCGAAGCCAATTTTGGACGTCTTCATAATTGTGGAAGCGCTGTGTACAGATTCCATGTGCCATCGATCTGAATAAGTGGTAATCTGATGGAGCAACATTTGGTGAATAGGGCGGGTGTGGTCACACATCCCATCCGAGTGCATCCAATGTTTCTTTTCCTGGTTTTGCGACATGAGGACGAGCATTGTCGTGCAAAAGAATCACTTTTCCATGTCTGTTGACCCATTCTAATCGTTTTTTTTGTTTTTTTTTTCAATACTCGATTCAATTCAATCAATTGTTGTTTGTAGCGTTCACCAGTAATAGTTTGACCAGATTTCAACAATTCTTAATATACCACGCCCGTCTGCTCTCACCAAATACACCGTAAAACAATCAGATCAAAATCACCACTTTAGAATCGTTGAAATAACTTTATGCAATGGCTTAACATGTAAATCATGTTCAGCATAAGCTGCGATAAGAATTTTATGATTTTCAGCAGCAGAGTAATTTACCAACTTGGCTGTAATGAATTGTTTAGTATAGATGCCATAAAGCTTCACTGCTTGCTGTATGGCTTGCTAATAAATTTTAAAGTTTGTTGGTGAAAGTAAGAGCGACATTACGACGCTCACTCATTTTTCGTTCCTTACCACATACAATTTTTGTCTATATCCCTACGTAGCCTGTAGTTTTCGGTGTAGTTTATCCTACGATACTGACTGGCAGTCTATTTATATTATATTAATTATTGATAGTTTGATACAACAGAAATGGTAATAGGTTTTTCTTTTCATTTATTTAATTTTAAGGATACGTTTATAATATTATATTATACAATATAATTCTGTAAATTTTAAATTGTTCCCTGTAATTGGTATACATTTTTACATATACATATTTATGAGTTGATTAAATATATAATGTGATAGCATATACATAATACCGCATAAACATAATACACTCACTCACCACTATACACACATATATATATATAGTTATAGTTATGTTATAATTAATATGTACATATATTGATATAGTTACGTGATTGTTGATTTTAATTTATTTGGATATTCAATTATTATTATGTGTATAATCGTATAATATATGTATTATAATAATAAAAGAAGAGTTTGATGGGCGCCATTCGTCTCGACGGTTATATGCATTTATCTCTTATGGCGTGTGTTCCATTTTCAATTTTTCTTATATTGTGTGGATATTATATTATTTTATATTACAGATATATTTATATTGTATTTTTGTATGGTTTACTATAGTTTTTTTTTCTGCTTTTTTGCCTCTTAACTCAACTTTTATTTGATTTTGTTTTGCTTTTTTTTTTTTTTTGTTATTTGTGTCCATATTATGTACGTTGTTGTTGTTGTTGTTGCGTTTTTTTTTTTTGCTTATAATTTGATCTTATACATAATTTCTTTTATAAATATATATATATATATCGAATTTAAAATTACGCAGCGGTGCCATGCCGCCATATCAATATAATATAATGATGATGTTCTTGTAAAAGTATTTTTATTTTCAACAAGTCGTTTTGCACGGCTATCGTTAAATAAATTACATATTTATACAATATATTACAGATATACCTACACATGTATGTATTATAATCGTCGTGTACGTATAATTGATGGTATTTGGTTATAAAAGAATATATATATATTTTGTGGTATGTGTGTATCATCTATTATATAGCTATAGAGAACCACTAAAATTATAATATATAATATAGATACTATACACCCTGCGTCCCATAATAAACTGGATTGGTTATGTTTTTTTTTTTGTGTGATTCTGTTCTGTGAACGTTCCCCAACAAACTGCCAAAATTTCATGACATTACGTTCAGTAGAAACGAAAATACAACACATAAAGTTAAGCTATGTTTAAGCTGGGTATGAATGTGAAAATGTATGAACGTATACAAAATTTCAATTCGATCTGTCAATTAATTCCTTGTTTACAATCCATTTGAAGTTGAAGGGTCAGTAATGTTTTTGTTACATTGAAAAATTAAAAAATCGAGAAGTCATTAAATATTTATTTAAAAAATTTTTAGCCGGACAAGAAATTTATAACGATATTGTATTAGATGAAAGTGCTCTATCATATGCATCAACAGTAATAAAAATTGAATTGCTGCATTTAAAAGTGGTCGTGCAAGCCTTGAACACAAACCATGCGAGGGACGTCCAAAAACTGCAACAACATTAGAAAATATTGAAAAAATACATGAAATTGTAATGTAATGATCCTAGTTTGACTACGCATGATTTTGATTATACTCTAGGCATTTCAGACGAACGAGTACGTCATATTTTACATGAAGAATTACAAATGAAAACATTGTTTGGAAAAGTGCGGCACGCACACGTTAACAATTCACAACACAAACTCATTCTTAAACAAATTTAGGTCGTTTTAAGAAGAATAAAACCGATTTTGTGCGTCGTTTTACATCTATGGATGACACTTGGATCTACCACCATGAGCCAAAATTGAAACAAGAAAGTATACAGTGGACTATAGTTGAATGTTCGGCTCCAAGCCAGACTAAGCATGAACGAACGGTAAAAAAAGTTATGGCATCAGTTTTTTTGGGATGCAAAAGGAATTTTTGTTGATCGATTATCTTCAGAAAGGTAAAACAATCAACTCACAATATTATTGTAATCTTTTGGATCTATTGGACGCAAACATCCGTAAGAAAAGACCCGGTTTGCAACACAAAAAAATCATTTTTCATCAAGACAATGCAACAGTTCACAAAAGATTTTTTACCATGAATAAATTCAAGGATTTAAAGTACGAATTGATTGAGCATCCACCGTATTCACCAGATTTAGCTCCCATCGACTACTACCGCTTCAGATTATTTATTCATTCAATTATTTTTCGTTGTATGAAGAGGCCATAGCAGCCGCAGACGGGTATTTTTCAGAGCTTCCGGAATCATTCTTCAGCCACGGGATGAAATTATTGGAGGAGCACTGAAGTAAATGTATAGAATTGTCGGACGATTATATTGAATAAAAAACACTACCTCAAGCCAAAAATAACACTCTTTCATTTCTATAGGCTAAAAAACTATTCACGCAACGTGTATGTCAACTTATGACACACGTATGGCCAGCCGTTTCCATTTAATATTTCTAAAGTGTATGAAGTAGTTGTCCATACGTAAATTACCTATCACTATACGTATGTCAAACGATTTTTGTCATACATTTCCATAGAATTTGACTTATGATTCCATGGAAAAATATGGTATACTCATACGCGGATTTGTTGCGAAAAATTATGACAGATCAAAAGTCGGTTTGAAAAACTCAAACAACAAAAATGCATTTGGTATAATTAATTAAATAAATTATTTAATTATTTAATTAAATTATAACAATATATTATATATTCGAGTACAAAATACCTTAAATTATTAAATTATAATAAAATTGTATATTCAGTTTTGGTTCGTTTTTGTTGGCTTTGTGTTAGTGTGCAATTTCATTTTATTTTATTCCGTTGGTTAAAAGATATGTCAGACAATTTAAATGCGTGTGCTGCACTAACGGCTACGTTTATGTGGCTACATTAATGTTATTGGATGCATAAACACAACAGGATGAAAGAAAAAGAAAGAGGTTACCTTGGTGGGTACGGCCATTGTTTACCATACGAGATGAGAGTGGATTTTTGGTAAAATTGAACGAAAGTCTACAAGCAGGAGATGGATATTTCGCCATGCCAATTGTCGTTTCACGCGGTTTTTGTGTCAATGCATATTACATTCAACGAACATTAATTTGTTTCTACATTTTCAATTAACTTTCGACGCAATGGGACCTGATGTCATGCACACACACTTTTATTTTTCGATTGATGGATCTCCTTCGTCTTATTCACTGACCACATTTTAATTAAATTCTTTAAATATTTCTTCACTAATTGAATTATTAAAACTCATTTTTTCGAATTTTAATTTGTTTTATTAAACGTTTACTTTTATCAAAATGGAAATATTTTACGATCACGAAAGAAACAAAATAACTTCTGAATGAATGTTAAATTCCATCAAACGTTCATATATTCACACAAAAAATGTTTCATCACCTTGCTTCGTCAGACGTCAGATGATATAAACGTCATACGCCTTTGATAATACGTATTGAGTCCATTTCCATTGCGTTTTTAATACTAATTTCAAAAATACATATTTTATAATGTTGTCATACTCGTCATACGTATTTTATATGCGTTTCCATCTAAAATACGTTTTTTTAACAAATAATATGCGTTTGATAGTACTTGCTCATACCCAGTGAAAACACACCTTTACAGCTGTTTTTGTGGTCGAAAAATTAATATAAAAACAAAAACCAACATAAAAAATTTTGTTTTAAAATTGGTAAAAATACTACTCAAATGTATAGTTTGTTCGTTGTGTGTTAAAAGCACAAGTTTTTAAATGGCGTAAAGGATTCACAGAAGGCAAAGATGTTATAACGATGGTGAACGTTCAGGTCGACCATCTGAAACAATTCACTGGAGAAAACATTGAAAAAGTGGGTAATTTCGTGAAAATTTCTAAGATATCTTCAGCGAGATTCATGGAAATGGAGCTATGGGATACCGAAAACAATAATTCATCGAATTTTAATTGGTCTACGATAGGTGAATTCGAAGCTTGTTCCACATCAGTTAAATGATGATTAAAAATTGCACCGAACTAAACTAATAATCAATTTTTTTTCTGCTTAATCATTCACCATATTCACTTAATTTAACTCCCTTAATTTCTATTCCCAAAAATTTCATTTGGCTATGAAAGGCATTCAAAAGGCGACGACCACCGTTCTCAACAGCATTCCAATCACAGACATAAAAAAGCCATTTGATTCACTTGTTGAACTTGCACATCCACCATTCCGGATTATTATGGGACAGACGTTTTATATTATCATACACGCAGATATATAATTAGTATATGTTGAAGTATAGTATCATTGAAATTTTCACATGATTTGATAATGGAGTTATAGATCATTTTATATGTTTTTGTTTTTTCTTTTGGAAACCCTTTTTTAATCTTTTATTATTACATATTATTATTAAAAAAAAATCACATAACTCTTAAAAGATTTGAAATATTTTTCTCTCAGGTTTAGTTTTTTTCCTGTATTTGTTTAATTTCTTAATTTTGTTAATTTGTCTATTCATTGATTTTATTTCTCCTTTGAATGCAAATTCAAATTGAATTGAATATTCATTGTACGTATTGGTTATATGCAAAAGTAAGTTCTGTTTTTTGGTTAAAATTATAATACATTTTTATAAGTGCGAGTATATATAAAAGTGGTACATTGTTCAATAAAGTATACTGCATCAGAAGTCACAACCTTCGCCCATCTTTCCGGATTCTCTGTCTGAAGAAGTCGTTATCTTTTGAAGCGATCCATTCGTCAAGCCAATTTTTAATACTTTCATAAGAAGTGAATCGTGTGGACTAACTGCGATCGAAATAAATAGTAATTCGAAGGAGCAATGTCTGGTAAATATGGTGGGTGGGAAAGAATTGTTCAGTTCTGTCATTGCAAATAGTTTTTAACAACATTTGCAGTATGATGTATTACGATTGTCATTGCCAAGTTGAAAAATTAATTGGTTGTGTCTATTCTCCCATTCTGGTCGTTTTTCATAATTGCTTGCTTCAAACGCAGTATAGTTGTCGTCGGCTGACATCACCAGTGATAGTTTCAGATCTTTTCCGCTATTCATAGTACACGACATCTTTTTGATCCCACCAAATATATAACCTTATCAGTATTGACTGACTGTACCCAAGCTTTTTTTTACATTTGGGATTCTCCATATTAAATCAATTTTTCATCTCCAGTCACAATTCCAGCAGTGGATTTTTTTTCAATGGAAATAAAATATATATAAGGCTGCCCTCAAATGACGTTTATTTTGTACAATAATTTCCATTTTCATGCGAATAAAGAAATAAGTTGTTTACATTTCAATCTAATACGTGTTGAAGTATATATATAAAGAGAGTTTTCAAGACCATGTATTATCAGGATCTACACATACTATCAGAAGACTTACGCTATCCATTTAAAAAACGGAACTTAATTTTACATATACCCAATATATAATTACAGTATTTGTCCGATTGACCCATAATTTCATAGTGAACTATATGAAACAAGTAACTATGCATTTTTGACAAAAAACTACCTATTATTCATAAAAGTCTCTGTTCCTATATAGTTCGTCGATGTGACACCAATCCATATGACATTCTAACATGTTGATACTGTTAATGATACATTTTTTAAACTGTTCAATTGGACTAACAAAGTAACAAACTACAGTATCTTCTATTGGATTGGTTGGAGAAAGATTTACGTGTCTGCCGAGGTGCTCGTTCATTAGAAATTTGTATTTAAATTTAACTATTTATTTTAGTATTACAAAATTTTTATGACTGTCCCTTGCACATATCTTTAGATCCTTATTTATATATCATCATTTAGGAGAGTAAGAAACAATTCGGTGATATAATTAAAACATAACCTCAAAACATGACATATTTATTTGATATTTTTTAGGTAGAAAATTTAACATTTCAAAAGCTTTGAAAGAGTTTTTTTTTATTATTAATGATATTTTATATTGTACAATAAAAATTTCAATAAACATTTTCCACTGAGTGTCGGTACATTTTTGTATGTCCCATACCAATGAATGCCAATATTGATAGGGTTAAATAAATCAAGAATAAATATGTGTACATTAAAGATAAAAATGGGGTATTTCACAATTTGATGCAGTCCCAAGTAAAAGTAATATTTTCAGTTATCTGATGTTGTTAATTTCAAGGTATAAGGTGAATATTAACTTATCTCAATATGGTTTTCATCACACCAATCTTCAGATGTCCAATTTATATATTTTTTGACCAATTTCATCCTTGGTCGGATGTTAGTTTTACTAAGTAACAGTTTTTTTTCTGAATCCTCTTAAGACAACTACTGGGAGATATCGTCTAACATCCGTTACAGCGGATACTTTGATGTTATCAAGTGGGTTTTCGTTTACTCAACAAAATTCCTTAAGAACTTATTGTTAAGTGTCTCGAACACTTAATGTTTTTCGCTATTTTAACTTGATTGAAGCCTCGCTCGTGGTACACCATTATTTTTGCCCATTGCTTAATTACACTTTTTTTTGTTCAATTTATTGTTATAGCTATATTAATGTTTAAATCTATCACAAGATTAACTTATTTAATTAATGAAATGATCGAAATTTACTCTCAAAATTGTTTTTAAATTTGCCCACTGTGGTGTGGGGAATGCGTTAATTTAGTAGGGGTACCTATATATTCATTTTGAAAGCGGTTGCATACTATTTTTTATACTACACCCTGTAACATATAATTTATTTTTATGTATAAATTGTACATTGCAGCAATTCAATATATTTCATAATAATGCAGTTATTCAATCTTTAAACAATCTTATCTTTTGGGAATAAAAAAAAAATAAGAAAACAAAACAAAAAAACAATGCGAACATCCAAATTATGCGTGGCTCTACTCTTTTATTATACAATAATATGCATTTATTTATACACAGACTTAATATTAACTACAATATATATAAAATTCAAGCAAATGTTTAAGTATATAAATTTCTTTACCTTTTTTGCAATATGCCTTTAGGATAAGGGCTATTATCTTAATGACAGACTACTCTTCCGCCGATGCATCTCAATATATGAGTATGTATACGCCATATATAAATACATGTATTATAATAATACCAATATAAGTTGTAAAATAAAATGATGTGTTTCATCTTTCAGTATTCAAACGTTGCAAGAATTTAAATACCTGAAAGCGCTCGCAAATGCAATTTTTGTGTGTAAATACTTTGTGGGTTTTATATATTTTCTTAAAGTAATTTTGTTCCTTTTTTTTGTTTTATTTATTATTTTTTTTTGTATAAAATATAACCCATTATTTTTTAAAGCCAAAAATTATTTCTGCTCTTGAATAATTTATGAAAACAAATACATTACGAAATATATACGATGCAGAAATACAGTGCTGGAAATATATATAAGTAAACGATTGCACATATTTTTAGCTTTATTTCACGCTGCAGTATTATTGTCATTAATTTACTATTTGTATTTATACGGTCTCTGCTAGTAGGCTATACTATCTAACGCAAAACTAAGGGTCAAACAAACTCCCGGGAGTTACGATTGGTTTTTGTTCACCCAAAATATGTGAAAACATGCTGATGGTGAGGACTAATCGGTATTATGTACGAGAAGAGAAAAGAAGTATAGAAGTATAGTGAGTATAAAATAACTATACCTATACTGCTGAAAAAATATTTTATTTTAAATTTATTAATATTTAGATGGTAGTTATTGTCTTTTTCAATACACCATACACCCCTCCTCTATCCATACAAAACGGTCCATTGTACGAAACGTGCTGGAAGTCTATCTTCTGTGAGCTCCTTAAAATCTTGTTCCTTTTAATACAGATTTGATCTGGTGGGTTAAATAACAGATAAAAATCACCAGGTCAGTCGAATAAGTTGGATGGTGTAACACTGGCAGCTTATGCTTGACTATAAACGTCTTGACCGACAATGCAGTGTAAGTCGGTGTGTTATCATTATGAAGAACTCATGACTTGTTCTTCCACAATTCAGATTAGTTTTTTCTTATTTTTTCATAGAAATTAGCAAGAACCACAAAGTAGTAATGTTGATTAATAGTGAATTGAACTTCATTAACACAGTGACGCTACACAACCCAATGAATATCGAAAAAAACAAGCAACTTCACTTTGAATTTTGATTTGCTCATTTGAGCTTTTTTAGCTTTTGGTGTCTTCTGTATAGTTTCTGAATCATATGTAAAAGACCAAGATTCATCATGACATGTGAAATTTGTGTCATTTTCAATGGCAATCGAAGTGTCAGTATAAACATTTTCACGAGCTTGTTTTGTTTGGTTAGTGAGAATTTTACATTTTCTCACTCACTTTTGTATGTTTCAGTAATCACACACAAATATAGTTATTTTATGTGGATGGACGACGCGGGCGTGCATCATCTTAACCGTCTACTCGGTCCATTTCGGAAACGCACAAACCACTCAAAAATCCTACTCCTTTTAATAAAAGATAATGCTTCAGTATTGCAGCGTGGTTTCTTCAAGTTTCATATGAAATTTCACTATAATTCGTTGATCTACAATATTAAAAAACATATAATTTTTTAGGCAAAACACAAAAAACAGATCTTATACCAAAGTAAAATGTCTACAGACAAAAGTCTTTCCTGTAAGCGCAAAGAAGGCAAATATAATAAACCTCAGGATAATAAAATATATTCACATTATATGATTATCCAGAGAATTGGTAGATGGGGTCAAATTCGTCAGCACAATAATATCCAGATTAAGAGATGTTTAAGTAATTAAAACGTATAGTAACCTAGGGTAACTCGGTGAACACAGTGGATCTACTAATACGAACACCATTAACAAAGCAGAGTTTTATCATAATTTACTAAAATCCTGAATGTTTCAAATACTGAAAAACTTAGTAGACAGCCGCGCAACACGCTTACGGGCTGTAATTGATACAAAAGGAGGGTGTTACCACAATATGTATATAATTCAGATTAATGAGAATGATTACTTATGGTATATATTTCCAGCACTGTATATATACCGTATTTAAAAGTTTTTTCCAGAATATTTTAAATGAATTGTCGTCTGTCTTTAATACTGTCAACAAATATTTATGTATTAGCATCATCTATCAAAGTTGGTATGTATCCTGTGTGTGTGTGCTATGTAACATATAACATTCATTAATATTGTATATTGTATCAGCATAATTGTATCATTGTAGGTAGAAAATTATGTTATGATCATATGCACAGGGTGTCAATTAAATCTTACGCCTAGCGCTAGATGTTTATTCATCGGTGAAATCCCGCCTGAGTGATTAAATGACAGTAAAAATGTCCTCGCATTTGTTAAACAAACTCAAACGAAACGGCAGTTCAGAAGTAAAAAATTTTACATGTTGAATTATTAAGATGGAAGAAAGAGCTGCTTAATGTAATTTAACGCAAAACTTGGTAAAAGTACCTATAGGAAACGAACCACAATGAAGAAACATGTTTAAGTATTGAGTCTTGTGTAAGTGTCTTTCTGTGTCACAATCGTTTTTTAAAATCGAAGCGATACGCTTCAAAATGATATAGGCAAACCGGCAAATTAAGTTCAGCTAACACACATGAAACAATTTTTATAAAATGCGTGATTTTATGCGTTATGCGTCACTCTGAGAATAATGGAAGGGTTTTGAATGTGTCTACACAAAGAAACAGTTCAAACCAGCCTGCTTTAGAATTTTGTCAAAACAAAATCCTGTGCTAAATTTTTTTCACACACGTTAAACAATTGTACGTAGATTTTTGACAAATAAATATTTAACACCATGCGAACTCTCTTTATTCTCAAAGCTTTATGTGAAACAAAACTGGAATAAAAAATCAAAACCAATAATAATCACTTGTTTCTAATTCATTGTACAGATTCAGACTTACAAATTCTTTGTCACACTGTGGGTGTGTGTAATATTATTACAATATTTATATTTATTTAAAATGGATATGACTAAATGAAGCTAAAATAACCATCACATTGTAAATTAAGATCGATTATAAAGAATGGATTTTAAAGTTACACTTTTTACATTACCATCCAATAAAATATTACTATAATAAATTATAAATCCAAAGGGATTGAATAAACTATAATTGTTATGAATATTACCCAAACACAAATATTTCGCATAGCACGGCAATTGCTAATTGCAATTCATTACAAATAAGGTAATATTTTTACTCTGAAAAGTAATTTTAAATGAACAAAACAATTGACCAATAAATTTTACCGTTATAACAACTTAGATTTTAAAGTCTGAGAACTGGAGATTGGAAGGCAAGTCATTGATATATTATATTAATAAATTATAAACCAAACGGCTGCTCCATGGAACAACAGAAAAACCATAACAAAAAAAATCGATAGTTATTCCCAACAAATAAAATCCTGCATTAACAACCAACCACCAAATAAGATTCATCCCAAGAAACAAAATTAAACCAATTGTCAATAGTGTTGCACGCACTACAATGAACGTGTGAAGCAGCTTTTACAAAAACTTTATTAATATCATTAAATATAGAAGTGCAATCGACTTGAATCCTTTGGTTGAATTTATCGAAACAATACGAACAAATTTCAGGACAAACTATTTATAGATTTTACATTAAATGCTATTAAGAATTCAATAAATGTTCGGAATGGATAATAGTCTTGGCACCGACTGATAATTTGATACATCGGTTTTACCATCCTTTTATAAAGTGGAATAATATAAGTAGTTTTCCATGTACCGAAGAAAACGAACATTCAGTCAATGATTTATTGAATAAAATTGAAAGAGGTATTTTACAGTAACACATTGCAACAATACAATAACCATATAGATAAACCATATTGGTTTATAGATTAAAAAATTCAAATAATACAATACTTGACTGTGAAAAAAAAAAAACCAAGTTGACCCCAACATTGCAAGGAATCTTATTCTCGCTTTTAATATCAATATGATAACTTATAGTGAAGATGTCTTTCGATAATTCCCCACAAGCGATATAATCTAGTGGCTTCAATATTGTTAAAGAAAGAGTTCAAAAGTGTACTCAAGTAAATTATTTTCACGTCATTACCAACTTTGTAACATTTTTGAAGTGTGCACCTTATTGTTAACAAATGCAACTATAGCATTTCCCAACAATTTCTCTTCGTCTGAAAACATAACATTTAAAATACTTAGAATGAAAACTCAGAAAAAAACTAGAAAAAAACTCAGCGCTTATTGATTTTAGAACCTTTGCTCGATGATGAAAATAAATATTGGTTAACGAAAAATTGTTAGATGAAATAATAGTCCATTAGAAAAAGTAATTTAGAAACGTAAATAGAAGTAAGGAATAGATAAGAGCCATGATGCTGTGACGAAATGGTTTGATTTTCATCACGATAAGATAACTAACCAGTATAGTTCACTCTGTAGGGGGACGAAAAGAGACCCAATTAGTGATCTGCTTCGGTATCCCCGGAAACATTTATATATATAAGTTTATAGGTGTTTGAAAAAGTCGTGCAAAAATAATGCGCAGTCAAATACATGGGCTTCATCTAAATAGGTAATATATGGTACGACGTTATTGTTATATCGATACTCTTGTGTGTTCAATATATTACGCAAGGTGTCGATCTTATATAGTGTTAGGGTTTATGGGATGAACTCGATTTTGTGTCCCCCACCTTGAAAGATTGCATTGCACTTGTGGATTGCCTGTATACATTTACATTTTCGTATATATATTATATGTCATTTATTTGTTTCACATTTCTTCCAATTATATATAAGATTTACGCAAGATTCGTACATATGTTCAAGCAATCTTGACAATCATATAATAATTAATTATATCTACTAAAATAAATGTACTTTTATTTTGATGAAATTACGATTATCAATTAATAATGGAATAATTACGTACGGATCTTAATTTAGTTTCCGATGGTTTTGGTTCAGAAAAGAGGTATTTATTGTGACAATTTAATAGAAATTGTTTTAAGGAAAGTTTTTTTCTTTACAACCGTTTTTTCCCATTTCTCTCTGGCAATGTGATGATTTCATGTCGATAAAAGTATATGTCGGGTTCGAGGCTATCCATTTTTCAACATTTCGGAAGCGTGTACCAGCCATAGGATTTCGATTTGTGGCCCATCATTGCCATGCGAATGGATGACTTTATGGTTTTTTTCCGCCAACAATTCTACGTTCAATTGAAAGAATTGTATTCTAGAAATCCTTACCACACCACTAATTGTGTATATCACCCAACCTATCTCCCACACCTCCAGTGTAGAGTATTACCTTGTGACCGTGGATGTTTGGTTTTAGCACTGATGTAGATGGTTCGCCTTTTTCTACCCATAACTTTTTGTTTTTTTGATGATCATTCAATACGCCACAAAAAACTCTTTTCTTTTTCTGTTTAGTAAGCAAAGGCAACACGATATTGTACTGGTTCGCAATAGCTTATTCCAAAAATTCGTGTGATAGTTATTTTTCTTCTTTTTGGATATTTCCCACCGAAAGTTTGTAAATGTTTTGGAAACAGCTGATTCATTAACTCGACCAGATTCGTTTTTAAGTACTTTCAGCATTTGAAACAGTTTTTCCTATTTCAAATATAGCACATGCAATTTGTTTTCGTCAAAATTTTTCTAGAGCTTACTTTGACATTGCCTTCAAAATCATCTAACCCACTTTTTACATGCGTTGTAAAGCATACCATAAAGCATTCTTCAAGCCATCGATGAATTTCTACGCTGAAATTTGGCTAACATCAGTATAGTCATAGTGTAAAGTGATAATCCAAATGAAAAGGCTTTATCCAAACTAAGTTAAGGTCTTAATATACATACAGTTAAGTTATGTTTTTATATATGTTATACAAGTGTGTGTGCATACGAGTATAGTAGTGCACATAATAAAAGATAACATATTATATATCATATAAAATCAACAAGTAAATTTATGTACGCGCATATTCATATTCATGTTATAATAAAATAGACATTTTTATCGATTTTATAATAAATTTTATTTAAAAAATTCGTATTCGTACATAAATAAATTGCATTAAAACATTTTATATATTATTTTATAAAATATGATGATTGCGATTATATAATAATCATTTGAAATTATTTTATACATTATTTATTTTTATATTTATAAATATTAGTAGGATAAAATAAATCTATATTATAGTTAGCGTTATTATTATTATCATATTATTATGTATTGGGTTTGCTTGGCTATAGATAGATATAGAAAAAGACAAAAACTGATTGACGGAAATTAGACCACCCGTTTGACAATATAATATCGCATTTATTATCATTTTTAACATGAGCAGAGCATCTGCTTGTACATCTTATACATGTTTTACAATATTTATGCGTTTATTTAGTAAAATATACATATAAAACAGTATTATATACCAATTATGATGGCTGATACATTTATAAGGAATATAATAATACCTACCTTCTCATCTTACATAAATATACATATGTGGACGAGTTGAGAGAGAAGGTAAAAATCCAGCAGATGATGCTGTTATCACCCAGGCGAATTCTTTTCACATCGAACATTCTTTAGAAGGTCGCCCACAAACTGTCGGACATTTATATTATAATTAATTTTGTTTTGGTAGCAATTGGAAGATAAACAAATTTTGGGTTATTTTGTTAAAATGGCAAAAAGTGAATTCCCCGAGTGTGGCGGCGTATAAACATAGTTTTTGTTTAAAAAATATATAAATTAATTGATTTTAACCGTTTGAGTGCTATGGGTTTTTGGTAAATTAATTGAAAATTGCTATGAGAAATTGAGAAAAAATATTTTTTTATTCATAAAATTACAAATATAAGCATAAAAACTGAAAAAGTGACATATTTCAATAATTATTTTTGATTTTTGTAGATAAAATTATTAGTTATAATTGAAAATCACATATTTGCTGCCTTTTCTTTATCCTAAATTTTATATTTTAGAAGAAAATACCAGTTTTTTTCTTTATTTAGACATATTTATGTTTTCTAATACATGTGCCATGCACTCCTTTTTTGCAAATGTTGCAAATCAGTCGGGAACGCTTGGGATTTGTAGCACCTGTTGTACTGCAAACCACGCATTTGCGCAATTTCGTACCGGGTAGTCTTTCTAGGTTGAATCTTGGCCTGGAAGGTGTTTCACTACATTTTTGGCTGAGCCATTCGTTTTCGATAGTTTCAATTATTTTGGACGTAAACTTCAGTCTGCTCAATGGCTTTGTTTTATCGTGACTGTATAATATATACTCCGTTAATTTTTACTTTTAATTACAATGTCAATTTTCGATAAAACTTGCAAAACAGTACGCACCGCGCAGCAGCCCTCACCAACTGAACACCAAACTCTGACTGACGCAATCGTCGCTAAATCGACGAACCCAAAAAAATTGCTCCGAGTGTCAGGAAATTGTGAATTTTTGTTACATTTTATATACGCACAATGTTAAAAACTTAGAAAATGTTGAGAATTCGCAATACAATACAAATTTTCAAGAATAATCGGTCAAAATAATTGACCTCACATTCTTGAAAATTTGTAATTATTTGATGTTATATGAACAGTTTCTAAGATAGTTTAGCGAACGAGATATGCCGGACAACTTTTCAGTCAAACTGTTTAACATAGCCATTCCTCAACAGATTTTAATGTAATTTTATGTGTAACATTATACTGGATTTGCATACGGTATATTGAAAATCATCTCTTTGACTGGTGTTAATTCACAAAATCTGATAATTAGAGCAGTGTTACGATTTATATTTCACAAATAATGATATTGCTAATTTTTTTTAGATTTCTTGAAATAAAATTTAGATCAATTCCATGTAATTAATGTTGTACCTGTTGTTTATATTCATTTAATATATAGTCGTCAAGTCTACGCCACGTGCATTTACTTTCGTCAAACTCCCATATGTTGACATTATCATATTTTAGTTTCGTTGCAGGTATTGCGTGGGGTTTATTTTATAATGTGTAAAATTTGTTATATTTGTGATTGTGTATAGGTAAGGGAAGAAATTTAATGAATTTATTGATTAATGCGGTCGAGTTAAATTCGATTCATAAATATCTGATCCAAATGAAATTATAATAACGAAACAAAGAAGTGTGTATAAAACAGACAATAATTTGGACTGAGGAAATGTGCCAGTTGATGATGAGGTAGAAATGGTAGGGAGTCTGTGATACGCAATTATCCACAGACTATAAAAGCTGCGTCAAACTTCGATTGGGAATTCGAATAAAAGTAAAGATTTCACACATCACAAATGAAAAACTTCTTTGTTCTTTGTTGCTTTACGTGCTTAAAATAAAAAGATGTTAATGTATAAAGACACTAGGAACTCTGGCGTATGCCAAAATTTATCAATTGAAACGTGCGTCAAATTGAAAACGGCATAATGTGACAAATTGGTTTCGTTTAGTGCATATTATTACAGTTCGTTATAAAACTTGATTGTTACACTAGTACTAGTACTTCACGATCATTTATCGTTTGAACGCCAACCATAACGTCACTGAATGTGTTCGATATTAATTAATTAATTGTTGAAGGTCACTATATATGCATGAAATATGTTTAATAGTTTATTTTATATTTTTTGGTAATAATTAAAATTTACTGACCATTTTACTGTAAGATAGGTATATTAATGACTACGCTGTGGTCTTTATTAAAAAAAATATACAGAACTTACTATAATTCTTTGTACAACCTCTTTCCGACCAATAACCGGAATACCTTTCTAATATATAGATGTGGAAATACCATCTATTAGGCTTCTGATTGATGTAATACATACATTACCAATTTTAACAAAATGTCAAAAACTCATGACATCCCATTTAGTGTAAGAAAAAATAAAATGCATTAAGTGACAGTAGTTTTTGTGTATCGGTTGAAAAATGTATAAAGAACAAATTTGCAACTTATTTGCTTCAACATTCATCATATTCACTTCATGTCAGTATTTTGAATTCTCTTAACTTACATATATGACAATCAAAGGAAACAACCTGTTTGCATCTATTGAATCATTTGAACACTATCAACGACGACCATGATCAACAACAACATTTCATTCGGCGAGCTAAAGATTGATGCACTTGCTGAAAGTGTATTTGATAAAATAATTTTTGTAAATTATAAATTAATTGTTTGCATTTTAATTAATCCATTTCGGTTATTTTTCGGACAGTGGGTGGTGTGTGTGTGTGTGTGTATATCAATATATTTAGTTCATTTGACATTCCGCGACAACATTTAAAACTGGTTTAATCTTCTTCATATTCTTGTAAATTAATATCGAATCATCAAAATATTATAATGTGAACAAATATATATACGCTCGTACTCTATACCACATGCACAGGTAATTGATTACAATACAAACATATAGACGAATACGTTTTTATAGTAATATAAATTTAAAATCAAATCAAAGAGTCGAAAGAACGAATCACCTCCCAATTTACAATATAATATATACAATACTTTGAGGTTATTTATAAGAACAGTGGTGATGCAACATATGCATAAAAAGGCAATAAATTACATATTTCTGGTGCACATCATGAAATAAAATTTTTCTGAAAATTCAGTTGCTCATACTATCAAATTGTTTCAAAAATATATGTTGGACTATATTTGGGTTATTTGTTTTGGTATGCATGCCATAGATTTACCTAATACTGCAGATGCTAGGTATTTTCAGTCGGAATCCTATTGTGGTTGGGCTTTAATGGTATCCTTCGCGCCCCAGTGATTTCCAGTTTACATTGCGAAAGTAATAATTCCGTTTAATTTTTCATTCAACGAAAATACAAATTTCTTACACAATTGAAATTACGATATATTTTTATGGATATTCCGTACGATCTTAAACTCAGAATACATTGGCATTAATCATTTTTTTCCATCTGTTTTAGTATAAAGATCCTTATGAATTTTTCCTTGCTCCGCATTCCGACTAGCATATTAATATATTATAGGCAATAGGTACACATTTACCGCAGTATAAATTATGGTTAACAATTACATAAAAAACATAGAAATAAATTTATTTCGAATTATATGTAATTAGTTTTTTTTTTCGAATACACACAGTCAGTAGTATCTTAAAGAGAACATAACATTAAGACATTGTGTATGCAACTATACTTCGGATACCAATAATAACAATGATGTTGATGATGATGATGATGATGACTTTAAAAGAAAACCATCAGCATTCAAAAAATATAGCAGAAACAAATTATTCTGATATAATAAACTTATGTATAAATATATGTTTTGTGTAATATGTTGCTTGTATCGTTACATATTTACCTTCGTGGATATTATACTTGCCTTGTTATTATTATTATAGCATGAAATTGTGGTTCTCAGCCTCAGCAATCATTTATATTTTACCATCTTAATATTAAATATAAATATATAGGCTGTCCCAATTTGTGACAGCGCATACAAAAAGGTTATAGATTCTCTGGGTCATTTTGTGTCCAAAGTTTTATGTGCCGATTCGACTTCGGTATAAGAAGTTATATGAAAAAAAAACCAAATTTTCAATCAAATCATGTTTTGCACTCTTCTGAGTTCAATTATCTCAATTACAAATTAAACGATGTTAAAGTTTTGATAAATCACTCTGTAGCCAGCCCAATGGTTCAGCTTTCATGTTAATCAATCGTCAAATATACCGCAGTTCCCTCGGTAATACTGAAAAATATTAAACTGTGTAACTATTTTATCGTTTATGGAATAAAATCCGGATAGTTTTTGAAAATATGGCGTTTGACGCTACTCAAAGAATAATAATATATGCTGACACACACACACACACACACACACACACACACACACACACACACACACACACACACACACACACACACACACACACACACACACACACACACACACACACACACACACACACACACACACACACACACACACACACACACACACACACACACACACACACACACACACACACACAACCATTATGGGCCAATCATAATCATCCATATAAAAATAATGGAATTAAGGAAACATTTATCCTTCGTTAATTGCAATGTATAATATATGGTAAATTGTTATGTACTTCCATGCGAAGTAAAATTTACTTACTTGGTTGAAATGAATATGTTTGGTAAATGTCATAAGGTCTTGGTACTTGGTGTATATACATAAAATGTTAATAAAGTTAGAATTATCATAACGATATCTGTAATTCAACGTTAAGATAAGGCAATTTGGACTTGTGGTTATCCAAATACATATAAATAGGAATGTTAACAAATAGTTAAACACCATTTTTTTTTTAAAGTTTGTTTAAGCGTAAATCGAAAAATTATGATGAAAACTTTTCCTCGTTATATAAGTGTAAAAACTTGCCATATTCATAAGATTTCATTTATTCCATATAACATTGCTTTGGACGTGTCAATAGGTTCCGCAGAGATATTTACAAATAACCGCACAACGATGTAATAGGTATAAAATTTATTTACCATTTTCATAAAATTTATCTATTCTTTGCTTTATTCAGAACCACTGACAATGACGTGTCAGAAAATATAGTTCCACACACACACACACACGTACCCAATGTTTATCAGGAGTAAATTTTTGTAATGATTGATTTAACTTTTGCTATAGAAAAATATGTTGTGCGGACGGATGAAACACAATTTACTTGAGCTATTGTGTTATAGATTTGCGCAAGTTACATACCATGGGGTCTGTTGAAAACCCACGTTCAAAACGAATTTAGTGTAAATTTATGTGTTGGCATTATTGATAAAACCATTAAATGTTGATCCTCATTATCGAACATCGAGATTAAATACTGTAACTTATTTGAATTGTTTAGAAAAGGTAATCGATATTGGAAAATGTCCCATTAAATAATTGCCGAATACAGTGTAGTGTTAACATGATGGTGCCCCCGCAGCTTACTGTGACCAAAATGTTAGATCTTTTGGATGGACATTTTTGACTCAAAATGACCCAGAGATCTTTGCGTTTTGGTATTTCTGTGGCAAATTGGGACACCCTGTATATATTCTATGCACCGGCTCGTCGTATATATAATATATATATACAGCACGACATATTTAATATCATATATATATAAATATATTAGGTACGAGTGTGTTTGATTTTGTTCACAAGCATTAACAATATTACAACAAAACTTGTAGCAAAAAAACAGAAAAATCGAAAGATTAATACGAAGAAAAAACAAGGATTATTATAAACATAAAATATTTATATTGATCAAGACCAACAAAAACCTAAACAGAGAACATACTTATACTTACCTACCTACCTAAACCTATCTATATGTAATAACAATAACAACGAACCGCAACATCAACAACTGAAAGGAATAATACAACATTCAACAAGCGCCATCCAATAAATTGAGTTTTTTTTTTGTCTCATTGTTGCATTCTTGACTTGCTACGAAAAAAAATCGGAAAAAAAATGTATGTTACAAAATCTCTGTTACAATTTAAGTAAAATGATTGTTGTTCGTTCATCATCATCTCGTCGGTCTATAACTTGTTCTTTCGTATACGTATTATCTGGTATTATGTAAGACTAAGTATATATACAGACGGCCACTACAGCCAGCCACTATACAACATATTATTATTTATTTAAAACATTAATATATTATGATCTGTTGATTTTTGTTCGTTGTATATTTATGCGTTTACCAATAAATAAATGATTGCTGCGTTAAACCGGAAAAACAATATTATACTAATTGTAAATGATAATAATAATAATAATGATAATAGTAAATCCGAAAGTAAGTAAGTAAGAAATACTAATCCTGTTTCTATTTTGAATGTTAAAAAAAAAGGTGTTGTGAAATGAAAATATTTAAAATTTGTGTAAAGAAACAATTTATTTGCTGTTAATTTTTGTTACGACTAATAAGTGATCGTACTGTAGAAGTTAAAAAAGGATAATGGTTATACAAAAACATCATAAACATTACTCTTATTTAGGCCATATAGATAATATATATATATATATTATCCCAAAGGATTCCTATACCTGAAGCTTTCATGATGTTAGACATTCTTTTTGATTT
Organism: Bibio marci; assembly: GCA_910594885.2. NCBI lineage: Eukaryota > Metazoa > Arthropoda > Insecta > Diptera > Bibionidae > Bibio > Bibio marci. The sequence goes on from OU343114.1 coordinate 59,991,641, forward strand.
GCATGATTTTATTTGTCTTAAATGTTCTTCGTCTTATACTTTACAACTCCCTACGTAGAATTCAACATTGGATTTAATACTGTAGAAAGTTCATTAAGAAAGTATGGCAACAATCCTGTGAAAGTCGTATCTATCTATTGTATTTCCTTTCATCCAACTTTCTTGCGTCTGAGTCAACGATCTCTGTTCAAAACAGTTTCTCATATTCAATTCTAGTACCTATCCTTTCTTCCATTAAAGGTCTTATGACAAATTGTGATCCTATTTTTTTTTTAAACACTTGAGTTCCATTCTCAATGAGTATTTTGTGTTCTCTTCTACGTCCTCTACTCTCTGATAGCTGTTAATTGATTTATGTAGTGTGAACACCGACCTTAAGAAATTGTCAAAATTTCATGCCATTTTGTTCAATGGAATCGAAGATCATGACTGTTATATTTTTGTGAGAGCGGTCGAAAAATGTATAAAGAAAATATTAAATTTGTCTTTTAAAATTGGTAAAAATGATTGGCTTAAAATCGCATATGGTGATTATGATATTGATTTTAGATAGTCTAAACGTTTTTCACAGAAGGTAGAGCGACTACAAATGATGATGAACGTTTTGGTCGACCATGTGAAGAAAACGTAGAACACTTAGAATACTTGATTTTGTGAAAATTTATAAGAAATCTTGTGCGAGTTTCATGAAAAATGGAGCTACAGCAGTACCGAAAATAACAAATCATCGAATATGAACTGAAAAAATTAATCTGCTAAGGGTTCAAATCAAAGTGTGTTTCATCGTTCAACAATTATCACTGATTTTTTGATTAAAAATCCTTTTTTTTTTTGTTTAATCATTTACCATATTCATCTGATTTAGCTGTCTGCGAATAATTTTTATTTCCTTTTCATTTGACTATATACATAAGGATACCGTTTTGCATCATTTTATTATGAAAGAAGCAGTGGTAATAAGCCTAGGAGGACTAGTTTGTTGTGCGAACAACACCAGTAATTTTTATACAGGCCAGTTTCTTCCCGCAGATGTCTTCCCACCAAAATATGTTACACAACAGAAGCATGTGTTATTTATTATAGATCCTATACCATCATAGTATAGATTCATTATAATGACGTCTGTCAGCGATGTTTGTTTAAATATTGGGTAAAAAACTGTTATAATCAATTGATATAAGATTGGTGTTGTGTCCTTCTACTAGAGTTACGGGGCACGAGCTTTGAAGTGCGCAGTCCATTTAGCCGCATGTATATAAAATATAAAAGTGTCTCCACATTTATAGTTTGTCCAATGGTTGATTTCAAAGTGTATTTCTGCAGCTGAATATTTTTAATGCCTAAACAATTATATTCAACCACTTCTTACAAATTGAATATCTTTGAAAGTTGCGTGTTAGACATACAACACTTTATAATAACCAGCAAACATTATGATTCGAATATGATTCGGTTTTGTTTTATTTTTGCGATGCATTCAAATTTAATTCTGTTCAGAAAAAAACCTCGTTATTAAATCATATGGTGGACTAGAATGTACCATACGGATTCGAATCATATAAGTAAATCAAACGCGAATCACAAAAGTGATTCACAAAACACTCTCAAAATAAATCAAAAGCGAATCATAAAAGAGATTCAACAACTTTACTGGTATGTTATGGAATTACGGAAATATCTATTTACTGATAATTGCAGACCATAATTGGGCTAAATTATTATATCCATGCGCAGTAATTTAGCATTGCCGATGACATATGCTCCAATTGGATTAACGCGGATTAATGATATTATATAGTAACCAATATAGTGATATAATCGTATACAAAATACAAGCAATAACCAATTTACAGCTATTTTAATTTTTGTAATATTAATAATGAGATCATTTTGAAATTGTTACTTCACCCCAATTTTATACCTTTTATTATAAATATTTGTGTGTTTAATTTTCAAATACAAATAAAAAGGTAAATTTGATTAGAATAATCCTGAAATATTTCATTTTAAGAGGAGTGGTTATTTTATTATAAAAAGATAGTATTGACTTTTAAATAAAATATTGGCGCCTAATATGATATCATACAATTTAGAAAAAAAAGCATTATATGAATGAACACACACACAAAGCATTTAGAGGAGACGATACGAGTCACATAAAATACATTTAGTTATACCATACGTAAATTTACGGTAACACAAATTCACAAACCCCCATTACTGTATGAATGTACACCACTTCCTGTATTGTGTACGATTTTAATTTCATATAGATACAGCATAACCTCTGTCCTAAATAGCGATAGAAGACTAAAGCCTTATATTATTTATTAATAAATTATGCGAAGATATTTGTTATAAAAATCTAAACTCATTGTCAGTCAACTCTAAATACGAAGTAAGCTTACTGCACACTTAATGCGATGCATATAGATTTTCAATTTATATCCTCATTTTCAGATCAAATAATAAATTTTAAAGGATCATTATTTCGATCAAATCTCAAGGACATATTTAAAACCTTCTAAAGATAATATTCTAAAGCAATGTTCTTTAACGGCGAGAAACGAGAATTCCTGTATTCATACTTTCTACGTTTTGCTGATAATTTCTCAAATAATGAGAGTATTTATGATATTGTGACAAAGTAACTCATTATTGGATTATGACGGAGGAAGAAATGTTGCTGAGTCAGTGTAGAACCGGGATACATCTCATGACAATTGATCTAGAAATAAATTATGAATGCAGATTTTGTAAATCTGCAACACAAACACCATTTACTGCACAGCACTTATTCGTAAAGGAATATATTATCTGAAATCAACTGGACAACTGGATTCTCTAGAATTTCCATATAGGGACTATTATCTCATTATAAACTTTCATATAACAGCATTCATCGGAATAGGATGAGAATCAGTAATCACTGTCGGTTATACGATTGCTGAAACTGTAGGAATTGACAAAGAATGCAATGGAAATCTCTGCAAGGCTCCTCACCAACAATTATTGAATTAATTGTTTTTTCATTACTATAACCAATTATAGATTTTGGTTGCTATAAATATTCACCAAACGTATATTTTTTTTTGAATTTTGTATTGTGTCGCTGAGGTTTTTTGCGGTATCTAATCAAAATAGCATAAATAATTGGATACAGGAATAAGGAATAATTATATTAAATATTATTACACATATTTACACGAAAACATGGTTATGTGGATGTGTAATTGAAAGGAAAATTGTTTACATTAGTTTTTTACGTCCTGACTCGTCATATGCGATGGTGGTTAAGTAGAGGTTACGTATATTTTAGAGAGTTTTTTTTTGATATAACATCGTATCACTTTTTACGGTATGATAGAGGTTTCACTGTATTTATAAAAATACTAATTTCCATGCTTTCTCATATAAATGACACAACATTCTGTGTGTAGTTTTAGTTTATTTAATTTTAGAAAATATAAAGTATTGTTTGGTGGCTTTTAGCAAAAGATATTATAAAATTGATTTTCAAAATTGATGCCAGCCATTGTTGAATTAAATTTGAAGTCTACATGAAATCTTCTTGAAATTGATTTTGGTTCGTTGACAGAGATTGTAACGTATTTTATAGGTGATATCACACGTACTTAATTTTAATATGTCGTTGTACTAAAACGAGAAAAATGGGAGTCAATATTTAATGAAAAGAAATAATGAAAATATTCTAACTGAAAAATAGATAAAAATTAGAATATTGTGTCTTTCTATAGTCTACCACTACTCAAATCATATATACACAACATTTTCTTATTACCCTAAACCTAAAGTCCAACTAAAGTTCCTTGGTACCTGGACTTCGTTTTTTATTTTTTATTTATTATACCACATATAAAAACATAGAATAATTCTATACATAAAAATATATTGTTTTCCAGACAAAATATTACATGAGCGATGACTACTCACAGATTAAATATATGAGAAATTATATTTTATATTATTAAATTTAGGGGAGTTCTGGTATAGATAGAGAACCAGGACAATTGTCACTAAAATGAATATGAAAACTAGTGATTTTATCATGTAAACGTGCCGTGCGAAATGTGTGCTTCTGTGGGATTCGTATGTTAGGAGGATATAATTTTACTATTAAAATTCTAATTAACTGTTCCACTTTTTTATTACATATATTTATTTTTACTGCAATTATTATTTTAATTATTTGTTATATTGAATTTATTTTTAATTATTATTTATATATTTTATTTAACATAATTATTTTAATTTACATTTATTTAATTATTTTATTTTATATTTTATTTAATTATATTTTTATTTGTTTCGTCCTGTCGGCGTGGCTGTTTGTAATCGTCTGTCTTGTCCACATCTCGTTTTACCGTAAATTCAATTAGTCTTGTCAGTTATTTGTCACTGTCGATGCGAACCGTTATCTGCATGTGTTCCTTGCTGAACACAAACCTATGACGGGTTCGCACCGACGTCGTCTTGACGTGTCGCCACACTTCTACTTTTTCCTTGGTCACCACATGATTTTCAAAATCTATCCTTTTTTTTTTAGAATCTGTGAATTCGAGATAATCTTGTTTTAGCCTGAATATCGTTTATTAAGGTTACTACTTAAGTCGTTTGAAGTGATCCTGTCACGCGTCTGTCGCAATGGACGTTGGAGCAGAACAGCAATAAATGTCAATGCAAATCACAATACCATGGTAAACTATCCAATCTTGTTCTTAAATAGCGAGTGTGCGAGTGTGAGTGTCTTTCTTCGACAATTTTCGGTCCATTTAAATAATATTTTTATTGTCGCCTGAAGTTTTTGCTGTCATTGTATAATTTTCTACAAAATTGGCGCTCTTAAACACTGTACCGATTTCCTTTAATTCAGAATTTGATGGTTTCTGTATTGTCTACAGAATTTTGTCGTTATGTTAGCATTCTGAAGAATCCAGTATTTCAACGTATTGTGTATGAACAGCATTGTTTTTAGTTTAAATGATAATCCTTTATCCCGCAAACTTAATCAAACACCTGTACCACATATAATTGTAAGGATATCGCGGAACAAACCTTTTTTTCTTCTAATATTTTAGGAGCTTTATAGGCTCCGCGATCATTGAAAATAAGTAATCGTTTTTCAAACAATTTCGATAAAATGTTGCAACAAACAATATTGACTTATAAGCTATTTTTTCATATGTTGGTTGGGTGCGATCATGACATCCTCTAATACCTGCCTCAAGCTAGGTTTAGTCTAGGTACATCTCTTATAGTCTAAATGATGTATGAGTTAAATTTGATTATTATGCACTTTTTAACAGTTGTTTTAAAATTTCACACCCAAAACTAGGTACCAACCATATATTTATAATTAATAAGGCTAACTCAATGCTGGGTCTTATTATTCATGAGGGCCGTTTATTTCCGAACTCCCATCTTGTATGAGAGTGTTATTTTATTCTCTATGGTGCGACCTATTTTAGAATATTCGTGCCAAATTTGGTAGCCGCATCGTTAGAAATTAACAAAACATAAATTGAGTCTACATAAACTAAGAAGATTTATTAGATTGTACTAATAGCAACTTTCCTTAGCATAATCAATTCATAACAACACAATATCAGCATGGGCTAAAACTTCTATATACCATAGATATGTCTGCACTTAATTTGCATATTCTTTTCTCTTTTCTTCTTTTATTTGTGATATTTTAAAGGGTAAAATTGATTGTTCAAATATTGAGATCAGTAGAATTTTTCTTCATCGGTCATTACCGTAACAATTATGATCGTTTTAGTCCTTTAAATTCACTGCTAACATTATATATAATTCTAACAGCAGTCTTTTACTAAATGGTAATGGTAAAAAGCGTAATTTTTAAGACCAATTTTTAGACTGCGTGCAATCGCCGTTGTTGGTACGTCTGAAGTTTTAATATGTTAGTGCACGAATAATTCTGAATGCAAGTGAAACAGGGTGAAGTTTTTGTTAATATGCGTGTGTTTGCAGTGTCGGATTTGGAGTGTAGATGCAGACAATATGGTTTTAATGGTGGACCACAACCGTTCTGATATATTGGAATCTAATGAAATTTAAAGTGTCTCTTGCTTTATTTATTCATTTTAGTTTATTGCGGTTTTTGAGTTCATTTATTGGTGTACGATCGATTTAACAGTTTTTGCGATCTAAAAGTGAATCGATAAGATTCATGGGGATCAAAAATATTCGTAGAAGTTATAACTTTCACAAATTATATTATATTTAAAAAAATAGTTATTTTGTAATTATGTTTCTATCCATATTTTTGTGGTAAACTTTTAAAACGACATTCATTTAAAGTGTGTTTTTTTGAACTGCAATTAAAGCAATTTCAATTGCAACATTTACGACCATTATATGTAACTGATGACCAAAACTACTACATCTGATGATGTGATAACTTACTGCTATATAAAGTGTTAATGTCAATTATGTCCATCAATAAAATCCGCTCTCCCCTATACTTAAACTTTACTTTCATCAATATATGGTACTATACATTTATTTATATTGTATATTGATACTATTATGTGTTATTTATATAGGTACGTATATATTAATATAAAAAGGAGACATAGGAGACACCCAGACATCTGTTTTGTGTTGTTGTTGTTGTTGTTATTGGGGTGCTGCTGTTGTCTTAACTCATATTACAAATGAACGGTGTGCGGTTTATAAAATAAATATGTATCTTATCTCTATATATATGAACATGGGTTGCATACTAATACATTGCATTGCGTTTAAAACAAATTGGATACATAAAAAAATTCGATAAGGGCTCCTCATGAACGTATAGTCGTCAGCGATTTGTTTATGAAACGTAACGACAATGTTCCATTTTTGAAACGTTTGATAATTGGCGATGTAAAATGGATTGTTTACAACATTGTAAATTGAAAAATATCGTGGAGCAAGCAGCGCATACAACATTCAAAGCTGATATTCATCAAAAGAATGTTATGTTATCAGTTTGATGGGTTTACAAAGACATGTTTTATTTTGAAATTTTACCACACAACGATCAATACAGGAGGAATACATTCAACAACTAAACAAGCTGAACAATACAATTCAAGACCAGGATTAGCAAATCGAAAAGTCGTTGTATTTCCACCATAACAACGCAGGGATACACACACTTTTGGTCACTCGTCAAAAGTTATTGTAGCTTGGTTCGGATGTGTTTCCCCCCACATCCGTCATATAGTCCCCGATATTGCACCAAGTTTACAAAGTTCTTGAATGGTGGTAAGTATTTCAATAATGTTGATGTTTTTTTACTCATAACCACCAGAAGTGCTATATAAGCTCGGAGTCATGAAGTTCCTATTAAGATGGCAAACAAAATGGCCAATACACGACTGAATAAAACTATTTCGTTCTATCAAAAAAAAAATGGTTTATTGTTATCACTAAAAAATACTCAATTTATTAGTGCTCAACCCAATATATTTATTTATTGTTGTATTAATATTATATAAAAATAACATATAGAACAAAAATTATATAAAAAAAAACATGTTAGGATGGATGGCGACTTGTGGTCAACAGAATTATAAAAATTAATTGAAAATAATGACTAATACTCTTAATGAATGATTAAAAAAGAATTAGTTTATTTATTTACGATATTGTAAAAACACGCATTATAATTTAAATTTAAAACAATTGCCCTGTTAATATAAATTATAACAAAATAACAATATGTAATTATTGTATTTGTTAGCAAACTAATCTATAAAAATAAGTCTATGTCTGGTCTGAATCTTGTAATTTCAAGGATAATATCAACAATGCATTAATCAATGTATGGATAATTTTATTTCTTTTACAATTATATTGTGTATTAAAATTTAAATTATATCTGTTTTGAAGAAATAGTTAGGGGGATAGTGTTACGTACCTGCCTTTACAAATCGGTAGTGCATATCATTAAACTTACGCAATTTCAAAGTTTCAAGAAACTTGATTAATTAAGTTTTGTTATTTACCTACTTACTCCATGGCGTTATAATCCAGGTGCGGTTTTAGCCTTCTCCAACCTGACCTATCCGCAGTCAATGTCTTCCAATCCCGAATTTTTAGGATCTTTATATCACAGTTTACTGCATCTAGCCATCTCGCCTTAGGTCTTCCGGCTCTGCTTCTACCTTCTGGTTTACCATTTAACAGTTTTTCGGCACACTCTCCTCCTCCATGCGTTCTACGTGTCCAAGCCATCTCAATCTATTGATCTTGATTGTTTTGACAATATTTGGTTGACCGTACAACTTGTCTAATTCAATATTGTATCGTCGCCTCCAACCATTCTGTTCTTTGACGGGACCAAATATGCCACGGAGTACCTTTCGTTCGAAAATCCGAAGTTGTTGTTCCTGGTTTTGTGTCATGCACCAAGCCTCCGACCCATACGTTAATATTGGACGTATTAAAGTTGTATATAGCTTGCACTTAAGATCTCGTTGTAATGTTTTCGATTGGAATGGTTTTTTTTAGCCCGTAATAACATATCTGTTTCCAGTTGCTACCCTGCGGCGAATTTCCTCTTCAATATCATTTTCTACATTTATCAACGATCCTAAGCATACAAAACTATTGACTATTTCAAAATTGTGTTCTTCAATATTAACAGTTTGATCTCGAATTCCTGATGTATTCGTTGCCACCAAATATTTTGTTTTGTCTGTATTCACTTTGAGACCTAGACCCTATGCCTCCTTTTGTGAAAATATTTGCTGTTTCGATCGAAATAAGTGTTAATCAGTAGTGACTATTAAACACATGATGTGAGGTTGAACTGGTTCTATAACTGGAGTCTAACATGTTGTAATTGTTTCCTGATCAATTCGGCCTTTTTTCCTTCAATTGCTTTGTTTTCCCGTCGTGTTTTGATGCGTCTAGGCCTAAATCAAACATTGGATGATTTTATCGTTTTTTATAGTAATATAAACATTATCTTTCCTAAAAAATATTTAGTAATTTTAATTTTATAAGTAAAAGTTACATTGCAAAAAATTGGAATTAGCAACCGTAATATTCATCGACCGCTATAAACGACTTAATATGATAAGAACAATAAATTTATGTTATATATATATAGGAATAAAAACAATAATTATAATTGGTTAAACCGACATTTTCATATATTCCTAACTCAATTACACTTAACTCAAAAAATATTTTGTGTTATTACAAAACATATATTCAAAATTTATAAATTGGAAAAATATATATAAACTGGTTAAAACGATATAAAAAGATTTTCAACTCCTGAAATTATAACGTTAGCGGCTTAACAAATGACATATTATACTTATCGGCGGCTTGGAAAACTTTATTTTTATGTTGTTTGATAAATATCATACAAAAACCGAATTTAAGAATTGAAGACAAGACGATATACATACAAATGCAATTACATACAATTTACAATCAGCAGTGTCGACGACGTTACGCAATACGTTACTGTGTGTATTAGCGAGACACACATGCAAAACAAAATTATGAATGTATAATATAGCGGTCTATATACAAGCGGTGAAAAGACAATATTTACCAACACATTTAAACAAAATGTGGGCCTTAACAGAATATCACTTATATTATATATTACTTTTTTAACACTACTGTTATTGCGAATTTTATATATTTTACATTTCCCCAGTTATACCAATGTTGCATGTGTACCATAAATCAGACTAGTTCATACATTATCTGCGCTCAGAAACCAGACGAGGTAAAGGGAGTAAAATTGGAGTTGGGCAAAAACTTTGTAAATATATTTATTTATATTAAATTTATTATTTGATTTTAATAGACAAATTGAATGAAAAAAAAAATAATAAATTTTTAATATATATTTTTACCCAATAATAAATTTTAAAATTATGTGAATGATGAAAAATTTAAATAACTATACAATTCCATAAAAATACAACACAAAAATACACAAAATTTGGGCTGTAAAGAGTGGAAAAACAAAATAATACAAGTAAATTGCAATATAATTCTACAAAATCTACACAACAATTTGAATTATAAACACGCACACATAGAAATTCTATTCACCGCTTATATATGATCGCAATCCCCTCCTATCCACAACGTTTGATATGCCTATTTTATATATATAAAAAATAAATACACATGCAACATATGTATATTTGTAAATAATAGTCAATATTTATAATACATTTGCATTTGTATATAAAATCAAAATAAATAAGGATAACAAGAATTTGAACAAATCCAAATAAAATGACATTGTAATGGAAAGGAAAGAGGAAATCATATGATGCCCGTCGATAATAAGAAAAATACAATACATCTGCATTTATATATATATATATATATGGCATGTATATGCAATAAATAAATAAATAAATAAAATTATTATGTTATATAAAATATAATAGTTAATACACTTGCAAATGTAAGCTAAGGTTAAACATATGAACACATACATCGTAATCACAATCATATATTCATATATTGTTTCGTTCATACGTTGATAGTCGTATCGAAATCGCAAAACATATATACACACACACACACACACATACACACACACACACACACACACACACACACACACAGTAAACACCTATACAAAGGACGATAAGAATTTCTTTTATTTTTTCGTAAACATTATACTCCATATGATAATGTTTTTATTATACATTTACGAATAAATAAATGTTATTACATTTACTAATACTTAAAAGAAAAACTATATACAACTGTGCGGTGTTGTGTTGCGCTAGCGCTGTGGTGCGCTCTTTTTTTTTTTTTTCATTTACTCAATCAGTTCAGTTCACATCAAGTATTAGAAGGGGTAACAGTGTATTTTATTATTATTTATTTTTTTTTTTTTAATTTTAATAAAGTCCAAAATGAACTGTTAATGTGAATTATGTATTTTATTTTAAAGATAATTTTATAATTTTAGTTTTTTTTTTTTTTTTAAATATTTTCTACGTATTTTATAAAAGTTTAATTTCGGTAAAATTTATATTTTCGTTTGTATTTGTTTAATTAGTAATTAGTTGTTTTTCTTCTATTGTTTAAAAAAAAAAAGTTTAATAAAATGATCACTATTTCTTTATGTTCTTACAAAATTGAATAGCGAAGCAAAAAAGCAATAGCAATTTTTTAAATAAAAAAGTGTGTTTAATTTTTTTTTTTTAAGTTGAATTAAATAAAACAAAAAAAAATAAAGGAAAAAACAAAAATAGAAATAAAATTGGTATTTTTTGTTTTTATTTTGTTAAATTTTGTGATTAAAAATTGTAAAGGGATTTTAATTTTCAATTCAATTGTTTTATTTTTATATGTACAAGACAAAACGTACCTCTAACCTACGTAGAAACCAAAAAAAAGAGGTTTTTTTTTTTTTTTTGGTTACAATATCACGTATGTGTTAACTTGATTTTTTAAATAAATTTTATAGAAAAAAAAATTATCATTTAATTTGTTTTGTGTGTGTATGTATTGGTATGTGTTTATTTCTGTCACGTTGTTACGTATATGTTTCGTTTTGTTGATAGTTGTGTCTTTAGAAAAGAAAAAATACAAAAAACAAACTCAAATATTTTATGTGACGTTTTTATTATTAAAATATTTTTATTTTTATTTATTTAAAATATGAAATATTCTCTGTCTTAAAAAATATAATCAAAAAAAAAAATAAAGAAAATAAAATTATTTGTTAGTAAATCTTAACAAAATTCAACTAATTACGTTCCTCCTCCGCGTTGATGGAAAAATGTTATATGTTAAATTTTTCTAGAATAATTTTATAATCTGCTAAAAAAAAATTTACTAACAATAAAAAACTATTAAGAATAATAAATACAAATTTTGTTACTGTTCTAAAGTTGTGAACTAATATTTTGATACACAAAAAATATTATAAAATAACATAACCTTAAAAATCAAATTTTTTTTTTTTTTTGCAGTATGCACTTTTGCAACTACAATTTCTTATCTCCTCTTGGGCTTTTTTTGTCATTATTTATTAAATTATTAATTTGAAAATATTCTTCTTATATCGGGTCATCGCATGCACATCTCATTTATATCGATTATTTATTTATTTATTTATTTATTTTTTTTTTTTGAATATGTTTTTGTACAAAATACACATTTTGGTTGTTGTTGTTGTTGTGTGGTGTATACAATAATTGCAAATAATTTATTACCGCATTTAATTGCAAATAAATAAAAAATATTTGTGGTTTTGTTTAAAACTACATACCCAACAACATATCTGGCTGTTTTTTTTTTATTATTTGATGCATTTCGATGGTATTTTGATTGGTATTCGATAATGTTTGAGAATTATTTATGAAATCATGTGTGATACGTTTTTGTTGAATAATGTGATAGAAATAGAAGATATAATTTGTAGTATTTAACTTTTTGTTGTTGTAGACATTTATTATATGGTCCATTCTTTCTATATTTTAGACATTAACTTATTGAAAAACACCATTTAACGTACTCATTTCCAATAATGTAATTCAATTTATAAATTTTGTGGTGCATTTCATATGACATGATTTTTTGAGATAGTGTAAGATACGGTTGCTACATGCATTTATTTATTTATACATATCAAACACTTCTTTTAAGTAACTCATTTTTTATCAATTTCAATCCATCAAACACCTGGGGAGGTTTGTAAAGTAAACTGCCGCATGCACCTTTCTATGTCCAACGCCTCTCCCTATCCAACATCCAATTAACTGTTTAATAATAATTATATTTGTTATCTATTTCAAAAGAACAATTCAATGGTAAATAAATATGTGCATTAACTTGATAAAATGTAATTATTGAACTGATTAAAATTAGTAAATAAAAATAAACCAGTTACAATTAACAAAATGACCTGTCAGCGAAATGTTTGTTTATCAAACGATTGTCTGCTATATCGAGCATATTTACTCAAATTGAGACATGAAGTAATTGTGGTAACTTGATTAACATGTGGTTTCTACAAGACGGTGCAGCTTCACATATAGTTAGTGTTACACTGAAATTGCTATAAATAGTAAACCGTCCCCCGGCGAACACATTGTCTTCACATTTCTACATCACAATCACTCTCTCGATTTGAATCGATTTGCTCAGATCATTGGAATAAATTCCTCGAATCTTCAATAAAATGTAACATACACCTCTCTATTATTATACATCTTTCTGTATATCAATTATTCTTTTAAGTGACTCACTTTACTCGAATAATTGAATTAAAAATCCTCCTGGTCAGGATCAATAGTTAAATACGCCATACGCCTTCTAATATCAATCACTCTTTTAAATGATTCTTCTTCAGTCGCATCATTGCGTTAAATATCCCGAATCGTGATCTTCTTCAACTTAACAACAATAAAATTAATTTTTAAATGTAGTTAGAATAAAAATAATTCACAATTTAATAGTAATTTTTTAATTTCTCTTTTTTTTTACAGTGTATGGAGCATTAATCTTTTAAGAAGAATTAAAAAGGCTTGAATACTAAGAAATATCTTACGTAAAGAATACACACATAATCTTACAACTAAACATATCTTTGTGCCGTGCGCTTTAAGCTTATAATTAATTAAAATAAAAGTAATTTTTTTAAGTGTATCTTATTATAAAAAGAAAAATAAACAGAAAAATTTAATTTTTAAATTTTAAACTTAATTAAATATAATCTTTTTTAGTGTTTGTTTTTTTTTTTTTTATTGTTCTCTAAAATTAAGTGATAATATTATAGTTTTTCTATAAGAAAATATTTATTAAAATTTTTGGTGTTGACAAATTTTTTTTTTATTTGTAAAAATATAGTGTGAAAAAAATAGAATAATTTTTTTAAAATACTCAATTTTAATAATTATAGTTTAATTTATAGTAAAATAATTATTAAGCAACAAAAGAAAAGAATATCTAAATGTTGCAAATTAAAACATGATTGTTATTCATAATTGTTGTCATATTATTGATACCGTTAGTTTTATAAAAAAAAGAAAATTTTTAAATCATTATAATATTTATAATAATAATAATAATAATAATAATAATAATAATAATAATAATAATAGTGTGATTGTGAATAGAAAAACTAAATTTAATTATTACAACAAAACCAATTTCAATAATATCAAGAATAACAGCATCGACGACGACGAGTCGAAGAATAACGTCTTCTGCAACACAAGAAGAAATATATTTTGGTACATTAAGCGAAAAAATTTCACAACAAGAAGAAGAAAACGAACAAAATTTTGCTGTACATAATAATTTAAATAATAATATTAATATTTATAACATAAATCATTTAAATCATTATAGTAATATTAATAATAATAATAATAATTATAATAATAGCATAAATATTACTTACAATTGTAATAATAATAACAGTAACAACAATTACAATGACGATTGTACGATAGATAAATGTTACCAATGTATTTTATGTCCCCCCATGTTCTTTCAACGCAAAAAGAACCTCCTTCAGAAACGACTATGGGGTTTCCGCGTCAATACAACTCCAAGTCCAGAAGAATTATCACCACAACAACAACAACAACAACATCACCACCACCATCACAACCAACAACAACAACAACAACAGCATTACCATTATTCGCAACAACAACAACAACAGCAGAATTTATTACAAAATACAAACGGTCATCGGAATCAAATGACAACGACATCGTCACCAACAACAATGGATATCGATCATCAAGAAACAACCAGTTCTTCATTTTTAGTAAATTGTTGTTCAAGAGGTGGTTGCAGCGATGGCGAAAACAACAGTGGAATAACACCCATCAACAACAGTCGAACAACATTACAAGACAATCTGTACCCATTATTTTGTCAATTGACAAAAAAATTAAAAGAATCACAAATCGAAACGTTATTGCGCGCAGTCGAACGAGGTGGTACAATCGATGTACCCGATTGTGTGCTTGTGCCACGTGTTTCAATAAAGGGAGAAGAACCGCATCTACTTGCATGTCGAATTTGGAATTGGTCAGATATAACAAATTCCAGCGAATTAAAACGTTTACCATCGTGCCCAAATGGTTTGGATCCAATTTATGTTTGTTGCAATCCACGTCATTGGATGCGAATAATGCCAGGTGAGTTTTTAATTATATTATGTTAAATTTTTCAAAATTATTTGGTTACATTTAGTTACTTACAATATACTTTTCTGAATTGTAAGAATTTATTAAATTTATATGTTTTGTAAACATGGGCCCGCCCGTAGGGTAATAACATTATATATGCGTAAGTTAAGTATCGGATGACTTCAGTAGGCATTCGATAATTATTGATTTAAGTTCACCATTATATCTATATGATCTTTCAATTTTACACTTGTTAAATTATCTGTCGTATATAAAATGTATAACGCAAGGTTGTAAGATCATGACAGTGTATAAAAAACATTTTCTTTACTTAATTTAATTTTAATTTCTATACAATTACAATACAAATTACAATAAAAAATTACGTCTACATTTACTACAATACTTTTATGCCGCAGCGATGGCTTAGAAAACACAATCGAGCCTCATTAGTTCGAAATGACGTTATTTTAATATACAGTTAAATCGTGTGTGAGCAGCGGGCTTTTAAGAATCTTTGTTTACGTTTAATTATATCGTAAAATCAAATGTCACTTGTATAGAGAAATTTTTGTATTATTATTAGAAACATTACTTCAAACTTCCATATTTCTGTGTGTATCATAGGAAAGATTAAATAGGAGGGTTTTTATTTATTTCCTGTAATTATGGATCACTGTTAATTTAATCAATTTTTATAATATTCTCTATTTGATTTATCGAACTGGTGGTGTGTTACATTACAAATGCAATTGAACAGTGATATGAGTGATTTTATTATTTTGATGTTGTGTTGCAATTGTAAACGGCGAATGTAAAGTTAATGTTCTGTACGTTGTTTTAAATTTAAATAAAATTGTAGCGTCGATTTTTGTTGCTCTTGTTGCTCTATTTATCATTCACAATCTCTGATTTTGGTTTTTTTTTTTTTTTTCGTTTAACATACACGCAAATTGAATTGCTTACTCATAAACTGAAATTAAATAAATACACATAACAAGAAATTTTATACTATATTAGCTATAGCTTAACATTTTATCAATAGAGTCTGTCGCCAGTTTAATTTCAATAAAATAATTATAAATAACATAAAATACAAAAAAATTAATATAAATGAATGTGTATTTTTAATTTTATAATAAAATCCATTCATTCGCCAAAAATCCTTTTAATATTTTGTTACTTATTTTTTATATATGGTTCAACTTTAGTTTCCGTCTCTTCGAATGACTCATAATAGTTACAATCAGGTTTTTTTATTTTTTTAATCCTGTATTTTATTTTTCAATGAAACACTTAAATATTATCCATTTAGTTAGAAGTTTAATCGTGTCAGTTTTTATTAGAAAGAAAAAAAAAAAAAAACTACTAAACCCTATCATGCATGCAATGATTTTCCAGATGGCAAAAAAATACATAGTTTATATTTTGGAAATCATTTGTTTTTTGACGATATAAGCAAAATGTTGCTTAACCACTTGAGCATCTCGAACGAGACCCTCTCGCGCATCAAATGTATTCCGATTTGCGCTATCCCGAGTACCTCCCGCCACTTATAAATATTATGTTTATATTTTTATCTGGAGCGATACCTTCTCGCGCGTTTGTATTTCATAGAGCTTAGTGTATATTTATTGTATGCTCGGGCGAATTTAGTGCGTGCGCGAGGGGCATGCGTCCGCATGCGTATAACAAAACAAACATAAACAAACACGATCAGACGTGGTTTTTCTTTGCGTTCACCGTTTTTTGCAGTGTTTTTCAGTTGCATATTTTATAAAATTAACGTTTTTCAATTTTTTATGGTTTTTTAAGTTTATATTATGATTTCGACTTTATCAATATTATAAATAAAAACAAAAAAAAACCTGATTTTTTTTTGGACCTTATTTCAAAGAAAAACCCTTACATTAAGTGGTTAACAAAAGTATTTGTATGTGTAGCCAGCAAATACAATAATTGACGGAAACATCATGCATTTGCCATATAGCCCTCAGCTTTTGAACAGATCAAAATCATTATTTTGAGAGTTTCACATATTTTTGTTTAATAATATATATTTACAATTTTCCATGTTTTTATAATTATACCTTTTCAATGAATTTGTGTCGTCGTATTTGGCACATTATTGTGTACACAAATGCATAGAAATAATATTTGGATACATTTTTAGTGTTATTAATTTAGAAATCGATTCCAAAGTAAGAATAGAAAAAAAAAAAAATTAAGACTGAAAGCGTTAACAATAACAAAACCATTTCTTTTATAGATAAAAATATTCCGTTTTCACTGTTCAAGTTTATGCCACCAAAAATAAAAAACAAATGCTTAACTACTACAGATCATGTCATATGTCATACTACTTGCATGAGAGGGTTAATTGCTAAAGATTAATAATATTTTTAATTATGTGCATTTAAACCATTATACACATTATTTTTTATTATATACTTAATGTTTGTTTACTTCAGAGTATAAGAGAAAAAAAAAAAATCAAATTCTTTTGATTGTAAAAAATTTATCTAATATCTTTTAAGAAATTTGTTGTTGTTTTTTCAGTTTCAATGAATATTATTTTTTCTCTTTTGAAAATTTTGTATTATTATTTTTTTTTATTTTTACCAAAGTAATAAAATTTAATAAGCGTACCACAACCACAACACAAATAGACGAAAAACAAAAAAAAAATTGATTATTATCATCATCGTGTCGTCGTTACCGTCGTCGCCGCCGTAATAATTAATAATATAAAAAATACACAAAAACCTAAATATATAGTACATTATATTTTATATATAAACCGGTGAATTTGTAACAGTGTAGCTATGGCGCCTAGTATGTGATTTGCGTGGAATCTGAATGTGAAGAAACAGAAAAAAAAAAATAAAACACACATACACTCAAACGAAAAACTAACTCAAGTTATATTTATATATTTTCTTTTTATATTTATATTTTTTTTTTTTTTTTTATAAATTATTATTATTTTTTTCAATTTGTATTATTTGTTACCACTTTATCATAAAATATAAAATACATTTGCATTCATAAACGCACAGTCGCCGCGCAACGCACACACATTTAAATTGGAAATAATGGCGGCTCGTAACACACTTGTAATTTCGTATGTTTTTTTTTTTTTTTTTTTTTTTTTTTATAAAACGCATACCTATGTATTACAAAAAAGAAACAAAATTTATCTATAAAATATATAAATACAAATGTATATTATATAATTACACACACACACACACACACACACACGGACACTCACTTGTAAAATTCGTCGAATTATATACATATATTTATTTATTTATTTGTACATATATTCAACATGTGCTGCAGTTAAATTAATTTCGAATAGACACTTGAACAACAACAACACAACAACGACAGCAGAAAACAAAAAACTGTACCATTACATTTTGAAGTGGAAGGTCTTATTTTTTCATGTTGTTGATAAGTTTTATAATTGTTATCTTTTTATTGATTGTATTGTTCTTGTTAAATTTGTATATACAAAAAAAAAAAGTAAATAAAATTGTTGTCCGCCTGTGAGATAATTGTCACTGTGTCACACATATCAAAAAAAATTCAAATTTTCAATTAAATTCATGATCTTGACAATATTTTTTTTCTGTTACTTTCTTAAATCATAAGTTTTCAGTTATGTTTTCCATTGAATTTGTAAGGTAAATACGCATACAATACAATATTAATTAGTAATTTGTTACAAATTATATTTACTATTATTATTTCCATATGTTTTTGTATCTACTTACGCTAGATTTAGGTTGTATGCATTTTTATGTAATAATATTAATATGGGGGGAAGAGGTTTTAAAGCAATTGTAAAGTTTATAGTTGACGGCGCCGATATCACAATATCGAAACCATAGCTGTTTATAGGATCTGAATATTTTGGTTTAAAGTATCGGTATTTAGAAATTTTGACAATATATGCATTAAGTGCACAAGTGTTATGGCAGTAGGAGACATTACTTCGACTTTTCCTGAGTACTCTCATACCTAAATAATAGCAATAGAATTACTCTGGAATTATTTATCCGACACATTTACACGCACACCTACTTCTTCTATGTTCTTCCAAAGAATCTGAATTATTCCCAATAGTAAAATTACAGTATTATTTGTCCGATTATGTTGAAAATAGAAACTTAAGAAATTTGATAATGAATTCTTTTGCCTTTACACTTCCAAATTAACACTTTCTCAGCGGATCATCGTTTCTTATTGAATTCTCACAAGAAGTTATGTATCTTTAAGTTCTGATGAAATTTCAATGATTTCTTTCTTCTACGTATTTTCTTTTTGTATTTTTCTAAAATCCTCTTGATACTTTAACGATATCTTAAAATTGTGCTTTACACATATGGTTAATGGATTTAAAGCAAAATTGACGTTCTATTCAGGTCTATTTCAATATATATTTATAAGGTCCATCTGTGTTTGTCTGATTATAAATACAAATGCCAAATGGTCTTACACTCAGTTGACTTTAGGCGTGACATATCTGGCAAACAATCACAAACACAGATAATTCTATTTCCAACCAAAATGCAGAAAAGTTTCCAAGTTGCGTATATTGTTGGGACCATTTGGGAAGTGGTATATGGCGGTTTCTATTTCTTTTTTCGAATGACAATTTTTTTTAATTAGATTCATCTGATATAGATTTTTATTTAGTAATTTTTACTTATGTGAAATACATTTTATGAAAGATACCACCGCAAAAACTTTATAATAAATTTTTGTCTTTCTTAAGCTGTCAGTCGCACAGATTTAACTTATTAATATCGAATTCAAAAAATATGTGTAACGGTATTTCTTCTTCTTTACCTAAATTCTAAATTTCATTGAATATTGTTCGTTCATTATTGAAATGAATAACATATTTTTGTTTTATCTTTTTTTGCTTAGAGATTTTAATTTTATTTATTTTTCAATTATATATTTGAATTTTGGTTGTTCGTTTCTTGTAATATGCATTTATAATATGGATTTATACTACCCTACCATCAATATATAACGTCTGCTCCTATAAATTCAAAATATAGATTTTAATTGTGTAACAGTAAATTGCACATGTAAAACAAAAACCATTTTTGACCAAAAAATGCAAAGGCTTGTATTGTATGGTCTATAGATCATTTTCATTGAACAACTGAACAATGGTAATCCATATATAATATAGAGCAATGTGTTGTGATTTGAAGTTACTATTGGCGAAACGAGAAAAACTGTCATTTGAAAGTTCAACGAAATGTATGTGCAATTGCAATTGTTTGTTAAAAACAGTTAAATTCTAAACATCATCAATGATTTGCGGCCTTGTGTCTTGGCATGGTGTAGGTATTTTAAAACAGCCTGATAAATTATCGTAGAATTCAATTGACCGTAGTTTAAGAGTTACTTTTGCCATCGTTACCACAAATTCAACATCTAAACGGTTTATATATTTTCCAATAGAATGGTGCGATATATTCAAAAAATTAATAAAGTATTTCGTAGAAAATAATATTACTATTATCAGCAGTTTAAATTTATTGTTCTTATAGAGAAACAATGGGATTATATGAATGCGCATCCACATAAAGCTGATGGTCATCGGTTACATCAGATTATTGTGATAGACTTGTACTGATACTATGGCCCCACGAATTCAAACTATTATTTATTGATATGCAAGTAATAAAATGCGTCTAGCGTAGACCCGGTAGCCTTCGTGCATTTTTGATATTTCGGATCATATCTCAGAGAGGTCATGTGACATTTTAAAAATATGTGAAGTTAATATAAAGGATGTGTTTTTGGGTTAAATGTTATAGATTATTTTTTTTTAAATTTATGATTACTTTAAAAAATATTCGATTGAAAAAATCTAAAAGGGAATTACTTTTATGTATCAAAAATTCACTTTTGCGTCATAATGATGTTTTTTTTTTATTGATGTTTTCAGCTCAAATTTTTTGATGGGTTATGTAGTTTTGAATGATTAACTTAATTTTCTAAGAGATATCTTGATATTTTAGAAGAATTCAAATTTTATATGTTATTCAGAGCAGCCGGTGCTACTTGACGAGGGATGGGTTTAGTCTACCCTATAATATATAAAATTGAAACACATTGTGCGAATTTATGCCGTCTGTCATATCCATTCCATTATATTTTGTTGCGACATAAACACCATTTTCTATATTATAACCTTATAATTTCTTCTGTTGTGCTTTTGAATTGATAAATTTGGTAACAATTTATATTTTAATTATTCATTTTATTAACATTTAGTGTGAGGTGTGTAGATAACACACGCAATTTATATTAAAATATTTTAGGAATATTTTCTTTTTTAAAAGAATGAAATAATTATATTTTTTTTGTCTTTCTGTTACTAATTAATATTTACATTTCTTTAATATTTTTCATCAAAATATTTATAGTTTTGGTTATGTTTTAGAATAATTTGTTTTTATATATAATTGATATGATATAATAAACACAAATAACTATTTCGTAATGGATATTGATACACGGCATAAACTCAAATCAATATCCATTCCGGAATGGATAAGGTTTATGCGACATAAATGCGCACTACTTATAAAAATATACCAATTTTGTTGGATATTGTTGGCATTTTTTTTCTTATTGACTATGGGACAACGTCGTATATTGACGTAGGGTAGTATATTATATTTATATTATATATTTTATTCTTTATTATAATACATTTACTTACTATTCTCGTTGGTATTTGTTTGCATATATGCATTCGATCATGCGCATATTTTTTAATTTTTTTTTTCATTTACTCTTGAAGTAGAAGAAGCCTTCATCAAAAAGAAATATACATATATTATTTATATATCCTCTCTATAGCATATATTTTTAAAAATCGTGTAACCATACTTAACTACAGAATATATAGATAGAATATATAGATATAGATAGTTAAATAGTTTAGAATAGAATAGAGTGAGAGATGTGTTATAATATTATAATATATTAAAATAAACTATACTATAATAATATATATAGGAACATTCCATCGTCGTCGTACCCGCAACAAATAAATATATTTTAATGGCGCCACCGTCTATACTTTTATACGTACATTTTATTATATTATTATATATAGTTATATAAACTTATGCTAGTATTAAAATGTAATATATATTTAGATTTTTATTTACATTGAATTTTACACAAAAGAAAAAAAATAAATGGAATAATATAATATAAAAAAAAAGAAAATAAAAAACAACAAATAACTACAATTTTTATTATCTCTCGCCCGTATTTGTGCATATATTTGCTAAATAATAAAATATAAATATGCACAACGAATGTTAATAATATTAATAATAATAATAATAATTATGATAATAATATGTATTAATAATAATAATAATAATAATAATAATAATAATATTAATAATTATTATAATAGTAATACACGTAACAACAACAACAACTGCAACTATAATAATAATAATCATAATAATAAAAATACAATCACATACTCTTTTTATATTATGCGAATGAATAATACAGAAAAAAAAAATAAATTTGTACATATTTAATTATTTTCATAAACAATCATGACTTATTGCTGGCGCCAGGAAATGGGCACGCGCAACGTACTTAATTTTACAAAAAAAGAAAAAAAAAAATAAAAAAAAAATACATTGAAAACAAAGTAACAAATTTGGCATAAGAAAACATTGACAGTATTTTATTTCTATACATATCAATTCTCTCTGTAATAATATGTGTAATTGTTTTGTTGTTAATGATCACATTTACGTTGCGCGCTTAAACAATAAAATGATACAAACATTTTTTATTTTTGTGTATATTGAATTAATGGAATTTTACATTTTTACACATAATATTAATTAATATTGATTTATTTCCAATTTGTTTATATATTTTTAGTTTAGCATTGTATTTTCATATACATTTTATCTTTATAAATCTATATTGTTTATAAACTTATTGTATTTAATCTATAAATAATTTGATTGGATTTACGAATTTTTTTATTTAATTTTACGAGATTCGAGAATTCTTATGTAGTACATTTTAAAATCTTTTTTCTCGAGAATTTTTTAGAAATTTCAAAAATTGCACTGAAACATTAATTATCAATAAAAGTGACGTCGTGATGCGGTGCCGTTAGTTAAACACATCGTCTATCTCAATAACCGGTTTTCAAAATGATGACGAAGGATTATGTGCAATTTTATTTGTAACAAGGGCGTAGCGTGAAATAATGTTTTCAGATTGCAATATCACAATATTTTTTCTGGTAGTAGACGAGTTGAAAGTAGGCTGACTACATTATGAAAAAAAATTGGAAGGTTCAGTTACTAAATTTTCCGGGAAAATCGACTTTTAAGAATTGTCATCTTTTTGAATTTAGGGGCCATGGTTTTAACAGATTTCCATTTTTTTTTTTTTGTTGTACAGAATTTCAAATTATAGTCAATTTTCTATCTTTCATAGAAGGGATTTTATAAACCAATTAATGCGTTCAAAAAATATGACCGATTTTTCATTTGATGTCATTGAAATTTTGTATGAAATAATGGTACTGTATAAATTTTTTGTACCATTTTGGGTACAAATTTCTTTAAATTTTCTGTGCCATCGTTTGGAAAATCGATCCCATCTTTTGAATGCGTGATGTGATTTTAAAAATTTCTTATATGAAAGATTGGAAAATGTTTATAATTTACAATGATGTAAGAAAAAATTGAAATCCGTTAAAACTAATTAAAAAAAGATGATTATTCATAAAAGTCGATTTTCCGGAAAATTTAATTCGGTTGCTACTTCTCAGCCTTCGCCACTGCCACAAAAAAAGATAACCATACCGAAGAAACAATATTTCATATATACTAAATTATGATTTACTTATAGATTTATTAAAATCTCCCACGAATAACAACGTTGTAAATTCACACATAATACCTATGCAGTAATATATTACATACGCACTCTGGTCAGTTTCAAAAATAATGAGAATGAATAACAGATCGTTAATTAACTAATTTTGACAAAAATCACATCATTACATTTATTCGAAATATCCTCTGAAATACATCTATTTGTGAATCAAATGAGTTATTTTTATATGCTTATTATTGGAATTTTGTTGAGTTATGCAGTTTAAAGTCTTCCAATTTGAAATTTTTATAAGACCATATATCTAATATAACTGCTTACCACATCTTCCGGCGCTTGAACAACATTCAACAGCAACTTTTGCAATCATGCATCGAATTGACTCAAATTTTAATCATAAAACCATTTCCTATGTTTTGTAGAAGAAATATTTTAATTTTACAAAAATCAAAAATGCATCGGCAAAGATGGCGAGCAATTATACAAAAATAGTCGTATTATCGAAATAATTATCGCAATCGTATTGTTTTGTTCCGAATTTGATAAAATTTTCAAAATTTGTAGTATTCTACAAATACTATTTTTCGGATTTTTTTCTATTTCGATACATTTCCTTGTTGGTCCATTGATTTGATTGATTGCTTTGACATTATTTGGTTCCCCTTATAACCTATTTATTTCCAAGTTATTGCTTCGCTTTCAATCATTTTGTTCTTTGACGGGATCGAAAATATGCCGCACCAAGAAATCCTTCATTCAAAATATTATCATAAATCATATCATATTAATTGAATTAGTTACTATTTTGAATAACTTAATGTTAAATATAGATACGCAACGCAGTGGTATTATATAATTTAAATTTAATTTGGTGTAGTTTCTGACCCAAATAATAAAATCAATTTGTTATGCATTTTATTTAAAAACTCGCACAATTCCATTATCAATTTGTAATGTGTAACGAAAAGGTTTTGTGGAATATGTAACGAATATTTTGGTTGGTTGAAATTGTTTTGAAATTTAACACATTTATTTTTTAAGCATCCAAATAAATCTATATACAAATTATTAGTCATTGGCATTGGTGTGTGTAAATACAATATAGAAATATATATAATATCGGTATTCACCTTTGATATTTAATGGCATTCTCTGTGTATTTTTTTTTGTCCTAAAATTATTTCTTATCTAAATTTGATAAAACATTGGTATTTTCTTTTGTTATGAATACATTGTGTGTATGTGCACGTATAAAATTGGAATATAAATTCCAATATTATATTGATCTTTTTTTTCCTTATTACAATATTATTATTAATTTCTTTTTTTGTTCTGTTTTGGATTGTCATATTTTTTTTTTACCAGTTTTTCACATCAGTTTTGAGATACATTTAAATTGTTTGCTTTGCTAATATATTTATATCTATAATTTTCGATATATTTACTGCGGCGCTGTGACGCTGTGGATCGTTTTTATTATATATTCTCATGATGTATATTATCATATTGTATTAGGGTAGACCCGGCTGCCACCTGGTTGACCTGAATCACATACAGAAAAAATTGGTATTCTTAAAAATCTCGTGACATTAATATGACGAAAATCAAAACTCAAAACTTTTTTGGTTTTTCAATCGTATTTACTTTCAAAGTAATCATAAATTAAAAGAAATAATAATTTTTTTTTATTGTAAAATTTTGTGTAGTATTTTTATTTGTTATTATTTTTGACGAATTATTAATAATAGATTTTATTGAAAATTTATTATTTTGGCAAAATACCAACACACCCTTGGCCGTGTACGTATACGTTACAATTTGTATTTCAGTATAAAAGCATCTTTATAATAATTATGTTTTGCTATAAAATGTAGCTCAAGAACCAGTAACGAAACTTGAAATATTGTTTTCAGATGACAATATCACTACATTATTCTCTGGAGGCCGAATTGAAAGTAGAGTACCGTATGAAAAATAATTTGAATGTTCATTTATTAAATTTTCCGGAAAATCGACTTTTACGAATTATCATCTTTTTCCAGTCACGGACCATATAGCTTTAATGGATTTCCAGTTTTGCATACAGATTGGCAAATAATAATCAATTTCTAATCTTTTATAGAAGACATTTTTAAAATCTATTCACACGCGCGTTCAAAAAATATGACCGATTTTCCATTCCGCCGATGTCAGAGAAATTTTGTATATTTGAAATATTGATAAATGTATTTGGTTGTCAACTATATCAAAAAAAATTCGAACATCGGTCATATCTTTTGAGAACGCTTGAATGGATTTTAAAAATCTTTTCTATAAAAAATTGGAAATAGATTGTAATTCGATATTCTATTTACAAAAATGGAAATCCCGTTAAAAATATGGCCTATATAATAAAAAAAATGTGATAACACCTAGTATCTAATTTTCCGGAAAATTTAATAAGTTAACATGCAATTTTCACCCCCATAATGAAGTCTACTTTCAAACTACCAGAAAAATATAATGATATTGATGAACTGAATGTTATTTCTAAGTCTTTGCCATTGTCAAGAATACAGATACACTTTATATTGATTTTAAAACATTTAACATGCGGTCACTGAAATATGACTCGAAATATTAAAAATGAGCTGCCCGCTCTACCCTATGTTTTATATAACGTACATTAAAAACGCCTTCACATTACATAGATAATTATAAAACTAACTTAAGCACATAAATGCTATCTGATGGTCTTAATATTATATACACAAAACCAACGAGAATATATTTTAGAGGATATTTTTAAATGTGGTGTGCGGGATGTATTTTCAAAAAATTAAATACATTAAATCCGTTGATTGTTCATCAATATTATCACATTTTTTTTAAGGTTAATTCCATTGCTTTCTACTGTATTCAATGATAACGAACACGCCGGTGTTCATATAATTGCCGAAATAAATGTTATGTACGTGATTGATTTTTATTTCAGAGAATTTTAGTAAAATAACCCAACAACAATAACTCAAATTTAATGATGTGGGGTATTTTGTTACGTAATAATATTTTTCGATTTTAAAAATTTAATTTGTGGCCATATCATAAATTAAATTGTTTCACAGAAAAATCTTCCTTCCTCTGTTGATGTTTTTATTTTTTATTTTTATTTTTATATTAACGATAAAGAAGAGATTATTTGAAGAAAAATAAAAAATTCTTAATGTTGTAGTGGTTCATAAGAAAACAAAAAAAAAAAAGGTAAAAAAAAAATTAAATAATAAACCGAAAATAATAAAAAAAAAAATTAAGGCATTTAACAATAACAAATTATCATGTTTTATTTGTGTGTGTGTGTGTGTGTGTGTGGATGTGTTTGTGCGTTGTATATTTAGTTTTTCGAAAACATTTTTAATTGATTTCGATAAGTATTTATTAAACAGGTTTTTCTCTACTATACTTTTTAGAGATAATTATTGTATTAGTATTTGTTTAGCTGTAGAAAATATATATAGATTTTTTTTATATAATCTTAATTTATATATTTTTTTTTATTCCTACTAAATATGTCCAATTCCCATCCACATATAGAACTGAAAATATATGAATATGACATTAGTGTGTATACGCATATAATATGTACGTGTTCATATAATTATGTATTCACGCTAGATTTATATAAAATAACGATATTTCTATAAAAACTGTGGAAATTAACATAATGTATGCGTTTTTTGTATTCGTAAATTGTGTAATTGACATGTGCTGTTCTTATATAAGTATACTTTTCGCATAAATAAGCCGGTTAAATTCGAATATGAGTAAACTTGTACGCGTGGTCATTGAGTGATAGTTAAAGAAAAAAAAATTACATGTACATCGCTGTGCGCATATATAATTGAATTAGTTTAGCCAGAACTATCCCTATTACTTTGTCAAAATATAATCCATTCAAATTTTTTCTGTTTGACGCCGCTTTTAGATACATTCTGTTTGATTAATTGAGCATTATTTGTTATTTTATTGTATGTTGTGCACCATTTCCTTACTTACTTACTTACTTACTTACTTCATGGCGTTATAACCCAGGTGCGGTTTTAGACTTCTCCAACACCTTTAAGGATCTTTATATCACAGTTTACTGCATCTAGCCATCTCGCCTTTGGTCTTCCGGCTCTCCTTCTACCTTCTGGTTTACAGTTTTTCGACACTTTTTTTACACTCCTCCTCCATGCGTACTACGTGTCCAAGTCATCTCAATCTATTGATTTTGATTGTTTTGGCAATATTTGGTTGACCGTACAACTTGTCTAATTCAAAATTTTATCTTCGCCTCCAACCATTCTGTTCTTTGACGGGACCAAATATACCCCGTCAAAGTTACGGTATGGTGAATTGTATAAGTGAAGTGCAGGTATATGATAAAGTAGATTTTCAAAATACGTATACTTTTGTGGACAACAAAATCCGAGGATTAGCAAATATAGTGGAGACCAAATACGGAATAAATATACTTTTTTATTTCTTATTTTTCCAACGCGTCGTGGACCACCAATACAAAATTCTTTTGAACTTATTTTAGTTTTTAGTTTTATTCCATTTATTTTGCTTCGATTGTTGTTTTTCAATTGTGTTTAGTTGTTGTTGGTTTCGTTCATTTTATCGATCTTTCGTACGCTCGCAAACTTGCCACGGCAAAACATCAAACTACATACCAATAAAATTTATTCGATCGCCCCAGTAAAAATGGTGTGCAATCACATGATCTTTGTGTTCTAAACTTTGCAATAAATCGATAATTTCACGTGTTATACGGGTGTGTGTGTATGTGTTTTGTAGTGCTAGATTTTGCTAGAAATATCTAGTTCATAAACTTTAAGGTCATACATATTAGGTAAATACTTTTTTTTTGATACAGTGTGTCTGAATTGATTGAATAAAAGCATTGTCATCATTATCTGCAAAGAAAGAACGTTCCATTATTTAATATTTTTTTTATGAATTCCATGTGATATTTAATTACATTCGTTTCTTTAACATTCAATTAGTGAAATTTCTGCATTACAGGAAGACATAAGGAGAATCTAACCATAATGATATTATGTTAAAAAACCCTTTATTTCTTATTTTATGTCTTGCTTACGTTCTTTATCAAACCGACCGTCCTCGTTCACGCATCGTACACTTATTGTAAATATGCATTAAAAATCTCAATGAATTTTGAATACTGCGATGACTGAATAATAATCATTAATAATTAGTTATAAAAGTTTTAAGAAATTAAATATTAGATTAATGTTTTGTTTGGTTATGTGTTTATTGGTTTACATTGGAAAAGAAGTGGGTTGTTTTGATGGCACATATATATTTTACAAAGTTAATTTAATTTTACAATTTTTGGAATTTTTACTATATTTACTTTTTTTTTTAAATTTTATTTATTTCATTCACATTTCTGTTGAATCTCTCTACCACCTATCCAATTTTGTCATTACAACGAATATTTTATTATTTTATAAATGTAAATATAAAAAATCAAATGAGACAAAAATTTTTTGTTTTTATGTTGGTGGTATTAGTATTCTAATACCATTTATGGATATGGCTTTATTTGGATCATTTTATTTGACTTAACATTTTATAATGAAAATATAATAAGCAATAAAATTTATGTAGGGTGTGTATAGTAAAAAGCAGCAATCAACAATTCAGTATTGATTGTCTGATGAAAGTGTAAAATGACTTTATGTAGGCCTTTTATCTGTAATTTATTCTCGCAACACATTATCCATTATGGACTATAATCACTCATACAAAACAAATAATGGAAAACATCGATATATCTTTTGATAATATTAGATGAATTGGTGTATGACTCCGTTGAGAAATAATTTACCAAATTAACTGTAATGAATGTTTAGCAGGCACCCCGCTGTAATAAACTGTGAGTAAATAGTATTTTCATGGCTATCACAACTTTTGCCATTGCTATACTTTATGCAATTATAATTTGAAATTAATAGGTGTGGCTAAGTGAAAACATAGAGGCGACGCTCGCAACTTGGTTATTTGTAGGCCAAATATTCATCGAGCCATTTTCAACCTTCGAGAACAGCTGGTCAGCCAAATAAGACTGCATCGATCTAAACAAATTTGTAGTCAGAAAGGGCCAAGCAATGGTTCGTAAATGGTTTTATTTCTTTTAATTCTTCTAATACAACAGCTTATTTGTTCATTCGAGCTTGATAATATTCAGCTGTGATATTATAACCACGTTCAAAAGATTCGTAACAGATGATTCCCTACCAATACCACCAGGCACACAATACCATTTTCTTGACATGAATATTTAACTTCACAACGACCCTAGATACCTGGTCTGGCTTTTCTATTTTTTTATCGTATAGAATCTAATTTTCATCTCCAGCAAAAATTCCTTCTTTTTTTTTCGTAACAAGAATGCAAATCCAAACAAATGTTGACTGTGATTTTTGTTCTCTACGGTTAGCTTATGAGCAATCCATTTTCCTTCCTTTTCCATTGCATGCAATCGATTTGAAATTGGTTCTTGTATAACTCCTAATTGTTTTTCAAGTTCTTGTTGAATTTGAGCTGGGTTTTTATCAAGTAAAGTTTAAAGTTCTTCGTTTTCAAACTGTTTTTCAGGCTCTTGTCGTGGGCTGTCATTAAGGTTAAAATTTCCATTACGAAACTTTGTAAACAATTTTCTAATCACATATAATGGTGGGCCAATTGGATTCGTTTAAGTATGTTTTTTTTTTATTACAATCAACTTCAGTGTTATGTTTCCACTTATGCGTCATATAATGTTAGCAATTATGTATAGGATGAAGTGATTTATATTTTCATACCTACCAGTAAAATATCAATGAGGTTGCCGTGTATCTTATGTATATAAAGAAACGTCTAAATTCATAAATTATGATTTTTTGATAAAGTTAAAGACAATATTAATATTGTATTTAGAATCAGCATGGGGTTCGTGGACTGGTATACCCTGTATATTCAAAATAATAGATTTATTGTTTGAATATTTGTATACAAATTATTAAGATTAACTTGACCCTGTAATTTAAAATCGGCAAATAAAACAAATATTTTATGTATATACAGCACACACACACACACGCATATGTTCAAAGTCATGTATATTTTTCTTGTACTCGTCAATATTTTATATATTTTATTTTACTATTAAAAATCAAAGGAAATATTTGTGCAGACTGAGACTAATGTGAATTTCTATTGTATTTTATTTCCATTACATTATGTATCAATTATAAATATATACATTTTAAATTTATGGATATAGGATCAAGTTATCCGTAAAAATATTTTTACATTCCGTTCGAAGTTCACCAGTTAATTTTGTACATATTCAACTATTATTTATATCCCAAGTGATAAGATGGAATTTATATATTTTCCACACACTTTTTTAAATATACAATATAAAAAGTAATATAGATATTATAAACAAACTAAGACAAAATACATTAATACACATCGGTATCTTATTAGATGATGAATGTTTAACGATAATTTACTATATTCATTGTTTTCATTTTTAATCTTTTCCATGAAATGTGTCTAACTTTTGAAAATGCTGTTTTTTTTTATATTTTTATTTAAAATTAATGTTTTGCGATTAAACTAATTTAACAATTAAAAAAATATCTTAACAATTGTTTGCTTTTAAATTAGCGTGAACACAAACGAAATAATCGCCTAACTTAAAATTTTATCTTGCGTATTTTAAAAGTTTATTTTTCTCAGATAAATCAAGTGCATTGAATTTTAATAATTTTTTACAGATTATAGAGAAATTTGTTGAAATAACAAAAAATAATATAGACATTAAGTGGACAATGGAATGGACACAAATAAATATTAAAATAATATCATTTGATCGATTATTTTTGTGCATCACTTCATATCAAACCAAAAACGATAAATGAAAATAAATATTAGATTAGATGAATTTTTTGTCACGTAAAATTTACAATATCAATTATATAAAAATTATTAATAAATTAATCTTATATTTTGTGTTGCGTGTTTAAGTGTTTAAGTGTATTACACCACCAGTGGCGGCTCCTCTGGGAATGATTCCAATAAATTCTAAATATATATTTTTGTTAAACTGACTAAAGTAAAATATTAGCTCGGAGAGACCAATGGAAATTTTTTTCGGCAAATCACTTTTCATGAATTATTAAATTTTCTAATTACGAGTCATAGTTTTAATGGGATTTCAATTTTTATTACAGAATCACAAAATTTAATCAATTTCCAAATGTTTCTAAGAAGAAATTGTTAAATTATGCTTTGGAAAATATAGTCGATTTTCCATCCGATGTTGGTGGAAAATTTAAACAAAAATAATGGCACTGTATTCGAAATATAAAAAATGGTACAACAATTTTTTTACAGTATCATTATTTCATTCAAAATTTCAATAAACCCGGTTGATTTAAAAAATGTCTTCTATGATATATTGGAAATTGATTAAATCTTGAAATTCTGTAATAAAAATCGGCGTATTCCGTTAAAACTATGACCCTCAACTATATTACAATTTGATAATTTATGTAATTTAGCGATTTATCGATTGATTTCCGGGCTAATATTTTACAATTTATGTATACGTATTGGTGACGTTAGGAAAAATATATTTTTACATTTAAACCTCAATTTATTTTCATGAGCCGTGCCTGGTACACCTACACACACACACACAACACACACAACACACACACACAACACACACAACACACACACACAATACACATGTACACGAATGTTATATTTATAATAGTAGAAAAACAAGTTAACAAATAAGAAAAATCCCCAAATTTAAGAGAATTTAAAAAATCATGTACCAATAAATAATTTATTATACAGAAAATATATGGCACTTGAAAATATTAATCATTTTTCATCAATCGGAGGTTATTGAAAAATACTATATTTACAATATTCAATATTTACAAAGAAAATTGCATTTATGTTTACACTTTGAACAGACCAGCCCCCAAAATTATTTAAATTTTAAAAATACTTTAACGGGTGAACATTACTAATTTTATAGTACAAAATTAGATTGGCAACTAATAAATTGCACTTTTTTCTTTTAATAACTCACACTACAATTTTTATTTAGAATCAACATTTGATTTATTCAGTAATATTTTGACCATTTTGTACGATGACCCCTTTATAACCATCGCGTTTTGTTTATTTCAGAATTACGAGTTCACAGAATTTTTGGTCCTTATAAGCAACAGAACCAGATGCATTTTGAAATCATTAATATTATTTTTACCATTCAAAAAATTTTGAAAAACTTGGAAATAAATGTTAATCCGCTAATTTTTTTTTTTGACGAATGACCAAAAATGTGTGTGTGGTGTGTGAAAATAGTATCATGACTCGACTATACGCATAACAAAACTATATTCGGTTTATTTATATAATCTGTTTTTGTAACCCTCAATTTTCCGCCCAAGTTTCTGGTTAATTAAAAATTGGACCAGACAATAAATAATTTCTAATGGTTTGTATTAAATGAAATAATATAGTGTATAGTTTTTAAATAAGTAAACATATACTCGTATAGTTCATTGTATATGTGTATAATAATAAATATGTTGTTACAAACGTTATTAGATAAGGCAAATCCAAGTCTCAAGAGGACTCGGCGAACAGAGAATGCTATCACAAAATCCATATAATTATAAAAATAAATGTATTTATAATCTGTATCGGCAAAAATTTGTTTCTACTTATTTTATTGTAATATAAAATAAAAATAATAGAGTCGAAAATTATGTTTTTATCATTTTGTGATTATATTTATATATATTTAATTACATATATTTAATATTATTATATTATAATCTTTGAGTATAACAATAGAGTACAGGGAGGGCGGAAGTGTTATAGAGAAATTTTGGATAAAATATTTTTCTATTATGTATTTATGAATTACAACTAAATTGCTAAAAAAGAAATCCATTCCGATTTGACAGCTTTGTGTTAACATTTTAACAGTTCCAACAATTCTGTATTAACACAATCTACCATTTAATAATTGTAGACACATTAAAATCAGTCGAATGGTTTTATATGCGAATTGAATTACTAAAAAAAAAAAAAAACCTAGTATCGCAC
Organism: Bibio marci; assembly: GCA_910594885.2. Classification (NCBI taxonomy): domain Eukaryota; kingdom Metazoa; phylum Arthropoda; class Insecta; order Diptera; family Bibionidae; genus Bibio; species Bibio marci. The sequence continues at coordinate 60,025,927 of OU343114.1, forward strand.
AAAATATCATAACAATATCAGTCAAGGCCATCTGGTGACCATTATTTATTACCTATTACATTAGTGTGCGTTCGCACGTCAAAAATGAATGCGAATAAATCAAAGTGACAGATATGTAAATTTATAATTAATATTACTGTGTTATTTACGTACGGTTCTTATTATTATTACATTTTATATAAATACAATAAAATATCAGCCAATGATATAAATAAAATTGACGTTTATCTGCAACCAATTATGGTTTGTTTTTTTTGCTTTAAATTTAAGATTTTTACGATAATAAACTTTACATCATTTTTAAGTAAATATATATGAATATAATGAAATTAAGAATATTGGTCAAAAATAAATTAATAATTATTAAATTGATCAGTTAACAAAGTTGTTAAAAATTTAGTATAAATATTTTTTTGTTTGTTTATTTTTTATTTTCTTTTTAAATATTCAAATCATAAGTCTTATCGAAAGAAAAACGAAACAAAAAAAAAAAAACAACAACAACAACAACCAAAAAATCGATTGTATGGTTCATATAAAGATAATAAGTATTTAATTATACTAAAATAACTAAACATGATGAATTATGACGATGATGAAAATAATGATGATGATGGCACCGCAGAGACAACATCTTTTTTGTTTTATATTTTGCTGATAACGTGACATGGATGATAACAATGGCGCGACGGTCAATTTATTGTGTGTATATGCATTTAAAGTTATATTGATGACAATTTAATAATTGATATGTTCAGTACGGGCTACAATTTTCACGTCATTATATATTCAGTGTCTTCTAAGAACCGTTACTCACAAGATTTCTGCCGAAATTGTTTTTTACCCCTTAATTTATCATAATTTTTTATTCTGAGCAAATATTTTGAACACTTGTTTTTTCATGTATTTTAATGTGTTTTCAAAAGTGTCACCAAAGAAAGGAATTGATGGGATATTATTTCATGGGATATAAAAATCCCGTAATTCCCGGGTTCTGTCTAAATTTTTCTTTCACATGAAAAGTGAGGATTGGTCGGTTGGTATCTTAAGTTATAAGTGTGACTATACAAATTAATGTAATTTAAGATTTATAAAAATTAATTAATTATTCAACAACAAGTTGTAGGTATGGAGCAATCTTTTTTCATCAGTACAGTCAAGTTGGTAAATTACTCCTCATGTTGTGTTGTTTCGAAATTTGAAAGATTGATATTAATGACAACTTTTTAGCACAATCACCCATAGTGTTTGTGTGACATTATTTATAATCCATGAATAGGCTATATCCATAACAATATATATTAAAAAAATTTCGTTATTTCATATAAATTAATAAATGACAACCTGAACGAAGGTCCTCTTTGCGGAAACCTAAAATCATCCTATATCTAATACACCAACACTGCGGTTTTCACATAATTTGTTGAATTTTTAATTTAGTGAATGTCCAGTGCATTATAAATATGAAGATTAAATGTATACACACGGTACATTGCAGATAGTCAAATATGCAGACACAAAATTTGTGTGTATATGAAGGCCTTCATAAAGAATTCTAATAATGTTTATAAACATTGATTTGTATAACGTATAATGTCCATATATGGTAGTTGCACTAGTACTCAACTCCTAACCAGTTTCCAGCCTTAGTAAATATACTATTGTTTATGGTATTTTTTATCTTATAAGCGGCTGGAGACTAGTTAGGGACTGCGAGTACTGGTTCCACTAATGCTGTAACATACGAACGTATTGATATGAGTTGATATTTTATAACAAAAGATAGATTTTATTTTCACATATTGAGCATAACGCGTGGGCGTATTATACTTAGGTCCAGCACATCCCCAACCTATGCGTCGCGTATAATAATTATCTAGGACTATATTGGATATTCATCTTTCTTCGGCAAATGCATATCTTATTCAATAGTTTAAAGAGCAATATTAATATATAGTTAGACTGTGTATGTTATTGGTCTTTCTATGAAATTTACTACGTGATCGTGATACGAGTGAGTTGGGCTTAAAAATATAAATTCAGATATTGGTACAAGCAGTGAAGCAGAGCGATTCAGGTATATAAATCAAGTAGTTAGGAAAATAAACACACATTATTATATAGCAATACTATAATTCAATATAAATTCTGAATGATTGAATAACATATCGATAATAAAAAACGTTTACGCATAAATATAAATATTACATACTTAAAATATATAAAATATAATGACAAAAGATTAAACGCATACTGATAAAATTATAAAATTAGACTACGGATTAAATATTATACGTAGTTTTTGAAATATGATACCAATGATTATATAAAAATAAAAATAATATAAAATTTGTCGATAATTTATTTATGATGTAAGTGAACAGCCGGCGAGCGTTTCTCGTGCCATCGAAGGGAATTAACACCATCGATGTACACCAAATAGTTGTGGTTGTTAATTGTTTACGCAGTGTTTTGTGTTAACAAAAATAGCCATATATCGAAAGTCAACAGTGGACCCAAAGATTTTAATTATAGTTATTGCTATATTTTTGTTTGAATTTAAATCGCATAAATGTTCTGTGCAAATTTGAAAACAAAGTCCCATCGTGTGAATTTTTGCAACTTTAATGCAATTTTCTATATTAAAATACGATGCCATCGATAGACATCATCTAACTTCGATATGACATATAATGATTTAGCTGCCTTATTGATAATTTAAATTCTGATCCTTGTGAAACTCCAAGAAATTTAAATTTTAAATCTATTTCTTTTTTGTTGTTTAAACTTCTATAACTTTTAGGACGTTTTTGTATTCGTTGGTTTCTTTTCTTAATTTCTTTTTTCATATGCAAATTTTTTCTAATTTTGTCAGTGCGATTATAAATCTTTATAGCTAAACAATAAAATAGGTTTTATATTAATAATTTAATTGTTTTTTTTTTAATTGTTAATTTTATTGCTGCGTATTTATTTTCTTATATCTTATATTTTACAGAAAACATCATCTTTATTTATGACTTTATTTAACTTAACTTTTTTGTTTGTATGTATTAACCAGTGGCGTCGTCGCGTGAGTAATTGTCCGAGTATAAAATAATAACTATATACAATATTTTTAATATGCAATTGTAAAAATAAGAAAATTTTGTCTACTAAATTTTTCCGCAAAAAAGGCCTTTTATGAATTATAAACTCTTTTAATTACTGAGATTTTTATAAATTCGTTGTCGGAAAAATTTAATTCTTGTGTGTTATTCGTTTTATACGAACAGTATTACACAAAGTTTCATGATTTTTCACTCACTAACTCGATTCTAAAAATGTTTCCTATTTAAAATTAGAAATTGATTGGAATAAAGTAAAATGTTTTTCATAAAAGTAAATTTATCCGGAGGTTTATTAGGCGCGAACACCCAAAATATTTTTCTTCTAACTTTTCAGAATATATTTTATTCAAATAGGTCCATAGGTGCGACGCCACTGCTAATAGTGTATAAATAGCTATGTCTATATTTGACTTTGGTTTTTTTTTTTTATGTTGCATAATATAGAATATTATTATTTTTACCGGCATAAAATTTAATTGAATATATGAAAATTAAAAATAGAAATAATTAAATTAATTGAAAGATTTATAAAAAAATTATTAATGTACATAAACAATGTTTTTTTTTCCTTATGGTAATATAAAACTATCTTCAATTATCGCATATTTCATAAATGATAAAATATTATTTGCATTTATTAAAATTTAACCCATTAATGTATAATTTTGTATACTATTGAAATTGATTAATTTAAAATGAATTACATACATTTATAATACTGATTGCAGCATAACAATTTATCTAGATAAAAATTGGTTTGCAACGAGGTATGTCGTATCTGTGCTGTTTTATATTTTTTGGTAAAACTTAACCTCCCATATAATTAATTAATTATTATCTGTTTCACTTCAATTCAATTTCAAGAACAGTTCAAAAAAACAATACTTGGTTATATAACAGACCAATTGAAAAGTTCCCGGTTTACCATAATAAAACACATTTTTTTGGCAAAATTTGATTTTATTATTCAATATAGTTGCTTTCGAGGGCGATACAGCGATTATAGCGATCTTCCAACTTTTCGATACAATTTTTGTAGTACGATTTGTCTTTTGCTTTAAAATAGGCCTTCATCGTGTGCAGTCCACTCAGCTGACTGTCGATTTGACTCCGGAGTGAAATGATGGAACCATGTTTCATCCATTGTCACATATCGACGCAAAAATTCAGGTTTATTGCTCGCTTGAACAGCTTCAAACACTGCTCAGAATCATTAACACGTTGTTGCTTTTGATCGATTGTGAGCTCGCGCGACGCCCATTTTGCACACAGCTTTCTCATGTACAAATATTCGTGAATGATATGATATACACGTTCAGATGATATCTTCACAATGTCTGCTATCTCGATCAACTTTACTTTACGGTCATTCAAAATTATTTTGTGAACTTTTTTTGATGTTTTCGTCGGTGACAGCCTCTTTTGGGCGTCCACTGCGTTCGCCGCCTTCGGTGCTCATTTCACCACGTTTAAACTTAGCATACCCATCAATGATGGTTGATTTTCCTGGTGCAGACCCCGGAAACTCTTCATCAAGCCAAGATTTTGCTTCAACTGTATTTTTTCCCTTCAAAAAGCAATGTTTTATCAGCACACGAAATTCTTTTTTTTCCATCTTTTTTCAAATAACAAAAGTAGCTACACTCCCAACGCAATATCTCACAAACTAATGGTCGGACTGCTGTCAAATTTTGACACGTATCGTTTGAAGGTTGGTACTAACTAAAAATCATATGGATTTAATACTAGCACTGCCATCTGTGTGTCAGACCGGGGACTTTTCAATTGGCCTGTTAGGTTATTTGTAGAGTTATTTATACATTCTTCATCCCAAAAACAATAAAAATGGTTTTATAATATGTAGAACCCGTAACTGTTAACTACTAATTGCTTTATGCAATGTGAACCGACCTTAACAAACCAAACCAAGTCAAAATACAACGCATTAAGGGACAGTTGTTTTTGTGTTTTGCTCGAAAAATTTATGAAGAACAAAGAATCAATTTTAAATTTTACTTTTTTAAATTAGTAAAAATGCTTCTCATACGTATTTTCTTAAAATTGCATATGGTGATAATTGTTTGTCAAAAGCACATGTTTTAGATGGTATAAACAAACGATTCACAGAAAAGATTAGAAAGCTATATATAAGTGATATCATTAACGTCTAGGTGTCGACCATCTGAAACAGGTACTATAGACAAAACATTGAAAAAGTAAATGATTTCGTAAAAATTTCTAAGAAATCTTCAGTAAAATTAATGGAAATGGAGCTTGGAATGGCGTAAAGAACAATATCGAGAACCTGACAGTTGGCGATTACTATGTATGATAATGCACCTTCACATAGTTCAACAATTATCACTGATTTTTTTGACTAAAAATCTAATTTTTTTTTTATTACTTGCTTAATCATTGTTTTAGCGTCCTGTGATTATTTTCTATTCCCTAAACTTCATTTGGCTATGCGAGTAAACAGTTTTGCATCGTATTGAAGACGTTTAAAAGGCATTGATCGCCATGCTCAACAACTTTCCAATAATCGGGATAAAAAAAATTCATTTGATTCACTTGTTGAACGTGCAAATCGATGTATTTATTTGTTGTTGAAGGAGAATATTTCGAATAAATATAATGATTTTTTTTTGTAAAAAAAATGATTAATAATTTGTGTTTATCTGCACATATTCAGCCAGAACTTTGCCTACCGATGAAGAAAACGGGCGTTAATAAAGTAAAATGAAATATTGCAATTTATATTTACTAATGTGTTCCACCATGACAACCCATGGCCACACACAACATTTTTGAATTCATAATATCTATAATAAAATGCTAATATAAATAATTAATTTCAAAATTTTACATCTGTCATTGACCCATTTTATAAAAATCATCTACATTACCTTTAGATTTTAGTTTTAGATATATAAAATCAGATTAAAAGATAATTCTCCCACAAGAATTTTCATGCGATTTTTGTTCTCATCGATGTCTTTTCATTGGGACCGGTGTGTGGTGGTTTGTTTTTGAATAGGATTTGTTATTTATATTGTATGAAAAACAGAACTATTTTAGTACGGTAAGTAATTTGTTACCAAGCGGAGTTACTTATATTTTTACATCAATTCGATTTATATTTATAGTGAATTTAAATAAAATGAATGAATTGTTTTTTCCTATTGCATATTGGTATATGGTGGAATTTAGATGACGATGGGATTATAGTGTTGTAGTAGTGGTGAAGTTATAGTTTATTTTGGAAAAACACAAAAGTATTGTAATGAAAGAAATCAAAATTTATATTCCATTGTTTTGATTCATGTAATACTAGAACTTGTAAAAATCTTCGCTATGTGTGCGGCATATCAACATCACGGTTATGACATTATCTTATCGATAAGATTTTAATCATAACCGAGAACGTCAAAATTTCTCTTGATTACTGTAAACTTTTGGATTTTTTTTTGCAAATAATATAATGCAACAACTTTCAAAATTGCATCCATTTAGAATTTTTCGCACCTTATCAGAACTTTTTACGAAGACTACTTTGGTTTCCGCTCAAACCTACCATCGTATTTTTTTTTTCACTTCTTAAAACGAATATTAAATTACATATAATTTCTTTTTAAATTACACATAAAACAATATATAGATTTGAGTGTGGCTCCCTTGGCTCAGCATTTCTTCCATATAGAACTAATAATAATATTATCAAAATAAAAACGAGAACATAGAGAATGATTTATCTGTAAACTATAAATTATAACTATCATTTCTGGTCTGGGTGTTTATGAAAACCAGTTAAATTTTCAAAATAAATCAACTAAAATAACCAGTTTAAAAATCAATTTGAATGTATTCCTGCGCATTGAGTTCTAATTATTTATTTATAGAGTACAAAACAATTAGTAAAATTAGATTTTTAATTTTATTTAAACTTATCTTTCATTTTTAGAATTACCTCCACCAGCATACGACGAAGTCGAAGCGGACACACGGATATTAGAAGGTAAGTCATCATGTTTAAGCATAAAAAATTTCACAAATAAATTCTTCACAATTTTGATTGATTTATTTATTTTTTACTCTTTTTTTATATATTTTTTAAACGTAACAATACATTGTTATTTTTATTGTTAAGGCCCTTGAGGTCTAAGATTAACAATATGACTAAATGTTATTATGTTATAAATGTTAATAATAAAGTTTTTTTTGTATATTTACAAAGAAATCTTTTTTTTTCTTTTGAATAGAATTTTTACATTATTCTTAGCAAAACATCTTTTGTTATATTTATTCACGTTCAATGACTTAATTCATAGGAGTTTGTCATTCATTGATGTATATGTAATAAAGGTTGAGGTACTATATTATATTTACAACAAAAAAATAATAAAAATAACGTGCTAAATAGGTAAAAATATATTCATTCAATTTTTATTTAGTTCATATGAAATATGAATGTCACAATTCAAGTAACCTAAAATATAAGGTGTTTGTGTAATAAATAATGATAGGAGATGCTGGAACAAATCTTCTTTTAACTATAATTCTACTTTTGATGGTGTTTTGTGTATCGCCCCACTTACTCTTACTTACTCCATGGCGTTACAACCCGGGTGCGGTTTTAGCCTTCTCCAACACGCTTTTCCAACCTGACCTATCCGCAGTTAATGTCTTCCTATCCCAAATTTTTAGGATCTTTATATCACAGTTCACTGCATCTAGCCATCTCGCCTTAGGTCTTCCGGCTCTCCTTCTACCCTCCGGTTTACCATTTAACAGTTTTTTTGGCACACGCTCCTCCTCCATGCGTTCTACGCGTCCAAGCCATCTCAATCTATTGATCTTGATTGTTTTGACAATATTTGGTTGACCGTACAACTTGTCTAATTCAAAATTGTATCGTCGCCTCCAACCATTCTGTTCTTTGACGGGACCAAATATGCCACGGAGTACCTTTCGTTCGAAAATCCGAAGTAGTTGTTCCTGGTTTTGTGTATTGTATGGTATCGCCCCACTGTGGGGCCCCCACATTAGCTTTTAACTTTTACCATAAATTTTCAGTGATTGTACCGGCCAATCCACAATACCTTAATTTTATTATTTTTTTGAAAAAATCCACATACCTCTTTTGACTTTATGACAAGGGACTTTGTCCTATCGGAACCAAATTCATACTTTTGACTTTGAATGAAAGATTTTATTAAATTGAGTCTCCCAATACTTAGTCCAATATTCGTATATAACTGTTTATTCTGTCTTCAAATTTATTTCAGCTGGATATTAACTTACATCAATATTTCTTTCATCCTCAAAGTAGTTTAGACCAATCTTCAGATGCTCGATATTTATATTTTTTACCCCATTTCAGCTTTGTTCTCATGTTAGTCTTACTGGGTTTTCTGATCTTGCATCCTCATAAGCCAACTTCTGCGAGACATCGCCTAACCTTCCCAAACAGATATTTTTATGTTATCGAGTGTGAAGTAATTTTAACAGCTAACACCTGCAGAGGTTTTCTTCTTGTTTTTCAATGAACTGTCTGAACGTTTTTCGATCCAATCTGGATGTTGTTTCACAATTTCTGCGCACATCTATAGAACACATAACTTTTTTCGCTATTTTAACTTGATAATTGAAGCTTCGATCGAGTAGTACAACACATAATATTTGTTTGTTGCTTAAGGGTTAATTGCATTTTTTTTTTAATTTTTATAGCTATAAATGTTTATACAAAACACAAGATCGATTTATTATGAAAGATTGGAAATGAAATGACCTTAATTTACAAATTTTCTCATCCTATACCATTGAGTGTATGTATTATTATTATCTTCCGTCCATATCCTTATACGCATACCTTTCTTTATATTAATTTTAAAATATTTATATATAGATTTTATGGTATGTCTATTAGTAGGTCTAATCTGTTATTCACATCTCTATGTCGTCTCTATTTCCTTCATTTTTTTTTTTTAAATTTTAGCTCTATTGTCCAGCTTTAAGTATATATAGTTTTTGTTGTTGTGGTTGTTGTTGTTGGACTATATAATTTACAAATACTAACAAAACAAATTTAGTAAATGTTTATTCTTTTAGTTTCTATAATTCTTATTCATTGCATAGATATTTTCTTTATATTTTATAAATATTTGCCATCCATAGAACAAGTTATTATTTGTTGGTCTGTTAAAGAATGTTGAATGATGCATCTTTTATATGTCTCTATAAGTCTATACTATATTACATGTATGCGTTTATAGTTTGTGTCTGTATTAGAAGTTATAGTTATTGTAAATATTGTTTGGGAATAGAAAAAAAATATACACTCTGCGATAAAGAACCGAAATGACTTTCTAATTATGGATCTGATTTATGTATTGTGAAATGACCTTAACACAAAGTGACTTAGTTTCGTGATATTACCTTAAGCCATGCAAAACTTAAAAATACGATGCGTAAAGTGACAATAGGTCTTGGGTAGAAAAATGTAAAATTTCTACCCTACCCGATGTGTGTACCCAAGAAAACATTCAAAAGCACGTGATTTCGTGAGAATAAGTTGTTTAAATTACAGTAGATCGATTCCAGATTTAATTAATATATGGATAGCGAGCCACATGCGTATACAAGTGACTTTGAAAAAGGTACGAAGGAATACGAGAAATAATATTTTTCGATTTTGACAACTGATCAACAACTTTACTGAATGAGTTTTGGTTTTTAAAATATGCAAATAGATTAACTACAACTTTGTTCGTATATTTGGCAGTCGTGAAATATATATCTGGAAAATTTATTATGTAAAAATACTTGATAAACTAACGTGTTCTCATCCGTTATTGTGACTACTAATATAAATTACGTGAAATTTTGGGTTGAAATAATGGGCTATCAAAACCCACTATTGATTGTTTATGAAAGTGAAAAATTGTAAAGAAAGAGTCTATATGTAATAGATAAGCACGAGTATGGACCACAACGTACGAGCAATTCAGCTGAAAATATTAATGATCCAACAACTTCAATTCGACCCCGTTGCTCATCGTGTTTTGTTATCGTAGCATGATTGATAACTTTTTGTCACCAGAATTTGATGCTGCTTTGGACTTGATTATACATGTGGTTCCAACGAGGCGGTGTAACTTTACATATACAGTCAATGTTACACTGGAATTGATGTAAGTAGTAAACCTTTCCCCCCCCTCCCCCCCCCGGCCAATACAATGTATATTGAAGATGTATAAAGTTTATCGAATGCCTGTTATGCGATAGGATACTGAAGTATTTCAATTGCGCGTGTTTACTATTCGTTTATTTATTGCATAAATAAAATTAATATCTTTGAAAATATGGAGCTATGGACCCTATTCACAGATTAACAATAACAGTACACATCATATACCATATAAAAATAATGAAATTTAAGAAATATCTGCATTTCGTTAATTCCAGACCAATTATTGAATTGATATTCTCTTGCGGAGTAATTTAAATTTTTGGTACGTGCCATAAGCTTAAATTGCAGAGAACATGACTTGTTTCATATATTCAGTAACTGGTGGAGACGAAGATACAATTTAGCAATAGAAAAAAAGTTGTGTACGGTGAACCAAATATTGTCCAAAACAAACAAAATGAATATATAACTAATATGGCTTTGGCACGTATCACTTAATGGCAGTGGAACGTGTGCCAAAAAAAAAAACTATTGAATAGTAATCCAATAAGGAAGACGAAGAGTCGGGAGACCTAAGACTAGATTACTAGAAATGAGATGTGAAATTAAAATTCTTAAAATTCGGGATTGGGAAAATGTTAGCTGCGCAGATATACCGCAGGTTGGAGAACCGCACCTGCATTTTAATTGCCATGCCATGTAATTAAGTAATGGAGTATATTTTTTTGTTTAAAAATGTGTGTGTGAGAAAAAATAAAAATTGAGTGACGACAGTGACCCACCCGAATGTGACATTAACTTTTTTACTTTTACTGTATTTTTCTTTTATATACATGAAAATTTATAATTAATCTTTATTTACGATAAAAATAAGTTGACTATTTCAAAATGCGCGTATATCTCTTGATCTTTTTTTTTTATTTTAAATTTTATTTTCATTTTTAATTAAAAATGTTTTTTTTTTGTTTTTTTTTTATGTACATTGAAGAAATAGCATGGCGTCATGGCGCCATATTCTCTTCTTTTTTTTCGTTTTGTTGTTGTTTTGCTTTTTTGTCTTCCCACTGCACATACTATTTATTACTTAACATAACTTAACCCTATATATATTTATTTATATACAGCACCACACACACGCACACACACACACACACACAAACAAAAATATTTATTTATTTATAAACAATTTGAAATTCTCTGTTATTTTATATTGTACGAGTAATAAATGCAATGCTGTAAATTGCATCTCTGTGTGTGTGTGTGTGTGATTTGTATCGACCGACACAGAAATGAATGAAATTAATATTGGCAATTATTCATAGATTTGTTTTATTTTCGCTACGAGTAAAAATGCATTTTTGCGTATATATATTATTATATTTAAAATGGACTACTATGCAGAAAGAAATAATCTCGACAAAATGCAACAAGTTGATTAAAATTAAAATTTTTTTTTATTATGTTCTTGTTCTATTATATATTTATATTTTATAAATTGTATTATATTTCATGCGATACATTTTTGTGGTAGTTGAGAATAAGAATTAATGAATAACAATTTGTTGAAATCAATCGAAAACAATTATAAAAAATTGAGATTATAAATTATCTTATATAAATTATAACAAACAAAATGTGTCTAATAATTAATTATACAAATTTAAATATAAATAACTATAAAAATGCATTTGGCTGTTGGCCCATTTTAACATATATATTGTATTATACGCAAACCAATTGACGAGACGATATGACAGAACTATATACATTATACGACGCAATCAATGTCAAACGTAATAAATCGATTTTATGTAATTGCTTATCATTTTGTGTTTATTTTTATTTTACTATAGACTGTGTGCTGCGATATATGAAAAAAAATATATATAGCTAATTTATATTTAGGTTTACGTTTAATAAATTGCATTTTTTCCGAAGTTTGATTATCATTATCATTAAATATTATATCACCGCGACGGGTTAATGACTTGTGTTTGTGTATTTTTTTTTTTTGTTATGATTTATTTATTTATTTGTTTATTTTTTTTATTTTTAATAATAATAAAACATTATTGTTGTAAAATATGATTTGTAAAAATATAAATATACATTTCATTCATATACTAAATCAAAGAAATACCTATAATGGTGATTTAGATATTACAAACATTACTCATTAGACTTCCATTCATAATAATACTAATAATAATAATATGTATATATTAAAGATTATATGGTATAACAAATATATGGCTTATATAAGTACGTGTAATTATATATTGGGAATAACTGACCTAATACAATGGTATGACATTTTAATTGCACATTATTAATATATGCATGGTCGTTATATATATAAAATATATTTTATATTATCTTACAATATTGGTTTTATGATTGCACATATGATAGATAATAATACTGATTAATTTTATTGAAAAAAAAAAAAAAAAAAAACAATGCCTCTGTGTTCACCACTGTCTGAAAAATAACCGAAATGTATAAACCCTTAGCGAACGAATGCCGCCATACTCGTGACATTGCAAATATACTAAAAAAAATCGAATGCCGCTATACATGCGGCATGACGTAATATATGTTCTGTCATATAAGTTTACTGTTTAACATAAAGTATTGACAGAACAATTAAGCGGTGACTTTAGAACATCAGCGCAACGCCAACGTCGGGCGTCGAACTTACCAACAGGAGACAGGTTGCACGGCAAATTTCATGTTATTCGTACAGGTACAAAAAAAGCTGGTGTTGTTTGCTCAGATTGAAAAATGCCGGCAGGAAGGCGGGAAACACGCAATTATTGCGATACTTGTACTAAATAATCTTCACATAGGGGAGTGTTGGAAGAAGTACCATACTCAAAAACATTATAAGTTCACATAAAATTCAATAAAGCGATATTAATTATGCACCATTTCTCGCTCTGAAAATTAAGCATTTAATTTTTTAAAAATCCGTCGACCAAATGGTCATCGTTCTAGAAAAATGCGCTCTTTCGTTAAGCGTTAAAAGAAAGGTCACTGAATATACCAGGTATAGCAGTATGAAATGAACCTTTTTTAAAGGAAGAAAAACACATTATTTAGAATAGAAAAATCAAAAATATTTTATTCAAAATAACTTCCATCGCTTTCTACACATTTTAACCACCTTTCAGGCAATTTTCGTATACCACGTCGAAAAAGTGGTGTTGCTTTGGACGAAAACCATTCACATAGCCAATTTTCAACTTCTTCAGATGTTTTGAAGTACTGTTCTTTCAAGGCATGTCCCATCGATGAAAACAAATGGTAGTTCGAAGGAGCCAAGTCTGGTGAATAAGGCGGGTGTGGTAACAGCTTCCATCCTAGCGACTTTATCGTATCCTGAACTGGTTTTGCTTTGTGTGCTGGTGCATTATCATCTTGCAAAATTACCTTAACAGATTTTTTCTTTCTTTCTGTCCATTCTGTTCGGTTATCTAATAATGCATGGTTCAAATCGATTATTTGTTGTTGGTAGCGAACCGTATTAACAGTTTCACCAGGTTTCAGAAGTTCATGATACACCACACCTTCCTGATCCCACCAAACACAAAGCATTCTCTTCTTACCGAATCGTTTTGGTTTTGCAGTCTATGTTGCTGCTTTACCTGGTGTAATCCATGATTTTTTGCGTTTAGGATTCTCAAAATATATCCACTTTTCATCACCAGTCACGATTCGATGCAAAAAAGACTTCCCTTTGTATTGTTGAACGTGGTTTTTCGATTTTCTTGTTGCCTTTCAGTCAATTCATGTGGAACCCATTTTCCACACTTTTGAATATTTCCCATTGCTTTTAAACGATTAGAAATTGTTTTTTGATCTACATTTAAGGCTTCTGCAAGTTGTTTTTGAGATTGTGTGTCATCTTCGTCCAACAATGCTTGCAATTCACTGTCTTCAAACTTTTTTGGTGGTCTTCCACGTTCTTCATTTCTCAAATCAAAATCTTTGTCTCTAAATTGTTGAAACCATCTTTTGCATGTTGCTAATGATAGAGCATGATCACCAAAAGCTTCTACAAGCATTCGTTGAGATTCAGCTGCGTTTTTCTTTAAATGATAACAAAAAACTAATGATACCCGCAAATCGTTTGTTGAAGGCACAAAATTAGACATTTTTAACACGATAAAATTTTATGTTGTTGTATTACAAATGGAATTTACCACACTGAATGTTGTTGACAGATCTTCAAACAATAAAAAAAACATCGCATTAAGGCTCTTTCACAATTACTAATATAAGTACAGCCATTTATTGGCAGCGGCTCACTTCATACTCCTATACCTGGTAATCAACGGAAATACATCGATTTGCATGTTCAACACAGGGCACCTCATACATGACGTTTTTTTATGTCACTGATTGGAATGTTTTTAAGTATGGCCGTCGTTGGATGTTCAATGCATTGTTCAATTGAAGCAAACCATAGTTTTCTATCATCGCCAAAGGGAGCTTATTGAATAGAAAATAGGAATCGGGCAGTGGTGAAGTGTGAAAAAATATTTTTAAATTGCAATAAAACTATATTTATCTGGTAGCTGAATTGAAAGTTAGACAACATTATGAAAAAAGATTAGAATGTCCATTTATTAAATTTTTCGACATTTAAGAATTATCATCTTTTTTATTTACGGTCCACCGTAGATTGAATGGATCTCTAGTTTTGTATACCGAATTATAATCAATTTCCAATCTTTCATAGAAGCAAGTTTTAAAATCGATTCACGCCTTCAAAAGATATGACCGATTTTCCATTTTATAGGTCAGTGAAATATTGTATGACTGTAGAAATTTGTTTGTAATCAGTTGAATATTGATAACCAAATAAATTTAATTTTTACTATAGGAAAATCAATTATAAAAAATTGTCGGACGACGATGAAAAGGTGCATTATCGATGCAATTATCGAACAAACACCACACATATACGGGTAAACAAAAGCTTCAATACATCAAGAAGGTAATCCAAATTCTTTGAGAATATTATACCTTTGGAATCGTTAAAAACCAATATGAATATTGTATTTAATTTTAATTTCATCAAAGGAGAGATTTTTTTTTGTAATCCCTTAACCACAGTCATTAGGCACTTTATCGCTTCATTCTGAAAACTCCATGTTTCAGTTTGTATAATTTTTAAGAAACAACCTCGTCGCTTCCAGCGTTTTTATATGCTTATATCTTTTTTAATCATCCATTCGATGCAATTTGTGCGGTCATCGTAGTTCAATATATGAGTAGCCCAATTTGTAGACTAATTTTATCAGTTAAAATCTTATAAAAAAATTTTTCTGGCATACTAAATTTAATCCTTTCGGTATTGGCGTCCATTCTAACTGACATAAAATTAGACCGACTTAGTGGAAAACTTTTATTATAATTTTTGTTATATATTATGATCCAACATTAATATGCAGAAATTTGAAGTTAGAAATAATAGAAGAAGGTTTAATTGCCATTAATCTCACTGTATAGATTTCTTGCCAACATTCAAAAAATTACATTAATTTTATGTAATCTTTTAGCACTATATTATTTGGCTGAGGTATCATATTAATTGGTCTGCCAAGGCGGTAGTAGTGTCAATTTTGTATAGCTTTACTAATCGATTCGCAGAATGAAAATATTGGCAGGCATAGATACTAAGATTTGATGTTGGTTTTCGGCAATTTTCAAAATACTCTATTTCCTTTCGAATTTTTGAGAGAAATTTTGGGTGAAATTTCGTACTAAATATTCAAATTTCATTAATTCTCATCCAATTTGAACGAAATTTGTATAAATTCATATACTGTGCAGTTCATATGACAATTCTAAAAACTATATTCCAGAACTTTGAAATTCTCTTGATCAAATTCGTTAAAATTAGAATGAGATTATATTTAGGAAGGTGGGGTTTCTATAGCAAGTTCCTTAAAAACTTAATTAAAGAACTAATAAATTTATATACATACCAAATTTCAATAAATTAGCACAGGATGACTCCAATTAGGCAATCTGGCCAGTGTCTGCTCTGACTATGTTAATTTTTAAAGAACTCGGTAGAAGACCTACTTAAAATCTCATTCTAAACATATACCAAATTTTGCCGATTTTGGTCAAGATATGATTAAATTTGCAACTGTCCTATAGCTATAAATTGCCAGAACTTTCAGAGCTTACCAACATTTATTTATTTTGATGAGAACTGCCTAAAAATTGCGAACAATTTTGCACACTTTCCATCTGCAACTGGAACTTTATTTTTATATTAAATAAAATATATTATAATTACAAATTTATTTATCGTAATTTTAATGAACATTACATTTTTGTAGACGCATTAGTGTTGTAGTAGTGTAAAAAGGCTCTTTATACATATTATTAGAATCAATTCTGTTTTTAAATAACTTCCTTTTTTATTTTAACATTTTATTTCATTCATAAAAGATATTTTCGATGTTTTCGAGAGATTAAAAAAGTGTATGAAAAAGATGTAATAAAAATATTTATTCATTGAATAATTTTATTTGTTTATATTATAATGCACGAATATTATGTGTGTGGCCCATACATAGTTTGAAGATTGTTATAAGATTTTGCATCGGTTGTGTGTTAATTAACGCCGCCGTGTAACTTGTGAATGAATTTTATTTTCTAATTAAAACTTAAAATGTTTTCTTTGTGTGTACACTGAACAACGATTGAGCAATTTTCTCTATGGCTAATTCTTTACTCATTAAAAATTTCCATAATTTTGTCTATTTCTTTAAAATTATATTAATTTATATATTCCTATTTATTTATTTGGATAATGTAATGTGGTTCGGGTTTATGGTTAATATACCACATAACCCCATTCATTAAAAAGTGTCTACAGGCGTCCATAGTATAACACGATTAAATCGTACCGTGTTATGTCGAAATATCTTGTAGTGTATCGAGATTTTGTCTTGTGTTATATAAAAACTGTATTATATTAATCTCATTTCTTGTACTGTTTAATATCGAAACCGTGTTTTACAAGCACCTTGTTAATCGTGGGACGTCTGTATATATATAATATTTAAAATAGAAAATCTATGTTTGTACGAAAGATTAGAAATAGAAATTAAAACAAAAATAAAAAGATTAGGCGAATTAATATTTTCCAATTAAATTGTATATATATTCAATTGTATATATTAATGATTTTGTAGTTGTTGTTTCGATTCGTTTTAGTTAATTTTAATTAAATTGTTCTGGATTATATCTTAATGTGTCTGATATTAAAATGAAAAAAAAAAAAAATGTTATTTGACTTATAAACAAATAAGAAAAATAGGCAAACCAAATTGTCAATATATAGATTTTATTTTTAAAAATAGTTGTTTGTATAATTTTCTAAATTTTCTTTCTTTGTATAAATATACTATTAATGAGTGTTTTTTAAGCGAGATGGTAATTTAAAGTTGAATAAAACACAAAATTTTTATTAGAATTATTAAACATATATTGAAAATACCCGTTTTTATGCAAAATAGGCACGTTCATTCATTAACTGTACAATATTTATATTTTTAATCAAAGTATGATCAATTGAAAGCTATCACCTTCGTCCATATATCTTTCATCTTAACACCATAGCAATTATTTTTTGTATTTTCTCTCTCAAACAGTCTGCAGTAATACCTTGCCTAATTTATAAAATGATAATATCATCCTACATTTATGAAATAATACCTAAATCCATTTGCGTGAAACCTCATTTTGTATATAAAGACATTTTTAAGATTATTTACTATTTTGTAAGTACTGCAGATATAATACTCTATGGAATTGTTTAGAATTATTAGTACTTACTTACTTACTCTTACTCCATGGCGTTACAACCCGGGTGCGGTTTTAGCCTTCTCCAACACGCTTTTCCAACCTGACCTATCCGCAGTTAATGTCTTCCAATCCCGAATTTTTAGGATCTTTATATCACAGTTTACTGCATCTAGCCATCTCGCCTTAGGTCTTCCGGCTCTCCTTCTACCCTCCGGTTTACTATTTAACAGTTTTTTTGGCACACGCTCCTCCTCCATGCGTTCTACGTGTCCAAGCCATCTCAATCTATTGATCTTGATTGTTTTGACAATATTTGGTTGACCGTACAACTTGTCTAATTCAAAATTGTATCGTCACCTCCAACCATTCTGTTCTTTGACGGGACCAAATATGCCACGGAGTACCTTTCGTTCGAAAATCCGAAGTAGTTGTTCCTGGTTTTGTGTCATGCACCAAGCCTCCGACCCATACGTTAATATTGGACGTATTAAAGTTGTATATAGCTTGCACTTAAGATCTCGTTGTAATGTTTTCGATCGGAATTGTTTTTTTAACCCGTAATAACATCTGTTGCCAGTTGCTATTCTGCGGCGTATTTCCTCTTCAATATCATTTTCAACATTTATCAACGATCCTAAGTATACAAAACTATTGACTATTTCAAAATTGTGTTCTCCAATATTAACCGTTTGATCTCGAATTCGTGATGTATTCGTTGCCACCAAATATTTTGTTTTTTCTGCATTCACTTTGAGACCCAGACCTGATGCCTCCTTTTGTAACGATTCGAAAGCATCCTTGACAGTTATTATATTTCGACCCATTATGTCTATATCATCAGCATACGCTAACAATTGACCCGATTTTGTGAATTATTAGTACATATGAGTATTATCCGATTTGAAGGTAATTCCGTATAGTTAAAGTGTACAGAATTTATATTCAAAATTAATAATGTAGAAATATTAGTTTATCAAATTTGACATTTATGTATTCTAAATCTAAAATAAATAGATAATCTTTAGAAAATTTAAGTTTGTTGCTCACTTTTCTTTTCTTTTGCATGTTTGTAAGTAGCTTCTCGCAGTACATTATAATGGTAAGTGCCATACTAGAGTGCGCTGATGTGGGCTGATTTCTATATTATATTTCTCAAAAATCTCCTTAGAACTCTGCGTGAAGTAATTCATTCGATTTTTTGAAGTAATATATTTATTATAGAAAATGTTCGTCTATTTGTATTGTTACATTGTTTTTAATATTTATTCTATCTCCAGAAATACTGTATGTGCCTATATTTATTAAACAAACAAGATTTCCCAAATTAATAATAACCAAAACTATATAGTTATGGATTTGCTCGGAAATTTTAGAACTTTTTTTTTGTGTCAAGGCGGCAACTGCATTTATCTGAAAGATAGCTTAACGCTTTCATATACTACTCCACTACTAAAAAATTTGGGCACTCAGAATATGTATCAAATTTTCTCATCAGTTTCTAATATAGCCTGCCATATTGGTATAGCTAATTAACCGCATAAGTGGAAATGACGAGTGTCGCCCGCAAACATTTTCTGTGTCAAATTTTTTCAGTTTTATCATTATTTTATAAATATGTTTTACTACAAATGAAATAAAATCCATATTTTTATACATTTATTTATTAAAATTAAAATATTTTAGTTTTATGTTCTGCTAACACCGAGCACAGAGTTACATTAAAATTAAATAGTCTCCACACGCATGTTAAACAAGGATCTCCTATATTGTGTCCAAAAAATAGGCCGCCATTTTAATTTAAACTTAGTGTACGACCATGAAATCATTTAATATTTTTAGGTAATTCTGTCTTTGATATATCTGTGCCAAATTTCACGTCATAATATTCATTAGTTGTTGAAATACAATTGATTTTGTACGACGTGAAAAGTTTATTTTTCGATTTTTAATAATCTCTGATTGTTGTTGGGCAAACAATTTGCATTAAATTTTGTTTGCGTAATTAATTTTCTGCTGCAGATTCGTTAAAGTTGATGCAAAAGGCCTTTGGCGAACAGGTTATGTCAAAAAAAAAAGGGTGATATAAATCGTTCAAAGGCGACTGAAAACGCGATAAAGACGCTGAGCGACTCCAACATCTACTCATGAACTATACATGTTGAGAGAAAATCTGAAATGTGGTGCTTGCAAATCTGCGATTAACAATTATAAAATGCTATACTATTGGAATTGTATAAGGTTTAGTGAATATCATTTCAAAAGATGATTTGTGTCTCAGATGCGTCAATGTTCGTGTTTGATTCCAAAAAATCTCAATTTGTTTGAAACAGAACATCGTGTTACCGTCAAAAATTCAATTTATATAGCGCTCTACAATGATCATTCAGTCATTATTATACAAATATATACAATATATAAACAATTAAGTGTATACGTGTTGATCATTCTCCTATAGGTTATCGTCGTATATATCTTTTATATAGTATTCCTCTTAGGGTTTATTTTTATATAGGAAACTTATAATTTGCGCAAATTAAAAAGATGCGTCTTGTCTTTTTTTTTTTATTTTGCAAATGCGATTTATTTGAAAATTCATTTTTTTTTATACTTTATGAAAATGCAGTTAAATTTTATTGCAATAAAAGAATATTAAACGTTTTTTTGTTGTTGTTGTTATTATTAAAAATTTAAAAATTATTAATTTATTATTTTTTTTATTTTTTATACTTATACCTATACTTTAATACAAAATTATTAAGTACACAACAAAACACCAACTTAATATCATTCAAAATTATATATTAGCTGCTGTCGCCATCGCATACATATAAAAAAAGTACCTGCTCCTTATAACGTTTGCAGAATACTCGTATTTATAATTAAATAATTACAATGTTTATGTTCACTGACGTTTTTGCTATACGTAAATGTAGACTTTTTATATTAGGTTGTCAACTATCTCCCTTCCGCCTTTTTGCTCTTTATTCAATGCTTTATAAAAAGTGTTACAGTAATCGGATTTAGTTCAAATATGCGCCGTTTTGTTCGATAATCTGTTTCCATCTAGACTGCAACTTCATAATACCTCCCTCGTAGAAGCCCCCCTCCTTATTTGCGAAGAACTCGGACAGCCACTTTTCACAAGCCTCTTTTGAGATCAACTTTACACCACCAAGGGCGTTCGCCATGGACAGGAACAGGTGGTAATCACTTGGCGCTATGTCCGGGCTATATGGTGGATGCGATAAAACCTCCCATCCGAGCTCCCGTAGCTTCTGACGAGTCATCAACGAAGTGTGTGGTCTGGCGTTGTCCTGGTGGAACACTACACCCTTCCTTTTGGCCAATTCTGGACGCTTCTGGTCGATCGCCTGCTTCAAGCGGTCCAGTTGTTCGCAGTAGATGGTAGAATTAAGCGTCTGGCCATATGGGAGCAGCTCATAGTGGATGATTCCCTTCCAATCCCACCAAACACACAGCAAAACCTTCCTGGCCGTCAATCCCGGCTTGGCCACTGTTTGGGACGATTCACCGGCCTGCGACCACGACCGTTTTCGCTTGATATTGTCGTATGTGATCCATTTTTCGTCGCCAGTCACCATCCGCTTCAAGAATGGGTCGAGTTCGTTCCGTTTCAGCAGCATTTCGCAAATGGAAATTCGGTCCATTAGATTTTTCACTGTTAATTCATGTGGCACCCAAACATCAAGCTTTTTTTTGTATCCAGCCTTCTGCAGATGGTTTAAAATGGTTTGGTGACTAACTCCCATCTCCTGGGCGATGTCACGAGATGCCACATGCCGGTCTAACTCGATGTATTCCATGATTTGATCGGGATTTGTCGTCACAGGTCTTCCGCCGGCTGGCTTATCCATGGTGTCGTTTTCACCGGCTCTGAATCGTCGAAACCATTCCTCCGCGGTTCGAAGTGATAGAGTACCATCCCCCAAAACACCATTAATCTCACGGAACGTTTCTCTAGCGGATTTGCCTTTAACGAAGGAAAACTTTAAAATAGCGCGAATTTCGGCGTTAGTGAACTCCATGTTTACACGTCTATAACTGTTGAACGCAATATCCAAACTAATCATACATAGCGTCGTTTTGTTTGTTATGTCAAGAGCTTTCAAATTATGTACAGTGTTGCCAGATACGAGCTCTGTAGCGCTTTGTACATAGCCGCGAAATTAAAAAGACAAAAAGGCGGAAGGGAGATATTTGACAACCTTATATAATTATTATATTATTATTATTATTATTATTATTTCATATTTTAGTCGTCTTCATAAATGTTTCGTACATATAATAATAAAAATAAAATTAAAGAAAAAACGTGATGGTAAAAAGTTTACTTTATATACATTTAATCTACCATGAAAGTTAATATATTATTTATGTGAATAAATGACAACCAACACCCAGAATAATTATAAATAAAAATAAAAATGTATAAACATTAATAATATTAACTGATGAAGAATATATTAAATGACATACTAAATAATAAATTATAATTTGTTTAAGAAGAGCCTCTTCTGAAGAGGCGACGACATTACCTGTATATTTGCGTATATACCAGTTATAGATATAGAGGTACTTGTTTGGAAAAAAATATTAATTGTTATTCCATTCATAAAATTATATTACTTTTATTATTAGCATATATTGAGACGAAATGTAATTAATTCTGAAGTACTCGTACAATATGGTACGGTAATTATCAAATCATAATTAAAATGTATATAAGTAAAAGTAGTAGTATACGCACAAATACAATAATATGTTTTTTGTGGCGTCGTCGTGATGATGGATTAACAACAATGTGAGATTTTTAATATATTGCTATATAATATTTGTAGCTCACAATCAGTTTAATATAAAACACTTTTAACGCATTATAAATTACAATTAAGACCAATTTTTTTTTAATTTATTTTCACCGCACACCGTTTTTATTCAATTCAATTTATAACTATAAAAACATTTTTAAGCAAAAACCTTGAGGTAAACCGATATTAAATTAAAAAAATTATTAGCAAATTTTTTAATCTTTTATAGAAGAAATTTATAAAATTACTTCAAGAACATGTCCGATTTTCCATTTGATGTAAGTAAAATTTTGCTGTTGCTTATAAACTTGTTGTACCATTTGGATGTTCCCATTTTATACAGTATCTCAATTTTCTATTAGGTCCTTGCATTAATAATGTCGATTTTTTGGCTTTGCTCGATGTGGTCTGGCATTGTCATCGTGAAATAAAACTTTGTGGTGTTTTCGAGCTATCAATGGTCGTTTTTCGTTCAATTTTTTTGCCAATTCGCCCAGTTGTCGTCGGTAGCGATCAGCTGTAATCGTTTCATTTGGTTTTAACAGCTCGTTGTACACCACACCTTTCTGATCCCACCAAATGCACAGCATTACCTTCTGGTAATGAATATCGCGTTTTGATTGTGAAGTTGAAGCGTGTAAACCACCGTTCACAAGTTTTTTGATTTGGATCATGTTCACCGTAAGCTTCTACCAACAATCGATAACTATCAGCAGCGGTTTTCTTCAAATTAAAAGAAAGTTATTAAACTTCCCCGCAAAACAACTTTTTCAGGCACGTAATTCGACATGTTCGAAGCAAAAAAAACTTTGTTGTTTACACTTCAACGAAATGACATATACTGAAATTTATAGAGTAATGACAGACAAAAAAAAAGAATATGGCCGCGGTGTGTTCCGATGCACACAACGCCACTTACGCCAACTGTTATCCAATCGACATTATTAATGCAAGGTCCTAATATGCCATCATCGATTGGATCATCACTCATGTCTTTTGAATGCGTGTGATTTTAAAAATATTTTCTATAAAAGATTGAAAATTGATTATAATTCTGTTTAAAAAAATGGAAATTTGTTTAAAAACGATGGATCCTGCATAATTTAAATTGATGATAATTCATATAAAATCCGATTTTCCGGAAAGTTCATAATTTTCCATAATATCATTCATGTTTTAAGAATGCAATTTAGTGATATTGAAAGTCGTCACTGAAAGCATTTCTTGCATATGTGTTTAAGTTACAAAGTTTATTGACAATATAAGCAACATTGCACCCATTCCATATGGGTGGTTCCCATTGTACCTGAATATTCGCAAATAGAATGACTCCGGAACAATTTAATTTAATTAATAATGATTTTCATGAAATTTTCAATTTAATCATTAAGTCATTAGTTTTTAACCGATTGTGGAAATTGCAGTGCTCACATAAAACCTATAAATATTCTCAATATATAGAATTACTGCGGATAAATGATACATCCGATTATTTTGAAATTGACAACTTAATTGTTCTATGAGATATTCTTGTGATCTGAAAGGAGGGGATGTTCGTGACCGCATCGCCTGATCTTATAAAATTGTGAAAATTAGATTATAGACATGTAACTCATCAAATATACATAAGATCCTAATGGTTTTTTAAAACATTTTGTAAATAAAAAAATTTATGGTTAGG
The DNA here is from genome assembly GCA_910594885.2 of Bibio marci. Classification (NCBI taxonomy): domain Eukaryota; kingdom Metazoa; phylum Arthropoda; class Insecta; order Diptera; family Bibionidae; genus Bibio; species Bibio marci. Next base: position 60,050,569 of record OU343114.1, read on the forward strand.
CATTTGACCCACATACCATGTTCAAATTTGACTCGAAATTTCTTATATAAATCTCGCCCATTTAAGATAATGTCAAATTGTGGTTTTTTTGTTTTTATTTGCACAATCCTTGTTGTTGGCATTGTTACCAATTTGTAGCTAGATTGTAGCTTGTCAGTTGTTGATTTGACAGCACGTTGTTTATATTAAAATTTTGTTTCTTGGCGATTTTTAATATCTGCATAATAATTGTGAACAACAAATTTGTATTAAATTTTGTGTGAAAAACGAAATTAAATGTTCAGAGAGATACATTGAAAAAGATAGAAAAGTATTTGTGTGATGATGCTTTGAAGAGAAAACAGCAAGTATACAAGTGGTTTTAATGCTACCTAAGTGGTGATGTTGAAAGTGATTTTCAAGGCCATCAACACTGAAAACCGAAGAAAATGTTGAAAAATAAGAAAAATGTTGGTTGAAGATTGACAGAAGATTAACAAAAATAAAATGATAATATTCGTAGTCGTCGTCGTAGAATAATAATAATAAAAAGCATCATTTTTTTTTTTTTTTCTGAAGACCTATAATATTTTTTATTATCATTATTTATTATCAACATTATTACTTTGCACTTTTTTTTTTATTATGTTAAAAAATTACAATAACAAGAACAACAACAATAAATTAATAAAAAAGAAAAAAAAAAAAACCGTGCGACAAATTTTCAATTTTCAATAACAACCAAGACCAAGCGCCAGTCAGTCAGTCAGTCAGTCAGATAGCAATATGCAGCTGTCGCCATTTATTGTATTTTTAATGTTTATGTCTATAAGACAACAATATAATATGTGTTTTTTTTATATATTTTCGAGTCATTATTATTATTATGTATTATTTTCTTGAAACTTTTGCATTTATCACAATTTATATGTGGTTTTATTAATATAATAATATAATAGTACACACACACACACACACACACATCCAAATAATATATAAATAAGATAATAAAATAAATAAATAAATAAATAAATAAATTGAAATAAAAATAAATATATGATAATTATATGGCGCGTATATTAATACAATTATTAAATACAAAATCATTTTCTCTTTTTTCATTCTTTATATTTATTTCAAATAATTACACAATTTATTATCGAACCGTTTTAAGTATTATATTCATATTTAATAAAATATGAAATACATGTATTAAAAATTAATCAAATATTTGCATTTTATTACGTTATTGCAAAAAAAAAAAAAAAAAACGATTAATAACGAAATCCGTCAATTATGGACAGTATAATTATGTTGCATACGCACCTACGACAATATTATATACAAAACACATAGTCATATATAGATAATATATTACGACTTTGCATTAATAATGTCGATTTGATAACAGTTGGCGTAACTGGCGTTGTGTGCATCGGAACACACCGCGGCCATATTCTTTTTTTTTGTCTGTCATTATTCTATAAATTTCAGTATATGTCATTTCGTTGAAGTGTAAACAACAAAGTTTTTTTTTGCTTCGAACATGTCGAATTATGTGCCTGAAAAAGTTGTTTTGCGGGGAATTTTAATAACTTTCTTTTAATTTGAAGAAAACCGCTGCTGATAGTTATCGATTGTTGGTAGAAGCTTACGGTGAACATGATCCAAATCAAAAAACTTGTGAACGGTGGTTTACACGCTTCAACTTCACAATCAAAACGCGATATTCATTGCCAGAAGGTAATGCTGTGCATTTGGTGGGATCAGAAAGGTGTGGTGTATAACGAGCTATTAAAACCAAATGAAACGGTTACAGCTGATCGCTACCGACGACAACTGGGCGAATTGGCAAAAAAATTGAACGAAAAACGACCATTGATAGCTCGAAAACACCACAAAGTTTTATTTCACGATGACAATGCCAGACCACATCGTGCAAACATCGTTAAGGAAAAAATAAAGAGGCTCGGTTGGGATCATCTTGATCACCCCCCGTACTCTCCAGACCTTGCTCCTTCTGATTACCATTTGTTCCGATCAATGCAGGTCAGCCTGACAGATGTACGCTTTCGAAATGCTGAAGAAGTGCGAAAATGGGTCGATGAATGGATTGGGACAAAAGATGAGGAGTTCTTCAAACGAGGAATCAACAAACTTCCCAAAAGATGGGAGGAAGTCATAGCTAACGATGGGCAATATATTGGTTGATGTACTCAATCATTTTGTTATACAAATAAATCCCATTTTCAAGCCAAAAAATCGACATTATTAATGCAAGGACCTAATACTTGATATCGTAGCTGCGGTATGTTATGGTAGATTATGGGCTGTTTATTGAATAAAACTCTAGTATTTCTACTCAGATACCGATCCATTGTGATTGCCCCCTTATATGATGATGATGGTGTCTATAATACAACAAGTTACTAATAAAACTAAGATCAGCCTATATAAATTTGTAAAAATTTGTAAATGATTTTCCGACTATAGATTGTCAAATTGTATATACTCTTCCCTAATATGAGAAGAGCAGTCGTTCTTGCAATTCTGACACTGTGACGCGCAATATATGTGTTACATATTCGATTCGAGCCATTACCTATTTATTATACATATTATTTTACATAATTTTGTAGCGATATAACAAACGATCAGTAAACTTGTCGTTTTCGCACATTTCAACATTGGTCACAATTTATGAAATATGACATAATCCTCCAGTTTCAGCATTAGCTCGATTATACCTATAGAATATGTTGGCATATTGTGGTCGTTTTTGATACAATGCTCTCGGCTCAATTGGATTAATTGCTCTCGATAACGTTCAGCAGTGATGGTTTGTCCTGGTTTAAGCAGCTCATTGTACACTACACCATGCTGGTCTCACCACATACACAGCATAACCTTAGAACCATGAATTTTGCGTTTTGGTGTCCATGGACCTGGTTCACCTGTTTTCAGCCATGCTTTCAGACGTTTTGGATTAACGTAATGGATCCACTTTTCATCACCAGTCACAATTCGACGCAAAATTGAATGTCTTTGAAGCAAAATTTCACACATTGTTTTTCGATTTTCTTGTTGTCTTTCCGTCAATTCATGTGGTACCCAATACGAAACGTTTGGAAACACTTGCTTGGGTAACATCTAATGCCAATGCTAATTCTTCTTCCGTTTGACATGGATCATCACTGAGTAAAGCTTCCAATTCTTCGTCTTCAAATTTTTTTGGTGCTCCAACGCGTTCTTTATCACTAACATCAAAATCATTATTTTTAAACCGTCTAATCCAATGCTCACAATTGTTTTGTGGTGGGGAATGTTCACCAATAAATTTGTAACAAAAAGCGATAAGTTTCTGCTGCTGTTTTCTTCTGAATAAAATTACTTAACATAACTTTCCGCAAATGCTGTTTTGTTGGTACAAAATTTTCCATTTTTAATCAACTAAAAAAAATACTTATTTACACCTTCAACTGAATGCGTCATATACTGAATATGAAAGGTGGATTCAACTACCACAATAGCGAAGTATTGCCACTTCACACTGCGTACAAGCAATACTACTTACGACACCTATCAGATTATCCCCAGGACTTAAGTATATACCCAATATTACACGTAATTATCTATAATTTACCACAAAGATGGTCAATATTTGTAACTTTAGATGGCAAGTACTTTGAATAAAATATAATGTACCGTTACTTTCAAATATACCCAAAAGTTAAAGTGGCAGTCCTCGCTAAATTTACGCTAATAACGGGTTTTTTTAATTTTAAATTTTAGTTAGTTATAGACCCAATAGTTCAATATTAGGTGGTATGTTATATATAATTTCAAGTAAATACAAAATATCTTATGTTTTCTTGTTTCAAAATTAAATGTATTTCTATTGATTTGGTTTGTGAATAAATACTAAAATATTGAATACACGGGTGTACATTACTTTCCTATATTATACAAAACGCAATAAGATTACTACATTTTATTATAAAAAACCGTCAAATTATAATAAATATTGATACGCCAAAATAGAAAACGTCAACCGCTGTATGTATACAGACGAGCCATACACAATACAAATTTAGAACGAAAATATATTATTTTATTATACATAAATTCTAATTTAAGAATTATTTACAGGAAGTTCGTTGTACCAAATATTATTTTTGTGTTTGTATATATTTATATTTTGCATTCTTTAATTCCGTGCCTTATGTCAAAAAGACTAAAACAAATAAAAAAAATACCTATACAAATATTTAAAAAATAACTATCATTCGATATTTTTTTTTTTTATATAAATAATCTATTTTTAATTTTATTCATGTAAATATTTGATTAAACATTGTCGCAATTACTCTAAAAATATATGTACAATGTATTTAACATGTTTTTTATTATTGTCACTTTTTTTTTATATATAATATAATTTATGAATCATCATCATCATCATCATCATCATCATCATCATCATCATCATCATCAAGTTCTGTTCTGTCCAAATGGAGCTTATTACGTATACCAAACATTCAAAACAGCCAGTTGGTAAATGGTTTTTTCCGCATTGGAGTATATAAAAATTTACCAATTGTTGTGCTATTATCGAAAGATAAATGTTTGCTTATAATTATTCCATTAGTTTTTATGCAAGTGAGATTATCCCATCAAAAGTGTGTCCAACACAATGACATTTTCAAATAGATCCTTAATTTTTATTCCATTATATGATAAACAAATTGTAATTTAATATAGTTGAAAAATTTCAGTATAGAAATAAATACCGACATATTTGACATGTAAATATTGGGAATTGAACCTGGTACTTGACGATCGATGATATAAATAGTATGACCGGGTTATCCAGTAGGCCACAACAGTGACTTTTGTAATTATAATTAAAGTGTATTTCAAAAAAACTAATATTTATTTAATTATGATAATAATAAATGTATAATTAATTAATTTGGAAACAATAAAATATTGTGTTGATTTTATAGAAAATGAAACTGTTTGTAAAATTTTGATTTGGAGCAGTTGAATGATGAGTCCAACTTATAAAAATGTTCCTTAATATGTGTGCCGATGATGGTCTCTATGTTCAGCGGAAATATTTTAGAATTAATTAATTTTATATATATTCTTTTGGCTTCTTCCATGGCCGTAAAACCCAGGTGCCTTCTCCAACACGCTGCTCCAACAAGCTGCTCCAACCTGATATACCCACAGCCACAACGTTTCTCAATCGCGAATTTTAAGGATATTCAAATCATTTGGTTGCTTTAGTCGTTGCCGTTTATTCTGTCCGATCCGAGGCGTGTTGTGGAATTCATAAATGGTTGTTTTTCCGAAATGGGTAATTAACCATACGTCAAAGCTACTTAATCATTCTGTAAATTCGTAGGACATATACAGGGATATATCACCACTGTAGGGTTAATCATCCATATAAAAGTTATAGAATTATGAAAACATCTATCTTTCGTTAATTGCAGTACAATTGGTAAATTGTTAAATACACCCATGCGGAGTAATTTAGCAACTTGGCTGTAATGAAAGGTTTATTACATGACATAAAGCTCCACTTGGAGCAATAAATGACTTAAAAAAAAAATAAAATCACCACTTCCGAAAGCAGTTATAATGGCACCGCTGATTCGTCGTTACTGCGTGTAATCACTGAATCATTAACTAAATTTTAATCGGATACTGCTTTCACACAGCAACCCTAGATTGTCCGCTGCTATATTTATTTATTATTCGTAGCTAACCCATTATAGGCCGTTCAACTATCCGCAATCTGTCGACGCTTTTGGTCGCAACTGGCTTTGCAAGTATGCCATATCCAAATAAGTTTATTTATGGAATAATTAAATTCTATGGGTTGATGAATAACTTTTAAAATTACAACTGTAATAATTTGTATAAATTCTTTTCAGAAATTTCCAGATCCACTCCTACGCGAGATATAGCAGAGAACTTTATACAATATTATTATGTGTTTTTTTTTTTTTTATTTTAATTTAAATTTTCAAAAAATTTTGCAATTACAATTTAATAAGAGCTAAGCAGATGTCCGTCTACCTCTGCGCACACCAATACAATTTCTAATACAGTTCGTATAAAGACCGTACCGATACCGACGCATCATCTAAACTTGCCATCGCTTCTTTTTTTATTATTTATTTTTATTACAATATATTTTTGAAAATTTATTTTTACCGCAGACAAAATAAATATTATCGTGAAAGAAAATTCTTTTGCAAATTATTTCGCAAATATTATTATTTTAAATTAAATACAATAAAATACGAAATTTTTGTTAATGTTTATTATTGTATTATTATTAATTTTTCAAATAGTTTTTTTTTTTTTTCTGAAATTTTGACATACACCACAATATATTTTCTCGTTTATTAAATGTATTTAGAGAAAATTGATTCATTAAAAAAAAAATTTAAACATACACATTCAATTGTATGCCATAGAATAAATAGACGCGCAAATAGAAGACAAATTCATTTGTCAGAAAACTGAAATGATAAAAGCAAATAAAATTTTGAGCGAATCTGACAGAAATTGGGTTTACATCTTTGATAAAAGTTTACAATGCTTAATTTTTTTAAGTTGCCTATTACGTATATTTACTTTTATTTAATGTAAACATGTTCGAACATGGAACGAAATAATTTTAATTATATATTTGCCATTTTGTTATATAATCTTTTGCTAATCTTTCCATGGTGGCATGGATTTGTGATTTGGCGACCATATAGCACTTCTGATTTATGTTAGCCAAAGATTGAACCAAACAAATTTCGAAAAAATAAACGTATTAATATGTGATGGTACAAAGCTTAGGTAGTAACGGCAACACATCACAATCAACCTCAATTAATTTATGCATTGTTATGATGGAATACAATGATTTACAAATTTTTAACGTTTTTCTTCGATTGCTTCCATTACTTTTATTAGTTGTTGACACAGTAAACATCTGAATTGATTGTTTGATAACTTAGATGCAGTTCAAAATACTCACCAAATTGTAATCATCATTTTCGATTGATATGTCATTTTATTTTTGATTACAAACGAGTTCGATTTTATTGCGTTTGAAATGCGTTTTGCTTAAATATTGATTCGTTGTCTTAAGTGAATCTCATGTGGGAAGCCATAATATCCATTCTAAAATATTTTTATTACTTTAATTTTTAATACAATTAGCCGCCGCGTTTTCCAATCTCTCGCATAGTTATATGACAATTCGATTCAATTATATGGTTTTTATTTGGTCATCATTAACTTCCGTTGGACGTACCTAAATGTGACTTATCTTTGAGTGAGATACTTCCAGAATGTGGAATTTTGTAAACCAAAATTTTAACATTTCTGCCTTCTATTAAGGCATCAACACTATTAACTTCACATATGTTATTTTTTTGTGAGCCTTCGAATTTTTTTTTTCCCTTTACAGTATCTCTAAAATGGGGTAAAGGTGACAGGCGGTTACCTAATTGTTAATATACAGGAAAAAATCATTTACAACGAATATTCATTTATTATATTATTTCGCAGAATTACATTTTATAATAAACATCTAGCGCAGCATTTTCAGTTTTCTTAGATCAATGAATTGTCTGCTATATGTGAATTTATGCTATGACGACATGCTACACAAATAAGTATTAACAAAATAAACATTATTGATTGACAATAAATTAAATTAAATTTTAAATAATATATAGATTTTATTTATATATGCTAATGATATATTTTATGATGTGCTGCTATATGCAATTATTTGTAAAACGTTAAATAAAACATATATAATTATTATTTTTGTATTTGTTCACGCATATACAATAATAAAATTAATCCATATCACTTCCTATAATGTATAATGTCAATGAAATTATACAATTTTGTAGTTTTTAGTAATTTTTTTTTAATTTATAAACGCAAGGCTAGAGTATGACTTCATAACAACTTTGCCACTTTTCCAGAACGTTGAAATTGAAATCAATCTTTGCAAGATCTCGACGACTTACTTAATTTACCAAATTTTTTTTTAATCATTTTCTTTTTATTGTAACGGTTTGTGTTGCGGACCAAATTTTTTTTTTGTTCCCAAATAACAATTTTATATATAAAATATAAAATTCATTGTTTTCAATATTATTTAAGATTATCTGCACTCTCTCACGAGATCTGCTTCCGTAAATCAGCAATAAATTTTTGCATTTTACATTCGATCATATTATACATTTATTGAGCTAAGGTGAGCAAGAGTAAATTTTAATTTCAACATTTACGTTGTGATTAAATTATATTAATTAAAATTAAAATTATCGGATCGATATCCAATTTGTTTTCGTATGAGTTGCCATATGTGACTGAAACAAAAATATCCTTAGAATAACTTGGTATATCGATCTTTCGAATCAATTGAATCTTTAATTAAAATGGGATACAATAGATATAAATTTATCGAATAAAGTTAGTTCATTTATTTTTTTTGTCAATTTTGTATAATTTTGAGTGAAACACTCATTAGAATAAAATTATTTAATATTTTGCGGATATATTTTTTTCAACTCTTAAGCATTGTTTAAAATGCAAAAATTTTAGAAAAATTTCTTCAACCCTTAACGAGAATAATGAATCTGAAGTGTTGTCCGAATTAACGATTTTCAATGCGTGTATTACATTTTTCTACATTTCATATCATTTTTAAGTATTCCTCACTACAAATATATAGTTTAACAAGTTACAAATTAGGATAGGATAGGATAGGATAGGAATAGAATAGGATAATTTCTTTAGACGCAAAGGCAGATACTAAAACATATAACAAAAACTAAAAGAAGAATTCTCTCTTTTATAATATAAATCAAAATAAGAATTCCATTATAAACAACTAAAGTTTAATTTTTAATTATGTAATTCTAAAATATCAATCGTATTGATACAGTTAATACCGAAATTATTCGAACATTATATAAAATTTTTTTTATTTTTAAATTATTTTGTTGCAAATTAAATGCGTACTGTTTATTGTTTATATTGTTTTCTCGCTGAAAATTAGTTAAATGAAATTCTTGTTATACATTTGTATAATTTTATATACGAGTCTACAATAAACACTATAACTATAACAATATTAATATTATGTTGTTCATGTTGGTTGATCAATTAAAGTGCTTTATTTTTAGTTTAGTTATTATATGTATTTGATGTTGTTGTATATCTGTGGACGTACATATATAAATATTAAAAATAACTTGAAATTCAAGTTGAATTGATATTGATCAATCAATATAATTAATGATTGTTAAATTGCTTTAAATTGATAAATATGTTTATGTTTGTATTGCCAACTATAATAATGATTGTAAATTATATATATATATGTACACACATCGTCTGTCACGAAAATTTACCGGAATTACTTGTGGCAATGGTAACACAAAATGTCATATATGTATTGTGAACCAAACTGGAATTTCGGTCGCAGTTTAAACCAAAGCACAAGTTTTTTTTTTTTGTGAAAACAGTTTTAGTTGAGGGAGAATATATTTCGAATAAATATAATTAATTTTTGACTGAAAAATAACCGCAATGACTTTCTATTTTTTTGCTAATGCATTCTGGTTATTTTTCGGACATAGGGTGTATAATATGTAAAATAATATATATTGATTGAAAGTAATTATTTTTATTATGTATTATACACATCGTATAGCTAAGATGGTATACGCAGACAGGGTGTTTAAAAGCTATAATTTTAGTAAATTAAAAAGTTTCTTAATTTTTACTTGACGTCAAAATCTCTATAGTCACGAATTAATATCAATTTGTGTTCAAAATTTGTAAAAAGAATAGTATTTGTTCGAATCCAATGATTAGTTGTATTGAAAAATTTAACAGCATGTATTATCATCACAATTATATAAATGTTGTGTAGGCTTGTTTTGTTACATATTCATATTTATAGTCTTTTGATGAGACTCTAGACTCTGTTATCCCTTTGTGGTTTTTTTTTTAAATTCTCCCCAAGTCGATTTAATTTCACTTTTTTTTTGTAAACTGTAATTATTTTCACAGTTATTATATGGTGTTTTAAGGTATAGTATTAAAAATAAATTCCCTATCCATAACGCCATTAAAATCGTTTCAGTATATATAATTTGGTTGCAGTATTATTTCAAAATTTACCATGTTTATATGCATCATTGAGTCATCTCACAATATCAATCCCATATACACATTGGATCTGTTCATTAATGTTCAGATGATGAATACGAAAAACGAAAACAATTAAACATGTCAATATTCTATGGAATTAAAGTTGACCGTTAAATAAATTGCGTTAAAGTTGACCGTTAAATAAATATTTGTCTTCACAATGTTTTTAGTTTTATCGGAAATATTCAGTAGTAATTATTCGATACAATAACTTTAAACAAAAATATCGTTGAAAAACGTATGAAAATAAGTAATTTATCTCAGAAATCATTATTGATTATTGCATTATATTTGCAAATCAAATATAAAAAGTGTGTTCGTTTGCATTTATTTTTATCGTGTTGAATTTATATAAAAAAAAAAAGTTAAATCATTGAAAAATAAATCAATATTTATTAAATTATAAATGCAAACAATAAATTTATTGTGTATTGGTAAGAACTTTAAAACAACAAATAAATAAATATTTAATTATTAATTCTAATCACAATCGTGTACACAATACACAATACTTAATGTTTATTATAAACGCATTTATTGTTTAACATGAAGATTTACAATGACAAAGATTGTAACTGTAGACGCATGCAATATACGATGGTGTACCTATATTGTATTTGTTTGTCAGATATATAGATATTTTCTAAATGCGTACAAGAACAACATTTTCTTAATCTTGATGTCCGTTCTGGTTTTTTTTTGTCATCGACGAAGTTCGCAATATCGTTATGGAACCTTAGCTTTTGTTTCCGAATAAACAATTGTGAACTCAACGCATCACCAAAGAAATTTTCTTGAAAAATTTTGAATGCTTGTATTTTGAATTGAAAGTGATTTCAATGATTCAAAAACTATAATTTTGATGTGGAAAATGAAGATTGTGAAACACCATCGAAAAAATTTGAATACATACCGAATTCCAAACATTGCTGGATGAAGACTACTCAACAAACTGAAAAACAAAAGACATAAGCTTTGAATGTTGATCAGGTAACGCTTCCTAGACGTTTAAATGGTATGGCAAAGATCCAAAAGTATGAAAAATGGGTGCTACATGAACAGAATGACAGGTAAATGGAAAACCGAAAAAGGACCAATGAAATTTAGCTACAAAGTAAGAAGAAAGGAAGTCTTTTTCTTGCATCGCATTGTTACTGGTGTTGAAAAGTGAATTTATTTTGAGAATACTAAACACAAAAATTCATCCACCAGCAACATCGACTGTAAAACCAAATCGATATGGAAAGAAGAGAATGCTCTGTGTTTGGTGAAATCAGAAAGGTATCGTATATTATGAACTGTTCAAACTGAAACTGCTAATACAGATTGCTACCGATAACAAATGATTAATTTGCACCATACTTTAATTGAAAAACGATCAGAATAGGTAAGGTAATTTTGCTCCATGCCAACGCACCATCACACAAAGCAAAGCCGGTTTTGAATACATTCAAATCGTCGTATTCCCTTGACACATTCTGATTATCAGTAGTTTTCATCGATGAGACACGCACTTAGGGAGCAGCACTTCAATAAATATCTGAAGAACTGAAAAATTGTGTCTCTGAATGGTTTTGAATCAAAAGAGAAACAGTTTTTGTGGCCTTAGCCATATATAGGTGAAAGTATGGCACATTTATCCTGTTTTTACTTGTTATTCTTATAACGTTTTTCCAAATTAATGATACAAAAAATGTGGTTACATAAATTTTTTTCGAAATTTTAGCTTCCTTTTGTTGAAAATTTAAAATGCGCTCACATATAAAACTTTATGAGTTACAGCTGATTTAAATTAAGAGTGAAAATGTGTGTCGGAACTGTATGGTGGACACATTCGTCAATAATATAATTGTATTTGCTAATATATATATATATTTTTTACATTTTGAATCGTAAGTTAAATATTTTCCGTTCCTATATTATAAACTGAAGCGACAGAATTAGTACTTTTTTTTTCAGGCAAATATAATATATATAATTTATCTGATTTTATAGCAGTTTCATGAATATTAATTCTATTAATTTTGTGAATGACACTTATAAATGTAAATATAAAGGATATACAATTTGTGGGCACATGGCTTAACTATATACAGATTTGTTCGTACATATTTTATTGCAATATTTATGTGTTTGAATAATACTTATAACTACCATATATTAATAAGATTGCAAAAATTATAACATCAAAAGATCATTCATAACTCTGCGATAAATTATAATGCATGAAACGAATATAAGGTATAATAATATACAATAAAATCTAATTTCAACTATATTCACAACACCAAGTCTAAATAAAAAATAATAAATATTAAATATAGATTAGTTTAGTCATCGAATCCATCGTAACCGCTTTGATCCCAAGGTTAAATATCAACCATCATATTATGTGCGTAATGTATATTTTCTTAAATATGTACTATTTATTATTTTTTAACTTGATATAAAATGATCTGTTTTTTTAACCTGTTTTTATTTTTTTGGTTATTTTTTTTTGATTTGTGTTTGATGCGGTTCACTTTTTTTTTTTTTTTGTATGTTATACAGGGTGTCCATGAGTGGAGTACAATTCTTCAAGGACGGATGATGGGATACATATTTCTAAGCCGAAAATATCTCTATACAAAGTCAGAGTACTTTAATGTTATGGAATTATCTTAGTTCCGAAGTTCTGTGTGCTTTAAAGATAAGACTACCGAAATAAATTTTTAAATTTTTGTATCCTGAAAACAGAATCCTAAATCGTAAAAAGATTATTTATAGTAATGGGGGTGATAGGCGACATAATTTTAAGTGTTGAAAACATTGTATGCACTTAAAAACATTCTGTTTCAAAGTGTAAACTATTTGAATTTAATTATAATCTATAAAGTAATTGTTTTTTTATTTAAAAATTGTGCCAACGTTTCCATAATTTGCATTACGCAGCTGTAATCATGTGATCCATCAAAATATATGTTTTTTTTTTACATAGAGTTACTAGTGACTCTATGGTTTTTTTTTTATATATTTCGTTTAATTGACATAAGAATTCACTGCGCATCGCATATTAAAATTTGGAATTTATATGTTGAAAGTTCATTGATTGTATATAATTCGATATCGTTAACTATTTTGGGGACCAATAATTTTTATTATTAAATATAATTATATTTATATAGAAATTTTAGATTTTAAAATTTCGTATTATTAATAAATTAACAAAACAATTTTTTAATTCATTTTCAAAATTTATTTTTCACAGATCGAAGCCGAAGCGAAGAAAATTTAAAAAAGTCTCAAGGATCTCTTCCCACTGACGCTGAAGGTGAGTAATGATATATAAATATATTTACATTAATTATAATTAAATAGTTATTTAAAATTTTTTATATTATTAATGTGACCATAGAAGCGGGTTGTTTCTAATTTACTGTTATTTAAGTCGATGCAGAAACTTTCAAACTTTTGAGCTATATTATTTACTGAAATCTTAAAATTCTTTAAAAATTGTGCTTTATTTGTTGCCATTGGGCTATATTTTCACATTTTGAAAAGACAAACGTTTTATCTACGTACAAAATGACGATAGGTTAAGAATGGTCTGGAACAGGATATATGTTATGATTCATGATGCCCCGCAGCACAAACAAAAATTACAAAACTTTATAGATTGTACATTAAATTAAAGGTGAACAATCCATCGACTTCAGTTAATTTTTTAAAGAAAAATTTGTACTTACAAAGTTATTTTCGTCACTTCTAATACACCTGGTGAATTTTGCCAATTAATTTTTAGAAAATATTGATGAAACACGAATTCAGTAGCTCATTGTTTATCCATAGGTATTGGTTTTCATAAAATGTCATGTTACTTCGTTGGGAAGAGTTTGTTATCCTTTTAAAAGAAATAGTACATCTTATGTATGGTTTTCTGCGCTCTACAACATAACTGCATTAAAATCGAGAGTATACATCTCGTTCAGTGACATACTCTTACGTTAGATTTTCGAATTCATACAAAAATCCAGATGTCTTCTCTCTGTTGTGATCAAATCTCTATAGTTGGAACAACTTAAAATCTATTGTATGATAATACATATTTGTAATAATATAACAATAATATGTGATATATATATATATAGTTATGTGTACATATCGTTAACATATACATTTATAGACAAGTATTGTATAGCTTCGTCTACATTTCATTAATTGGTCTATAATAGACGTAAATAAAATTAAAAAATAATAATATGTATTTAAATACACCAAATATAACATACAAAATTCGAAATACAAAATGTAATAATAAACTAAATAATCTGTATTTATTATGGTATTAATCGTAATTCGCACACCATAAGATGTGAAGGCCGCCGCCAGTAGTGACGTGAGGCGCCTATACGTCGCTATTTGCAAACACTAATGACTAAAATCTAATTTCATCCACCTATGCATGTTTAATGAAAAATTTGTATATACTAAAATATTAATAAATATCTACTCGTAAATAGCCATTAAAATACATTTACAAAATATATTGTAAAAATATTATACCATAAAAAAACATATTTAGAAAATTATAATTGCTATAATAACAAATATAAATTTATGTAAAATTTTATTATTTTATTTTATAATCCATATTATTATTATTATTATTATCATCGTCAGTATAAATTAAATATAGCGTTTATTTTTATAGTCTATCTAATACATATATTGTAACTCGGACAGTTTTGAGAGTGTAATAATGGTTAAATAACTAAATAATATTATCGTTAAATAAAAACTGAAATAGCAATTAATCCTTTGTACAAAGATGTTTATGTTTCATGCTTCACGCACATGTACAAAAATATGTTTCCATTGTATAGCCAAAAATTTAGCTATAGGCTCTTAAAAACGGAATATAAGAAACTATGACAAATATGTGGAAAATTGAATGGCTATATCGAGATACTGCAATTCAAAATTGGCTCGTTATCTTTTGTGTTAATGAGAATCTATGACTGAATTATAAAATGGGAATGATATATGAATTGTTAAGAAAAGAAAGAAGAAATTATTGACTTGTCTCAGTGGCTATGACTTAGTTTTTAACCAGCAATGACTTATTGACACATCAACTCTCCATTCTTAATACTCATTCAATGAATAATTCATTTAAAAAAATCACCTTTTCAACAGAAACACATTAGTTTTATTTTCAACAAAACCACCAAACAAAAATTTATTTTTAAATACAATTGAGTATATTTTATATTACAATATTGACAGTCTGTCTATATAGACACAATCTCGATTTAACCTTAAAACATTCAGATCGTATACGAATTCGATTCCGAATACAAATGAAATAGAAAAAGTAGATTATATTTCTAATGAACACGTATATTTCTGTTTTCTATATTTTCGTTCCAGCTGCTTTTTCCACTTTAAACAGATTATAAATTAACATTCAAAATTACCATTAATAACATTCTATTTTGAATTTTATTTGCATCGGAAATTAATTTTCTTTCGAAGTCGAAACACCGATTCAACCGATTAAAAACAAGTTTTGATAGCTCACAGACTATATGAATAGGAAATTGTGGTTTATCGTGTCTAACTTAGAATATTTTCTGCTTTTTTGTTCCTGTATGTTGCTTCAAAATGTTGTCGATCGCTTCAAAATTACAGTAAAAAACTGAAGTCAACTGAAATACACGCAAAGTTCAAGCATAAATTTAATTTAGCGATAACTAAAACGAATTAAATAAAAAATGATTATCTAGAAATCCCAAAAAAAAAAAAAAGTTGATTTTGATCGTGTTGTGACAAAATGAATATGGAAAAGAATATAATATTATATTTATGTAATCCTCGTCGCTGCTGCGTAGTCTTTCCTATTTATATTAATTATTAAGTTATTACCACTTTGGTGTGATTGCGCATAAATTAAAGTAACTAAACGTTTTTCTTCCGTATTGTAAATATAATTTTTGAACAAACAAAATAAAATAAAAGTTATGAATTAGTGATTTTGTTCACTTATCAATAGTTCCAATTTTCGACAGCAAATATTTGCAAGTATAGTGTTACTTCATTATTGAAATTGTAAACACATTAGTGGCGCGCAAAGGCATCGTTGCACATATTTTGAAATTACTATTTGATAACAAAAATTATAAATTCTATACAGAGACCAACGAAGTTATGCTGTGTATGTGCTGAGACCATAATAAGGTGTAACTTATATTTGTTAAAATCAAATGAAACCATTATGACTGCTATTCCGTTACCCAACAATAACCAATCAAAGCAGAACGGAGTCATATTTTTATACCCAACATAATGCTATTTATATAAAAAAAATTTCTTATTATCGCTAATTCATAATCAAAACATTATCTAAAAAAAAGAAGAGTTTCCGGGATAATATACAAAAACTAAAAATTTAAATAAATATTCTACAAAATTATCAAAATATTATCGTCTCAATTTGTAAATATTTTATGTTTTTCTCTTATATATTATTCATATTCAATGTGTAGGGTGTCCAAAGTAACCGTTGTAATAAGACTCAACTTTTTTTAATTTATTGTTTAGTCAGTTATAACTTAAGGTCCCGCAGATTTTTTTTTACTCCGATTTCATTCTCTTTAACCCTTTTAGAAAAATTCTTAATTGTGAATGAAATTTTAAGTTTAATTTTTTTTTTCCTTTAAACGAAAATGTCCTTTTGTTAACAAAAACAAAAATATGTAACAAAATCCTTTTGTTGTATAATAATCGCCGAATTGAGTTTTTGGGGAAGGAAATTGTCGTATGATGAGTATATAAACAATAAAATTGGGGTTCCAGTCTGAAATTTCGGTTTTTTGGTACACCCTGTACATTTATAATAAAATTATTAATTGAAAGTCTCGAAAAAAACTGTGTTTTCACTTATTTTTTTTCTTTTTGTCAGTTGATTTTTGTCCCTCCATAGGATATCCTTATTATATTTTAACATTCTGATAATTATTTAAACTTCACTTATAAAATTATATATTTATAATATATGACCACGAGGATAAAATTGAGTGGACACATTGCAGTGAATTTGTATGGAGCGCTATAAAATTACAATTTGAAAGTATTGCCTCAAGTAAAGCATGTAATATAAGTACATTTCCATATAATTAATAAATTTTATGGAGTTTTGCATACAGTAATAAAATCTAGTTGTAGTTCCATAATGAATTGCGGCTATTTTTTTTATACAACGGTGTTGAAAATTAAGTTATTAGAATGGCATCCACAAAGTCCCGATTCAAATCCCAATGTAAATTTATGGAATAAAAATACTTCAAAAATTCATCAGAATTATTAAATAAGGTCGATTTCAAAATTACGGAACTGTGTGGTCAAATATGAGTCAGGAACATATTCTGAATCTATTGAAGAGCATGTCAAAAAGACTAAATGAAATTATTCAAAAGGTGAAAATACACAATACTAAAATTTTCATGATCCGACCAATTCTCTCGCATACTACATGTGTAGCCACTTGTATTCTGTAAAATTATAACAAGGTTTTCTAATTTGCAGAATTACCGAATTCGCTATAGTACAATTGTCGCACGCGTATAACAGTGGGTACATTCATCCTACGTTAAGCGAGATTGTGAAGGTTACAGAAAAAATGTACTTGTAACCATAGCTGGACTATCATTTTCTATAGGAACATCATAAAAATCCTTCATATATACTACTTCCATTATAAAATATAGGTCATTCAATAAATTTAGTTTAAATCAGTTAAGTACATTTACAAATTATAATTATTGCGCCATCTGATCTTTTGCCAGTCGCCGACTTTTTAACATATATGTAATTAAAAATTTAATACCTAAAAGAACATTTATCATTAATATAACATTGTTTTATTGTTCATTTCTCGCTGACACGTAATAAATTATTTTTTATATGTTTGAGTCTGATGCGTAAATATAGAGGCAACATTCATTTTAACATTTAATTCAACGTTTATAATGTACACGACCCTCTGTCCCATAATAAACCGTAATGACTATGTAAACCATAAAACATGTAGCGTCATTCAATAGTTTTTTTTTTTTTCGAACAAACTGTTTAAATTCAGTAGAAACGAAAACATGTGTAACAGCTATTTTTGTGCATCGGTCGAAAAATTTATAAAGAACAAAGATTATGGTTTTAAATTATTCAAAGATGGTTGAGATGATGTTAATGATGATGAACATGTGAAGTGATTATTGAATGAAATTTTGAAAAAGTACGTGATGTCGTAAAAATTTGTAAATCTTTAATCATTTTCTTGGAAATGGAACTAGGTATATACCAAAAACAACAATTCATATAATTTGGTGTACGGAACCTGAATTCGAAATTTGTTCCACACATCGATTATAACAGAAAAAATTGCACGGAATTGAGGATTGCAAAGACGACATTGCACTGAACAACTCGTTCGTCATTACAAAAACTCCTTGAAATCGATTGTTATTGGTGATTGTTGCAATATGAACCAGGAAACAAACGTCTAAGGGTTGAATGGGGCGCGGTCATCGGACGAAGGAAATCCAAAAAAATTTCGTTTAATGAAGTCAAAAATCAAAAAAATGTTTATTTCTTTTTACGATTCCAAAGGTACTAAAGAGTTTCTTACAACTGGTTCAATGGTTAATTCTATAAGCATTACTTTGGTGTATTAAGTGTTTAATAAGTCGTATTCATCCTGAATATCGAGAACCAGGCAGTTGGAAGTTATTTTTTTTGCTTTAACATTCACCGTATTCAGCTCCTTGTGATTACTTTCTATTCCCAAAACTTTATTTGGCTCTGAAATGAAACAATTTTGCATCACAGTCAAAAGACGACAACCACCGTTCCCAACACCATTCCAATTCCACAGACACAAACAAATATTTTGATGCACTTGTTTGAAATCGTGCAAATCGATGTATTTCAGTTGAGATTATTTTCAATATAAATAAATGGTTTTTGTTAAAATTTAATATATTTTTATTCCATTCCGGTTTACTATCGGACAGAGGTTGTATAATTGTGTGAATTAAATTTTTGAAAAGGACCATTTTTTTATTTTATTTTAATTCTTTTAATTCTTAACTTAATGTCTAACGTCATTTCTGCTTCTCTATATTTTTTTATTTGTATTTGCATATGTTTTTTTTTTCACTATGGATTTTTATTTTATGTTACGGTTTACGCATATAATAAGTTGTGTCGATGTATAATAAAAGAAGTGTGTCGCCTTATTTTATTTATTGTTTGCATATGTAAAACATATACGAATAAAAATAATAATAATAATAATAATATGTTACTTAACAATAAAAGAAAAATAAAAAAAAACCAAACAAATATTATTTTAATATAAACATACAAAATTATAACATAAAAAAAAACTCTTCTCACATCCATATAATAATAATAATAGTAATATAAAATTGTGTGAATCATCATCGATTAATAACTTAAGCATTGTTGTTGATTTCGGTAGCTTTGATGTTGTTACAGCCGGTACATTTTCACAAAATAATGTAATTCATTAAAAAAAAAAATAAAAAAATAAAATAAAATGCTTTGATTTTTGGTCGTCGTTCCGTCGCCTTCATTCATTCTCGCGCGCACATTTTATATTATATTTTTTTTTTATTATAACACACAACAGCAGCAGCAGCAGCAGCAGCGCACACACACACACACACACACACACACACACATAAAATATATAAATGACGTCCGTTTTCTCGCATATCGCATTTTAAAATAATTAATATATATTTTTAATATTATAAATTAATATCCAACAATAAGAACAATAACAAAATTTATGAATATTAAAAAAAATTATTTACAAATTTATTTATTTTTTATAATTGTCACACATCATAATATAATGAAAAAGTATGAATAAATTAATTTAAAAATTTCAGGTTTAAAGCAGAATTTTACTTTATTTATTTTTTATATATATAATTTTCAAGTTATTATAATGAAAAGTATAAATAAATTTTTATTTAAATATGGCAATGAATTAACATAAAAAAATAATAATAAATTCCATCGTAAAACTATAAAAACATATATAAACGCAACACCACTTACTTAAAATTACATATTGGAAATTGACCAAATTGGCTATATATATTGTATATATAGGATTCCGCATCCATATTGTATTCGGGAAACCTGTTTCTCTTTGGGTATTAATATTTTAAAAACTAAATAACATTTTTCATATCAATCACT
This sequence comes from Bibio marci, assembly GCA_910594885.2. Lineage (NCBI taxonomy): Eukaryota > Metazoa > Arthropoda > Insecta > Diptera > Bibionidae > Bibio > Bibio marci. The sequence goes on from OU343114.1 coordinate 60,071,071, forward strand.
TAAACTACAATATATGAGAAATTTGATTAATACAATATATTGAATTATATAGAAATACTATAATATTACAAGGTTTCCATATGCGACTATCCAAGAACTGTCGTGCAGAAAACGAAACTTCTTTAAATTACTATAGTTTTTACTAATCTTATGCCAAAATTTCATGACGTTTGCAACATTAGAAGTGAAGCAATTGCACATAAAGTGACTTAGCATTGGTCGAAAAAAACTAATTTGACAAAGTTTGCACCAACTGTGGTGAAACTGGTCAAACAGTCAATGGTACGTGTATTATCTTGGTGGTATGAAGCAACTTTTATCGCGTATTCGTCAATATCGTGAAAATGGAAACAGGCGTTTGTTACATGATAATGCACCATCTCATTGCTCGATGCTTATCACTGGTTTTCTAATTATAATAGTAGCATTTTAACCATCAACCATTCACCATATCACCTGATTTGGCCCGCTGCGACTTCTATCTATTCTCCAAATTACATTTGCCGATGAAATGACAACGTTATGCCGATATTGAAACCATTCTAAAAGGCATTAACAGCAATTTTAAAGGACATCTCTAAAGATTAACTTAACAATTCGTTCGACATGTTAATTGATCAGGTATTACGTTGTCGTGAAGCCGAAGGAAACTACTTTGAATAAAATTAATGAGTTTTTTCAAAATAATAAGTTTTTGGTTTTATTATTCCCAAAGTGCCGTTTTCTGTGAGACAGACAATGTTTATGCGCATAGAAAACTGTTCTATATATTGTTATGGCTCACAATTACCCTAGAAATTTAACGTATTATATTATCGTTTTGTAAAAATGTGTACAAAATTTTGTAAAAATAACCAATATATACTCTGGTTAGTGGGCAATAACCAAAAATTCACACGTTTAATTATTATTATTATTATGAATTATCTTTTCGCAAATTTTAATGTTAATAGTATTGGATTAAGACATTTCCACACACTGATTGTGAGCGAATTTGATGGTACAAGGATTAAGAATATATTTCAAGAACCTTACATGGATATTTTTTTGAAATTTTTTGAACCAAACTAAAATTCGAGTAAAATTGGTGTTTTTAGGTTTAAGAACAGTTACAGGACTTTACTACTTGTACAAGTGTATTTTTAAAATTAAGCATGTGACACCTACTGCAAAAGAGAATTAGATAAATATAGTGTTTAACTTATGTTTTAAGGATCAACATATGCATATACAATATTTGAAAAAGTATTCTTGTAATATGATCAATAAAACATAAATTTTACTAACTTGAAGTGTCACATTCATAATTAAAAAAAAAAAATTCCTGTTAAGTTCTTTGAAACATAATTATTCCTTGAAACACCCATTCTATTCGAATCGTTGTTTAATTCTCTTTCCTATGAAGTATCGCATGCACTAATCCAAAAATATTCTTGTAAGGTCCTAGAAATGTCCTTAATCCTTTAAACACCCGTTCGACTCGAATCCTTGTTTGAACTAATCTAACGTTTATGCCGGCCCAGATACAGGGCTATAAGGAGCGTCTTTTGGGTCCGAATGTGGTTGGTTTATTTATAATTAGACCAATGGTCTATGGGATATTTGCAACAAAGTGTTACTCATTATGAAAAACGAATTCGTTACTATAATCGTAAACGTTGTTGAAGTCGATCCATTAACTTTAACGCAGAATAAAAAGTAAGAAGTTCAACTAATATTACGATATGTAAGTGCTGGAGGGCCAAAACAAAATTGTCAATACTGATCCATATTCACAATAATTAATCAATTTAAACCGGGAATTAAAAGTAAACGACCACTATAAAATACACGATAAATTGCTATTACAACACGCCAATACTCGACTATATACATATTACAATAGCAATGAAGAAAACTTTAGAAGTTCATTACTGCGGTAAGTTTTACCCCATCCGCTCTAATTAAAGAAAACTCAGGATGTTAATACGTTCAAAATCTATAAGTTATGTATTAATTTTTGGTATAATTATTAAAATTTACTTTGTTTATAATGTATTGTAATGGGAATATCGTGAACGAGGAAAGAATATGGTATATATAGAGACAATACTGACTTCCTTTGCCAGACATTTTAACATATAGATGCTCGCTCTTATTCAGCGAGTACGTCGAAAGTATATACAAAGTAAATTTCGTCGGAAAAATTTGGATATTAATTTTATTTTTCAAAGTCATCGCATTTTTTTGTCTTCAAATAAAAACAAAAATAAACAATTTTCTGTGACATTGACATCTCTCGCTCGCATATATTTTCAATCAATCAATCAATCAATCAAAATACAGGTTGTTTTGTTATATGTATGTTGAAAAAAAAACGTATTTATTAAAAAATAAAATAACAAATACATCGTCATTTAATTTATGTACATGAACAATATTATACACTTTTATATGTTGTTTAAATTCGAAAGTAAATTCAATTTATGGGCATGTAGACAAAAGTAGCAAAAATTATGCAATTGTTCAATCTTTAGATCAATGAACCGCAACTATATAAATTTATTAAAGTGAATATGAGATCATAAATATTTGGAATTAAAGAAAGAAGAAAAGAAAAAGCAGTTAATATTGTCGTCATTTTATTTGTCGTATATATATTGTATAAAAACGTTTATATTATATGGCAATAGACACAATCGGCTGTGTGACGCAAAGTGTTCATATATTATAAATAGAATCGTGCAAATTACCAACTTTTCGGTTCACACAAAATTTACATGAAGAATTTTTGTGTAATTATTTTAAGGTATGTTAATCCAAAAAAGATTCTTAAATTATATATGCTTGCGCCTGATGGTTACGTTTGGAACTACATACAGTTAAATTAAAATATGGAAAAATTTTTAAAAATGATGGTCATTTGTCAAATGAAATTTCAATTTTACGCGATATTTTTGACATATTGGAATTTTGCAAAAAATAATATTTCAATATTGTAGTAAAGATTCAAACGCGGTTGATTTCGGAGAAAACATATTAGTATAGAGTAATTACCGTCCTCTTATTCGAAAGGGTAGATAATAGTTCTCGTCTATAACATTCCAGACCTTCATTGATGCATCAGACAAACGCTATACTCGAATTGATGTGTATACGTTATTCTATTCTCATGTCTATATTATAGATTCTAATTGTGATGCTAATAATTGATGAAATTCGTTAAAAATTGAAGTTGCCAAATATTAGGACCTTGCATTAATAATGTCGATTTGATAACAGTCGGCGTAACTGGCATTGTGTGCATCGGAACACACCGCGGCCATATTCTTTTTTTTTGTCTGTCATTACTCTATAAATTTCAGTATATGTCATTTCGTTGAAGTGTAAACAACAAAGTTTTTTTTTGCTTCGAACATGTCGAATTATGTGCCTGAAAAAGTTGTTTTGCTGGGAATTTTAATAACTTTCTTTTAATTTGAAGAAAATCGCTGCTGATAGTTATCGACAAACTTCCCAAAAGATGGGAGGAAGTCATAGCTAACGATGGGCAATATATTGGTTGATGTACTCAATCATTTTGTTATACAAATAAATGCCATTTTCAAGCCAAAAAATCGACATTATTAATGCAAGGACCTAATAGAAAAAATGTTTCTATAAATTTTTTTTTTTAACAATGACGTAATATATGCAAAATACTGACATTTTTCAGCTACTTGTGAGTTATCATTTTTTATTGTTATATGGAATTAAAAAAAAAAAACTTAAAAATGTATGACATGAATTTGCTTGTTCATGTTTATGCTTGTGGTTTCTCATCGATATCCTACTAATTTCATGTTACATTTTGGTTTGGAATATCGTAGACTGTAAAACTGTAACTAATTATTTTCATATTGTCATATTAACGGATTATTAAATATAATGGTATTTTATGCAACAAGTTATGTTATTGAAAACGAAGCTTAAGGTATCTACCAAACAATCTTTATCGTCAAATTGGTAAATTACGTATTTAGGAATTCACCAATTGTACTGCAATTATCGAAAACTAGATGTTTCTTTAATTCGCATGTGTGCAGACATTGTTAATTTCTTTGAGTAGCGACCATATTCTCATATATATCAGTTTTTTTATTCTATATTAAGATAAACCAACAACAAATGGTCACCCAGCTGAAAAATTTCAGTATTAAAATAATTGCCATAAAATATTGCATGTTACGTGAAACTGAATCGGGGTTATTGTGATTTCAATAGATTTTCCGAAATATCCAGTATATTTATATTTTATTTATAATTTTACAATATCCATAATTATTTTGTCGTTGATATTATCATTCAAATATATACATTTACTAACGTGCATCATAAATCCATACTAATGTTTGAACTATATTATACTTATATTTTGTTATCAATATATTTATTACAATCAAAAGTGAACTTTTGTAAAAAATAAATAAAAATTAAAATCAGCACATAATCTGAACGAATGCCACAAAAATCAACAGAGATAAAAATAAATATGCAATCATTTCCTAATAAATTCTTTACATATACTACTCTCTCAATCTCGAGCTGTAAACTTATAAATATTGTATATATACACACATTTTTCCAACTCTATCCTATCCCCATACCCAACATTTATACTCGCATAATTATTAAATAAAAGCTAACAAGTGATTAAATTATCTTTGCAATTTATTGCAAACAACATTTCTTCTTTTAGTATATAATCTCACATAATTTAAATATTTACATTAAAAATATATTTTTTTAAACATGATTATAAAATTTAATAAGAAAAAAATATCAAATGAATAAAGCTTACGTAATTTAATTTTTCCATTTGAAGTTCTTCAAGACAAAATAACTATATGAGAATTATTAAATGTTTTAAAAAAAAATTAATAACTAAGTGCAAGTTGATGGAGAATTTAAATAAAATTTATATTTATTTATATTTATTTTATTCTTTCATAAATAACTTTAAATTACTTTTCTGGCATCGAAAATGATCAAAAAATATGTTTAAAATTAAAAATTACAAATTTTATCTAATTTATGTGATATAATTTTATATTTTTGTGCTTTTAATAATTATTTCATATCAATAAATTATACAATTAATTTTATGTGTTTAAGGATTCTTTCTATATTTAAAATGTCCTATATTACATGCAAATGTTATACTATATTTCAGTCATTTTGGTTAGCCATCCACAGGCCCGTACCGAGCAAATTTAGCGCCCTGTGGATGTTTTTGTGATTGTCTATTTTTGTTCTATCTTAGCAATTTAATTATATTTTAGTTGAATTTTCTTTTTGTTTCTTGCTGTGTGTAATAGAACCGAATATAATTTTGTTTTGCGGTTTAATTTTCCGGCAAAAATCGACATCCAAATAGTTCAATTTTTACTGAAGTAAAAAACTAATGAAAGTAACTAATATAGGGGTTTACTATCTTCGTTAAACCCCTCCTACGGTTTTAGATTGTCTTGGGGTAAGTTGACTACGCCTAATTGATTCACCCCGAGAGATTAATTGGCAACCATTTATTGACAAAATATAATATACAGTCTCTTCTGGATTCCTTCAATTTTCATTTGCTTTTTATTTTATGTAAAAATATTAACTACGACCTGAGATATTACTAAAAAATGTTACTCCGAAAGTAGGAAAGTAATATTAATTTTAAATTGAGTTATGAGATGATTTTAGCATTTTTTTATTTTCAGTTTTCGGCGTCTTTAACTCAGACACTCCCCGTTTCTATGTTCGTTCTGTTCATATGAAAGCTACGGGCCTGGCCATCCATGAACGAACATTATTTTCATATTCCTCGTACATAATAACATCAATATGGCACTCCAAGGATTATTCTGTCTTACTTGTCGTCGTACTCAAAAAAACGAGATACAATCAAAGAAAATTTGACCTATGAATCCTTTATTATGAGTAAATTATTTAACAAAAAAAAAAACCTATTCTCCTTACAAAGTTATTTGAATAAATTTACATTTGTTTTGTTCAAAAATCGTCACTTCTGATACACCCATGACCCATGACACATGAATCAATTAATTAAAAATAAGATGTTTTTGTGGTAGCTATTATTTCCAACTTCAAAAATTATTGTAGCAGTACATTGGGTACACAATAGTTAAAGATTGATTATCTTAAAATGTCATGTGTTTTTCATTCTTTCAAATAAACTCCTTAAAAAAATACGTGTTAGCTATTTTGATGAATACTACGACCTGGCAAAATTTCATTGAAATCGGGACACCCACCTTAACCAGTTAACTGTTTCGATCTTTTTGGAAAATGCGTACCTAATTTGCGTCTTACAAATAGTCAATATATACAATATTACTCATGGCGAATATACACATCATAACGCAAAATTTTGCACTTTTTTCATGACGAATATACTCGTCAAAAATAGTTAACTGGTTAAAGTGTTCCTTTGTGAGTCATTACCATTTTATTCGTTTATATATATGAAATCAAGGAAAAAAAACGAATATACACTTATTGGCGATACTTTTTTAACGCTGTTCCATAGATTAACAATATATCTATATATGGACATCAGAGAGACACACTATTGTTCGTTTGAGCTGATTGTCGCATAAAAAAATTATTGAATTAAGGAAATATCTTTCGATAATTGGTAAATTTTCCCTCATCTATTGCAGTAATTTGACTATAATGAAGATTGAAGTAAATGCCATAGCTTATAACACATTTTATTTTTTTTTACATTACATTAACAATCTTTGATGTAATGGTAAAGGAAAAAGACAATTTCTATAAAAGTATGAAATTTGTGTTTTTAATGGTATTTTAAGGATATTTTCAGAACATTAAAAGGTTATATTTTTTGAAATTACACCTCAAAAGAAAGTGTATCAATAAATTTAGCAGAATTAATGTTATAAGAATCAATTACATTCCAAGAACCATACAAGTATAATTTTTGAAATTATATGTAAGAGATTTAAATTTGTAAAATTGATGTCTCAATGATAACGAATATTTCTAGGTCCATACAATAATAATTTTTGAATTTATATATTCGGTATCCGGCATATGAAAGAATATTGAAAAAGTAATTAAGTATAGAACAAAAGTTTTATATAGGCATCGAAAATATTTTAAGGATTGTATTTTAAATTTATATTCATTATATTTCATATGAAAGCAGTGCTATATAATGATGTGTAATAGAGATGTTTTAAAGTTATTGTTGTAAGGTCCTACGGAATAATTTAATCTCTATCGTATGAAGTGTTGCATAATAAAATGTATTTTATTTATCCTTAAAATAAAATGATATTGATTTGATTTTGACAACATTTTTGTTTTAAACTTTTTGCTGTGCTGGGACATATTAGATACGACTTTCTCCTCCTCTGCCTCTTACTCCTTCTCTTCCTCTTACTCCTTCTCTTCCTCTTACTACTCCTCTTCCTCTTACTCCTCTTCTTTCTCTTACTCCTCCTTTTCCGCTTACTCCTCTTCCTCCTCGTCCTCTTCCTCCTCTTCCTCTTCCTCTACTTCCTCTTCCTTTTCGTCTTCCTCCTCCTCTTCCTCCTCCTCTTCCTCCTGCTCTTCCTCCTCTTCCTCCTCCTTTTCCTCTTCCTCTTCCTCCGCTTCCTCCTCTTCCTCTTCCTCCGCTTCCTCCTCTTCCTCTTCCTCCTTCCCCTAACCCTTTACTCATACGAATGCAACAATTTTTTGTTGCTTAAATTGAATACAACAATTAACTTGGAATTTGAAATTTTTAATTTAGGTACTAAATTCCAAAATGCTTCTTCCTTTTCCTCTTCCTCCTTCTTTTCCTCCTCCTCTTCCTCCTTCTCTTCCTCCTGCTCTTCCTCCTCCTCTTCATCCTCCTTCACCTTCTCCTCCTCTTCCTCCTCCTCTTCCTCCTCCTCTTCCTCCTCCTCTTCCTCCTCCTCTTCCTCCTCCTTTTCCTCTTCCTCTTCCTCTTCCTCTTCCTCCGCTTCCTCCTCTTCCTCTTCCTCCTTCCCCTAACCCTTTACTCATACGAATGCAACAATTTTTTGTTGCTTAAATTGAATACAACAATTAACTTGGAATTTGAAATTTTTAATTTAGGTACTAAATTCCAAAATGCTAATATTTTTTCGAAATTTGTCACAACACCTACTATTTCCCTTCCCTTACCAAATGGTAGGAATTTGATTGCGAGTGATTTTTTATATTATATTTATTGACAATTTGAAAGCACGTGAAAGCTTATAATATGAGCTTAAATATACGAATAGTTCCTATAAGAATTCTTAAGTTTAATGCAATTTTTTTTTATGGCTAACATCTTAACACCTGTTCATTTGGTAATTTCTTATTCAATTCTGATGGAATTTAGTACGAAGGTTTGTTTCGATACGTAGAAAATACATGCAATTTTAATCACCGACTCTTTTTGACAAAACACAAACACTCAAAATGTACTAACATTTTTTATCTTCTCCCTCTAATGTAAAGAAAAAGAGCTTATTAAACAATTGTACTTGTACTTGATGGATCGTAATTAATAAAACCATTTTGTTTATATTATGAAAATTGATCGTTTAAAAAGTATCTACACAATTGGTTAAAGTGATTGTGAGTCGTAAAGAGAGATATGTATATGCGTTGTGGGCATTTGACAAAATCCGATGAGGACAAACGCATAGATTCTCAATTGTAATATATATGCGTTACTATTAACATTACAATTGTGTGTGTACGTTTGCGTTTTTTATGGTATTTAAATTACTAATAACAATATTTTAAAAATTAATTCATTCTCTAAAAATCTATCTATAATAATATTTTATATTATAAAATAAAAATGTATCTATACGAGACGACGACTAATATATTTATAAATTTAGACAGATATTATTTTAGCTTTAAACTTTTACTAAATTTTATTTTATTTAAATACATTTATGGCTTTTTATAATTTATAACATTCTAATAAAAACCATTCGCATATATATATATATATGGTTGACCAACTACTAATACATATACTAATTTATATAGAATAATAATGACTGCGACTAACTTTATATATACAATTATAATCTATCTATACTATAAATGTCTATATTCTATAATAATAGTACGAATACTATATACTACCACTACTAAACTAAATGTAGATATATAATATATATGTTTTGTTATGCTGTTGGTGGTTTGCCAATACATTCATATAACCCAATTTATCAGTACTGGCGCCAAAATTCCGTCGATTACATTCCAGAATTGTAATGGTTTAATTATATTTGCTGGCGGCAAAATCTTATCATATTGTTTTGTATATTGACTTATTAAATAATATTATATATTCGTTGTCGTGTCATTGTCGTCATTTTTCGACTGTAACGTGTATATCAATTTGTTGTGTTAATTATTATTATTTATTTATAATATTTATTATTATTATATTTATTTTTGTGTATGATTCAATTATTATTAATAAATAATTTTGATAACGTATATAATAAAGCAGCACAAGACAAGATAACAAGATTTATCAAAATGAAAACATAAATTTAAATTAATAATGTGTTAATGTTTTTTTTTTTTTGTTGAATTTATTGTTATATAAAATAAATTGTTAAAAAAAAAATAAAATGAAGAAAAATCTTAATAAATGATGTTGTATTTTGATAAAAACAATTAAACCAATTGATCATCATCTATAAATTTCATGACTGTGAATTGAGAAAATGAAAAAAAATTCAATAGATCAATATAGCGATTCGTTTTTTGTTGTATTAATATATGATTTCTTTTCTATACGCACGCAAATAATATAAATTTAATTGCTAATAATTTTTTTTTTTTTTTTTTTTTTTTTTTGCATCTTTACAATCTATCTTACATTTAGTTTCTTACTGTATACTGTAAGAACCAAAGATATTAAGTAATTTTATTTGACATTTAAATTATATATATTGATTTACTATTTGCAATGTTAGTAATGGATCCAGTGATCCAATTACCCTTAATTAACCATAAACATTAATAATCATTGTTTTATTAGGATGGGTGTTGTTTATTTAAATCTTGTTATTAATTCTGATGGTATATGCCTTTTTAATCTTCGTGCATGTTCGTTGGCATTTAAAAATTTCATCACAAGTTGATTTGGATGTTCATGAAGTCTTTTATAATAAGATGTACTTTTAGACGTAATTAAATCTTTAACCGAACGAATGTTGAGATCCTTTCTTAAAAGATCGTTGCGCACATACCATGGTGAAGTAACTATACTACGGAGCACCTTTGATTGAAATCTTTCTATTATATCTATATTTGATGTACATGTGGCTCCCCATAGTTCTATACCATAAGTCCATACTGGTCTTATGATTGCCTTATATACAATTATTTTGCACTCTAGTGATAACTGGGACGATCTTCCCAGTAACCAATACAGTTTGTTGAACTTGAGTCTTAGTTGCTTGTTTTTGTTTATAATATGCGTTTTCCAATTTAAGCGTCTATCTAGATACATACCTAGGTATTTTGCTGAGTTAGCATGTTGTATTGTATTATTATTAATATTTACAGCCGGACAATTTAACCTACACAGGGTAAATGTGACGTGGATCGATTTTTCTACATTCACTTTTATTCTCCATATTCTGAGCCACTTTTGAATTTCATTTAAGTTTTCTTGGACTATTTTTGAAGCCATCATTGGATTTATATGCGTTGCCATGATTACTGTGTCATCTGCGAAAGTTGCTGTGATGGTATGTTTCGTTGTTGGAAGATCCGCCGTGTAAATGAGATATAAGAGTGGCGCTAAAACACTTCCTTGTGGAACCCCAGCTTTTATTGGGAAAGTTGTTGTGTGTTCCTCAAGATGATTGACAATAAATTTACGGTTTTCCAAGTATGATTTTAGAATTTGGAAGTAGTGGTGAGGTAGTAGTTTTTTCAATTTATACAGGAGGCCTTCATGCCATACCCTGTCAAACGCCTGTGAGATGTCGAGAAAAGCCGCAGAACAATAACTCTTTGTTTCAAATGTATTGATTATTTGATTAACCACTCTGTGAATTTGTTCTGTAGTTGCGTGATGTTGACGGAATCCAAATTGGTGATTTGGTATAATGTAGTTTTGCAACATTACTACTTTTAATCTTTTAGCAAATAGTTTTTCAAAAACTTTTGAAATAGCTGGTAATAGGCTAATTGGCCTGTATGATTTTACATCGTCGAGTTTCTTGCCTGGCTTTGGGATAAGAATAATTTTAGCGGTCTTCCATTGTTCTGGAAAGCTATTTGTGTTTAGTATGGCGTTGAAAATATAGGTTAAATATTTCATAGCAGTTGGTGTAAGTTCTTTTAGCATTTTTCCGGTGATTTTATCAAGTCCCGGTGTCTTTTTTGGATTTATTTCTTGTTTTATAAATGTTTGTACTTCTAGTATTTTAAATTTTTTTATAGGCAAGTTCATTTGGAATGGTGTTTCAAGGAAATCTAAAATTTCGCGATCTTCATCTATCGACCTTTCTGTTGGATGAGGTGTGAACGTATTTTTTAGATGAGTAGCAAATAAAAAAGCTTTTTCGTTGTCACTTCTTGCCCACTCGCCGTTGCTTTTACGAATGGGTGGAACATGTTGTTGTGGATGACCTATTTTTTTCGTTGCTCTCCAAAGAGAGTAATCTGTTATTTCGGTTGCCGTAAGGCTTTCTAGGTAGCTTTGAATTGCTTCGTCTTTGATGTCTTTCATTAGTTTTCTTAGCTCTTTTATTGCACGATTTAATTTAGACTTATTTTGAGGTGATCTTGTTTTTTGCCATAATTTTCTTAATTTTCTTTTTTCTTTAATTTTTGTTTTTACGGCTGCTGGACAAATTTCTTGTCTTATAATTTCGGAGTGCACTGGTGTTGATGTTTTAGCTGCATCCTTTATAATGTTATTAAAATTTTCAATTGCATTTGATATATCTGTATTATTTTTTAATGATACGTCCAATGTTATTTTTTTATCAATTAATTCTTTAAATAAATTCCAATTAGTGCGCTTTGAATGTAATGTTTGTTTACTCTGTGTATTTATTATGCTTGTGGATGCGGTAATTATGATAGGGGTATGATCCGATGACAATTCTAAACTCGATTCCGCTTTTATTCGATTTTTTGTAATACCTTTTGTAATACAGAAGTCCAATAAGTCTGGAATTTTGTTTTGATCAGAGGGCCAATAAGTTGGTTTTCCCGTAGATACATGACTCAATTTACATTCTTGAATCGCCATATAAAGTTGTCTGCCTCTCTGTGTGATCAATCTTGAACCCCATTCTGTATGCTTAGCATTATAGTCACCTCCTGAGATAAATCTGTTACCCAAAGTTTTAAAATATTTGGAGAATTCAATCTTGTTGATATTATGTTTTGGTGGGCAGTATAAGGCTGATATAGTCAATGGACCGTTCCAGTCCTCTATAACCACACTCGTTGCTTGAAGATATGCATGTTCATGTTTTTCCAGTTCATAATGTTTTATTGTATTTCTGATGATAATGGCCGAACCTCCATGCGCCTTCCCATCCGGATGTTTGGTATGGTATGTTTTATAATTTCTTATATTAAAAAAGTTTCTGTTGGTAAAATGTGTTTCGGCGATCAGCAGGATATCAATTTTGTGTTCAATAATAAATCTATTTATTTCATATGTATGTTGCGTTAAACCGTTGGCGTTCCATAGTACTATTTTGAGAAGATTTGGCATTATACCATTTTTGTTACTAACTTGGTTAATAATCCTATCAAAGGACCAATTTGACTCATAAGTTCTCTCATCATAATTTTCATTTCAGATATATCATTTGATGGCTGTTGTGGCTGTATGTCGATCTGCTGTTGCTGTTGTTGTTGTTGTTGTTGTTGTTGTTGTTGTTGAGGTTGTTGTTGTTGTAGATGTGCATGGGTATTTATCGTTTTTTCATTTTGTTGTTGGTTATTTGTAGCTGTTATTACCTGTGCGTAAGTTAAGTTTGGCTGCACATACTGATTTGCATGCGTTCTACGAGTCTGGACAACTTCTTGTCTGTTTCTTAATGCTGGGAATTTTTTCAATTCTAGTTGCTTATAATAACTGCAACCTTTATAATTGGCTGGATGATTACCATTACATAAGACACATAATACCTTATCATCCCGTGTATTTCTTTTGCAATCACGACTTAAATGCTCCCCTGCACATTTAACACATCTTGGTTTTCTATTGCAATATTTCCAGGTATGTTCATACCGTTGACAAATATAACATTGCGGAATTTCTTTTTTAAAAATTGGTGGTTCGAATTTAATTTTGGTGTGCAGTATTACGTATTCTTTATATATATCTTTATTGTTTTCTGCTGGTTGGAGATCTATGTAGAATAATGGCAGTGGGTTTCCAGTTAGTCTTTGTTTTATATTGTAGACATTAGTAACTTTATGGTTTTTTTCTTCAATTTCAGATTTTATTTCTTCCAAGTCGGTTGAAGGATGTAGCCCTCTTAGAACTACTCGGAAATTTTTTTGATTTTTATCTTTATATGTATGAAATTCTGTTTTTCTTTCGGTTAATTCTGTGACTAGTTTTCTATAATTTTCAGGGCATGTCAATTGTATCTTTACCTCTTCATTATTAAGTGTTTTTATGTTGTAATTTTTATCACATAAATCTTTTAGTAATGTTGTGAGCGGTGTTATATCCTTTATCCCTGATACGAAGATTGGAGGTGGCAGTGGAATTTTGTTTGACGTTTTTATAATATTTTCATCATCATTTATATTTTCTAATAGTTCGTAAGTATTTGAAGTAGAAATAGGGTTTAACCAATTATTACTTTGTATTTTCTTTTGTTTAGTTGTTTGGCTTTGTTGGGGACTATTTCTTTTTCTTTTGCTGGACATAGTACTGAAATCTTCTTCTTTATTTGAGACTTGGGTCGATGGTGAACTATATTGTTTTTGCATTTTATTTTGTTGTTTGTTGTATACGTTATATTGTATTGAAGTTGGTTCTACTACATATGGCAGAGTTGTTTGTATATATTTTGGCGTTTCACAAGGTGGATAGGCCGTTACATAAGCCATTTGGTGAGGTGTATATGTTGGTTGAGATTGTTGTGTGTAATATATTGGTTGCTGAGTTGTTACTTGTTGAAATGCACTACTAATTTGTTGGTTTGGTGCATAAATATTTGGTTGTTGTTGGGATATGCACATAATTGGTGTTCGTTGCATATCATTAGGCTGAGGTAAATATTGAACAGATTGAGATACAGGTTGTATAACTGGTTTTTGTTGGTTTATCATGTTTTGGGTTTGTTGTATTTTCGGTGGATTGTCGTCTATTGTAGTTTTGGATGGTGGTGTTCTTTGTGTCATCACAATTAAATATTTGTGTTGCACAAGAACAACCACATAAGTTGAAAAAAAAATTTAATTAATTAGTAGATGTCGACTTATGTTCAGGTTACTGTGTATTTTGTATACTTTGTACACGCTATACAATTTAACAATTTAAATTTAAATTTAAATTCAAATTCAAATTCTATAGCAATGTACCGTTATTTTGAGTTCTATTGCGGCTTTTTGTTTTGTTTATTTATGTAGTTATTATTATTATAAATAATTTAAAATGAAAAATAATAAATTGTGTGTGTGTGTGTGTGTACGTAATATTTTCGTTTTGCGAATATGAAAATATTTAAAAATATAAAATTTATTTCATTTTATTATAATATCTTGTTTTGCGAAAAAGTATTTAAAGATACATAAAATAATAATTTTAAATATTTATATAGGCGCCGGTAATTTGCATACAAATATTTTTATATTTATATATGATCTCGTTACACTGTGTGATAAATATATGTATGCGGCGAATATATATATAATAAAATAATGTATAAATTAAGAAATATAATAAAATTATTGGTGAAAGTCAACCGGCCGGCATTTTATTATATATTTTAACACTTGTGTCAATTCGAATCACACCAACAGAAAACTGAGACTATAATCCTTTCTGATGAATGAACTTCTTTTGTGCATTTTCACCCGATTATATATATCCATTGATTCTCTGGGTGTGTTGTGATGAATATTCATATTTCGTCTATAATTATAAACGAAATCGGTTTGATTTTATCTAAAATTTCTTCTTATTTTATATGTAATATTAGCCTAGATTCAATTCAAATAGAGTAGAGACATTCAGAATTGCATTGAACACTAATTTTTGTATATCTCTATACACGGTGTCCAAATTTTCGACGGCAATACGAAAACATTAGGTTCTCCGGGTCATTTTGCGTCGAAAATATTATAAAAGATTTTGGTCGATTCGACTTCGGTACGAAGTTACACGCAAATAACCAAATTTTTAATCAGACCGTGTTTTGCAGTCTACTGCGATCAATATTTTATCAATAACTAATTAACCGATTTTAAATTTTTGATACACTATTAGAATTAGCATACCGAGATCTTTAATTTGACGTTAAGGTAAGGCAATTAGGGCAATTAGTGGTTATCCACATACTTACAGGAATATTGACAATTAGCTTAACGCCATTTTTCTTTTTGAAAATTTGTACGACCATAAGTCGAAAAATGAAGATGAAAAATTTTTTTCGCTATAAGTTTAAAAACTTGCCACATTCATAAGCTTTCGTTTAAGTTATAACATTACGATAGATCTCATCTGGTTCCAGAGATATTCACAAATAACTACACTGAAAATAAATTTGTACATAATTTCAATGAATAGCGTTTATAATCGCACATTTGCCATTGTTTCAATGATTAATTCATTAATATTTTTCATTTTAATTTCATTATCTTAATGTACTTGTTTATTGAATGAATGAATTCGCGATCATTAATTAATTTATGTTCAGAATAATAAATTATTAAACAGAACGCATTGAAAAAATTAATAATATTCATCAAAACAATTATACAATTCTTTAAACCAACGAAGTGATTCATTGAAAAACTTTCATTTTAGATATTATGTTTTAATAAATTATTCGTTGATTTAATAAATGTTATTTCATTTTAACAATGAACCATGTTCCTTGGAGCAAAATTAATTAATATTTCATTGTTTCGACGTTACTTTTTAATTGGATCCATGCACTTTTTTTTTCAGTGTACAACGATGTAGGCATAAAATTGATTTTCGCTATGGAAAATTTTTATCTTTTTTTTGCTTTACCCAGTACCAACAATGTGGACGCGACAGATAACTGATTCCACACACTCCTATGCATTCACACAAACCTTCACACACACAAAGGCCCAAACACATAATCCCACAAGAGCACACGCACGAATATCACCACAGTTTTAAACAAACAAAGCCTAAAATAATTGTTTGAAAATGTACTCCTTCAGTTCGAATACATAGACAACTACACTTTTCAATAGAACGAATCAACGTATAAGTGTTTGCTGTGGCTTGTGGCGAATTTCTTGGATACAGTCTTTAATACACTGAATTCACTCTTCACGTGAATTAATCACAGTTGCATAGACTTTTTCTTTAAGGCAACCCCATAAATAGAAATCCAATGGATTTAAGTCTGGAGAACGCCAAAAATGTTTTCGTATTGCCGTCGAAAATTGGGACATCCTGTGTATAATTATTAATCTCAATGATTTAGTATATTTTATTTTATTTTCTATATTTTATATGTATTATATTATAATTTAAATTCTCAGCTCAGCGTCAGTGCTTCCTCTAATCCTTATTCCTTATTTCTTACTGTTTTTTCTTTCAGTCTCAGATTTCAGTCTTTTTGTGACATAATTACAAACAATAAACATATATGTATGAAAATAACATTTCACTTTGTTTCACTTTTCGTGAAAACTCATAGTGATTTTAATTAATATTTAATTTTTTAATTTTTCAATTTTAAGTAACATGTGTCTCTGTCTAAGAATTTCATTGCCGTAACTTTGCTATTGATTTTGATCAAGCGGAAAAACCACTATACATTGGAGTTTATTTTATGTCATGGCGTAGAGCGCGAAAATGTGTGGAACCGGTCTCGGTTTATAGGATCAACAATTTCGCTGATTATTAATCACCGGTCGTCTAATATGAGAGATTTTTTATTGTTTTTTTATCATTTCTGTTGTTGTAACACTTTTAGGGCATTTTTTTTTTTTGTCATTCACAAATTATTGTATTTGAAGGCGCACATTTGTCATTTCGGTATAAATATTAATTGCCTTTTTAAACCTATATTTTTTTAATCAGCGAACTATTTTCAATATTTTCCATTTTAAAAAATGAGACACAGACTCTACTAAAAACATTGGCTTTTATATCGAGATTAAACTTTGCATGTGAAATGTATATGTAGATGCGAAAACTGAAACCTTTGTATTAATACTTCTACTGCTCTATAATATATAGATGTTGACCTATTTGAACACCGTTCGTATATTTCATGTGACACATAATTTAATTTTTACAATTTTAGAAGGGGCGTCGGTACGGTGTCCCTCTCCAAAAGAATTCCTCATAAAATACGTAGAGTGTCGCCTAATTTCACAATACTTTTGTACTTGTGACCAAATGTCAATTTCAAGGCGGTTTTAGAACAATTCTTAACAAAAAATAATACATTTAATGCATGGTTTAAAACTCGTATGGCCGGAAGTATTCTCAAATCACTTTTGAATTAAATTAAATTGTTTCTATATATTATCGTATCGTAAATATATATATATTTCTATGTGGTATTTATGCGGCGCATATTTGACATACAAATAAAACGAAAAATCTCGAAATTGTGTTTGAATGAAAATCTATTTTATGGTACATTAAATAAATGTAATATATGAAAATTACCGCAACTACTAGATAATAATATACAATTTATAAATATAAAAACCGGTCACATTTAATGAAATGATGTAAATTAAATTAATGAATGGTGTTTTTTTTTTCGTTTGAATAAAATAAAACATTTAATTAAATCAACATTTTTCATTCAATAACTATAAATTTTAATAATTTATATTTGTATTTTAAAAAAATATATAGACAGGATGTTTTATTAAGCGTGACAGATCTTTAAATATAAATAAAACCTATACTGTTTTTATATGTAAAATTAAAAATAATTGTTTGTTATTACATTTATTGGAAAAAAGAAATAAAAATAATATCTGGTAAATTGTGCACTGGGCGGTACCGACGACGATTGATTTCATTATTAATGCGATTTATGTTGACCTACGACAAGGTCTCTGTAGTTGTTGCTTTATCGATTTTTGTGTCCATTTTCTGCGCTCAAAGATAAGCTTATCTATCAGATAAACCCAAAATTTAATTTCAAATAGACGTTATCTGCGCCATATAAACTTATGTGTGTGAGTTTAAGTGTTGTCAGAAGTGAAATGTACATTTGGCACATATTTTTATCGGTAAGAAAAAGTGTTTCCATATTCAAAAAATATATTTGGAACATATTTTAGCCTGGAAGAATTTGTTTTTTTTTTTTATAAAATCCATAAATACTCTAGGGACAATTCACACATTAAGTTCTTGAAATGATAGAATTGTTCAATACACATCGGTAGCAGTGGAATCGGATTGAAGAAATTAAAAGTATAAGAGCAATAAAATGAATGATTGCAATTTATTTTTATTTGATACAGTTAAATATACAATGCAATTTTTTCCACCTAAAATCACTACCACTTTAAGATCAACCCAACCATCGTATTCGACATGTGTGATTTAAAACACAGAACTTTGTGTAAAAATTGAATTTTTTATTTTCAAGATTACATTCGATTTTATTATAAATTATTATATAATTAATTAATTACAAAAATTACAAAGTATAGTTCGTAAATTACTTCGTATGTGATCATTTAATATTTCTCCAATTGTATTTAATATTGTTGTAGATCCTTCAATTATTGAGTTATTCTTGCAATATTTAATAAATATATTGGAGTAAAAACTTGGTCAATATCAATTAATTAGCGTCTAACAACGTCAGTTTTTCCAAGAAATATTCTTTTTTTCTAATTTCATAAACGAACAAATCATAATTCATTTACCTAATTTTTAATACCAAAATTATGGTTAAAATGTGTGCCTTATGTGACAATATAGTGGCAATCCAACTCGCCCACTCCGAATTGAATGACATGAGCCTCAACCACAGGCTAATTGTTCAAAATTAATGACTGAATTATATAAACGAAAATTCAAATATATTGTATAAAAAATAGTTATTGGTTGTATTTCATTTGACTAAAAATCACAGTTTCTATATTTTTAATTATGGCGGCGGCGTGTTCGATTGGATTCGAATACTCTGTATAAATTTTAATAATATTACAAATTTTAAATCTGTCAGTTAATTCACAAAAAAAAAAAAAAAAAACGAAAAAAAAATATTAAAATTTGAAACTTATAGTCTTTTTCTTTTGTGTTAATCTTTCAATTTATTTATATAACAAAAAATGAAATTTTTGGCATAATTTCTGTCAACAATTGCTGTATAAATTGTTTGTATTTAACTTACATTTAATTTTTACTATATACACAATATATTGTATATTATCCAAATAATGTAATGATAATTAATATGATGATTGCAATTTTCTTTATTCTATTCTATAATATACAAGAGAAATATTTTCTAATGATATAATACAATATAATACAATAAACTGCACCCCCAGTGTGCAATTTGGGTCATTTATGTTAATATAGTTTGGGCTGCACTAAGTAAGTGTACGCCAATATGTGTGGTATAATCTAATCAAAAACAATGTATAAGCGCCATTCTTTTGAGAATTTCCGTAAGTCTGTGTAGCTATTTTGTGTAAAATTTCTACATAAATTTGATTACACCACATATTGGTGTACACTCAGTGCAACCGAAAAGATATTAGTGAAACACTAATGACAAATAACTTGCATCATTTTTATAAGCTCTTATTTAACGTGCGGTTTCCTGTTTGTCTGCCTGTTCAAGATAAATCTGTTAATTGAATTTTCGACCACTTCCCGATATCCAAACTTTCGCTGAAATGTTTCATACACACCTTTGGTTCTGAAGACAATACAATAAACTATATATTTCAAATTACTAAAACAAATAATAGGTAATTTGTTCTTTGCAATCACCTTGATGGGTATCAAATGAAAAATTAAAACGATGTCATTATGAATCTATGATATAATATGGAGACCGCCACAAGATGGTAGATTAGCTTTATCTTCAGAATCCCATTGACATATGGATATCAAATGAATGGGTTTGACGAGTAGTTTACGAAGAGCTGAATGGCATCATCTTTTAAATCTAATACGGGATACGGTGTCGAATCATATGTAAGAAGATAAGTTATAATTTTTTTCGTAATTTATATAAGCTGAAGCACAGAAAAAAGGAATCATGAAATAATGTCAGTCACTCTTATCTTGTTCTTGATGAAGAAAAAAAAAAAAATAATAAATAAAATTAATAAAAATAAACATTATTACAAATTAAAGATAGCATTACTGAACTTTATAAAGAACAGAAAAAAATTGAAACGTAAACTGCGCACAATTTCGCATTTCTACACACACATTCTTTATCTTTTCTAATTGAAATAACCTCTTTATTTTTAGATTAATCATAATTATGTAATAATTTACAAAAATTTGCATATACCTTTTGAAATTTTATTTATATTTATAATTTCGGTGATACAATATTTTAAAAATTAAAACAAAAAAATGTCATATCAACTACACAGCAGCAGCAGCAGCAGTGTGACAGCAAATCGTTCTTTAATTTTTATTCTGCAAATGTCGTAAGATTAAAATTTTTATTGTATCTCATAAATCTGTTTTACAGCAGAATTTCATATAAATATTCATGTTTTTTGATTCGCCAAATATAAACAGTGAACAGTGAATTAACTCTAGATTTGATTGTATACGTAAATGACAGGTTTCAGTAAATTGAGGTTTTTGGTAAAATAATTTAATTTTACAATATCCGATTTGGCAGCTCTTTCGTACAATGGATTGGAATCAATGTTGGATGTTTCTTCATTATACCATTTGCTAGTTCCTCGGTCAATTGAAAAATAAAATATTTTTCTTGTTATATTCACGCCTATGTGTAACAATCTCCTTATACAATATCAATGCGTTGATAGAGTGGCTACTAAATCCAATATATTATAGAAGACTTGAAAAGACCATCTACGGGATTTGGCTTTCACGCACTATAATTTCGTACCATTTGGTCAACAATTTTCACTCTCCATATTTGGTGTTATTATAAAATGCAATTGTCTCCGGTATGCATTTAAAATTTTCTTTCAATTTTTACAAACTTCTATGTTTTGAATTAAGTATACCATCGTCTTGAGATTGCTTTTGTAAACTGTGAGAACACATTGGCGACAAAGTCAACCAATGTGTAACAATATGACATTGATATTGTGTATTTGACAATATGACATTGATATTGTGTATTTTCAGAACAAAAGACTGCTAAGATTATGAACCGTCAATTTTACGGGTATTCGGAAAAATAGGTATACCAATACCAATACATACAGCTACTCGAAGTATGAGAACTTTGGATGAAAATAAATTCCGATAAATACACGTTTCAGTTAATATAATCAATAACATATAAGGTTGTCAAATATCTCCCTTCCGCCTTTTTGTCTTTTTAATTTCGCGGCTATGTACAAAGCGCTACAGAGCTCGTATCTGGCAACACTGTACATAATTTGAAAGCTCTTGACATAACAAACAAAACGACGCTATGTATGATTAGTTTGGATATTGCGTTCAACAGTTATAGACGTGTAAACATGGAGTTCACTAACGCCGAAATTCGCGCTATTTTAAAGTTTTCCTTCGTTAAAGGCAAATCCGCTAGAGAAACGTTCCGTGAGATTAATGGTGTTTTGGGGGATGGTACTCTATCACTTCGAACCGCGGAGGAATGGTTTCGACGATTCAGAGCCGGTGAAAACGACACCATGGATAAGCCAGCCGGCGGAAGACCTGTGACGACAAATACCGATCAAATCATGGAATACATCGAGTTAGACCGGCATGTGGCATCTCGTGACATCGCCCAGGAGATGGGAGTTAGTCACCAAACCATTTTAAACCATCTGCAGAAGGCTGGATACAAAAAAAAGCTTGATGTTTGGGTGCCACATGAATTAACAGTGAAAAATCTAATGGACCGAATTTCCATTTGCGAAATGCTGCTGAAACGGAACGAACTCGACCCATTCTTGAAGCGGATGGTGACTGGCGACGAAAAATGGATCACATACGACAATATCAAGCGAAAACGGTCGTGGTCGCAGGCCGGTGAATCGTCCCAAACAGTGGCCAAGCCGGGATTGACGGCCAGGAAGGTTTTGCTGTGTGTTTGGTGGGATTGGAAGGGAATCATCCACTATGAGCTGCTCCCATATGGCCAGACGCTTAATTCTACCATCTACTGCGAACAACTGGACCGCTTGAAGCAGGCGATCGACCAGAAGCGTCCAGAATTGGCCAAAAGGAAGGGTGTAGTGTTCCACCAGGACAACGCCAGACCACACACTTCGTTGATGACTCGTCAGAAGCTACGGGAGCTCGGATGGGAGGTTTTATCGCATCCACCATATAGCCCGGACATAGCGCCAAGTGATTACCACCTGTTCCTGTCCATGGCGAACGCCCTTGGTGGTGTAAAGTTGATCTCAAAAGAGGCTTGTGAAAAGTGGCTGTCCGAGTTCTTCGCAAATAAGGAGGGGGGCTTCTACGAGGGAGGTATTATGAAGTTGCAGTCTAGATGGAAACAGATTATCGAACAAAACGGCGCATATTTGAACTAAATCCGATTACTGTAACACTTTTTATAAAGCATTGAATAAAGAGCAAAAAGGCGGAAGGGAGATAGTTGACAACCTAATATATATTTCTAATACAAAATATTTATGTTTTCTGATTTATTTAATGATATAGTTAATGTTAGTGTTAATAATAACAAAATAATCTCTCAAATAAATTTACATTCATGTGTAATATATACGGAAAATTTTACTAATTGACACACAGTAACAGAGTAACGTAACAGAATTTACGATAAATTCAAAAAATTGCTCATTTAAATTTCGAATTTTATTAAGATTTTCGTGGTGTATATAGCACCAGATGTATATTATGTACGCACACGGTTTCGATACATATTAAATATATTTAAAATCTATATAAATTATATTGTCACTTTATTTATAATTATATTGCCAAATAAAATAAAATAAATATACCCTCGCAGATTTATAGTTTCTTTTTTTTTTCAAAACTGTGCTGTATCTATTTTATAATGAGAGGGAATCTGTTTAAAGTCCAATTTCAATATTTTTATTTTCAAAATAAATGTTATAATAAATAACAAAAATAATATATAGATTGAACATTAAATGAATACATAAAATATCAATATTGTTTATTTTAATGTGTATCAATAAACATAATTTAAATTTAATTTATGTTTAAAATATGTATTAGTAATATTAGTTTAGAATATTTAACTAATTCTAATGTGTTACAAATACGTTTTTGTTATTATAATTATTATTAATATATAGTTTAAATTGAAAAATAAAAAAACTAGTTAAATATTTCTTGTATAATTCACGTAAATTTTATGTTTATTTAACATTTTATGCGTGTGTTGATATTTTAAAATATTTCATTTATAGAGAGAAGTAAAGATTATATATTAATATTCTATACAAAATATATTATTAATTCCTGTAAATAATATAGGTAAATTTATTAGATGACTAATTTGGAATATCTTTATTAACATAACATATTAGGTCCTTGCATTAATAATGTCGATTTTTTGGCTTGAAAATGGCATTTATTTGTATAACAAAATGATTGAGTACATCAACCAATATATTGCCTCGTTTGAAGAACTCTTCATCTTTTGTCCCAATCCATTCATCGACCCATTTTCGCACTTCTTCTGCATTTTGAAAGCGTACATCTGTCAGGCTGAGCTGAATTGATCGGAACAAATGGTAATCAGAAGGAGCAAGGTCTGGAGAGTACGGGGGGTGATCAAGATGATCCCAACCGAGCCTCTTTATTTTTTCCTTAACGATGTTTGCACGATGTGGTCTGGCATTGTCATCGTGAAATAAAACTTTGTGGTGTATTCGAGCTATCAATGGTCGTTTTTCGTTAAATTTCTTTGCCAATTCGCCCAGTTGTCGTCGGTAGCGATCAGCTGTAACCGTTTCATTTGGTTTTAACAGCTCGTTATACACCACACCTTTCTGATCCCACCAAATGCACAGCATTACCTTCTGGCAATGAATATCGCGTTTTGATTGTGAAGTTGAACGGTGTAAACCACCGTTCACAAGTTTTTTGATTTGGAGCATGTTCACCGTAAGCTTCGACCAACAATCGATAACTATCAGCAGCGGTTTTCTTCAAATTAAAAGAAATTTATGAAAATTCCCCGCAAAACAACTTTTTCAGGCACATAATTCGACATGTTCGAAGCAAAAAAAAACTTTGTTGTTTACACTTCAACGAAATGACATATACTGAAATTTATAGAGTAATGACAGACAAAAAAAAAGAATATGGCCGCGGTGTGTTCCGATGCACACAACGCCAGTTACGCCAACTGTTATCAAATCGACATTATTAATACAAGGTCCTAATAAAAAGTGAATCAAATGGCTTTTTAATGTCTGAGATTGAGAACGGTGGTCGTCGCCATTTGAATGTCTTCAACTGATACAAAACGATTTCCTTTCCATAGCCAAATGTGGTTTAGGGAATAGATATTAGTCGCAGTGAGTTAAATTATGTGAATATGGTGAATGATTTGATTATTAGTTCAATTCGGTGCAATTCTCGATCATCATTTAATTGATGTGGATCAAACGTTGAATTAACCCATCGTAGACCACTTAAAATTCGATGAATTATTGTTTTCGGTATTCCAAGTTCCATTTCTATGAATTTCTATGAAAATTTCTTTGAAATTTTTACAAAATCACGCATTTTTTTCAATATTTTCTTAAGTAAATTGCTTCAGATGGTTGAGCCGAACGTTCATCATCACTTATATAGCATCTCTGCCTTCTGTGAATCATTTATACCATTTAAAAACATATGGTTTTAATACACAATTATCACCATACGCGATTTTAAACAAATCATATGTGTTTGAATATCATTTTTACCACTTTTTAAAACAAAATTGAACATTTTTATATTAATTTTTCGACCGCGACACACAAAAAAGCAGCTGTAACTTTATATGTGTTTTCGTTTCTATATACTGAATGTAATGTCATGAAATCAGTTTGTCAGTTTGTTGAGGAACGTTTACAGAACATAATCACAGAAAAACTACGCGTTCTATGGTTTACATAACCATATCGGTTTATTATATGTATTTGTTTAGCACAATAAAATATTAAAAAATTATGAGAAAAATCATTTTATTCGTTAACGTATAATCTCCTTTACACACATAACATTTGGGGATACCTTTTACGATTCGTTAAGCTATTCAAAATAATGTTGGTCGGTTTCACATTTTACTTCTTTCAACTGTTTTCTATATATGTTCAATGTTGATCGTTTCTTATAATTTCAGCGTTAAATGTTGTTACACAATGTCTTCAATCTGAAAAACATTTATTTTTGTAACTTTCACCACTTTCTAACCAATGTGCAGACTATGCATGTCTTGATTCTGGTATAGGAATACTGATGAATCCATATTTTTTATTAACCGAGTTACGGATCGACACAGAAATGTTTTTGGATTCAGTTTAAACATGTCCAAAAAGTGCACGTTGTGATGTTAATGGATTGTTATCAAATGCGATAAAAAAACATCTTTCGTATAATTGTTTCAATTTGCAATTTGTGCTTGCAAATGCAAATGCAAACCTTGAGATATTTACGATATCATTTGTAAATTATGTGTCATTTGTGTTTATGTGTAAATTGAAGTTTGATCACTGCATGGAATTTCTGCGTTTTGGCTATATTTATATTGGGTGCAGTGCCATTTGTTGTATATGGTTGATTTAAATAAAAAAAACCTTAGTAAATTTATTCTTATTGCAATTCTTTTTCAGTCATGCGAATATAGCTATCGCCACCAAATTTCATTCTTCATCTTCCGATGACTTTTAAGAAAATACAAAAAAACAATTTCTTTAAATTTTTTTCTTTCGTTTTGTAAAAAATATAACATCAAATAAGACATCAAATTGATGATGATTGACAAATGACGTGACAATTTACTTATTTTCTTTTCTTTTTGTTTTATTTTATTTTATTTTATTTTATTTTTTTTCTCATTTTGTTGTTGTTACTTTTAAGAGAAAATTTGGAAATTTTGCAAAACATTTTCCCATTACACGTGCCATAATTTATTTTTTTTTCGTAAACTTTTCACCAATAAATATTTTTTTTCACTATATATTCGGCCGCATGGATCATCATTTCGTATCATTATAATTTATTGTATGTAGATTTAGATATATTTATTTTTTTTTTGTTTTCTAATTTATTTATTTTTTTTTTTTTTTTTTTTTTTTATCTTTTTATTTTGTATTATTGAATGAGATCATTTTTCGAAAATATATTAAGACAAGAAAAAGCAAAAAAAAAACTGAATAACAAAAACAAATGATATTTTTCTTTTACCATATGAATTGTAATTATAAGAACATAAAATATTGTGTTAGATAATAAAATGGAGAAAAGAATTTATTTTGCTATGTAAAAATATTAAATAATTTGGTGTATGACATCAAACAATTAGTGGGGTTGGGTGTGTGTGTGTGTGTGGTCTTGTTGCATACAATTTTCTTCATCCCATTTGTATTTTTAAATACAGTTTTTAAGTATTGTCAAACAAGAGTTGAATATAATAGTTTTGAACACTTTTTATATATTAGGACCTTGCATTAATAATGTCGATTTGATAACAGTTGGCGTAACTGGCGTTGTGTGCATCGGAACACACCGCGGCCATATTCTTTTTTTTTGTCTGTCATTACTCTATAAATTTCAGTATATGTCATTTCGTTGAAGTGTAAACAACAAAGTTTTTTTTGTTTCGAACATGTCGAATTACGTGGCTGAAAAAGTTGTTTTGCGGGGAAGTTTAATAACTTTCTTTTAATTTGAAGAAAACCGCTGCTGATAGTTATCGATTGTTGGTCGAAGCTTACGGTGAACATGCTCCAAATCAAAAAACTTGTGAACGGTGGTTTACACGCTTCAACTTCACAATCAAAATGTGATATTCATTGCCAGAAGGTAATGCTGTGCATTTGGTGGGATCAGAAAGGTGTGGTGTATAACGAGCTGTTAAAACCAAATGAAACGGTTACAGCTGATCGCTACCGACGACAACTGGGCGAATTGGCCAAAAAATTGAACGAAAAACGACCATTGATAGCTCGAAAACACCACAAAGTTTTATTTCACGATGACAATGCCAGACCACATCGTGCAAACATCGTTAAGGAAAAAATAAAGAGGCTCGGTTGGGATCATCTTGATCACCCCCCGTACTCTCCAGACCTTGCTCCTTCTGATTACCATTTGTTCCGATCAATGCAGGTCAGCCTGACAGATGTACGCTTTCGAAATGCTGAAGAAGTGCGAAAATGGGTCGATGAATGGATTGGGACAAAAGATGAAGAGTTCTTCAAACGAGGAATCAACAAACTTCCTAAAAGATGGGAGGAAGTCATAGCTAACGATGGGCAATATATTGGTTGATGTACTCAATCATTTTGTTATACAAATAAATCCCATTTTCAAGCCAAAAAATCGACATTATTAATGCAAGGACCTAATATATACTCGAATTACTCGTCTCTCAAATTAAAACCATAAATTGTGTGATATATTTAATCATTCACTATGTGATATGTGTAAAAATCACTTACGGAATCATTTATTCAACGTGGTCCTCAGGACGTTCGATAAAGTTGTATGCTTTTAAAACAGAGTCATTTTATCATTATTAAAGTTGGTAACAATATGTTTTTTTCACCTTGTCATAACAATCCATTCCAAATACAGATTAATTAAGTTATTTACCAGTAACTGATTACATTCTGTTCGGCAAACTTCATCTCTGTCAAACAATTTTCTTTTATTTTTCATTAGCTGTTAAACAAACATAAACATTTGTGCATCAATACAAGTTGTTCGAATGAGTATTGAAAAAAAGAACTTACAAGTGAAAACCAAGTATATGTGATGGTTTAGGGTGTAATAACCCACAATGGAAAGGCTCCACTTGTATTTGTAACGGCTGGTGTTTATTAATTAATAAAGATAAATACATAAATCGTTGGATTGTTTGAAGCCATGGGCAACAAAACATATCAAAAATCAGGCAACAAAACTCAGTACCAGCTCATAAAGCATCAAAATACCTAATTGGTTAGAAACATTTTTTTTGCCGAAATTTATTTCAGCACAACAATAGCCGCATCGAATTCTTTAGACCATAATATGTCCGATTTATATATATAGATAAAGTATTTTAGAGATAAAGGTGTGCTCTAACAAACAACAGTTTGGTTTAGAAAAACATTTGGTGAAAGAATGAAACGCTATTCCAATCAACCGCTTTGTGATCGTCACAAGCAGATTGATTGTTTTTAAATGTAATAGTAACGAGTTTGGGATATGTGCACTCAAATTAACGAACGTAAGCAAATAATCTTTAAATTTGATTCAATGTTTACATTGCAAACCATAATATTGTAATATCTGTTTGTTTTTTTCCTGCATATATAACACCAGAAATTATTGTCCGTCAAAGTACTTGCCAAACCATAAAAAAAATGACAGTAAATGACATTTGTTTGGTGATTATGAAAAATTTTGAGGCAATTAATATACAGAATTTGTGTGGAATAATTCATATATAGCATAGATTATCATGGTACGTAAACAACATCAACCGAAACAATATATTCGTGTTCAGAAGTTTATGCTACGTGTATATAGTACAAGATCAGAATGAAGTAGTGTTTAAATCAAAACAACATATTTAACTTAGCTGTCAACAACAATTATTCAATTTGATTGAAGTGATTGTTGCAAGAAAAACAACCAAAATATGCCAAAACCAAATGCACAATGACACATAATGCAAGTGACATGAAATAAGCGATAGAAGTGTACATATTCACTATACTATACTATACTGTCATTAAATCAGATTATCATACTTTTGCAGACTGATGGTACATGAATCTTCATGAAATGCGGTTCCTAAATTTTGAAGAATTCGAAAAATTACTCGCTCCTCGAATCTCCTATCAATGGAAACAAAGTTCTTGCTTTGGGTTATTCGTTTTTTACCTGTAACAAATGGTGGACAATACATACGTTCATTAAATACCCATTTATTTACAATGAATTTCAATGTAAATATCCAACAATATATTAATTTGTATTTTATGTGTAATAATGTTAGTAAAATAGAAATAGCTAATGTTTGTATAGCAACTTACCTTTTAATATTGCATATGACGTAAATTTAAAATTGACTACATAAATTAAAATTTTTACTAAAACAAATCAGGTTATTATGGATCAGTCACAGACGCAGCGCACATACTCGTTTATAAAAATTACAATATTTATTTATTGTTTTTTTATGTATCATAGCTCATAGGTTAAAAATGTATCAATAGAATCAAAACCGAAAAATGCATATTATATATTTCCAAATTTCAGACACATTATTTATTATAACATATTTATATTCTTTCCAAATTTACATAATCCTGTATTCAATTTTAATAAAATATATATAGATCATAAATTTATTTTTATTGACTATTTATTTATTATTAATATTAATAATAATAATAATAAAAATTTGTGAGCGTGTTTGTGGTATTACCAAAAAAATTACAAAAAACCAATGGGCGCCAATAAATTATGACGAAAAAATTAATTTTAATGATATTATTTATTTTTATATTTATTAAATGTATATTTAAATATAATTTTTATGAATGATTTCTATTAAAAATATATATTCATAAAGAGATTAACAAATACGAATACAAATCGGAGCTATATATTTTTATAATAATCATATGTATATTGCAAACTTAAAAATAACACACTTATACACAGACACACACACACACACACACACACACACACACACTGACAAGAAAATAAAAATAAAAAATATAATAAAAAATATGATGGAAAAAAAATCAACAAAATTCACAAATAATAATTAAACTAGAATCAAGTTTCAATATTATTCATATATTATTTAACCTTGGTCACCAAATAAATGCTGCTATTCATGTTTTAATTTTTTTTTTCATTCTTATTCTTTTCTTAATGGATATAAAAAATATATATTATTTGAAATTTTTTCATCTTTCTGAAAGACACGCACACAGTCCCAATCGGTTAAAAATTTTCTGATAATTTAATTATAAAATAAAAATTAAAATTACATCAATTTTTATTAAAAATATTTGCAATTTTTAAATTTACTTACAATGCATGGGTGGTTTGGAATGGTTTTTTATATTGTATAAGCGTACGTTGTGCACACGCATGATTCTCGCTTTTATATAGGTATTGAATTGCGTTCACCAATATCTTTGTGTTTGTCAAATTTTGAATTCGATTAGTTTAGTTTAAATCTTTATAAGTCCTCAACGTTGACTGTTATGTGTTTTGTAGCATTTTTACATATAATTAATAAATTTAAAATTTTTTTCCCGTTATATTCATTTAAGTTGCGATATGCCAGTAACCAAAATGGACAAATGTACTTTGTGTTAAATGTTCCCTGTTTCAATAGAATAGGCATGGCATTACTTATGTGAATGGTCGGCATATGCGAAAGCTATGCATGGGATATTTGGAAAATACACAATGGTTCCTTCCATAATGAATGGATCATATATATTAAACATCTTTGGTTTTATTTCGGAAATCAGACGCTTCAAGGATTAACTCACAGGAAGAGCACAGTGAATCTTCCTTCCTTGGTATAAGTGCCGGAATTAATTATCCCTATTATAAAATGATCATCAACCAAAATGGAAACTATATGTTTGACCATCGTCGTGCAAAATCATTGTGTGTTGAGTTACCGCTGTTCACTATAGTATCCAGATAAGAATTTGAATATGGAAAAATTTTAAAAAATTTGCTTACAATCAATCAAAATCAAAATGCAAACGAATTTATTAACTTTTAGCAATTTCTCTTGCTTTTCTTCTCAAACAAAATTACAGTATTTAAAAATGTAGAAATTTTTAAATTTTGCCCTACAAAATTCTGTCAAATTTTTTATTGAGATAAAGATACAAAACCGCAACTTATAATATTCATATTATTCAATTGACTTGACATTGCGTGTTGTGTGCGTGTGTTATATATTTCAACCAATAATTGTACTGTTTTGGTGTTTTTTTTTTTAGTTTGGTGGTTGTCAGTTATTTTTGAATCAAAATCAAAAGACGACGATACAATAATTGTAATATTTTAAGGTCAACTGTCCCAAAGATTATAAAAAAAAACAAAATCCACATAAAACGAAAAATAATGCTCGCATAGAAATATTAATAATGTCAAACGGTAATTACACTGTACCAATTGTTTTAAAATTGTAAAATTTTATCGGTACCTTTATCAAATCAATATATTGTAGTTGAGAGATTTTATCAAATCCGTATTATACCGATTCGAATATAATACTCGACTTGAATATCGACTATCGTCGAAATTAATGTTGAATGAATAAAAAAATTGTTTTTCTCCTGTCTTATTACACGATACTTTTCAAATTACCCTCGTAGTTGTATTTATTTTTTTTTTTATATTAACCAATAATTTTTCTCTTCTGCTGGAAACCAGAAATATTATTAATCTCAAGTGCGGCGGCATTATTTTTTTTTAATGCATATTTTATTAAAAATACAACGCAAATTGAATTTTTTTTCTTTTACATGTGTATTATAAATAACAATTTGCTGAAACAAAAATGGTTCATTTTATATTGAAATCTAATTAATAATTATTTTAGAATTTTTAATATTTTTTTGGTAAATGCCATCGTATATAATAACTCTGTGCACAGCGGCGATCTTTTGGAACTATAGTGATTATATAACAATTACCTATGTATGAATATACATACAATATATAGTTCATCTGGATAGATATGATAAATCTACAGATGTCGCCAGAAATAGGAGCTGAGAGAATTTCTTTGTATATTATTCTAGAAAATTCATATTATTTATCAGCGCAATGCTCCAATGTATAAATATTCGGTCGATTATTTATTGACATAGATTTTTAGCAAGTCTCATTTTAAATAACATTTTTTTCAAACTGTGGCTGTATGTTTGAATCATTTTTTTTTATTTAGATATTTTGTGCTCCTTTTCTAATGAGTTTTAAGAAACCTCTTGATTTTACCACAAAATCATCAATCAGATGCCATAAAATTCATTTTAGACTTAATTTTTTTTTGCAAGTTCATCCGTTACAGTTTAATTTTGTTATTTCTTATTCCTTATGGACCTCTGGATATTCAATACAGTAGTTATAAAGTGCCTATTTGCCATAGAGGGTTAGATATTTGCGAAAATTTAAATTTCATTTTATAATATTAGTGTATATGTTGAGATTCGGAGCGGTGCTGCTCTGTACTGCTCTGAACGCTACGGAATCATTACATCGAATATTGTTAAACTACGTATATTCAGTATACGTCCTACAATATATATTGAGGATAAAAAAATAAAACAAGACCTTCGAAATAATAGCGTTTCATTGAGCTCTGTAAAATAAGCGTTTACTTTTTAATTTCATACAAATTTCTTTCCATTTAGTTTATCATATTTGAAAACAGAAAATTGTCGGTGGGGGGTGTCATATTTAGCGAATACTGTGGTGGAAGTGAACTTAATTCTTCGTTTAAACATATTGTGGTATAATATGTAGCAACGATTATTATATTACCTTTTTCTATTTGCACCGCATATAAATTCCAAAAAATCAGTTGCCATAACCTTTACCTGAGCTGATGGAATTATTTTTGTCTGCTTTGGTTTGTTAACGTTTGAAATTAACTTTTTTTTTTCATTTTAACAAATAACACAAAAATTGTTTGCTAATCAAAATTGCGAAAAACAAAGTTATAGCAGAAATAACCCTATGCAGGCATGTAGTAATGCAGTTATAACCAAAGTGAACCACATAGCGGAGTATATATAACCAAAGTGTGACGAGGAATAAACGTCGTGGTATAGTGGTTGTGTCACTAAATTTTCAGGATAATCGACTTTTACGAATTATCATCTTTTTTAAATTAAGGCCCAGAGTTTTAACGGATTTTCAATCTACGAAATCAAAAGATATGATAGAGTCGATGACAGAGAACATTTCATTTACAGCAATCTGAAAATCGGTCATATCTTTTGAACGCGTGAATCGATTTTAATCTATGAAAGATTGATTGGAAATTGATTATAACATACAATTCTTTTACACAAACTGGATATACTTTAAAAGTTTAAAAATATAAATAATATATACACATTGGAACCGTAAATGACAGGAAATACGTTAACATTTACCTTCACGTTTTCGGTTCGCAAAATGAGTAACACTAATTTTATCTGACAGGACATGTCTTTTTGATAATTTCAAATAATTATTATGCCACGAATATCGCTAGCAGATTTTTTACTACCATATCTATTAAAAAAATTACTATTTACATGTTATCTTCGTTGTAATCTGCACGGAAATTGGTATTGGTAAAACAGAAAATTAAAAATCCAACGATTAATCGCTATATATATTAGGACCTTGCATTAATAATGTCGATTTGGCTTGAAAATGGCATTTATTTGTATAACAAAATGATTGAGTACATCAACCAATATATTGCCCATCGTTAGCTATGACTTCCTCCCATATTTTGGGAAGTTGGTTGATTTCTCGTTTGAAGAACTCCTCATCTTTTGTCCCAATCCATTCATCGACCCATTTTCGCACTTCTTCAGCATTTCAGGCTGACCTGCATTGATCGGAACAAATGGTAATCAGAAGGAGCAAGGTCTGGAGAGTATGGGGGGTGATCAAGATGATCCCAACCGAGCCTCTTTATTTTTTCCTTAACGATGTTTGCACGATGTGGTCTGGCATTGTCATCGTGAAATAAAACTTTGTGGTGATTTCGAGCTATCAATGGTCGTTTTTCGTTCAATTTATTTGCCAATTCGCCCAGTTGTCGTCGGTAGCGATCAGCTGTAACCGTTTCATTTGGTTTTAACAGCTCGTTATACACCACACCTTTCTGATCCCACCAAATGCACAGCATTACCTTCTGACAATGAATATCGCGTTTTGATTGTGAAGTTGAAGCGTGTAAACCACCGTTTACAAGTTTTTTGTTTTGGAGCATGTTCACCGTAAACTTCTACCAACAATCGATAACTATCAGCAGCGGTTTTCTTCAAATTAAAAGAAAGTTATTAAACTTCCCCGCAAAACAACTTTTTCAGGCACGTAATTCGACATGTTCGAAGCAAAAAAAAACTTTGTTGTTTACACTGCAACGAAATGATATATACTGAAATTTATAGAGTAATGACAGACAAAAAGAATATGGCCGCGGTGTGTTCCGATGCACATAACGCCAGTTACGCCAACTGTTATCAAATCGACATTATTAATGCAAGGTCCTAATATATATTTATCGGAATGGTTTCTATATGTGTGAATATAATTTCTGAATTGTGTTCAGCCTTTTCTAAATACATATGGTAATTCGTTAATCTCATATATATAGAATACACTTTTTTTTTTTTGAACGCAATATGTATGTGTAAAATAGTGGATATAGCGACATAATTCGTGCTTCTATTTATATATATATATACAAGCTTCCTTTTTGTTAATAAAATTAATTCAATATATATTTAAATAAAAATAAATTATTAATCAATGAACAAAATAAACTTAAGGTGTTTATAGTTAATTAAAAAAAAAAAAAAAAAAAAATTACCATTAAATTTTAATTTATTATATCCCATAAATTGATTTTTTTTGAAATAATAAAAACAAATGAATAAATTTTAAATCACATGAAATGATATAACCAACCACACCACTACCAAACACACGCACACACACACATACGCACGCATATATAAGCACACATTCACACCACACACACTCGCACATGTAATCCACGGTAAAGTGTAATTTAATCAATTTAAATATATATAATTCCATTAAAAAATAAAAATATCAATTAAATTTAATGTTTTTATTTATTTATATATTTATTTATTTATTTATTTATTTATTTTATTATTATTGAATTTTTCTGGTGATTTTTTCAACTGTATTTATATATTTACTCTTAATATTTCTCTATAATTATATCAATAAATTCCATTCACACGATTCAACCAATTAAAAATATAATATCATTAAACTACGAGTACAGACACACACACACACACACACTGATATATATATATATATATACCATCAATAGAGCATACATTACTGAGTACACACAAACCTCCAACATAATAATCTACAAAGCATTAATCACAACAAAAACAACAAAAAATAACATCAACTTCTTAATATTATTATATGTTTTTTTTTAGTTTTCCTATAAATATTGTATATACAACAAACGTTTTTAAAATAATGTATAAAAATATTATATTAACTCTTACTCGTTTCGAAATAAATAAATGTGTAATTTTATTTATAATATTTTTAAAAAAATAAAATAATTTTCTTCTTATACTAAATCTTATTTACTATATTAATATAGTATTTTAGTTAGATATAGGAACCTATTATTATATACTAGTAGAGTTAGTAATAAAGTAACTATTATAAAAACGTACAGTCAATGCTTTATGTGTGAAAAATTCATTTTTTAATACCACGCGATATGCGCGATAAAAAACGTCGGCAGACTATATTCTTTAGATTTCAATCAAAGGTGCTGCTCTGTATTAATATGGCGTTAATGCGTCATGGTATGTGCGCAACGATCTTTTGAGAAAGTGCCTAACCATTTGCACCACGGTTAAAGAGTTGATTACAACTCAAAGTTTATTATTATAAAAGACTTCAAGACCATCGAAATCAATTTGTGATGAAACTTTTAAATACCGACGAACATGCACGTGGATTGAAAAAAAACATATACCATTGGAATTAATAACAAGATTTAAGATAAATAAATATCAACTATTCTCTATAAGATAATGATTAGGTTATTATTATACAGTATTTTATACGTAAGAAACTAATATGTAAATTAGATTGCAAAGATATACTTTAATAATATAAAAACTAAAAAAATAAAATATTCTTTAGAAAATCGGTGCAATCATATCGTTATCACATAATGTTTTCTCGTTGAAATAACCAATTTCCTTTAATTTTCACATTCACATTATATCCAATCTATTGTTTCACATATATCGCCCGTCGTTAGTTGATTATATACGGAATCGTCTGTATATATACACAACAACAACAACAACAACACTGCGCATTATTATTATATATATTTAACAATATTTGGTGGTGGTGCGGTGATGATTTTTTATTTTAATTATATTATAGAGTATATTTGTGTGTTGGATCATAAATGGCTAGACAGAGATTTGTTGGCGCCTAATTTGATTATTTCACACTAAATTGACGAAATAAACAAAAGAATAAATCTCATTTTGTACCAAAAAATTACTTTTTTTTTTTTTTTAAATAAATTATTAATGTTAAAAATATATATATAAATAAATATGTACATAAAAATAGACACACACACAAAAAATACGGTGAGTGAGATAGTAGAGTAAGAGGAAAAAAAAAAACAAAAAATTTATTATAATATAAATATTGAGAAAACAGGCGCCATTTTCAAATTTATGTATAGCACCCTAATTAAGCCAAACGCATACAACACATTCCACAAATAAACTTGTTTACATTTATTGCTAATGCCTCTGTAAATTTTTTCGTCTTTTCTTTTCTTTTTAACAGAACGAAAATTTGTTTTCGTTCTTTTTTTTTTTTATTTTTCAAATATGAATATTTATTTTTTTTTTCTCTTGATATCTATTTTTATATAATACAACCAAAAACATACAATTATTTATCGATAATATGTAACAAAACACAAAAATACAGAATGAAAAAAAAAATTGTGTACCTCTCTATAATATAATTTTGGTTTTTTTTTTTTTTTTAATACACTGATTAACTAACTAAATATAAATAAAAAAAAAAAAAATAAATTTAGGTATATAAAATTTGTTTGGTTAGTTTTTTTTTTTATGTTTTTATAATACAATATATATTTTCTGTATACGCATACATTTAACGCATTGCTGTGGCTCATCATCACATCTACACACTACAAACACTCGAACACACACACAAACTATCTATAATAAAAACAGAAAACAAAAAAAAAAAAAAACATCCATACAGGTTGGTCTTTGGGTATCTTGTTGTTGTTGGAATTTACTTTATAATTACATATTTTACCTTTATTTTATTGTATATAAAAATAAAATTATGTAAGGTAAATTAATTATTGTGGATCATATATGTATGGGTTGAAACAATATGGCCTGAACCTAAGAAATTACATTCAGTTTTTAATATCACTAAATTTCTTCTTTTTTCTTATAACCTGGGTGAAAATATAGATGTAATTGTGAAAAAAAATAAAATGTAAGTCCTCGCACCACCGAACTAAATTTTCCGGCAAACAGACTTATTTTTCTTATGAATTATCATCTTTTTTTGATTACCGGGCATTGTTTTCACGTGGATTACAATTTTTGCATACAGAATTACAAATTATACACTCTGTAACTAAATTTTTAATCAACCATGAGTGAATAGTGTGTGCAGACGACGAGCATTGCTAATTAAATGTAAATCGTTAAGAGTCCTAGTATTTGCAATAGTATCAAGCAAATACAAACGATTTTAGTTTGTGCAAATTATTTTTTTCGATTAGTAGAGCAATTCCATACCACTGTACTAAAAAAATTAACCCTATATAGTCACTTAAAAAAAAGAAGAAATTGTTGCTCTGTCTGTGCGACTTTTAGTCATATATAATAAGCTTCATATGAAATTTATGAAAGCATCCGAATGCTTAAACAAAAATATTAAAATGACTTTCTTTCAAGAAAAATCGATTAAAGATCGTGCACTACTTCATAAATATTTTTGTAAATAATATATTTATTATCCAGTTTTTATTGAAAAAAAATATAGCAAATGAACAATTTTTTTTTTTTTTTTTTAGCCATGTATTGCTCCAAGTGGAGCTTTATGTCATCTGATCAAGCTTTCCTTACAGTCAAGTTGGTAAATTACTCCGCATGGAATTATATAACAATTTACCAATTGTACTGTAATTAACGAAAGATAGATGTTTTCCAAATACTATTATTTTTATATGAGTGATGAGCCCATAGTGATGTGTGTGTGTGCGCAGACATTGTTAATCTTTGGATAGCGTCCAACATCATATTTTCAAAGATATCCGATTTTCTTTTTATTCCTTTTATTCCATAAACGAACAAAGCACAAACCTAGCAGAAAAATTTCAGTATTAAAATAAATACCGAAAAAATTGAATCCGTTATATATTTCATGATTAATAATATATATTTCGGCGCTATACCATTTCGGTACTGAGCAAATGAACAATTAATGATGCCGAACCACAAATACATTTATTTTGAAGTTGTGCATACGATAGTTTTTCCTAACCGTGTACCCACGTAAATGCGACCAGTACTGTTGCAGTACTTCTTTTTAATTAAAATAAATATACATAAAAATATTACCACACGTGACCTACGTTAAGGTGTAATAATTCAATACCAATTGTTGTAATTGTAAATAATAGTCCATATTTTTCTTAAAACGACACATAAAATCATCAAAAATAACGTAAAATTTTAGCTCTTAAGAAATTAGTCTTGCGAGGAGTAAACTAAAATTCACTCAAATTAATATCCCATAAATATTTGGTTCACACCGAAATCTATAGTCAATCCATCTTAATAATAAATAACAATATTAGAAAACAAAATATCTTAAAAGTTGCAATGGTATGTATGCCCGGAAAATTCATTCAGCAAATTTCACCATACAATAAATAAAAAGATAATTCAAAAATTCTTTTATTTTCACATTTTATAAAAGATTGCTATTTCTTATCGTTTTATGTGGATAAAAGATTTTCTATTTATATTTACATATTTCGTAAATTTTTTTTTGCGGATAACAGCACTCCGTAATTCGCACCTGTACATAAATTATATCAACAAAATGTTATATTTGATAACAGGAAAAATGAATTAATGGAACGCATTCATTATTTTGAACCTATCTACAAGAAAATTAACCAAGTTATAACATCATCATCACTCTATTGAAATTCTTACCATTCATAAGTTTTGCAAATTTCGAAATAAATGCTGTATCATTCCAACCAAGTTCCAATAGTTTTTAACGAGTGACTAAAGATGTGTGTGATCTTGCGTTGTCATGGTGAAACACGACACCTTTTCGATTTGTCAATTCAGGTCACTTTTCATGAATTAAATTGTTCCGTTTGGTTAGTTGTTCATACCCCTGAATTTGTTTGTTGAATATCAGCCTTGGATGTTGTTTGCTCATGTTCATTTTGCTTGCTCCTCTATCTTTTCCGATTTACTTTGTTGTAAACAATACAGTTTTCATGGCTAGTTATCAATCGTTTTAAAAATGAATCATTTTCGTGGAGCCTTCGTGAATTCAGTTTTTTTTCCATCACTGGGTTTATAATTATTAAATTTGTAGTTTTACCAGAATGGAAATCGGTTTTACAAATCCAAACCAAAACTACACAAACCTTAAAATTTACAAAAAAAAAAGTGATAAAACCAGAAACAAATTTCCCATTGGGTTAACATGGAGGGGGGAGATCAAAAATGGTCCGCAAAACATAGTTTACCCTATGAGTCCATGTATAAAAATGTTAAAATGTAAATATATATAATTGTGTGGATTCAGAATAAAGCAGAAGTTACAATTATAAAATGTATAGAATTCCTACTTCAATTCTCTAAATGTTTACGTATTTTGTTGTCATCGGAATTTAATTAAAATTTCTTTAATTAAATGTTGTTTTTTTTCTAACGCGTCAATATGAAAAAAGTAAAAATTTCAGAATTTTAACTTTAGCTGACTTCTGCGTTACTTTTTATTATATAAAGGCGGTGTGAATGGAGCCGGTTAAGATTAACATACCAATAATATATTTTTTTACGCACAATCCGTAAATTTTTTAACATAAAGTTATTGAACTAGTAAACAAAAAAAAAACAAACAAAAGCAAAAACTTAAAAATTAATTATTGAATTAAAACTCATTTGATTAAAATATTTCGTTATCATATCACCAACACCACACGTACACTTTTTTATTCATTCATTTATACGTCGTACTAATATTAATTCTGCATTTTGTACATATATAAATAAATACTATAGATTTTACATAATCTCTATACACTTTAATTTTATTTATATCAAATGTTGGACAACACAAATCAGTGGTATCCAACCTATAATTTAATTACATTGTAGTTATACAGAACTAAATGTATCAGTGCAGCACGTACATGAATAATATTGTTGTATAAGGCATTTATTTCAGTTTGTATTAATAATATTTCTCACTTAAATTCCTATTTTTTTATTCTATTTTATTGAGATACCACATATCGTGAAAAACCACATGGGACAAAATAATATCCATTGGTCATATATTTCACAATCGATTTGCTTGGATTATGCCAAAGCATTACGAAATAGTATTTGCCTGTTGTGTTGGGTCACTCACTACTACTATGCATATGCAATCACTCAATTTACATAAATATAGAACTTGAAATTTTTAGTCCCCTTATGAAAAAATTAATTAGAACTTATTGTCACAATATTTTCAATATCACTTTTGCTAATATTTTCTAAATTTTAAATTAATAAATCTCATTAATATTTGATTGTTAAAAGGGGAAAAGATTTCCTGAAGTTTGACCACAGTAGATCCATTTTGCTGTTCCTAGCCCCGTCGTGTGACTATATACGTTTTGATTACTTAGACATAGGCCAAGACATCGAAACTATAGTGAATCTCTAGCATCTATTTTACATTGCAGTTAAGTTGGTAAATTAATTCGTATGTGAGTATGTAACAATTATCCTATTGGATCTGCCATTAAATGTCTCGATGAATTTTAATTAATTCAATTATTCTTGTATATAGGTGAGTCGCCCATATTGTTGTGTGTGAAAACATTGTTAATTTCTGAATAGAGTCCAACAACACATTTTCAAAGATATATTCGCTTTCTGATTTCTCATAAACGAACAAATCGATAATACAGTTATGTTTAGTATGGATAATTCTGAAGAATTTTTCATGTCAATACGGGCGGATTGAACTCACAATCTCCGAATTGAATGAGATGAGTTTTAATCACTGCTGCACTAAACTACATTCATTCATATATTTCATAATTTTTACTCTATATATAAATAATCTAATTCAATTCGAAGATGACGAGTATTTTTGGTGTTAACAAAATTTTTAACTGATTTAATTAATTGGTTTAGGAAATCAAAAAGCGAATATTGCAGTGTGACAAAGCGTGAACAAATGTTTTAAGATTGTAATATCACTATATTTTTCTTGGAATGTCCACTTACTAAATTTTCCGGAAAATCAACTTTTGAGAATTATCATCTTTTTGAATTACAGATCATAGTTTTAACAGATTTCCATTTTCGTTTATACAGAATTTCAAATTATAATCAATTTCCAATCTTCCAATAAAATAGATTTTTAAAATCGATTCACACGCAATTAAAAGATAAGATTTTCCATTTGATGTCATTGAAATTTTGAATGAAATAATGGTACTGTATAAATTTTTTATGCCATTTTGGGTGTTCACTTTATACAGTACCACAAATTTCTGTACCATCGTTTAGAAAATCGACCATATCTTTTGAACGTATGAATCGATTTTAAAAATATCTTCTTTGAAAGATTTGAAATTGATTATAATTTGCATTTCTGTATACAAAACTGAAAATCCGTTAAAACTATTGCCTGTAATTAAAAAAGATGATAATTCATAAAAGAAGATTGTCCCGGAAAATTTAATTCGGTGAACACACACATATTTTTTTTCTTAATTTAGTTTAATTTCACCCAGGTTATACATTAAAAATATAGCGATATTGTAAACTGAATGCTACTTCTCAGCCCTCGCCATTGGAATATTGGAACTATGGTGTTCAAAGATTAACAATATCTCTGCACTTTACAACTATAAACTATTACCTATTTTAGAATAATTGAATAATATGGAATAATTAAAAAAAACACATGTCTAATATTAAAGTATAAGGTCTGGACACCCAATCCCTGCCATATTAATAATACTTTCACTTTGGACAATGCCGAATTTAATTATATATATAAAAATTTAAATGAACAACCGCAGGTTGTATCGCTGCAAATAAAACAGCAAATTCATTCAGAATAATCCAGCGGAATAAGTTGATTCAATTCAAAAATTATTGTCAATGGGACACTGACAGGGATTGGACCCACTACCTAACAGTTACATAATATTTAAAAATTTTATTAATAATCAAATACAAATTGAGAAACACATTAGAAACTAAAAAAATTACAAATGACTACGGCGGAACCACTGCTCAAATTGCCCAGTAATGAAAACTGAATTATCGAATTCGGGTTTTCTGTTACACCACTATTATAACTATGATTATTTAATGAAATTCTTAAATGAAAAATTCAAAACCTTTTGTATTTATTTCTTAATTAAAAAAAATACTTAGGGTATTGATATATTTTTCCAATGAGAATGTAAGTAAAAGAATTGTTGATATGCGTAGGCGTCTTCATATTGTTTTTATCCCACAAAGTGGACCTTGATTAAATGTAAAAATAATTTCAAATAATTTTCGTCACACATCACGGCGTGCGTAAAGTTTCATTCACATGTACAATACCGCAGAAGCGATGCCACCAAACATTATTCATAAATAGCACAATTCAGCTGCAAAAATTTGTTGACAAATTAATTGCTATGTTCTAAAATTTTACGATCACAAGCGATCACAATATGTGCGCTCATTAATTTTTTGTTATTATTATTTTGATAAATTAATTTAATATGTATTTAATAATTATTAATTAATTAAAATATCACATATTATAAAAATTTGTCACGTGGAATTTTTCATTTTTTTTTCTTTCTATATAGCATATTTAATATATGAAATAATCATTGCTAAGAGGTTTAGTTTAGTTTGTAATACACGCACAGTGTGTGATAAGTGTTGGGCAATAAGAATTGATAAAAATTAAAATTATCTATTTGTGTGTATGTATAGAAAAAAAAACACAACAACAACAAGAAATGAATTAAAAAATCATATGCAAATCCTAATCTTATACATTATTCCGCATATATATTCTCAAAGATAAGTTAATTTTTTGTTATAAATTTATTACATAAAGTGTACAATATTTATAAATACCATAAA
This sequence comes from Bibio marci, assembly GCA_910594885.2. Lineage (NCBI taxonomy): Eukaryota > Metazoa > Arthropoda > Insecta > Diptera > Bibionidae > Bibio > Bibio marci. The sequence goes on from OU343114.1 coordinate 60,114,877, forward strand.
TATATACTAAAATAAATATTGTATTGTAAAATAAATTTACTTAAAATTATCACCATTAAAAAGAGTTTGTAATTGTTAATGATTGTTATGCACGGGCGCATGTATATGTAAATGATAAATTAAGGTGTGTGTTAATTATTATAATATTTTATTAAAATTCAATGTATAGCAATATTTTTATTGTACGCTTTCTGCAAAAATGTAATTATAAACGAAAATATATTCTCATCTTAATGGACACTATATAGCGGAACTATAGACTATAATGACCGTCAGTCTGTCACGCACATGTGTTTTTAGTTATTAAGCTTTTATGGTATGTATAAAACATTACCATCTTTGTGCATATATAAATAAAATGCATTAACTAACAGTTTATCCTTCCTTTCCCCTATATTTAATTGATCATTAATGATAAGTTGCGGTTTTTCTATGCTATTTATAATTACAAAATGTGGGTGTGTCAAGTGTTGCTGTTTTAGACTCTTCACTTCACATATATAATAATATAATTTATCATTTAACCATTTTTTTTATACTTAAAAAAAATTAAAAATAAAAATTTTTAAAAAAAATACCGATTACATTTTTTTTTTCCATAGTATCTAGTTAATATTTTTTCATGCATTTAATTAATATATTGTGTTAATTAATTATATTAAATATTATTAATTAACATTGCCACCTTTATGTATGTGCGTGCGTGCGTGCTGGGGCATGTATGATTTTATGTATATTATCTAGAAAAAAACACTAAAATTATTATTGCCAATAATTCGCATCAATTTACGTTAACTGCGCGCGTTTTTCAAATAAATAAAAAAATGGTTTATTTGATTTATTTTGATTTCATATGAATGATGAAAAATGAAAAATCAAAACATTAATAATTCGCTTTCGTTTCATATTTGAAATAAGTATACAATTCAATCGATTATAAACAAAATATACGATGAGTCAAAATTGTATTAGGTAAAATAACATATGCACATTTGTGTATAATTGTATACGCACCACAATTAAGGTAGAGGGGGACCAATCCTTGCCATGTCAAGGAAATTTTAACTTTTCGACTATGACAATAATGATCCAGAATTTAATTACCCCGTTCAATTCCCGCTATTTTCATGGGAAATTTTTCGGTATTTATTTTAACCCCTTAACGCGCACAAACGTATTAATACGGGCGCGCAAAACCGGCCAAAATGTGCAGACCCGTATATATACGGTTGGTATTTCTTGAAGAAAATAAATTGATTTTTTTTGGACGGTTTTTTTTAAAAAAATTGTGCGTTAAGGGGTTAATACAGAAATTTTTCAGCTGGATGACCATTTGTGCGTTTATGGAATAAAAAGAAAAATGCACAGTATGGGCTCATAATAGAATTATGAGAACATCTATCTTTCCGTTACCGGCAGTACTTGAATTTTCGAGAACTCTTATAACATGTGTCACTCAACTATATTATAGTTCTTCAAACGAGGAATCAACAAACTTCCCAAAAGATGGGAGGAAGTCATAGCTAACGATGGGCAATATATTGGTTGATGTACTCAATCATTTTGTTATACAAATAAATGCCATTTTCAAGCCAAAAAATCGACATTATTAATGCAACGACCTAATATATTACACTTAAATTTAATGTTAATGTTTTTTTTTAAATAAATATATAAACAAATAAATTCGATAACAATAGATAACAAAATCAAATGTAACCTACCTATTTATATATAATTACCTGTGTCAAAAAAAAGACTTGCACCAATTACACTGTACACACCATAAGTTCACAATTAGTAATAAAGCTACTGTAATCATAGAATAATTTCAATAATAAATATCATACAATAATTCTATTTTTATTATATACAACAATAATAATTAAATCAACTATTCGTTACTACGGCTATTGGCGCCACTGTGCTATGTATATTTAATAAGAATTCGATGCTATGAGATTTCGTTGCTACGCACCGCACTCATTTAGAGTGTATCACTTGGTTAGTTTTACTTGTTACTTGCACTTGCTAGTGTATTTTATATTACTTAAAAATAATATTTGGTTGGCAACAAATAAGTTACAGTTTTTTTTTTAATAACAACATAACATAATTTTTAGATAAAATGAAATAAATTTATTCTGCAATAATGTATTGTCCACTTTGTTCAATGACCCTTTGTCATCTGTTTGGTGGCAACTTCATGATTTCGAGGTTGTAGTACTTCTGGTCCTTATTATCAAAAAACTGAACCAAGTGGAGTTTTTATATCATCATTATTGAAATTCTGAGAAATTCACAAGAAGTTTTGCAAACTTTGAACTAAATGGTAATCCGTAAATGGTGCAATGTCCGAACTATATGTGGTGGATGTGGCAACACTTCGCCGCCAAGCTCGAATAATTTTTGAAGAACGGAATATAGTAAACCAATTTCGATACTGCATTTTTTTAAGCTTCGCACGTAGCCCATAATCGTTTGAGAGCTTGCGATGCGTATTTTCCTTCACCCAAGCAAAATAGCAAAATTTATTTAGTTATTTTTATCGGTTTTGTCTTTTCCAATCATTGTGCGGTTGTCTTCACTATAGGTTTTCAAATCCCTTTCCATATAGTTTGGATTTGGTGGACAACGTTGAAAAATTAAATATTAAACATAACAACTATTTGGCCCCATAATATTGTAAATTAAAATAATTATGTTATTTCTTCATAATACATTTTGTTTATCTGTAAATATTTTGATGACTTTAAAGTTTAAAATCCATAGATAAATGTAAAAAACAAATAAACTTTAAATATATAATTGTTATTTCTGCATTAATAAAATTGAATTTCTATAATAAATTTTAGAAATTAGAGTACATTTATATGCGATGAGATACGATACGACGATACGCAAGCATGTAATAATGTTTATAGTTTAGTTTCATAATTAAAATGTGCGTGATGTTAGTGGGTGGATGATGGTTTTTTTTCTATTAAATTGTGTCAGATAATATTAAAAATTATTCTATTGGTTTTTTATATAATATTTTTTACTTACACGCATTACATAAATTACATTTGTGTGTGTGTGTGTGTACGTCGCATAATTATATGTTTTTGTACATTTTTCTCTTTAGTATATTACACTTTAAAATTATTTTTATTTGGGTTAAACTTAGACTATGTTATGTGTATTCTCTCATACACGAGTAATAAAATCACAGTGAATAATATATTTTATAAATAAGTAGGTTTTTTTTTTTATAATTTAGTATAGAGATTAAAATCGATTACATTTTTATATTGATTTCATATATAAAATAATGTCTATTGCAGCAAATTTTAGAATTTTTTTTAATTTATAATACAATATTTTAAAATTATTTCTGGAAATTGTACATTGTCTCAAAATGATACGTTTTTTATGGAATTGATTTGCTTTATTGTTTCAGTGATAACTATAATGCCATATATATATTTCTCCAATCCCCCAGTACACATGTTTTTATACGTAAAAGAGGTCCAATGGTGTATATCTTTTATACGTAATTATTTATTTTTATATGAGTGCAAATATAGCCCATAAAATGATGTGGCGCATATAGATATTGCTATTTTTTGAATAACGTTCAACACCATATTTTAAAATATGCCGCCTATAATGATTATTTTTGATCTTGAATATAATATTTGTGTATTAGTTCCTTATCTTGAACATTTTCCTAAATGTATATCACTGGGAAACATTTATACCACAAGAATCGTCTTAACTATAAACTATGTTTAATTGTATTTTTATAAAATTTCACTATACAAGTTAACATTAATTTTGTCTATGCGAATTTTACACTTCAACCAGTCAATACCCTGTCTTATATGTGTAAGTCTGAACTTGTTCATATATTATCTCTGGAACCAGACGAGATAGCAATATGAATCGTCAACAGTGACTGATAGGTTGAACCCTCTAGTTCATATTATATTCTAATATATTAGAATATTTTTATAATATGAATATTTTGCAAATTTTGCGAATATGAGTAACCAAGGTATCATTGTTCTACTGATGAATAGGATGGCCAAATACTAAAATTTCATGGATAACTGTTTATTTAATCCCATTTTCATTTTCTACACCCACAAAATTAGTTTAACATGACACAATTATTGGAAGGTGTAAAAAATTAAATTGGAGTTAAAACACACTTTAAAATATTGTAATTAAGGATGGAATTTTTTTTTAAATATGTTTATTCAAGTCGATTGACTTTCGTTTTCATATCGGATTTTAAATTTGAAAAGTGGAGACTTGCACATATTATAGTTCACATTGATATGGAAGGATTAAATGTTATTATATGATCGCAGATAATTTACACAAACTTTTATTGCTTCATGAATTGCATTGAATTCAAGAATTAGTATATTATGATAGAGATTGTCAATTATTTTCCAAATTGATTTTATTTGCTACTATCAAAAATTAATTTTTTGCAGATATTATATGATGCGAAATTACACGTTTTTGTGCCTCCACTAAAGTATACAAAATAATGAGGCATTATTCACGGTGCAAAAAGAAAACAATTCAAACATGTTCAAAATATTAATATGTTATAATGTCACGTTACGACGTTATACACATTGGCCATATTTTTTCTAAATTTATATTTTAATTTTTTAATACAATAATTCATCAAACAAAATTTTTATGGACTCGCCGCCGCGTCATTATTTATAATTAAAATGTATAAAAAATAATGTTTTAATTTTCTATATATAAAATTGTTAACATATACCCCACACACATGCGTATGTGTACAGACAATTAATATACACAGTCATGCCATACTTCTCTATATATATGATATATAAAAATTATCTTGATTGGTGACATTTGACTTATATATGACGTTTTTTTTTTCTATTTCTGAAGAAAGACAAAAAATTATATACTTCTTAATGTGACTTAAATCATGTACCATTTTCTATTTTATTAGCATAATACAAATGTATTATAATGGCGCATAGAAGAATAAATTAAATACACATACACATAGGAGACAGTTTGCTTCTTATCCGTAATCTGTCTGAAATGATATAAGTTTAAGATGGATTTTATTAAAAAATAATTTTTGAGCAATATTACATACACAAATTGTCACACATTCCGTAATACTAGAGAAAAAGAAATATTGGTTTATGTGAGCAGTCCACTTTTATATCTATATGCCTTTTGAGTATGTGTAACGAAATACGAATCTGAAACATATGAATAATTCTCGGTAACAATATTAGTATCCAAAATATTTGATCGATTGATAAAACTTTATTCAAATTATTTAATTATATAAAAACAGCACAAAAACTTAATTTTTTTAAATTTTATTCAATACGCAAATCGAAGAAACAATGTTTCAATTAATTATTTTGAACAATATATCCGTATTTTCTACGTATCATAATCATTTGTTTTAGATTCGCATTTCGGTACTTATATAGAATAAGATATTGGTTAGTAATCAAACATAATATCATCTTTCCAGCATTTAAAAGTTGCTGTATAGAAGCATTATGTGTTGCGAAGATGTGAATCTTTAAACAGCTGATATAATATTAGAATTTATGTTAAACGAACTAACACAACAAAACACCTTATTATGCAACGAACATTTAAGGATGAATTAAGAATTAAAGAAAGGCGAAATATTATGTCGGACGTTCTACACTTTCTTCATAACCCGAACACATTGAATAGCAATAACAATTAATTTTACGATTATAGAATGTCTAATAAAATCAGTAAAATTGCCATAACTAAAACAATTATTCAGTTAATTAAACGTATATTTCTAACAACCAATATCTAAATATTGTCAGTGATAATGATGATCATGAGAACGATTTAGATGTAGAAGAGATTGTAGAAGTCAATGGATATTCTTCAGTTTCATCACAACTTTAAATTTCTACATTAAATGATGGGTCCAATATATCCTTGCAAGAAAAACTTCACTTAAAAACTTAAAAAAAGAACTCGTAATCTAGAAACAGGTAATAAGAAGAAAACCAGTAAAGATATTGGAGAATCATTGTAAGTAAAAAGAAACAAATAACCGATTTCCAAGACGAAAATATTCGAAATAAATATTTAAAAATTGTATACGACCATCCACCATGACTGTTCGCCTAACAAGTATAGAGTCAGAACGTGCCTTCTCTACTGCTGGCCTCATCACCACAAACAAAAATATGATCGAAACTATAAGTGACAGGCACATAGACGATTTATACTTCTTGCGACTAGCATATTTCCAAAAAAACGATGCATTCAAAATTGATTTCGTTTCGTTATAAAATGAATGAATTTTATTCTTATTTTGTGACTGTTGTTTTTAAGTAAGTATTTGTAGTTTTCGTAAGAAAAAGAAAATATGTTTTGGATTCCACAATATTTTTCAGAATAATTTTAGAAAATTAACAATAATACCGGTAATGGAATTTTTTTTGCCGAGTCACCGAGGTAATGGAAACACGCGGTAAATTTGCAATCCCTATAATTGTGATAATGTATGTAAGTGATCGCTGATCTGAAGCATCACCATCAGCTATAAATAATTCCCTCAGATCAGTCGTGGTTTTTTTTTTTGTCATTGTAACGATTAATATTCATCGTAATTTTAATATCTCGGGACTCCGTCATGTGGATGAAAAATTTTCAATCTTTTAACCTATTGTATATGTTATACCGAAATAGATACCCAACAGTACAATATCACATTCTCAGCCCAATATGATTTTATACTGAAATTCATAGAGATGTACCTGAATATTTATTGTTCGTCGCAGTTAGTGCGTAATTATTATTATTTTTTAGGAAGCATTAGATACACGTTATCATGTGTGTCTAATACACCTACTTTATCTTTTATTTCACTATATAGTTGAGGTTTTTCTTTTCAATAATGTGTATATTGACTGGCGTAATGTTTGCAAGGAATGTTTAATAGATGCCTTATATAGTATCCACTTGGAATACCATAACTTGATGACATACATGTGTAATTATGAGTTTTACCATTTATATCTTTCCATTTCATATCTTTTCCGCAAGAACTTACAATGCAGCAGACAACAATACGTGGTACCGTGATCGTTGGTATATCGGAGAGCCATTATTTTAATTGTAATAATATGGTAATATAATTTTAATTATTATTGTAATTTACAATTTAGAATAATATAATTTTAATTATACTTTATCCATTTACATATAATAAATATTATTTTTATTATTGTTACTATTATTAAATTATTATTATTTGAATAAATAAAAACTGTAAGTGAATTATAATAATTTAAGACCTCGGAATAAATTGAGATGGCGCCAGTAAAATAGACACAAAACATACGCATATTTTTTTTTGTATGTTAAAATTACGTTATTATTATATATTTTTTTTATAATAATTATTCGTGTGTGCTGTTGTTGCTATAATCTTATCTATATGGTTTTTATTTCGTTTTCACGTTTTTATAACCGCGCGTCGACAACAAAATAGACGCTAGGAAATGGATGATACTATACAAATATTTTCTTTATAAAATAGTAATTATTTATATATAAATAAATTAAGTACATGTACAAGAATTTTTTGCGTAATTATAATATAGTCTAAATTTAAATTAATGTGTAAAAATGTGAATGTGTGGTGGTAAATGTGTGTTGTACATGACCCACGACGATTAATATACAGATTCATTGATAAGGATATAAATTATTGCATTTTATCTATATTCACACACACACACCGTATTTTTAATATATTCGTTCGTATTCGTTGCATTATGACCAAATAATTTTATTTGAAGAATTTTCCTGAAAATTTATAACTATATCTCATGATGTTGTGTGAAACTAATCAACTTTTGAATTTTGATATTTGAGGAACAATGACTAAGCTTTGGCAGTGGATATGAGAAGTGTCATCAACCACCAACTCTCTCATGTCATGAAATACTTTAGTACGAACTATATAATAATTATAAATCTATAAACAATTCTTGAGTTAATTTATTGGACTGCCATAGTCTAATAGGTCAAACTATAGGAACAACCAATCTCATCGAAACAAACTAAAAGGGAAAACACACAACACCTCTTGATGACTTTCGGTGAATAGTATGGCATTTATAAATCACCAATCTCATAAAATACTTAAGTGCAAACAAAAATGCGCATATAATCTTTTGGAATATACATGTTTTTTTTTGCTTAATGCTTTATTTTTCGATTTTGTTGTTGCATGGTTTTGGCTTTTTATTTAAAATTGTATGTGCGAATCGCATTTTAAAACTCCAAAATGGTTGGTTCGATTTTGATGAAATTGTGGTCTACCTTAGGACATTGTAGATCGCCCTCCTATGTTGAAACACATTCCTCTTCTATATATACAAATGTACCATATTTTGCTGATAATTGAAAACAGAAGAGTTTCCACCATCTATATCTGTAAGTACTTTAAAAATATCTAATAAAACAACTATTAGAGCCTCCATTTTGTCCTCTTACCAAGTGACCTGTACTATTGATTTTCGTGATGAAAATCACCTCATTCTTTAGTACCAAAAAATTTTGCTCGTCATTTTCAGTATCTATTTGAATGTAAACGGTAACATATTCACATCTCTTTGGATAGATGAATTTCTGTAACCCTCAACCTTCTGCTTGCCATAAAGCTGCAGATCGAGTCTTCTCCTCTACGTTTAGTCTATACATGTATCTTCCGATATAGGATAGGAAACATTTTCATACTATATAATCTAGAAATTTTAGATTCAGAGATGAGCGGTTGGAGATGAAGTAGGTTGAATAAAATGTGTGAAGGTAGTAGAGAATGTTGATCTGGAGATCAGAGAATTGGTCGGAAAGTAATGCGATAGGTAGAAACTAAGATAGGGAGAAGAGGATAGAGTGAGGAAATATAGTAGTTAAAAGATGCATTAGTGAATTAGTGTTAAACAGTCCAAAAAGTTTCTGCATTTTTACACGGTTAAGATAATTAGCAAGTTATTGTGTTATGTGAAGGTAATTTTGTCATCCGCTATAGTAAGTGATTGCGTTATATGTTTAAATGAATTTAAGGTTTTCCAAAGCACCGTTTATGGTTGTATAACTCTCAGCAACATTAACAATTTAAATTAAAATTGAAATTAGAATAATTTCCTCATATTTTAAATATTCATTCATAGATAGGTGTATTATTTTGTATTGTTTTATTAATAAATAAATTCACATAAACTTATTTCAACATAATGATCATCATTATACCGAATTATTAACAGTGACATTTTGATCAAATGTTTGTTTTGTTAATTGAATTGTTTTGTTTGGTTTACCAAACTATTACAATAAAATAGGTAATAAATTACAAATATAAATTATTGTAAGAGAATGCGGTCACCGATTGCATTGTTATATAGTTATTTACCTATACGGAAAAAGAATATTTAAAATGTTATAAAGTGATGCAAAGTTAAGTGGGTGGAGTGTGTGAAAGGTATATGATCTTTTATTAATTTCTTCTTTAATAATAAACTCAAGTGTGCACAAAACAAGACAATAATAATTGTCATCTGCTGTTGTATGCTGGTGAAGATGTTAAAAAAATGAATATAATGAAATTGTATCTTATTTTTATTATTTGTATTTTGTATACTCTTTGGAAAATTTGTCATTTCATTCTTTTCATATAATAACAATGGGGGCGGCGGCTTATAAATGAATTAATTGTTATTTTAATATTTATTTTTATTATGTGTTATTAGATTTCAATTTGATACAATGTAATTAATTATACGCATATACCTCTGCGTGTCTATATAAAAATATTGAAATGTACGTGTGTTTTCTGTCACATAAAAATTAGAAAGTACAATTTTAAAATGTTTCAAAATTATTCCAATGGTATATTAGAGTGCCCATAGATTTTATGTGATATAATTAACAATTATTTTAATTAGCAATGTTTCTGGCATCTACACACATAAAATTGATTTTCTTTTGCAATTAAATTGATTGCTCTTATATCGTGAAGTTAATATTCACAACCTATGTGTAAAAATTTACCGAACTGTCAGAAAATCTTATAAACCAGCGGCTATATGTAATATTGATTGTTCGAAAAACACATCGTTGACTGATGTTGTGTCAAAATTTCATGACATTCCATTGTTTACAAGCAAAGTTATTGCTTTCAAACCATTAGTCCAATTAGTATGACATCAGTACAAGCCTTTTGAACCGAATTTTTATTAGCAAAATGCTTTCCGTTCATAGCCAAATGAAGTCTTGGTAAATGGTAAATGGTTGAGTGTTAAAACGTCGTGTTTGGTCAAAAAACCTATATCATGAGCAACATAACATTTCGAGTTGTATTGATATTCTTGTCGAATACGATGAAGCAATCGTTTCATAACTCTCATATAATATACACCAGTGACATTTTGGCCACTTGGAACGATTTTTTTTTTTTTTTTGAATAATTCCGACTTTGGTCTTTTACTTCTTTTAGCATATGTTTGGAAAATTGTTTTCTTTTTCTAAGTTTAAAAGAAAATTTAATGTGCTGCTGCTACTAATAGAATTATGGTTTTTAGTGCAATAACTTTGCTTATGTAAACAATGGAATGTCATAAAATATTGACGCAAAATCAGTCAAAGATGTGCGCCTTTGTAATAAGTATTATCCCATATAGTAGTCAACTTTGGTTTATTAAATTTTTGTACTTTCCAAAATATTAATAATTGAGTTTTGCGCGCATTTTACTGATGTTTGAGTTGAATTTTTAAATATTCGGAATATCATTGTACAATATTGTTGCGTAGGAAAATGCATCACAGGCTCACGAAAAGCTATGTGTTGGTTAAAAAAGCAAAATTGATTTGCTAAATTCGTTTCTGATGTTTATTCGTAATCAAAAATGAATAACGCTTTCAGGTTGTCAATATAAATTTATATTTGAACCGAATAATCGAATTGTCATAGCAGCACAACATCGTACGTGGGATTGGGCAGAGATGTTCTATGTATCAGCAGGTTCTTTATCAGTTTTTCGGAGTATATCTACAACAACAACATTGTTTCCCTACTAAGCGGACGAGACTCTTAATCTTATTCTCTATTATTTATTCTTATTCAACAACTAAACAAAACCAAACTGAAAAATGCAGTTCACAAGAGATGCAGAATTATTGGCTAATCTTAAAGGTGTATTGTTATTTTTTGTTCCACCATATGGCAAATGCAAGGTCACGAACACACATTTTTGGTGAAGATTGGTTGGAATAGGTTTTCTACCATACACCATATATATTCCTGATCTTGCACCACCATCATTAGGCCACCGCACACATAGTTATTTCGTTATTTGCAAAACTACAGAAATGATAAGAATTTCAAATTGGGTCAGTTGTTTTTTTTAGCCCATAAAAACCGGCAGATGTTTTATCAATTTTGAACTATGATTTGACCTGAAATATGGCACAAGGTCATTTTAAAAAAAAAATGGACAATATACGCATTAATGAATATTAGTTATTTCGTTACATGTAAAAATGTTCGTTTTATTTTCTCTTTCAAACCAAACCCAACATCTAAAAAGGTACGGCCATAATCTGTTGTCGCATAAATTCAACTAAACATGCATTATTATTGTTATAATTTTTAAACAATTAATTAACATTAAAATGAATTTAAGTATACAAAATTAATATGTTTATTTTTGTTTGTTTTTTTTCTTGTCTTTTCTTTACAAATTAAATTTTTCGCTGGTATTTTCTATTCATATGTGAATGTAATGTACAATATATAGAGAATACATAGGAAAAAATAAATGAAAACATACGATATGCATAGAAGTATATGTTAATGTTATATGTTATGTATACGAGGTGTGGCTATAAAAGAAGTAGATGGATGTTTCTACAGAAGAACTACGTGTGCTTGAGCCAAAGTCGTCCGATGTGTAGAGAGTGAAGCTTTTTCTTTCGATTGCCGCCACTCCTGTGTCTCTGCCCGTCGGTTAATTATTCGTGTGATTACTGAAACTATAGGAATTGTGTAAGGCAAAATTTACATAACAATTTTAACATGAAATAAATGTGTGAGATATATAAAATTCTAACAATCGAATAAAAATAAGCTCATGAAAATGTTTGTACTCACGTTGAATGCCATTGAAATTGAACCAAACTTTTTGAAAAGAATCGATAACATGTAATGAATCTTGGTTTTCCATTTATGATCCCGAAAGAAGGGTTAACCGGAAAACACGCGTCATAAAGGAGCTCACCGAAAAAGAACTGTTTTGAACAATGTAAAATTCGCATGAAGCGTTGTAGAGAAGTTGTGTGTGTGTGTGTATGTGTGTGTATATATTGAATGTATTAATAACTATGAATATGTATAAATTTAAAATGCAATGTTTTACTTTCGGAGTCTCGCTTTTTTATAGCCACACCTCGTATATATTTTATAGAAAAATTATAAGATATAGATTAGTGGTGTGGAGTCATGTTTAAATATAGATCGGCGGCCACACAGAAAAAGATATGAATATTTTGCCTATTTACATATTTATTTATGCAAATATAAATGTGTATATGTAAATATTGTAAATATGTGTGTATTTTTGGTCATATATATTATACTTAACTTATTGTTTTAAAAATTTTAAGTAAACAAATAAAATAAGCAACAGCATCTATTCTATATACTGTTCAAAATACATTCTATATTATTTGTATGTGTGTGTGGTAAGTACAAGCATATTATGGACAATATTTGAACGCATTATAACAATATATTCATATTGCAATAACTAATTAGGGAACAGTATATCATTTATCTATCCTACCACCTTTTATTCAAGCCTTAATAAAGAAAGATGGAAAACACGTATACAATGTGTATTTGCTTAATAAATCTAATAGGAATATTCAGGATGCAAATGCGGTAGCCCTCCGATGTAGTAGGGCTGGATTATCAACCTCCTTCACTAAATTTGAGAACTTTTACTTAAATATATTTGTTTAAGAAAATCGTAAAAATAATTGTAGTTCTGTATATAGTTATTTCTATTGGAATGTTCATATATTATTATAATAGCTGTGTTTTTTATGTTCTGGTGTATATAATGATGGATCCAATTTACATCTACAGATAAATTTAACGAAATCTATTTTATTTTTCTTAAATAGATCAAAAAACACGCTTGCGAAACTCGCATTCCAATGCGTATTTGTACAATAGTACAAACCTTTTCCATGTTTATAATTCTTCATGTTTCTTTTGCAATGCCTATATGTCTGCACAGCTATTTCACTCACTTTCGCTATATAGTCGTTCATCTAACACCATATCATGGACATTCATAGATTTTTTTTTTGGTATTATATCAATTATTGGACACCTGTCACATACACGCATTGTCTGCATGACTTGTACGTAAGTGCAGTCCATTTTGTTTTACAGTGGAAATTAGTGCATCCTTTGCACTTTTAACAATGTTTGATTAATTTCGGTCATCCAATATAATGCATTGGATCACTGTACCCATATATATTCTACTTTTCATCACCAGTTACTATTCGATGCCTTGAATTTTAAACCATTAAACGATTTTCAATGTTGGTATCAAACCAGTTCATGTGGCCACCATTTTCCATTCTTTTTTTAATCTTTCCCATTGTCATGTAAACGTTTACTATTACAGCTGCTTGAGTGGCATTTAATGTGTGTTCTTTTAATGTCTGAGCTTAGTTTTCAACCAATATTGCTTGCAATTCATCATCTACGAATCTTTTTTCTTCTTTGTCGTCAACATCAAAATCACCACTATTACACCACTTCTAAACCAGTATGAAACAGATTCACCATAACAATCACATATGTTTCTGTGAGCTTCAGCAGCTGATTTTTTCATATCGAAATAATATACGCGCAGTAATACGTTTCGGAAATGATGTTTATTTCGTTCCACAATGAATTGTACGAAGGAAAAGTGAGGTGAAATTAACCGATCTCAAATGAAGTTTATTAGATATAAGATATTAGTCATATAGTTTTCACATGGCGTAAAGAACTTCGTCTGAATTATATCTACGGTCAATAATTAAATATCAACCCTCAAAATGTTAAGTTAAACTTATTTTAATTGGCCGTCGTTAATTATAACATATTTCATGTTTGTTTTTTGGATGCATATAACTTTAATCAATTTTTTTTAATATTAAACATTTGCTACTGCGAGATCACGATGCACTAATTTTAATAATTTCTTCGGATTCGAATAAAAAGTTTACTGTCGTCTTTATCACAAGTGGAAACACATATTTATTGAAATTTATTTACTTCGTGATCGGTATACAAAATTTATTTATTAATAAATATTACAAATTATATTTAGAATCTATAGTTACAATTTGAATTATGCGTATAATATAGTTCATGGATACGCATAGTTTAAATTCTTGACCTCATTTTTGTTTTGTTTTAATTTTGTTTTAGTTTTTTTTTTTTAATTTGATATCGGATTTTTGTTACAATTTTAATGGCTAAAAAAATTTACATTAGGTAATAATTTAAAACAACAACATTTTCGTATAATTTATGATTAAATTTAAATTTGGTGGTGGTGTTACCGGTACTTCAACATTCGTTTTTTATTTTAATTTTTTTCTTCAGAGAACGACATATAGAAATTTCATATAATTTTTCTTTTCTAATTATTATTTAAAGAGAACAATATATTGAATTTATAATTGTTCCTTAGAAAATATGTGTTTTTTTTTTTATTGTGTACATCATCATCAACAAAACAGAAAAAAAAAATACGACTTTATAGTTTAATATATTAAAATATATAATAATAAAAATGTAAAGGCGACCGATATGACTAGACTTAGCGATTGTTTGGCGCCTATCATACACATGCATTTTTTTTTTTTTCTGTTTTTCATAATAGTATTGTAGACTTTATGTGTATAATAGCAACAATATCAAAATATCATAAAATAGCTAATAATATAGAAAAAAAAGTGTATATACATTTGCATGCCACTTTAAATACACATATATCCTCTCTGTACTGTGTATAGTGTGTACTAACTGCTGCTGCTGCTGCTGCTGCTGCTGCCTGCATATATATTATAATAACTCGATGTGGTGGTGTGTAAAACTACACATATTTTACACACTGTGTGTGTTTACTCACATAGAGTGTTGTTTTGAATTGAAAATTTACAATCAAAACACCTACATTTAAAAATTAATATATAATAATAAAAATTATTAATAATATTTTGAAAAAAAAAAGTTAAACGTACATTTAAAATGTACCAGGTTTAGGAGTATGAAATGAGCCTTTTTTAAAGGAAGAAAACACATTATTTAGAATAGAAAAATCAAAAATTTTTTATTCAAAATAACTTCCATCGCTTTCTACACATTTTTACCACCTTTCAGGCAATTTTCGTATACCACGTCGAAAAAGTGGTGTTGCTTTGGACGAAAACCATTCAGATAGGAAATTTTCAACTTCTTCAGATGTTTTGAAGTGCTGTTCTTTCAAAGCATGTCCCATCGATGAAAACAAATGGTAGTCCGAAGGAGTCAAGTCTGGTGAATAAGGCGGGTGTGGTAACAGCTCCCATCCAAGCGACTTTATCGTATCCTGAATTGGTTTTGCTTTGTGTGCTGGTGCATTATCATGTTGCAAAATTACCTTAACAGATTTTTTCTTTCTTTCTGTCCATTCTGGTCGGTTATCTAATATTGGATGGTTCAAATCGATTATTTGTTGTTGGTAGCGAACCGTATTAACAGTTTCACCAGGTTTCAGAAGTTCATGATACACCACACCTTCCTGATCCCACCAAACACAAAGCATTCTCTTCTTACCGAATCGTTTTGGTTTTGCAGTCGATGTTGCTGCTTTACCTGGTGTAATCCATGATTTTTTGCGTTTAGGATTCTTAAAATATATCCACTTTTCATCACCAGTCACGATTCGATGCAAAAAAGACTTCCTTTTGTATTGTTGAAGGTGGTTTTTCGATTTTCTTGTTGCCTTTCAGTCAATTCATGTGGAACCCATTTTCCACACTTTTGAATCTTTCCCATTGCTTTTAAACGATTAGAAATTGTTTTTTCATCTACATTTAAGGCTTCTGCAAGTTGTTTTTGAGTTTGTGTATCATCTTCGTCCAACAATGCTTGCAATTCACTGTCTTCAAACTTTTTTGGTGGTCTTCCACGTTCTTCATTTCTCAAATCAAAATCTTTGTCTCTAAATTGTTGAAACCATCTTTTGCATGTTGCTAATGATAGAGCATGATCACCAAAAGCTTCTACAAGCATTCGTTGAGATTCAGCTGCGTTTTTCTTTAAATGATAACAAAATACTAATGATTCCCGCAAATCGTTTGTTGAAGGCACAAAATTAGAGATTTTTAACACGATAAAATTTTATGTTATTGTATTACAAATGCAATTTACCATACTGAATGTTGTTGACAGATGTCAAAACAATAAAAAAAACATTGCATTAAGGCTCTTTCACAATTACTAATATAAGTACAGCCATTTATTGGCAGCGGCTCACTTCATACTCCTATACCTGGTATACGAACAGTCGTCGATAACTTTATGCAATGTAACATATGAAATACAATCAACAAAACACACGCAAACGGTGAGATTAACCTGGCCGCGAGAGGAGACCGAATGAATTACCTAATATAAAAATGACAGAAATTATGTGAAAATGAATACGATCTGAAAAGTAAAACAAAAATAAAACCATTATTAATAAATAAATAAATATTTTTAAAAACTTCCATTATAAATTTTATATCATATTTATACTAAATAATTTAAAATTAATATATAAAATTATAAACTTACCTGAACATTTTATTGATATTTATATATTTTATATTATTATTTTATTAAATATAATAATTATAATTATAAATAAATAAACGTCGCCACACCATCATTTTCATTTAAAGTTTTACAATATTACTCGTATTCATACAAATTAATATCTACGTACATTTTATATTTATGTTGTACGAGGGCTGTTCGATATGTTTCCTGTATTCATAACATAATAAAAAAAGAGTATCGTTTTGAAAAAATGTTTTATTTATTTTGCAACCTAGTCCTCCCCCTTCTAACTCAATACACTTCATCAAACGTTTTTCAAGTTTTTTAATTCTGTCCGTCAAATACGCGATGTTTCAAATTCTTCAAAATATCATCTGGCCATAAATCTCTTTCCAGTAAGCCATTTTTTGTAGATTTGGAAACAGTAAATAAATCACTAGGAACTAAATCTGGACTGTGCTGGTGAATGTGTTGAGCAATTTCGTAGCATAATACATTCAATTTTGCTGTTGTTAAACCTGATGTGTGACCATGCGGTATCTTGTCGATATAGCACTTTTCTTTGCCAATGTGGCCGTCGTTTTATTTTAATGTCGTCATCCAATCGCTCATCAATAATGTACAAAATTATATTCACTAGTTATTGTATCTCTTTTTTGTATGATAATCAATGAATATTGTACAATGTGCATCCAAAAAAAATGGTGGCCATAATCTTGCCTGCTAATTTTTCCCGTCTTTGGTAGACTTCCACCAGGTTCTATCCATTGTTTCGTTTGATTTTTTCCACAGTTAACCAAAAGCTTCTCACAACGTGTCCAACGATTTATTTTTTATGGTAATGTTAACAAACGCGACATATTCATATTCAATACTTCATGTAATATCCCACTAATACCATATCATTTGATACATTAAACATCTCAGCAAGCTCTCGAACTTTTTTTCAACGATCTGCATGTATTTTTCCTACCATTTTAATGGATGTTGCTGTTTTTGGTCTTCCGCACATATTTCTTCATCATTTACGACCGATTCACCACGTTTAAATTCAGCTACACAAAAACGAATGGTTTCGTATATTGGTATGATATGAACTATACGCAAAGTAATTTCCATATCCTTATTGATATCTGTCGTTGATAACCTGTTCAAAAAAAAAAAAGAAAAAGGTAATGAATTGCACCACGAACTTGTAATTTATTCATTTTCTAAAAAAATACAAAAATGAGCTTACTATGCTTGTAAATAATAAGCTACTTTATCGATTGGTTTGAAATGTTTGCTTCATGCCTGTTAAAAGAGTGTTGTTTCGAATGGCAACCGTAAAAATTAAAATTTAATGGTTACTTTATGTAGTTACACGAAATATATCGACCCTCGTATATAGTAATTTCATTATTTCTTTATTTTATAACCCATTGTCCATATTAATGGTGCGCTGATATATATTCCATACTTTATCAATTTTGATTTTGATGGTATACTTATTTTAGGTGCGTGAATCGCACACACACACACACTCACACAGTGTCTAATGTACCACACAACGTTTTATGATGATGTTCCACCCATCCAAGTAATCGATGAGGCAGACGATGAGATCATGTGAGATCACCCTGAAGGAGTGACATTATTATCTAATACTTGTACCATAGCTTCGAACTTATTGCTAAATGATTAAGTACCCAATTTCGAAAAAATCAGATAAAATGTTCTATATAGTGTGTAATATAAATAATTGGGAATATTAGTAGAGGTGTATTATACCACTGTAACTAGGCTACGAATTGCAGTAAACGTATATGGTTAACTGCCTACATCGGAAAACAACTAGTTATGAACTCTACAACACGGCTTCGTATATCGAACATATGTAACATATTTAGAAATATTCCGAAGGAGTGAGAATTGTATCAATCACTTACAGCAATATTTATCTTATCATTAAACACTTTACTTAAATATTTCAGGAAAATCGGGTAAATTATAATAGAGCAATCCTGTTGTTGGGAATATCTTTTCATTATACACTTAATATCAAAATAATCGCATTAATTGTACTCAAGGAATTCTATTTGGAATATAGTTACGTACTATTGAACTACCCGAAAGTAATAAATAATTTCACAAATCTTTAGAACATCATTATACATTTTAGTTCAAATTTTCTAAATAATCGAATGCAGAATCTTTAAAAATGTCAATACAATTTTTAGGGTTTTCTCTATTTGCTGTAGTTCTATAGCTTTAAAATTACTTGATTAACTGCATACGGGCGTGGATTAAATCAAATTTTTACTTTTAATCTTCAACTGCCCCCATCATAATATGAAAATTGTATACATTATTTTATTGTTCGGCGAGTACATTGTTAAAACTAAAATAAAAAATAAATGTGTGGACGTCAAAGAGTTAATAAAAATAAAACACACATATGTTCACTTTATGTTGATTTTCAAATATATTATACATTCACGTACATATTTTCAAAATAATAATAAAATAAAAATAAAATACATGAAATATTTTTTTCAAAATTTGCCTTGAATATTTGGCGCCAGTCATTTTATTAGAAAATATCAACATTTAAATTGTTTTATTTATTATTATTATTATTTGCAGAAGGAAAAATCTCACTTCATTATCAAATACATTACCATATATTTTTTTTTATATTTTTTCTTTAATTAGTAAAGTATATATAAAAAAGATATTTATTCATAAAAATAATATTATAAGTTTTGAATGAATAAGATTAAATGGAAACAAAAAAAAAATACTAAAACAGTGTTATTATATTATTTAATTCTCACATTTAATTATCATTATACATTATTTATATGGTAATCCTGTTATGGAAACTTCGCGTTTATATATGGAACATCATTAAAAACACAAACCATATAAACTTCCATCTGTGTCAGTGTGTCAGGTATTATGATATTTTTATAGTTAAACTATTCCCTATACAATGTGGTCGTTGTCTGTCTCTGGCGGCTGTGGAGTGGTTATTTAAGCGAAGTAGGTAGTACGTTTAAATAAATAAAAAACTTATTAATAACATTTTTATGATTTTATCTTATAATATAAAATTGCAAATACACAATTATTTCTAAATAATATTTCCATTCGGTTGATCTAAAAGTACTGCTTTTCATTTGACAATTCGACTACTATCCATGTTTGTGTATAAATTGTTAATATTATTAATAATTAAAACCAATCAATAATTATTATCCTGAAACATATTTTCCTATACTCTTTCTTATGTTAGTTTTTAAATTTTGATGTATAGTGAAAGTTGTAGGTCAAGGAAATCGCAAAAAGTTGTGCTCTATATACAAAAAAAAAGTATATAGTACTTTGATGCTATTTTTCTAACTACATTTTGCGTTGCTTTGCGCAAATAGTGGGAATAAAAGAACACATTGTGTTATACGAATAAAATAACATACTCCTTATTTCCTTTCCAATTTTACAATCATCGCATTTTTAGTTCACATGTAATTGTAATTGTATCTCCCGTTTTGACGCAATACTGATTTTCTTTTACTGATCGATATAACGATAGTTACAAAACAAATTAATTTTATAGATGAACTAATTTTCAGTGTATATAATGGAGGTGGCTTATTTAAATATTTAAGAAATAAATTTTGATATTTTATAAAATGTTGTTGCTTAACAAATTTAATGAATGTCACAAGGATTACTATCTATTCTATTATATTCCTGTATTCCCATCTCCACATTTTGTTATTATGTTATCATGGAAGTTTAACATCATATGCGAACCTATTCAATTTGACAGTTTATTAATACAGAGCGAACATTTAAAATAGAGTTTTAAAAACTTTTGATTAATTGATGCCATTTCTCACACGGAGGCTTTAAACTGAAAGCCAGTAGGACAGTACCAAGGAGGAGGGAATTGGTTGTTAAGCGAAAGGATATATTTTCCTTGTGGAAAAGTGATTCATAGATTTTTCGAACTTTATAGTACGTTCGCACTACGACAATATTACTTGATTTTGATTGCATTCTTAGTTTCAAACGATATTAAATTTAAAATCAAGTAAATATCCCATTAATTTTCATTGATATCGAAATCTAGTCAATTCATTTTTAATAATAACATTAATACACATAAAATCACTTAAAAGTTGCAAATGTAAAGCCTAAAAATGTATTCATTTCATTTTTTACATTTCACATAGAGTCATTGCATATTATGTCATTTGACACTTACATTTACGAGGAACCGTAGACTAAACTATCTCCATTACAAATTTTTTTTTTTTTGTGGAAGAATTGGCATGGCAGTATTTATTACAAATGTAAACTGCGCAGGGTATTTGAAAATACACGATGCATCCTTCCGCATTGTGAATTATAAGAAATTGCCCAGGTTTCATTTGTGAAACCAGTCGATTAGAGGAATAACTCGTATAGGGAGAGCGCAATGGACATTCTATGGCAATAATGACACTAAGTAATTAAAGTGATGTCAATTTTGAATCTCTTGTGTATATCACAAAATCGTTTCCAAATATTAAGAGAAGTCACTCTGTATCAATTTCGTCTTGTGTCCTTTGAACGACGTTCATTAGTGATGCCCGTGTGTGACACACAAAATGATGTCACTATATGGTATAAGAATTTCAAATGATAATTGAAAATGGAATTTGTTAAAATTTTTTTTTATTTAAATCGTAATGACAAACATCCTCCTCCTCGTGAGCTTTATGTTAAAAAATTATCGGTATACGCAGACACATTATTACCTTACATTTTTTTTTGTTTATTTAGATAGAGCGCTTCACTAAAACTAAAAATTTCAAAAATGCATCATTTACTTGGGTCGAGTGGAGTGTATAGTCCTTATTATTTTATTATACAATTATTATAATTGGAATCGCTATAGTGTTATAATTTTTCTTATATTATTATCTTATATTTTTATTCACATTAATTTTTTCTAACTCTTAATAAATTATTTAGAATGAAATTTTATTCATTTTTGAATTTAAGCATATGTGCAAAAATTCAATGTATATACAAACAACAAAAAAAAAAAAATAGAATGAATCAATCTGATAATTCACAAAAACCTAAAAGTACCATGACCTTGTTTCTTTTTATATATTATAACACTAAATAAAAATAATAATAATTATAATAATATTAACGGACGACGGCGGCAACACAATCAGTTTGGTATGCTTAAAACATGAATTATTGCGTAATTATAATTATTAGAGTAGACTATTATAACTCTATGTCTATATTATTTAATATATGAGTCTTGTATTTGTGCGCCGATGTTTCTTAAGTTGAAAGAAAATAAAAAAAACCATCCGAAAGCAAAAAACATACAAACAAACACACATACATAGATAAATTAATATACCCAATTGAAATATGCAACAGTTTACATAGCATTTTGCCGGCGCCAATTATTTTGTTTGAGATTATTTTAAGTGATGATTATGAGGTGTTGAGTGACAAAAAAATGATTACACAAAAACTTATTATGAAGAGAAATTTATATTTTTTTTGTTGGAATTTTCAATTACCATACTTTTTTAAATGTATAAATCTATAAATAATATAACAGACAATAACTTAATCCAGACAGATACTGTTTACTTATCAGAAATTGTGGGATTATAATATATGATGAATTTCTTATATTGATATGATACAATGAATGGCATTTGGTTATTTGAGTGTTTGTGTGAATATGCGCATGGAATATACGGGATGGGTTATATAGAATCTAGAATATAACATCCATAATGACATATAGTTCAAATTCTATGTATTGGAAATATTGCGAAATTACCATTAATTTATGTAAATCATATTATAATTTGTATTCTTTACAAGAAAACATATTAGTTGCCGTTAGTCTTGTCCTTCTGATGAATAATCATCCGTTTGCAAAGCCATATAAGTTCAGAAAATTACTGTATGTTTGGTGGAATTTGAATCATCAACTAAGAGCTGTGCTAATACCTGTATGGAGTAAATGTATAAATGCTGAACGTTATGTAATCAAACTAAGTGATAATCAAATTAAGAGGCAAAAGCCAATTTACATGTGGTATAATGCTCGCTCGCATTTACCAAACACTAACCACCAGGAAGCGAAAGATGTCCGAAAATGTGTTGCTAAATATTATTTCGTTTCACAAATCAGTTACAAAATTTTAAGTAGTTTAATTATTTTTCCCCTGTTTGTCAATACCGAAAATCAAATTGAGCACTTCTGCGGATTGCATGAAATACACTTTAACCGCACTGTGGCACTACGCAATCGAAATAACATATCGAATTGATGCAGTCGTAAAGGTTAAACGTTATTAATTTGCATCAATCCAAATGGCATCTAATTATTTTTTAGTTTTTTGTTATTCCATAAATATAAATTTTTCACTTCATAATATTTGTTATTAATTTTTCAACTGTGTTTATGTATTTTTTAGGATCCTGTCCGGGATGGTGTAATTTAGCGTATTGGGAATTAAAACAACGTGTTGGTGATCAATTTAGTGTTCTTACACCTACAATTAATGTTTTTTCCGAACAAATACATGGTGATGGTATGTGTCTGACGGACACAGCGCAACAAAGAAAAACAGCGCCAACGGAAAATGTGCTGAAGGCTCGGAAAAAAATTGGTTTAGGTGTGTGTATTGTTATAGTATTGATAGAATTTTTAAAATAATTTATTTACAATATAATTTTATTTCACAGGTGTTACATTATGTTGGGAACCCGATGGAATGTGGTTATATAATCGTTCAATTATACCTGTATTTGTACATTCGCCAACAATATATTCACAAGATTCCAAATTTGTAGTGAATAGAGTGAGTCCCGGTTATTGTATACGAGCCTTTGAACGACACAAGTATGTTAATTAATTGTTTTTTGTTTATTTGCTTAGTATTTAGGGTTTAAATATATTAAATAGACGTAAAAGTATGATTTTGCGGGTTTTTATATGATACAAAAATGACTTACTGTATTTAAAAACAAATTTTTAAAAATGGTTTTACGCCTTGCCTCGCTCACTCAATTTATATGGAACCCATTAACCATTCTTTTGAATCATTTTCATTGCTCGCAAACGATTTGAAATGAATTGTTGTTACATAAAAAAAAAGGATAGTAACCACTTTAATATTATGACCGATCAGAGTCCATCTATTGTTGAGCCACTCAAAGTCATACACTTGTAGTACACCTATTAAAATAAATAATGTCAAAGACCAAAGTGTACCATAAAATTCTATATAAATTGATTATAATTGCAATTTTCAGTAATATAAATGTTTCTGATTAATTTTTATTGAATTTAATTTATAATTTTTTACTTAAAATCGTTTATAGCAGAACAAAGCCTTTTCTCTGTGTAATAGAATTTGATACGCATATTTAATAAATAAATAATAAATTTATAATATTTACATTGATATCACAAAACAAAAAAAGTTCAGTCTTTTTTTATCTCTCGTCTCAATAGGTTAGTTTTTGTTGATAATAATTTATGTTTACATATTATAATTAAATGTACTTTATATGCATAAGGTAGACCCGGCAGCCTTGCAGTATTTTTAATAATATTTTTGGGTCATATTTCACGTAGTCACCATATTAAAATTTTCTATAACTAGAACGGTGTATCATTGCTACAAGAATGCATTTAATCTAGAATAGAGAAAGAAGACTTTTCCAATTTGCCATTCAGAAAAATAATAAGTGGGATACCTATAAAGAAATATGTAATAGATTTTCTGGAAATTTTAAACATATCTATTTAATTATAAGTTTTAAAGTGTTCAGTGGATCTGGGTGAATTCAAACTGATTTAAATCATACCAATTTTAGCCATTAAAATCACTGATTACTTAATTTCACAGCAAAGGATCAGATCGTTTATCAAATGTAAAAATTCCGGTTATAATTGTATTCGTAACGCAGGCCCATAAATTGGGTTTTTTCAATGCCAACAAAACGACATTTTTTTGATAAAATTAATTAGTTTTATTTAGTATTGTATTTTTGTTTGATGTACTTTTGCCATCTTTTAGGCAGCACCATTATTCCGCGCTCATAAAACTTCTGGTCTGTATTGGCAAAAATTTGAACCAAGTGCGTTTTTACATCATCATTTATATTGACATTCTTAACATTCCAGAAGTTTTGCACACTTCGAAATAAATGGTAATCTTTGCGTAGTTTTCGCAACTATAAATTTTAAAATGTATACAAAAATCCGTGTACATTTTAATTTTTCGTTTCCGTCAACAAAATAGTGAATTTTTTTGACATTTCTGTTGTACATTTTCATGATTTTTTTTTTCTCACTTTTCTCATATATCTGATGGCGCAAGATTACAGGGACGACCTGAACCAGTGGCGACACGTGAAAAAATGTTTTCAGATTTCAATATCACTATATTTTGCTGGTAGACGAGTTTAAAGTAGACTACATTATGAAAAAAAATTGTATCACATACTAAATTTTCCGGAAAATCGACTTTTACGAATTATCATCTTTTTGAATTACGGGCCATATTTTTAACGGATTTCCAGTTTTGTATACAGAATTGCAAGTTCTAATCTATTTCCAATCTTTCATGGAAGATATTTTTAAAACCGATTGACACATTCAAAAGATTTGACCGATTTTTCATTTGATGTCATTGAAATATTGTATGAAATATTGGTACTGTATAAATTGTTTGTACCATTTGGGTATTCACTTTATAGAGTACCACAAATTTCTGTGCCATCGTTTTGAAAATCGATCATATCTTTTGAACACGTGAATCGATTTTAAAAATCTCTTCTATGAAAGAGTGGAAATTGATTATAATTTCCAATTCTGTACACAAAACTAGAAATCCGTTAAAACTATGGCCCGTAATTAAAAACGATGAAAATTCATAAAAGTAGATTTTCCACCCAATTTTTTTTTTCATAATTTTTGACATTGAAAACTGAATGCTACTTCTCACAGCCACTCACCTAAACGTTGTTCATCTTTGTATGAGAAATCACTAGAACGAAAAATTTACCACAGAACGAATTTAGTCGCTGTCTAAGGCTTTTTCATCATACACAGCACATAATTTTTAACTGTGAGCTTGTGATGCGTTGTTTCCTTCGTGGAACCAAAAAAGCAACCGATCGATATAAACATTTTTTTTTTTTACTTGTCATGTAAAGTCTTGTTTACGAACGATGGTTAAAAATCCTCGTGCAAGCAAATATGCCCTCAGACGGTTTTTGTACAAGAGTTTACATATATGTATTTTCACTAGTGTATTTGAACGGATATGGTATAAAAAGTTTAATTTTTATCAGCCCGCAGATAAAAAGAACTCACAAACTAAATTGTTGTTGTTGTTGTAATTAAATGTTCACACCTCGACTGCTCGTTTGTAAACCAGCCTTGAATGAAAATTGTAGTATTAACTATAAAAAGAATATAAAATATGATTTGACATTCATCAAAATTCAGCTACAAGTGTAAAGTGCAATTTATTAGTACACAACCAAATATTTAAATTATTAAACAACATTATTTTAGATATATTAATTTTAAGTACATTTTTTTAACACATAAATTTCATAATTAATTAATTTTAATTTTTTTTCATTTTTTTTTTTTTTAGAACAAATCAAGAAAATGGTGTTGATGTTGTTGGTAGAGGAACAAATTTTACAGGTCGTAATAAATATAATGAACCAATTGACCGATATTGTGTTCGTATTAGTTTTGGTAAAGGTTTTGGTCCACAATATTCACGGCAAGAGGTGACATTGTGTCCATGTTGGTTGGAGGTATTGATAAGAGAACGGTGACATTTTGCTATGCAAAATGTTGTTATTAATCATCAACATAATAATAATAATAATAATAATAATAATAATAATAATAATAATAGTAATTCAGATGATGATGATGCTGATGATGCTGATGATGTTGGTGTTGATGATAATAATGATTATTATAATATAATTTCTTTGTGATAAGAAAGAAATAACAAAAAAAAAATAATAAATAATTGTTGCATTTTTCTTCTTTTTTTTTTTTTTTTTTTTATTTATTTATTAAAAAAAAATATAAAATAATTTAAATAAAAAAAAAAAAAAAAAAGAAAA
The DNA here is from genome assembly GCA_910594885.2 of Bibio marci. Lineage (NCBI taxonomy): Eukaryota > Metazoa > Arthropoda > Insecta > Diptera > Bibionidae > Bibio > Bibio marci. Next base: position 60,142,001 of record OU343114.1, read on the forward strand.
TAATAAAGCTCAAAAAAGAAAAAAAAAAAAAAAAAAACAAATTGATACTTACGTGTAAAAAATCAATTAATTCATAAATGATGAATATAAAATACAGGAGTCCATAAATAGAGGAACGACGACGACGACGACGACGACGACGACGACGACGACGACGACGACGACGACGACGACGACGACGACGACGACGACGACGACGACGACGACGACGACGACGACGACGACGACGACGACGACGACGACGACGACGACGACGACGACGACGACGACGACGACGACGACGACGACGACGACGACGACGACGACGACGACGACGACGACGACGACGACGACGACGACGACGACGACGACGACTATGACATTGACAATAACAATAACAATGACAATGACAATGACAATGACGGTAACGGCGCGGATAAGTGCAGGAAAAAATTTAATATTTTTTAAATGAAAAAAAAATGAAAAGACTTTTTTTCTACGCAAAAATGATTATTTAATAAATAATATTTTATTTTTATTTTTATTTTATTTTATTTTATTTTTTTTGTTTTTTTTTTTTGGTTTTCCTTTCATTCTAAACATTAAAACTTTAATTTTTACAATAATAAAACTAAATAATGTGCTATTTTTTTTATATTTACATATAAATTTAAATAAATAGAAATAGTTAAAAATTGAGAATAAGTAAAAATTTTATAAATGTATATGTAAAAATTAAATAATAAATAAGAATGATAATAAAGCTCAAAAAAATTAAATTGCAATTTTTATTTAAATTAGTATAAATTAGAAATTGCTAAAAAAAAAAAAAAAACAATGAGTGTATATTATAAAATTAAATTAGGAATATATAAAAGTGAAAAAAAAAAGAAAAAAAATTATGTAATTTTAAGGCCTAAAAAAAACATTAAAAATATTTGTAAAAATAAAATCAAACAAACAAATTAATAATTACAACAAACAAATTAAAAACTAAACTAAATAAAATCTGTATATGAATATTTATTTATATAAATACAAAAACAAATAAATATTATTTATAATTTTATAAATTTAAAAATATAAATTATTTATATAAATTATTAAATATAATTTTTGATGCTAAATGTCGTTGTGTATATATTGTTATGTTTTTCTTTTTTTATGTTATTTTTTTATTAAAATATTAATTAATTTTTTATTTTTTTTAAATTAATTAATATTATTTTATATTCAAAAAAAAAAAAAAAAAACAATATAAATGAGATTATTATTATTATTATTATTATTATTATTATTATTATTTACTGTTTTTGTATAAAAAGAGAAAGAGTTACATTTAAATAATAATGATTAAAAAATAATGATGATATAATTATAAAATTAATAGAAAAACATAAAAAATTAAATTAAATTTAAAAATTTTTAATTATTTCATATTATTATTATTATTATTATTATTATTATTATTATTATTATTATTATTATTATTATTACAACAATCATATTATTGCCAAAGTATATATTTTTTTGTTTCGTCAATTTAAATAAGGTCAATTTTTAATAACTATTTTAATAATTAATTAATATTGTATCAATTAATAATTGTAAATAATGATGTGTATAAGTGTGAACATTTTTTTTTTTATTGTTGCATTCAGTTTATGTATCATTTTGTATTAATATATTCGGTTAGTAACGTATTGTCAGTGCGATTTCAACATATATATAGATTGGTTTTGATGAATTTTGACTTATATTAAGGTATTCAAAATGTTGATCGGTTGTGCAATTTTTTTTGTTGATAAATGAAAAATCAAAATAATTATTTTCGCCATTTCAATTCAATTTTTGCTTTCCCAATGGGCCATAACGTGGCATCAAAAGCTCACAATTGAAAATTACGTGCTGTGTATATTGGGGACAAAAAAATCATTTAAAAGAACGACCGTTTTCAAAAATGATTTGCAATATTTTTCCCAAGACATTTATCATTCAAAGATGAACAATCTCCAGGTGATCCAGATGAGGTGGATGATGACCAAATCAAAGCAACAATCGATGCGAATTGTCATAGCACAAAACGTGAAAGAGTAACTCAATGTATTACGTACACATACGTATTTTGAAAAGCGTTGAAAACAAGAAAATCATCAACTTAAAGGACATTCACACCAAATTTGTTTGTGAAACGTAACGAAAATGATCCATGATTAAATATGATCCGTAATGAAAAATTGATTGCGTATACAATTAATGACAATCGCAAAAGATCGTGGAGCAAGACGGATAAACCAGCGCAAAAACACATCTAAAGAGCAGATATTCATCAAAAGATGGTTATTATTAGGTTATCAGTTTGGTCGGATTATTATCGATTATTAACTTTTACCACGAAACCAAACAATCAATTGCCATGCGTATACATACAACAATTAACCAAATTGAACAATGGAAATCAAGAAAAGCGACTAGATTTATCGCAAATCGAAAATGTATTGTGTTTCACCCATGACAACACAATACCACACAAGTATTGTATTGTACAGTGGTCAAACATTATTGGAGTTTGGTTCATACTTTACAGATTATAAAATTATTATCGTTTATATCCTTACGGGAAAGATTCAAAAGTAAGAAAAATGGTTGCCATATGAATTGAAAGAAAACAACATCGTTTTGGTATCAGATTGTGTGACTGCGGTGATGAAAACTGGATATATTTTGAGAATCCTAAATGTAAAAAAATCATTGGTTACATCAGGTGTCCAGCAGCTACATCGACTACAAAACGAATCCGAAGCGTAATGCTGTGTTTGGTGTGATCAGAAAATATGGTATTGCACTCTATTGTGTGATTAAAAATGTCTGTCTGTGAGCGATTCAATCAAAAGAATAATTGAATTAATAAAACATCTATCGAAACATAAACATGCATAGACACCAATTGGTAAATTGTTGTATATTCACATACTGAGTATTTTTTTATTTTTGACAACAATGTTTAGATTGTTATACGGTAACACGAGAGATACTATTACATAGGATGTCTAAGCAATCAATCCATATAGTTTATTCGGTCGGTACGAGAACGATAAGGTCCCCAAATTGTGGTCTGATTCGATATCGCTCAAAATATATATATTATATAAGTTGATCGGTTGAACGTGGATCAATGTGAACGGGGGCGATGTGAACGTTGTACATGTTTTAGTAAAAAATCACCATAACGAAATTAAAACCATGATGAAATAGTTATTGTTCTTGCGCTCGCTACCGACAACAATTAAATCAATTTAAATCATACAATTTGAAGCTAAAACGTGTTCACTATGTGTGTATAAGTGTAGACACGGTAAATTATAGATAAATCTAACATTAATTTAATATAATAATTTAATATTACCTGTCATCGTATATTTAAGTATTATGTGGACATATATGTATCGATCAAAAATTAAATGCGCAACAACACTATACAAATTTAATAATTAGAACAAAATAAATTCAAATTATATTAAATATATTTTGCTTTAATTGAAATGTAAAGCATTTATTTAATAAAAAAAAAATGTTTGAATAATATAAGTTTGCAACAACAACAACAACAACGTGTGTACGTTGTGTACGTTGTGTACAAAAAACCAATGTGTACTTATAATTTATTTTGGGTACTAATATTGCAAATTGGTTGCAAATTAATTGTGTCTATTATACGATTCTCTCGCATCTAATCTATGTTTTATAAGTCAGTCATTCGTTGATTGTTGAAAAGCAATTGATATACTCGTACATGTACTAATTTTTAACTATTGGTTTATTATTTCTATTGTATATTTAAATCAAAAACATCACAACACACCAATATTTAATATTATTGTTACACTGTATGATGGATATTTTATGTGTTGTGCCGAGTATTGTATAATGGACCGGTAAATCACAAACTCTATAAATATTTTATAATAATCAGCTTATAGTATTTATTTTATATTTTCGTAAAATAATTATTATAAAAATGAAGAAAATTTAAATTTTAATTTACTACACATTTTTTCAACATTCTAACACACAAAAATTATAAATGTTTGAGAAAAAAATGTATGAAAAACTAAAATTATTATTGTGATTTATTTTATATTATTATAAATTTAACTTAATTTATTTATTATTTGTTCTATCTTATTTAATAATTAAATCGATTCAAATTATACTTTCACATAAATATTAATTATAATATTGATAATTGGTTGTAATAAAGAATCGGGACTTAGAATATATACCATACCAATCAATATGATGGAATTGATATTAATTTCATAGCAGATATCGTCGATTTAATTGTGTGAGAACGTTCATAAACGTAATTGAATAAACATTCCAAATTATGAATTATTCAACATAGCATCACTATTTAATACAAAATTGCAGTCAGAGGATTGAACTTTGTTTGGCAAACGTACAGAAAAGGAGACAAACTCAGTTCTTTGTGGGTTTAAAATGTTATCGTTACAGTTTTTTTTATGCCTATGGAATATTCTGCACCTATTTTGGAAAAAGAAAATTTAATGAATTGTTACGCCAATCACATTAAGTAATTAAATAATTATGTAGTTTTACTACGTAATTTATATGTAATTGATAGATAACCTTTGCTTGAGAGTGACACTATTGTATATTGATGTATGTTAGTCGTATGTTTTATGACATCAACCACCAAAATAGGTGCGGAACGGTTTCCGTATTCTCCTAAATTACTAAACTATAGATGCGTCACACCTTACATAATGAACGATATGAACCGGTAACTTACACACTCTCTGAAAAATTGAAATTTAACGCACCATATTCTGGATTATGGCTAATCGCAGAATATTTTAGTCGTTTAAAAAGTTACGACCAATCGACCATCACTGCTCAAATTCCACAATATTTAATAAGCCACCGAGGACCACCACATTTTCTGTTGTTGGTGGGGTGGTTCCCAGAAGTTTTATAATATCAACCTGAGATATGGTCTCCGTGGGTTTAACGCTCTGCTCCTTGGGAAACTATTTACGATCAATGGCAATTGTAAGAAAATTTTATTTGCATTTAATTTTTATAATTACAAATTTATTTTCGATATATTATTAATTTACAATTTCAAATTGATACAAATTTCAATAAAATATGAATACCAATTTTACAAAATCGTTAAATCTAATTTATTAATTATTATATAATTAAAATTTATTTAAATAAAAATAGTTTTTAATAAATTATTTTTTAACTTTTAATTTTTATTATTTGTTTTATTCTCTTTTTTTTTTTTTTTTTTTAAATAAAATTTCAAAATTAATAAAAATAAATAAAAAGAATTATTGAAAATTGTACGTTCCGTCCGTCCTTTTCTTGATTACAAACAAAAAAGAAATTACAATTTAAAAGAAAAAAAAAAAAAAAAAAAAAAAAACAAAAATAATAATAAAAATAAATAAAATAACAATAGAAACAATATTATCTGAAAATTAAAAATTTATAAAAGAAAATCAAAAAAAAAAATATTTAAAAAATTTTAATATTTAAAATTTTACAAATTATATAAAACGTAAAATTTCTTAAATTAAAGTTAATGTTTTTTTATATCAATTTGTCAAATAAAAAAAAAATAGTGCCTTTTTTTTAATTCATTCTCATTAGAAAAACTAAAAATGGTTGAATAGAGAAAAATTATTTTTCTTATAATTATATATTAAAAAAAAAAAAAAAAATTAATAAAGAATCTTTTTTATATAAATAAATAAAAAAACTAAAAAACAAAACAATAAATTTTTATTATTTAAAATTTCTTATATATTAAAATAAAAAGAAAAAATTGTAATCTAAATAGAAATTAATTACACAACAACAACAAAATATTTTAATTTATAATTATAAATTTTAATATAATATATATTATTCTTTATATATAGAAAGAAATTATTTGTACATTAAAAATATAATTAACATATACATTTTAAGTGTATATAAATATAAATTTGCAATATTTTGCAATGAAGTCATATAATTAATTTAATTAAATAAAAGAAAAAATAAAAAAAATGAAAAAAATTAAAAAAAAAAAAAAAAACAGTTATATTAATAAAAAAAAAAAAAAAAAAAATTAAAAAAAAAGTAAAAAAAAGAAACACAAATCAATATATGAAAACAAAATTAAAATAAAACAAAACTGAAGCCATATATAAAAAAAAAAGCCTATGTTTGTTTAATTTTACCTAGCACACTACCCCTTGTATTGCGTATATTAAATATACCAGAAAGAAATTCAGAAAATACTACCGTCAGGAGGTAGGTAGGAAATTTGTATTTTTCATACCATTTTCAAGAAATTGTATCAGGAGAGCATAATCGTCAGGCAGTAGTACTTTCGGAATTTAATTCCGATATATTTAGGTAGGAAATCTGTATTTTTGATACCATTTTCAAGAAATTGTATCAGAAGAGCATAATCATCAGGAAGTATTACTTTCTGAATTTAATTCCGATATATTTAGCTAGGAAATTTGTATTTTTCAGTCCGTTTTCAAGAAATTGTATCAGGAGAGCATAATCATCAGGTAGTAGTACTTTCTGAATTTAATTCCGATATATCTAGGTAGGAAATCTGTATTTTTCAAACCATTTTCAAGAAATTGTATCAGGAGAGCATAATCGTCAGGCAGTAGTACTTTCTGAATTTAATTCCGATATATTTAGGTAGGAAATCTGTATTTTTGATACCATTTTCAAGAAATTGTATCAGAAGAGCATAATCATCAGGAAGTATTACTTTCTGAATTTAATTCCGATATATTTAGCTAGGAAATTTGTATTTTTCAGTCCGTTTTCAAGAAATTGTATCAGGAGAGCATAATCATCAGGTAGTAGTACTTTCTGAATTTAATTCCGATATATCTAGGTAGGAAATCTGTATTTTTCATACCATTTTCAAGAAATTGTATCAGGAGAGCATAATCGTCAGGCAGTAGTACTTTCGGAATTTAATTCCGATATATTTAGGTAGAAAATCTGTATTTTTGATACCATTTTCAAGAAATTGTATCAGAAGAGCATAATCATCAGGAAGTATTACTTTCTGAATTTAATTCCGATATATTTAGCTAGGAAATTTGTATTTTTCAGTCCGTTTTCAAGAAATTGTATCAGGAGAGCATAATCATCAGGTAGTAGTACTTTCTGAATTTAATTCCGATATATCTAGGTAGGAAATCTGTATTTTTCAAACCATTTTCAAGAAATTGTATCAGGAGAGCATAATCGTCAGGCAGTAGTACTTTCGGAATTTAATTCCGATATATTTAGGTAGGAAATCTGTATTTTTGATACCATTTTCAAGAAATTGTATCAGAAGAGCATAATCATCAGGAAGTATTACTTTCTGAATTTAATTCCGATATATTTAGGTAGAAAATCTGTATTTTTGATACCATTTTCAAGAAATTGTATCAGAAGAGCATAATCATCAGGAAGTATTACTTTCTGAATTTAATTCCGATATATTTAGCTAGGAAATTTGTATTTTTCAGTCCGTTTTCAAGAAATTGTATCAGGAGAGCATAATCATCAGGTAGTAGTACTTTCTGAATTTAATTCCGATATATCTAGGTAGGAAATTTGTATTTTTCAGTCCGTTTTCAAGAAATTGTATCAGGAGAGCATAATCATCAGGTAGTAGTACTTTCTGAATTTAATTCCGATATATCTAGGTAGGAAATCTGTATTTTTCATACCATTTTCAAGAAATTGTATCAGGAGAGCATAATCGTCAGGCAGTAGTACTTTCGGAATTTAATTCCGATATATTTAGGTAGAAAATCTGTATTTTTGATACCATTTTCAAGAAATTGTATCAGAAGAGCATAATCATCAGGAAGTATTACTTTCTGAATTTAATTCCGATATATTTAGCTAGGAAATTTGTATTTTTCAGTCCGTTTTCAAGAAATTGTATCAGGAGAGCATAATCATCAGGCAGTAATACTTTCTGAATTTAATTCCGATATATTTAGGTAGGAAATCTGTATTTTTGATACCATTTTCAAGAAATTGTATCAGAAGAGCATAATCATCAGGAAGTATTACTTTCTGAATTTAATTCCGATATATTTAGCTAGGAAATTTGTATTTTTCAGTCCGTTTTCAAGAAATTGTATCAGGAGAGCATAATCATCAGGTAGTAGTACTTTCTGAATTTAATTCCGATATATCTAGGTAGGAAATCTGTATTTTTCATACCATTTTCAAGAAATTGTATCAGGAGAGCATAATCGTCAGGCAGTAGTACTTTCGGAATTTAATTCCGATATATTTAGGTAGAAAATCTGTATTTTTGATACCATTTTCAAGAAATTGTATCAGAAGAGCATAATCATCAGGAAGTATTACTTTCTGAATTTAATTCCGATATATTTAGCTAGGAAATTTGTATTTTTCAGTCCGTTTTCAAGAAATTGTATCAGGAGAGCATAATCATCAGGTAGTAGTACTTTCTGAATTTAATTCCGATATATCTAGGTAGGAAATCTGTATTTTTCAAACCATTTTCAAGAAATTGTATCAGGAGAGCATAATCGTCAGGCAGTAGTACTTTCGGAATTTAATTCCGATATATTTAGGTAGGAAATCTGTATTTTTGATACAATTTTCAAGAAATTGTATCAGAAGAGCATAATCATCAGGCAGTATTACTTTCTGAATTTAATTCCGATATATTTAGGTAGAAAATCTGTATTTTTGATACCATTTTCAAGAAATTGTATCAGAAGAGCATAATCATCAGGAAGTATTACTTTCTGAATTTAATTCCGATATATTTAGCTAGGAAATTTGTATTTTTCAGTCCGTTTTCAAGAAATTGTATCAGGAGAGCATAATCATCAGGTAGTAGTACTTTCTGAATTTAATTCCGATATATCTAGGTAGGAAATTTGTATTTTTCAGTCCGTTTTCAAGAAATTGTATCAGGAGAGCATAATCATCAGGTAGTAGTACTTTCTGAATTTAATTCCGATATATCTAGGTAGGAAATCTGTATTTTTCATACCATTTTCAAGAAATTGTATCAGGAGAGCATAATCGTCAGGCAGTAGTACTTTCGGAATTTAATTCCGATATATTTAGGTAGAAAATCTGTATTTTTGATACCATTTTCAAGAAATTGTATCAGAAGAGCATAATCATCAGGAAGTATTACTTTCTGAATTTAATTCCGATATATTTAGCTAGGAAATTTGTATTTTTCAGTCCGTTTTCAAGAAATTGTATCAGGAGAGCATAATCATCAGGCAGTAATACTTTCTGAATTTAATTCCGATATATTTAGGTAGGAAATCTGTGTTTTTCATACCATGTTCAAGAAATTGTATCAGGAGACCAAAATCGTCAGGCAGTATTTAGCTATGAAATCTCTATTTTCATACCATTTTTCAAGAAATTGTATCAGGAGAGCATAATCATCAGGCAGTAGTACTATCTGAATTTAATTTCGATATATTTAGCTAGGAAATTTGTATTTTTCAGTCCGTTTTCAAGAAATTGTATCAGGAGAGCATAATCGACAGGAAGTATTACTTTCTGAATTTAATTCCGATATATTTAGCTAGGAAATTTGTATTTTTCAGTCCGTTTTCAAGAAATTGTATCAGGAGAGCATAATCGACAGGAAGTATTACTTTCTGAATTTAATTCCGATATATTTAGCTAGGAAATTTGTATTTTTCAGTCCGTTTTCAAGAAATTGTATCAGGAGAGCATAATCGACAGGAAGTATTACTTTCTGAATTTAATTCCGATATATTTAGCTAGGAAATTTGTATTTTTCAGTCCGTTTTCAAGAAATTGTATCAGGAGAGCATAATCGACAGGAAGTATTACTTTCTGAATTTAATTCCGATATATTTAGCTAGGAAATTTGTATTTTTCAGTCCGTTTTCAAGAAATTGTATCAGGAGAGCATAATCATCAGGTAGTAGTACTTTCTGAATTTAATTCCGATATATTTAGGAAGGAAATCTGTGTTTTTCATACCATTTTTATGAAATTGTATCAGGAGAGCATAATCGACAGGAAGTATTACTTTCTGAATTTAATTCCGATATATTTAGCTAGGAAATTTGTATTTTTCAGTCCGTTTTCAAGAAATTGTATCAGGAGAGCATAATCATCAGGTAGTATTACTTTCTGCATTTAATTCCGATATATTTAGCTAGGAAATTTGTATTTTTCAGTCCGTTTTCAAGAAATTGTATCAGGAGAGCATAATCGACAGGAAGTATTACTTTCTGAATTTAATTCCGATATATTTAGCTAGGAAATTTGTATTTTTCAGTCCGTTTTCAAGAAATTGTATCAGGAGAGCATAATCGACAGGAAGTATTACTTTCTGAATTTAATTCCGATATATTTAGCTAGGAAATTTGTATTTTTCAGTCCGTTTTCAAGAAATTGTATCAGGAGAGCATAATCATCAGGTAGTAGTACTTTCTGAATTTAATTCCGATATATTTAGGAAGGAAATCTGTGTTTTTCATACCATTTTTAAGAAATTGTATCAGGAGAGCATAATCGACAGGAAGTATTACTTTCTGAATTTAATTCCGATATATTTAGCTAGGAAATTTGTATTTTTCAGTCCGTTTTCAAGAAATTGTATCAGGAGAGCATAATCATCAGGTAGTTGTACTTTCTGAATTTAATTCCGATATATTTAGGTAGGAAATCTGTGTTTTTCATACCATTTTTATGAAATTGTATCAGGAGAGCATAATCGACAGGAAGTATTACTTTCTGAATTTAATTCCGATATATTTAGCTAGGAAATTTGTATTTTTCAGTCCGTTTTCAAGAAATTGTATCAGGAGAGCATAATCGACAGGAAGTATTACTTTCTGCATTTAATTCCGATATATTTAGCTAGGAAATTTGTATTTTTCAGTCCGTTTTCAAGAAATTGTATCAGGAGAGCATAATCGACAGGAAGTATTACTTTCTGAATTTAATTCCGATATATTTAGCTAGGAAATTTGTATTTTTCAGTCCGTTTTCAAGAAATTGTATCAGGAGAGCATAATCGACAGGAAGTATTACTTTCTGCATTTAATTCCGATATATTTAGCTAGGAAATTTGTATTTTTCAGTCCGTTTTCAAGAAATTGTATCAGGATAGCATAATCGTCAGGCAGTAGTACTTTCTGAATTTGATTTCGATATATTTAGCTAGGAAATTTGTATTTTTCATTCCGTTTTCAAGAAATTGTATCAGGAGATCATAATCATCTGGCAGTAGTTTTTTCTAAATTTAATTCCGATATATTTAGGTAGGAAATCTGTATTTTTGATACCATTTTCAAGAAATTGTATCAGGAGATCATAATCATCTGGCAGTAGTTTTTTCTAAATTTAATTCCGATATATTTAGGTAGGAAATCTGTATTTTTGATACCATTTTCAAGAAATTGTATCAGGAGAGCATAATCATCAGGTAGTATTACTTTCTGAATTTAATTCCGATATATTTAGGTAGGAAATCTGTATTTTTGATACCATTTTCAAGAAATTGTATCAGGAGAGCATAATCATCAGGCAGTAGTACTTTCTGCATTTAATTCCGATATATTTAGGAAGGAAATCTGTGTTTTTCATACCATTTTCAAGAAATTGTATCAGGAGAGCATAATCGACAGGAAGTATTACTTTCTGAATTTAATTCCGATATATTTAGCTAGGAAATTTGTATTTTTCAGTCCGTTTTCAAGAAATTGTATCAGGAGAGCATAATCGACAGGAAGTATTACTTTCTGCATTTAATTCCGATATATTTAGCTAGGAAATTTGTATTTTTCAGTCCGTTTTCAAGAAATTGTATCAGGAGAGCATAATCGTCAGGCAGTAGTACTTTCTGAATTTAATTCCGATATATTTAGGTAGGAAATTTGTATTTTTCATTCCGTTTTCAAGAAATTGTATCAGGAGATTATAATCATCTGGCAGTAGTTTTTTCTAAATTTAATTCCGATATATTTAGGTAGGAAATCTGTATTTTTGATACCATTTTCAAGAAATTGTATCAGGAGAGCATAATCGACAGGAAGTAGTTCTTTCTGAATTTAATTCCGATATATTTAGGTAGGAAATTTGTATTTTTTATACCATTTTCAAGAAATTGTATCAGGAGAGCATAATCATCAGGAAGTATTACTTTCTGAATTTATTTCCGATAGATTTAGGTAGGAATCTGTGTTTTTCATACTATTTTCAAGAAATTGTATCAGGCGAGAATAATTTTCAAGTAGTAGCATTTTTCAAATTGTTTTCTAATTTATTTGGGAACTTAAAAATCAATTTTTCATACCATTTTCTAGAAATCGTATCATTCGAGCATAATTTTCTGGTAATAGAATTCTTCCAAATTTGTTTCCGTTAAAATTGATAGCTTAGAAATCAGTATTTAAGAACTTGCAATGAGGTGAAAATTAAATAGAATGCCTTTCCAAATGCACACTTCGACGAAATGCGTTCTTACATATGTAAGTCTATATTTTTATAAAAATGTGTGCATAAAAAGCAATTTATGGGAAATAAAAACAATAATATTTTCATTATTTCACTTTTACTCACACAAATTGTTATTTAAATTTATTAAAGTTAAATACATATAATAATAATAATAATAATAATAATAATAATAATAATAATAATAATAATAATTATAATAATAATAATAAATAATTAAACTTAAAAATAATCAAATAAATAATAATTGCTATTATTAATAAAAAAAAATAATTAATACAAAATTAAAAAGAAAAAAACATCAAATCACAATTAATTTATTATACAAATATTTAGTATAATTATTGTTAATAATATAGTAATTAATTAATTAATAATAATATTCTGAGATTTTTTACTAAAATAAATATATTTAGAAATAAAAAAAAAAAAAAAATTATAAAAATAATTACTAAAAATTAGTTTGGCAGGTAATTAGTTCTTTTTTCTTATATAGTTTAATTTATTAGTTTTTTTCTTTTTTAAATAATTCATTATTTTAATTAATTAAAATTAATATTTTGCATAAGATGACAATACAATGGGTAAACAAAATAATAAAATAATTCAAAAAATTATTACCCAAATTCAGAGCATTTTCGTATTATAAATTTTGGTTATCTTTATTTGTTTTTGATCGTATTAAACAATAATATACCAACATTTTTTTTAATATTTATGTAATTTAAATCGTTGAAATTTCTTATTTCATTTTGATTTTATTTGATTTTGATTTTATTATCTTATGCAATAAAATGTCACAAATAAATTAGGTAATTTAAATATTTTGTCTGTTCTGAATTAGGGTGAAATTATTATAAAAGAAAAAAAAAAGATAATATTGCACATCGCACGCTCAAGTCACTCTTAAAAATATGTTATTGTATAGCTTATTTTTCAATCAAATTGGATGATTCACTTAAGCCTTTAATAATTAACAATATTGTGGCATATTGTTATTTAAAGGTAGATATAGGAAAATTTAATATATGTAACGTAAACGTGAAAGAAGTCAAATTCACGTTTACGGTCATTATAGGTTTTACTCTGTCGAACTTACCACACTATTTGTTCAATTGTTCATATTGTGTTAAGTTCTTGAGACATGCACAATTTTCCTAATGTTGCTCTTAAAATCAAATATGCGATTGCATTTACCCAATTTTTTCTTTTTTTTTATTCTATTTTATATTTTTATTCCTTTTTATTTTATTTTTTTCATGGATGGAATAGAATTTTTATTATAATATGTAAATTTAAAAAAAATATAGGAAGATACAAGTAATTGTGTAAACTTAGGTGATTTTTACATACAATAAACTATTCTACAGTCTTCCCACACATACTGCGGCCCGGTAATCAATAATACATATGTTATTAGAATTTAAATATTCTTTTATAAGCCATATAAAACAATATTGTTTATTTAAGTATAGTTATAAATAATTAAATAATTAATAAGTAATACCTCGAGTACAATAAGTACGTAGTGTGCGTTGCGTACGTTTAATCTAAAAATATAGAATCATATGAAAATGTGTAATTTAGATTAGGCGAATCGCAGGAAAAAGCAGAATTGCTGTTTCCACTTTTTCACTGCTAACGTTCGGATCTGTCTAATAATTCGTTGTTTTTTATGGTATAATTTTCATATTCTACATATATTCAATTCTGGATTTAAATGCAGATGTAATTATTTATTTTTAGTAAACATTAATTACTGATTGTTAACAATTAAAATATACAAAAATAAAATGAAATAAATTATATATATATTTTTACAACGATCAAAAGAAATCCGTCAATGAAATTTGCAGCTTAACGACACAAATACGCATTCAACCTAGTCACAAGAACCATACCACCATCAATTGAAGCTATTATTCTGGGGCAAACAAATATATCAGAATTGAGAAATTTAATGTAATGCCGAGCCAGGTAGCAAGAATTCCAATTAAAAATTACAATCCTCACAGTAAGCCCTGACATGCCTGTCAATGACAGAAACAAATCACCAAAATAAATGAAAGCACTTTCCAATATATTTCTTATGTCACACCGGTGTGTAGGTATATTCAATACTGTAATGCAATTTGGTTGAGTAAGTTCGCAGGATACGCGAAACACAAAACCCATTCCGTATATAAACCAGTGATTAATAACGTAATCAACATGTAATTTAAAATACAATATGTAAACACCCAGTTCAAGTGTCGTAAAAAAAAGTTAATATTGTAGTTTTACATGTAAACTTTACGTTTGTCAATAGTATTTTGTTTATCATATTATTAACGAAACACTAACAATAGAAATCAACTAGATCTGCTTTTAAAATTGCAGAATCATATTGAGCAATCTAACAGATAGATCTATACATTTTAACATTGCCGACATAACAAATTCTCGATCAATGGAAAAATTATTGTTAAGCAAATAATCAATGGATTGTATGTTATCAGTATCCAAACCATCAGAAATGACAGCTAAAACTTTCATATGCTGTTTGAAAAAAAAAAATCAGAAACTAGATCACAAAGGCACACAGAATCATCACAAATAACATACTAATAAATATCATTTGAGAATACTTTTCTCTTATTATTAATAAATTTCCATAAATTACCCGAATTTTGTATCAATCGCTGAAATGTGAAAGCAATATTTTGATGGAACAAGATCATTGAATTGTATACAAAAAATTTGTTGGATAGCCGAACAGGATAGCATAAATACTTTAGAACTGGAAAATGTATAGCGAGTATATTATTTTAAAACAGAACACTAAAATGGTACAAATTGCCAAAAAAAAACATATCATTAAAAATTATGAAATGAAATAATAGCATTATCCAAACAGATATAAACTGATAAATTATTTAAATCAATTAATTATAATTTAATATTCAGCCATGTCACATAGTCAGCATGTTTAAAATTAAAGAATAAATATTATCAATAGCCAGATAAATATATGGACGTCGAAATTCATAGTCAGTATACCAAAACGTTAGATGATAAACGTTATTATCTTCCCTCACAATAAACTCAACGGTTCGAATGATATAGTAATCAACCATTATGATCCAATATTAAAATCACCAAAAACCATATGGTTTCAATATATGTATGGGCTATAAATTTCTTTATGACAATTGAAGAATATATTATTAATAAATTGTAGTATGTAATATATTTAAAATAATTCATCCAATCATCTACGTACTGTTAATGAAACTTATGAATTACCATATCATCAATTTGCCAATTATTAACATCAGCAAACATATTAAAATGTTCCGCAACACACACATGCAGTTATTGTACTTGAGTCATTATCATTATATGCAAAATTATTATAAATTAAAATTAATTACATATTTTAAAATACATAAATTATAATAAAATAAAATAAAAGTTGTATTAAACAATTGCAGCTATAAATAATTAGACGATTTTTATTATAGTTGTGTATATACAAAAATGATTAGTAATTATAATTAGTTATAGCACAAATATATATAAAATTCAAAAATCAACTAGGTTGATAAATGATGATTATGATGATGATTATGATGATGATGATGATGATGATGATGATGATGATGATGATGATGATGATGATGGTGATGATAATAATGATGATAATGATGACATTCAGAGTAATGTTACTATGAGATGATATTGATGTGTATAAATTTGTTGAATGATGTGTGATAGATGGGTGATGTGACAACAAGTGATAGTTTACATTTTACAAGATATAATAGTTTTTCGTTTACATTTTTTCTGTTTTTTTTTATATAAAATTTTTTCTGTCTTCTTATTTTTTTTTTATACAAATAGTTACAAAAAAAAAAGACAATTAAAAATGTGCATATGAAATTTTTGCTAACAACTCTAAGTTGATTTTTTTTTATTTATAAATACTTATAGTCGATATATATATATATTTTGTTTTTTGAAAAAATAATTTCATTTATTTACCATTTATATAGTTTTAAAAAGTCATCTAATTTTAATTTAGGGATTTTATACATTGCCTTTGTAATTAGCTAAAACAAAATTTTAAATATTTTTCTATATACATATACAACATATACAAGTGTACATATTACATACACAAACAAACACATCAGATTACATTGTGGTTTTAGAAGTTCTGCGACCTAAAAGATCTGTCGAACCCTATCCTCAATTCTGTTTGAATGGTGCATAAACACATAAAATACATAATTATAAAATCAATTTTTGAAATTTCATTACACGTTTACCATTATTTATTTAATAGTACTAATATTCAATATTTTATTCGAGCATAGAACCAGGAAATTTATATTTATTTATTTTAATTATTTAAATAATTTTTTAATATGAGACGATAAAGTTACTTAAACATTTAAAAAAATTAGCTAAATTAAATATTGCGGTTGGGTTGGGTGTAGCATATATTAGCAATGTTGACCGATTCCACAGGTTGGGGATAGTGGAACGGCCTGTAGCTACGAATAACAAGAATAGGTAGGTTAATTATTAAGGGGTACTGTGTGAAAGCAGTATCCACTTAAAACTTAGTTAATGATTCACTGATTACGTTGTCATGACGACACAGCAGCACTATTATAATTGCTTCAAGTAAAGGTAAAGTATAAATACCCTACGTGCTTTCTGAATGGTTAAGTGGATTGAACGTATGATTAAGTGCCAACTTCCGAGAAACAACTAGTTATGTACTCTACAACACGACCTCGGATCGGACAAATAAACAGCAACGACTAGCAACGAAACAAAAATTAAAATTTGCATCATGGAATGTTATAACTTTGTTGCGGAAAGGTGATTTAAGAACAGGTACACTAAAAACAGCTAATTAAGTTTAAACAGTTTATTAAGATCGTCTAAGGTGACTTAAATGCCAAGGTGGGGCAGGAAACATTGTATCAACCAACTATAGGTAAACGCAGTTTTGATGATACAACAAATGAAATAGGACAGTGATTGATTGATTTTGCCACGTCAGAGAAATAAGTAAGTAATAAGCAGAGAAATAAGTAAGACTTATTAAAAATTCAGAATTTTGCATTATAACTAACTAGCATCAAGAAATTAATTGCTTTAAACAAATATGTCTTTAACCACTATTGCTAACGCAGATATTGTTGAATTACAATGTATTTGTGTTTTCTATAGAATAGTCATCTTGTTCAATGTGGAAACTGGAAATGTCCATCGACTATTTCTGAAAATGATGTTCTGTTTGTAAATATTTGCCAACAGCTATTTTTCACACTAACCGCTACCAAAGCTATACGGCAGTAACATTAAGTGTAAATGCACATCAAAAAAAGTTCAAATATATACCCTGGCGACTATTATTTTGTAACAGTAGTAGCACATTGAAATATTTACAATTGATATTAGTATATGTATTGTAATATATGTATGAATATGAATGTAATCATGTACATGTATATATAGCATACAATATGCCAATAAGGATATGATAATTACTTAAAAATGTTTACAATTTTAGGTTCGGTATGTTTTCTTTTTTTTTTTTTTTCTTATTTTTAGTAAAAAAATAAATTGTATAAGAACTATAAAAAAAAATTGTTACAGTCAATGAATTTGTCCGTTACTATCAACCCAATTAAATATCGCAGTTTGAGATCGTGCTACCCATTCAACATTTGCTGCAACACTACGTAAAGTCATATTTAATGTTCGCATACCAGGTCCACCACCAAAACGATGCACAAGTGATTTAAGCTGAAATTAAAGAAATTATTAAAATGTTTATTAAACCCAGTTACAATATATTAAAAGTTGTGAGTGGGTGGTGCAACAACGATCATATGTAAAGAAATACACAGATAAAACTAAAATTATAAATACAAAATTTTCCAAAATTTACTACCGGGAAAGTATATAACAACAACGTTATTAATTTCATACCAAACTTAACTTAACCCAGATAAGCCAATCAATGAATTGTTATAACAAAATAATTAATTATTACCTCATCGTAGTCAAATTTTGTGGCACCATATTGTGTTATCGCTGATATAACTTTAGCAAAATTTATACTACCAGGACCCATTTTTGATTGTAAATCATACCATTTTGCTTGTAGAAAACGACATGCCATAGCACCACCAGTTGGTGTTCCGGCTATGGCTTTTAATACTTGAACAACTTCCAATGGTGGTAATGTAATAACATGTGATAATAAACGATTTTGTAACCTAAATGAACAAAAAAAACCTTCCGTTAGTTAAACGTCAAATAAATATTTGATTTTGCGTATAAATAAATAAATTACCAAGCATCTTTTGTTTTACCCAAAGCACGTAATAGTTGTAAACGTTCGGTAGTACCTTTTGCTGATCCCCTTAACGAAATATATTTATCCCAACAATACTGCCAATATGTATATTCACCAGATAGTACAGAACCAGTATAAACAACCTTAAAACCAATTTAAAATAAGATATTTTAAATTCGTTTACCATTTAATAAAATGTAAGTAGTATATTGTATAGTTAAATTACCTCTCTTAAATTAGCTGATATCACATTAGTATCATTCGATAAATAATTGTGTAATAGATCTTTAGCACGTTGAATTGCATCAATATCTTCCCACAACACAGAAGCCAATAGAATTTCTGGACGTAATAATCTTGAAATCCAATACAAATAATTAAACGATTAAATACCAATAAAATAAATATTAAAACTAATAGGTGTGCAAGCATTGATCCACGAATTGACCGAAAATTGGCGCTGCTCATAGATTTCAAGTGGCATGGGTCTGTAAGTGGTGGAGCAACATCGGGTGAATACGACGATTTGATTAGACGTGTCATGTAAGTGATTTTTACATATCTATGAGCAGTTACGGAATTACATAAGCATTGTTGTCGGTAGTGATCAACTAGCAACAAGAAAACAAAAACAACTATTGAAATACATTTCAAGTATGGCTGCTGTTGGTAGCACTACCATGTTGGCTTTACGACTTGATATGAAAGTTATTCGATGGGATAACGCCGATATGCCTGGTCATTTGGTCGACATAAATTCGGTGTTGAATGAATTGATTTACTAAACAAAATTTCACTGAATAACAGGATTTTCCTTTGGTGGATGCCGACACACAATGGTATTTCTGCGTCACAATCCGCCTTCTACAGTTCTGAGGCCTTAAAAAGATCAATTGAACGTATTAGGAGACTGTGTTCATATTTCCCAACCATCAGAAATGACTTGTACAGAGACTTTTAATTGATCTGTCTATTGTTGTTGAATGAATGCATTGTCATCATTCAATAATACATGCAAATAGGCATCTTCCAAGCCTTTCATCACATCAAAATCATCCATATTGAATCGTTGCATCTAGCATTGGTATATTCATTCATATAAAGCACGTTTTAAATTTCCATAACAATTTTATGTTTCAATTGAAGCATATAATAAAGTAATAAATTAAAATTTGACACTTTCAAAATGTTAAAAAAACGTTATTTACACTGTCAGCTGTTATCAACCTTCTGCCGAATATGGCATCATACATCTTGCACACCTATTGCAATTAAATACAATAAATTAAATAAATATAAATACTTTGCGCTATCTGTCCCATTATTTGTCCAACCTAATGTTTTTACTGAACTAATAAGAATTGATTTAACAAATTCTGATAACATTATAAAACATTCCGAATATTTTAATATACGTCGCCATCGTTCCAAATGTCGTATTGCTGTTGTCATTGGACCCCAATTTTGTTCTTTTTGTAAATATACTAATAAATTCATTGTAATTTGACATGGTAATAAATTTGCATGGCATAATGTAAATACATCTGAAATTAATCCTATTCGATCCTACAGCCGCACATAATTAAAATAATTTTATTTAATTATTACAATAATTAATTCATTTATTTATTAGCCTAAATTTTACCCTTGATGATAAAACATGATGATCACTTATAAGTTGATCAATGAGTTTTCCCCAATTATCTTCATCATAAAGTACACGATAATAACCATTTTGTCCAGCATTTAATTTAATCCATTTTATTTCAGATGATACTTGAAATGTTACTAGTTTTATATTTACATATTCCGGATAATAGATAATGAAAAAAACAGATAAATTTATATTAATTAAAATTAATATTTTTCAAATAATTAATTATCGAATAATTTTATTACCATCAACACTATGGAACCATAAAACATCACTAATATTTTTAACATTTGTCATATAGCTAATGGGAAATATCCATTTTGTAAATTGTTTCTTTTTATTATTGCTAGCCGTTGTTGTTGTTGTTGTTGGCGTTGTTGTTGCCGGTACAGTTGAAGTTATTGACATTGCTGTCGTATAATTTAATAAATATGGATCATCTAAAATGGCTTGAAATTCCATCGGATGAAATGGTGATTGTGATATTGATACACTTAAGCCAATATTTGTTACAGTTAATAATGGGAATCCTTCAAGATTTGTCCAAAGATTCATCATTTCTTTAATGCTACGTGTACCATTAATTTTTTTTGTACATATATTCCATAAATCTAATGGCTCCGCCGTTTGAAATCTATATGAACTCATAAATGATCCTAAACATTTACGAAATGGGTCTTCAGTAATTGTTGAATGTAACATCGTTAATACCGCCGCCGATTTATCAATATAAAATTCATCATTTTTTCCGTCTACACTTGTACCCATTTGTATACTATCCCAACCTTGTATAGCATCAATGTCCATTGCACGTGTTGTGATATGCATTAAATGCATTTCATTCATTGGCCATTCAGGTTTTATAGGTGTTAATGATAACCGACCTAAATATTTTATTAAACCTTCCCATAACCATGAATGTTTCCACATTTTTGGTGATGTTATACCACCCAAAAATTGTTTAACAATTGCTTCCGATATTTTTATTGCCGACAAATGATATTGTTCTGTTGTTATTTCTTCTGAATCTTGCAGAAAACCAGTCTGTAATGTTATTAAACCCAATGAACTTATCATTTCTCTGTCAATTGATGGCAATGCAACGAAATCTAAAAAATATAAATTAAAAAAAAATTACAAATGTTATTATTATTTATGTAGTAACTATATATGAAATCACTGATGGCAGTACCAACTCGTTTGCACTGTCTTTCACATTTATTTGAATCAAGAGACTTTAATTTAAAATATATCACATGCTATTAACTGATTTAAAACATTTTTTTTCGACCGCTTTGATTGTCTGTATATTCATGTGTTCATTATATATTTTGGGGATGGTATAATGAATTAGCCCAATCCACATCTGTTGAAATAATGATTTGTTGTAATAACGGATTATTTGTATAAGTCGCGAGCAAATGATATGAATGAACATTCTATCATTCGAATTTCTAAAGAACCTTTCATGTGATTTTTTTCAAATTTTGAACATTAATATTCAATGATAAAATCTAAAGTTTAGTGAAGGCAGATGATACTACTAAAATCCATTTCCTTCTACTAATAGGTCCTATACATCGAACCTGAATATTATTAATATCACTAAATAATCAGTTATTGGATTGTCTTAAAATATGAAATATAGTCATTCAACGATAAGTTCGCGATGATAAATAGCATTTTCTTAAACCATAGTCAATTGAGATCTAAATTATGAGTAATAGACATATAGACGGTTCTCTTTTACTTTTATTTTTCACCGTATCCATTTTTTGGGGAAATTTTACGATTTAGAATAGAGACGGTGGATGACCCCACCCTTGCACCTGATAAGCATTTGGTATTCAAGATTTTCAAAAACTGTCGATAATTATGTCTAATTGAATAATCAAAGTGTCCAGTTTTACTACTAGTTTGTCGTTCTAGAATGGTAGGCCAATTCATTTTGTTCATTTAATATATTTTACTATTACATATTTTGATTTCAAAAATTATAGAGCTTTGTAATAAATTTCCCATACTCGATACTGTAAGTAAAAATTATGATATATCTTCGCAGTTCAAAATGACATAATAATTATATAATAATTAACATTTTTAATAATACTACAATACTTAAAATATTGTATTTACCTAATTTTACTAGTGGATAAGCAACACCTAACCATGTTTGTAAATATTCTAAAACATCACGTGATGTATTTAAAACAAAACTGGCACGTGTTAATATTTTTCCAGATGCATAAAATGTATAAGATGGTGCAGTTGTTATTTCTCCACTCGAATTTCCTATACCGTTGATATTTGTGTTTGATGAATTTCTCAATTGTTTATCCATTGTATTATTCTGATTATTATTTCTATGATCTTTACCATTTCCAGAATTTAAATTAGATGGGGACATTATTTTAAGTTGTTTAGTTAAAATACTTGTAATAGGTCTTTTATCTTCCTTAAATTTAAAATTATCAGTCGGAATTTTTGTAAAATTTTTTGAAATTTGTGGTGTAACTGTATTAGCTACTTGATATGTTAATGACGGTTCTAGTGATTCACGTTGAAAATCACTTACAACCCAAGCAACAGCATCTGGTGGTATTGCTGGTGTTTCAGTAAAATCATCACGTAACTATAAAATATACAAAAATATTGCAGTATATTAATTTTTTGATTGTACATGAAACAAAATAGTAATATAAAAAGCTTAATTTATATACAGCGTTTGAACAAGCAAAAGTTAATAATTAATTATACTTACAAGCCCAATGCCCATATAAAATCCAACATCTTCTGTTGCATGTACAATTGAATTCGATAAACCAATATGAAAACGATCTCTAAATAAAGATATTTTAAATGGTGCTCTTAAATGTGGTTCATCAAAGCATGGAAATGCACGTCTTGCTCCACCTGGACGAAACACAGTGGCTGCTATTAGGCTATTAAAATATAATTGATTAAATAAATGTTATAGATTCATAATATTTAAAATATTGACAATTTAGGTACGTGTTAATAAAGAATAAAATATCAATTAATTTTATTATGTGAAAAGCTTACGAGATACGGGATACGAATGTATTATAATTAATAAGTCATATGTCTTTCTTAAAAAATTTTCGAACACATTGTGTATCAGGAAATGATTTAAAAAATAATATAAAAATCTGTTAAATAATGAAACAGTAAATAAAGTTCAATCAGCAGGGAAATGGAAGGTGATTCTGGACCAACATAATAAACCAATTGGCCTCTGACTGTAAATATTGAAATTTCCAGTATGAACCATTCTACCATATCATATCAAGTATAGCCGTCAACAATAAAGAACAGCATAGTGTACTAGAAGTAATATAAAAGGTAATATACTGGGTTCGTGAATTAGGTGAAAAATTATCGAAGATCATCCTATCATCACTATTATTCATCGTTACGTTGTCAATTGTATCCGTATATGGACGTGGTATTAAATGCTGAGATCATTCAATCGGCCTCAGCAAACTTAATTTTATCGATGAAATGCGTGCCTATTGTCATCACATACGACGAGGATTTACAAGCAAAATTAGATGTAACATGTTGCCATTAAGCACGTAAGTTATAAAATCCACATGTTGAAAACTAAATTGAACTGGTACGGTTGCGAAACAGGACAGTTACATTAAGTCGCAAAATCGATTATAATTAAAGAGGATGATGAATTTTACAACATCGAAATTTTGTCTAACAATTAATGGTAGTGCGTATAAGTAAAATATATCAAATATAGAATAGCCGTTGTTGTATTTAAAATCCTAGATAATATGTATGGGTAGTCCAAAGTAATTCTTAATATTAAAATTGCGAATTTTTTATTCAAACAATAAAAGTTTATTATTTATAGGTTAAGCCAAAAGTTGATGTTAATGTAGCTTATACAAATTTTTTTTATGTAATAAAAATCTTTGAAGAATCTCTTATGGTAGATGATCCAAAATAATTGACCTTAGACGTAGTGTATACAAATAAAAATAACAAAATGTCGAAAATGGGAATGGATCGATCATGCTTTGAGTAGAAGCATGGTGGACAAAACAATTGAAATCCAGTGAAATTCACAGATGCTAAGTTTCAATTTTTAAGTTAATAGTTTTAAAACTGCTGTACTTATTCTAATGATACTGGACCATACAAAAACTTAATTTCAATACAATACATAGCAATAGCTTCCTTTCTTTTCAAGAAATTATACATATACTTAACATTTTCTAACTATAGGCAATTTTGCTAATGATTTCGAAACGATCAGATATTATAGTAAGGCATCTTTAGCAATATATTTTATTAATTTAATAGTTTTACGATTGGCCCTTAGGATTTCGAAAGGGAATTGACACCTCCCTTTCAATCCAATAAATTACATAAAACAAAATTTTAACATACATGAATTATATTGTTAGCAATTTCTGGTGAGTCAGTTTGGGGATATTTACAAGCAGGTCTGATCCCATTTATTGGTATTAAAACATCATCGACAATAATATTCTTAAAAGTTTGAATGAAAGCATTTTCTGATCATTTCTAATGAATTGAACGGTATCGATACCCCAACGTCACACACTCACCTAAAGAATTTAGAAAATATATGGTCAAGAGTAATGCACATACTCAATTATCAACAGCGGAATGTGTTGAGTATTCTCCAATATAGTTTATGTTACCTTTGTTGTACATCGAGTTGTTGCCATCATGGGTTTGTACTTAAAAACAATTCGCATGTGCTAACCAAATATTTTTGATAAATAGTTCATATGCGAATTTATAAATGATAGAATCTTTATTCTGCTTTAAAAAAAGATATAAAACTGACTTAAATTAAAGTTAGATATTAAACTAACCTCCATTTTATTCATTCTATATTTCTCATTTACACATCACATACCTACATTTTAATTATCAAGGTACTAATGTATAATACACATAAATAATACATATGTGTGTAATGTGTATTTATATATGATATGTACATTGTACTATATGTATCCGAGAATATACTGAATATATGCAAACACAAATATATAAGTATAACCTTTGATATGAAAATGGGTCATCAAGGTAAAAGAAATATTATACACTTCATTCCGATTATTATGTTTATGAAGTATGTACTTTTAACGTTTTTTTATATATACATTTTATTTCTCTACCCTTGTTCCGTCGTCGTTAATTCATATATCGGGTATAGTAAAAGGGTAAAAGCAACTTCATTGTGCACAATCATATATGTGTTCCTCCTATATATTTATATATATAAATTTCATTAACCCATCCATAAGTCAAAGAGTGTGTATTGCATACAATATATTTCTTTTTAGTTAACACATATTTGTTAAAATTGTCATTCGTTTTATTCCACCATGATTTTTCTAACGTTTAAGTGCTCATATATAGCAGTTGAAGTATGTGAAGGGCGAACATAGTTAAACATTGTAATTAAAATTTTTAAATTAAAGTGTTAAATAATTAAATTATTATAAAATTATTTATTTATTTTTTATTTAATGCATATAATTAAATATACGGTTTAAAAAAATGAACTGGAATGAGTTTCAAAGTTTAAAAAAGATTAAAATATTAACGATTGATAAATGATTTGATTACTTTTGATTATAAACTTAGATACAAAGTACGATGTAAAGGTACAGTTGGAGTTGGCAATATATATCCACTCAGCATTAACTAATGCTATTTACATAAACACTAGTTTGCTTAGGCAGCAAATATTTCCTATAACGATTGCTGAGAAATAGCGTTCAGTTTTCAATATCAGTATATTTTTCTTTTAATCTAGGTACAATTAAACTAAATTATGAAACAAAATTTGGATGTGTTTCCGGAAACTCGACTTTTATGAATTATAATCGTTTTTAATTACAGGTCATAGTTTTAACGGATTTCTAGTTTTGTGTACAGAATTGGAAAGTATATTCAATTCCCAATCTTTCATAGAAAAGATTTTTAAAATCGATTCAAGCGGTCAAAAGATATGACCAATTTTCCAATCAATGGCACAGAAAATTTAAAGAAATTTGTGGTACTGTATAAAGTGAACACCCAAATGTCACGAAAAAATGTACCCTGTAATGATTTGCTCTGCCGAAATTTATGCACAGCAAATATCACGACAATATTTTTTACAGCCTCATTTGTTGTTTATATTTCACATGACTATTTATTCACATAATCTGCTATTTAATACACTATTTTGCCATATTATTATAATTTTTTGCAAAAAGTCTACAAAATACTTGTTTACAATTTATAGCTGCTACATATTCACAAGATGGAATTCAAAATAAAGAGTCAAATGCAATGGTGAATAGGCTGGATGTTTCTACAATTGGCTGCTTTCAGTCGTTTAGGTTATTGGTAGTAGATATGGTGGTATCGGCACTTCTTCGGAAAGGAATTAATGTTGCAACTTATCAAAATTCTAAGAAATAGTCTATTATACAAAAAAACCGAACGTCTTCATAATTGTGGAAGTGTTATGCTCACAGAGTCCATATGTCATCGATCTAATAAACAAGTGGTAATAGGATGCATTAAATCGTGTGAATAGGGCGAATGTGGTAACACATTACACATCCCATATTCAAGTGTTTCCAATGTTTTTTTTGACTGGTTTTGTCACGTAAGTAATTTGGTATATTTTGGTTGTTTTTCGTACAATAATTAAATTGATTAGCAGTTGTCAGTAGAGTCAATTAATTGACATTAATTTCAACATACATAGCACACCGCTCCACCAAATACATGACTACCAGTTTTCTTCAAATAAAACAATAACAACAAACCCACCCGCAAATCACATTTTTCTGGTACTTGTCATTTTTAATGCGTTTGCAAAAAATATATTGTTTACACGTGAACTGGCTGTCAAATACTAAACTATATATAGTCACAAATATTTCAAATTTTACTTCAAATACTTTTTTTTGAAATACTTTATAGACTTTATAGGCATTGCATACTATTGTCTTGGAGTATTTTCTCCTTGTATCAGTCTCCTATTTCTAGTGTTATGTCGCCAATTATTTGATTTACCATCCCACCCAATCCATAATTACGGAGGTTTCATTTTCTGGTTTACTCTTCTTTTGTGAATGTTTTTAATGTGTTAAACTGTATTTTTTTTTAAAATTCAAAAGCAATTATTTTACTTGAAATAAATTTCACAAATTACGCTAATTATTTTAATAGTTTGGGTCTTTGAAGAAAATTTTTTTTTGTTTATGGGTTTATCATGTACTTGTAAAGTAGTCACATTCAAAAATATTAGCAAGGTTTTTTATAGAGCTAATGACTTTATTAGAAAAGGCAGTCTAGGGTTATACTATTAAATTGATGATGATCTGCCATCATGATCACTGTACTTCCTACAATGCATCTTGAAAGTTCGACTGGTCGAGGAGATGTGAGTATGGGTATTACACCAATATAATGTGCTGGAAAGTGGAGTGTAATAGAGCTCGATACGACCACAGTACACTTATCGTAGCACTAATCACAAATCTAATCTCAAATTCAGTTTCAAACAATTTTGATGTGTTATTCTTTTACCGATATGTATATTTAACAATATGCATTGCATCTATAATTATATAGTTAACTGCTATAGCAAAAATTGAAAATTGAAAATTTCCATAAATTTTAACTATGTGTTCGAATCCCTTTCATCAATAAATTATCGGACTTTTCTTCTTCAGCAGTTGGTAATTTTTCGGTTACGATTATAAATATAATACAAATATATAGCAAATGCAGTGTACGGTTTCTATTTCTATTCCAAAACTTTTTACCCTTGACTATAGTCTATAATTCATCGTAATTTAAATTTAGCAGTAGAATTTCAGAATAAGTATTTTATAATAATATAATATAATTTTATATATTTAAATATATACCTTCTATCTCCATTACTTCCTTCATATTGATCAACATAAAAACCTTCCGGTTCCGGTACTAAACGTGAATGCCATCTTAAATTTAATGTAAAATTTGTCTTTTTCCTTAATTTGTCTTTTAATTCAATGTATAGCTGTTGTCTGGGTGGATATTCTAATGCTCTATTAATTTTTAATCCATATCCTTTTGGACCAACAATTGCCTATATGTTGTTATAAAATAAAATATAAATTATTATTGAAAAAGAAGATAAAATAAATAACGAATCAAAATTAAATATATAATCTTACCTTATCTGTTACATTTAAATCTTGTATATGTAAAACAATAAAATGAGTTTCTCTTTCAACATGAAAATCTATTCCAATTTGTCCTATATATATGCAAAAAATTACTTACAATTATTCGTATAATTTATATTTCATTCTAAATCTAATAATAAATAAAAGGAAGAGTGCACAGGAAGCATCTTGCAATTTTGTTAAAATACACCCTACTAAGATGTTCTTTTCATTAAAGCGTATTAAATATTCTAACAACATTTAAATATCTAGCCAAATCATAAAAACTAACACTTATATTAGCACAGTCCGTTGTAATATAAGTTTCACCATCGTCCTGCCAGACATATGTATAATTTCACGAGATTTCATTCGTTTGTGTACGTGTTTATCCGTATGTGTAGACCTAGGTGTGTAGATGTAAATTGCAGTATTAACTTCTAGTAAATTTTCAGTAAATATCAGCATTCGAAACATAATTTTGTTTATTTTAAGCAATTTTTAATGATTAATTTCTGGTCCGATTTTGATGAAATTAGGTTTGTGACTTTATAATGGTATAATTATTATGGGAACAATTTTTAAGAAATTTCAAGAAAATGATACTCAGATAGGATCACCAGCCCAGTTTTCCGTCACCTTGGCATTTCTTATCGGGTTTATCTTACATTTGATAAATATCTTTATAATGCACAACTTCATGAACAACTTTTATGAAATTCCTAGAAAATGATACAAGATTACGATAACAGATTAGTCAGATTACTGATAATTGCTCTGGTGATCCTACATTAGTTAAGCATGTATCTAGATCCCGTATTAGAGGAAACATTTTGTTGGAAAATTCATAGATTACCCTTGTGAAATATTTTCAAACCTCTAAAATTTCAAGAAAACCGGATGAAAACTCACGTATAGTTGTGCTTGTTACCATTTTACAGAATTAAGGGGTACATATGTATTGGATAGGGTTGAACGGGTGGTCGGATCATATTCATTCATCAAATAGATAATGGTCCGGGTAGGCATAAGCTTATATCCAAAATTTCATCCAAATCTATGAAGCCATTCTTAAGAAAAATATATTTTAGTCTGACTGGACGATGGTGAACATAATTGCTATATAAATATTCCCGTCCCTTTTGCTTAAATTAAATTTCTTCTTCACGAATTCATTCAGAAATTTACAGTATCAGACATGATGAAACATCAAGGAGTAGGGTAGATAAGACAGAATAAAAAATGGAGCGGTTCAAGACACTGCTATCCACATAAAGGTTATTAATAATAATTGGTATTTTCATATAAAAAAATTAAAAACCCACATTGAACACGCAAAAGATCTTTAAAAAAACACCGTCCAAATTTGAGTCAATTTCATGCATAATTGCAAAAGTAATAGCAATTTTTCATTTTCGCTGCCTTGCTTAAAGTTATCCTGAAAATCTGATTATTCGAAGTTACGTTAAGTCACAATAGCGGCTCTAATTTTTACAGCATAAATATAAAATTGCAGCCTAGCTGGTAAATGAACTCTGTCTGTATGCATTAGTATACAACAATTCACCAATTGTTCTGCATTTATGAAAATTACCGAAAAATTTTTCTTATGTCAGTACCGACATTAAAATCGGATAAAATAAATCATTAAAATCGACGTCTATCTGGGATACCATCCATCCATTGTAAATTTAACTAACAAACATTAATTGAGTTTACAATAATCGTGTAATACACGCGAAAGATAATCTTATTCATATGCACAATTTTAGTACGGTGCAGGTAATTAAAACCATTCCGGGGTGGTAAGTAAAAGGCAGCTTAATAGAAAATGATTATCTCAAATAAGTAAACATTTATAATACATACCTCTAACATCTAACGTTGATAAATTTGGATGCACTGTCAATGTATATCGTATAGGTCTGACATTATTTGGTAAATCTAATTGCAGCCATGGAAATGGTTCACCATTTGTTGCTATCGGGTTGAATGGCAACGAACTATTATAACTTTCCGGTATATAACCTGGCGGCATTTTACCAGCACAGCTACAATCTGTAAAATTAATACATATATGATATTTAATATAGTATAAAATAAAACAATTAAATATATTTTAATTTAATTTTATAAGATTCATTTATACATATATAAAATGTAAATGTTTGAGTTAAAGTTTGAACATAATTTAATATAACTATACAAAGTCAAATATAAGTGTCAGTGAAAAGCTTTCCGTTCAAGTATTGTAATAATATACTTTTTTTTTTTATGATTGTGTACTGTACGTACAGTTTTACACATTATAAAAGTGTGAATATAAATTATAAAAGAAAGAATTATAAATAAATTATAAATATAAATAATAGGTGTACAAATATGACTTATCAGATCAACAATTAATGACGCTCACCGCACACACAATGAAAGCGATATTAGCTGACAAACATTTTAAAATATTCTCAATGATCTTTATCATTATCATTATCAATGTGTTAAAAGCTGAAAGTGTAAAAAATATCTTCTTTTTTTTTGCGCTTTGAAAATCTCTAGTTTTATGCAAGATTTTGGTAAGGAACTTGTTTTTGTTTCATCGAAAGTTTATTAAAGCTTATGGTGAAGATGGTTAAACAGAAAGAACAGATCAACGGTGATATCAACGATTCGATATGGGTGATATTGATGTGAATGATAAATTGCATGAAAACCCACCGTACATGAAGACATAACAATTGAAACATTCATATAATGTAAGTCAATAGTCTAGTTAACAAACCATTTCAGATAGTTTTAAAGAGAAATGGGTAATATTTATAACGAAGGGAAATGAATTCCGAATATGGATTGAGTGAGCGAAGTAAAGAAAAGTGAAAAACTATTTTTTTAATTTTGATTGAAAGCAACAACGTACGAATTGTATTACATTGTTTTGTCACTGGTGATGATAATCCTAAATCCATTATTGGAATCAAACGCTCCATATTAAAAGTGCAGGTTTTGCTATTTGGCGGTATCAGAAGGATGTGCTGTGTATCAAGAGTTGGTAGAAGCTGAATAAAATGTATCAACAATTGGCAACAATTGATTGAATTGAATTGTGCATTGAATGCAAAGCGAAAAGAATGAGCCATAGTAGACACCATAAAGTTATTTTGTTGTTACAAAGCCAGTGCTACAAACATAGCACTTGATTGCAAAATGTTATCCCACAATAATTTTTTACAATAAACTGCCAGATCATTTGCAACTTCTGTTCGTTTATATACATTTTGCGAAGACAAGTTTTCTCGCAATTACTGGCTTTTGTATTAATGAAGAAACATGGGATTTATTTTTACACTGATGGTAAAAACATGCTCGTATTCATTTTTATTTAACAATTATTTGTACAATTCCACATACAATTCGTGGTACAATTTTTTGAAAATAAATGAAAACAGACTGTCAATGTTTAAAAAGTTTATTGCAGTACTGTTTATTGGTTCAAACAATATAACAATAACAATATCATCATTAATTTTTTCATAGATATAAATACGATTGCATCCGCATAGCTTCTGTCAACGTCTCCATAAAATTTAAATCATCAAAGTGACGGACGTGCTCATAAAGTTTACATGGAAAGATTTCCAGGAGACAATATAGGAATTAAATATAATACAAATGCACATAAAAATATTTGAGTATCGCAAGACTATACGTTACAAAGAGATATGCATCATTTCTCTTTATATTGCGTTAGTTGGGAGATTCAGTGGTGATTCTTAAATTACATTATTTTCTTACTACCGGCTATATACCTAATTTGTATCATATGTCTTACCAAGGCAAACCACCTGACCCATCTGGTTACAATCCTATCTTATATTGTATACATATGTTTCAGAAATGTCTGTGTGCCAGCACCTGTGACTGTGCTTGTGTGGGTATATATGGTGAGATTGCTATAGAATTAAGTTCTCTTATAAAATATAAATTATTTTTTTACCATTTTGAATATTTTATTTATATTTTTTAAATTTTATGTTTCAAGCATTTTAAAGAATGGTATATTTTCAAGATGTTTCTTATTATCGTATTTTTAATGTTTATTGAAATTGAAACTTGTGAAAATCGTATCGACTATAAATGTTTGTGTCACTTCAAATTGTCTCAAAAGGCTGTATGTGGCTTAAAATTGTATTTATAAACAGCGTGTATTTAATCTTATACAACACAAAAAATGCAATATTTATATTTTAACAAATACTGAAACAATACAAAAAAACAAATTAAACAATTGAATACAGACACATAAGAGCAGTTGTTATATTATTATTAAATTATATATGAAATAGATTAAAACGTAAAACATAAAATTTATACACTATATTTATACAATAGAAATATATCTGTCCATAGGCTACTCACTCATTAACTATTTATAAAGAAATAATGTTATAACAGAAAATAAACACAATATAAATTACCTTTTGAATAAATAATATTAATTATACATTAATGTGGCTTGTGAATATTGTGGTTAATATATAACTATAGAAGACAAAAATCTGTCACACAATATATTGTAGTATAATAGGTATAGCCGTATAACATTTTACGCCCGTAGGCAAGCCGTGTGCTCTTTACATGTGTCTCCGTAGTGCCTTTTATATATATGCTTATAAAGTGTGCCCGTGCAATGCTCGATGTTTTACAAAAACATACTAATATGAGGACCACCTGAGGTGTTCCTCCCCGATTCCAATGAAATTTTAAGACAGGTTGTAGTACTCTTCCAAGTATAAAACAACGTTTTGTTTTTATTTCAAAATCCAATTTGAAGGGTTTAACGATTCTTCTGAAGGAGTAGCATACATGACATTTTATAAAAACCTATAACTTTTAAACCCGAAGTGCCACTAGAATTTTTGAAGTTGGAAATAATAGCTATATAAAATGTTCTTCATTTCATAATAACATTTTTTAAAAAATTAATCGTATTTTTGTAAACAGGGTGTATTAAAAGTTACGAATTTTGAAAAATTATGTAAAAAAATGTGAATTTATGTATATAACTATGCAAGAAGGAGCAAATCTTTTAAAAATCGATGGAGAAATTCTTCATGTTTAATTAATTTATTTATATTAGGGTCTTTCGTATCCAAGTTAAAAATTTTATGATTGTAGCTGAGGTACTTTGGTAAGAAGAATATAAAAATGATGTCAGTTTGGCCATTGAGCTGTCCAAAATGGTGGAAATACAGGGTGTTCCCAAAAATCGAACAAACCATTTTTATCAAAATTTAATTTATGTTACAGCAGATTTCATAAATTCCGATAATTTTTTAAGCTTTTGAAATACATTTATATTTTTAAATAATACATTGATTATAATAAGTTAGTAATTGGTTATCTTTAATGTATCATTTCGAAATTCTTATTTAATCATTATGACAGTTATACCATAATCTGTAAAAAATACATGTAGGTACAGAGATTTTTTACACTACGAACACTTGATTATGATCACATTTGTGCATCCATCAACCTAACAGATGGCTGAAGATGATTCATTAAAAGAGAAGTTTACCGGATTGTCATTGTGGTCTCTCGTTTACCGAGTTTAGGTATCTACTTGCAAACCATGAAAATTTAAATAAATTAATATATTTCGATGCTGACAACTGATTATGTAGAAGTCATTGTAATTTAATTTGTTCTAGTTATGTAGATTAATGTCTTGGTCATTTATTTATTTATTTATTATTTATATTTTATTATTATTTTATATTCTATACTTTGATGAGTACTACGATTTGGCAAAGTTCCATTGGAATCGGAAAGTGGGGAGGGACACCTCATCTGATTTCCTTGTAAATGCACAAGTGCACTCTTTGTGTAAATGTCAAACATGGTATTGCTAATAGTAGGGAAGACGCGGTAACGCATTTTTAATTTTTCCAGTTATATGTCAGTGACAATAACGTTAAATTTTTAAAATCTATTAATTATATATTATATGAAAGGTGTGTTCTTGGGCTACAATTTATAGTTCTTAATCAGTGATTATTAATAATAAATAAAGATTTATTTTCAAATACGTTGCAAACTAAAAGTTGAAAAAAATATCCCCTAACATAAATTTTACTCACAAATAATTATAAAGATGCTGATTTTCAGCTAAAATTTTCATAGGTTACGTAATTTTGAATAACTATCTTAATTGTCTATAAGAGATGTCGAAAAATTACTTTGAATACAAATTTTTTCTACATACATGGTTCAGGTCAGCCGGTGCACCAGAGGTGCCACGGTTATACACTATAGTAATAAAATCATGTTTTCCTATTATAGATATTTTTAACAAGAATTTCTAACAAAAATCATTAAATTTTTTGATTGAAAATTAATGACATAAAACAAAATAGCATGCACATGCATCACGTACATACAATCGACTATTTTTTCCACTTAAAACTTTTCAAAAAGACAATTTATTATTTTATTTTACTTTATTTGACTTGTCAAATATTTATATAGGAAATGAGATACACAACTAAACACTCCCACACTCTATATTTAATTTCCCAAATGGTATATATAGACTTATCGTATATATATTTCTAAAAGAAGAGGTAAGGAAAAATGGAATATTATAGAAAAAAAAGATATACATCAACTTTTACTCATAATATATATCGTTGAGCAAAAATAAGATAATATAATATTGGAAAACTTTACCAGTTGATAACTTATAAAAAATATTCAATGTTCTGTATGCGTACCATATATTACAACAACAATATGTTCCTATGTATATATATATAATGTTAAATTTACTGGAAAACTTATAGATATTATGACTCATACATAACCGTTTTTTACCAAATCTTATTTGATTATGTTCACGATCTGTATAAATTCAATATTGTATAATATAATTTCAAAATTACAGTACATATTTTATATTCATAATGTCAGACATCATCATTGTTGGGTTCATGACATCATCACGTTGAAACGTATTAAATAACATATTATATACATAGCTATATACTAGGGTGGAATGATTTGGGTACTTTATGGATTGTATATACCAACAAATTAAAATTTGGTCCTTTGTGAACACTTTTTATCGAAATTGTAATAGTTTCCTGTTTTTATATACCATCAAGTGGAAGAACCGCTTTTCTTTTGGAAATGACTCTGTATATGGAAAAAAAAAGGATCGTTGATACTAAGCAAACGTTACTAATTCGATCGATCATATATTACGGAAGGTTATCCTTACTTGATAGTACGATTTTGTTGTT
The DNA here is from genome assembly GCA_910594885.2 of Bibio marci. Classification (NCBI taxonomy): domain Eukaryota; kingdom Metazoa; phylum Arthropoda; class Insecta; order Diptera; family Bibionidae; genus Bibio; species Bibio marci. The sequence goes on from OU343114.1 coordinate 60,178,076, forward strand.
TAGTGAACTATGACGTATCATGCAACCATACACCGATAAATGAATTCCTATATATCCAGGAAACACTGTGTTATTAAGAGGGATTCATATACATACAACTGGCCCTAATTACTTTCTAAGATTGAAACGATTGAATTTTTTCTATAACATTAAAAATTTGTGTTAACAACTGATATTTGCAAATATCACAATCTTGAAACGAAAATTCTCTATTGATATGGTATTGGATAGGGCTTTCAGCAAATATTATAAAATTTTATTAAATCTGCGCGTAAGGTTGAATATAAAAATGAGCAGATCTTGACTACATAAGGTTCAAGATATCAAAGAACATAATGGTTGGAGGCGAAGATACAATATTGAATTAAACAAGTTGTACGGTCAACCAAATATTGTCAAAACAATGAAAATCAATAGATTAAAATGGCTTGCACATGTATTACACATGGAGGAGGAGTGGGTGCCGAAAAAACCGTGACCCGGTAGATCTACGGCAAGATGTTTAGATACAGTAATCTGTGATATAAAGAGCCTTAAAATTCTGGATTTGAAGACATTGACTGCAGATAGGTCAGGTTAGAGAAGCGTGTTGGAGAAGGCCAAAAACCGCCACCTGGGTTATAACGCCATGGAGTAAGTATGTCTGCGCGACATCGACATACTGCAGAAAGTATTAAAATATAATTCGTATTTGACGCTGATGCGGTAGATTATAATGAGGAAGTAATAAGAAAAATATGTGAAATTATTTTAAGGGCAAGAAGTACTATATTCAATCGTACTGTATTAGTTAGATCTTTTAAAGTCATATGTATGAACGCCTATAGTAGCGCAGAATTTTCTACCCAGCATTTATGGATAAACCGAAACTATTGGAACAAAAATCAGTCGTCATAGTATACTAAAAAAAAAAAAAATTCGTACTATCAATACAAAGGAGCAACTCCAGATCTGTGCATTAAAGGTTCTATTTTGTCTGCAGAACAATTTTCAAACGAAAATTAAAAGTAAAAGATGATGTAAAAGTGGATGTAAAAGATGACGCGAAATAAAAAAAAAACTTAAACAATTTGGATAAAAAAATTGACAAAGGACCAAATGTTGATGCCCAGCTACAAGCTATCCGATTCAAGAAATCACTTCACCCTAGCCACATACACATAAAAATTGTTGTTGAATCAAAATACGAGTTAGCATATGGTTTTAATATGCTAATACGACATATAATAAAACAATATTTGATAATATGGATTGGATATATAGTGTTTTTTTATCAACCCATTGTAAACATTAATCAATCAACAATTGTGTTTAGAAATTTTATGAATTCAACAAATTATTAAGTATATATTTATTTTTACTCATTGTTTTTATATGAATAACATTAAACAAATATATTAAATTACCTTTACTTAATTAGATATTAATGAGAATTTAAACGTGTTTTTATTGAAATAAAAGTGATGATACGCATATTGTTATTGTTACAGTAATGTGCAAAACAATAGCAACCAAGTTTAATGAAATTTTAAAAAAATAATTCTTTTAATTTAAAATGAAATGTATAGAAATGACTAGGTGCGCAAAACCACTTAAGATACTAAAAATGTATTCTAATATTTTTAGATGATATTTCTTGTTTTTTAGTACCAACCATGCGCTCAATAAATATGACCTATATTTACCATTCGATGTCAGAAAAAATTCAAACAAATTTATGATACTGTATAAAGCGAATGCCTAACAGAAACACATTATACAGTATCATTATTTCATAAAAAATTTCACTAGCATCAAACGGAAAATCGGTATATCTTTTAAACACGTGAAACGATTTTGTACAAAATCCATACAGACAAAATACAAATTTGTATACAAACATGGAAATCCGTTAAAATTATTGGCCTTAATTAAAAAAAGATGATAATTCATATAAGTTGAAATTCTGGCAAATTTGGTTTGGTGAATGCCAACCAGAGGTAACATCTAAAACTGATGTTGTGTAAAAATTTTAGAATATTCCATTGTTTACAATCAAAGTTATTGCGCTCAAACCGTCATCCTATTGTTGGCATCGGTACAAGCCTTATGTATCAAAATTATATCTTCAAAATACCTTCCTTTCATTGACAAATGAAATTTTGGAAATAGAAAATAGTCGCAGCCAGCCAAATCAAGCGAATATGGTGAATGGTTGAATGTTACAACGCCATTTGTGGTAGTCGTTAACAATTGATGAACCCATCCATGGTGCATTATTATGAACAAGAAGCCAATTCGATTTATCACGTTATTCTCGTCGAATACGCCTACGGATTCGATGAAGCAAAGGTTACATAACTTACAAATGATATGCACTAGTGACAGTTTTCAAGAAATCACTAATGATGTTATCTTCAATAATCGGCGACTCTAGCCTACCTATGCTATTATTTAATAGCAGAATAGCTTCCTTGGTTACATGGGAAATCGGAACCCATCGATTCCCAAAGAAAAATGAGGTCAGTATTTGATATGACATATGATTGAAATCTAATGCCTTAAATTTTTGAGTGGGACAGGATAATTCACCCTTCCAGACAGTAAATCATCAAACACATAATTAAGTTCAAAAATTTAAGTAAATAAATTAAAGTAAATCACCCTTGGGCATATTAAAGACATGTTAGGAGTTGTTCGCTGAATCGCATTTCAAAACCCTTCGTATCTCTTAAAAACGCATATAAAATGCTTAAGTTATAAATTTTAAGTCCATCAAATGACATTTTTATGCCTGTGAATAGAATGCTGTTGAGAACGGTGGTCGTCGCCTTTTGAATGCCTTCAACTGATGCAAAACGGTTTCCTTTCATATCCAATTGAAGTTTTGTTAAGTAAATTGCTTCAGATGGTCGACCTAGACGTTATCATCACTTATAGTTTCTCTGCATTCTGTGAATCATTTATGCCATTTAAAAATTTGTGCTTTTAACACACAGAGTAGCATTTTTACCAATTTTAAAACAAAATTTAATTTTGGTTCTTTGTTTCTGCATTAATTTTTCGACCGACGCACAAAAACAGTTGTAACTTTATGTGTTGTATTTTCGTTTCTACTGAATGTATTGTCATGAAATGTTTGTTTGTTGAGAAACGTTCAAAGAATATATAATCACAAAAAAATTAAAGCAGGCGCTACGTGTTCTATGGTTTACATAGCCATTCCGATTTATTATGGGACAGAGGGTGTATATCTGTATCGGTTTTTATAGACAATATATAATGTGTATATCTATCTATGTACTGAAAGCTATGCGAAAATATATAATATAAAAATCGATTGAATAAATTGAAATGTTCATTTTAAAAAATTGATGTTATCGCATAAACAATTTAAGCATAAATTTAGAGAGAGGAAAAAACGATATCAACGCCTTGGGTTGGGACCTTATAAATATGCAAATTATCGTGCATAAATGCAAATACCATAAAGTATTAAAAATATTCAATAATAATGTAAATAAAAATTGATAAAATTATTCAAATCAATGAACTTACAGATTAATGATACCATGACAAAAGTCAAATACATTTGATCATTAAATTAAAGCAAAATTTAATATTCGTCTTATTACCAGTCAATTTTAGTCAAAAATAAAAAACATGTTATACACATCATATATTGTTACAACCAACACATCGATGGAAATAACATCATCTGGGTCTGTTTTTTGATCATTATTTTAACAGAAACAATTGGATCATGTTTGATTGTATGTGGCATATTTAATTTGTATATCAAACAAAGCATCAGAATTGTTTGTCAAATATTGATTAAACATTGAATATGAAATTTCACTGGATTCTTATATATAAGCACCTTCTACTCGAATAGCGATTAACACCATATTTTCAAAGATATTTGTTTTTTTGGTTCCATAAACGAACAAATGGCAACTCACACATCTGCAAAATTTAAATATTAAAACAAATATAAAAAAATTCACATGTAAATTTCGGTAATTTATTCCGCTACTTCACAATCTATAATAGCGTGAACACTATTTCCATTGCGTATCTGTTTAAACAATGATGAAGTAAATTCTGATCAAATTTTCTTTACATTAATATTATTGTTTTATATTCACTAATCCTGAACGAATTCTACTGCTTTCAATAATCATAAAACTTAAAATTATTGATTACTAGTCATAATAAATACGTGCTGTACGCACCGCAATCGTTAACCCGCTGACAACACTACAATGCTATAAAATGGCGTAAATTCTCACAAATTACGGTAAATGTGAATTGTAGTACTTGGGAAATGATTTCTTCAGCCTTGGTTTTCTATAAGCCCGTACTCCGCAATCCAGAGAAAACCATCCACTTTGTATAATAATAATAATAATTTATTATTAATTTAACTTAAAATTATGACAAAAAATACTCGAACATATTACAATATCTATAATATTATTTGTGTGTAATATCTACAGGTAAGGTACTAAGGTACCTAAAAATCATATTCCATATAGATTCAATATAATAGATTATAGCTTAAGTGTTATCTCACTATCAACTCAAAATAGTTTCTTCCGAAGTAAGTAAAGTAAGAAGTAAGTTACATTTATTGCATTTCTAATAGCAGTGACAAACTATTCCATATGACAAATACATCCACAAAGAAAGATCGATGATAAAACATATATTAATTATATGCGTCAACACTAATAAATGCGTTCTGGAGGAAGATGGAGGATGGTTGGCAAATAATACATTTGCTTACATTTACTACTTTTCTATACTTGAAATGAGTCATTGCGAATAATTTACACTAACACACATATTCACATTGTATATTTACCTTGTCAATGTCACATGGATAATTAGACAATTAATTGGCTCTTGGTGCAGATGTTTCCTTAATTTTGTTATAGTTAAATGATTGTCTAGCCCATAATGGTGTGTGTAAACATTGTTATACTTTGAGTAGCGTTCAACACCACATTTGCAAAGATATTTGCTTTTCTTATTCCATAAATAAACTAAAGGTAGTGCAGTTGAATATTATTTGTTATATTAAAATAAATGCAAAATTTTTCATTTAAATTTGGGGAATTGAACACGATGCGTTACGATCGATTGGCATGGGAACTATACCTACTGTAGTTGCATAAGAATCAAAAGTTAGTTTTTAAGTTTAATTCGTGTAAAGGATTTAAAAACAAAATTTTTTTCCCTTTGAATCATGTACCAGAAGCGAAACGTCAAGAAGTTATTCCCATATAAAGTTACATCACATCACATTGTGCGGCTGGAAAGTTTTGTATTTTGTACGTTTTTTCGCTTATTTCTCATTAGAAACGGTAATAATAAGTTGTACAATATCAAATGCATGATTAGTTTTGAGTAATGCAAATGTTTATTCATTCCATTATATAAGGTCCTTGCATTAATAATGTCGATTTTTTGGCTTGAAAATGGCATTTATTTGTATAACAAAATGATTGAGTACATCAACCAATATATTGCCCATCGTTAGCTATGACTTCCTCCCATCTTTTGGGAAGTTTGTTGAGTCCTCGTTTGAAGAACTCTTCATCTTTTGTCCCAATCCATTCATCGACCCATTTTCGCACTTCTTCAGCATTTCGAAAGCGTACATCTGTCAGGCTGACCTTCATTGATCGGAACAAATGGTAATCAGAAGGAGCAAGGTCTGGAGAGTACGGGGGGTGATCAAGATGATCCCAACCGAGCTTCTTTATTTTTTCCTTAACGATGTTTGCACGATGTGGTCTGGCATTGTCATCGTGAAATAAAACTTTGTGGTGTTTTCGAGCTATCAATGGTCGTTTTTCGTTCAATTTTTTTGCCAATTCGCCCAGTTGTCGTCGGTAGCGATCAGTTGTAACCGTTTAATTTGGTTTTAACAGCTCGTTATACACCACACCTTTCTGATCCCACCAAATGCACAGCATTACCTTCTGGCAATGAATATCGCATTTTGATTGTGAAGTTAAAGCGTGTAAACCACCGTTCACAAGTTTTTTGATTTGGAGCATGTTCACCGTAAGCTTCTACCAACAATTGATAAGTATCAGCAGCGGTTTTCTTCAAATTAAAAGAAAGTTATTAAAATTCCCCGCAAAACAACTTTTTCAGGCACATAATTCGACATGTTCGAAGCAAAAAAAAACTTTGTTGTTTACACTTCAACGAAATGACATATACTGAAATTTATAGAGTAATGACAGACAAAAAAAAAGAATATGGCCGCGGTGTGTTCCGATGCACACAACGCCAGTTACGCCAACTGTTATCAAATCGACATTATTAATGCAAGGTCCTAATATTACGAAATAAATTGTAAAAACTACAAAAATTAAAAATACCCCATAGCTGCTGGAATATTTTTTTATATGGATATATCTGAAGAACGGTTAAGTTCCTTCGGAAAATCCGTTTATTACCCGAAACATATAGGCATACATAATGGTTGTAGGAAACGATGCGGACAGTACTTTCATTAAAATACCAGGTATTTTTTACTTTAAATTAATTAATTTTTTAACACGAAGAAATGTAATTTTCAATGTAAAATATATTTTGTTTAGATAAAGTGGTGTGAACTACTACTCCATTGAATTAATTTGATGGATTTAACTTTTTTCTATATCAATGTACATTGTGAACGTAAAGTTTATCGTATCAATTATAAAGAAAAATAGTATTTTCTATATATCAGCACAAAATAAACTCAAATATATAGTATATTCTAAACTTTGACTACATTATATACTGTAACATTTAATAGCAATTCCCAAAATACATTTATATTAATGTGATTGAGTAATCTATGATAATATTTTTAAATTTGTAGAGATTGCAAAGTAAATAAATAAAAAGTGCATATTATACATTACCATGTGAATTTATTTTATAATTTAAATTGCGAATGCAATGAATTTTATTCAAAACGAACATTTTATTTCTACCATGTGCAATTTGTATCCTCGTAAAAAAGTATTCTCATTTATTATTTCATGGTATACGTAGTTCACTATAAATATATTATATCCAGAAACATGTTAACATCAGTTAAATTTTATCGACCGCGTAGAGATTGTATTGAAAATTGATTATCGCAGGTACCACAGTCCTTTATGATGGAAAACATTCAATATGTTAACCTATGTATAGATAACCAATATCACACCATCATATTCTAAGTCCAAATATATTGAAATTCATAGATGTGTGAAACTATAAATGCATATATTATAGTTAATTGAATGCATATAGATTCTTATAGAATCAAATTTATAATTATTTAATCAATAGTGAAAGATTATAGCACTATTATTATTTATCAAATATTTAGAAGAGAAATGCAAAACACAACAAAGCACTATTAGAAAATCTTAATGTGATAAAATCGATCCATTATCTTATATAAAAATAATATTTATAAAAAATATAAAATATAATTTACATATGGGTCAAAAAGTTCCAGTTCGAGTGTTCAGTTTGGAAGTTACAGTGGATTAATTGTCACTTTATTTGTTATTTTCAGAAAAATAAATTCAAAGAAGTTTCGTGCATTGATAGAAGATTCTGGATTCTAGAGTGAAATGGTTGATCCATGTTTCATCCATTGTGATGTACCGACGCAAAAACTCACACTTATTTCACTTAATTATATCCAATCAGCGTTCCGAATTATCAATTCGTTGTTGTTTTGCTATTCTGGTGTAAGCAAGCGCTGCACCGACTTTTTCATACCCAAATGTTGTTGTATAATACTGAAAACACTGCCTTTTGATAACTTGAGAGTGTCAGCTATCTTTTGAAACTTCATTTTACGATTACCCATAATGACTTTCCGGTGGGTTATCTTGTTGTTTTCAATATTAAAAGCCTTACTTAGACATCCATAACGTTCAACATCATCGCTGTCTGTACGACCAAGTTTAAAACCAGTAAACCAATAACCCATTGATCCATATGTTATATGTTTAATTCAATAGAATAATAAAATTAAATTAATAGGAAGAAATTAACACAGAACGATCGAATTCGGATAAGTTGCATTTTCTATGCGGTTCTACGTAGCCGTTCTTTGATTAGTGCAACTGATTCAATTTTATTGAACTTTTTGACACGAGAAATATGTACATTTTCATAGTCTTGTTTTATTCAAAAGTTTGCAAATTTGTTATTTTTTAAGTTCCATACATCTTAGGTATCCATCCATCTTATTAACTTTCTAATTTATATTAATTTTTTAAATCACGATTTTTTGTGAACCACACAACAACGTTTTTTTGAATGCGTTTACTGTGAAACACATGGCTCCTAAGCACCACCAATTGGAATGTCACAATTTAGGTGTAACAACAAAGAAAATTGTTGCATCATATGGTTTGCGTCAAACAAATTCCCATAAATTGTTATACGAAACTTTACAGTGTTTTAACCATCTTACCAGATTCGCGAGAACTATAGAAATTTAATTATGAAAAACATGAGTTTTTTAAAATAATAAAATTAATTGGTTTAATTTTCTTGTTATTCTCAAAAAGTTCAAACAATTACAATGAATGTTCGATAAATTAAATTTCAAGTGTATATTGAAACATGTAAAAACCATATAACCGTAACAGGAAATCCCAAAAAATCGGTTGATTTTAAATAGAATTATCACATAATTTTATTATATAAAATATTTAAATTGAAATAGACTCGCATAAAAACCCATTATTAAATTAAAGATACTATTTTTTTTATACTGAATTATAAAAAATACGCAGTAATTTTATGGACGAATGAGAATTTATTATTATTATTATTATAAGTATAGAAGTAACTATATCTATGCGTCGAGTCTATTATCCCTTTATCATACTCGTTTGTTCGTATATATATATTTATATGTATCCTTATATAATATAAAATAAAATATATATCCACTGCAATTGATTGATTGATTGATTGATTAAATAACGAATCGATATGACATTGTTAGATAATAAAAAATATTTCAAGTCATATTGAGATTATAACTAAAGGTAGATAAACATAATAAAATATATATAGGGTAACATCCGCACACTTAAGTTCATATGTTCGATTCGATGATTATAAAAATCCAATAAACTGACAAAATATATTGTAACAAAAACCTATGAATTGACGAAAATGAATTACCGTTTAGATTACACAAATATTCAATTATATAGTCAAATATAAATATGTCGTTATTGGACACTATGCATGCAGTGCACTATTATAAGCTAAATAGTCGATGTACATTTCATCCATTCAGTTAAATCATATCATAAAAACTGCCCATAAAAAAATGCTTAAAAATTCAAAGGATATTATAGATATTCTATCAGAATTATTAAGGTTATTGGCTTGTGGGGAAAACGAACCTGAATAAGACAATTTGTGAGAAACCACATTCTTTTTAAAATTATAAGTTCAATTTTCAAAGCAATGGTTTTTATTTATTTATTTATTTAATAATTTTTCGCTTCTTTAAACTTGAACTTTTAGAAATTCATGAGAATTTCTACTTACTACTGTTTCCACAATATGTATAAGGCGAATTTGTAAATATTTTGAAAAAATTTTATTTATTTTTCCAAATCAATTTTGTCACCTTCAAAGTAATCCCCCTATACAGTCCACAACATAATACACTTATGCCAACGTTTTTTCGATTCCTTGAAACAGTTTGAAAATACATTTTCCTGAATAACTCTCAAAGCACACTTCGTTATTCGGCTTGTATCTCCTCGACTGAGTCAAAATTACGTAGAGCTGTATTTAGGTTTTTTGATTAGTCAAAATATAAATGGCAGCTGTAGAACGATATGGAATTGAATTTTTGGTGAAATTGTCTCGAATAATCAATGTAGTTTGGGATGGCGCATTATACCGGGGCACGAAACCCAAGAATTACCTTTCCACAGCTCCGTCATCTTTAGCCGAATAGCATTTCATAATGGATAACCAAATAATTTTCCTTGCCTACGGTATGGTCCGACGGAAGAAATTCATAATGCACAATACTAATCGATGAAAACTGTTAACACTAGACTTTGATTTTTGAGCGACTTTGGCGTGATTTTTTCGCTTTCGGTTCAAATTTGATATACGATATTCGCTCGATGGTTCTGCCGTTGCCGGCGGTCGTAGTATAGATGGAAATCTCATATCCTGAAATGATGTTTGAAAGTCAGAATTCATCACTTTGAAAACACGTTAACATGACACTCTTTTTCAAATAAATTTACTGTTTTTGGAACCAAACGAGCACTGTTGCATCTAATACACAAAAAAATTTTTAAAATCCACTTTCTTGCGACGTGTATTCATCAGTTGACATTGATAGTCGTCCAGGCTGTTCTTTGTTTTCCACGCATCTTCCGCCGCGTGCAAACTTTTTTTTTTACACTGCCATGGCCACATCGCATGGTTCCTTGGAAAAATTTAGATATATTCGTAAAACAATAGATGTACAAACATTACTTAGGGGACTCAATATTAAATGACTCCCACCGCCTCAATATAATGATGAAAGAGTTATCAGCCGACAAATATTTTATGTGATAATAATTGTACAAATCTTTATCATTCAGTGTGATGTGTTAAATGGTCGAAAGTGTAAACAACATCTGTTTGTCGTCCGTTGAAAATGTTTAGTTTTGTGACAGGAAAATGTGATTTTCCCAAGACACTTTATTGTTTATTTAATATATAAATGAAACCGAATCCCATATTCTTCATTTGTCTTTAATTAAAATCAAATTTGTTGTGATTATTTATAACTATTGGAACAATTAACTAAATGATTCTTTTGTCATTTTTATTACCCATTTCTATTATTATGCAAATATAAATTTACAAATCATTGCCATCTTAAAACTTGAAAAAAGAAAAACATATCAATCATTGAAGTTGTATTTGTATTTACGTATACATTACATTGAATATATATTCCATATATGTGTTTGTATGTACATAATATGTTGATGACAAAAGGACTATATATGGTATATATGGTAGGTATGTGTGTGTATGTGTGTGTGTGTAGAAAATTTTTAGAGGACTTAAAAGATTTTAATTAACTCACAAAGAAATTTATATGGAGTTATATTTTGTTTATTATTGTTTCATTTCAAATATTCCTTTTGTTTATACCATACATATGACGAGTCTATGCGTATTCCATACATATCATATACATTTTGTATATGTACACAATTGAAATCCATTGAATATATATTATTATTATATTTTTCACATTATCCTGTAGCTATTATACAAAACAAAATATGTTGTTTGTATTTTCTCATATATTGTACTTTAAATAAAATATAAAATATAAAATATAAGAAAAAAATAAAAGGAAATCTTTTCGTTCTTTTGTCTTTATTTTAATTATTTTCAAAAATGGTTTTTCTATATACATTTGCTCATTTTTTTATTTTTGCTATATAACATTTCAAAGAAATTTATATTTTTCTTCATTATTTTGAATTTTTACATATTCCAACAATGAATGAATACAAAAACTACAAAACTAAAAAACTTTGTATAATTGATAGAATATGTGAATGAATTATGGTATATCTGGCATCATTATATTATATGAGCTACGATCGCATAGACTTATGCTATACGATATTGAAAATTGTTTATGTTAAATAAATAAAAAAAAAACTTAAAATATGATTAAAGTTGGATTCAAGCGACATAGACTGCGCATACGTGGGGCCGTATGATGATTATTAAATTCCATATACATACACTTTTACATAACTTTAAAACAGAAATTTATAATTCAATTCAATCATATGCAAAATTTACTCATGGGAAGTATATTTTTACATATGTCGCTTTGGTTCTATAAGATTTATGGAATAATTATGAGGAAAAAGATTTTAATTCGATTATATGGTACACCGTACACCCTATGACGTAAGTCACATGGTAACCGGACGAACGAACAGAATAAAAATGTTTTTAATATTTTTACATTAATAACATTTTTGTATCACTAATTTTAAATAATAATTTCTGTTAAAATTATTGTATTATTGAATGAATTGAAAACACAATTTTTATCAAATTTTTTTGTTAATAAAAATATTTTCTTACAATAATTTTAACAGAATACTTTAAAAAATATTGTTTAAAATGATTTTGTATCAATAATTAGTTAAACAAAAAATTTAAATATTTAATAATAAAAAACATTTTTATTCTGTTCGTTAAATAAAAAATATTGAAGTTTCACCTATGTAATTATTATTACTGACAGTCGAATACTTTGAGTAATTTTTCTAATTTGTATCATTGTGTATTGCTTATAAATAATCGCAACTATATACGTACATAATTCAGCACTTTACGACAATTGATATTGTTCGAATAGGTATTGTTAAAAACTTACGTAACATTTCATACGTACAATTTCCGTGTGTTAAATGTGCAAGCAAGCACCATACAAGCGAGTGTACAAATCCAAGAAAATACCCAGCAAAATGTGTGCATTGTGAAGAAGGACTTCCAGTCAATTACAGAAGATACAAACGAGGTACAAAAATTCAAATTCATAAAGTCAGGTAAATATAAAAAATATCAACAAAAAATAAGGAATGAAGAAAGCAATGAAACTTATACTTATATCGCAAAAACCGAATCGATAGAGAACCGAAAGTACGATAAAATTAATTATCCAACAAAAAATGAAAATAAATCATTTGCGCAAGTCGCTAGGGAGCTAAAAACTAAAAAAAAACAAGACGATGGTGACTTAAACTCGAGAAAATTAGCACTGTACATTTTCATACATATACAATGAATGTAAAAATGCGAAAATTATTAATAAATCAAAATAGTCATTGAAAATGTGAAATTAAATTTAAATCTAAGTAGTAACTAAAAAAAAAGGGAAAACAATAACTTCAAAATTCATAAATAATTTAATTATTTTTAAATTTAGAAAATGCAAAATTAAAAACGTTGAATCATTTAATAATAATAATTTATCTTTAAATAATAATCATTTATCGGCAAATGTGGAAATTTTTCCAGTAATTAATGAAATAAAAAAAAATAAAATGTGTAAAAATGAAAAATAAAAAATATAAAAATAAATATAAAAAAATAAAATGCCATTATAAAAAGTATAGTTCAACACATAGTTATTGTAAAAATTAGGGAACATGATGAAGTTATTATTGATAATATTATAAAAAATAAAATGGAACGAGGTAAAATAGAAATGATGCACTTTGAAATGAATGCCATTATAAAAGATATAGTTCAACAACGTGATGAAATTATTAATGATAATAATATTGGCATGTTAGACACAACAAAAACATCCAAATCAATTAATGATGATAATAATAATAACAATAATGATAATAATAGTAACGAAATTATAACAGATGTAATTAATCAATTAATTATGAAAACGATTATCAACAACGAAGGGAATATTAATAGTGATATTGAAATATTGAATACGGAAGAACATCATGAAGATGAAAACATAAAATTATAGATGATGAAATAATTATTTAATAATCGTTGGAACAATTTGTGAAGTCGTACATACAATACAATAATGTTCTGTAAAATTGATAGATTTAAATACTCTGTAAAAATTATAGTTTTTATTGTTAATGGCAACTTAAAATATATATAAATGAAAATATTTACGCATTCGCCGCGCGGGTAGAGACGCGCGTGTGGTTAAAGACGCGCGTATGGTTGGAGACACGCGCGTTGTTGGAGACGCACGTGTGGTTGGAGACGCACGTTTGGTTGGAGACGCGCGTGTGGTTGGAGACGCGCGTGCGGTTGAAAACGCGCGTGCGGTTGGAAACGCGCGTTGGAGACGCACGTGTGGTTGGAGAAGCGCGTGTGGTTGGAGGCCCGCGTGGTTCGAGACACGCGGTGTTGCAGACGCGCATGGTTGGAGACGCATGTGTGGTACGGGACGCGCGTAGCTGGAGACGCGTGTGGTTGGAGACGCGCGTGATTCGAGACGCGTGTTGTTGGCGACGCGCGTTTGGTTAGAGACGCGCGTTTGGTTAGAGACGCGCGATGATTAGAGACGCGCGTGTGGTTGGAAACGCGCGTACGGTTGGAGACGCGCGTATAGTGGCAGACACGCGTATTGGTGGAGACGCACGTGTGGTTCGGGACGCGCGTGGTTCGAGTCGAGCGTGTGGTTGCAGAAGCGCGTGGTTCTAGACGCGCGTTGTAGGCGACGCGCGAGTGGTTGGAGACGCGCGAGTGGTTGAAAACGCGAGTTGTTGGAGACGCGCATGGTTGGAGACGCGCGTGTGGTTGTAGACGCGCGTGTGGTTGCAGACACGCGTGGGGTTGGAGACGCGCGTGGTTGGAGACGCACGTGTGGTTCGAGACGCGCGTGGTTCGAGTGGCGCGTGCGGTTGGAGAAGCGCGTGGTTCTAGACGCGCGTTGTTGGAGACGCACGTGTGGTTCGAGAGGACACGCGCGCTTGTAGTTAGACGCGCGCTTGTGTGCATATAGTTGGAGACGCGCGTGTGGTTGGAAACGCGCATGTGGATGGAGACGTGCGTGTGGTTGGAGACGTGTGTGTCCGAGAAGGCTCAGTCGCATGTGAATTTTAAAATCTGTAGTAAGTAGTATGCAATGTTGATGAAAAATTGTGTTTACATCACATCACATCTAGTTAAACAATAACATATTTGTAGGCTACACAGAAAACATTAGTACAACATAGTTTAGATACAGTTGTGCATCTCATCTTTCGCAGTCGAGTGAGATAATTAGTGTAATCGTTGTAAAATAACAGCATAGAATTAATATTATATGCATCTAGTAACACGTAATAATTATAGAAGAGCCAACCCGCGCGGCGAATGAGTAAATATTTTCCTTTATATTTATTTTAAGTTGCCATTAACAATAAAAACTATAATTTTTACAGAGTATTCTCATTCAAAATATTTAAATCTATGACTTTAAGAGAACATTATTATATTGTACGTAAGACTTCACAAATTGTTCCAACGATTACTTACATAATTATTTCATCATCTATAGTTTTATGTTTTCATCTTCAATATGTTCTTCCGTATTCAATATTTCAATATCAATATTAATATTATCAATTATATTCCCTTCGTTGTATATAATCATTTTAATAATTAATTGATTAATTACATCTGTTATAATTTCGTTACTATTATTATCATTATTGTTATTATTATTATCATCATTAATTGATTTGTATGTTTTTGTTGTGTCTAACATGCCAATATTATTATCATTAATAATTTCAACAAGGTGGTTGAACTATATCTTTTATAATGGCATTCATTTCAAAGTGCATCAACGCTAATTTTTCTCGTTCCATTTTATCTTTTACAATATTTTTCATAATTGCATTACGTAAACCCAATATTAATGGTAAATAATGTTTATTAATTGTTGTTAAATTATAAATATTATTTTTGGTGAACGCCCCAATTAATTTATTTAGTAAAACTTTGAAAATTAGCGATTCATTATATTTTAATAAAATTGCATTATTTAATAATTTTAAAATTTCGATTTTTATGAATTTTTCATAAGTTTTATATATTAATTTTTTCAATTTTAATTTTTAATTTTTTTCCATTTTTCTTTCACATACTATAAATTCGGTAGCTTCTGATAATTGCATAATGTGAATTGGTTGAAGTATTTTATGAAAATTTTCTATATGATATGGATCCATGTAATTGGCAAATTGTAGCCATGTTTCTAATGTCTTATATTTTTTTGGTTGAGCCAATTCAACAATTCGAAATGTTACACATGTTATTGATTTCTGTTCCCATTTAGGATACAAACATTTTTTTAATCGAAACTAAAATAGATTATTATATAATTAATTCCCATATTACGTAAAATTCAGTTTATATATAAATTGTATAAAGAGTTGTTCAGCAAACCGTAACATTGATTCGAAATATGTCCTTATGCTATTGATAGATATTTCGAAAATATCAATTTATATTATCATTACAAAAACAGTAGCCAAGTCAAAATATTAGAGAAAGTTTTCAATTAAATTAAAATAATTCGAGCCTATAGGGTGATGGGATTATGATTATATAGGTATTTTTATTTCATTGATTACTGGAAAAATTTGTATATTTGTCGATAAATGATTATTATTTATTGATAAATTATTATTATTAATTGAACAAACGTTTGAATTTTGCATTTTCTAAATTTAAAAATAATTAAATTATTTAGTTATTTTGAAGTTATTGTTTTCCCTTTTTTTTTGTTACTACTTAAATTTAAATTTAATTTCACATTTCCAATGACTATTTCGATTTATTAATAATTATCGCATTTTTACATTCATTGTATGTATAAAAATGTACAGTGCTATAAAGTGGGATTTGGTCAAAATTATGTATTATATGGGGGCAGTATATTTTATATCGCATAGATATATTATGAAATATATATGGCATGGTAAGCGGGTGAGAATTACGTATAACATTTTGTGCCCTTAGGTTATGCTCAAAATATGATATATAACAGCACACTGATGGTACATTAATTAGAAAAGACTTTAACAAACGTTCCGTATAAGGGAAGAAATTGTGCAGTAGAAAGTAACAATTTTTTCAAGGATTGCATAGACATTCAATAAAATTTATAACAAATTTTCTTACCAACAACAATTGGCCAACGAAGACTGCGAAGATTTAAACCATAGGATCTTGAAATAACAACTAATTATATGTAATCAACAATTAATCTATAGACTAAAAGGGGATTGAATCCAATAATGGATCCAACGCATGCATTTCGATATCAACAGTTAGTAATATTTACTTAATATCTCTAATGGTTACAGTAAATCATAACATTACTTATGATCGCTGGTGTTATATACGATTTCATAGGATAAATAAAATAGAAGGTCATATTATTCTTGATCATATGAGAATATGGCGAAATAAAGACTAAGGTAAGATTCGTCTCATTCATAATATCCAAAACTTTTTATTTTATATTTTCTTCTTGAAGTTTATTAATTAATTCTTCGAGAAATCCACAAAAAATATCGCTGTTTACAGACGAGGCATTTGATTTGAAAAATTCTGCATTTGCTATGGAAAAGTCTGAATTTGAAGTCAAAAAACTATATATAAATGGGTCTGTTGTGCATAGCATACTTGCAAAACCATTTGCAACCGAACGTGTACACTGCGGATATAGTGACCTGTAATGCGTTTGCTACACTACGAATAATAAATAATCTGACAGCTGTGTATTATAATTAGTAAGGGGTACTGTTTGAAAGCAGTATCAGCTTAAAACTTAGTTAATAATTCAGTGATTATACACAGTCATGGCGAGTCAGCAGCCCATTATAACTGCTTTCGATAGAGGTGAAGTATACCCCTGTAAATACCCTACGAATTTACAGAATTATTAAGTAGGTTGGACGTCTGGCTAACTGTCAACTGGGGAAAAAACAACCAGTTATGAAGTCTACAATACGGCCTCGGATCGGACAGGATAAACGAACGGACTCAAGCAATGAAAAAAGGACAACGATTTTAAGATCCTTAAAATTCGGGATTGGAAGACGTTACCTGCAGATAGATCGCCGGTTGAAGAAGTCTTATATAAAAGAAAATGCTATTGTAATTTTCTCAAATAACTTACTAACCTAAAATTCTCATGATGATTTCACAGTATGTGATCTAATTTTTGGATGATATAAATTTATGGCTAAATAAAAAACGGAATATTAAAATACAATTTTTTTAATAAAGCATTCTTGACTGAATTCCATCATAAAACATATTATTCATAGATTATAAAATACATCTTCCCCATATTTTTTATAACGCATTAAAACTAAACAATTATATGTTCATCACACCCTATAGCTTATAAAGATAGTCAATCTTTATATATACGTATTTATAATTCCATCGTGTGTGTAGGTAAGCATATAGGCAATCATCATTACATCACAAGTGATAATGGTAATTCAAAAATATTTATATTTCATATTTTATTAATTGTTGTTGTTATGTATGTAGTGTATTTTATGGTATGTTATAACGAAAACTGAATGAATGACTCTTATTTTCAATTTATAACAAGTGTTTTTTTAAATGGTTTTTTTTACACTTTATTATGTATTCAAGAGAGCGAATATGTTGATTTCTACAACCCTTCTATCGTCTATATAATATTTTATAATGCGTACCAAATAAGCGTATAACACATATACAACGCTTATATGTATAAATATGCACATATACACAGCCATAAATATTTATGTAGGACGTATAATTCTTAAAGTACGAGTACATTCGAATACTATATTTTCACATAAGAAATATTTTTACTACAAGTAAATATAATAATTATTTAATAAAACTAAAGTAGGTAAAATATTTAAATACGTACTTAAATATAAAAAATACTACAATAAAATAGAATTTTATATCAACCGTTATTGCGCGGGTTTAAAGACTTTTCAAATATTCCAGAAACGTATCAAAATATCTGCATCTGTGGAGTATAAGAGTTTCTTCTCATATAAATTAATAAATTAAATTTTGTTTTTAATCTTAATAAATTTTTGGTTGTACACAAATTGTAATATAAAAAATTAATATACACATAGACGAATATATTCCTTTGTTAGGAAATTAGTAAAATAATTATACCGCCGAGTGAAAACAGATAAAGGAGATAACAAAAAAAAACTGAAAATAATTGTTACTATTTCAGGTAAAAATCACATGAAAATTATGTGAAGAAATTATCTTTTACTCTGCTTTTATACGTAAAATATTTATTAGAAAATATTCGTCTGTTTAAGTTTTTGGAAACATTATAATCTGTGTCAGAAAAATATCCGGAATGGCTTTCTAATACATCGATCATATGATAACGCTAGCTATTGGCTTCTGATTGATTTATGTATTGTAAACCGACCTTATCAAAATGTCAAACCTTCACAATATTATCCACAGTTGAACTCCTTTGTTGAGTGTGGCTCGACAAAATTTGCTTACGAAAATTAATGACGAATTCCAATTCTAGAAAAACCTTTTTTTTTGTATATTTTACGTGTAAGTTTTTGCGTCGGATAAATTTTTTCCAAAAAAAGCCAAGCCTTAAGCCAAAATAAAATGCATTAAGTGTCGGTAGTTTTTGTTGCGTCGGTCGAAAAATGTACGATGAACAAAAAACCAACAATATATTTTATTTTAAAATTGATAAAAATGCTACCGAAACAATTGAAATGCTCAAAAATCAGTCATGGTGATAAATGTTTATCCAAAATACGTGGCATCGACGATTAAAATACGGCATGATGTATGGTATATCATAAAACGACCTAATAAAACATTCATGAGATTTTAATTAAAAAAATTTGTGTCACCAAATTAATCATTTGAAAGCCATCAATAAAAACGCTGAAAGTGACGATACATTCTTAAAGACGATTGTATGCTAATAATGAAACACGGTATATTCCGTACGAACTATAGAGCAACTAAGCGTCAAAGTGCTGAATGGTGATCAAACGTTGTAGAAAAATGTTTCCTCAATATCGTATACAACAGTTACAATGCTTTAAATTACCTTGATATACCGCAAGCAATTGGCGATTGCTGCACTGTAGTGCACCTTTCTCATCGTGCGATAATTATTACTAATTACTTTTTACTAAAAATTAAATTTATTTACTTCAATATTCGACTTATTCACATAATTAAGCTGCTTCTGACTATTTCTATAGCCGAAACTTCATTTGACGATGAAAGGAAACCGATTTGCATCATTTGAAGACGTCCAACGATCGTCAGTTATATAATCAACAATATTTCATTCACCGAAAAACCGAATTGTATTTCAGTTCAGAGGAAGAATATTTCGAATAAATAAAATAATTTTTGTAAAAATAAATGAATTCTTTGTTATTTTCTTAATCCAATACGATTATTTTTCGGACAGAAAGTGTATAATGAAATAGTCATAAATAACTGCTTTTGGTGGGATTATCCATTTATTTTCTTATTTTTTTGTTATTACATAATAAAATGTTGAAAACGTAATATATAAGGAATTCATACGCACCTATTTATCTTCAATACGTAATATTTCAATATAAAGCTTGATTAAAAAAAATAATATAAATACAATAATATATTTTCAATCTTACCATTTTGTGGTCCAGCATAAGCTATGACTAATGCGGTGCCCAATAATGCGCCAACAACGATTGCAGCTACACATAATGCACGTTTTTGTGAACATACTGCAACACTAGCTCGATTTTGACGTACACCACTACTATCTGCACCTGTAAATTAGAAATTAGAAATTAGAAATATTAAATTTGTTTGCATAAACTTGTTTATTATTAAAGTGAAAACTATATGGCGATCAAATTCATCAAGGAAAGGAAGACATGTTGGTATTTATTGCATTATAATGCACCCATATCACAATTCACTTATTGCTTGTAGATTTTTGGCAAAAAATATTCGCATGATTTCACACATTGCGTCTACTTTTTATTACAAAAACTTAAAGTGAAGTTATAAGGGTGTTGGGTTGATGATGTTTTGATTACCATACCATACATGCAGCTGGCGTGTTTTGGCGAGGCAATTACACAAATTGAACTGAAACAGACATTGTAATCACTATTAAATTTCTAAAACAACAAACAACAAACTGTGCATAGGTATTTAAATAAAGAGACAATTCCTTAAATACTGAAATAGGTCCAATAAGTTTGCCGCTATTTAATTGACATACAACAAACAAGAAAAAATACAAGTAACGATTATGTTATCTATAACAAAAGCAAATAATATTAGTCGCTCCAGAACTTGATGACGACCTCCCTAGTCTATACGAAATGGCTGCATAAATACAATTTTCGTATTTTTTGACACCTTAAAAATGACTTACGCACCTTCTTGGTGCGAATGCATTTTATTTTTGTATATTTTACACAAGTTTCATATTTTTATTTTGAGTAATTTGGTTTTGTTTGATTTTTGTTTTTAAATTTTTAAAATGGAAAATTTACCTCAAAAGGCAAAAAGAATACGATTACTTACAAAATTTTTGCATCATATTTACATTATTATAGTGTCACGGTATCGTTCAGTTTATATAAAAATCATATGTGTCAGAGCAGGCTATAAATGACGCTTTAAGCGAATAAATGAGGTATGAAGCGAATTTTCATGTTCCTAAAGGTATACTTTAAGTACCAGAACAGATAGTAACATCAGATAAATTTGAAACAAAACTTTGGACCTTCTGGTAACTAGAATTTTTTTAATATTTGGGAAACCAGATATTGGGGAAAGGATTCAGGAGCAGATACAGGACAGCTAGATTGTGTAATGTAAAGAATTTCTAAGATTGCTTTAGAAAATTATAGAGAACAGGTTTCAGACAAGGTAATGGAAAACTGAATAATATTGGTATTATGTTTTGATTTAATTTCGTATCGTAGTTGAGGATATGATTATATGGAAATTTTTATGAAATTACAAAATCTATAGAATTTGAAAACATAGACAATAAGTTTTTATTAAATTTTAATCAAAAATTGGGTATGTTGAGAATTAGATTACATGCAAGCAATTTGTCATGCAGTTTCTAAAAGAAGAAAAACGAGAAAAATTTTAGGTGCATATTCATTTTAAACTTATAAATATGACATTTTATCAAAATTTGTGTAAAAATAGCAAGATTTAAAAATTCTGGAACGAAACATCTTGTCTGTTGTATATCCACATTGTTCGAGAAATTATATGAAAGGTTATTTGCAGACCAATTGTTACATTGTTAGTTACTCCTATATGCATAATAATTTACAAACTTTATACTGTGACGAATGTTATGGTTTAGTGGCTATAAACTCCTCTTGGAGTAACATTGCTTGATGATAACGATATCTTGTCTATACGTAATTTCATTTTGGAACTATCAAAAAAAACGCAAATATTTATCTGCCTTGGTGAGTCATCTATTTCTCAAATCCTCAATTCATATTTGCACGCCTGGTACAAAATGTGACATGATTGCGTATATGTCAAAAAAATTTTAATTGCTTTCCAAATAAAATATGTATAAAAGAATGTTAATTTTTTATTATACAAAGGACTGACTATATAGTAATTACAATATTTCAAATATTATATACATGATTATTTATTAGATACTTTTTTTAATTAATACTGTATGAATTTTGATATATTATTCATAGATTTTTAGATACATAACATTTGAACTTTGATCTTTTTATACATAATACATAATACTTATACATAACATAATACATATATTGATATTAGTAATTGTAGTATGTTCACTACGTGTATTAAATATGAATATTCAAATATGTAAATACGTACTGCCTGCCTAGAAATATTTATACCGGAACCAATATTCTTCTGAGTATAATCTATGAATGATTCAATATAATGGTAATATTTTAACCCTCAATATAGTGATTCTAACGTCTGTAAAGCGTCTATGATTTCTTTGAATGTAATTAAAGGTATACGATTATAAATCAGAATGACAATAGTTACTATTCTATAAGGTAGGGTATTAGTAATAGATCGATAGTGTTTCTTAACATTGTAAATGCTTGTTGAACGACAGCATCAATCGATTAATACACGCGCTCATGAAATTTGGTTTTTTCTAAAAACAACCATTAATTTAAAAATATTAAATGACATATTTTTGTTGAAAAAAAATACAAAAACATCTTATAGGACACGTTAGGTGTGAAATACATACCTTTTTTTATTAAATATATGTTATGGAAAAATACGAAAATATCAATAATCACATTGTGTACTAATAAATATAATTGCAAAGATTCTGCACTACTATTGGCTACAACATGAATTAATTACATTTTTCCTTAAATAAAACATGACATTTATGTCACTTTTTTATATACCCCAAAATTAGTGGTTGTTTTTTGGTAGGACACATATATAAATCAATAAAAATTACAGTTAAACCGATTTTAAACAGTTTTTTTTTAAATTTATTTATGCAAATTATACGTAAGAAAGTTAATAATAATAGGACATAAATTGAAATTAAAACTATAGAATACTGTGAAAAATATAGATGAATCAGAGTTTGTTACTTTTAACCAGTTAACTGTTTTTGTGACTGGGACATTCGTCATGAAAAAAGTGTAAAATTTTGTATTATGACAAGTTTATTTGCCATGAATAATAAGTACTGACAATTTGCAAGACGCAATTTAGATACACATTTTCCAAAAAGGGCGAAACAGTTAACTGGTTAATTAAATTGTATATGACATATAGACCTACAGTGAAATCTAGTAAGACGAAAATGTGACAAAATTTCACAAAAAGTCATACGGATAGTCACTGATAAGATAACCTCTACTAATGATGCTTTTGCACGATAAGATTAAACACACACAAGTTTATGAAAACGAAAACTTATGAAAAAACTAAAAACTGCTGACGACGATCAGATTTAACTTTCTATAAGAGTTCGGATTTTTTATCTTTTCGTGGTAGGTATTTTAAAATTCATATTTTTGCCCTTTGATGTTGTGTGTGAAAAATTATTGTGTAAATGTAGCTTAGGATTGTATAGTTAATTTATGGGAGAAATCCAATTTTTTTTAAACCAATAATTAAATTGTTTTGTTGTATAATCGCGGCTTTTATTTAGAAATTTCTGAAGAAACGATGGAAGTGCCTTTTTGTTGGCAGGGAAATTATTACCACAGGTGCTTGTTTCCATTTTAACAACACAATTAATACCCTACCGAGTGAACCATACTGATTGCGAAAACATCAACCTTCTGCTTGTCAAAGCAGGACATTACCATACAATAGTGCATGTCAAATCTACATGTATTTTCCGATAGATATCAGAACTTCATGAGAGTTCCTTGCATCATGCTGTTTGTACTTGTAGAAAACATAAGAGCCCATTTAGATTGCCTACATCTACTCATGTGCTCCCATAACGTTTCTGTTATAATCCATTCCTCACCATATACCCTATCAATGGAATGGAGGAATATTGTTACGAATCGACTACTGAAAATCAATGTTGATCCTCTTTATACAATGCTGTTCGTTTTTCATTTCTTAATATATTAATATGAGTAATTTTTTCATTATCAAGATTCAAGAATCCAAGTAGAGGGCTTTAAGTAACTTATAGATCAACATTTTATTACATCATTGTATCTTTTAAAATAAGAAATTTTGAAATTATGAAGGAATATTTCGAAGGATAACCATTGTCACTCTATCTAATCTAGAATCTGGGATTTATTTTAGTTTTCAATTTATATACATATATTTTTATTATCCTTTTCAATATATACCCCTCAGCTATCCCTACAAGCTACACCGCTTCATTATTCAATATAGTGCTCGAAGCGCAAGTCTTTTTGTTGCATTTAATGCCGATTTGACCTTGGGGATCAGATAAAAGTCACCGGGTGGCAGATCAGGCTAATAGGGCAGATGGTTTAACACATATACTCGGTTTAACAAACGTCATCGATTGTGAGAATTTTAGGCACCAGTTTTGCACAAACTTTTTGCATTTTAAAAAAAATGTTAAGTAAACTTTCCTTACGCTTTCGTTTTCAATTTTTACAGTTTCAATTTGGCCATCTTGGAAAGTCTTAAACCGCTAAAAAAAAACCCGCTCACGTGATAAAAATTTTTTGCCATATATAATTCTTGTAATAAATGATAAGTTTCTCATATGAAATTTCACGACAATTCGTTGCTCAAATAAAACACTGATCATTTTCCAGGCAAAACAAAAAAACCGGTTCTTATACATAAACGAAGGCCCATACGAACGAGGCGGCAATCGAAAGAGAATGCTTTAGATTTCACAGCCACGCACCTCGTACATATTCAATTACAAATTATATATTTTACAATAATTTAAAAAATGTCTATAAAATAATTTAGAATATATTGAAAACATAAAAAAAATCTACCTGATAAAAATGCTACATCGTCCAGATCTGGTTCTGTCATATCTACACGTTCGCGTCGCCAAACAACTTTTGAGCCCCCTTGGCTACTACCACCACCACCACCACCACCACCAACGATGGATACCTTAAAGGGGCCCCCACGCTGATTTCCTGCCAATACGTTATTTTTCACTTATCCAAACGCAAACACACACGTATTTATTTTAGCATGTATTATTTTATTATCCTTTTTATAAATATAATTTCACAATATATTTTATGGAACTTTTCTTATATCCAATATATAGTTTCCAAAATAGGATAACTAATACATAACAAAAAATGCAGAATGTATTAGATGGATGTATTTATTTACATAGAATTTTAGCATTGCTATATATGTGTGTAATATGCAATATAGATTTTTCTATAAGAGATTAGAATATTTTCCTATTGAATTTTAATACATGTTATCTAAATATGCAAAATATACGTATCCTTTTTATTATTATTTCATATTATATTATTTGTATATTTATTCCCTTTTTTTTTATTTTTCAAAACAAAAAACAATTGTTCATATAAATTTATCCTTATATTTTTATTTTCTTCCTTTTTTCCTTCCAAATCAATAAAGTAAACATTAAAAGCGGTAAAATTATTTCAATGAACTTTTCTGATACATGATAATATTAATAACAATAAATAAACATAAACCGACACACACACACACACACACACACACACTCACACTTTTGTCTATATGTTAATTAAATATGTTTTTATTTTAAAAAACACTTTTATAAGTATATTACAACGTATCAATTGTATACAAAGTATTATAAAAAAAAAAAATGGTAATGTAAAAATTTTCCTTCTGTTATTTTTATTTTAAACACCCACGACGAATGATGTGAATTTTTAATTATATGCATACAAATATTTGTATACTAAATAATTTATCATCTCTATACATTATAATTGCACAATGCATAAACTTATATTTTACATAAATTTCTATAAAGTTATATAAATAAGTAGCAGTAGCAAGAAGGATATTTGATTGTATTATATTTAAACACGATACGGATATATAAGGATAAAAAAAAAAAACCAGATATACGGAAGCAAGTGAAAAATGTAAACAGAAGAAAGATGGAGGAGGATCTGTATATTGAAAATATATCAACACTATTTATTTTTTGAATTTTTATTTTTACAAATTTTATAACTATCGCCTTTGATTTTATTATTGTAATATTAACACATTTTATTTTATTTTACATATATAGAGTTGAACAATAAATAACCACTTATTTTTTCATTTCACAAAACACCACAAACACTAATATCAAAATGAAAAACTTATTAAGATTTTTTAAGTGTTCTATATACGATTGCTTTGTCGTTGCGTGTATATTATCTATACGCACCACACACATAAGGACACGAAAATTGATTTGTATAATGCGGACGGATAGTCTGTATAATATAGAATCTATGATGGTGTAGAGCAGCAAAGAAGGATAGAAGAAAATATCCTATGTCATTTTGACATTTGGTAAAGCGCATGTGTTCTCCTTTATTTAAACCACCCTATTTTGGGGATGATATACCACATAAGGATATGTATATGTGTATAGGAAAAAAGTAAACGCATGAATTTATTATTATTATTATTATTATTATTATTATTTACAACAGGGAGATGCTGAAATATTGTTATAATATTATATTATTTGCGTTGTTGGGGTGAATATAATATTTTGTTCATAATGTAGATCTATATAAATATATATTCTTTCACAGAGATATGAAAATATTATTTCCTCCTATGCTATATATAAAATTCTCTTCTCTAAGGTTCTGTATACAGTACATCAAAAATAATTTTAAACACACTCGTATATGCAAGCACAGAGAAAATAATAAAAATTTATTTCAAATTATAGTAGATAACGTGTGTGTGATCCATCAAATATGTTATACACCCTTTGTTCCATAATAAACCGGAATGGCTATGTTAACCATGGAACACGTAGCGCCACGCTTGTGATTATGTTCTGTTAACGTTCCTCTACAAACTGTCAAAATTGCATGACATCACATTCAGTAGAAACGATAATACAACACATAAAAAGTTACGGCTGTGTTTGTGCGTTGATTGAAAAATGCATACCAAGATTAAATATTAAATTTTGTTGTATATAAGAATGGTAAAAGCGCTACAGAAACGTTTCAACTGCTTAAAATCGCTTATGGTGAAAAATTGTTTATCCATGTTTTTTTTAGTGGTTTCGAATATTCAAAGATGGTAGAGAAGATGTTAATGATGATGAACATTTAGGTCGACCATGTGATGTGATTAATGTGAAGATAACATTGAAAAAGCACGTGCTTTCGTTAATAGAACGAGGTATACCTGAAATGCTCTACGAATTTATAGAATGATTAAGTAGGTTGAACGTATGGTTATAACTACCAACTTCGGAAAAACAATCAGTTATGAATGCTACAACACGTCCTCGGATCGGACAGTATAAACGGTAACGACTGAAGCAACTAAAATTTAAGGAACAATGATTTAAAACTTGTATCTTGGTATGTTAGAAAGGCAAAATGGATGATGCAGTAAACTGTGATATAAAGATCCTTAAAATTCGGAATTGGAAGACATGCGGATGGGTCAGGTTGGCGAAGAGTGCTAGAGAAGGCTAAAATAATAATACATCGCATTTTAACTGAAAAAATTTATCTACGGAAGCTGAATTTGAAGTTTGTTTCAAATAGATTAACAGATCATCAAAAATTGCAACGGAATTGAACTTTACAAAGACATCATTGAACTCGTTCGGCGCGATAAAAACTGCTTGAAATCGATTGTTACTGCGGAGGAGACATGGTGCTTTCAATATGAGCTAAAGAAACCAAACTTCACAGTCACCGGAAGAATAAAACTCAAAAAAATGTTGTTTAATGAAGTCAAAAATCAAAACAATGGGTGATTTCTTTTTACGAGTCTAAAGCAATTAACTATAGGTAGTTGGAGGTTACTGCATGATAATGCACTAGCACATCGTGCCACAATAATCATTGATTTTTTTTAACTAAAACATTTTACGTACATTTTATTGCTTCACCATTCAACAGATCTAATATAAATTTTCCCAAATTTATTATAGGGGAAGGGGGACAACTTATTATAAAATTTTATTACACCGTATTCAAGAACGTACAAAATCCCATTAAACTTATACCTGTAACTATTTCTACTACCTCACATTTAGGTACGTTTAAAGATAATCGTCAAAAACCAATTATATCGCGTTTCCATTCAGGGAACGATTTACCCCTTAAACCTCCAGCTTTATCGATAAAAAAACAAAACATATCCATTCGTTTTTACTACTCTACAAGTGTGATGACTTTCAATGAAATGCAGAGAGTTACATTAGGGTAGATTTGATTGTGAGATGTAGTTCTATTTCAAACAAACAATTGACTATAATAATTTCGGATTTTCGGATTCAAGGTTCTTACAAGAATATTTTTTGAAATTATGCACGTGATATTTCATACAAAAAAGAATTAAACAAGTCTATCTATTTTTTTACATAAATGAATACATCATCGCATATATGTTACAAGAGAATAAATTAACTAATTGAATTGAAATTTAAAGAAATATCCTTATTACCAAGAAATCAAATCAAATTGATTTATTGATTTAACCATGTTTTGTTTTTTGATTTTTTACATTTTTATATAATTCTTTTTCATGTGGGATATAGGATGCATAATTAAAAAATATCTCCCTGTAAAGTCCTTGAAATGCTCTTTGAATTTACAATTCTGCTAAATTCCATGTTTGATCTCCTTTCGTTTGAGTTGTGTCGCTAAATGTATAATTTAAAAAAATATCCTTGTAAAGTCCTTGATATGATAATGCTTCAATCATAAATTCCACATACAATAAATTTTGGAAATGTTTTGATCCAGTGGGCGGCACAATTTCATAATGTCGGGTCAAATTGAGAATTTGAGATGTTATACCGGGCCAACTATATATAATTTTGTTATAACCATCTCGAAACTAGTTAGAGGCTGATCAATAGTGTCTCTATATGTAAAATGTTTTTGCGGTTTTTTGATTGAAAAATACTCCATGGGATATATTTGGTGGGACCAGGGGGTTAGAGAAGAAAATGGTTGGAGGCGACGATATAACTGCGAAATAGATAAATTGTTAGTGGGGTATCGCGCAAATATTGTCAAAGCAATCAAAATAAATAGGTTACGATGACTTAGACACTTATCACGTATGGAAGTGAACATATTCCAAGGAAACTGTTGGATGGTCCTCCTGAGGGAAGAAAGTGGGCTGGAAGTTTTAGACCAGCTGGTAAAATATAGTAAACTGTGATATGAGGATACTCAAAATTCGCGATTGGAAGATGGTGACTACAGATAGGTCGAGTTGGAGAGGCATGTTTAAAAGTGCCAAAAACCCAATTATCAATGCAATAAGCTTTATAAGAAAGGTGGAGGCGGCATCTCAATAGAAATGGGGAAAAAGTAGATGTGTGTTAAACTTGAGCTGACTGAATACAAATTGGATTATTTAATGTCTTTATATAAAATGTATTATTTGTTAATAGACTTACTGTAATATGAGAAATTTCTTATACTTACTAACACAATCATTCGGCATATATATTTCAATAAAGCGAACTTATATATAGGTTAGCTACGTACATTTGTAATATAAATAATCAGGAAAATTATTTGTAAATATACTGAAGGTACTAGAGTAGATATATATTTTACAAAAGAGAAGGAATTGCGTGTATACTTTTCATATTATCAAGTTACCGAAAATAAAAGCAACATGCAAAACAATAAAAAAAAACAGATATTGTTATTATATTTCTCATCATTGATTTTTGAACAAATAATATACTATTTTGATAAAAAATAATCATAACCGGTGAAATAAAAGATAAATTTATTTATTTTATACATCAATATTTATTTTGCCTTCTTCAAACTAATCTCCAATGGTGATGAAATACATTTACACTCTAAACATTGAAGAACTTTTCATATATTTGTTTTTTCTTATTGTTTGTTTGCTACTTCTGCGAATTTTCTTTAATCGGTTAAATGCCATCAAAACGTTTATATCTAAGGGTGGTTTTTTAATCGAGAATAGTAAGTTCATATGTTTGCGAGATCTTGTGAATATATGTGGAATGGTATTTGTTGAAATGTTTGCTAAAAATTCACGAATAATGATGATGCAGTGTGATGCGTTGTAATTGTAATTGCGTTGTGATTGCAAAAATGAAAAATATGTCAAATTCATCCTAAATGAAATATTAAGCTGGAGTTTGGTGGATTTGGATATGTAAACAATAACAGTATCAAATTAAAAAGTAAACTAAATTACATGTATTGATATTAATGTTCTGTTTTATTGCGCATTATTTTTGATCAGAATAGTACATATACAACAAGAAAATTTATTTTCATGATATGATAATAATTTATTATGATAATATTTTTGTTAGAATCGTTCATAATTACGTGATTGCTTACATTCAATACACAAAATATTCCAAAATAATTATTTATTTATAAAATATAACGACCTTCATCGTTTTTTTTTTAAGAAATTCATTTTATTTTATTTATTTCTTTTGTTTGACAATTTCAATGTTTTGTCAATTGAAAATAAAATATATTTAGGTACTTTTAAAACAAGCATAATAAAACATAATTTCAGCTATGTTAATTTTTGAAAAACGACGATAGAGATAATAATATAAAATTTTATTATATTGGATTACAATTTTTGTTTTCCTTAGCCCATTATCAACCGCTTCTAAAATGGATTATTTTGGTTACGTTTCATAAGCATATCGCTGATGGCAATGCGTGAGACGTGATTTGCCATTTTTCAACAATAACCAAAAATAAAAATACACAACCGGTCGATATAAATTTTTTAGTGAATGACAATTGATAGCAAATATCGAAAAAAAAAAGGGTTTAACATATCGAATACGAAAACCTTGAACAGAATTCATGAGAGGGTAACCTTAAATTAAAGTCTGGTATCATACATTATGTTATGTGTTATGTGTAGCTTTTTTCGAGTTAGTCATCGTTAAATTGACATTATTTTCATATTCCTCATATACCCAATAACATTAATATGCACTTAAACATATATATTTTGTCATGAGTTTTATATGTATTGGATGTTTTCGTAAAATCCTGCATTTCAACCATTTTGGTTAACCCAATTACCCAATCAAACAAATTAATTTAAAAAAAAAAATGTTTTGTGCCACGAAGCACATTTGAGATAGCTATATTACAAATATAAAAGTTGTTGTGGCACTACGGGTTCAAGATTTATACATTTTCATACAATTTCTGTATGTGGCTGGTTACCCTCTTCATAATGAAATTGAGTTAAAAAACAAAATACGTGTTTTCTATTTTTCTAAAACCTGGAAATATTTCATTGAAATTGGAATACAACACCTAAATTCTTGTGTGTGATGTATAGGAATTTTATCATACAAACAAGGAATCGAGTAGAATTGATGATTAAAGGATTAAGGGCATTTCAAGGAACTTGAAAGAATATTTTTTGAAATTATGCATACGATACCTCACATTAAGGAGAATTGAACTAGGATTCGAGTAGAATTGTTGACCCAAGGATTAATGACATTTCAAGGACCTTACAAGAATTTTAGGTTTTGAAATTGTGCATATGTAACACCTCATGTGAAAGACAATTAAACAATAAATTGAGTACAAAACAAGTGATTTACGGATAAAGGACGTTAAAAAGATATTTTTTTAATTTGGAAATGCGATAACTCTGGTGAAAGAGAAACAAACAAGCATTTGCGCAGAATTGGTCTTCCAATGATAAATGAATTTATCATATGATCTTATAAAAATAATTTCTGTTATATTACTAGAATTTTAGATGGTATTCTGCTGGCAATTATTATAAATATAATTAACATTCATGTCTCGGTGAGATATAAAATAAAAAATAAAATGAGAAGCGTATACCCACCGCTTCAATTTATTAGTTTTTTAATATTAATAAAACGTAATATTGGGTCTATAACTAAGTCCTGGGGATAATCTGATAGGTGTCGATTTAAAAATAATGATTTTGATGTTAGTGATAAAGAACGCGTTTGAGCACCAAAAAATTTGAAGACGAAGAATTGGAAATTTTACTCAGTGAAGATCCTTGTCAAGCGGAAGAAGAATTAGCATTGGCATTAGATGTTACCCAAGCAAGTGTTTCCAAACGTTTAAAAAAGATGGGAATGGTCCAAAAGCTATCGTATTGGGTACCACATGAATTGACAACAAGAAAATCGAAAAACAATGTGTGAAATTTTGCTTCAAAGACATTGAATTTTGCATCGAATTGTGACTGGTGATGAAAAGTGGATCCATTACGATAATCCAAAACGTCTAAAAGCATGGGTGAAGACAGGTGGACCTGGTCTATCGACACCAAAACGCAATATTCATGGTTCTAAGGTTATGCTGTGTATCTGGTGGGACCAGCTTGGTGTAGTGTAATATGAGCTGCTTAAACCGGGACAAACCATCACTGCTGAACGTTACCGAGAGCAATTATTCCAATTGAGAAACCAAAGAAACGTTAGAAGCAGTTGGCTGGGAAGTCCTACCCCACCCGCTATATTCACCAGACATTGCTCCATCAGACTACCATTTGTTCCGGTTGATACAGTCAGCCCTTTCTGCACAGCGGTTCAATTCATACGAAGACATGAAAAAATGGCTGGATTCATGGATTGCTTCAAAACCTAAGAAGTTCTTCTATGAGGGAATCCATAATTTGCCACAAAGATGGTCAAAAGTTGTAGCTTCAGATGGCAAATACTTTGAAATATATATAAAATCTTATACTGCGCTTACACTTCTATCTGTATACACGTAAATATTGAATCGTAAACAAAGCAAGTGCGGTTTTCACTTATAGTTGTCTTTTGATGAATTTTAACATATCTAAATTCATTCGAAATGGCAAACCATATTTTTTTTAATAGTAGGTACTTATATTGTCAGTTTGTAAACAATTGTGTATCGATCGGTTGTGTAATTTTTGATTAGTCTTGGTTGAAAAATGGAAAATCAAAGTGAGCGATTTCGTCATATTTTGCTTTTTTGCTTCCACGAAAGAAACAACGCAGCGCAGGCTGACAAAAAATTATGTGCTGTGTATGGTGACAAAGCCTTAAAATAACTTAAAATAATGTCAAAAATGGTTTGCGAAATTTTGTTGTGAAGATTTCTCACTCAAAGATGCACAACTTTCAGGTCGTCCAGGTGAGGCGGGTGACAACCAAATCAAAGCAATAATCGATGTGGATCGTCATAGCACAACACATGAGATTGCAGAAGCTAGGTGTATCACATATATGCATTGCAAAGCATTTAAATCAAAATGGAAACGAAAAAAAACTCGATATTATTATATTATATCAACTTAAAGAATTTCATTTAACACAACGCATTAACATCTGCGATTTAAAGAAAATGATCCATTTTTAATTGATTGTTTACATCAATGTAAATCGAAAAAGATCGTGGAACAAGAAAGATTAACCCGCGCAACCAACATCTAAAGCAGATATTCATCAACAAAAGGTTATGTTATCAATTTGGTGCGATTACAAAGGCATAGTTTATTTTGAACTTTCACCATGACCATCACCAACCAAACGATCAATTCAGATGTATTTGTATGTACAACAACTAACCAAATTGAACAGTGCAATTCTAGAAAAGCGACCCGAATTAGCAAAATCGAAAAGGCATTGTGCTCCATCATGACAATGCAAGGCCACT
This sequence comes from Bibio marci, assembly GCA_910594885.2. Classification (NCBI taxonomy): domain Eukaryota; kingdom Metazoa; phylum Arthropoda; class Insecta; order Diptera; family Bibionidae; genus Bibio; species Bibio marci. The sequence continues at coordinate 60,212,071 of OU343114.1, forward strand.
TGTCAAAAATTATTGGAGCTTGGTTGGTAAGTGTTGCCACATTCACCATATAGTCGGAATCCTTGCACCATTAGATTGTCATTAATTTCGAAGTTTGCAAAATTTCTTGAATGATAAAAATTTCAATAATGATGATGATGCCAAAACGCTCTCGGTTTAGTTTTTTGCTGGTAAGAACCAGAAGTTCTACGAGCACGGAATCATGAAGTTAACAAAAAGATGGTAAAAGCTCATCGAACAAAATGGATAATATATTATTGACTAAAGTCATTTAATTCTATCAAAATAATTGCCTTTTGTTGTCATTAAAATAACCGCACTTCCTTTATTTACAACCCAATATTAAATGTTATATGAAACAAAATTTGAAAAGTTTTTATCATAAAGAAAGTGAAAAGTAATAATTGATGTTAGTAGTGTAGGTGGTAGGATGGTAGCAGAGTTTGTATGTACAGTATAGTGATGATGTAAAGGAACTTTAAATCAAATTCAGAATTATTTATAAAGCAATATTTTTTCTTAAATCTGTTTTTATCCAATCAAATATTTATGTAATTTTTATATGACCTAAAAACATAGATAAAATTTGTCAAATTTATATAACTTTAATTTTAATATTATCTTGCATAAATATATAAGCTCCTAATTTGAAAAACATCTCGTATATTTATTTGTATACGTATATTTTCATTCGAATGCCGTATGAACAATTGAACATAAACCTTTGATATAATTTTCTTTTTAATATTTACATTTATATATTTCATCCCTATATCATCGCATCCTATTTTGTACAATTTAATATGACATACGACGCAAACATATTATTCATTATGTACCCACATTTGTATGTCAATATAACGATATAATTCTACAGAACAAACACACGTAATAATTTTTGTTATTTGAAAATATATATACGTGTAAGCACATCACATATGTAAGGACTCTTATATAATGTCAGTGAATACCATAATATATATCTGTGATATGTGTCATCAGCATCGTAAATATGTGCCAGTGTACAATAAATATTTTTCCATATTTTCATTTTTTCTTTACAGCATCTATCATATATATATTTACATTCAGTAAGAGTATATGAGCTGGCTATATAAGAGACAGGCGCTGGCAGACACAATTTATCTCAATAAACAGAGGTGAAATTACCAGAATAAATAATGATAGACAATATCATAAAATATGGTAATTGGTAACTTGACATTAATGGAATTATGGTATTCGGTAGTCGTCTTTAAGACGACAAGGAAAGAACAATCCTATATTTAAAATATTTGAATATGATATTTACTGGGCAATTGTTTCGTATTGTATTCTCATTTTTTTCTTATTTCAATTTAATTAAACGTATATATTCAAATAGCACATACTTACACATATCATAAACGAGGGCTGTAGGCCTAACAATGAAGTGAATGTTATAGTGTCATGAAATATGTTTTATTTTTCAATAAATCGCCTGAAACTTATTCATATTCATTTATTTCAACGTTTTTCAAATAATTCAATACCATAATCATAGAGTTTGATTCCGGAAGGTTTATAAATGTCCATCCACACAGCGTCAATATATATGAAATTCTTTATTAGCCATCCAAGCAATTTATACTTAAATTTGTTAAATTTTGACATAATCTAAACACTAGGGTGAACACGTGTATTGTTTTGATGATTTTTTTTTAAAGCAAATCTTTTCTATCGAATTTTTGCATCCAACTGATCCAAAAGGTTAACATAATTATTTTACCTTCAAATAAAACACTTTTGTAATCCCAATAGAAGAAACCGTTGCTATATAATCTTTTCTGGTGAACGAACCGTCTTTGTGCTCTTTTCCACCTGATGCAAATTTTAGTCGATATTTGCGCGGCTAATCTGTAAGACTGCTGCGACCACATTAAAAAAGAGCTCAGAACTTTTTTTCAGCGTGGAAAATGAGGATAATAAATAACGATATTCACAAAATCGACTTCTGTAACTCTTGAACATAATGATGATGTGATGATGATGATAATAATAACATAAATAATAGTAATAATAATAATCATTAAAGGCAAACCATTTTATATTTGAAATTTTTGATATATTTACTATTGACATTGTACCAGGTGTACCGGTATCAAGTGAGCGTAAAGATACAAATGTCTCGATAGGGAACATTTGTAGTGAATGAGGCTTAATTTTTTTTTTTGTTTGATTGCAATGACATCTGTCATACATATTTAGTATACATCAAGTCATTATACAAACAACAACATATTTTTTCATCGTGTCAAAAATGTCGAATTTTGTACCAGAAAATGATGATTTGCGGAAAGTATTAAATTTTTGTTTTCATTTGAAGAAAAGTGTTGCATTGAATGCTTGTCGAGGCATATGGTGATCATGCTCTATCAGAAGCAACATGAAAAATATGGTTTCAACGGTTTAGATATAATGATTTTGATGTGAGAAATAATGAACGTGGAAGACCACCAAAAAAGTTTGAAGACACCGTATTGCAAGCAATATTGAATGAAGATAACACTTTGAATCAAAAGCAAATGGCGGAAATGTTAAATGTTGCACAACAAACAATTTCTGACCGTTTAAAAGCTATGGGAAAGAGCCAAAAGTGTGCAAAATGGGTTGCCACATGAATTGAATGAAAGACAAATGGAAAACCGAAAAAACACTTTCGAAATTTTGCTTGCCAGACACGAAAGAAAATCGGTTTTGTATCGAATTGTTACTGGCGATGAAAAATGGATTTATTTTAAGAAACCTAAACGGAAAAAATCATGGGTTAATCCAGGATAACCATCAACATCGACTGAAAAACCATATCGTTTCGGCAAGAAGACAATGCTGTATGTCTGGTGGGACCAGAAAGGTGTGGTGTACCACGAGCTCCTAAAACCTGGTGAAACTATTAATGCTGATCGCTACCGACAACAAATGATCAATTTGAACTATGCATTGATCGAAAAACGACCAGAATGGATGGTATACACAAATTGCCAGAAAGGTGGTCAAAATGTGGAGAATGCAATGGTCAATATTTTGAATAAAATGTTTTTTACTTTTCCATTTAAAATTAGTGTTTTATTTTCACAAAAAAACGCTTACTTGATACCGGTACACCTGGTAAGCGAATATAGAAAATCATATATCTATTGTATTGTAATGTAAAATATGTGGCATATATGTATTATTGTATATATAGAAATCTTATATAATACATAACCTATAAATACATATTAGCATACAATATACATCCTGCCGTTAGAGGATTATATTATAATACATCGTATATTTGCGGTTGTGTAATGTCTTCTCTATTTAAAGGTTTTTTTTTATTGATATTAAAATGTATATGAGGACTATTCGTTTTATATTTGCTTGTTCATGGATGATGTTGTGTGTTGGTGTGATCAGAGTGCCTATTTAGATCGGCATTATAACTATCTTGTATATGCTTATATTACTTATCTTGTGAATTTATAGAAATATAGTATATGTGAGTATATAAGTGAAGTATGTCCAATAAAATAATATTTGAAATAATTTATCGATGTCGCAGCGTTAGCAATCTTGAATATCTTTCAATTATCGGTTCCCATACTTTCAAATACGACGATGTCGAAGTAAATTTAATTAAAAAAATGTTGTTGTTCTTATATAAATTTTTAATAAACAACGCAAAAATAGCTCTCGCATTCTCGAAGCAAACAGCAACACTACATAAAGATTTTTACATTTACAAAATATTCGGCAGGAAATAACTAACGTTGCGACAAATTATTGCAAATCTTATGGCATATAATAATATATACTCACATATACTATTTCCATATAGTACTTACAGTATAAGCATAGAAAAATATGTGAGATATATAATGCATGCAATGCTATCTCCGTATATGAGATGAGAAAGAATAATGTGGATCTAATAAATATTGGTAAATGAGTTGTGTAAAAATGAAACCAAAATTTCAATATTATATGATAAAAATTAATATCTTTTTTAGAAAACCTTGTCATTGAGTTAATGACAGAAAGAGTTATCAATTTTAATAAACATTTTTGAAAAATTATCTTGTTTGCTGTCACTGTTCGTTCAGTATATATTTAAAATTCCAGAAAGTAGAAGCTAATAAGCCTGATTGAAAAATTGATGCATACTCATTTATAAAGTAATTTATATAAAATTAATAGAATTATGAAAACATCTATCTTTCGTTAATTGCAGTACAATGGGTAAATTGTTATAGTAAGTTGTTAGAGTAAGTTATCAACTTTGTGGTAATGAATATTTATAACATGACACTTGGAGCAATATATGAGCTAAAGTAATTTACGAATGAACGACAGATGCCATTGAATAAAGGGAGTAACTGGACGAATCTTTATTGCCAATCTATCCTTCTGTGAGACGATTTATTTTCTTGCGATTACAATAAGGCAACAGTCTTTGGATTTTAAAGGCTCTGTCAGCAGCCTTAAGCACAATATCACACCAAATCGTATCTCGTGTTCAATGGTAGAAACCAATTGAGAGGTGCAAACAAATAACAATTTATTATCAAATCAAATTGCGAGAAAAAAATGAGATGATTCTGATACACCCGGACAAGCGAATCCTTAGATTGGAATGCAACGGACTAGAAAAAGATGAGCCTATCAAGGTGGTTAATAAATTTCTTATTTATTTATTTAAAGAGCATTTGGGATACATAAAGTACTTAAGAACTGTACATATACGCAGTAGTGTCACTCAATTTGTTGTTTAATTCTGTTCTGTATGAGAGGTGTCGCACAACCATATTCAAAAATTATCCTTATAATGGAAATGTCATTGATCCTTGAAACTTCAATTACCTGTTTCATTTTCTTTCCTATGATGTGCAGCGCAACTAAATATTAAAATTATCCTTACAAGTTACTGGAAATGTCCCTGATCCTCAATTCTCCGTTTAATTTTATGTCACATCAAGTGTAGCACGTCTATATATGAAAATTATCCTTACCACAATGTCATTGAAATATCCTTTGTCTTTGTAACATTAACTCTAATGAATTCGTTGTTTAATTATCTTTCATATGAGGCGCAACACGAACAAATGTGAAACTTATCTTGGTAAGATCCTTGGAATGACCTTGATTTGATTCTTGCAACATCAAACATACACAATTTCATTTTATTTAATTTTAACAACAAAAAAATTCACAACTTTAAAAATAGACATTTTTAATATTTGTATAATTATTATATCAGAGTCCAACCTATAAACCCTAAATTTATAATATCGAATGTTATAAGATCAACAGTTTAAGTAATAAAGTCGACAAATAATCGAAAATAATAAGATCTAAAGGAATAACTTTGACATGTAATAAATTCGGCACACCATCATCTCGACACTATAATATTTCGACACATATTCTCTGTATATCTTAAGATATACTTACTATGACATCTACATAAAATAACATATTATTATAATTGCCGAAACACCACATAAACGATATGGCTATAAGGCCTATAACGTCGACAAAGGAGTGGATCGATACCATTTAAAATAAGAAACTATTTACAATGATTTTAATAGTTTTAATAAGGAAATAACCACTATTAAAATCATTCACAATAATTTATGTTTCATATGGTGTCGATCTACTCCTTCGTCGACGATACATTATAAGCCATATCGCTTGTAGAAGCTATATTTTGATTGTATCTAATTGCATACAGATGTTATTAAAACTATTTCTTAATTTAATATCTGCACAAGTTATTATGTGTCGAAATAATATTTTGTCGAGATTATTGTGTGTCGATGTTAAATGGTGACGATGTTATTGTATGCCGAAATTATTATGAGCAGACGTTATTCTTTTAGGTCTTATAACATTCGATTTTATTATGTATCGACTTAAATTACGCAAAATGTCGATCTTATAACATTCAATTTTATAATTTTAAGGGTTGAAAGCGGCTTCGATTATCTCCTTTGATTTTTATTTTAGCATATAGCGTTTTTGTACAAATGCACAGGGATCCTTTAATACATATATATATATTATTTTTGGTTAAACACATAAAAAAAACATAAAAATTAATGTGATGAATATATTAAATAGGATTTTACCATAGAGCGTATAGGGTGAAAATTGTAATGTAACATAGAGTTTAAAAATTTTACAAAATCAATAATATGGAATTTCCGCATTCAATATTTATGTTTCTTAATCAACATAAATAAATTGTCAAGTTATTATAAAAAAAACATATAAATATGTAAATAAATATTATAAATATATACTTACTGCATTTCACACCATTAGTTTTAGTATCTTTTTCTTTATCTGATTTTGGTCCTCCAAGCGGTTCAAGTTCGATTCCATCAAACGTTGATACTTTATAATCGCGTTTGGACATTTTTTTACAAACACCACAGCATAACATTTAGTATAATTTCAATTTATAAAATTTTTTAATAAAAAAAATGAATAAATCTCTTCTCTAATGATCCACAAATAAATACTATTTGTGTATAAAATATTTTTAGAAATTTTGTGTTAACTTTGATTTTGGTCCTGTAAGTTTATTCCTTTTTTTTTCTTCTGTCCTTTATATATGTATATTATTCTATCGATCTTTTACAACAAGATTATATTGTACATTAACATTTAAAGCTGCTGTTAAATCTATAATAATAACATATAGAAGAAATAAATGAGAATTAAATTATAATAAATTGCATATAATATAAAAATGGAATTTCGCTTGATATTGTATATGTATTAGTATATTATAGAATTTAAGATTAAACTAACAATACAATATTAACGATGGCAATGTGCATGTGAGCGATTCTTATGCACCATAATTTTCATTACACAACAGTGATACGATACGATATATAGGTTTAAATTAAAAATAAATGATGCAGATAGGGTAGATGGGTTTTTATTGGAGCTAATCCTATTTGAACTGAACAATTTCAAACGAATTTTCTCTTCCCCTTTGATTAATTTAATGAAATAATTTTATTTTCAATTTAAAATATTTCATAGTTTCTACGCACAGTATGATGATATATTCGTAGCCTATACATATTTAATTTATGAATTGATTTTGAACAGCGGATAAATAAATGTTTTCATAAATAAATTTTCAAGTCGACAGTTCGTGATTCGAAAGTTAAAGTAAATAATTATCTTTAGTGCGAAACAAATATTTGCAAAATTATTTTTTCTTTATATTATACTTTGGGTCTTTCCCATCAGACTTCAGATGGGGGTGGGTACAGAGAAATACTCCAGTAAAAATAAATAGTAAATATATTGGTGTGGAAAAATTGCCTAATGATTGGAAACAGGGTTAGATTATCAAGCAGAACAAAAAGAGTGACCGGCCAATAAATACAGAAGTATCACGATCCTGAACACAATGAATAAATTTATAAATCAAATTCTTAGCTGGATATCGACTGTACTGATATAATAAAAATCTTCTCGGTAATATACAACAACATTTAGCAATAAAATCATCACTCTGTGCTTTGTTCGTGATGAGCTTTAAACACGCTTTTGACAGTCCAAACAGAAATGTTCTTTGGATAGTTTTAACGAAATATATGCTTCCAGTAAAATTATTTAAATTGATTCAAGATCTGCATATAGGGACCGTGAAGTTGAAAATGATTGCAGCGTGGCAAACTTGGAAGTCGAAACATCATTCCGAGTGCATACCGAAATAAAACAATGTTGAATATTTTCCCAAATAATATTCATCATCGTTATCGATTGTACTATAAAAAAATCAGTTAATAAAACTTCTAGTGGTATATTACATATGGTGACCATTCAATCGACTTGAGGACCTCGATTTTGCCTATAATATTTGCTTACGTGACATTCAAAATAAAATACAATTTGGATAAAAGCCTTTCAAAAACACGCGGGTTAAACAGTTGGGCGACAGATTATAGACGCTTATCCATTCAGAATTCTATTTCATGATTGAGTAGCATTAACGCTACCAACTGAGCATTGATATTAAAATCAAATGGCGAAAATGAAATGGAACGAACATATCTTGAGAAGGAGTGTGGTGCGGATATTAATATTACAACCCAATCCTATACTATACATGCTATACATATACTATGAGTGAGTGTAGTCGAATTATTTGCAGATTATCTTCAATAACTTGAATTTTTCTAGTCCTATAATTAAAAAAGGGTCTTTGTTGCATGAACCGTTTATTGGAAACTCCAATTGAAGTTTGACGAACCCATATCACACTACGGTAATTGTTCTACATCCAATATAATAATAACGATGTTGAAATGTCAACAGAGAGTTAGTCAATTAGTTGATCCGGGAGAAAGTGAGAAGTCTATAGGACTACAACAGACAAGCCAATTTCAAAAAGGATATCAATAAATTAAATGTTCTTGGTTTCTTGGAACTGAATATAGCTTAAATTATATAATATTCATTTATGTGATTATACCAAAATATTTTCCTGTAAGTTTAAATTTTCGATTCACTGAAAATACACAATTTCTTCAGAATACAATTTTTAAATATAATGAAATAGTTAATTGATTTGAAGTTATATTCTAAATTAATGCGTATGGGTAAGATTGGGACATTTTTATAAATTACAAATATAAAATATTTAATTAAAAACAACCTAATTTTATTTTTAATGTAACAATAACCTTTAAAAATGTTACAAAAATATAACACGACTTTAGTTTGGAATATATTTATTTCAAATTGGTTTCAAAAAGTGTATAATTTTACATTTATTCATTTTGTCATGATAGAGTGAATTAGTTCTTTTGTATTTTTATATGTTGCATATAAAACAAAGAAGAGGAATAAAAGAAACCTTCGGGTCTCTTGGAATAATTTATGCAATATTAGGAATTGGTTTACTAGGATGTATTGTATGGGTTCATCATATATTCACAGTAGGAATAGATGTTGATACTCGGGCTTACTTTACTAATTTTTGTAGTTCCAACAGAAATTAAAATTTTTAGATGACTAGCGACATTCCAAGGAATTTATTTCTGCTGCACTACAGCATTACTTTGATCTTTAGGACACAGGTAATACTAAAAATATTAGTTGATTAAATTAAACAGAAATCTAATAAAATCAATTTATTATTCATAAATTATAAAAAATCAAAACGAATTGCTTTTCAGTTTTTTTTGTTATAAAATATTGTTATTAATGTCACTGTGATTTTTAATTAATTTAAAATGCACAATTTAATTAACTATGGAAAGAATTAATTTAGTTTGAAAAGCAAACTTATTGAACACAAACATATATTTTCATTTGTTATAAAAGGTTATCCATATATAACATAAATTAATTTCATTTTAAGATTGAGTCCCATTGAGTCCTTTTGAATTAAACAGCTATTGTTTTTGTATATGTATGTTAATCCTTTCGTAATCACATATGCCAAAATCATATTTTTTTTTAAGTGAGTGTGAGAGTGAGTGAGATTTCTTAACCGTTGGTGGGAAAGTTAAATTTTTGTTGAGTTTGAATTATATTCGATTACTACTTCAGAATAGCGAAGTGTAAAAAAATATATATTATAATAATTATGGGTCGAGAACAAATTCTATACAACAAAAAGTATCCGTTCTGTAAAACAGGCAGTGTATATATAAGAGAGGTAGCTAAATCGTTTCGAAAACGGGCCCCTTAACATTTTGTTATCATTATTATTAATGTTTTTGTAATATATAAATAAAAATTAAATATAAATCTCCATTGACGTACATAAATTTTTACTTCAAACTTGTCCAGTTGTATCATCATTTCTATATATATCCCAATCTTCTCCATCTACCCTATATACGTACGTACAAAACATACAATATAACAAAATGTTACATATGCACGTAATACATATACACAATATATTCAAATCCAGAATATAAAGTTCAGGGATTTATATTATAGAACTAACATGTATAATGTACATTGCAAATACATGGCATATATCAGTCCCTAATTTAGATATACATGCAATGAATATATGTATATATATATATATAATTACATTTTATACTGTACAGAGTAAGGGTGAAAATAAATAAGGGGTGAAAGTAAAAGTTTGCTATTAACATTATAGGCATAAATCTACCTATACATATATGCGATTTAGTGTAGTCTAGCATAAAAAATTAAAAGATATAAATAATAATTTCATTCTATACAAAAGCAGCTCCTCTGTATCGATTTTTATCAAATAATGTCAATGAAAAGATTTGATAACGCCATAGTTTTTCCATTATTTTGTCATATAAAAATTTACAATATTTTTATAATTATATTGTCCAAAGTATCAACTGTCATGTGAATTTAGGAAATCTTAATTTAAAAGTTATCTTTATAATATTACAAACGAATGTGTGTTTTGGGGCATTAGATTTTTAGAAAAATTTATATCACAGTGAAATTACTTAATTTACGGCTACTGAAATTTTGGAGGTATCTTGAAAACAAAACTTTAAATAAAAAAGTATCAGTTAATATTTTGGATATATTCTTAGAATTATTTTTCATATCGACTATCGCAGGATTTAAACATTTATTTCAATTAAAGGTTATCTTAAGCCAAATGATTCAACCTTTAATTTCGGATAATAGTCAATACTAATAATTAGGTAACTAAATGGGATTAATTTTTGTAAATTTTTCTATAAGAAACTTGAAACATGTGCGCTATTTTATAATTTGGTATATTTTCCTGAGATAAGTCGAAAATGAGATATGTTATTGTGATATCCACTTTTTGAATTAATGCGGAGCCGTTTTAAAGCTACGTAAAGTAAAACTTATAGCTTTTCAACCCTAAAACCATTAATTCAATTTATTTAAATTAATTAATTTCAAACACATATCATTTTATAAACACATACACAAAGTTAGAATTTAATGTAAATGTATATATCTGGTGAATGCGCAACACATTAAGCAAAATCAATTCCATACGTTGGCAAAATTATGGCATCTGCTTTTTGGGATGCACGTAATATTTATCGGGATATTTATGGTAGAAAAATATAAAAACCAAAGCGAACGCATTTAATAAAGAAAAAAGTGCTTTATCATTATGTTAATATTCTAGCTCATAAATCAGTAATTGTAATGGCAAAAAATTACATTAAAAAATTATTTCCTAATCCATCGTATTCTCCAGATTTCACATAAAACCTCTTTCTGAAAAGTATTATTGCTGAAAAAACATTTAGATCAACTTGCAATGTCATCGACGCAACAAACGTATAATTTGTAGAAAAAAATTATAATCCGAAGACATTAACAGTTGAAATATCGTTGTACAAAATCGAGCTAAAACGGGATTATATTGTAAAAAAACAAAATTTCTGTTCAAAAAACTCATTCCTTGTTTTATTTCTGTATTAATAAATAGTTGAAGATTTTGGTTTGTCTTCTTATATTAGAATTTGTTATTACTTTTTATTTATTTTACTCATATTGACTATAATTTTTACGTAATACTTTTACTCTTACTTTTACTTTTGGTTTTTCCAAAAATAAACGTAAATACGTAACAACGTACCTAAATTTACTAAAATTATTATTATATAAGTTTATAGCAAGCAGTGGTGAAGCGTGAAAAAATGTTTTCCGATTGCAATATATATTTTTCTGGCATAGACAAGTTGAAAGTAGTTTACATTCTTTATTACAAAATTTCATTGAAATTAAATGGAGAATTGGCATTATTATTATTAATATCTTTTAAACGTGTGAAACGATGTTATAATGAAAGATTGGAATTTGATTATACAATATATGTTAATGGCGGTAAACAAAAATGGATATCCGGTAAAACTATACGTAATTAAATAAGATGATAATGTTGGCGAACATCATAATTTTTGTTTACTTTAACCCAGTTCAATAGTAAAACATAGTGCCATTGAAAACTGAATGCGATTTCTCAAACGCTTCACCAATGATAGTGAAGAAGCTTGAAAAGTACAAATAATTTAACTAATACATTTATCTATATATGAAAAAACTTTTCTTATATTTTTATTATTTCAGCAAAAGCAGCAAAAGTTTAATATATAAGAAAAGAAAGAAAACCAATTTGAAAGATTTTATTCTATACATATCATCATGTCTATTGGTATATCAACATAAGTAAGCGTATTTTGTGGTGTCCCAAAATTCACGCAAGAAGAAAACATAGGTTTTTAATTAAAAATTGAAATTCTTTTATTGATTCATATACCATATCGGGTAAATGCCGACTCCATGGCTTTGCTGATACATATGCACTTTTTTATTGAAATTTCCCATGACTGTTTTGCATAAATGTGTATTTCGTTTATATTTATAGTTATGGGTTATGCAATAATTGAATTGTTTCTCGGGAAGTATGGCATGTGGCACCGTCATGTTGAAACTAAATGTCGTTCAAAACATTTTACAATTTAAGTACAAAAATTGGATTATCAATTCCAATTCTTGATCACGGTGCCGAATTGATGTTTCTGTACTCTCGGCAACATTTTAATGAACTGCTTTGAAGTTCAGACCACTAATTGATCCAATTTTCCTGAATTTTAATTTTAAAATATTGTTCAACAATGAACAGCACTTTAGCGTATAACTCTTAAATGAATTTTGGAACACCCTTCATATGTATATACACTAATTTTATACAATAAACATAATTAAGGTGAGCATTTAGTTTTCAAGCGAAAGCGGAATATTTTCGAAGAAATAGTAAAACCAAATTTTCAATTAAAATGTTATTAATTACTTTATGATTTAATTCCAGAAAAATCTCATTTTATGAGGAAATGTTCACTTTTCAAGGGTGTCCTACCCAGGTATGTATGATATCGACTGCTGAAATATTATATTCGCGTCGGCAGTAGGGTTAAATAACATTATTGTTTAACTATACGTAACATACCTATAAGCATAGCTATAGGCAACCGCATTATGTATACAATGGTTAAAATACACACACATATTTATATGAAATATGTAATAAAGGATTAAGAAACGAAAATGATAAAATAATTGAAATTCAATAATGAAGAAAATTATTTTAGATAATATTTATGTTTCACTAGAAAAGCAAATGTTTATTGGTTTAATGTTTAGAATATATTTTATGGATAGATAAATATTGTGTGTGATTGACTAATATTGATAATGGAAAAATATTGTTATTTATTTACACCAAATTGCACACAATACCATAAATGTATGAATTGTATTATTAATTAATTGATTAAATTGATGCTATAATAATAGCAATTAAGTTGTCATAAATATAATTAATTAAAATAATAGAGAATTCTATATGAAATAATGTTAAGTTAGTAAAAACTACTTACCCAATGGGACTTTTGTATGTAGTTCAATTTTCTTCAATGAATGCATATATAAATTGTAAGTACTTCCAATTTCATGACGGAATTCAACAATGAACTCATCAATTAATTCATCAAAATATTCACCAAAGAATTTATAAGTGCAATAGATCTAATTTCATAAATAAATTCACCAGCAAATTGATTGAATTTCGTTCTGTATACATTAAAAATCCACCCATTCCGAACCCATGAGTATTGTTAAAGAGTATAATATCACACTGACCTTATAAATAAGTCATTAACATTTTTTAAAGTGGACAGTAATTGTATTTAAGTTAAAATGATGAATAATTTTAAAAATTATAATTTTTACCTAAATTACTTATAATTGGGGGATTGGTATAACTGTTCAAATCCAACTGAGCGTGAGTATTCATTAAATATATATCTCTTCATCATTCAGTTTGTGATTCTTACTAGCTAAAAAAGTGGAAAAAACATATTTTGTTCGTTTGTTGAAAATATGGTGTTTTGTTTGGTACAAACAAAAAAAAAAAAAAAATCTGATTTGCTGAGAGGTTTATTTCATTAGGAGAAAAATGCTGGTGAAAGTCATCGAATGGTCTGTCGAAGCTTATATAGAAAATATGCTTTATCTGAAAGAAGGTGAAGAAGAGAGTGATTTCAATACTTCAAAATTAGTGGATTGTCATTGTAAGTCTCAGTAATTTGGTGAGACCAGTAAGGATTATATTACATTATTATGGTTGAAACTGAACCAAACTGCCAATATTAAACTGTTTACTGTCAACAACGAATCAATTTAAAGCTATTTGTACAAGAAAAGTAACCAAGATTTGTCAGCCACGAAAAAATGGGTTTACACAACAATACAATAAGGACAACCTTTATACATAGGATATTTTCGTTTTGTGATGAAAGTCTGGCATGGAATGATGAACTATCTTCGGGCGCATGATAACTGAACCATTTAAGGTTTTTATTTCGATCAGCAAATGCAAGTATAAAAACGTTTTGTTTCTTTTTATACGGCTTCTCACTTTCATATTCTTTAATCTTTATGGTTTCTACCCTATTCAGTCAATCCAGATGTCTGATTTGATTACGACTAAATATAATTAATACTGATTAGTTTTGCCAATTTTGCAGCATTTTCTTGATTACATATATTCAAAGGGGTGAGGTTGAGTGAATTATTGCATACAGCTCCAGTATACATAATATGACAGATTATCAGCAGAACAACCAGAAAATATATGCACAAAGTCATGAAACCATACAATATATACGTAATTTAAAACAATTTAACCAATTTATAAACACTATAAAAATATATAAAAGATATAAACAAGCTTAAGCACCCAAAAGCTCTCAACATATATGAGACACATATGTCCCAGCAGCTGCGAAAGGGTTAACTGAAATATAATAATAATTTATGTGATTTGCTTTCATTTGGTACTATGTTCAAATCAATAAGTCATGTTACTCCAAGTGAAGTATTTGACATCTAACTAACATTGATAATAGTCTAGTTGGTAAATTACTTCGCATTAGAAACCATAATTGACGAATTGCGATATGACAAAATTGCTGAATGAGGTATGGTATACAATAAAATGCATCCATTGGACGACAAAAATATTCAAAAGGTGATATCTTATACCAAAAAATGTGTGGAAATACCATCAAAATCAAAGCCGTATGTTTTGGAAGAATCTCGAGAAGCCCATAGTTATAACATATTGTAAATAGAATTTTACCTTCGAGAGGAAATAATTAGATAGGATTATTTTTTACTAATTGACATCGGTGGAATTAGCTATAAATTTAGAACTTGCTTAGTTTGAAAGAATGCGTAGGGTATGCTGTACATTATCTGAAATATTTTGAGACGCCTCCAACGATGTGTACCCCTCCTCTATCTATATAGACTTCGTTTCAATATGGCAGAAAATTTGAACCATTGTAGATCATTTCTATATTCAATTTTGATTAAATTTTTCATTTGTACAAAAAAAAATGTATATTTACAATTTATATACCCAAAATATTTTATCATTTTACCAGAAATTTTGATAAACCATACTTAAATTTATAACGATATTCTATGTAAAAAATATTCACACAAGCCTATTGGGCACTAAAAATACATTTCAATTTCAATAAGCATTGAAAAATATATAAAAACAATAGTTTATCCTTTTAGCAATTTTCTACAAAGTAATTACCCAAATAAATATTGAAATTTTTCCATTCTTATTATGTTCAGAACTTCCTGTATACAAAATGTCATATAAATAACTTTAAAATAATTATGTACGAAATTAAACATTATTTTCAACTACTTTTTCTATTAAAATTAAGTTAATTTATATTCTATGTGAATGTGGCGCATTGCATTTACTAATTTAAAGTCATGAACAAGCAGCACATGACAATAAACCGTGTGCTTATGTAGAAATTTTGTAATCAATTTTCAACAAAACAATATTTATTAAAACTTATGTTTTATGCGAAGAAAAAAAAATATGCACAACAAAAAAATTTGCATGGTTTATTGAAATATGCTGCTTGTTCGTGGCTTAAGAATATTTCCTTTCGCATATGAGTTGAGTACCTATGGAATAGATATGTTTTCCTTTTTGTTTTTTAAATGAAGTTATAGCTGCATTATATAATTTTAAAATTTTATGTGTCACATATAAATTAAAGGTTATTTACAGGTTATATGTTGTATTTCATTTATCTTATTATAACTAAACACGCAATCGAAATATAATACATTCATTTTATGTTTATACAATAAACACGATGTTGATACATTTTATTTTATAAAAATATATATAAGTTAAAAGTTGAACTTGACCTTGAAATATAAAATTTGTATAAATAAATATGTGAATCAAACGGATTTAATTTATTTTATTGAATATATTTTTTATGTTATGTAAAGAAGTGGATTACGCTAATATAAATTTAATATAAATAAAGAAATTGCAAATAAAAATAAATTAAATTAATATAAAAATACACAAATTAATCATTTTAATAAAATAAATACGAATAAGCTTTCTTGACAGAAACAATAGATTATAGATATAGGGTTCTCCCAATACTTATAATAGTGAATCAGCATTGGAGCAATGGTTAACGCGAATGTCATTCAGTCCGGATGTGGTTTTAGTACAATTCTCGGTACTGACATGAGATAAAGTTTTCACACTGATAATTATTCAATGAATTACGATTTATGTGATTATGAAATCAAACAGCAAATCATTTTGAAAATATTGAGTACTATTCAGAGATTAACACAATGTTTTGAGCGATTCACCCTTACAAATAATTTGAATAATAAAGCATGTAAATTCTAAAAACCATAATTGCAAACCAATTGATGGATTGGTATATATTCGGTATATACTCAAATACGGATCAATATACCAACTTAATTGTAATGTAAGATGGATACCGGAGGAGTACTGGTTGATGACTTGACATCTTACATTAAATAATAGAATTTTTACTTGTTAAATGCATTGCTTCCAAAAAACTACTACCACACATATCGTTAACGATAGCCCCGGTGAAGACTGAAGATAGCTTAAAGAAGAGTTTAGATTTTCAATTTATGTTTGAAACATAATTAAATACACATCCAATCGAAATTTAAAAAGTGTTTCACACTTTCAATCACTTATGCGGCAAATTTTCTTTCGAATTTTTGTGTAATAATTTTATTTAATATATTTTTGGTTATTAAATTAATTATTAATTTCATAAACTTGATTATATTTAAAATTAATAATTAAATTATTATAATTTTATTTATTTAGCAATTCGAAAAAAAAATTTAATATTTTGACATTTGATTGAAGGATAAATTAAAACATTTCTATTTATTTCAATTTTAACGTTCATTTAGTTCATCCGCATATTTATTTCGTTTCCTTCAAGGTAAATCTGTATTTGATAAAAACCATTGACGCACTATATTGTTTTATTCAATCATTGAAGAACTTTTCAAAATCTATATTTGTCATTGTCATCACTCAACAGCTACTTCATTGAAATTTCGGTTATGAACTCAATGCTATCAAAACTTTTAACTCGAAGTGGGTTTTTTTGGTCGATTATTCATATTGTATGCATTTAAATTGAATCAAAATTAACGAGAGCAAGAATTTCTTTTAAAGTATCATCAGGATTTTTCATTGCCAAAGAATTCAATAACTTTGGAATCATATTTGCTGGCAGATGTTTTAAACTCCCCAAAGGTGGGTAAGTCATGCGAGAAGGTAACGTCATACAGATCGATATGGCTACGGCCATGTTTATCCAAAATTTTTGAAAGACTGCTGCTACAGAGACTAAAGGCGATTTTGAAAAAACAGCAAAAAATACCAGATCACCAATTTTGTGTTAGTAATGAAAATATGTAACAATAGAACCGGTTCATAGAATGGTTGGATGTTATAAGATCTGGAATGTAAACGATAATTATCTGCAAAGTTTTCTTAATATCAGTCTGACATTTGATAAAATCATCAGGACTTATACAAGTTAAAAAATAGGCTACCGCAACAATTCTGTACCTGTTACTAAAATCATTCCTTGCGAAAGGTATTTTCGTGTAAAGCATCAAAATGCATATACGGCAATTCATGAAAGGTACTGGGTCTAATATTGTACCTTCTATACACGGTGGATGTACCAACAACAGACGGAACAACTGTCGCCTCATTTGCGGATGATACGACCATAGACCATCGCAGAAAAGTGCTACATAAGAAAGTTTAATCAACGTACAATTATGATTATAAAAGTGGCGAATCATAGGATAAATAATACCATATACATTCAAAGTTATTAATTACAATTTTCATTGAATGCTTCAGTGCTGTCGGCTGCAAATTTTTTAATTTCCTATAAATATATGAATAAAAAAAAATAGCACACTCTTAATAAATTGTTATTTAAAAATTCAAATACAAACAATAAAAATATACATTTTTATATTTTTAAATTGCAAATATTTATATATTCTATAAGCGAAGGTGATGGTGACATGAAACAATACATGTATCAATATTTACAATGTCTATTGTAATATATTTAATAAATACATGATAATTTTTACAGTAGTTAACAAAATTTACAAATTTTTATTATTTAGCTTTCGTATATATGGTAATTAATAACTTAATTCAATAATCGAACGTTTATAATTATAATATAGATTCATGAATAATATATATATGGGAAATTTTAGGAACCGAATAAATATACTCGTATACTAATTAAAATGTCATAATGTTATAGAAATCAAATATTATCGTAAAATTTGAATGGTTATTTTATTTTTTGGTAAATATAAAATACATCAAAAAGAGTATGATCTGGAAAAATGAAGAATTTTTACATAAATATATTCGAGTCATATGGCCATTAGATTTGATTAATGGTTGAATATTGAAATAATTTCCAGAGCTTAGATTTAGACTTATAACATACAACAGCAAAGCAATACTTAGAATCGGTTATTTTCACAGTGTAGGATTGCTGAAATAATGTTAATAACGAAACCTGGAAAAACATGCGAAGATGTCGTCACATCGAACAGACCGATAAGCTTACGATCGCATGTCTATCTATATTATAACTTATTCGAAGAATTTATGAAATGTATGGAGGACCTGCCAATAAATTACAGAACAATGGTTGCAACATATGTCGATGATATGGCGATATTGATAAGCCACAACAAGCATCAAATATGATAATCTACTACAAGTGTCGCAAATACTACAAATCGGGCTAAACCATATGCAGAGCAATGGTTGTAAAACGGCATTTCAGAGTAAATTCGGTTTATGTGAGTTCCACATGAACTTAAATGAGATTCAGTTAACATATCACTTTTTCACCGGCGATTTTACAGAACATAATAATTTTGTGAAACAATTAAAAATGGAATTACTTAATGTGATTCGAATGATTTTTTGATGGTGGTACAAATTCACCCTTACTTCTTCAATTAACTCGTATAGAACTATTCTCTGTATGAAGAAATAAAATTTACATGCAACATTTCAAAACCTTGTACAATTTTCGCATCTGTTGTATAGCACTGGTTTATAAAGAACATGGAAATAATACTTTTTCTAACAGCCTTAAAGACATATGTATATGAATGATGTAAATCTACAATTATTCATTGAAGTAGTATTAGGTTCTCTAGAGTTCTTATCTCTATTTATATATTTACATCTGAATGTGTAATTTTTAATTCCGATTGGTGGCATTCTTTATTACGTTAAATGTTTTACTGTGAATTTAAATAAATAAAGATATTTGTCGTTCCATGAAAAAAATTGTTTTTTGTGTTCGAAATTACTTTCTGTTCAAGCTAATAAAATTTTTACGTAAAATAACAAGCAACAACTTATTTATTTTAATTAGTATACACCCTATGTCCCATAATAAACCGGAATGGCTATGGAAACCATAGAACACGTAGCAACACCTCTTAGTTTTGTTGTGATTATGTTCTGTGAACGTTCCCCAACAAACTATCAAAATTTCATGACATTACACATTCAATAGAAACGAAAATACAACACTTTGTGTGGCGGTCGAAAAATGAATATAAAAACAAAGAAACAACATTAAATTTGGTTTAAAAATTGATAAAAATGATACTTATGATTTGTTTAAAAAAGCGTGTAGTCGTGATAAGTGTGTGTTAAAAGCACAAGTTTTTAAATGGTATAAATGAAGCAATTTACTGAAGAAATCATTGAAAATATGCATGATTTCGTGGAAATTTCTAAGAAATCTTCAGTGAGATTCATCGAAATGCAGTTTGGAACACAGACAACAATTATTCATCGATTTTTAACCGAAAAAATTGGTCTACGATATGTGAATTCAAAGTTTGTCCAACAACAATTAAATGATGATCAAAAATTACACCGAATTGAACTAACTTCATTTGGATATGAAAGGGAGCATCAGTTGAAGACATTCAAAAGGCGACAAAAAGTCAATTTGATTCACTTGTTGAATGTGCAAATCGATGTATTTCAGTTGATGCAGATTATTTTGAATAAATAAAATGATTTTTGTGAAAATTTAATATTTATTTTAGCGTTTTGTTAATATATTCCGGTTTTTTTATGGGACTGTGGGTGTATATTTGTATGTTTACATATGTTATTTTCATACTCAGTGGCTCAGATGATATATAGTTCAAAGCCATATAAAAGGATTTGCATATTATTGAGATATACAATATTAGACTGAATCACAGAAAAAAAATAAAATCATGCTTTTCGCAAACAACCTATGATCATTTAAAAATCCGTAGTTCCTGCAATTGATGTCGTGCGATCATAAGATTTGTATCAAATGAAAGGTTATGAAATTGCTTATCTTTTAGATTAAAAAAAATTAATATTTTTAACCTTATTAATGGCGGCATATGTATTCTTCAAAGTTGAAAAATATTATAAAAGCATCTCATTTTTCGTGAACTACAAAAGCTTTAGATCTCGGCTATAAAAAAATAAGAAGAAACAAAATGTTACTGCGGGTCGGCTAGCAAAAAAAATAATTGAAGTTAGGATAAGATATCTGTTTGACTGCATACCAATAGGTGGATTGTAATATATACCCACATATGACGAGTAATTTACGAACTTGCCTGTAAATATCGTCGGTTAAATGCTCCACTTGGAGTAACATTAATTGATGATGATGATGATGATGATGATGATGATGATGATGATGATGATGATGACGATGATGATATTATTTTCAAATATAAATAAAGAAATAAGAAAAAAACAACATATATGTGGCAAATGTATACAACAATTACGAGTATGAACTAATGTATGACATATTTATAATACATATGTTGTAAATCAAGTATGAATATATTATAGATCTGACACATTTTGATTTTCATTTCTTATCATTTTTATCAATAACATATAATATATATTTGGCACATTTACATATTCTCATTATACATACTACAAACAAACTCAAATATACAAATACTCGTGCGTATATAGATTTGCGATTCATCTCGTTGAATTAATAAAATTAATTTAGTCGTAATTCATATGTTGAATTGATAATTAAATTGTACAGAACAATTAAAATTTTATTCTTAATCTTATATTATTGTATAATTATATAGTGAGTTGTCAATATATAATTATAATCATACATGTGTTGTGTCTAAAAAGAAAAAGTTAAAATACATAATTATCATATCGCAGACAAAATGATAATTAATAAATTAAAAAATTATTTAATAACAATAACATTTTTGTTATTGTATAGAATAAGTGTTATTGAGACATTGCCACAAAGTCAACTACAACGACGAGGTGCAACAAATATTGATGAATTAAGATTTCGTTATTTACAATTGGAACAAGCATTATGGGAAATTATGCCATCGGGTTTAGATCATAATTTTATTTTACAACAAATTCATAAAACTCATAAAACATTTCTGATGGAAAATTTCGATGAACGTGGTATTGAATTATCATTATTTGATAGACCACAATTATTATTATACGATGATATAAGTCATATAAATATAACAATTAAAAATATAAACGAGAGATATTTACAGCGTAGTTACGATAGTGTAACAGAACGAGAAATGATTGAATTTTCTAGAAATGGAATTAATTTTACACAAAAAATTAATCGCATTTTTAATTTAACAAATAGTCAAGAATTTTTTCAAGGAATGATAAATGTGAGTATATTATTTTTATTATTAAATTGTCGTCACATTTTGGATTACATTATTTTTAAAATGTTTATTAAAATAATTATTAAATGGAATTTTTAAATGTTCCGTTTTGACACAATTAAATAATGCAAAATAATAAAGTGCATAACAATTTTTTCAAAAATACCATAGTTAGATTTGTAAAATCTTTCTGTTATTTATCAATGAATGACATGTTATTAACTTTTTCCAAAATTCTAAGAAATTTACAAACTATATATATTATATTTAATTAGTTAATCAAGAAAATAATAAAATATTGTATATTTCATTTCAATGTCATATGTAAACAGATAACGTTCTAATGATATGACGTACTCTCTATATTAAGTTTTCAAATTATGATGAAGAAATTAAATATAAATATAAATATAATAAATTAAATATACTTCTTATATACACGTACTAAATAGGGTAGGATCCGGGGCCCATGTTGGTTTAACGCTCTCATAGCTTTTCACTTTTTCTATCTTTACGAATAACAACCGCAACCAACTGCAAAACCCTTCACCTAAAAATGATTTTTAAAAACAATCGATGGAATTCTGTAAAAATTCATTTTAGTGCGAGGAGGTCTTCAACTTTTAGTTAACTTTTTAATTTTTTTAAAAAAATACATATTTATTCGAAATAACATGATGCCTTTATCGAATAATAAAGTAGACATGTTGTGGTTAATAATGAGAAAGAATGTTAGATAAGTGACCACCTCCTGCGACTCTACAAGACTTCAATATTTTCGAAAAATTTTCCATCACATGTTCACATAATTGTGGTGCCATTTGAATGACTCATTTCACATTCAGAATGAGTTGCTCAATTATCTTATCTTACAGATGTTGAATGCAGATGGCGGCCAATTAACATTTCCTTTTCGAAAAATTATTCGATTATTAAATTTCTGTTTCAAAAGACCGATTGTTTCCGTTGCAGTGTGATATGTTACACCATCCTATGCAAACCATACATTGTGCACATTGATACACTCCAATTCATTCCATAAAAAGTGATTGTTTGATATCAAGCACCATTTACAGTAACAACGTTTCCAGCATCATTTCCGAAGATGTATATGGACCAATTACTCCGCCAGACAACAAAAACCACATCAAACAGTGGATGCATTGGTTGTTGCAATATTTCTCATGTATTCAGCCCAGATACGACAATTTTGTTTGTATACATATCCGCACCAATTTCAAAATGAGCTTTATCACTACAGATAATTTGGTTAAGAAAAAAAACTTAATAACTTTCAACAAATTTAAAATAATTTTTAACAATAAAGACGAGTTGTTGACACCTGCAAAAAAATTCCAATTATTATTATTACAAAAAACAAAAATGGCGGCATATTTAAAAAGTTAACTCATATTTGAAGAACCTTTATAAATCTCATGATTTTCTGTGGTAGGTTGGGATATTTTTAATAAAACATAAAATTAAATATACATAAAATACATTTCCGGTAACGCATAATCCCATCTTTAAAGCCTCAAAATCATATTTTGGCATTATAGAGCATCTTCAAATTTTCTTTAAACGATTTTATACTTCTGCCAAAACATTTCCGGCAATTAAATTACATAGACTCTCGCTAACGAGTTAATCCGTACAAAGCGTTTAATTTCACATGTGATACCATAGAGATGTTTCTTATAAATAAACCGTTCATAATGGAAGCACAGAGGGAATTTGTGACCCCAAACGCATTTAACATCAACCGATTGATTTTTTTTCGTGTGGGCGACACAGCAGCAGCTGCTTTATTGGGACCACAACCAATCTTTTTTGTCTGTCGACAGTTTCCACTCAGTATCCATCCATACAATACACATACATACAGATTAAATTAAAGAAATTCGCTTTTCACAGGTTAGAGAAACAAATTGAAGGTTATATCATTGAGTAAAAACAAACAAGATGTCAAATTGACTGATTTTACGGTATTTTCGTACCATTTCGTTTTGTTAAACCGGAAAATTAATTGTTTTCAAAACAATTACCCCGGTCCACCCTACTCATACATATATAATATATGACTTGAAAAAAAAAATACATCATCTATATTTAATAATTCTATATAAATTACAAAATTATTATCTTTTAGTTATGTCTCACAGCCTTCGTGTCATTATTATTATTATTATTATTATTATTATTATTATTGAATAAAATATTATTATCAAATTTATAAATAATTATTTTTTTATTTATTCATATATTTATTATTCAATGAATAAATAAATATCATAAGATATTTATTTTCTTAAAAATTATGGGTGTAATAATTATGTACAATATTTAAATTTGCAAACAAATATTGTACATTTATTACTAATAAATTTTTATTATGAATTTAAACAAATAATTAATTTTATTTTTATCTCCATTCGATTAACAAAACATAAGTAAAATAGAATAATAATAAAGTTTTATGCTAAAGTGTTTCACAAAATTGATCGATTTATTTTTTCCAACATATAAAGAATGATTGTTATATAAATGGTGGGATGGGATGACACAATACACTTTTACAAAACGCATCCCTTAATAATTTATTCAAATTTATCTTTGTTTAGTAGATACTCTCTGCGAATAAATAAATATTATAAATTTACATATCAATGGCAAAGAAAAAAATGCGGTTGTAATTAGATTTTATAAAAGCAATGAACGATTAGTAAACAATACGCTGGGTAGACCGGATATAATGAATTTTTGATATATTGGATGTCTCATTGCCAGTAATGTAAAACTAAAATGTGTATTTTAAAGGTGGGTTCTTGGGCTACTATTTATAGAAGAACACTTCCGTAATTGGTATTTAATGCAGTATACATAACTTTGCAAATTTAGAAAAAACTCCGGCATGAGTATTGCCCTATACACTAAAAAAATAACTTTAAACTTGCATAGTATTGTTTTTGAAAAAACAATGTGCTTAATCATAATTATTAATAAAATTTTATAAATAAAAGCGAAATAGTGAATATCAAATAGAAGAAGTTATAATTGTTATCATATTTATATGTCGTTGTCATCAAATTCTCATTTGTCACATGTAATAATTGTTATTATTATTGGACAGCTGGAATGTCATGTCCAGTTATTTTTTTAACCATTTTATAAATTTAATATAAACTAATGATATGATTCATGATATGTCGTTTGACCATTACTCACTAAAACATTTACAAATCAACTTGTATTTTAGATTTTATTAACAATTCGGAAAGGTGACAAGTACACCATTTAGTAAGTAAGTAAGTGCCATTTAAAATTGGTTCAATAGTTTTAGAGTTATGATCCGCGCTTTTCAACTTATTTCAATTTTATTAACAATAAAATTTAAAAAAAAAACATTAAATTTTTAAATCATTTCTTAATATGAAAAGTTGCATTCGATTTCTTTCTTAAATTTATTGGTACACAAATATAGTTCTAAATATGATCACCATTTTTTAGCATAAATCTTCTTTCAAATATCACTACATAAAAAAATATAACGCCATATAAGATCACGTGCCCTCGGTGGCCAAAGTATAGGCTCCATTCGAACTATTAACGATTTAAAAAAATTAAAATAACAATACTGTATTAATTATATATGTAAATCGCGAGATACGTGGCCATTAAAAGTAATTTGCTCTGGTCATAAGAAATCGAATGCAACTTTCTAAAAAGTTTATTTATATAAATGTAATGATCGTTTTAGTGACTAATGTTCAAATGCAAAAACCAAAAAACTTAAAGAGGTTTAAAAATGGCACTAGGAGTAACTATCGGATATGTATGTATATTAGAACAATTTTTTACTGCAAGAATTGCGCTTTTTTCGGCAGTGTAGGCACTACTGGGACACCCAGCACATAAAATTCTAAAATTATAATGATTCTAAAGTTCAAAATAATATAAAATTTTCGTATATATATGCAGATGACGTATAGTTATACTGATGGAACAGGTTAATTCCTCTGTCAACTAATACAATCAGAGCTAAATAAAGTATTAAACGGTTTAGTTAGGGACAAATCAAATCAATTTCATTCACGAGAAGATACAAAGATACCTAAAATTCATTTATCTAAGCTAAATGTTGTTGTTTCAGAATCGAACTCTTTAATTGAGGCCATGTATATGGGGTTATAATTTTTGGCTCCATAATAAATTAGAAATGTAGTGCAGCGAGGAGTGATTGACAATGGATTGAATATACATTTGACACATGCAAATGTCACATGTCCGTACTTTGAAAAATGAGGAAAATTCCCGTAGACAAAATCCACATATGTTCCATGGAAAAAATATATTAGAATTTGTCCCAAGAATGTCCATAGATTTTCCACTTCATATAATAATATTTTATTTAGGTCAATTGAAATCTTTGGAAAATCTCAACATATATACGTGGTTTTGTATTCATAATTTATTTCACCAATTATTCAAGACAGTAGTTTTCAATTTTACAAATAAATTATTTTTTGCATATGAAAATATAAATTTCATACTTTTTATTTATTTCTTACGTAACATATGTATTACATTAAATTTTGTTTCAACAAGTTACAACCTGTTATAACCAAATTTTTGTGCGAGTGCCCTTGTCGCATGACGTATTTTTGTCAAAATCCGTGGATCTGTTCACAAAAAATTTGAATATAGATACTACGGATATGCTATGGAATAATAACAACGAGAAATATGTTAAATCTAAGGATAATCCGTAGAAATTATCATCGGAAATATACGGATAATCCAAGAACTATTTTTATAAAAATTCATGGACAGGGTTGCGCTGGTCATGTAAAACTCCAGCGGACATCCGTAAGAAATTCATGGATATTTCCTCGGATTAAATTAAATTAAATTTCGCGGACAAACTACGGACAGTGTTACTAGGGTAGAAACTGAAACCGTACATTGCGCACTGAATGTACACGACAATAATTAGGCCCATTTCGACCTATTGGAAGCGGTATGAGACCAACATCTGAATAAATTTTAATAATTTAATTCAACCAAACGAAAATGCCACTTTTTTGTATATGTTTATGTGAAATAAAACTAGATTTTAACGACCTGTTGTACGTTGATTATATGAAAATTAACCAGAGAAGATAACGTCTATCAGCGAAAAATTATATTACAATAACGAAGTATTGCCACTTCACACTGCGTATAAGCAATACTACTTACGACACCTATCAGATTATCCCAGGACTTAGTTATATGATAGACCCAATAATTTTCGTATTTTTTGACAGAAAATAATATACGCATCCCTCGTAAATAAAACCATGCTCCGGGGATTGTTTTTTCACGTAAAATTACACTTTGGATCTTTGAATTATGTTTATATGGGTGTCAAATAGTTATTTATAAACTGTGATATTTACATATTAGGTCCTTGCATTAATAATGTCGATTTTTTGGCTTGAAAATGGCATTTATTTGTATAACAAAATGATTGAGTACATCCACCAATATATTGCCCATCGTTAGCTATGCCTTCCTCCCATCTTTTGGGAAGTTTGTTGATTCCTCGTTTGAAGAACTCTTCATCTTTTGTCCCAATCCATTCATCGACCCATTTTCGCACTTCTTCAGCATTTCGAAAGCGTACATCTGTCAGGCTGACCTGCATTGATCGTAACAAATGGTAATCAAAAGGAGCAAGGTCTGGAGAGTACGGGGAGTGATCAAGATGATCCCAACCGAGCCTCTTTATTTTTTCCTTAACGATGTTTGCACGATGTGGTCTGGCATTGTCATCGTGAAATAAAACTTTGTGGTGTTTTCGAGCTATCAATGGTCGTTTTTCGTTCAATTTCTTTGCCAATTCGCCCAGTTGTCGTCGGTAGCGATCAGCTGTAACCGTTTCATTTGGTTTTAACAGCTCGTTATACACCACACCTTTCTGATCCCACCAAATACACAGCATTACCTTCTGGCAATGAATATCGCGTTTTGATTGTGAAGTTGATCCGTGTAAACCACCGTTCACAAGTTTTTTGATTTGGAGCATGTCCACCGTAAGGTTCTACCAACAATCGATAACTATCAGCAGCGGTTTTCTTCAAATTAAAAGAAAGTTATTAAACTTCCCCGCAAAACAACTTTTTCAGGCACGTAATTCGACATGTTCGAAGCAAAAAAAAACTTTGTTGTTTACACTTCGACGAAATGACATATACTGAAATTTATAGAGTAATGACAGACAAAAAAAATTAATATGGCCGCGGTGTGTTCCGATGCACACAACGCCAGTTACGCCGACTGTTATCAAATCGACATTATTAATGCAAGGTCCTAATATTTACAAAAAGTTGAAAAATAATTTATTTATTAATAATAGTAAGTTTTGTGAAATGGAAAATTTATTTTAAAAATTGATAAAAACAAAACTACGAAACTTGTGAAAAATAAACAATAATAAACTGCTGTTCACATCAAAAAGGTGTGTAAGTAAGTCAATTCAAGCTGTCGAAAAATACGAAAATTATATTTACACAGCTATTTCTTATCGACGTGTAGGGGCCTATTGATTTCAAGAAGAAAACTAAATATAATATGACATATTATATTCGTACGTACTAAAAGGATTAAAAATGATTAAATATTTAGACAGATGCGACTTGCATGCAGAAGTATATACGTTAAATTACGTATATACTTCTGTATGTCTTTAAATCTAAATTTTATATACACAAAATTAGAAAATAAAAATAATTTTTATAATTTTATTAATATTTTTCATTGTTCATAATAATAATATTGTTTATTATCTTGGTTCATAGAATCATAGATGCTTCAATTTGAAATTATATTATTTGATAATTTTCCATTTCGAAATATTTTTCCATTTTTTTCTTAAATTATAATAATTGGTACATAAAAATGAAATTGAATTTTCTAATAAACGTAGAAAGTACATAAATTAAATGTATTACGTTCGTAAATGTGTATTTAAATTTTATTAAATTTTCAACATAGTCGTAGTTTGTAATTGATTAAATTTCTCCGAATAAATTAATTATTATTCCAGATATTGTAAAATGTTATTCGCTGCATACCTTTTTATTATTAAATATACGTATACTTTAGCGTTATAATAATACGAGCATATACCATATAATAGTGGATGTTGGCACTATTTGGAATGCAATTCAACTCAAAGAACAGACGAATAGTGTCAATAATATCTCTTTTGACTTTAAATAGTTGTTTGAATTGTTAATTAGAAAGATCAACAGGTACTTTATAATGCGTTTCCCAAAATATATATAACATATACTGGAAGATGGAGACCTTGCCAAAGCACCATAGCATTGTTTTTTATTTTTTTTGGTTAAGTATTTTATGCGATATGACATAGTAAAATTTTGGTACCGTTGGGATTTGCTTTTCCCAATATTTACCATTTGGTGGGGTTTCAAGATCAAATTTAAACCACTAACACTTATACACACACACTATTCATCCCACAGTAAATTTTGTGTAACACTAATTCCGGAGTACTGTATAGCTTCGTCAGGTCATATCTCGAGAAGTATTTAACCCAAAATAAAAACATTGTTGGAACACAAAATTTTACGTAATTTCCATACTTTTTACCATATTTGACCGTTTTGTTTAAAATGAAACACTCGCTATAACATATATAAAAAATATTTAAACAGATGGACCAATGAAATTCGAACCAGCACAAAAATTATTCAAAATTTTCGCTTTTAAGCAAATTACCTACAAATGAACATTTTTTAATATTCTACAATTTTGTTTATAAATACCATAATTGTATTCATTACTATTTGTAAGTATGCAAATATTATATTAAAACTGAAAAGAAATTCGTCGAGGAGTGGTTTCTTTATTGGTCGTCTAAATCTTAGATTATTTTTCAAAAATTGGATTCGTAAAATGTCATTTTGAATTTTTCTATGCCCCGATATTGTAAATTTTATTTTAAGGAACGTAATGGCGTAATGGAACGATTTTATCTCACGATTTTCATAATCATTTTTGTGGTTCTTTCTGACTGGTGTTTTACCTGCAGTTATTTTGTCGCGTTGTCGAAATATGGACATTTTCTATATTCATATGGGGTATTTTCACCATTGAACATCGTCTTATATCTACCACATTACCACATATGATTACAGTTAATATATCGGTAATCTCTTCCGAGTTTTAACCGAATTTTAAATTTTCATAATAAATTATAAATATTTAATTTTTTGAGTTAGTGTGCAATTCAGTGGCACCCCTATTACCTCAACCTCACTTATACTAACATGTACTGGTAAATATATCTATATATATATATATGACATTTATAGTATCCCTATATTCTTGTATACTATATATGAATATATAAAGGGTGTATTATAGAGAACTGTCCCGTTTGCCCAATTATGAAATAATTCGTTACTGATGGTATTCACAGTGAAGTTTTGTCCATTATGTTATGATCTATACTTTGGTATATATTGTTATAAATATAAGAAATTAGTGCTTGTGTATTATTCAACTGAATACGACTGAAACAGTTCTGTTTCTATAATTTTTTTTTATATATTTTCATGAAGAAAAAATTTTATATCAGTTGAGCTATTGTTGTGAATTCTTGTACTAATACACCTAGTTTTAATAGTTTTAAATCTATCGACATGAAAAAATTAATAAAGAAAAATTTTGAAGTGAATTGTTATTTTCAAAAATTTCTAATATACAAACACCAAACTCCCAAGCTCTGCCATATAACCAAATATTTCCATTTCCCATTTACATTTCCATTTGTACCCTATATATATTAAGAGGTTGCATTGTCCCCATACATTGCAACAAATCCACGACAATGGTCCATGTCGATAATTGGGTTTGGTTAGGATCAAAAAGAAGACCCTTCTTTCGTCGCTGATTTCAATTTTCTGACAGAAAAATGGAAAAATATATACTTCGAGTTAATTTATACTATGCATGTTAATTAAATCACAAATTAACTAATATTCTTGTTTCTATTTTTAAACGGGAGTCATATTTAATTATTTCAATATTGAAATTATTAGGAATTGTACAAAAATAATATGAGTATTGGTTTTATTGTGTGATTTTTGAAGAAATTGCTCACAGATACCCAGTTATAATGTTTGCTTCTTTCAAGTTTGAAATTTCGTTATGATTTTATAGGTGTACTGTACATATATTGTGATGGGATGTGATATTGTTGAAATTTTGTACTTATATTACAAGAAATATACTGAAAAATTGTTATCCGAAATGGTCAAATTTAAATTTAGTCAATTCCTATCAATTCCGCCTTATAATATAATTATATGATTAGTTTATACTGAACTTTTGCGGAAAATCATTACTCGTAGCGAATTTTTACCTGACCACATTTCGCGAAATCCTGGTAATTTGCTCAATTCAATTATATGAATAGTTTCTATAAAAATTTAGCAAAATCGTTACCCAGGTAATCTATCTTGACCACTTTTCTAGAGACCATGCAAATTTGATCAATTCACATTCATCTAGATGAAAATGCTGAAAATGATTTTGTTTGAAAAAAAATACATTATTTTTAAAATATTGATCCATAATGGAAACGCATTGTTATTTCGAGTAGGACTATATGGATGG
This sequence comes from Bibio marci, assembly GCA_910594885.2. NCBI lineage: Eukaryota > Metazoa > Arthropoda > Insecta > Diptera > Bibionidae > Bibio > Bibio marci. The sequence goes on from OU343114.1 coordinate 60,243,976, forward strand.
AATAAATGGAACAAATTGCGACACCCTTTATATACATACACACACACATATATGCACATTGCATATGGTCATGATAAATGAATTGAAGACCAAACAGGGCAAATTAAATAATTTTGTATATACTGATGATAAGGGTGCGCAGTCCAAGTGATGAAAGTCAATTTCGATGAAAATTTAATATGTGGTGACTGGTGACACTCTAAACACTTCACTACCACTCACAAAAGTATATTTTCTATATGATGTAATAAATATAAAAACAGTTTCGTTATAGCTGCTAAATTCGTATGATATCAATACGTCATAAAAATAATATATTTTAATAGCAGTACGGGTACGTACATAATCAGGTGGGCGACCCTCTATTTAAAAATGTATTTAAATAGCCCTGGTTTAAATGAGCATGTTTGAAAGATAGACTATAAATCACCAGCACGATTTGAAAATACCAGTAATAATGATACATTCACCATTCACTGAAATTTTACATACAATAATTTATAAGATTGAACAATGCACAAATGCAGCAGTTGTAAAAGTTATCTTGACGCTGCGACCAAAGTGAATTAATTTTTAACTTTTTTTTTATATGCTACACTTTGGGCTCATGTGTTATAAATTTGAATTTAAAACTACGTTTTTGTATACACATTTTAGGGGCAACGTTTCAACAAAATGAAATTTAATAGTTAAAAATAAATATAAACAAATATAATCTATTTTATCTGGACTCCCGGCAAGGTATACCTTCCCTATAGTAGCAACTACGAATGAATAATTTGCAAAATTTAATTATAAATATATTACATATTTGCCAAAATTTATGGGAGAGGACATAAATATATTATTACTAAATATACATATTTACACGTCAATAATGACGGCAAGTATATAAATTTTTAAGAATAAGAAAAGAATCATAAGATTCAGTCTTAAAAATTGATGGAAAACAACAATTTAACAATTTCGAGTGTTTCAGATGTTACATATTTATATTTGCTTACCTACATACTAACTGAATGACATTAAAACACAAGTGCAGTTGTAGTCTTGTCCAAAACGCTGCTCTAATACAGTAGCTATCTGTAGCTAATGTCCTCCGAACCCAAATTTTAAAGTTCTTAATACTTTTACATATACACATCTATATTAGACACAGTAAATTACGGTGATCAGATCGGATGACAAACACAACATAAAATTGGAACTTTTAAAAATGATTTAATTTCGAGGTTGAGGTGCAAATGTTCTGTTAAGTTTAAGGTACTAAAAAAAAAAAAAAAACCTCTACAACTAAATATTTTAAATTTTCAGAAATATGGAACAAATCAATGTAATAGAAATGCATCGATTGTTATATCAAATAATCAATTATTGTTTAATTATTATAATGATATATCGGCTGCACATTTAAAAGCTTATCTAATCGTTCAATTATCGTATATGTTATATACAGCGTATGGATTTGGTAATTATGCGAGTTCTTTATTTTACAAATTTACAATTGCAATATCAAAAATAATAAATAAATTAACAAATCTTTAATCATATATATAGGGGATTATAAATATATATCAAATCAATTAAGAATTAATTTTAAACAACAATGTATTAGTATACAAAGTCACGTACAGCCACTTATGCGAAGTGCTGGCAGAGAAGTTTGGATGTGTGATCCTAGTAGTTATAAAGGTTAGTTATATACTATATAAAATTTAATTTTGATATCATATAACATTATTAAGATAAACGAAAATTCATATTATAAATAAATATTGTTTAACCCGTTCATATAAGCATTAGTTCAAGGGACCGTGCTTATATCGATTTTTATAGATATGAAGTGACTATAATAAAGATTTGTCATATTTAATCTCATTGTCAGTACTCTCATTTTTAATTTTACATATATAAAATTAAATATTTAATGGGAATTTAGTGAAACTTTCCAACCAACACTGCTCTATATTTTAATTTTACGAATTTCTACGTGCAAGCCTATTTAGCTTTTCTTGTAGCGTAACAATTTACTGAAAACAATTTACTAATTGTTAGGAACTACTCACAACTGCAAACTCGTACACACAATTTTATCGAAATTGGTGGGAAAAACATTTAAAATTGCAATTTTCTAGTAGACCGCTGCTCTTAGTAGATATTTATGAAGTAAATTGTGAGGAAACGCTTTCACAATCCCGATATACCAGCCAACATAGAAACAGAATTGATCAGAATTGATGCTGTTTCTTCATCAAATTAAAAAGTTCCCACAATTAAATTATAGCTATACAGTCTGACTTAAATTTGAATAGAATATATATAATTATAATAAAATACTTAAACTTTATACTATTGGAATTATTTTAACAGGTAATTATGAAGAAGTAACAAGATTAGTACAAGGATACATTGACAATGAAGTAAATTTAAATACAAAAAATAGTTGTAAAAAAACTTGTGCTGATTATACAATGACTCAAAATTATTTATGTTATAATGGTACATTTTGCCACGCTCAAGAAAATCCACCACAACCAGTAGATTATTTAAAATGTAATGGAACTATATTGAATTGTGAGTTTATTGGTTCCGACATGGATGTCTGTTTAAGTGAACCGGTAAGTTATTTCATATAATATATTCATATTTTTAAACATTGTCGTTTGAACAGTTTTATTTCAGTGAATCCCATACAAAATAATGACGTATTTTTAAGCATAAAGTGTATATTTTGTATGTTTATATACCTTAAAACCGGGGCGTCACCACATAGAAATGGAGTTTTTTGCAATTTAACTAATGATTTTCTTTAAATTTTCTTAGATTATAGGAAAGTTTCATTATCATATACAAATTTATCCAACCATAGACAATATATGGAAATGGATGAATAATTTATCACGGAAAGTTTTGGTCAAATATGTCCTAGGTAATTCTACATATCTCTACATAGCACATGTTCGTAAGGCAACTGTGAATATTCGACATGAAATTGAAATAAGAAACATTCAATCCAATTTTGCTGCAGCATTTACAATAAATATCCATGGCAATCAATTAAATTATATTCTCAACCACACACAATAACAATTAATGATTATTTATCCGTTGTAGGAACCAATTCTTTTCGGGTCACCGTCTAAATAGGGGTAATCCGAATACCTAGAACATACCCTCATTGGTGGTGTTGGGAAAATAGAAAAAACCGTTAGGCATCTCACCCAGTAACATTTTATTCTACGTATTTTGTTTTTTTTTGCCACAACAACTTTCCAACGATCTATTGTTAAATCGACGAGGCGGATAGATTGTTAAATAGGCCAGAGGCGTATAGATTGTTACATAAACGGTGTTTAAATTTGAGTTAACTTGCAGTCATTTGTGTTTTGCTGGGATGAAGAAAATCCACGACTAATATTGAAACAACCCATGCATCCACTGTTTGGATGTTGTTATTGGTCTGGTGGAGTGATTGGTCGCCATACTTCTTTGAAAATCAAACTAGAAACGTTGCTACTGTGAATGGTGGCCGATTTCGAAGGATAATTAGTAACTTTTCATGGGATGAATTGGAGTATATTAATGTGCAGAATATGTGGTTTCAACATTATACATTAACGGAAACAAGCGATCTTTTGAACCAAAAATATACAATTAATTTTATATAGCATTGAACTATATTATTGTATATACGGTAATATTAAGTTCATTTGTACAGAGGATTCAATATCTACACACTTATATGAATTTTTAACGTCACACACATGAGAGATTGTGTCCACTACAACTGAACCAAATATTACTTATAGTTTTTTTTGCATTCTTGAATATATAAATGCTTAAGGATTCTAATTTTATCATGTGACTGATCTCAAGGACCTCTAACGAATTTTATCATATTCACAGCAAATCAATCATTTTCAATTATCTAGTGATTGATGTTTGTACATTTCACTTTGCGACTGCTAGCTCATGGAGGATAGCTGCCAGAGCTTTTTTCATGGGACTGGACCGTAGACCTCTAACGAATTTTATGATTATAACAGTGATTCAATCATTATAAATATTACATATAAAAGCAATTAAATTCAAAGATGTAGTTCAAGTAGTTCCATAGTCATTCACATTCACATATTAGGAAAACCATTGTATAAATAGCGAGCCAAATCTTAATTTATATTATTTTACACTATTATACTTAATAACTATAATAATATATAATAATTTATAAATTTCAATCAATAAATCCATTAAATTGTCATATTTTCTTCTTTCTGATATATATTTTCCATTAATCAAAGTGAATAAAAATAGAAAATTATGGAATTTCCAATTTCAATTAAATTGCGTATTCTCGAATAATATTGTATATATAAAGACGTATTTGTACATTTGTAACGTCCCAACAAACATTGTGATTCGGGTAATACGATTCGTTTTTGATTTATTTTTGCGAAGTATTAATTCGAATTCTGTTCAGAAAAAGGCTCGCTTTTAATTCATATGGTGCATTAAAATGTACCAAGCATTCGAATCATATAAGTAAATGACAAAGGGAATCATAAAAGTGATTAGCAAAAGCGTAATCGAAAGTTTTGACAAATATCATTGGAAATAAATGCGAACTATAAACCCCGTTTCACTTTAATCTTTTTCAATTGCCCTGCCTTAAGCTTGTTGAAAATGAAAGATTAATGTATTTTAAAAATTATTTTATTGTTATTTATTTGTCGCAAAAAAATGGAACTTCCTTGACAACCGTTCCCAAACATTATTATTTAGTTAAGTTAATATACGGTATTCAACATATTCATTCATTCACATATAATTTTAACACATATCTATGAAATGCAATGATATCACTGGACTTAGAATATGGTGTTGTGATTTTGTGTATCTATAAAATAGAGTAACAGATTTAATATTTTCCATCAATATGATGACCCGTTAATAATCTCCATTACGTTTCAGTTCGACGAATACGGTGGTCAAAGCAACAGAATCCGCTTTTTGAAGTATAGTCCTAGTTTTTTTCCTGCCGTATGTATGGGTGCATTATAATGCTAATATACGTAAACTTAATTGGACCAAATATATCATGACATTTTTGGAATGCATTATTTTATACATGCTTTTCGTCATTTTATGGCTAACTGAACACTTACTTACACCACCACCTTTGCGACTATATAGTATGGCCAAAAGTTGTTCGTCTTTCATAAAATCATGGAAGTATTAGTTAAATTCATCTGAAATGACTACACACACGTGTGCTTTGTAGCAACAGTCGTCGTTTTTCTTTACGGTTTGGATTTAATGCAATTTTTTTCAGCTTTAAATATTTAACACACACAAACAAAATATTGCAGTTTGATCTTAATATAAAAATTACACTCTATCTCTAAATATACATAACATCTTGTTAAAAGATTGCCGTTCTAGTTGGTCACACTATTAAAGAAATTATACACGATAGGAAAAAAAACACTGGTTATTGATAGATGGAACGATGCCATGAGAATGGATAAATTTGGAAGTGTACTCTACGTCATCTTTTCCACCGTATATCATAAGGATTGTACTTATAACAGTTAATTTCAAATAATTCAGACCGTTCTAGAGTTCTATGGGTCCAGGAAAATTACGGAAGCACAATTTCTAGTTATTCATATAGTTATAAACTAATAAAGCCTTACGTTAAAGTACTATTTAAAACATTTGGTTAAATCAAATGCGAACTTTAAGTGAAGGTGATGCACCTATTTTCGTAAAACCTTTTTAATCTATAATGAAATTTTCATATCAACGACTTTTGAATTTATTTACGACTTATACTAATCACACATATATGAGTGAGCCATTCTTTTCATAATTTTTAGAAATTCGGATAAAGTTAAAGTAATACGAGACTTTCAGTATTCTACTGTAATTAAAGTTATTAATTAATAAAGTTAAAATTATTTGCTGTACTAAAAAACACACTAACATCCAATCCAATACGATTTTCTCTACAAAATTATTTATTAAATAATTAAAATTACATAAAATAAGTTAAAAATCAATATATTATTTTCAAATTATATTATAATTTATAATTTTCATAAGTGAATAATTAAATTTCAGTATCAATATTATACAACGAATCGTCGTTATGAATATGTAAAATATGATAATGGTAGAACTTTAGGCATCGAAAAATTATGTTCGAAACAAACATCAAGGGTATTTTATTTTTAATTTATAAAATATGAAATTATTTTTAAATTTTTCATTTCAAATTGTTTAAATTATATAAATTTAATATATGAATAGGTTGAATCATGGCGACGATGGTTGGTGCAATGTAGTCAATGTTTTTGTTATTGTGATGAACCAAGTCCAATGTCAGATCGATATTTCAGTTTAAGAGATGTTGTTTCAAATATATATCAAAATATGTAATTTATTTTTCTAGAAAATATAGTTAAAGGAAAATTTATGATTATAATTAAAATTTTTTTTTTTTTAGGGTCATTACTGGTGTTAGTATACGAAAATATAATCAAGTATTTCATTTGAAAATATCCGAAAGAAAACTATGGAAATATGGACAAGTTAATATAACACATCCGTCATGGATGTCATGGAAACATGGTAATTATTTTAAAATAAATGATTATGGAATTCAAGAAGGTATCGATTATCATAAATTGTCATGGCAAAATCGTTCAATAAATTTGGATATGGTTGAGGCACCAGCCGGATTTTTAATGACTGGTGTTCGTTTTCAAACATTTGAAGGTCACTTAAATGTAGAAATACGTGTTACACAATTTGATTATTTAACCGGTGAATTAGTTAATAAAGATAAAAGTTTTTGGATGTCATCACGAAATAAACGCCTTGATAGATCACCAATAACATTATTACATCCGGATATATCGATAAAGTCACCACATAAATCTATACCGGATAAGGAAGAAAGAAAATTTATAAATTTTCAACCAACTGATATAGATGCAGATGCAGGTCAAACTACGGTGCCATTCATTGATATACAATCAGTTGAACCACAAAAACCTATACCGTTAACTGGTTTTGGTATACTTTTTAAAGGACAACCATTTTATGGTGGCTTTATAGCACCGAAATTAATTGTTTATGACTATTCAAATCACATTTTTAGTCCTGAATAATTTTTAAATCGTATAATATTGTATTTATTGTTAATATTATTATTGGTTTTGTGTTAGGAATTTAATTATCTATATATCATTTGAATATTATTAAAAATATATATTAAATAGGTGGAAATAAAGGTATGGTTTTATAGAGTTTTGTACAATTCCAATTAAATTGTAACATAATAAATTCTAATTGTATTATATTCATATTTATTTTGATAATTAAATAAGAATAATTGAACTCCTACACAGTGATATGTTAACTTCGCATTGTCAACAAATTACTATAGAAATTATCACTATGGATACAATGTATATACGTGAATAAATTGGACATTCCACAATTGATTTTGGTGAAATTTTGTATATATATATAGGTTTTTATTGGAATTATACGATTTTTATGAAGTTCTTAGAAAATGTAAGAAGGAAAATGTTTTCAATTCTTATTCAACATTTGTTTATGTGTTTATCATAATATTACGATTATTATTACTAAAGAATTTACTGAAAAGGAAATCCATATATAAACTCGAGTACCGCATAAATTTCATTTGATATAAAAACGGCATATCCACCAGTTCTGCCAATTAGACAGTAGTATAGTATCCCGCGGGATACAGTTTTTAATTATATTTTCATATGCATCGTTTGTTTGTGTAAAATCAAAGAATTTATTTTGAGATGTTTACAATATCACAAACTTCAAGATCGAAATGGCGATCATAAAATTAACATTATGAATTTTTGTTATCATTTCTGAAATCGTTACTGTTTTTCGTGCACAACCATCATGTTTTTGAATTGTGCCATGTACGACCACAAAGGAAATAAGTAAACCACTTCTAATTAATTTCAATTGACGGAGCGATGTCTGGATACAATTTAACAAGCTCTGTTTTGTTTCAGTGAAGATTTTACGACATTCTATGGTAGTATCAACGCTAGAGTATCATATAAATGATATCATATTCAATTAGAGTGTGCACAAATAAATCGTCCACACCAACATAAAGACGTTTCATGGACATCTGCAGGATATCACATACAGAGTATATGTCATATCCAAATAATGTACCATGACATCGCATGTATATTCTTATGGCATATTCAATAAATGACTTCGACGTACTAGATTATCATGAGGAATATGAGATATCGGATGTGATATTTCTTGTATATTTTAAGTTAGCCTGGGTTAAGTCACGTGACCTAGGGCTTATCATCAGAGTCAATCCTGGGTGGTACAATTTTATGTATATCAATGAAATTTGAAGTTTTTTGTATTAATTTTACTAATTTTATGGCTGTGCAAACAAACTATGAACTTTACATACATTTGAGAGTATAGTTGATTATAAATAATTAACCTACATTCAATAAAATATTGTACTGAAATGCTAACATTGTCTAAATGTTTATATATAACACGGGCGCTATTGGCTATTATTGTCATAATTAACAAATTATGTTACTTAATCTGTGTTGAAATTCCACACACACAAGAATTAGGTAATTGAACACAGTATGATAACATATAACCCTGTATTGGTATTGTGTTGAATTTTTTGTGTGGTTTTCTGTCTATAAAATAATATTTCGTTGGATATTTTTAAAGTAAAATAATATATGGAATCTCAACAAATAGAGACTGTTTTCGCATGTCTATCATGTAAACATTAATTTAAAAATTATTGTGTTGAAAACAATAACACAAAGCATGTTAATGAGATAACTTGTAAAAGTAATAAGCTGAAATACAACGCATTGCAATGTTTTTGTTCGTCATTTTTCTTTTTATTATTGTTAAAAAAATTTATTATTTGTTTTTTTTTCTTAATCCATTCCTGTTATTTTTTAGACAGAGGTGTGTACATCACCTTCAATTAATATCAATAATAAAATAAAATGTGTGCTTTTCTGGGTTTATATTTAGAGCATTTTTTCCACAGCTTTTACAGTCGAACATGGAATCTTTTAATTTCAATTAAAATGCAATTTAGATTTAATTTCTCAAATTATCCCGTGATAGTTTGATGCTCGTTAAAAATTAGATATCGTAATGTTATCAATGAAATTAAATTTAGATGTTTTTAATGAACTTAAATTTGTAGTATGTACGCGTAAATATGTGGGTATTGTTGATGGATTAAAATTGATTACTGATAGAATTTCAATTGAAACTTCAGGTCAAACATAATTAATAAAATTGTATATAATTATATCAATGTACAAATAAATATTAAATATAGTAACAACGCGTTTTCAAATAATATATTCATTCGGTTTTAAACGTTCCAAAAGTGCAGTACAGTCATAATAATTAGTTTGATACAAAATTATAGTTTGTAATTATTTATTATTTTTAAATAAATAAAGTAAAAAAAAAACGCGTAGAATTAGAATATTTACAATTATATTTTCTAATTCCAATATTGATTTTAAGATGATTGTGCGTGTGCGTACTCGTTGTATTAGAATTGAATTAGAAGTGTGGTGTAGGTCATTTTTATTTTATATTTATAAATATATGTGGAAATACAAAAAGGTTATTATTTTTATAAACATATTTAAATATTGTGCAAAATTCTTACCTTAATTTCTAATAATGATGTACAATATGAAATCATGTATCTTACACACGAGTTATGTTCTATGACGACAATAATTATAATTAGAAGATATGTATTTAATTAAAAATAGAAAGGAAGGCACATACAAATGTTTATATGTTGTTTTTTTGTTACAAATAGAATAGAAAAATTTGTGTAGATATTAAATACATAAAATAAACATATAAATTTTGCACTAATTTTTTAATTACACAAAAACATTTAATTTCACTAACTAATTTTTAGTTTTGATTTCAATTTCTAAAATTTCTATAAAAACATACATTATTAAATATACACAAAATTAATTTTTATTGACGGTTTAATGCTTAGAAAAATATTGAAAATATTGTTCGAAAAAATAGTTAATCTCTTTTTTTTTTTAATTTTTCCTTTTATTATAATATATATACAATTATAAAACTAACAAATTATTTAATTTAAATTAAATTAAAATTTTAAAACCAAATCTTCATGTATTCGTGTTACATTTTAAATGTAGAATTGAAAATTATAACGCAATCACAACACAACATTATTCTGAATTCTGAGAGTATAATTTATAACTGGTTGATGATGGTGGTTGGTTGGAAAAAAGTGGAAAACACAACGCATGAAATGAAATAAACAAAACAAAACACACGCACACATGTGAAACCACTGAAATAAAAACAAATTCACTTTCTTCGCTCTCACAATTTTAAAGTGTGGTGTTGAAGTATATAATATAAGTCTTCTATTCAATAAGATTAAAATTAAAATGAGGAATATTAATACCTAAATTTTATTCTTTATATTGCAAATGCACAAAAAAAAATAAATATAAATTCATATAAAAAAAGTGACAAGTTGAATATCATTCTATACAATATAAATAAAGTATTATAAAACTACTCTGCCGATGATAACTGAATTTATAATATAAAAATATTTATATATAAATAAAAATACAAAATAGAGCGTTTGTCGTTGCAGATAGTTGTTTGTTTGTTGGGTTGAGAGTAAGAGAGTATAGAATACATATTGCATATTATTGCATTTTTTGATATGTGATTATATAGGACGGTTAGATTGTGAATTATGAATGTGTTTTTTTGATTGTGTGCGTCGGTTAAATTCAAAGAGAAAGAAATGAATTTAGCAATTTTTTACTTTCTTCTCATATGCGAATATGCGAATGCGCAGTGAAACTGCAAAGTGTGGTGTAGTGTGAGGATGTGAGTGGAACAATGTGAACATAGTCAGTGTATAATATTATAGTCTGGCACAGTCACATAAAATGACATTTATATTCAAAATAATAAGATTTTATTTAGAAAATAATCTTCAAAGTCTTCATTAACCGAAAAACAAAATATGATTTTTGTGTAATTTAAAATTCGAATTTTGAGTTGAAAATATGTTTTTATTAAAAGGTGTGCAAAAAAACGTACAGTACCAATATATTGTAATATTCTATGCATAGCCTCGCTTCTGGCAGTAGGAATGCAATTGATGCTAAAACTTATCATATACTAAATGATAAAACTGCTAGGACAGGCGAGTCAAATTTGGGGTTGATATCTATACACTTAACATTTATAACAGGCGGATATAATCACACCCATTGGCACCAAAATCATCTTTCGCACAAAAATTATGGACTAAAAAGTAATTGATGTAGCTCACATAAGTCAATAACTATTATCATTTTTGGATAAATTTACAATCGAATTTGTGAAAACTAATAATCATAGTATAGCAGGAGAACCATAATTTCACTGAAACGGTAAGTTTCTACTACTCTGACACAGATTAACAGTTTGGTCAGTCTTACACCAGCGGCGCTGCGTTCTACGAATCATACCAGTCACTTAACTTCGACTGTTTCACAATATATTTATGAATATTAATATTCGATTCCAAACTCAATTATAACACTACTTCATATGTAGTAAAATGTAAAAGATAGCAATAATAATGAGTTTTACTATTTATGTTTTGTGCAAAACAACATTTCAGGCTCATTGAGATCTATGACACATTTATAGACCAAATTCTACCTGAAGAATTTAAATACAAGGTGTAGGTTATTAATTTGAAAGAGTTTTATCGCTGTAGCACTGCACGGTAATCAAACTTTTCAACAGTCTAAGATTGGAATCCGATGATCCTATGATATGCCAATCTTTACAGATGAATCAAACACAGATATTGGAACTGGCGTGGCATCTAATCTTCAACATCGTAAAGTTGAATGTTGTACAAGGTTGCTCAATAACGCCACTTGAAACCAAATATTCACATAATAAGTTTCGCTTTACAAGGTTTCCGCTCAATGAACCATGACTGGAAACGAAAAGGCAAATGAAATGGCTAAATTGGACTCCGAAACATATGTATTATACAATATTGAATTCGTGTCTCCATCCTTATTCCATAGCATTAACCAACAATGTTATAGAGGAAATTTTATCATAGTGAACCAACGAAAAATGGAAGCATCTGGATGGTTGACATTTAATCATATGCATAATGTATATTTTATATAGGTATACTATCGACACTAATCAATGAATATACTGCATATGATTAATACTATAAGAATTTCTTATCATTATTATACAGGTATTTTGTATAAAACAAATGATATCACAGAACCAATTATCTTTGGTTGATGTGATTTGATATGAAACGTAATAGCATATTATTGTTCTTCTTTTTATTTATGCCAATATTTATCCATAATATATTTCGGTACATTCTTAAAAAGTTAATTAATAGTAAATTAAAAATATATGTTTTGCAAATCTTATATTAAATATAAATTAGTCTTCTATTTCTAATATTGGTTATAATGAATAATTTGTACCTTAAAATTGATTCAATTGCAAAATAAAAAGCAATTATCTCATAATAACGTCCAAAACTTCACCTCCTTCAAATTCTAATTCTTCAGCAGTTTGAGTTAATTGTAATATTTCTCCATCGAATCTGAAAAAAAAAAAAAAAAAAAATGTAGACATTTTTTTTTAAAAACAATTTAAGAAATATAAAACAAACTTCAATTTAATTTGTTCTGGTTTGCACTTTAATTCTTCTGCACATTTGTTAATTAGAATGAGTATGTTGTGGTTTTTTTCCATGTTAAATATTAACGGTTTTTTCCATTTATCTGATTGAATTTTAATATCAAAACTAGTTTTACTTTTTATTTGTTTGGCTGTATACACATTATTTTTTACTACACCTCCGTCTAAAAATAAAACAAATCGAGTTACTAAATACCATTTCCGAATTTGAAAAAAAGGAGTGAGTACGAATTTCGGTTCCACAAAGTTTGATAGAGAAAATATGATACGGTTCTGTAGAACACTTGTAATTCCTAAAGTTTGCGATATGTAATAGATTTGCAACATCTACATTCTCTCACTATTAAACTTTGTTGTCTAGGAAATTTCGTACTCTTAACGAATTGATTGGTATACATATAAATTTTCCAATATTATATCCAATAGAATCTGGTGTATCATTTGGACTTATAATATAATCATCGCAATGTAAAATAATGTCTTTTGCATCCAATGCTTCGCGTTTGGCAAAAATCTGAATTAAGTCAACAAATTTTTGAAACTACAAAAAAAAAAAAAAAAACAAATATTTTAATTTTATAAAATTTTTAACAACTACGGAAATTACCCGTCTATATTCAACATATTCCATTTTTGACTGCCAAATTACTTTTAATTTTATACAAAGTGTATCATCAAACGATTTATCTGTTTGACATTCATCGAATTTACTTGAATTTGAACCTATCAAAATCTAAACAAAATTACAATTATCAACTATATACAATACAATAAAAAACAATATTAAATTTTACTGGTTGAGTGTATGCAGTCGCTGATCTCAATACCCTTCCGCTTTGCAAACAAGATTGTTCTGTTTTCGCTTCAATGTTTTTTATAAACGTTTCTCTTTTAAATTGTTCTTTGTTTAATTTAGCAATAGATGCAGAACTTGTTGGTTTATGTGGTATATTGTATACATCATCTATGTCAAAACTATCATTTAATTTACTAATATTGTCTAATCGACCTATAAAGATTAATATTGCATTTAATGAAAACTCATAATTTACAAGAGAATAATTAAATAACTTTAAAATTACTTTTTAATTTTAAGTATTTAGCGGCGACAGCTTTTTGACCTTTTCCAGGTTTGAATTTTGGTTTTGTAACTATTACTTTCTCACTTAACATTTGATTTAATTTATCTTTCTTTGTATTCTTTTTGATGGATGTTGATGTATTTTCCATCAGCTCATCTATGAAACTATCATCTTCCATAGACAACTGTAGTTCTTGACTTGTGCTTAATAAAGTCGTTTTCGGCGGACCTGAAATATTTATATTTTATGCAATAATCATATTACATTTTTATTTATAATGTAAATAAATATTTTTATTACTTACTATTAACAAAATTCTTAAAATTTTCAAATAAATCAGTTTCTTGTGATATTTCCATTTTTGAAATTTTTTTATTGTTAAAAATTTAAAAAAATTTATTAGGTATTTTGATTTATTTTTTTTTACATACCATGGAATCAACTAGATCGTATTAAAAAAATAAAAACAATATGAAATGAAATAAAATATTTAAATTAAATAAAATAAAGAAATTTCAAAACTCAACCAGATGGAAAAGTAGTTTTCTAATATTTTCGTTGGGTTATAATATTGTTATTTTGTGTCGTGTTATGTTTATTTTTAAGTTATATTTTCAATTGATCAATAATGCTATCCTATGTTTATTATAAGTTATTGAGTTTGATTGACCAAGACAAAATAAAGAAAATGAAATGAAATAGTAAATGTGAAAAAAACATTAACATTGTCTTTGTCTTACTATATTTTGACAACGAGTATGTTCACTGTATAACATTTTTATTCAAAAAGCTGTCACTTTGAATAAATTCGCCGAAAACTTTTTACAGTCACTGGGAGGACAATAATGGGAGATTTACATTATGTCAAATTTATGAATCTAGAAAAAATTGATATAACATACAAATGTCATACTAGTTAGAAGAGCACAATAGTATAAAAAATTAGAATCTAATTATGGGCCTAGCTATAATTTAGGTTGAAAATCTAGATTCAAAGATGATCATGTTCATCTTTTTTTATAGCTGAATTGCAAATTTGTAAAAAAAAAAAAAAAAATCTGTCATTTCACTGTAATAAAATATAAATATAGTTTGACTGTAATAAAAAAAAATTTAATAACAAACATTTTATTTGTTTTAAAATTAATAAAAATATAAAAAATTTAATGGTTTTTTTGAAAATAATATTAAACGCAAATGTAAATACATATATTTATTATGTTATTGTAATTTTAAAACAAATAACATTTAATAATTATCATCTGAAAAAAAAACAATTGTCAATTTGCTATAAAATTAATTGTCAGATTATATTGTGGTATTTTTTTTACTGCTCTTACTTCAGTATATTTCTTTATAACTATCTCTTTTTATTTTTCCTAGAAATTTTCTAGATTCAAAAATTAGGCATAATGTAAATGCTACATTATGGCTAGGCCCATAATTAGATTCTAATTTTGTATACTATTGTGCCCTTCTAACTATTATGACATTTGTATGTTATATCTCAATTTTTTCTAGATTCAAAAATTGGGCATAATGTAAATCGCCCATTATGGAACGTATTTTAGATTTATTAAATCATCATATGTCAAACTGATATTTTCAGTTTGTGTGATTTTATTATTTTAGATGATTTGTTGTTGCTGTTTACGGTATAATTTAAAGATGACTGATGGAAATATAAATTGGATGGGGTAATAAATAAAAGATTGTTGTCTACAAAATTTATAGAAATGAGAATTAAATAACTACTACATATAACAAACAATCTTATCAGCTCATATTTTACACAATTGAAGATGGTGAATACAATTTTGTATTCATATAAATATGAATGTTCGTTAATTTTACGCAGTCATTTACGCATTCAAAAGTGTGTACACTTTCTACCAGTTATACCGGTTAATGTCCGCAGCCCACATATATATGGCACTACAAGCGGTAGTAGCAAACCAAAATGGCTGAATTTTTTTTTTGTTTAAAAGCTGAGAAATTTCTCTCCAAAAATTAGTTGACAGCAGACCTCTTATCGAGCAACAACATTGTTAACAAAATAATTGAAAATGTCGAATTTAGTGTCAGTAAAACGTGAAATGCGGATATCTTTGTTTTTTTGTTTTCGTTTGAAGAAAACTGCGGTAGAATCACATCGAATGCTTGTAGAAGCTTATGGTGATAACACTTTATCAGAAAGAACATGCGGAGAATGGTTTCACCGATTCAAAAGTAATGATTTTGAATTTGATGTGGAAAACAAAGAGCGCCCTGGACAGACGAAAAAGTTTGAGGACACCGAATTGCAGTCTCTATTGAATGAAGACGACACGCATACGCAACAACAACTTGCAGAACAACTAGGAGTTGCTCAACAAACCGTTTCCGATCGCTTGAATGCAAAGGGAAAGATCCAAAAGAAGGTAAGTGGGTGCCACATGAATTGACTGAAAGGCAACAAGAAAATCGAAAAACCATCTGTGAAATGCACCTTCAACGATACAAAAGGAAGTCTTTTTTGCATCGAATCGTGACTGGTGATGAAAAGTGGATTTATTTTGAGAATTCGAAACGCAAAAAATCATGGGTTTCACCAGGCCAGCCATCAACATCGACTGCAAAGCCAAATCGCTTTGGTAAGAAGAGAACGCGTTGTGTTTGGTGGGATCACAAAGATGTGGTGTGCCACGAGCTTCTAAAACTTGGTGAAACTGTTAATGCTGATCGCTACAGACAACAAATGATCAATTTGTACCGTGCTTTGCTGCAAAAACGTCAAGAATATCAAAAGAGACAACACAAGGTAATTTTCCTACATGACAATGCACCATCACACAAAGCAATACAGTTCCAGGAAACGTTACAGGCACTTAACTGGGAAGTTTTTTCGCATGCGGGTTATTCACCAGACTTGGCTCCTACAGACTACCATTTGTTTTCATCGATGGGCCACGCCCTTTATGACCAGCTCTCCAAAACGTCTGAAGAACTCGAAAATTGGGTCTCTGACTGGTTTTCATCATAGGAACACTTTTCCACTTTAAAAAACGGCGGACATTAACCGGTATACATGATATATTGTGTAACTCTAGTGGCACATGAGTTAGTCATAGCAAAAATAATATAAAACATAAAAGATATACCAACATGAATATGTAATATTAACAAAAAAATAAAAATCCAATGTATAATAAAACACGCATAACCATCTATTGTTCGATGATGTAAAATTCTTTAGTATTAAATTTTAGTAGAAATGGTTAATATCGCAGAGACACCTATTACCTACCCGATGTTATAAATACGGTCTTTTTTAGTATTCTTTTTTTCTACTTTTTATTGTTTTGTTGTTGTTATTGTACATAAAAAAAATTTGAAAAAACTTGTATGCGCAGTATGTGTTTCAATACTTCAATCATCAATATTTTTATATTTTTTGTATTATAATTTTTTCATTCCGTGCCGTGTTGTTTGGTAGGTAATAGGTGTCTCTGCGATATTAACTTTTTCTACTAAAATATAATACTAAAGAATGTTACATCATCGAACAATAGATTTTTCAATTGAAAATTCCGAAGAAGAAATGATAAACTTAGAAAGAATGAAGAGATGCCAAATATAAACAATTGACCAAAAAACATCGTCATGGTATTTTAGAAAAAGTATTACAGCACAAGAATGAGAACAAGTTAAAACACGGTGCAATCAATGATGTTGCTACTGCATTTCAAGTATCATGTCTAACCGTAAGTAGAATTTGGCATACAGCACCACCTCAATACAGAGTGGGTAAAATATGTGCCGATGTTTCTTCAAAAAAGAAAAAATAATGCGGAAGAAAACGTAAAGGTTATTCTAACAATTTTGTGCAAATAAAGAATGGACCATTAAATCGTCTAGGAACGCTTCGCAGTCTTTCTTTCGCAATTGGAATTCTAAAATCAACTTTGTTTGATATATTTTAAGAGATTATCTTCTACAGTTAAACCTACTTGTATACCATATTTCCGGACGGAGGGAGTATAATAAATATAAAATTTAATAATATAATAATAAAGTCGTTCAGTAATTTTACATTCAAATTTATTAAACTCATTCGCTGCCGACAATTAAATTTTGACATTTATAACAAACTCTAACAATACTCTAGACTGGTGCTAGAGTTTGTTAAAGTTTATTACTCACTGGACGACCAAACATTTCCCTTTGTGTGTTTTTAACAAACTATCTGCAAATTGATGCTCAATGAACGACTCTAGCAATTTTTTTGTTAATATAGCAATATATGTATAATTAATTCATTGACCGTCCATCAGAGCGGCGTTAATGTCAAAATAAAGTTGTTTGTTCATATTCACGTTCATTACGGAAGAAATATAAAAAAATAATTAACTGCCACAAAAACATTGAAAAAGAATTGATTTTTTTTTTAATGTAAAAAACCGCATACAGACGAGGTCACAATCTGTTACAGATAAAGTTATGCATAGTTAGGTACTCGGGTCTAAAAATGATGTCTAAACGAAATGTCGGAAATACATTAAACATTTTATTATTATACAGCCATATTATAAAATGTTCATTTCTATATTTTTAAATTTCAATACCCAGATATGCAGAAGAAAAAAAAATCTATACAAATATATGACCTATACTATGTTCATACGTTAATGTATATGACGTTCGGTATATCTGGGTTAATTAGGCAACATTTTAGATATTTTTTTTTTACAATTTAATAATAAAAATTTTACAAAAAATGTAATTTAATTTTTCAATTTTTAAACTGTATTCAGTCGTAAGAACAGTGAACTGTGACAATCAATATGCATTTCATAGTTGAATTCTAACGGCTAGCACTAAACATAAGACTGATCGATCACATTTGTAGCACGGGACCACGGGCATAAAATTAAGTAAAAATTAAAATTCATTAGTTATTAAAAAATTATATATAATTATTATTTAATGAAATTACAAAAATCGAAAAAATATTTCTAATATATTAACATGAAAAATAAACATAATTCAATTTAAAATAAATTATTTCTTTTTCTTTTAGTTCCAGTCATTTTATTTGATAGGTAATTTGAGTATGTGTTATTATTAATAGTTTGTGCTGCAAACCAATTGGGAAGTGTACGTTTATTTATAGTAACATTTTTTTCAGCATTATCGTTTATCAATTTATCATCGTCATCGTCAGACACATTATAAATAATCCGATTAGATGGTTTAACAGTAACTGTTTGCTTTATACAAGGTATTGTATTTTTATTAGTTATGTTGATAAATGGGTCTTCTTTAACTTTATCAATTTTTTGTGACATAACTGTTTCCATTTTTAATAAATTATCAATATTATTAATTATTCGTTTTTCTTCTACAAATGTGTTTTTAATGTCAATTATTTTTTTATTAGACATTTCATTTAAAACATCTGTTTCAATATCTAATAGACTATTGTTAATGTCATTATCACTATAATTATCATTACTTAATTTATTTAAACATGTATTATCATTATCCTTAGTATTTATTGTTGTCGTTGTTGTTTTATCAAGTAAATTATTCATAAACGCATCTTCATCAGATGCAAATAAATCATCCGTTTCCGTAGTATTAAACAAAGAGTTTACTTGATAATCAAGAATTTCTTTTTGAGATGCTTCTGCATCACTATTATTTGTAATAATAATTTCAGTTTTTTTCTCTTCACCAATATTATCATCAGGATCGTAATAATTTATTTGTAATTTATTTAAATGTTCTCTAACTTGATTATAATTTAATACTAATTTTATCATATCATATGTTATATTTATAGGTAATTGTTCTTTTATTGTTTTAAGACGAATGTCCATTAAATTTTCTTTAGGCAATACAGATTTAATTTCCATAAATATTTGCTTAGTAATCCGTAATTTTTCTAAATGTTTTTGTGTTATATTAAAACCATATTTGATTCCATTTGAAATATAATTTATTAATATTGATGGTTTAATATTTACTGTCTGTAATATTTCTGCAATTGATTTATTATTTTCTAACATTGTAATAGTGTTTAATTGTTTATCATCACATTTTTCATTTATTATTGGATATTTTTGTAATAATTCAAACATTGTTGCTTTTGATGTATTAGTAACATTATTAGTCTTTGGTACAGCATTAATAGTCGACAATTGATTTTGTAAAATACATTCCAAAAAATCATTACCGAATTTTATAATTTTAGATGAAGAAAAACCATCAATATTTGCATTACTAATATCTTGCAAAGTTAATGGTTTTAATTCAGCTAATTCTTGAATTGCTTGATTTGAAGCAATCATATATGGCATAACATCAAATTTACTAGCTAATATTTTACGTATGAACATTAAATCATTTATTAATTTTTTATTTTCAATATCATTATTACTATTAATTGTTTTAAATGTAATATTTGACAATAATTTTGAAACCGTTGATGTTGTTCCTACGCTACCGCTATCTTTTAATGTGTATTCGGATAAATTATAAAGTGGTTGTGTTACATTATTTTTCCTTTTTAAATATTGATACATTTGTTCGATTGGACGCAGTTTTAATAAATTTTTAGATGAATTATTCAACCACTGATTACCGGCATCAGTTATTACTGTTGTATATCCAAATTTATTTGTTAATATTTTTTGATTTTTTATCAACGATATTCGTTCTAATTGTTTAGCTAATGTTTTCCAATAATCTGCCGATTTATATTTACCAGCACCATATAATTTATTTGTATAATATTTTACTGCCACATTTTGACTTTTTGATCCTAATAATATCAAAATTGGCTTCGTTAAACCGCTAAAACCATCAAATAATTTTACACTTTCTAATAACAGCTTTGCATCTTCTGTAAAATCATATAAATTATTATCATCAAAATTATCATAAATCTCATTTAATTGTTTAATTGTTGTTGTTATTGATTTTTTACAATTATCACAACAATTTGTTCTTGGTTTACATGTGGCATTATTACCTTCAAAATATTGTAGAATTTTTAATCTGTAATATTTAAATTAAGATGTATATTATTTATTTAAAATATATATTAAACTAATATCCTATTATCACTATTATACACATAGACTCTTGGATGGTTTGTTGGGTATAGCATATTTGCCAAGCCAGTTGCGACCGAACGCGTCCACAGGTTGCGGATAGTAGAACGGCTTGTAATGGGTTAGCTACGAATAATAGATAAGTAGCCGCGGACAATCTGGCAGCTATTAGAATTACTATGGGGAAATGTCTGAAAGCAGTATATACTTAAAACTTAGTTAATGATACAGTGATTCACAGTCAAGGTGAGTTATTAGCGTTTTTATAACTGAATTTGGAAGGGGTGACGTATACCCCTGTTAATATCCTGTGAAAATCCTCGGGATGCAAAATAGGTATCCAACCTGAAAATGCTTAAGCGAACTGCAAGAACCGCTGGTGAAGACTATCTCTATAAATAAAAATAAAAAATATAATCACTCACCTACGACATTCCTGACTATATAAAAAGTCTTCCATTTTTCTTGATTTATCTTCTTCAATTTGTTTAATATTTGTACGTAAATGTGTACGTAAAAATTTATGAAATTTAAAATCATCGGAAGAAAAAAATACAATACATTTAGCTGGTAAACCATCACGACCGGCACGTCCAATTTCTTGATAATAACTTTCAAGATTTTTTGGTGCACCAAAATGTATTATTAAACGGACATCTGGTTTATCAATACCCATACCAAATGCAACAGTTGCTATCATTATACCACATTTATCTTTAACAAAATCTTCATGTAATAATTTTCGTTGTTTTGGTGTCATTCCAGCATGATATGAAATGCAATCGATATTTTGTTTTTTTAATTGTTCTGCAAGGGATTCAGTTTCTGTACGTTTCAAACAATAAATAATTATACTACCAGCATTACATGAATTAATTAATGGTTTCAAATATTCCCATGGACTTTGTCTATATGGTTTAGGCAGTACAAAAAATTCCAAATTATGTCGATCAACGCCGGTGTAAACAATTTGTGGGTTAAATAACTGTAGAGAATTTATTATATCTTTTTGTACAATTTCTGGTGCTGTTGCTGTTACTGCTAATATTGGTATATTATTTGTAATTTTATCACGAATTTTATTTAATTCACGAAATGATGGTCGGAAATCATGTCCCCATTGGCTTATACAATGAGCTTCATCAATTGCTATTAATTTTAATTTATGTTTAATTGATTGCAATAAATAATCACCATGTAAGGATATGTATTCTGGACTAGCGTAAATAATTTTATAATCTCCATTAATTATTTCGGTCATAATATTTTTATTAGTTTGAGCTGATCCTAATAAACATGCAGATATATTTGCTACTTTCAATGATAATACTTGATCTTCCATTAGTGAAATCAACGGTGATACAACTAATGATATACCATTTAAATAAATTGCGGGATATTGATAACATAAAGATTTACCATACCCCGTTGCCATCACAGCTAAATTATCTTGTTGATTATAAATTATAGATTGAATTATTTTCCATTGTTTGGGACGAAATATTGAATGTCCAAAATTATCTTTTAATAATTCTAAATGTTTGTGAGATGGGTTTAATGTATCAATTACAGATAAAACATTATTTGTATATTTTGTTTGTGTATCACCTTTTCCTACTTCTTCAGAGTATTCTTCATGTGAAGTGTTTTTATACTCAAAATTTTTATTCACTTCAAACTGTTTTTCTGATATAGCCATAAACACACCATCACTATCATCAAAATTTAATTCATCCGTATCCATATTTTAATTTATTTTGGAAAATTTTAATTATTTAAAAAAAATTTGCAGAATACTTAAGCATCACATACGCAGTACTGCCCTGCCGCAGGCAAATAAATAATAAATTGTGCGATTTTTAAATTGAATTGTACCAGATTATATTAAGGCAGTAGGAGTGTTTTCGTGACCCAGATATTGTAAAGCAGGCATCGGCACTATAACAAAATTATGGGAGATTTACATTATGTAGCATTTACATTATGCCTAATTTTAGAATCTAGAAAATTTCTAGGAAAAATAAAAAGAGATAGTTATAAAAAAAAAAATACTGATGTAAGA
This sequence comes from Bibio marci, assembly GCA_910594885.2. Classification (NCBI taxonomy): domain Eukaryota; kingdom Metazoa; phylum Arthropoda; class Insecta; order Diptera; family Bibionidae; genus Bibio; species Bibio marci. The sequence continues at coordinate 60,267,063 of OU343114.1, forward strand.
GCAGTAAAAAAAATACCACAATATAATCTGACAATTAATTTTATAGCAAATTGACAATTGATTTTTTTTCAGATAATAATAAAAACAAATAAATATTTATTAATTATTAAATGTTATTTGTTTTAAAATTACAATAACATAATAAATATATGTACTTACATTTGCGTTTAATATTATTTTCAAAAATAACATTAAATTTTTTATATTTTTATTAATTTTAAAACAAATAAAGTGTTTGTTATTAAATTTGTTTTATTACTGTCACACAATATTTATATTTTATTATAGTGAAATGACAGATTTTTTTTTTTTTACAAATTAGCAATTCAGCTATAAAAAAAGATGAACATGTTCATCTTTGAATCTAGATTTTCAACCTAAATTATGGCTAAGCCCATAATTAGATTCTAATTTTTTATACTATTGTGCTCTTTTAACTAGTTTGTAAATCTCCCATTATGCCCAATTTTTGAATCTAGAAAAAATTGATATAACATACAAATGTCAGAAAATCTAGATTCAAAGATGAACATGTTCATCTTTTTTTATAGCTGAATTGCTAATTTGTAAAAAAAAAAAAAAAATCTGTCATTTCACTGTAATAAAATATAAATATAGTTTGACAGTAATAAAACAAATTTAATAACAAACATTTTATTTGTTTTAAAATTAATAAAAATATAAAAAATTTAATGGTATTTATGGAAATAATATTAAACGCAAATGTAAATACATATATTTATTATGTTATTGTAATTTTAAAACAAATAAAATTTAATAATTAATAAATATTTATTTGTTTTTATTATTATCTGAAAAAAAAAACAATTGTTAATTTGCTATAAAATTAATTGTCAGATTATATTTTGGTATTTTTTTTACTGCTCTTGCTTCAGTATATTTTTTTTATAACTATCTCTTTTTATTTTTCCTAGAAATTTTCTAGATTCAAAAATTAGGCATAATGTAAATGCTACATAAAACACTCATTTTAAATGGGAAAATAAAAAACATTTTATTCAAAATATTGGCAATTGCTTTCTACACATTTTGACCACCCTTCTAGCAATTTGTGGTTACCACGCCAATAGAATTGTTCATCTTTTGAAGCAAACCAATCAGACACCCAATTTTCGACTTCTTCGAAGTGCTGCTCAGCCAATGCGTGTCCATCGATAAAAACAAATGGTAGTCGGAAGGAGCCAAGTCTGGCGAATACGGCGAGTGGGGTAGCAGCTTCTAGACAAGTGCTTTGATTGTATCCTCAACCGGTTTTGCTTTGTGTGCAAGTGTATTTTCATGGAGCAAAATTACCTTACCGTGTCTTCTGGCCCATTCTGGTCGTTTTTCAATTTTTTTTTCCATCTGTCTTTCATTCAATTCATATGGCACCCATTTTCCACACTTTTGGATCTTTCTCATAGCTTTTAAACGGTCAGAAAATTTTTGTTGTGCAACATTTAACATTTCTGTCATTTGCTCTTGATTCAAAGTGTCATCTTCATCCAATATTGCTTGCAATTCGGCGTCTTCAAAATTTGTTGGTGATCTTCCACGTTCATTATTTCTCACATCAAAATCATTATCTCTGAACCGTTGAATCTATCTTTTGCCAGTTGCTTCTGATAGATCTTGATCACTATATGCCACGACATGCATTCGATGCGACTCTGCAGCACTTTTCTTCAAATGAAAACAAAAATTTAATGCTTTCCACAAAACATCATTTTCTGGTACAAAATTCGACATTTTTAACACGATGAAAAAATTTGATGTTATTTGTACAATGACTTGATGAATACTAAATATGTTTGACAGATGTGGTAGCAACCAAACAAAAAAAAATAAGGCTCGTTCACAACAAATGTTCGTTATCTAGACGTTTGCATCTTGACGCTCACTTCATACCGGTACACCTGATAATAAATTAATGATACATATTATTCGATGCAGGATGATAATTGAATTCTGGCCATGGAATGGGGTAAAAAAAAATAAGTTTTCTATTTTAATTTCAAAATCCTATATAAAAAGTGTTAGTGTATCAATTTTTGAATAATTCGGGTAAATTGTTAAACGCAACGCAACTTAACACAATAATAACTTACTTGATTTTTTATATCTTTTGTCGATATACATTTTCGAATATTTTCAGTGCAGATGAACATCAATATGAACACGGTTTCATGAAATGCATCCAAACCAAATGATTCTAACGTTTCTTGTACTTCGTATTATTATCAGTATGCATGGTCGAACACATCCGTCTCGTACAATATAATCATTTTTCGTTAATTGCTCTAGCTCATATAGTTAATGATTTGCTGCGTTGATAACGTGGTTTCAGTCGATAGTAATAAATCTGTGAACTCTTTATTAATATTGCATTTGGCATTGTTGACGTTGATACATATATCTGCGATAAATCCACGATTAATAACGTTTTGGAGTATTGTATTATTGCAGTGATTCAGTGGCCCTAGAAATTATAGCGCACGTCATTAAATTCCGATAATGAAATGAGAAAAGATTTACCAATACAGTATTTTTAATTTTGAAAATTTCTCAACTGAATTATCATGTGTTTTTGTTTATGGAATTAAATGCGAAAATATTGTGTTCCACTTAAAATTCAAAAGATTAATAATGTTTTGGTGGTTTGACGACACAATATAAGATGATGTGAATTATCAACTTTAACACTTCCTCAAACAGAAGCAAAATTAATTGTTTGTAATTTGTATTATTTTTCTTTCACTACAATGCAACCAACAATGCATTATTACAATTTCTGTTCGATGGAAAAACCAAAAATAAAATTATCAATTATGGTAGAAACACAATGCCGCTGCGCTCACTGCGTTCACTACGCTGTAAAAAAGCTTTACTGTTTTCTTTGCATAAGTAAACACGATTGTGAAAGATTCAATTTTATGTGTGATGAACAAATATTTCACAATAACAATTAATTTGTCGTATGTAGTTGTTATGGAAGTATAAACCGACCTTCAGTCACCATAAAAAAGTAACGCTGTAAACGGGTAGACATGACTAACAAAATATAGAAAGGGTCAGTCTACAAAAGCCGCGGTCATTACAGCATCGTTTAGTATTAGCCTAGAAATAAAGTAAAAACACAAGAAAGCTATAATATAACAGTAGTATTGTTATACCATCCAATGCTCAGCAATTTAAAGCAACTTGACTGAAATAAATGTTTGTTAGATGACATAGGTTCCACACCTAGAGTAACATCACTTGATGATTATAAAAATTTATGTATTAGAGAAATATGAGCATAAACCATTACATATAAATTTTTGAGGTCGAAAATTAAATACCTTGAAAAAAAAAACTAAAAATTATTAAGAAATTATTTATTAATTACAATTAAATTTAAAACATACTTATTTTTATAAAATGAACAATAATTGAAAATTAAATAATTAAGTTTTTCTTTTTATTTTCATTTTTGTTATTTTATTGTATCTTTTTTTTTTATTAAAACTTTAAATTAAATTTATTCTAAAATTATTATTAAATAAAAAATTAATATTTAAAAGATACAGTGAATCCCGCTCAAATATTTTGGAACAGTACTTTTTTGTTCTATTTTTTAAGGTAGTGAACTACCTGCATCTATCAAAAATAAATACTTTGCATTCATGCGAATTGGTTTTTAATGTTTAACGGATGCAGATTAAAAAATTTATTCGTCCGGAAATTAATGAAAATATTTCGTTAACTTCTCAGTTTGCGGTTATCAGTCGGATTTATCAATCTCATATTCAATTAATGAAACAAAAAAGAGATATTGTAAGTATAAATAAATAAAATTTAAATTGTAATTAAATTTATTTTAAAATTTATAGTGCAGAATACGTTTACAAAAAAAAAAACTGCACTTGCTAAGTCTCAAATTATAAAATTTTAGCGATTTTAGATAATGAATTTTGTGCGTTGCATTTTTCGGAATGAGAATTCTAAAAAATATCAATTCTTAATTGTGGTTACACACCCAGACACACACTTACCCTCCCGACACATCAAATGAAATATAAAACATATTTTAACATCGAAAAATGAATCGTTGACATATTAAATTATTCCATAAACGAACAAATGGTCAACCCAGCAGAAAAATTTTAGTATTAAAATAAATACCGAAAAATTTGCTATGAAAAATAGCGGATTTGAACCCGCTATATTTCATGATTAATATATATAATTTATATATTTCGGCGCTATGCAACTGCGCTACTGAGTGTTTTTGTATTATAACTATATATATAACCACAATTAATGCATTTAATTTCTAGAAAAAAAAAAAAACAACAAAAAAGTACTTCTAAATTCTACAAAATGTTAAATGTAATTTAATAATAATAATGAAAATGAGTATATATAAGAAGTTACCTATATAAAAAAAATTGACGAAATATAAAATTATTGTTAATAATTTTCTTTTGCATGCATTTATATGGTGTTGTGTTAATTGTGATTATTTGCGTTTATTTTCAGAAACACGTTCCTAAATTGTTTTACGTGGTGATGTCGATAATGTAACAGCAGACGATAGTGCTACTGATGGTGTGAAAAATATTGATATTAATGATGTTGTTTCAGGTAACATTTGTAATGCATTTGAGATTGCATCTTGGACTTGGGCTATTTTAATCAACAATATTTCCAATTAAATATTCTTTGAAATTCACTTCCAGGTGCACTTTTAATCAATATTTTATTATTATTATCATTAAATTTATCATAAATTACATTTATATATATTCAATTTTTAATTAAGTCATATTATGATTTTTGTAATGGTGACGAATTGGCTGATAATGTTGATACTGAGTATGAAGTTGGTTGGTGTTGTTGTATTGTTGAACGTCGTTTATGTGTTTTTAAAGCCAATGGAACTATACCACCATTTTCTTTATACGAATCGTTGTCATCTTTATAAATTGGTTTTCTACGATCACGAAATGGTTTTGATTCAATTAGATTTATATTCATATTATTTGTGGTATTATTATTATTTAAAATATTAATATTGTCAATATTATTTGTATTATTATTATTTGTTTTAATAACATATGAATTGATTGAATTATTTGACATTGCATGAACAATTTTTGTTTTTTGTATTATAATAGTTGGAATTTTTTCAAATGTAACTGAATCAAGTGTTTTTAACGGTAATACAGGAGATTCAAATGATAGCGGCGTAGACGAAGCTACTAATGCTGTAGATGATGATGTTGTCAACGAAGCTAATGATAAAGTTGATTCGGTTGAGGTTTTTGAAGTTGGCAACAATTTTGCACCTTCAATTTCATATTGATTTTCATGTATCAGCGTTGATTTAGAAACGTTTGCTGTCATTGCCATTGATGTCATATTTACATTTGTCGTACGAACAGATGTTGATATACATGCAGATGCTTGTGGTGATTCATTCTTTTGATTATTTTCAGATTTTATTGTGACTTCACTAATTGTCGTAGTTTTAAATTTCTCCAAAGTTTTATTATATTTCAAGTTTTTTTCAACATCACATGTTTTACGCTTTTTAATTGATTTTGTTATGATAAATGATGGATTATAGTTATGATTGCCTTTCTTTTTATTCATATTCTTCTTCTTCTTATTATTATTATTTTTATCATCTAATATTGATAATTTATTCTTTATAATAGGAACACTATCGGTGGTATCAGTCTTATCATTTCCATCTTTCTTCTTCTTCTTATTATTATTATTTTTATCATCTAATATTGATAATTTATTCTTTATAATAGGAACACTATCGGTGGTATCAGTCTTATCATTTACATCTAATTTAAACTTATATATATTTACGTCCGTTTTGTCATTTCGTACATTTTGTTTCATTACGATTTTTGACATATTTTGTTCCAAAGCCAATTTATTTGAGTCAATATTACTTATTTTTAATTTTTTATTTGTTGTATGCTCTACGTTACCATTATTCCAATCGTCTTCAATTGAATCATAACCCAAACCATCAACCATTATTGTTTTAGTAACTATTTTAGGTTTACGTTTATTTAAACGATTATTATTACCATTATTATAATTATTAGTTATATTAACTGTATTTCCTCCTTCAATGTTAGTTGACGATAAAGTTGACGTCGTTGATGACAATGACGAATTATTATTATCCATGTGTTGATTATTATAATTTGTGGTGTTCTTATTTAACATATTTAAATTTGATACTTGACGATTATTTTTATTATTATTTTTTTTTTTAATATTATTATTACGCTGGTTATCATTATTATGTTTTATTGAGCATATTTTTAAATGTGACGTTAAAATAGCACGACGTTTAAATAATTTAAAACAATACATACAAATGTGAGTATTTTCTGGTATTTCAATATTGTCCAACCAATCTTTACAGTTAGCCTCTTCACGTTCTTTATCCGTTTGTAAACGTATTGCCTCGCGATGTGGTGTCATTCTTTTTATTGTAACACGTTTTGCACGTGTAGATCGTAGTGGTATTCTAAAACAGAAAATTAAAAACTATGATAATTAAGTGTGTATTAAAATATGGAAATTCGGATATAGCATACTTGCAAAGCGGGTTGCGACCGAACGCGTCTACAGGTTACGGATAGTGGAACGGCCAGTAATGGGTTAGCTACGAATAATAAATAAGGGGCCGCGGACAATCTGGCAGTTATGTATTAGAATTACTATGGGTACTGTGTGAAGGTAATATCCGATTAAAACCTAGTTAATGATCCAGTGATAACACAGTAACGGCGAGTCAGCAGCGCTATTATAACTGCTTTCGGAAGAGGTGAAGTACACCCCTGCAAATGGACTATGAATTTACAGACGGATTTTGTAGGTTGGACTTTATAGATTTTGGTAAGACAAGAAATTCGGTAATTGCTTTTAATCCGATTGATGAAGATGGAACGAAATTTTTTAATTTGACCCTCACTGAAGAAAAAACTGATGAGGAATGTGAAAAATGTTATATGAAAAAATGATAGCAACGTTATAGAACTACAACTGACCACGATATTAAGATCGTCTTAGGCGACTTTATTGCCAAGGCGGGACAGAAACCAATATATCAACCAACTATAGGTAAACCCATTCTTCATAAAACACGGAATGAAAATGAGCTGCGATTGATTGATTTCGCCATGTATAAAAACATGGTTATTAGTGGTACATACCGACCACATAACTACATTCATAAAACAACGTGGAGGTCTCCAGATGGTAGAACAAATAAATCAAATGGATCATATATTAATTGATTGACGTCACTGTTCAAATATAATGGATGTTCGAACTTGTCGTTGTTTGAATATTAACTTTGTTCATTGTTTAGTTAGGATAGTGCTACGAGCCAGAATTTCTTCCATTAATAACACACATACCGTAGGGTTGAAATGGGCAGTCGAAGACTTCAACATTCGGCGGCAAAAATTGATTCGTAGAAAAAAACGAGAACAGGAACGAAGGGTTTACGTCGAAATGGAGAAGTTCAACAGACACAACAATAATAGAATATTGTACCGAAATGTCAATCGTATTCGCAACGGATACAATCAGCAACCTTGGAAATGTATTATGGTATCAGCTGCACGAGCTAATTGTAAAGATTTGGAATAATAAACAGGTACCAGATGAGTGAAAGGATGGTATTATTTGTGCATTATAGAAAAAGGATGGCAAATTAGATTGTAACAAGGCATTTAATAATATAATATACTATAGACTTATTCCATATGCCAATGAAATTATCGGTGAATACCAGTACGTGGGCGAATCCGAGAAAAATTATCTGATGATCGTCAGATGCTTTAGAATCGCTAAATAGGGAGGAATCAGTTCTAGATCTCAAAGTGAATGTAGACAAAACAAAATATATATACATACACTACTTTATTTTTAGCCCTATCATGGTGCTGAGTGAGTGTTAATTTATTATTTTTTGTACCATCTTCAATTTGTTTTATTATCGTTGGATCAGTATCACAAAATTCAACATTATTAAGATTCCAATGTTTTAATGTTGAGAATTGTTGTTTACAAAACATACGTTTATGAAAAATAAATTCCGTTACACCACGAAACAAATTGCGACATACTTTACATTCATAAAGGATATCACATTCGTTTGCTAAATAACTGCGAACCTATTATAATTATACATAAAAAGAAAAAATAAATAAATAAATAAATAAATAAATAAATAAATAAATAAATAAATAAATAAATAAATAAATAAATAAATAAATAAATAAATAAATAAATAAATAAATAAATAAATAAATAAATAAATAAATAAATAAATAAATAAATAAATAAATAAATAAATAAATAAATAAATAAATAAATAAATAAATAAATAAATAAATAAATAATAAGTAAAAAAATAAAACAAATTTAGTTATATTAATTGTATTTTACCTCTTCAGTTCCTTCTTCATAGACTTTTATAGTTTTATCAAAACCAGTTACATATGTTGCTGGTTTTAAAGTACTGTAATCCATTATTTTATTTCCCGTAACAATATTCATATTTTTTTCTTATTAAAATACTTCTGATAATTCAATTAGTTTTAAAAAATCCCTGAGTATAAAAAGTTGTCCCATGCAATTAAAATTTTATATTTATTTATAACCAACAGAAAAATAGAAAAGCAAAAACAAATGAAAATTACAAATATTATTAAATACATACGGAAAGAATAGTTTTATAGAGATTTTTTGGTTACACTTATTTTCATGTATGTCACACACGCAATATTCAGGGAATGATTTTCATTTAAACTTTCATTGATGCAAATGATGCACTTGTTTGGGACACAAACTAGATAGAGGGCGCATAAAAGTTAATAAATTGTACTATATAGAATACACACACAATTTGCAAAAAATTAAAAATGTAATTTCAGACCCATATATTTTCAAATTTTTCATAAAAATTTTTTTAATTGTCTATATACGATAATATTATTTTGGTATTATATATGAAACATTGATGCCATGACTTGACTATAGTGACAATTCACAGAGAGACCGATTAAAACCACAAATATATAATATAATTCAATTTTCATATGATTTATTCTCACAAATCTCTTATATTATACCAACCACAAACCAAGGCATATGAGTAAATATTATATTGCATACATAGATCATAATACGTAGTATATACGGAAACAAAGCAAAGAGTGGGGATTTATAAATAAATAATATATAAATATAATAATAAATATAAAAAAATAAAAGACCATTGCGGATATTTCTATTTCATAAAAATATATTGTTCTGCGGCTTTTCTCGAGTCGAGATGTGAAACTTCGATACTTTTGAGTAACTGTTACTTTCAGTTCTTATTTAGTAAGTAACTGTTTTTTTGAACCTGACTCTTTCGTCGTTCTTTTCTAATTTTCCGTAAGCGAGAGCAAAAAAAAAAAAAAAAGCTTTTTCAATTATTATATTACCGATATGGGCAATGCTTAGTACAACAACACCCTGCACTAAATCTCTATTGTGGCTGCGGTCATATCGTAACATTTAGCACATATTCCGTAGCATTTGTGTTAAATTTCTCGATATGAATAACTCATGCAGACCCATCACATTCGAAAAATTTACAGATATAATTGATTTCTTACCATATATTCCTCCAATCCATCATGACTATTTTCAAAAACTTGATCATAATGAAAAAAGTTAAAATATATTAATAGTAAGAGTATAAATAATTTTGATTGAATGGAAAATATTGGAATAAAGACTTTTTATTTTAGTTATTTTTTATTTTTTTTACTGTTGAAGTATTTAATAAAAACTTCATAAAAAGAAATTGGTTTGTTTTCAATTGAGATCCCGTAGTTAATATTTTGTAAATGTAAGATTTTCCATTTTTACTGATTTTGAAAATAGTATAAGTCCGTTTGAAATTTTTTCAAAGACGACTCAAATATTGCATTGCACTTTGAACATTGATACGCAAAGTATAGAATAGAAATATAAGAAAGTAATATTGCGTTGTACTTTGAACTCTCTCGAAAATAAATATTATATTGTACTTTGAACTTTGATACGCAAAAAGTTTAATTGCAGCTTAGTGAAAGTAGCTGAACAAGCATATTTTTTGCTATATAAGTCGACTACAATTGCTTATATTTTTAGTAATTTTTTGGGTTGAGTTGAAGAATAGAATAGTGAATAGAAAAAAAATTGTGAAAAGTGAAAGAAATAAAGTGAGTGAATAATAAAAACATTTAAAAAAAATTAATATTTGGTTAAATAATAATAAATCGTGCTATTGATATTTTGGAAAAACAATTATTAAAATAATGAATAGCAAAAAAGGTGAGTTTGGCTTCATTACGAAATTGTTGCCGAAAATAAGGCTAAATGTACAATTTGTAAAAATCTGATTTCGTATAGAAGCGGAGGTATTTCTAATTTAAGGAAACATTTAAATTCTAGGCATCCGTTTCTTTTACGACGTAAAGCTGTCGCAACAACAGCAACTACAAGCACAATTTCGTCACATAATGAACCACCAGATACAGCCACATTAAGTGAAACCACCACAACAGTTCTAGCGAAAAATAATAGTAAAGATACCAAAATTCAATCAACTATATCGGAATATATAACCCGACCTGCCTCAATGAGGCAAAAGAAATTGAATATTTCACTATTAAATATGATAGTCACTGATCTGCAACCTTTTTCAATTGTAGAAGATCAAGGTTTTAAGCAATTTACAAAAGATTTAGATCCTTCATATACCCTTCCAAGTCGTACGAGTTTAACGAAACAATTGCTGCCCCAGTTATATGAAGACTCTATTGAAAAGGTTAAAAATGAAATAAAATCGACAGATTATGTAACATTAGCAACTGATGCTTGGACCTCTTCACAAACAGAAAGCTATATGGCAATAACATCTCACTACATCAATGGGCAATGGGTATTAAAATCCTGTTTACTAAAATGTTTTAAATTATATACGAATCATACAGCAGAAAATCTACGTAACGAAATTTTAAATGTAGTGAGAGAATGGGATTGCGAAAAAAAAATTAGTGCTGTTATTACGGATAATGCTGCTAACATTAGTAAAGCTATCCGTTTAACTGGGTGGCGACACATGCCTTGTCTGGCGCATACTTTAAATTTAGTTGTTCAACATAGTTTAGGTAAAATTAAAATTGTACATAATAAGGTGAAGAATATTGTGCAGAATTTTCATCACAGTAGTAATGCATCTGAAAAATTTAAGGCTATACAGTTACAAATGAATTTTGAAACACCGTATAAATTAATGGACGTAATGGAGGTGGCCACAAGGTGGAATTCTACATATTATATATTTGAAAGAATATGTAAAGTACAAGAACCGTTAGAAGCGGTTATTGTAATTCTCCATAACCCAGTTGACACTTTAACATGTGCTGAGTGGAAATTTATAAAATATTGCACAAACATTTTGAAACCATTCGAGCAATTGAGCGTGGAAATAAGTGCTGAAAAAAATGTTACGGTTTCAAAAATAATTGTCATGATTCGAGGTTTAAAAAATGCATTAAATAAAACGTTAACATCAATTGAAGATTGTGAAGAGGCTGAAGAGTGTTAATGAACAATTTTCGATTATAAATATGGAACAAAATATAATACTTAGCAAAGCCACATATATGAATCCAAGATTCAAAAGTATGGGCTTCAATGATAATAATGCATTGAAGACATGTAAAGAAAAAATTCTGGACGAAATGCATCGCATGGATGTATGTTAAGTAGCACTACTAGTGATGTTGTAGATACATGTGATCAAATAAAATCAAATCAAAATGATTTAATTTGGGGAGAATTTAATAAAAAAGTGGCAAATGTAATTCAAACACCAACATCATCAGATATAATTGAGTTAAGGCAATACAACGAAGAAAGAAATTCCAATAACGAATGATCCGTTAAATTGGTGGAAGAGTAGACAAATGGTTTATCCAAAAATTTCGAAACTAGCAAAGAAATATTAGTGTATTGTCGCAACATCAGTACCTAGTGAACAGGTATTTTCCAAGGCAGGCCAGTTGATATCTGATAGAAGAAGCCGTTTAAAATCGAGCAATGTAGAAAAAATATTGTTCTTAAATATTAATAATAAATAAGTTTTTTTTTTAAATTTTTATGAACATAATTACACCAACCGTGCGTTAATCCGAACGCCATGTAATCCGAACGCCATCTAATCCGAACGTGTTCGGATTATCGCACGGAAAAATATAAATAATATCAACACACTAAAATTCACATAATTTTCTTATTTTAAAAGATAAAATCATGAAATAAAAAGTATCTGATAGCTGAAGCCTTCTAGTTGACTTGTTAACAAAAAAAAATTAATCACTCTAATATCTTGGAAGTTCTGGGATCATAAATGAATCAAAATACCCTATTTTTTAATAATTGTAAAATCAATTCCATAAAGCTATGGTATTTTTTGAGATATGTCAATAAAACTCCTCACATACCCTTAAAATGATTTTGTATGAGTATGTTTAAACCAATTTTTTACTATTAACATCCAGATGGGAGTGATTGAGACGAATTTCCTGGAAATTTGTAAATTGATCATTTCTTAACCGATTTTAATGAAATTTTGTATATGTGTTCAAAGTGGGATTATATGAACAGTTCTTAAGGTAGTTCTAAGATATCGACACTACGGGCATTTTATTGATCAGAGTTGGGTATCCTGGTTAATTTGGGTATTCCTCAACCGATTTCGATGAAATTTAGTATGTAAATGTAAAATAGGATTATATAAACAGTTAATAAAGTAGTTTTAAAATACCGACATTACGGGCAGTTTTATTGATCAGAGTTGGGTATTCTGGTTAATTTGGGTATTCCTTATCCGATTTCGATGAAATTTTGTATATGTGTTCAAAGTGGGATTATAAGAACAGTTCTTAAGGTAGTTCTAAGATATCGACACTACGGGAAGTTTTATTAATCAGAGTTGGGTATCCTGGATAATTTGGGTATTCCTTATCCGATTTTGATGAAATTTTGTATATGTGTTCAAAGTGGGATTATAAGAACAGTTCTTAAGGTAGTTCTAAGATATTGACACTACGGGAAGTTTTATTAATCAGAGTTGGGTATCCTGGATAATTTGGGTATTCCTTATCCGATTTTGATGAAATTTAGTATGTAGGTGTAAATTGAGATTATTTGAACAGTTCTTACTGTAGTTCTAAAATATCGATACTCAGGGCAGTTTTACTTATCAGAGTTGGGTATCCTGGTTAATTTGGGTATTCCTTATCCGATTTCGATGAAATTTTGTGTATGTGTTCAAAGTGGGATTATAAGAACAGCAACTAAGCAACTAAGACTCAAGTTCAACAAACTTTATTGGTTGCTGGGAAGATCATACCAGATGTCACTAGCAAAATAATTGTATACCTATAAGGCAATCATAAAACCTGTATGGACTTATGTAATAGAACTATGGGGAGCCACATGTAAATCAAATATAAATATAATAGAAAGATTCCAATCAAAGGCGCTCCATAGTATGGATAATGTACCATGATATATGCGCAACTATCTTTTAAGAAAGGACCTCAATATTTGCTAAGTTAAATACTTAATTACTGAAAGTACAGCTTATTATAAAAGACTTCAGGAACATCCAAATCAACTTGTGATGAAACTTTTAAATACCAACGAACAAGCACGAAGACGAAAAATAAAAACATATATATCATTGGAGTTAATAACAAGATTTCAATAAAAAACAACTATCCTCTATAAGATAATGATTATTAATGATTAGGGTTAATTAAGGGTAATTTGATCACTGGATCCATTACCAACATTTCATATACTAAACCAAATAAATAATTTGTACATTTCAAAAATATTTACTTAATATCTTTGGTTCTTCAGTAAGAAACTATTATGTAAGATAGATTGTAAAGATACTTGAATAAATAAAAAAAAATATAAATTTTATAATGTAATAATAATTTTAAATTTTCTTTTTGCGTTCCACTTTTTACGCTTCCGGGTTATATGTTATTTTTCTTCCTATGGAAGGTGTGATCCTGGATTTATATGCCTACACAGCAGATACATTTGTTGATATACCATATATGTGTAAATAGCAGAAATTTAGAAGTTTATTAACCACTTAATGCGAGGGTTTTTCTTTGAAATAAGGTCAAAAAAAAGCAGGTTTTTTTTTGTTTTTATTTATAATATTGATAAAGTAGAAATCATAATATAAACTTAAAAAACCATAAAAAAAAAAATCAGATAAAATAAATGAAAATTGTTGAGTATAGAAATTGTTATATAAATATAAAGTAAAAATTGCTTACTTTACTACCAAAAACCAAAAAAAATAGCTGCAAAATAATACACTTAAAATATGCAACTGAAAAACACTGCATAAAACCGTGAACGCTAAGAAAAAGCACGCCTGATCGTGTTTGTTTATGTTTGTTTTGTTAAACGCATGCGAACAAATTCCACTTGCGCACGCAATTTGATGCGCGAGAGGGTCTCGTTCAAGATGCTTTTAAGGCAAAAACATACTGCCGTGAGTGACGGGCCGTTTTGAATAGAAACAAAGCATTTTTCATATCTGAAACGTACTGGTGGACGGTTCGGCCGGTTATTGTCTATTTTCTTTTGTTGACTTGCGGTAAAACGGAGATCAATTAAAAAAATTTTATTTTCAAGAAGTTTTTGGACAATTTATAAGAATTAAATGTCAAAAAACGTCCCATTGCTCACGGCAGTGTTATCATATTTTGCGGTAGTAAAAAACAGCCCGTCACTCACGGCAGTATGTTTTGGCCTTTAATTAGTTTAAGATTTTCTGCAATAGAGGAATAAACATTATTTACATATTTAGAATATGTGTTTGACATTTTGAAATACAAATTTGACATGAGCTTTTAAAAAGACTGTATATTACATTTTTAATAAGAATTGCTAGGAGAACGAATTTTGATTTCGAGAAGGACAGACAACTTTTATCGGAACGAAGAATTATAAACATAAAAATAAATAAATTAATAACAATTAACGAAATTATTTAAAATAAATCAAAATAATTAAATCAAAAATAATAAAAGTAAGTGAAATTAAATAAATTAAAAATATAAGATTGGAAGAAAAACAATGATAGACGAAGAATTATCGAATAAAAAAAATAATAAACGTAAGAAAAGCAATCTAGAAGAAAATAATAAAGAAAATAACAATGAAATCGAACCAAAGAAGAACAAAAGGTATGAAGAAAACATTCGAATTGAATATAAACCTGGTGATAAAGGACCCTTCTCAATAATACTAGAAAAAGAAAACATTATAGACATCGAAACAGGTTATAAATTACATACTCTAAATTATAAAAACATAATAGAAATTAAGAAAATTAATAGAAATAAAATAAAAGTAACAGTGCAAAATTTTAAAATCGCTAATAATATATTGAACGATAAAAATTTATTACAAATTTATAAAATATATGTGCCAAAGAATTTTATATTTTCGGAAGGAGTTATAGATGACATAGATCAGGAATTTGATCTGCAAATCTTAACAGAAAATATAATCTGTGAATATAGCATAACAAAAATAGAACGACTGATGGGATGGAACAATCAAGAAAAACAAAGTTACAACACCAATAAAATTAAAATAACATTTCGAAATAAATATTTACCGGATAAAATACAAATTTTTAATGGATGCAACAAAAAAGTAAAAAGTTACATACCAGAAATAAGTAAATGCAAGAAATGCTTAAAGTATGGACACACACAAAAATGGTGAAGAGAAAATAAGGGTATGTAATAAATGTGCAGGACAACATGAAGAAGATGTGGTATGTGAAATCAAATGCAAATACTGCGAGGAAAAACACATGACTTTTTATTTTAAATGCAAAAAACATATAGAACAAAGGGAAATATTAAAAGAAATGTATACTAATAAAATAACATATAAAGATGCTATAAACAATATAAAAATTAAAAATGGTGAATCTGTAACATTATTTAAAAATAAAAATATATCATATGCGGAAATAGTTAAAAATATACAAAAAGAAACACAAAATGATGAAAAATTAAAATGTTAGAACAAATGAAAAATCAAAATCAAGAAATTATAACAAACATAACACAAATAAAAAATGATACAACAATGTTATCATGGCAAAGAATTAAACAAAAAATGGAAATACAAGACAACATTATAATGGTTTTAAAAAAAGAAAATATAGAATTTAAAAGAATAATAGGATTAAAAAATAAATTGGATGAACAAATTGAAAGAAATATACAAATAGATAGAGGTAAAGCAACAAATAAAGAAATTAATATATCAATAGAAGATGAAGGAACTGATATAGATGAAAGATGAAAGAATAAATAAAATAAACAAACTAAATAAGACAATATAAACAAAACAAAAGACTGAACGCAATTAATGGATATTAGAATTTTACAAATTAATATAAAAAGTATTTACAGTAATAAAAACCTTTTAGAAATATTTTTATTAAAAAATAATATTGACATAGCAATATTAGCTGAAACATGGCACAAAAAAGACCAAAAAATAAATTTTAATGGATACAATTTTATATTTAAAGATAGAAAAGATGGATACGGGGGGGTAGGTATAATAATAAGAAATAATATAAGTTTTAAAGAAAATATAAACAGTAATTTTAATAAATTAGAATATTGTGATATTAATACAACCAATTTAAAAAATAATATAGGAATTATAGCAATATATATGCCACCAAATACCAATAATAAAATAATAGGAGAATTTAGAAAATTAGTAGAACAAATTGATAAAAATAGGAAGTATGTTATAGCAGGGGATACAAATGCACTGCATAAGATTTGGGACAAAGGAGGTAAGACAAATGTAAGAGGAAATAAAATACTAGAAGTGGTTAATGATTTAGATTTAAATATTTTGAATGATGGTAGTTATACATATACACAATATCAAAATAATTATGGTTCAGCTTTAGATCTCACTTTAATAACAAATAATTTTAAGAAAATAATAACATGGGAAGTAATGGAAGAAGATTTGGGATCAGATCACTTTCCAATAATTATCCAATTTAATGAAATAAAAATACAAAAAAAATATGACAAACAAAAATACATAAATTATAAAAATTTAAATAAAGAAATAAAGAACATAAATATAGAAAGCTGCCAAGATATGGAAGAATATAACAATATATTAAAAAATAGAATTAAAAATAATACAAATAATTTTAAAAATGAGAAGACAACACCAAAGTATTGGTGGAATAAAAATATAGAAAATTTATGGAAGATCAAAAAAGAAAAATTAAAATTACACAAAAAATTTAAAACAATATACACATTGATAGAACTAAAAAAAATATCTGCTAAATTAAAATATAATATAAAAATTAATAAAACAATTAAATTTAATGAATTTATAGAAGATATCAATCCGAAAACAAGTACGAGAAAAATATGGGAAAAAATTGGTATACTAAATAACACAAAAAAAAAAGAATATAATAATTATATCAACAATAAACAAAAAGCTGATGAACTGTTAAAAATAAAATACACAAATAATAATGAAACATTAATTTATAATAACAACCATGAAAATGAAATAAAACTAAACTCAAATGAAATAAAAGAAATTATAAAGAAAAGTAAAAACACCAGTCCAGGAATTGATAATATAACATATAAAATTTTAAAAGACATACCGGATGAACACATAGAAAAAATAACAGAATTATATAATAAAATTTTAAAAGAAAGGCAATATCCGGAAGAGTGGAATAACGTTAAACTAATACCAATAATAAAAAGTAATAAAGATAAGAATGATATTAACAATTATAGGACAATAGCTTTAATTTCAGTCATGATGAAAATGTTCATGAAGATTATAAAGAATAGACTAGAAATTATAACAGAAGAAAGTAATATACTACCAAAAAATACATTTGGGTTTAGAAAAAATAAAGATTGTAAAGAAGTTATTTTAAAAATAATAAATAGAATAATATATTTAAAAAGAAATAGATATAAAATTACTGTGGTATCAACTGATATATTAAATGCATTTGAAAGTGTAAAAACAAGTCAACTGACAGATATACTAGACAACACATATGAAAATAAAGAACTTGTCTTTTGGATAAACAAATTTATAAATAATAAAAACTACATCATAAATACATCAGATGGTGAATCAAAAATAAATTCTAATAATGGACTGATACAGGGTAGTGATATTAGCCCACTATTATTTAACATATATACAAAAGCAATTCATAACAATAATTATAAAAATGCTGATATTTTTCAATATGCTGATGATATATAAATTATAACATACAACAAAAAATATAAATATCTGGAAAAAAATACAAATCATAACATAAATATATTTTTAAACGAAGTAAATAAATTAAAACTGAAAATCAATAAAGACAAAACTAAACTAATGAAAATAAACACTAAAAATAAATTCAAACCAATAATAAAAATAGAAGACACAGAAATAAGAGCAGAAGATCAAATGAAAATTTTAGGTATAATAATAGATAAAAAATTAAATTTTAATATACATATAAAACAAATATTAGAAAAATTAGAAAAATCAATGTATATATTGTAAATGATTTCAAACATAAACGGAGGAGCACACCCAAAAAATGCCCTTAATCTGTTTAATCCATATATAATGGGAAAACTAAATTATTATACAGGTCTGATTCCATTGAAAAATAATCAAATAAAAGAAATACAAATAAAAATAAACAAAGCAATAAGATTAAGTATGGGATATTTGAGATCCACGCCAATAAAAGCAATTTATGCGGAAACAAAAATACCACCATTTGAAGTCTACAAAAAAATACAAGATAATAAATACATATTAAAATTAGTTAATAAAGGTAGCATAAAATTTAATGAAATAGAAGATAATTTATTAGATAAAACCATAAAAAATGTTGAAATGAAAAAGTTAGGTAAAAATAAATATATGTATGATAGAAAAACAAAAATTGAAATTATAGACAGAATTAAAAATTTGGAAACTACAAAAAAATCAACAAATATAACAATACTAAAACAATTAGCTGAAGAAATAATTAAAGATATTGATTATAAGGAACAGTTTATAATATATACAGATGCCTCAAAGAGACAAGAAGGAGCGGGTATTGGTATATTTTTTGACAATTTAAAAATGGTATATAGAGAAAATATTAAACCTGAACTATCAATAAAATCATTAGAAATATATGCCATATATACAGCAATTTTAAAAAGTATAGAATTTAATAAAGAAAAGAAAAAATTAATAATTTTAACATATTTGTATTTACTGAATCATCATGCAAATCCATTAAGAACTTTACAAAATACAATAATAACAGATATTATGAACATCAAATAATAAAAACAATAAAAGATAATAATATAAATTTAACATTAAAATGGATACCATCACATGTTGGTATTACAGGAAATGATATGGCTGATATGGCAGCTAGTGATGGCATTAATTGCAATGATTGGAATAAAAATATAAAGATACCAATAGAAGATGAAATAAAAGAAATTAAAACAAAGATACTAAAACAATGGACAACAGACTTTAAAAACTTTAAAAATAACACTGCGAAATGGAACAGTAAGTTAAATCAAGAGGATATAAGAAAAGAAATATGGTTTAAGAATTCAAATTTAACAAATAAAAATATAAAAGTAATAAACCGTATACGAGTGGGTCATACATGGGATAAAAAAATTAAGAAAATGATGGGAATTGAAGATACAGACAAATGTGAAACTTGTAAAAAAACTGAAGACTTTATACACATTTTATTCAATTGTGATGTTTACAAGAACACAAGAAATAAATATAAACAACTACAAAAAGAAGAAGAAGAAGCTAAAAAATTAATAAAAGAAAATAACCACAAAATATATGAAGAAATTATTAAATTTCTAAATGAAATAAAAGTGACATAAAAGGGAAAAAAAAAAAAAAAAAAAAGAAATGAAATATTAGGTTGTCAACTATCTCCCTTCCGCCTTTTTGCTCTTTATTCAATGCTTTATAAAAAGTGTTACAGTAATCGGATTTAGTTCAAATATGCGCCGTTTTGTTCGATAATCTGTTTCCATCTAGACTGCAACTTCATAATACCTCCCTCGTAGAAGCCCCCCTCCTTATTTGCGAAGAACTCGGACAGCCACTTTTCACAAGCCTCTTTTGAGATCAACTTTACACCACCAAGGGCGTTCGCCATGGACAGGAACAGGTGGTAATCACTTGGCGCTATGTCCGGGCTATATGGTGGATGCGATAAAACCTCCCATCCGAGCTCCCGTAGCTTCTGACGAGTCATCAACGAAGTGTGTGGTCTGGCGTTGTCCTGGTGGAACACTACACCCTTCCTTTTGGCCAATTCTGGACGCTTCTGGTCGATCGCCTGCTTCAAGCGGTCCAGTTGTTCCCAGTAGATGGTAGAATTAAGCGTCTGGCAGCTCATAGTGGATGATTCCCTTCCAATCCCACCAAACACACAGCAAAACCTTCCTGGCCGTCAATCCCGGCTTGGCCACTGTTTGGGACGATTCACCGGCCTGCGACCACGACCGTTTTCGCTTGATATTGTCGTATGTGATCCATTTTTCGTCGCCAGTCACCATCCGCTTCAAGAATGGGTCGAGTTCGTTCCGTTTCAGCAGCATTTCGCAAATGGAAATTCGGTCCATTAGATTTTTCACTGTTAATTCATGTGGCACCCAAACATCAAGCTTTTTTTTGTATCCAGCCTTCTGCAGATGGTTTAAAATGGTTTGGTGACTAACTCCCATCTCCTGGGCGATGTCACGAGATGCCACATGCCGGTCTAACTCGATGTATTCCATGATTTGATCGGTATTTGTCGTCACAGGTCTTCCGCCGGCTGGCTTATCCATGGTGTCGTTTTCACCGGCTCTGAATCGTCGAAACCATTCCTCCGCGGTTCGAAGTGATAGAGTACCATCCCCCAAAACACCATTAATCTCACGGAACGTTTCTCTAGCGGATTTGCCTTTAACGAAGGAAAACTTTAAAATAGCGCGAATTTCGGCGTTAGTGAACTCCATGTTTACACGTCTATAAGTGTTGAACGCAATATCCAAACTAATCATACATAGCGTCGTTTTGTTTGTTATGTCAAGAGCTTTCAAATTATGTACAGTGTTGCCAGATACGAGCTCTGTAGCGCTTTGTACATAGCCGTGAAATTAAAAAGACAAAAAGGCGGAGAATATTTGACAACGTTATAAATACATAAATACTGTCAACGTCAATTGTAACTCAATATGGTCAAAGCTACCAGGAGTATAAATTAATAAATAATAATAATAATAATAATAATAAGAATTATTATATAAAATATGTGGAAAAATTAGTTAAAATATTTTAATTATGTGGAATTGTTATTAATTATATTATTATGATCGGATCGCCTATCGTCTAAAATTACGATAATCGATTTACTAGATATTATGAGAGTCAATTTTGTGATTATCATTATTTATGGCATATCGTCAATGTGGAAATCGTTGTGTATGATCGTCTTCGCATACCAAAAAAAGCCGCATTTGATATTGTTCTTTTTATTCTATGCACCTTGGTACATTAACAACAAAAACCTACATAGGGATCTAGAAATAGATAATGTGGTGGACGAAATTAAAAACATGGCACAGGGTCACGAAAGAAGACTACGGGCACATGTGAATATTGAGGCTTACAGGCTAATAGACAACTCAAATATAACAAGACGACTCAAAAGGATAAAACCTTTTGAATTGGCATAATACTATAATCGAACAAAACTAAAATGAATCGCTGGATAAACTTTTAGTATCCTAAACAAATCAACAAAATAAAATTGCTTATTAGTCTTTAGACTAGATTGTAATAGGTAGTAGTATTGACATTCAAATATGGATGTTCATGCTCTTGGGAGGTTTTTTAGTGGATTAGAGTTCCACACTACCACCAGGATAACGCGCGCGTTCCTCGTGGTGTCTATTGAGATTTTTACCTACCCACGCACAAAAAAAAAAAAAAAAAAAAAAAAAATATTATTATTATTATTTTTTTTTTTTTTTTTTTTTATTTGTTTCAGCATCTTTACAATCTATCCTAGATATTAGTTTCTTGCTGTATACTGTAAGAATCAAAGATATTAAGTAATTTTATTTGACATTTAAATTATTTATATTGATTTACTATTTGAAATGTTAGTAATGGATCCAGTGATCCCATTACCCTTAATTAACCATAAATATTAATAATCATTATTTTATAGGATGGGTGTTGTTTATTTAAATCTTGTTATTAATTCTGATGGTAGATGTCTTTTTAATCTGCGTGCATGTTCGTTGGCTTTTAAAAATTTCATCACAAGTTGATTTGGATGTTCATGAAGTCTTTTATTGTAAGCTGTACTTTTAGATGTAATTAAATCTTTAACCGAACAAATGTTGAGGTCCTTTCTTAAAAGATCGTTGCGCACATACCATGGTGCAATAATACTATAATAATATGTTTTAATTTCAGTTTTCAAGTTCCAAAAAAAAAAAAATTTCGATGGTTCAAATTTTAATTTTTAATTATTGTAAATTAAATTAAATGCTCACAAACTTTTGTCATTCAATTTAAATCAACTTTATTTATATTATTATTATTATTATTTATTATTTTATACTTGTCAATATAGAGTTTCAATTCTTTATTATTGTTATTATTTGATAAATATAACCTATTTTTGTTATTTGTTTATTTATTTTGGCAATTAATTTTGACATTCGACACGGAATTCCAGTTCGAATTTCCTATATTTGAGAGAAACTAATTAGTTTCACACGAACTACAGACATTTTATTGTCGTTAGGCTAACTAAATCAATACACTACAAACTACTCGAATTTTTTCTCAAATTGGTTATAACAACAATTTTAGTTGGTTACTTCTTTTGTGTGTCTAGCATATTAGTTGCTTGTTTTTGTTTATAATATGCGTTTTCCAATTTAACCGTCTATCTAGATACCTACCTAGGTATTTAGCTGAGTTAGCATGTTGTATTGTATTATTATTAATCTTTATAGCCAGACAATTTAACCTACACAGGGTAAATGTGACGTGGATCGAATTTTCTACATTCACTTTTATTCTCCATATTCTGAGCCACTTTTGAATTTCATTTAAGTTTTCTTGGAGTATTTTTGAAGCCATCATTGGACTTATATGCGTTGACATGATTACTGTGTCATCTGCGAAAGTTGCTGTGATGGTATGTTTCGTTGTTGGAAGATCCGCCGTGTAAATGAGATATAAAAGTGGGGCCAAAACACTTCCTTGTGGAACACCAGCTTTTATTGGAAAAGTTGTTGTGTGTTCCTCAAGATGATTGACAATAAATTTACGGTTTTCCAAGTATGATTTGTTGCGTGCTTTCCCCGACCCGAACACAAAAAAAAATCTACCATATATCCACGATATCCCGGATATCCAGAACTAAAAAAAATGAAGTTGAGGTAAACTTAAGCGCCAGGGATATTTCTATCCCGTTTACCTCATACACGCAGTTTATGCCCGACTATATTACCCAGATGAGCATGAGCTCACATGGGTTCATTGATTTTTTTTTTCTTAGTTCCGGATAAATTTCCCTAATAATGACCTATCCGTATTGTAACTAAATATGTAGTTTTGTTTTCAAATTTGGAAATTTTTACCGCAATTTAATGGAGGTCAGAATAAGGGTCGATTAATTGTGTTTTTTTTTTCTTACCTTCTTTTTATTAATATTTTTTTTTGAGTTTTCTTTATTTTTACACACGTTTACTTTTTATCGAATTTTTTTCTTTCATCAACAATTTTTTTAATTTTTAATTATACCGTTTTTTTTTTTTTTATATCACTTTTTTTTCTTCAATCACTGTTTTTTTTTTGTTTTATATTATTATTTTTTTTTCCTAATTATTTTTTTTTTTTTCCTTTTTTTTTTTTTTTAATAAATATTTTTTTTTCACTTATTTTATATTGCCATTTTTCCTAAACTTATTCCACAAACTCCCTTAAATATCCACACGACTATTATCCCCAAACCTTCAAAATCAACCAGCGTCCTTTCTATCTTCCGTACCACTATTTATACTCGGGCCGCTGGGTAAGTCATTCAACCCATCTTTCCGCTCTCCATTATACAAACATTTTTTTTTTCTCAATTAATTTTTAAGTTAATTTTTAATACATATATATTTTCAACACTTCTAAGTCAGGTAAGGCAAATCTCCATTTACGCATCATATATAGTATTTTTTTTTTTCAAATTTCAAAACAAAATTCTGTGTCCATATACATATATTTTTCAAAAATACATAACAGATTTTAGAATTTGGAAGTAGTGGTGAGGTAGTAGTTTTTTCAATTTATACAGGAGGCCTTCATGCCATACCCTGTCAAACGCCTGTGAGATGTCGAGAAAAGCCGCAGAACAATTACTCTTCGTTTCAAATGTATTGATTATTTGATTAATCACTCTGTGTATTTGTTCTGTAGTTGCGTGATGTTGACGGAATCCAAATTGGTGATTTGGTATAATGTAGTTTTGCAACATTACTACTCTTAATCTCTTAGCAAATAGTTTTTCAAAAACTTTTGAAATAGCTGGTAATAGGCTAATTGGCCTATATGATTTTACATCGTCGTGTTTCTTGCCTGGCTTGGGATAAGAATAATTTTAGCGGTCTTCCATTGTTCTGGAAAGCTATTTGTGTTTAGTATGGCGTTGAAAATATAGGTTAAATATTTCATAGCCGTTGGTGTAAGTTCTTTTAGCATTTTTCCGGTGATTTTATCAAGTCGCGGTGTCTTTTTTGGGTTTATTTCTTTCTTTATAAATGTTTGCACTTCTAGTATTTTAAATTTTTTTATAAGAAAGTTCATTTGGAATGGTGTTTCAAGGAAATCTATAATTTCTCGATCTTCATCTACCGACCTTTCTGTTGGATGAGGTGTGAACGTATTTTTTAGATGAGTAGCAAATAATAAAGCTTTTTCGTTGTCACTTCTTGCCCACTCGCCGTTGCTTTTTCTAATGGGTGGAACATGTTGTTGTGGATGACCTATTTTTTTCGTTGCTCTCCAAAGAGAGTAATCTGTTATTTCTGTTGCCGTAAGGCTTTCTAAGTAGCTTTGAATTGCTTCGTCTTTGATGTCTTTCATTAGTTTTCTTAGCTCTTTTATTGCACGATTTAATTTAGACTTATTTTCAGGTGATCTTGTTTTTTGCCATAATTTTCTTAATTTTCTTTTTTCTTTAATTTTTGTTTTTACGGCTGCTGGACATATTTCTTGTCTTATAATTTCGGAGTGCACTGGTGTTGATGTTTTAGCTGCATCTATTATTATGTTGTTAAAATTTTCAATTGCATTTGATATATCTGTATTATTTTTTAATGATACGTCCAATGTTATTTTTTTATCAATTAATTCTTTAAATAAATTCCAATTTGTGCGCTTTAAATGTAATGTTTGCTTACTCTGTGTATTTATTATGCTTGTGGATGCGGTAATTATGATAGGGGTATGATCCGATGACAATTCTAGACTCAATTCCACTTTTATTCGATTTTTTGTAATACCTTTTGTGATACAGAAGTCCAATAAATCTGGAATTTTGTTTTGATCAGAGGGCCAATAAGTTGGTTTTCCCGTAGATACATGACTCAATTTACATTCTTGAATCGCCATATAAAGTTGTCTGCCTCTCTCTGTGAACAATCTTGAACCCCATTCTGTATGCTTAGCATTATAGTCACCTCCTGAAATAAATGTGTTACCCAAAGTTTTAAAATATTTGATGAATTCAATTTTGTTGATATTGTGTTTTGGTGGGCAGTATAAGGCTGATATAGTCAATGGCCCGTTTTAATCCGCTATAACCACACTCGTTGCTTGAAGATATGCATGTTCATATTTTTGCAGTTCATAATGTTTTATCGTATTTCTGATGATAATGGCCGAACTTCCATGCGCCTTCCCATCCGGATGTTTGGTATGGTATGTTTTATAATTTCTTATATTAAAAAAGTTTCTGTTGGTAAACTGTGTTTCGGCGATCAGTAGGATATCAATTTTGTGTTCAATAATAAATCTATTTATTTCATATGTATGTTGCGTTAAACCGTTGGCGTTCCAGAGTACTATTTTGAGAAGATTTGGCATTTTACCATTTTTGTTACTAACTTGGTTAATAATCCTATCAAAGGACCAATTTGACTCATAAGTTCTCTCATCATAATTTTCATTTCAGATATATCATTTGACGGTTGTTGTGGCTGTGTGTCGAACTGCTGTTCCTGTTGTTGTTGTTGAGGTTGTTGTTGTTGTAGATGTGCATGGGTATTTATCGTTTTTTCATTTTGTTGTTGGTTATTTGTAGCTGTTATTACCTGTGCGTAAGTTAAGTTTGGCTGCACATACTGATTTACTTGCGTTCTACGAGTCTGGACAACTTCTTGTCTGTTTCTTAATGCTGGGAATTTTTTCAATTCTAGTTGCTTATAATAACTGCAACCTTTATAATTGGCTGGATGATTTCCATTACATAAAACACATAATACCTTATCATCCCGTGTATTTCTTTTGCAATCACGACTTAAATGCTCCCCTGCACATTTAACACATCTTGGTTTTCTATTGCAATATTTCCAGGTATGTTCATACCGTTGACAAATATAACATTGCGGAATTTCTTTTTTAAAAGTTGGTGGTTCGAATTTAATTTTGGTGTGCAATATTACGTATTCTTTATATATATCTTTATTGTTTTCTGCTGGTTGGAGATCTATGTAGAATAATGGCAGTGGGTTTCCAGTTAGTCTTTGTTTTATATTGTAGACATTAGTAACTTTATGGTTTTTTTCTTCGATTTCAGATTTTATTTCTTCCAAGTCGGTTGAAGGATGTAGCCCTCTTAGAACTACTCTGAAATTTTTTTGATTTTTATCCTTATATGTATGGAATTCTGTTTTTCTCTCGGTTAGTTCTGTAACTTGTTTTCTATAATTTTCAGGGCATGTCAATTGTATCTTTACCTCTTCATTATTTAGTGTTTTTATGTTGTAATTTTTATCACATAAATCTTTTAGTAATGTTGTGAGCGGTGTTATATCCTTTACCCCTGATACGAAGATTGGAGGTGGCAGTGGAATTTTGTTTGACGTTTTTATAATATTTTCATCATCATTTATATTATCTAATAGTTCGTAAGTATTTGAAGTAGAAATAGGGTTTAACCAATTATTACTTTGTATTTTCTTTTGTTTATTTGTTTGACTTTGTTGGGGACTATTTCTTTTTCTTTTGCTGGACATAGTACTGAAATCTTCTTCTTTATTTGAGACTTGGGTCGATGGTGAACTATATTGTCGTTGCATTTTATTTTGTTGTTTGTTGTATACGTTATATTGTATTGAAGTTGGTTCTACTACATATGGCAGAGTTGTTTGTATAAATTTTGGCGTTTCACAAGGTGGATAGGCTGTTACATAAGCCATTTGGTGAGGTGTATATGTTGGTTGAGATTGTTGTGTGTAATATATTGGTTGCTGAGTTGTTACTTGTTGAAATGCACTTCTAATTTGTTGGTTTGGTGCATAAATATTTGGATGTTGTTGGGATGTGCACATAATTGGTGTTCGTTGCATATCATTAGGCTGAGGTAAATATTGAAAAGATTGAGATACAGGTTGTGTAACTGATTTTTGTTGGCTTATCATGTTTGGGGTTTGTTGTATTTTCGGTGGATTGTCGTCTATTATAGTCTTGGGTGGTGGTGTTCTTTGTGTCATCACAATTAAATATTTGTGTTGCACAAGAACATTTTCCACATAAGTTGAAAAAAATTTAATTAATTAATAGATGTCGATTTATCTTCAATTTACTGTATACTTTGTACACGCTATACAATTTAACAATTTAAATTTAAATTTAAATTCAAATTCAATAGCAATGTACCGTTATTTTGAATTCTATTGCGGCTTTTTGTTTTGTTTATTAATGGAGTTAATTATATTGTTATTATATTATTATATTTAATTATTTTATTTTTGTTTTTAAATTATTATATTTATATATTTATATTGACTTACGCTACAAATGTACAGCGACCTTATTATTCGAATGATAAATTGTGATAATTATTATTATAATTATTATTATTATTATTATTATTATTACAATATCATTATTTGTGATTTTATTTTTATTATTTTTTTATGGAAGAATAATTGTTTTTTAATTTTTCTCAAATAAATTTATTTGGTATAGTATACAAAATAATGTTGTTAATTATTTCATTTCATTTCACAGTTTCAGTTTAGTAGATGATTGTGTCAACTTACAATAATGTATATATGTGGGAATGCCACTACTGTAGTAATAACCTTAGAGAGCTATATACACTCTCTATAACTATTAATTACTAACAGTTATTGAAATATATAATAATTTAGAAGGAAATAATGATATGGGAGACGGTAAAGTGAAGCTTACGAGTAAAGTCGCGAAATTGGAATATATTGTAAAAAGTAAAGTGTAAAGTAAAGTAAATTAAAAGTAAAGTAAATTAAAAGTAAAGTAAAAGTAAAAGTTTAATATAAATAAAAAATCAAGAAAAGCTATTATAAAAGAAAAGACATATTTATACCAAAATTTTTTAAAGTGAAGTAAATTAAAAGCATTCAAAATGTTTAAAGAGTTTTTTTTATTGAACCCACAAATTGGGGGCTCAACCGGTTCAATATCGTAAAGTTTTATTTTTTTTTAATAAAATATTATATATAAAAAACTATACTAGTGAAAAAAAAAAGTTGTACAATTAACTCAAAATCAAGTGGCAAGTTATACGAAAATTGATAAGTATATAATAAAATTTACAAGTTATATTAAAAAATTAAATTTTTTGGATTTTTTTTATTTAAAATTTTTTATAATTAGAACTAGAATATTCCAAAATAATTATAAAATTGTAGTAACATATAAATTTATAACAGTTATTAAGTATAGAAAAATTTTGAAAATGTACATTAATTTAAACAAAAAAATAAATTCAATTAACAAACGGATGTATAATATTCTTTTAAAATAATATATAACTTTTGTAATATATTAAACAATAGAAAACTATTTTTTTTATTATATTTTTTCCCCTATTGTAATGTGAACTTTTTAATGTAAAATAAAAAGAGAAACAGGATTTTTTTTTTGTGTTTGATATTATTATTATGATTAAAATAATATTATTTTTATAATATACTTATGGAAATTTCTTTAAAAAACCTTACTACAAAACAACTTCAGTCTATTTTAAAGGAAAGACAATTACCAGTGTATTATAAAAAGAAAACAGACCTTATAAAACGTTTAAACAAAAATATGCCTAAAGAAACTGATAAATTAGTGACTTCTGAGTCGGACTCAGAAGTAATAATTGAAAATAAAAAATATAATCAGCAACAACAACAGCAACATCATCATCATCAACAACAACAACAACAACAACAACAGAATACATTTTTCCCGCAACCAACAACATCAACTAGCTTTTTGAATCAGAATAATATAAATTCAAGTAAGATAAATCCAAACATAATAAGCATTAACAACTCAACTCTGCGTGATGTTGAAGATTCTTTACAAACCTTTGATGGTGAATCTTCAACTAACGTCAGCGATTTTATTTATGAATTTGAAGAAAATTCTAAGGTTTTCGGTTGGAGTGATGTTCAAAATTATATTTATTTACGTAAATTGTTGCGTGGTGCAGCTAAATTAGCGGTAGAGTCAACAAATGGTATTAAGGATTTCAATGCATTAAAACATACATTATTGTATGAATTTGGTACAGAAATTGCAAGCATTGATATTCATAAAACCCTCACTGCGAAAATAAAAACTAACAATGAAACTTATTTAGAATATGTATTCCAGATGCGAAGAATAGCAAATAAGAGTAACACCGATGAAAAGTCACTGGTTTCATATATAATTGCAGGTATACCAGATAGCAGCAGAAACAAAATTATGTTGTACGATGCAAATAATGTCGAAGAACTACGTAAAAAATTAAAAACGTACGAAGAATTTAAAAATAATGAAAAACAGGAATTAAGAAATTATAATAGAAATTATCAACCAGTTAATGTCAGAAATCAAGTCAGTAACACATATAACAACAGATCTAACAATGGACGTTGTACGATTTGTGGTGCTATTTCGCATCATACCAATGTATGTCCACATAAGTCAAGAGGTTTTAGATGTTTCAACTGCAATAAATATGGTCATATTGCTAAAAGTTGTACAGAAACATCAACAGTCAAAGCACTGAATTCACCAAATAATCGAGTCAATTATATTTCTATGGCAGATATGATGGTAAAGGTTAACTTTTATGCCAATTCAGTTAATGCTTTAGTGGATACAGGTAGTGATGTTTCATTATTAACAAGATCCATTTATAACAATTTAATACCGAAGCCTAAGTTGAATAAGTCAATAATTTCATTAAGAGGCTTATGTAAAGATGTAAAACTAACACTTGGATACATATCGGCAGAGGTAACCATTAAGAATGAAATGTTTAATTTTATTTGTCATATTGTAGATGATGATGTAATTAACTACGAGATGATCATCGGTAAAAATTTGCTTAACACCGTTGAATTATCCGTAAAAAATGGTAAAGTTAATATAATTAAAAATGATATGACGCATGTACTTCCGGAAAATGATATCAACAGAATTGATGCCAATATATGTAATGTCGATTGTAATTATTTTGATAATATTGCCGAAGTTGTTAATAAAAGTATTCGCAACAATATAAAACAACTTATTAAAGAATACAAGCCAGTAAATATAACAAATCCCTGCATTAAAATGACGATTGTGTTAGAAAATGAAGTACCAATCTATCAGCCACCACGTCGTGTAGCGCCTGTGGAAAAAGAATTAGTAGACGAACAAATTAATGAATGGCTACGTCAAGGTATAATTCGTCCAAGTAGGTCAGATTTTGCCAGTCCAGTAGTTCTGGTTAAGAAAAAAGATGGTTCTAGTAGACTATGCGTTGATTTTAGAAAATTGAACAAAAAGATATTAAAAGATAGATATTCTCTACCAATATTAGAGGATGTATTAGAAAAGCTTTATGACTCAAAATTGTTTTCAAAATTAGATTTGAAAAATGGGTTTTTCCATGTAAACGTTGATGAAGATTCCATCAAGTATGCCGCTTTTGTGACGCCTAGTGGACATTACGAGTTTTTAAAAGTACCCTTTGGGTTATGTAATTCGCCAGCAATTTTTCAAAGATACATTAATACGGTATTTGAAAAATTAATTCGGGAAAATGTACTCCTACTGTATATGGATGACATTATTATTCCGTCACGCAACGAATTTGAAAATTTTGAAAAATTAAAGCTTGTTTTCAGCACAGCAGAAAGTAATGGACTATTTATTAAGTTTGAAAAATGTAAATTCATACAAAGATCAATAGATTTCCTCGGTCATATAATTGAAAATGGTTGTATTAAGCCATCCATTGAAAAGACAAATGCTATTCGTAATTTTCCAACGCCAACAAATGTCAAAAAGGTACAAAGTTTTCTTGGCTTGACCGGTTTCTTCAGAAAGTTTATAAGAAATTTTGCAGTCACTGCGAAACCATTAAGTGATTTAATTAAAAAAGATACCATTTTTGAATTTGGTATCTTACAACAGGAAGCTTTCAATAGTTTAAAGAACAGTTTATGTAGTGATCCTGTACTAAAATTGTACAACCCTAATTTTAAAACAGAATTACATACGGATGCTAGTCAGATTGGCTATGGTGGGTGCTTATTGCAGGTGCACCCTGATGATCAACAACTGCATCCTGTTTTTTACATCAGCTATAAAACAACAGACGCAGAGACACGATTGGATAGTTACAGTTTAGAAGTGCTTGCCATTATTAAATGTTTACAGAAGCTACGTATTTATTTACTGGGCATACCGTTTAAGATATATACAGATTGTAAGGCCTTTCAGCAGACCATGCATAAAAAAAATTTATGCACTAAAGTGGCACGATGGGCACTGTCTATGGAAGAATATAATTACGAAATATTTCACAGATCGGGCTCTAGTTTACGTCATGTCGACGCCTTAAGTCGAAATCCGGCAGTAATGCTAATAGAATCAGGTATATTGCAAAGAATTAGAATGGCGCAAAAAGATGACAACAATTCTAAATTAATTAGAGAAATATTAAAAAATGGTGCTTATGATAATTATTTTATACGAAATGATATGTTGTTTAAATATGTGAATGGAATATATTTATTATTAGTACCAAAAGCTATGGAACTTGAAATCATCAAGAAAGTTCATGAAAATGGACATATAAATTCTAAGAATATGTAAGAATTACCACTGGAGTGCCAAGAGGTAATGGACAAGTAGAAAGAATTAACGGTATAATTGTTCCTATGTTAACTAAATTATCCATCGATGATCCGTTAAAGTGGTATAAACACGTGTCGAAATTACAACTGCACATAAATTCAACGATTTCAAGGAGCACAAATAAAACTCCTTTTGAATTAATGTTTGGTATTAAGATGAGCAACCCTGTCGACATCAACATAAATAAAATCATAGAAGAAGAATTGGTTTGTGAATTTGAAAACTCCAGAAAAGAATTAAGAAGGGAGGCTAAAATTCAAATTCAAAATATTCAAAAAGAAAATCAAAGAACATATAACAAAAAAAGAAAAGCAGCACAAACGTACGGCATAGATGATGTAGTCGCCATAGAACGCACTCAATTTGGACCTGGTTTAAAACTTAACCCGAAATATGTTGGTCCATATAAAATAGTAAAGATTAAACGCAATGATAGGTATGACGTTGTTAAAATTGGTAATGGTGAGGGAGCAGCTTCAACGTCTTCAAGTGCTGACAAGATGAAGCCTTGGGTAAGTGGTGGATATGATGAATCATCCGAGTCGGATGATTAAGCAGGATGGCCGAATGTGGGAGTGCCACTACTGTAGTAATAACCTTAGAGAGCTATATACACTCTCTATAACTATTAATTACTAACAGTTATTGAAATATATAATAATTTAGAAGGAAATAATGATATGGGAGACGGTAAAGTGAAGCTTACGAGTAAAGTCGCGAAATTGGAATATATTGTAAAAAGTAAAGTGTAAAGTAAAGTAAATTAAAAGTAAAGTAAAAGTAAAAGTTTAATATAAATAAAAAATCAAGAAAAGCTATTATAAAAGAAAAGACATATTTATACCAAAATTTTTTAAAGTGAAGTAAATTAAAAGCATTCAAAACGTTTAAAGAGTTTTTTTTATAGAACCCACATATATATTATAAATATTTTGCAAATATTAAACTGAAAAAAATTATATAAGATATAAGCAAAAATCATCTGTTCTGAACGCAGATTCTCTTCCGTATATGTCCAGCCGAACAATCTGCTTAAAAAACAGTTCTAATTTTGCTGTTTGCGCAGAAATTAAATTTTGTGGTTACTCAGAATAGTCTTCGTATTCGAATGAATTTTCTTCGACATCGCAGAAAACTTCTTCTCAAAAGAATAAATATTCTGCTCATTTCGCCGAAATATCAATATCAATATCACTATCACTATAATCAATATCTAACTCTCTTTAATCGCAATCAACGTCAGACAAATCGTCTGCATATATATCTTTATTTTCGCGTGAAACCATATTGAAGGATTTCAAAATTTACTGTAAGTAGAATTTAAACAACCGAACAGCTTCAAACCACAAAACATATTATTACTACGACTACCGCCTTTAAGCTACAGTCGAGATAAATCGTAGTACTACGACTCCTGAATTTAATGTGTTAATAATTATTATTAATTATTCATTACACTAAACAAATTGTTTAATAAAAATATATAACTAATTGAAGAATGCATTGCGATGACGACGCGATCGATACATATAACCTATAATACTAAAATTCATTGTGCTTTACTGGAAAAAAATAAAACTGTAAATTTCACAGTAGAAATTTCTTAGCATAGAGCAAAACTTTTTAATTTAATTTAATTTAATTTAATTTAAATTTATAATATATAATTAAACAACATATTTTACTAACCTTAAAACAAAAATCTAATAAAACACCGATATCGCTTACTGTATTAATTATCCTTTTTTGTGAAAATGCTTAAATTAAATCTAAAACAAAAATACAAAAATAAAAATTATTATAATAATTAAGTTTTAAGTGAAAAAATTGTTAAAAGCAAAATGTTAAAACATTGTTTCCTTGACACATGTGTTGCCGATTATTGTTATTTTTACAATGAAATTAGTTATTTTTAACACAATTTTATTATGAATAGGTAGAAATTATTTTGTTTCCCATTTCTTTTATTTTTTAATTATTATTATTATTATTAATTTATACTCCTGGTAACTTTTGACCATATACAGAGATTTTTAATTATTTTTGATTTTTTCTTCTTTAATAGACAAATTTCTGCAAATATGCAATTTGTTCTTTTAATATCACATTTACAAAACAAACAAAACAAATTTGACATTAGTGTCTAATGCCGCGTGCTCTGAAAAATTTTGTATATGAAAGACGTAAATGTTAATATATATAATATATTGATTTAAAAGGGGGTGTGTGCGTTCACTGAAAATGTTTTTGTGTTTCATGTTTCATCTACATTTTGCAAAGATTACATTATAAGAAAAAAGTTTAAATTTATATCAGTTAACCACAATAAGTAAACAAATAAATATAATAAATTGTAATCATAAATAAAATAAATACGAAAATATTCAAAAAATATTCGATTTTTCTTATATATTTATTATTTTTTGACGTTTACGATTTTCATGTGTAAAATTTTTCAGAGTACGCCAGGCTTAAAAGCATGGAGGTACTACTTAAAGGCTTGTTTTTTATGTCAGTGCAAAACAAAGTGCAATTTTTCAAGTGCAATTCTTTGCTTTGTTCGTAAATATAGCTCGACGACGCTCGGAGTGTTGTGATGTTAAAAATTAGCGTTCTGGTTGTTCATTAAGACATTAACTCATAGAGTAATTTCAAGATATCAAAGGCATTTCATCTCATATAAACAAAAATTTCAAAAATCGTATAAATTTGTGAATTTGTGTTTTTTTCATTCGTATTCTATACATATATCATATTGCTTTCGTCTTTTTTTGACTTCATATACTCATTCACACATTATGATTTAATCAAATATAAATTTTATATTTTAATATTTATGTAATATTTTCTTGTAACATGTGGCCGAGCTCTGTCATGTTGAAGAATTACAAAATCGTGCCTTTGCTAGAATTGTGTCCTTTTTTTCCTATGTACGTCTCAATCGCATCAGTATTCGGTAGCATTCACCAATTAAGGTTTCATTCGATTAAAGCAGCACATAGCATACAACACTAAGCTGATCTCACCACATACAGTCATTACCTTCGAACTATGAATTTTCGGTCTTGAAGTCGATTTTGAGTATGGCTAGGCGAACACCACTATTTTATACGTTTCGGTAATGGTAGTGGATCAATTTTTCATAGCCGATGATACAAAGCAAAACACCATTTCTTTTTTAACGTTAAAGCAAAATTTAAAGGTTTGAAATCTATTGTGTTACCAACATTCAATGATTCAGCAAGTTCATCTTGCTTTTGACATGAATGTTGGTCGAGTGATATTATGTGTCTAGCATATTAGTGTTGTTAGGCCGGTTAGGCAAACTAATTCAATGCACTACAAGCTACTCGAATTTCTACTCAAATTCTTTATAACTACAATATTATTTGGTTACCTCTTCTGTATGTCTAGCATATTAACATCTGCCAATACCGCAATAATAAGTTGAATTTTTTAGCAGATCTACTTTTCACTCACAGAACTAACCTATTTTGCTAACCTTAAAACAAAAATCTAGAATATATAATAAAACAACAACATATTTCACTAACCTTAAAACAAAAATCTAGAATATATAATAAAACAACATATTTCACTAACCTTAAAACAAACATCTAATAAAACACCGATATCACTTACTGTATTAATTACCTTTTTTTGTGAAATTGCTTGTTTTCAAATCAAAAACTAAAACGTATATACGAAAATAAAAATTATAATAATAATTAAGTTTTAAGTGAAAGAAATTGATAAAACCAAAATGTTAAATTGTTGTTTCCTTGACACATGTGTTGCCGATTATTGTTATTTTTACAACGAAATTAGTTATTTTTACCACAATTTTATTATGAATAGGTAGGAATTATTTTGTTTTCCATTTCTTTTATTTTTTAATTATTATTTTATTTATTAATTTATACTCCTGGTAACTTTTGACCATATAGAGAGTTTTTTAATTTTTAATTTTAATAAAGATAATTTTTTTTATAATCTTTATTCTTTCCGTAATCAACAAATTAATTAAATGAAATTTAAAAATTTAGAAGATTATCCTAACAAACATTATTTTTAATAATATAAATAATCAAAACGCTAAAATTCATCTTTTTATAAAATATTATTTTACATTTCTACATTTGTTTCTAAATAAAATATGAAATATACGCAGTGTGTGTGCAAAACATGCTTTATTTTAAAAATGGCGTCAACTGAATAATTTTGTTGATGGTGTCGATGTCTGCTC
Source organism: Bibio marci (assembly GCA_910594885.2). Lineage (NCBI taxonomy): Eukaryota > Metazoa > Arthropoda > Insecta > Diptera > Bibionidae > Bibio > Bibio marci. Next base: position 60,303,997 of record OU343114.1, read on the forward strand.
TGAAGTATAGTAAATGATAAATGTATTTATAGCAAATGCAAAAAAAAATGTAGGCGAAAAATATCGTAAATATATATACAAATACATGCAGAGTTATTTTGTGGGTATTTAGAATGTTGTCATTCATGGGAGTTAGTAGAAAATAAATATAAGTAAATCGTATATATGAATTGGTATTTCTGCTAAAATGTGATTCTATGTACAGTCACCATAGTTATATTGATGATAAAGAAAACAAGTAATTTTTTACACTTTCGCTAACGATTTGATTTGACTGAGGATTTGATAAAAAATTATTGGAAAATACGCTCTGGGCTACGATTTTTGAATCACACAAAAAGTTTGCGTATAGATATTTTAACGTGTACTTAAAATCCGTATTCGAAAAATTAATTATACTAGTTTGTATTTTTGAAGACACATAAACAAATTTGATTTACGTATGGATCACGTCACGTTTGGTATTGGTTGAATCATGAACGGATTCGGCTAAAGTCACTCAATTGTCAAATTTCAGAAGTTATTTATATTTATCGTATTCGTATTTTGTATTTATGGAATTATCGGAGACGATGACGATCGGATAGCCTATCGTCTGAAATTACGATAGTTCATTTACTAGATATTAAGAGAGTCGATTTTGTGATTATCGTTATTTGTGGCATTTTCATTTTCATTCGCGAACATTGGCATATTTGTCTGCAAGGATCATTGTGCATTGCTCAATGCTATTTTGAAGGGAATGCAACAAAAACGTGAGTGAATGATGATGATGTTCATGGTTGTCATTGCATTTAACAAAATAAAGTTCATCATTTAATTCTTTTATTTATTATTGTCTTGTAATGCATTAGAACTACAAATTGTATTTAATTTTTTGATATAAAAGAAAAATGGAGGGTAATAAAAATAAAGAATAACACAAAATATGTAATTATTTATAATAAATTATACTTCAACTATTCCTTAGATCAAGTGCCTATTTGTTTTGATAATCGTATTAGTAAACATAAAGAAGATTCTGTAGACAGTTTCTTTACGGATTCGGATAAACGTAAAACGTTAACAGAATTAAATTCAGATAACAATATGTATGGTAATTTAGAAAATAATTCATCTGAAATTGCTGTTATTCATCATAACTATGCCTGTGTAGAGGAAGATACAAACAATTTATTATTAACCACTGTTGGTAAGTTATCGAAACTAATATCTTCAGATGATATTATAAATGAAAATAAAACAATAATAAAGTCTGAACCACCACATGGTAATTTAGAAAGTGAAGATAAATTATTTAAACAATCAATAATCAAGAAAAGTGTAGCAGCGGTGAAAAGTAGAACAGGACAAAATATTGAACAAAATAATCAAAAAATTGTATCATATCAATGCAGTGAAAATGAACCTTGTGCAATACATAAAACAATAATAAAGTCTGAACCACCACATGGTAATTTAGAAAGTGAAGATAAATTATTTAAACAATCAATAATCAAGAAAAGTGTAGCAGCGGTGAAAAGTAGAACAGGACAAAATATTGAACAAAATAATCAAAAAATTGTATCATATCAATGCAGTGAAAATGAACCTAGTGCAATACATTTTGAATTTTTAAAAAATCGATTTGGTCATACAACATTTCGTCCTATACAGTGGAAAATTATCTATTCAATAATTTATAAACGACAAGATAATTTAGCGGTGATGGCAACGGGTTATGGTAAGTCATTATGTTATCAGTACCCAGCAATTTTTCTTGATGGCATTATATTAGTTTTGTCACCGTTAATATCACTTATGGAAGATCAAGTATTATCATTGAAAGTAGCAAATATATCAGCATGTTTATTAGGATCAGCACAAACAAATAAAAATATTTTACCATCAGTATTTAATGGTGATTTTAAAATAGTTTATGTAAGTCCAGAATATATGTCACGACATAGAAAATATCTATTGAATAATATAAAGGAAAAATTGTCATTAATAGCAATAGATGAAGCCCATTGTATAAGTCAATGGGGGCATGATTTTCGTCCATCATTTCGTGAATTAAATAAAATCCGTGATATTATAACAAATGAAATACCAATATTAGCAGTGACAGCAACGGCACCAGAAAAAGTACGAGAAGATATAATAAATTCTTTACAGTTAATTAATCCACAAATTATATGCACCGGCGTTGATCGACCGAATTTAGAATTTATCATTCAACATAAAGGACCTGATAAATATACTAAAATTAATAGTATTGTGTCATTAATTAAATCATGTAGTGGTGGTAGTATTATTATATATTGTTTAACACGTAATGAAACTGAAGAGATTGCTGGTGATTTAAATAAATTTAACATTAAATGTGCTGCATATCATGCGGGCAAACCGTTAGAAGTACGCACAAAGGTACATGAACTATTTGTTAAAGATAAAATTAATGTTGTTGTAGCAACAATTGCATTCGGCATGGGTATTGACAAGCCAGATGTACGTTTGATAATACATTATGGCTCACCAAAAAATATTGAATGTTATTATCAAGAAATTGGACGTGCAGGACGTGATGGCTTGCCAGCAACATGTATTTTATTTTATGATGATAACGATTTTGAAGTACATGCATTTTTCCGAGAGAAACTTAAACTAAATTATAATCGACAAAATGAAAGAAAAAAATCAGAACACATGAAACAATTTTTATTGAGTTTAGAGTGTCGAAGGTAAATGAAATACTTAACAATATAACAATTTAAATTTTGAATAATTATATTTTGTCATATAATTTTAATATGTCAAAAAAAAAAAGAATTAACAATTCCCCTTTTATATTTTATCTTGCCAATGAAGCTTTAAATTCTTATAAATCACATTATTAATTAAATTTTTTTCATAACAAAATCTATATTTAAATAATTTTTAACATGGTTCATGTAATGGGATTTTGTCTAATTTCACCTCTAAATTTACGGTACAATTAGAACTAATGTAATGTTAATATAATTAAAAACTTGATATTAATAGACTATTTCTCATTAACGTGTACCGGTAGCATTAAAATACAAATTTTGACTTCGCATATTGTAATTACAGTTGTGCGTGAACTAGTGTTAAGAAATTGTTCTGTAGCCACCAGAAAATTAGTCGTATTCACAATAAATGTTTGGAAAAATATGTAAGTTCTGAAATATTATTTTCTGATCAATAGATGATTTGGCTGTAATAGTCACAAAATGTACAAAAATAGTGATAAATTGGATTGTAACAATTATAGAGACATAACTTGATAAAACGTTGTCTACCTACAATTTGCAAATATACTATTTTATAGACATGTCAATAAAATTATCGGAGAATATCAGTGTGTATTCTGTGTGATCTTAAAATTCAGCATTGGATTGTTTTTCACCGATAAATGTTTTCGATACGGTTTGAATAAAGTTTATAATGGAACTTATATCACTTTTCTTCAAATATTACAATTATATCAGTTAAAATAAATTTTAAATATTGTTTAATGGTGTTGAAATTTCGCGGCGTCGTTACGGTCGAGAATATCTATAGCATAAATTATAAAGATGTATAATATAATAATAACCATGTATTCAATATTCAATACAGACAAGTGGTATAATATAATATAATAGCCGAGAATTCTGAAGAATTCATATCTTATGTCAAAATATTAATTAATAAAGTTTTTTTATATGAAATTTTAATTTTAACTAATTAGAAATTAAATTATTTTAATTAATAATCTGCAATATTGATGAAAAATACAATTATCTAATTGTTATACACAAATAACATGTAATGGTTCATTGGCACAGTAGTTAGACTGCATGTCTTTCAATCCGGAGATTTCGCGTTCGATGTCTGGTATTAACATAATAAAATAAACAAATTACTATTTGTTCGTTTATGAAATCAGAATTTGATATCTCTGATAATCATAGATTAACCATATCTTTACACACAACAGTATGGGGGATTCACCCATAACAATAATTGAAGTCATTAAAATCTATCGAGACTTAATAGGTGATCTAATTGATGAATTGTGACGTACTCACATGCGAAGTGTGATAATGGTTTGACGTATAATCTATCAAACAATTCGTATAGCCTTTTGGTGGGAGTAGGGAGATAGCACAATGGATTAACTGTGGCCCTTAAGTGCTGGGAACCTTTAAAAAACCAATCAAAAATACCATCGTATAATAAAATTATGCAAACAATTTTTTATTCATTAATAATTATAAAATTTTTCAAATGATAAAATTCTTAAAATAATGTGATACTTATCCTTAATATTTTCAACAAATCAACTTACTATGTATAAAAATTATATCAATTTTCAGATCACAAATTCTTAAATACTTCGAAGATGCAGTAGTTAATTGTGAACGTAGAATAAATTGTTGTGATAACTGTCGCAAATATTTTTCACGTTTAAGTCCACACGAAAGGATATTAAATGAACAAAAATCATTATTATACGATTTTACAAATGATGCAAAATTATTATTGGGAAGTATGAAATTATTTAGTGATTCTAGATTAGAAGATTCAATTTTATTATTAGTAGGAGCCAATAATGAAATACTTTCAAATGCATACCGTACCAATCAATTATATGGTGCTGGTAAACAAAAATCAAAAAGTTATTGGTATACATTAGCTAAACAATTACAACAATATTCATATATAGAAAGCAATGTAGATAATTGTAATTCTGATGATGACGTTGAAAGCAGTGATGATGAATCACAACTGAATTCAGAATTACTTAAAAATTTAATGGTAAAACGTACAGAATTAGCTAATAAATTTGATGTTATGCCTTATATGATTGCATCAAAATTGGCAATTCATCAATTAGAACAAATTAAACCATTAAATTTACAAGAGATCAGTGATGCAAATATTGATGGTTTTTCAGATGCTAAAATTATAAAATTTGGTAACGATTTTTTACAATGTTTATTACAATATCAAAAATCATTGTTTCCGACACTAGAAGCAATTGATTCTAATATTTATTCAACTAATAAAAATGGTGGTAGTAATGGTATTCAATTTATAAAACATACAATGTTAAAATTATTAAATAAATATCCATTAATTAATAATAACAATTATACTGATAAAGATATAAAAATTGCTGAGATGGTACGAAATAATAAATCAATTGAAGAGATTACTGATAAACATGAAATAACAGAATCTACACTTTTATATCGTATTAATCGTTTAATAAAATATGGTTTTGTTATAACACAACACAATTTAGAAATGTTTCAAATTTCCAAAGATATATTTAATAAAATTAGATCAAAACTACCAAATAAAAATTTAATGGATGTTCAATTAAAAACAATTAAAAAACAATTACAAGAACATTCATTATCATCATCGTTAAATATCACATATGATATGATAAGTTTAGTGTTAAGTTATTTTCAAGTCAGAGAACATTTAAATAAGTTACAGTTAAATTATAATGATCCTGATAATGAATTGTTTTTTATTCAAAAATTTGACAATGATATAAATAGCACAAATATTAATATTAATAACATAGAAAACGAAAAAATTGAGAATAAAATGGATTCTGATGATGATGTTTTTTTATATGACATTGATGAAGTTAACATTAGTAATAATAACCATAATGATAATAATAATAAAAAGAATAATAATGATATTGATAATAAAGAAAATGATATTATAGATTTATTAGAAGAAGATAATGACTTCATAAATAATGTTACACAAAATGAATTAATTTTATATGAAAAAACTATGAATTCACAAACTCAATTGAAAAGAAAACTATCATTGTCCGATGATTCAAATTCCCAATTAATTGATGGTAAAATATTGAGAAAAAATAAATCCAATGAATTTTAAATTCAATAATTAATATGACATTCCTTCAAATAATTGCTTTTAAAGTAAATATCCACGGTAGAGAAAAAGTGGTTTATGTTTAATGTTTATCAACACTTTCGTAGAACTTTACTGTAGTGATCTACATTAAACGAAATCTCAATGGTAGTTTTATAGATCAATTTCTGCTACCTAAATACTTTTTAAAAGATATCTCTACCTCACTACATCATCTCTGCGTATTTTGTTTTGATATGTTTTTATGTAGTTTTAAAATTATTTAATTATTTTATCATGAAGAATTTTTTTAATTTTTGTAATATTATATAACTGTTATATATTAAATATTTGTATTTTTTTAGTTTTGGAATAAATTTGATAAATTTTCATAATTAAATAACTTTTAATCATATACAAAATGTGCCATAATAAACCGGAATGGGTTAAAAAAACACAAAAATAAATATTAAATTTTCACAAAAACCATTTTATGGTATTTATTAAAAATAATCTGCATCAACTGAAATACATAGATTTGCACGTTCAACATCAAATTGAATTGATCACTTCAAATAACTTTTTTATGCCTGTGCTTGGAATGCGGTTGAGAACTGTGGTCGTCGCCTTTTGTATGTCTTCGACTGATGTACTTTCCAAAACCAAAGATGTAATCATTTTAGTCTATTCTATGCTTCTGATCACCGCCTGGTTATCCATTGCAATTAGAATACTATTTCCCTGCACCCGCACACCTCCAGATAATCCAAAGCATGTATTAAGGCCAACTTCTTAGCCTGAATACACTGCGGTGTATTTCTCATGCTAATATGGCAGAACAGGTCCATCTCGTTGGAGGAAATTCCAGCACCCGTACTATTCCCCATGAAGGATCCATCTGTGAACATTGTATTCTCCCCGGTCCCATTTCAGGAATCGTCCAATCATCAATGAGAGTTTTAAGATACCTTTCTCTCACTCTTTTGATTTTATCCATAGGCTTAGGCATATCCAGTGCCGTAATCGTTTTTACAAGATTCAAGTTGCTTCAATGGCCATAAATTGTTGCAGTTTGAACGTTCACGTACCAATCTGAACGCAGTGGTTAGCGCAGTCATTGTAACAAACAAATCCAGCGGTGGCAGTCCCAGTAGCATATGCATGGCACTGGTTTGCGTCGTGCGTCAGTAATTAACACAATCACAAATGCCAGTCTGTGTACATTTTCCATATGTACTCCAACTAACTTCTGTGCGACCTTATGCTAGCAATTTATTCTGGGTCTTACCATCATTGCGTAGATCCAATTCATAGACCTCGGTGAAATACCCCAACTATATCCTCATACCCTACAACACTGACGTATTACAGTTTTTGCCTTTCGGATTTTTCCTCAATGTGCTTATTCCAGGTTAATCTTGAATCCAGGTATACACATATGTATTTGATACACTTGGAAAGGCCCAAATCGGATCCAAAAATCTTCAAGAACCCAAATTGCATAACTCTAGTCTTTCTAGGGCAGATTATAGTGTTTGTCTTACTACCATTTATGGAAATGCCGTGTTGCACGTACCATCGCTCCGTCTCAATGAGTGCAATACTTATTACATTAGCAACAGCACACATGAACCTTCGCCTTACCATAATCGCTGTCATCTGTATACCCTATCGAGTGTACATTTATTTCTTCAAGGTGGTTGAGTAAACAGTTTACGGTAATGTTTCAAAAGAATTGAAATAATATTCCACCCTGGCAGCATCCCCTTCATACTTTACCCCTCAAACATCTTAATTATTTATTGCACTGTATTTCAGCATGTTGTCAATCCATCTCAATATCAATATTTTAATTTCAATGAAATTTTATCAGGTTGTGCTCAGGAAAGTATAGAACAAACAAACTTTTCGTTTCTCAATTTAATTTTGGAGGGGGTAACAAGCCTTCCGTGGGAGTAAAAAACATGGTATTTTTTGAAAATCTATAACTTTTGAAACCGAAGTACCACAATAATTTTTGATTGGAAATAATAGCTATCTAAAATGTCTTGCATAACACAAAAAATTAGTTGCCATTATAAGGCGTTCGTGAAGTAAAAAATCCTTGTGCCTATAACACATTTTTACAGGTTATCACTTTCATACTGATTAAATAGGTATTTTTAAAAATGATACATTAAAGAAAATCATTTACTAATTAAATATAATCAATGTATTATTTATATGTAAATGTATTTCAAAAACTTTAAAAATTATCGGAATTTATAAGAACTGCTGTTAATAAAGGATTAAAATTTGATAAATAAAAATTAAAATTTTGGGTTTGATTTTTTAAGATACTCTGTATTTTCGTCATTTTGATCAGCTCAATCGCTAAACTGACATCATTTTTAGATTCTTTCAACTAAAGTTCCTCAGGAACAACCTTAAAATTGAACATTTTATCTTTTAAAATATTATTTAGATGAAACAGCCTTTCATAAAATTATGCTTAACTTTTAAACTTGTTACCCTATATTAAAAAGTTATGGCTCAAGTTAAAGGTGAAGAATTTCTCATCACTTTTGTTCCCCTCCATGTTCTGGGTGTAAACACTTTCACAAGATGTGTTAAGTATATTTCCCGAAGTCTTTGTACCAAAACTTCCTCCCCCCATTGTATTAAGAACGCGGCAAATATTCCATCAACTCCATTTGATTTGAAGGGTCTGAATGTCTCTATAGAAGGTATCACGCTTCTTGCCGAGATTCGCTCCATCTCCGAACAGAAGTATATCCACGACCGTCTTTTATGTTGTCGATGAGATTGCTTCATTTCTCATTTATTTGCTTTATATTTCTCCATGCCCTTGAGAATTTTCTCTCAAAGCATGGTTAAAAGCCTTTCTCACCTTTAGTTTCTCCAAGTTCCCACACAACGAGGGTGTCGAGTACCGCTCTGTTCCCTTATTCATGATGATAATGCTATTCCTAACCATAAATTCGCGTACATGTAACATTATTCGTATAGTACCATATTTTTCCTCTGCGGCTGTTATCTGTGTTGCCCACATTTTATGTGAATTTGCATCACATCCAATTACCAGATCCACATCTTTTACCTCACACTTCCGAACTGTTGTATCTAAACCTCTACCGTACGTATACCATGCGTTACCAGAATGCAGACCCTATTTTTCCCCGCACAAATATAGTGCAGTGATGCTACCCACTCAGGTAACCTCCTGATTTTCCCCTTCAAAATCCATGGCTCCTGGATAAGCCCGAACTCTCCTGCACCAAAACATCTTGACCTCATTGCTATGGCTAAGTTTCCATATCTTTATTTGCCGGTACGAGAAATATTTATTATGAGTCCAGTCAAGCAACGACAATTTCAATTGTTGTAATTGTAAATAATAGTCCCCACATTTTTCTCTAAACGATACATAAAATCATCAAAAATAACATAAAATTTTATTTCTTTGAAACCGGCCTCTTAAACTCTTATTGCTGTTGTCCAATATATTCGACACTATTTTTCTTTGTATTTTTCCATTTATTGTTTCATTGTTAAGTATGTTTTTGTTTATTTTTACATTATGAGTTGTGTTGTTTGCACAGTTTGTTTTAGGTTTTAGCAGTTTTAGTAGTTAGTGTTATGGAAGATTTTGATATGTAAATTTTTTTTTTTGAAAAATGTCATGTTCTTAAATAAAAAAAAAAGTAACTAAAATTCATTTTAACGAGTTCTAAATTTACCTTTCGGTAAGTTCGATCAATTATCTAGCTATTAGATGTGAAAAGTATAAATATTAGTAAAAAAATAAAAAATATGTCCATTTTAAAGTTTCCAATATATTGGACTGTGTTGATTGTTTTTTTTCCTTCTTTATTTTTAGAAGAAAATGTATCACAAACGACGATTAAAAGATATGGAAGTGGTAGAAAAACAAAATTCTCATTCAGCGGATGGTTTAGTGGAAGATGGTGATGAAGACGATGATGATGAAAAAGTGATGTCCATGTCATTGATGCTGACTTTTTCCAGAATATTTAGTTAAGTGATGTTAATTTTGGTGTATTGCAGTTTGGAGAAGAAATTGAACAGTATGTAAGAACAAAGAGAAGAAGATGAAGAAGAGCAACGTTAATTCATGGATCATTGAAAACAAATAAAAACAAATCCAAAATATCATTTGCTGGAATTTGTAATTGCGAAAGCTTTAATAAAAGCTTGATGTGCATTACAAAACTGAGGTAGACAGCAGATGCACAGAAAAAGTGCATAGTTACGTAATTTTTTTTATCAGAAACTAAATTTTAATTGGAAAGATTCCGGCTTTTTAATAAACCGGAAAATAAGAGGTTAATGTTATATATGTACGTGTTGAAGTATCTTTTACATGTTTTATATTATTTTTGCTCAGACGAAGAAAATTTAGCAGCTGTTGGTAAAGAATTCCACAAAGTAATACTATATGTACACAAAGGTAAAGTGCGGGATGTATCCGCACAGGTATTATAACATTACGGGTTCGAGACAACATAGCAAACTGCATTTCGTGTAAATATTATTCGGTTGATCAAATTTAAATAATCTAAATAAATAAAGTATGGACATATATTTTTAATAATTAACAAGGAATATTCACAAGATGGAATTGGAATACATGGATATATGATCAAATGACGTAGACCATAAACATATCTAATGCATGAATTAAACATAATATTCAGTTTATTTCGGCAATCAAAAGTAATTGTACGAGGAAAGAAAACCAATATAAAAATTGGGGGACGACTAAAAACAAGGAATAGAAGCGAGTTGCTACAGGAGTAACACCAGAAAACTTCCAACAAATTACCTATGACCGTTTTACTCATAATTAAACCGAAATTTCTTACAGAAGAATTAAATAGAATATGAGAGGAATTAAGGAATAAGGATACAAACGGCAACGTATTAACAGTATTTGTATAAATAACAATTGTCTGAGATTTACCCCCATTAATTTGTATGCCATTTTGCAATGACCAAATCGCAATTTAAGTTATTCAAAATTCATGGTAGAAATAGATGCAGCAATATCAGATATAAAACATGATCTATATTAGCGAACATATGAATGAATGATCCGCAGAGTCCCGTGGGAAAATCATTAATAAACATAGAAAACAATATAGGACCAAGAATAGAACCCAGAGGTACGCCGGATTGCACAGGAATAAGGGAAGAGTATAGGAACCATCCCAAGTAGAAATGATAACTGAATTTAAAATGTAACAATGCTGCCACAGACAATTTGTTCAGTATTTTAGTTCCGCAGCATTATCCAAACCCTTATAAAAAATGTTTGTAACAACGCTTCTTCAGTCAAATAGGACCTGTTTTGTTTCTGCGACAACGTTATAAAATTAATTTGGCTGTGGTTGCGGTTGCTAATATTTATTTCTGAGACCTCATTGCCACAGTTCGTTATCAAGCAACAAATATGGTGTTAATCACTTAAAAATCAGTTACTTTTCAGCAATTTAGTTGCATTTTAGCTGAACATTGTTCTAAGAATCTAAGCAGTCGTTTAACTGAATTGGCAGCAATTTTGTCAACCAAAATGTGTTAACGACAGCAAAGATGTTGAATTTATGATTATGTCAATAAAAAAGTAGTATATTCATAAAGCTATTCAGCAATTTAGACGTAATGTCAGCTAAATGGATTCGATTTCAAACATTTTGCAATATTCTCAGCTCTCTTAATTTGAAACGTCAAACGATCCTCCAAAAATTTTTTTTTTTTGTAATATTTCTTTTCTTTTCTTTTTTGAATTTATAAAAAAATTCAGTAAGTAGTAACTGTAATGTAATTAAAAAATATTAAACTGATTGTGAGTTTAAAAAAAAATTGGTTCGCAGTAATATTTGTTTTATCTATAATAGTAATTTTATTAAATCTGTTGGAGTTATAGTGGGAATGCAATATTTTTCAAACTAAGTATTAAATTAAGAAAAAATAAATTCGTTAAAAAAATGAAAATAAATAACATAATCGGTATTAGTTAATTTATATGTGCATCAAACTTTCATATCGTAGAAAAATGTTTAAAGTAGTACAAAGAAATGGGAACGAGTTGTGTGCTGTACCTTCCGTATGGAAGATTAATTGTTATTTATATTGGCTACCAGGTTGAAGGCGTAAGTTTACGAAAAAATCCAAATATAACTCCAGACTTGAAAACTTGGACCAAGGAGCCGTGCATATATAAGTTTTAAAGAAGCCCTAAATATGGAAAAACAACAAATTGTAAATTTTATGGATACAGAAGAAGTATACGATTATAATAAAAATGTTCATTGTGTAACTCCTAAATTAAACATATTTCATTTATATTTATTCAACGCTTATGCAAATTATGGCTATAATAGAAAACATCCTGCTATTACGCAACCAGGGTGTCGATTCTGATAAACAAAAATGTCAAAAAGAAAAATAACAAAGTGACTTTATTTCAAAAATTGCGATTCTAATGGAAATTAATGACACTGACAATTGTCAGAAAGTGACTTTTTTTGCGTAAATTATGGGCGATTTACATTATGCCCAATTTTTGAATCTGAAAAAAAATAGAGATTAACATACACATTTCATACTAGTTAGAAGATCACAATAGTAAAAAAAATTAGAATCTAATAATGGCACAAGCCATAATTTAGGTTGAAAATCTAGATTCAAGGATGATCATGTTCATCTTTTTTTATAGCTGAATTGTTAATTTGTAGAAAAAAAAAAATATATTTTTGAATTTGTCATTTGACTATAATAAAATATAAATATAGTTTGACAGTAATAAAACCAATTTAATAACAAACATTTTACAAAATAGTAATACATTTTATTTGTTTTAAAATTAATAAAAATATAAAAAATTTAATGGTATTTATGGAAATAATTTTAAACGCAAATGTAATTACATATATTTATGAGTTATTGTAATTTTAAAACAAATAAAATTTAATAATTAATAAATATTTATTTGTTTTTATTATTATCTGAAAAAAAAACAATTGTCAATTTGCTATAAAATTAATTGTCAGATTATATTGTGGTATTTTATTTACTGCTCTTACTTCAGTGTATTTTTTTAGAACTATCTGTTTTTATTTTTCCTAGAAATTTTCTAGATTCAAAAATTAGGCATAATGTAAATGCTACATTAGTCTTTTCCGAAATCCCGATTCTGAACAAGGGCTGTGACAAATGAGAAATGACAATTTTTTTACGACAAATTGAAGAAAAAGGCATTAAATATTTGAACACTGACAATTGTCACAAAATATAATATAATAACGAAAATATAATAAAATAAAAATACAAAAATTTACAATATTTCAAAAATGGCAAGTAAGTTTCTTTTGCACTCACAATTAGTTAGTTTATTATTATGTAATATAAATATGTTATAAAATACACGATTTTGCAATAGTTTTAATAGAAGAAAATCGCAACTACGGTAAATACGCGACGCAAAAGAAAGAAAGTCTGGGGAAATCTTTATAACAAAATCTTCCACTAGCCACAAATCAGTAAGCATACATTTGAAATACTTTTTCTGAAATTGAACTTACAATTTCTTTTTAGATTTGCTTCATTCATTCACTTCCATTTTTATATCCAATGCAATAATAATATTAAATAATTTTCATGTACTTTATTGTAACAAATATATATATTTTATTATTATTATTTTTAATTTATACTTTATATTTCAATTAACTTCTTAAATAAACATGTTTTACCTTGAAAGTATCATGATTCATTAGTTCAAAGATTGTGTTATTCTAGGTAAATATTTTTCGATATCATCATATACTATGATGATTAGTCATAAGAAATATTTTATAATTCCCTTTGATTCTTGGGTCCTTTTTTATTTTATATATATAAGTTATGGTGTCTATAAAAATAATTTTTATTATAGATCAAATTCCACACAATTATTCTATTTTCAAAATACATAAGAATTCTTAACAATATAAAAAATTAGTAGTCTTATCATATAAACAGAAAAGAGGATAGTGCGAAAACTTTAAACAAATTGTATATAATAGAAAAAATATGCGATATAAGAAAAAAGAGTCTTAACATGTAAACTAAAAAAAAAGGAATGTGAGAAAATATATATTTTATGGCGTCTATAAAAATAATTTTTATAGAAGTTCAAATTCCAACAATAGCTATATTATTACTTACTTACTTACTTACTTACTCCATGGTGTTACAACCCAGGTGCGGTTTTAGCCTTCTCCAACACGCTTTTCCAACCTGACCTATCCGCAGTCAAAGTCTTCCAATCTCGAATTTTAAGGATCTTTATATCACAGTTTACTGCATCTAGCCATCTCGCCTTAGGTCTTCCGGCTCTCCTTCTACCTTCTGGTTTATCATTTAACAGTTTTTTCCTCCTCCAACCGTCTGTTTTTTGACGGGACCAAAAAATTGTAAAACTATTTTTTTTTTTTATTTATTAAGAAACATTAAATACTAATGTACAAATATCATTTAATGTTATAAATTTAATTATTAACAAAATAATTTTGAATGCTCGCTGGAAAGAAATTTAGCGCCAATGAAGAAGTAATCGCCGAAACTAAGGCCTATTTTGAAACAAAAGACAAATCGTACTTCAAAAATGGTATCAAAAAGTTGAAAGATCGCTATAATCGCTGTATCGCCCTCGAAGGCAACTATGTTGAATAATAAAATCAAATTTTGCCAAAAAAATGTGTTTTACTATGGTAGACCGGGGACTTTTCAATTGGCCTGTTACAATGATTAAATTTGATTTTTAGAGCTATTGTAAAATATTGATTTAAAAGTCAAATTTCTTGTTATTATTGTCTAACAAATATTTGCTGTTAGAATTATCATTGCATTTTTGTTTTCGATTGAAGAAAACTGAGGCAGAATCACATCGAATGCTTATCATGGTGATCATGCTCTACCAGAAGCAACATGCAAAAGATGGTTTCAACGGTTCAGAGATAATGATTTTGATGTGAGAAATAATGATCGTGGAAAACCACCAAAAAAGTTTGAATACGCCGAATTGCAAGTAATATTGGATGAAGATGTCATTTTGAATCAAAAGCAAATGGCAGAAATGTTAAATGTTGCACAACAAACAATTTCTGGCCGTTTAAAAGCTATGGGAAAGATTCAAAAGAGTGGAGAATGGGTACCACATGAATTGAATGAAAGACAGATGGAAAACTGAAAAAACACTTGTGAAATTTTGTTTGCCAGACACGAAAGAAAATCAGTTTTGCATCGAATTGTTTCATCATTAATATATATAATATATATATATATATATATTAGCGCTTATGCAACTGCGCTACCGAGTGTTTATGATGATCATGAAATATAGCGGGCTCAAATTCGCTATTTTGCTTAGGAGATTTTTCTGTATTTATTTTAATACTAAAATTTTTCTGCTTGGTGACCATTTGTTCGTTGATGGAATAAAAAGAAAAACGGATATCTTTGATATTATGGTGTTAGACGCTATTCAAAGATTAACAATGTCTGCACACACATAACTATGGGCTATTCACCCATATAAAAATAATAATAATATAATAATTTGAAAACATCTATCTTTCGTTAATTACAGTACAGTACAGTACACAATTGGTAAATTGTTATATACTCCCATGCAGAGTAATTTACCAACTTGGTTGTAATGAAAGGATTATTAGATGACATAAAAGCTCCACTAGGAGCAAAATATGACTTAAAAAAAAAGGATAAGGGATCATCAAAGTATAGAACAAAGTTAATTTTTTTCCCAATTTCACTTTGAAGGGGGATCCCACCCTAAAAAAACATGACATTTTATAAAAATCTATAACTATTGATCCCAAAGTGCTACAATAATTTTTGAACTTGGAAATAATAGCTATCTAAAGTTTTCATTTTACGGGTGCAAACAAAATTTGTAAAAATTAATTGTATTTGGTCACAGCTTGCATCAAAAAATCGAGCACAAAATTTTTATATTTTTTTTATAAAATTTTAATCTATTTTACAGCAGTTTTCATAAATTCCAACAATTTTTAAAGCTCTTGAAATGCATTTATACATAAATAATACATTGATTATAAATAATTCGTAATTGGTTTTCTTTAATGTATCATTTCGACCCATTTAATTGTAAAAAAAGTGTTATAGGTACAAAGATATTTTTTTCATTGGATTCGGAGTTCGACACCTCAAGTGGTTGCCTTGTAAGTATGCTATTTTTCCAGTATAGTATATAGTTTTCAATCGCAATACACAAGATTTGTTTAAAATCTATTATACGTAAAAGGGTAAAAGCTTATAATACAATTTATAAAGTACAATAAATAAATCATTTGCTGTGCCCATATGATATTCTTTATTTTATTTATATTTATATATTTATAATGGCGAGGTGGAATACACACATACATAAATACATATTTAAGTACAGATCATACATAATATTTTTTTTTTCTATTCACAAGGGATATATTATATTTGTCAGGTTTACATTTTAACTATTATGTTCATATCCATATATTCTTAGATAGGTATTTTTACAGTCAAGTCAGCAACTATATCTGAAGATTTACGTGAGTTTGTGAACTATATGCACACAACATGACTAATAATATAAAACATATGGGTCTCTGATGAATGTTGTATTTTATAAATAAGGAACAAAATATACATATAATTTTATTACATTTCAATTTTTATATTATTTAATATTATAAATATAAACTTCAATGTATACAATATAATATAGTTGTAAAAATTAATTAAAAACATTTATATTTACATATATTGTATTATAAAAATTAAAAATTCTGAAATTAACAATAACATCATACTTTCAATTGTTAGAAGTATAAGCATATATGGGTATTGTCACTATATGAAGACTATGCACTCTGATATATTCAGACATAGTACCAGTATAGTGCACATTCAAATCACTCAAAATAAAATATTGTAAAATTTACCAAAAAACCCGTTGTATTTATAATTTTCTAAATATTTTATTGTTATTAACGTCATTTTCAACAAAAGTTTAGTAAATCTTCATGGAAATACTACTAATATTGTATAACCTAAATATTAGCGTTGTAATTATTTATTGTAATTATTACAATATTTTTTGTTAATTAATTTTATAAATTTCTTTCAGTTTTGAATATATATATATCTATATCTATATCTATATCTATATCGCTGTTGTATAATTTAGGACACATGTTGTAATTTATTATGTTAAAATATATATTTTGTTAAGTAAACAAAATACTAGTTAAAGAATCTCATAAATTTACTAATTTAATAAAAATTTTGTTATATTTTTGCCTAATATAGTTCATTTTGCTATCGTTTTTTAATTTCTTTTGCATATAAAATATTATTTTCTATAGAGTAATTGCAGTTTAGCGGCGTATTGTTTAATTAAGGGGAGGCGTGGGAAAATCGATAGAGGGGGTGACCCGCACAAACTTTTGTTCTAGCCAAATTACCGCTCACCTCACCCTAAGATATGGAAGGGGGTTAAAGTGCTTGGTGGAGCATAATTTAATTAAGTGGTTAGGTGCGGGAATCGGTAGAGAAGGTTAATCCGACCAACTTTTGTACTAGCGAAGTTATCTCATACCCCTCCAGGATGATATGTCCGACACAATTCTACATCAAACCTTCTCTACCGATTTCCACAACTCCATGCCTAATTAAATTATGGGCCACCAAGCACTTTAACCCCCTTCCATATCTTAGGCGTGGGAGTAAAAATATATAAAATAATATAATAAAATATGCTAAATCAATGAGATTAATATTATTACTTATTTTATATGATATTATCCTAGATTCAATTCAAATAGTGTAAAGACATCTAGAATTGCATTGAACATTAATTTTTGTAAATCTCCCACTCTCTATATTGTATATTTAAAATCAGGTCAAAATCCAATACTACTCACATATATAAAATTATATAAAATAAAAAATTCAATACACAACATCCATATGTTAGATTTATTTTATATAATCTAGCTATATAATGCTGCTTTACCATGCAAGTATAGCAAACCGCACATGCAACACAGTCAAAGTAAATAGAAATAACCTACTATCATATTGGAAGTGCGAAAGAAAAACTACAGGCAAAATATAGTTTTTATGAAATAGAATATCCGCAGTAGTTTTTATTTTTTTATATGTAGTATTATCTTTTTATATATGTTATATTGGGAGCAATTCACAGCCAATTTTAGCCTTGTTAACTGAAATTTAACCTCACTAAATTTAATGATCGAGGATACAAAATGGTATTCTTCACCATTCTCAAACAAATTTTTCATTTTCCAATCAAATTTCAAAATTTCGTATTACGCTTCGTCGTGTCTCATGTTTTTGTTGTTTTTTTGTACATTAATATTTTAAAACTTTTTATTATTTATTTTCTTTCACTATAAAAAACGCGACAATGATAAAAAGTAAAGTATTATTATTATTAAATTTTATTATTGTTATTATTATTATTTCTAATTAACATTTTATTTTTATTCACTATAAATCAAAAATCACAAATCACAATACCAATTTTTTTTTTAAGTAATATTGTATTTAATTGCTTACATTAACTTCCATGTTACTTTATGTTTATTTTTATTTGTTATTAATTTTTGAAAAAAAAAATGTTATTGATGCTCCATTTAAGAAACTTCACTCAGTTAGTTTCAATTTCAGAAGCGTTGAAACTATTATTTTAATGAAATGTAAAACTATTTCCACATATTTAATAATTATATGGAGATTTGTTTTTATTTCTAATGATAATAATATTAAAATGTTAGTTATTTATAAACACATAATTAATATAATCAAGTTTTATACACTTTTTTGAAAAGTATAAATATTTTTTGTGAAGTAGAAAAAAATAGTAACTTTTATATTTTATATATTGGTCATACTGATTTTTATACTAGAATTTCTTTTGATTGCTTTTGACAATTGAATATGTATGGAAAGGTTTTATATTTGACACGATAGTTTTTCTTTTATTTGTTTGTTTTGATTTATAAATATTGAATAATGTATTTTTTTAATGTTTTTAAAATTATCAAGCTGCTCGTCGTCGTTTTATGTTATTGGAAAAGCGCTTGGCCAGGGACAAAAATCTAGCAGTTCAATACAACGAATTTATGCGAGAATATCTGGCTTTGGATCATATGACCGTTGTCGATTCCAAATTTCTACGGGATAAACCTCATTACTACCTGCCGCATCATGCAGTCATTAAGGAGGGCAGTACTGCCACGAAATTACGAGTAGTGTTTGCCGGATCATCTAAGACGACTTCAGGTCTTTCATTGAATGACATACTTTATATTGGTCCTAATATTCAAAGAGACATTTTCGAAGTTTTAATGCGCTTTCGACGGCATCATATCGCGATTGTCGCAGACGTGGAAAAAATGTATAGGCAAATCAATGTACATGAAAAATTTACAGGCCTACAGCCTATTTTATGGCATTTCAATCCAAATGATAAGATACAGACGTATGATCTCAATACTATAACATATGGTACTGGGTGCGCTGCCTTTTTGGCAATAAGATCCTTAAAGCAACTTGCTATTGACGAGGTGTCATTTAATGTTGCCGGTAACGTGTTATTGAATGACTTTTATGTGGATGAACTTCTTACCGGTGCGGCTACTTACGGGGATGCTTTAAGTCTTTTTGCAGAAATAAACGCTTTAATAAACCGCGGTTGTTTTATTATGCACAAATAGGCATCAAACAACATTGATCTTATGTCTAAAATTTCCTCTGGTCATGCATGTATTGGATATTTATCCATTTGTGTAGATTCGAATACAAAAACCCTGGGAATTTACTGGAATTTAGAAGCTGATACTCTCGGGTTCAGTGGTTTATCTTTTAAAATATGCGGGGGGATTACTAAAAGGTCGTTGTTGTCCTTTGTGGCGCATTTGTTTGATCCCTTGGGTCTCCTTGGGCCTCTAACTTTAATGGCCAAGCTTTTCATGCAGCGCCTTTGGGAATTAAAGTGCGATTGGGACCACATTGTTACGGTAGATATTGAGAACGATTGGAAACTTTATGTTACTTCAATGAAAAGTCTAAATGAATTTCGCATACCGCGTTGCTTGAGTAACCTTATCAATCCTGAATAAGAGTTACACGGGTTTTGCGATGCTTCGAAGTCTGCCTATGGTATATGTGTGTATCTTAGATCACTTCGTGATGGTAAATGCTACTTTCAATTAATTGGATTGAAATCTAGGGTTGCCCCATTGAAAAAGATAACTTTGCTACGACTGGAATTGTGTGACGCACTTTTATTGGCCAATTTAATGAACAAGATAGCAACATCAATTGATTTAAAAATAGTAAGAATCTATCTTTTTACTGATTCAATGATTGTATTGTGTTGGTTGAGAAGCTCCTCGCATTTCTATAAAACTTTCGTTTCAAATCACATTTCGGAGATCCAACAGCTTACTTTTACTGAGAATTGGCACCATGTCTCTTCGCCTGAAAATCCCGCGGACTATATATCTCGTGGTATGCTTCCATACAAATTGCTTTCATGCACACATTGGTGGTCGGGACCTGTTTGGTTATCTGATTCAACTCTATCAGTACCATTGGCAGAAAAGCACATTTGCAATCCTTCAAATGTTCCTGAGATAAGAACCATAAGTCCTTACGACTTATCAACATGATTTAACCTTCTTCGAAGATTATTCCTCTTTAGACAAACTGATCAAAATTATCGCCTACGTTCTCCGTTTTTTCAATTCATTAAGTTCTATTTCGGACCTGTTGTGGACCTCTGTCATTACGTGAGCTACGGTCTTCTACTAATCGTATAATTTTGCTTCTTCAACTCATGGAATTCTCCGGGGGAATGCGGAATCTGAAGGCGAGGCTGGCTGTTACATCGAACGGTAACATTGCCTGTTTAAACCCATTTCTAGATTCCAACGGAATTATCCGTGTAGGAGGACGCATCTCTGTGGCTAAAATTCCGTACGATACGAGACATCCTGTTTTGCTGCCATATCACAATATCACTATTTTACGCATTAGGGGATATCATTTCCAAAATTTGCATGCGTCTCCACAATTACTATTGGCAATTATTAGGCGTAAATATTGGCCTATTTGCGGAAAGCAAATAGTTCGGAAAGTGTATCGATCTTGCATTACCTGTTTTCTTGCAAGGCCCACTATAACTAAACCAATAATGGGTAGTTTACCCATTGATCGCGTGAACCCATCGCGTCTTTCCTATACGACCGGGGTTGATTATTGTGGCCCCTTTGAAATCAGACCCATGGTACGTTCCTGGTGCCACTTAAAAATATATGTGGTTGTATTTGTATGCTTTGCAACCAAAGCTTTACGTTTGGAAATTGTAAGAGATCTAACTAATGTTGCTTTTTGATTGCGAGACGTGGTCCTCCAAATATAATCTGGTCGGACAATGCTATTACTTTCGTTGGAGCCAATAATGAAATTCGACGCTTCATAGGAACGAAAGAATTGAATAAAATGATATGATGGCGGTTGTATCTCATCGTCATCTAGTTGATTGATGTTTTATTTCGGCGCGTTCGCCCCACTTTGGCGGTTTATGGGAGGCAGGAGTAAAATCGATAAAATACCATTTTCTTCGTGTGGCGTGCAATTCCTGTTTAAATTATGAGGCATTTCAAACCTTAATTATACAAATTGAAAGTGTATTAAATGGACGTCCCTTGTGTTCATTATCCTCAGACCCTAATGATCTCGATGTCTTAACCCCAAATCATTTCCTTATTGGTGGTGCTGATGCAAAAATAGAAATGCCAACAACAAAGATCAAACACCATCAACAATTAATCAACATATTGGTAGCAATTCACAGCCATTCGAGAATAAATAAACCTCGTTGATAACTCATTTATTGAGGTTATTTAACACCTCATCGAGAAGAGGTGTTATTTATCCTCATATATATATCCGCGTTGGTATCTCGCCATAAAACTTAAAATTTGTTTTTTAATAAGAAAAATATTTTTATTAACATTGTTACTTTCATAAATATATTAGATAAACAATTATAGAAAACATTATATGATTATTTTATTAAATAATTTTAAAAACATTAAAAAAATACATTATTCAATATTTATAAATCAAAACAAACAAATAAAAAGAAAAACTATCGTGTCAAATATAAAACCTTTCCAGACATATTCAATTGTCAAAAGTAATCAAAAGAAATTCTAGTTTAAAAATCAGTATGACCAATATATAAAATATAAATGTTACTATTTTTTTCTACTTCACATAAAATATTTATACTTTTCAAAAAAGTGTATAAAACTTGATTATATTAATTATGTGTTTAGAAATAACTAACATTTTAATATTATTAATATTATCATTAGAAATAAAAACAAATCTCCATATAATTATTAAATATGTGGAAATAGTTTTACATTTCATTAAAATAATAGTATCAACGCTTTTGAAATTGAAACTAACTGAGTGAAGTTTCTTAAATGGAGCATCAATAACATTTTTTTTTTCAAAAATTAATAACAAATAAAAATAAACATAAAGTAAAATGGAAGTTAATGTAAGCAAATAAATACAATATTAATTAAAAAAAAAATTGGTAATAACAATAATAATACTTTATTTTTTATTATTGTCGTGTCGTGTTTTTTATAGTGAAAGAAAATAAATAATAAAAAGTTTTAAAATATTTATAGCACAAAAAATCAACAAAAACACTAGACACGAAGACGCGTAATACGAAATTTGAAATTTGATCGGAAAATGAAAAATTTGTTTGAGAATGGTGGAGAATACCATTTCGTATCCTCGATCGTTAAATTTAGTGAGGTTAAATTTTAGTTATCAACGAGGCTATAATTGGCTGTGAATTGCTCCAAATATGTTTCTAACTATTTGTTCTATCATATCATATCAACACGTACAAGAGGTAACAACGGAATTAGAATAAAATTAAAATTGTATTATAAAACAATCAATAATTAAATAATAAAAATATATAATAATATAAAATTAAATAAATGAAATTAAGATTAGTAAAGTGTTTTAAGTTTATATAATAAAACAACTTATTGGAACCGCAATAAGGTGCTTGTGGTACCTTTGTTAGCAAGTCCAACTTTTAATGACGCTAGGGCCTCCAATACACCAAAGCCTCTCTTGGTGGTAAACTTGCTTCCCCAGCCCGCGCGTTGAAGTCGTCCCCGATAATGACAGTCCTTCGTACGGCGAGTAATTCTGTGATCTTGTCCAGTATATGTCCAAACTCAATATCCGTATCCGATATCACCGCTTGTATCGGATATCCTCCGCACACCATTATTGCGACTATGCCTTGTCTGTTATCCAGTTGCCGTTACTGGAAGTGGATTCGGTAGGGTTTAACAATAATAGCTACGTCGCACTTAGTCTATTATATAGCGGTTTGCCATAGAATATTATGTGCTGTGTCACACTGGTTGAGGTTTATTTGTATTGCCTACATGGTTTTTGGTCAACATCGCTCTTACAAAAGCCGGAAATCTGGAGCTGTACCCGATATGTGGTCATAACATACACTTTGGCGTCCTACTACATATTTTACTTATGTACAACCCCACCCTGCCCGCCCCCTCTCTCACCACTCCTGCACATTTTCGACCTATCGGTATCCTTGCAGTGACTTGCGTGGTGACCGAAAACCATAACGTCACCTGAGGGTGAATATCTTCATCAGAATTGCGCTAGCACGCTTAGTTTTGGAGATATTTATATTTAATATTATAAATACCATAATAACTGCAATTTTTTCGAAACTATACTTAACAACGCTTTATTAGTAATACCCAAAGGAAAAATTTACGCAACGCTACTGATTGTGAGTATAACACTGTTTGGTAAAATATATAAAAAAGAGATTACCTATATTATTTTGAATTACATCCAGTGAATTATGTGCATATTTTCTTAATTTCAATAATTAAGTTAAATTACTGTATACATTTCGTTTTTTTTATCTTAATTGCATTCTATTATTATCAAGTAATGAGAAAAATTCATTTTCATATATTATATATTTAATTGACCGATTTAAAATCTTATGTGCATACACAAACATATATGTGATATATATGAGTATAAAATCGCGTTTAATTACAGATTGCATATTGCAATTTGTATTTGTTGTAACATATTTATACTTATGTGCTCTACTGGTAATTAAAAATACGTGCAGTCATTAAATCGTATAATTATCAAATTTTTAGTTGATATATAATTTTATACAATTTCCATATAACAATGTATCTTAGTCAGCACAACGTTGCAACGTTATGCTGACTTTATAATGTGATACAAAGGTCACAAATACAATTATTTCAATTTTAAATTAATATTAACAAAAAAAATGTTTAACATTTATTTAACTTATATCATATAAACAAAATCTAATTTAATAAGAAATACAATTCAAAATTCCTCTAAACGATTATGATGATTTTAAAGTTGCCTGGTTATATGATGAGTGATGCCTTGATAACAATTTCGAATGTACCATTTTTATTTGTTAATTTTAAATTATTTCTTTTATAAATTTTTAAATAATGACTTACAATTAGTAGATTTAACACAATTACGATTTGTTGTTACCACTTGTAACGATTGAAAAGCAATCCTCATCAATTTCAATAATTATTTATATCTCCTATCTGCGTATTTTATTTTTATTTTTTCTTAAATGTCATTGCCTGTAACTATTTATTTTATTTAATAAAAGTTTAATTTATTGCTGCCTATTTCTATTCATTTCCGGCCGGTTTATTTAAATTAGTCTGGTCGTTATAACGTATTGCTTTAATAATATTGAGTGAACTTCGTCGTTCCGAGCCATTTCCTATAGATTGACACAAGTTTCCACAGCATAGCAGTATTTTTAAAATATATTTTTTATTAGCATTTATCAGCTAAATGATCGCTAAATTCTAAGATTATCTTTTTTTACTCTAGAATTTTTATTTAAAATACCAAAGAACAACTTATTTAAAATACAGGGTGTACCAGTCACCTTAGTCCAAACGAAGAGGTTGTGTCGTTGGGCTCATAAAATGAAAAAAATTATGCTAGACCAAAATTCAATACGATACATAGAGTATGTATGACTTTTGACCATATCATATTTTTTTTGCTTTACATTTGACCATGATTGTAACATCGACAAAAAAATCTTCGTGGCACCAATTCTGGAAGATAATAATTGCATCTACCAGAATGAATATGGAACAATTACCAATTGATGCAGTAGTTGTCGAGTTATATGGCACCAAACTCCAAAAATATTTGTAAAAACATGAGAAAAATTCAGAAAATTGTATTTATTTCCAAAAAATCGTTGTAAAAAAAACTTTTTTTTAACTTAATTTTATTTTAACTCAATTTTTGAAACATATTCTCAATACAAAATTGATTTGGCTTCAAACATATTGGTACACCTAGTAAATTATTTCCAAGATGCTGCCAAGATTTTTTTATACAATCAGACTAATGTTCTAATGTAACATAACAGAATTTGAAATGGTCAAAAGTGGTACATAGATTCATTTTTGAACTTTTGTCTGGCATAATTCTTTTCATTTTATGAGCCCAGCTACACGACCTATTCGTTTGGACTAAGGTGACTTGGACATCCTGTATATTTTATTTTTGAGATTTTTTAAATAATCATCTAATAAATAATGAAATAAATGGAAAATTGGTAACGTTAATAAATATTTATATAGTAATAGATAATTGTTGGGTTTATTTTATATTTACTAATTTTAACAATTTTAATTAAATAAAATAAATTTTTAACTAAACATTTATTTTACCAGTACGTAATTCTTTATGCCATAATTATAACTTAATACCTAATTACATTTTATTGATTAAATTTAATTGAAAATTAAGATTATCTTTTTTTACTCTAGAATTTTTATTTAAAATACCAAAGAACAACTTATTTAAAATACAGGGTGTACCAGTCACCTTAGTCCAAACGAAGAGGTTGTGTCGTTGGGCTCATAAAATGAAAAAAATTATGCTAGACCAAAATTCAATACGATAAATCGATTCCGATTCTTTTTAATTTTTTATTTTATTACTTTACCATATATTATATTTATAATCTCTATTAAATTAATATAATTATTTTCAATTATAATTTATATATTATAATATTATTATTACCGTATGAAAATAATCTACTCTTCACAAAACATTTTTAAACGCATATTTATAATAAAACCATAGACCCATTTAATTTTGTGAAAGTGAGCCTCAAATACACTCTTCCCCAAGTGAAAAGCTCATAATGAAAACAAACAAATAATATTATAATATTAATATATTTGAATTACGGGATCAAATCGCACATGATTTCCAATTTGTCTCGACATATTATTACTCCATAAGTTCATGGTTAAAACACCACAAGCAGGTATAAGTCGACCAATTGATATTGAAACATTTTTGTTTTTTATGTTTATCACAAAATATTTTCTCATATGACGAATTACCCTGTATGGACCCTCCTATGGAAGTGAAAAACCCGGTCAAATTCTAGCCACACGTACAAACACAAATTCACAATTTTTAAGTGAATAAGGAACAAAAAGGTTTGAATGCAAATTTTTCGGGTATCCGTCGGTAAAACCCCTTGCATCACCGTTCTTAGTTTTGTTATCAGCTCATTAGTATTATATTATTAAATCATTATTATTCTATGGAACAAAATATTCTCCAGGTAGCTTTAAACATTGTCCATAAGATCATCCTTAATTGGAGTTCGAATACCCAGAAGAATTAAAGGAATCTCATCGCACCAATTAATTGCATTTCCACTAGATCTCTTTGAACCTTTAAGTGTTCTGTGAAATCGTTCAACCATACCGTTAGCCTGTGTGGATGATAGGCGGTAGTACGATTCCGGTTTGAGCCAAGAAGTTTTGTTAATTCCCCGAAAAGTTTGGATTAAAATTGACTGTCTCGATCCCTAGTGATATTAAGCGGAACACCAAAACGAGAAATATATTGGTTAACAAAAGTTTTCGCTACCGTAGAAGCAGAAATATCACGAATAGGAT
The DNA here is from genome assembly GCA_910594885.2 of Bibio marci. Taxonomy (NCBI): domain Eukaryota; kingdom Metazoa; phylum Arthropoda; class Insecta; order Diptera; family Bibionidae; genus Bibio; species Bibio marci. Next base: position 60,331,110 of record OU343114.1, read on the forward strand.
AGGCCTCTGGCCACCGCGTGAAACGATCAACAAGAGTTAGCATGTAAGTAACCAGGTCCAGTCTACGAGGCCTTGAAAAAGGTAACTATGTTATGAACCACACTATGTTTTATTTGCAAGTTATAATTAAGACTAAGAGGCCCAGCAAGCGAAGGAAATTCACTCAAAATACAACCATATTTCCAATCGACAGAAAAATACAAAGGCGTGGGCGTATTAACGCGTGCCACAATTGCACTAACGGAAAGTTTGGTATTTACATCAATAAGTCGTTTACCACGAAGGTCAAACATTATATTAAAACCTGATAAAAAATCCGCACCAAAACAATCGCATGTCTTTGAGTTTGAGTAATATGTGTTTGGCGAACAATTCAATGTTGTTATAGTTATTGGACCATTCCAATCTTGCGCTTATACTGGTACTCATCAGATAATCGACCTTTTGATGTCGTAAATTGAGTTGTTATTGATTTTAAATGTTGAAAATCATATTATATTATGAGTTAGTTTAATTAAATAGAATTGAATTAATTGGTACACTCTGTAATAATAATAAATATAGTTGAATATCAGAGGCGTTTCTTGAGATTTTCTCTTAGGTGTTCACTTAAAATTATCTGGAAAATATTTAATAAAATACTGTGCAAATATATTTAATTACATATTACTTAACTTTATCTTAGTTAGGGTTACCACATGTACGATTTTGTAGCATCCCTATAAAATTCAAAGGTATGTTTTTAAATGCTTACACAGTGAGCAAAGTATCACTTTTAAAAAGAAAATAATACTTTTAAATCGTGCATAAGAAAGTTCAACATACGAAATTTAGTATAATATGCTATTGTAGATACACAGAAGATTTAGCTAATTAGTTTGCTCACAAACTAATTCCTTAACTAAAATAGTAACACATAGACAAATCATTGTTTACTATATTTCATTTTTTTAGTTATCAAATTTCTTAATATTATTATGTGTGAAGTTAATTTCAAAAATGTAATTGTTTGAAGTTTATTTTAAAATTTAGAAACTTTAATTGAATTGAATATACTTTGAAAAAAATAAACATTTAATTTATTTTAGTTAATTCAATTCTTAAAAAAACCTGAAATTTTGCAGAGATATTCTTTCTAATATAAATTTATTACTACTACGAAACTATGCTAATTACCTACAAACGTTTGTGAAATTCGTAGATTACGTGAACAACAAAAATAACATTTATTTTGTAATTATGAAAGCACCTAAATTGAATAAAAAGTACAAACTTATGGATAAAATTTAAAAAAGTACAAATACTACAAGACACTTTAAGTTAATGGTTCAGATCTGATCTTATACCATTTAAATATATATTCTGCTTTTGATAAAAAAAAATGACAGTAAGCCTAATCTTTATAGATAAATTCAGCGCTAATAGATTTTTCAACAAATTTGTTTTTGTCAATTAGATTTTGTCATAAAATGAATCATTTGACTTTAGTTTTTTCAATAATCGTTTTTCAAAACTCATTAAAGCTACACTTTGCAATCTTTCTTGAAACATTGCGTTTCTAGTATACATTTTAATTCTTTTGATGGCTGAAAAAGAACGTTCAACTTGCATAGTAATTAGTATTAGATGGGAGTGTTAACATTAATTCAGCTTATTTATGAATTTCAGAGGCACATCTTATGATTTAAAGTAATTTTATTAATATCATGTACAGTTTTATCAACAAATATATATGATCCATACAGCACCATTAGTTCAAATTAAGCATTCCGAAAGATAATTTTAAATTATGTAATAAATCTGTTGGAAAACTACTTTTAAGTTTCAAAAAATTTGATGAATGAAGTAATTCATTCAATAAATGATTGCGTTTGATTCTATATTCTATAAAAATAAATAAAATGTGTATTTGTATATTAATTTAATGGGAGAAAGTAATATTCCTGATTTAGGAATCCCGCTGGGTTTGCGGTAAACTGAATGTTGGTTTATACTGAATTGTTTTGTTGTATTGAGGTAAGATTTGAATTTGTATTTTCACCTTCGTGGTTAGGGAAAATACATAAATAGATTGTATATAATATTTACATGTGTCATAATTTGCGAGATTATTTCCTATGCAAAGTATGCATTTTACATTGGCATATTTGATCTTTTTTGTGTAATTTTTAGTGAGGTGTTCCCATGCACATTTTTGGAACACAAGTCTGTTGAATGCTCATAACGTGAAATCCCTCAAATCTTACTTTTGTGTGTAAAAGTGTTATGACTTTGTATATTTCTTTATTGTTCGGTTCAGGCAGCGAGTCTACATTGAACAATGGAAGTGGTTTACCGATGATACGTTCTCTTATGTTGTAAATGTTCGTCGGAGTATAATACCTCTCTATTAGTTTCACTTCTATATCATCAGTGTCAATGTTCGCTTCAAGAATTCTAGTTTTTCTATTACTAATTTTGCTATTACAGCTTTATACACAAGAGCATTCTTTGTTTGAAACTTAATCTAGTGGTTATTAAAGATTTGTAAACCATACTTGTTTTTATAAATTCGTTCTATTTGCATTTTAACGCATCTGTGAGAGGTTTTTATTGTTTCATGTTTCATTCCTAGCTATAATAAAATATTGGTGGTGACTTCATAATTTTCATTTCATTTGTTCTGTCTACTTCGGGTTCTTCTTCATTTTGTTCAAAACTTTTAAATCTATTAGTTGTGGTAGTTGTTGAAGGTGCTTTCAGTCATGTTGAAACAACCTTTGATTGCTTGGTTTTTGGTTTTACTTTCGAACTTTATTTTTTCCTTTTGTAACCCACTAAGAGTTTTCAGAACGTATCTGTAAATGGGGTTGTTGCGTAGTATTGACCCCATAGTTTAAAAGTATGTTATTGGATGAATTACGTTCATAGCATGTATCAAGAACTTTTAAATTTGGGATTGGAAGACTTTAACTGCAGATTGGTATAAGGTTAGAGAACGCTAAAACCGCAACTGGGTATTAATATCATGCCATGTAAGTAAGTAAGTATTGTTGGTGTTGCGATTATGGTACTTGATGCTGTGGTGACTGATGTCGTTGTTGTTGATGTTGTTGAAATACCAATTACTTGTTTAAGATTTTAAATAACAAATATGGCATATCTATCTATATACGTATGACATTGACGAAATATCAATATAAAAATATAAATTTACACCTGTACATGACACACAACACTTGTGTTTACTGTGGCGGCCCATACGAAATATAAATAGGCGCCATTGCGTAAAAGTAATTATTAATTAAAACAATTAAATAAAATATATAATATTTAAATATAATTAATAATTACTGCTTGAAAAATAAAATAAAAATTTTTGGAATTTGTAGTTACTCTTCTAGTACAAAAAGTTACTAAACTTAGGATTCGAAAAGTGACACGTTTAGTTTTAGAAATTATATAAAACAGAATAATAATAAATATAAAATATGGAATATTAATACTTTATAAAAAGAAAATATATTGTGTTTAAACAGTAGGACGAACACGATAAATGGTGACCCCGACGTGATTAAACAAAATTGAATTTGAATAAAGTAAAAAAATAAATTAAATATATCGTATAAAGTGCAAATTAATTATATCGTAGTTACTAGTGGAAAGTAGATAAAAGTTATTTGATAAAAATACGATATATTATATAATATCATTACGTCCGTAATATTACATCTTTATCATTACATCTTTATCATATATAAAATTACATCTTTATCATTTCATCTGAATATCTAGATATAAAGAACTTCAAATTCATATACAAATGGTATTTTAGAAGAGCATTTGATACAAGGCAGTTTTGGTCTCATATAGGTATGTCATTTTTCATAAATAAACTAAATTATATCGTATAGAGTACATTTAAAATATCTATACGAAATTAATTAGCAATATATAAAAGTGTTTGGATGATTCATTTTTCAGCAATAAAACGTGGCAAAGTGGTGTAAAAATATCATCTTTATTTAATACTATAACATAGATTAACGTTATATATAATACAATATTTACAGATTACTTTATATTACACGTATATGGTTATAATATTTCTAGTGAATACAATATAATAAACAAAAGAACTTTTGTCAAATAAATAATTTAAAATAGTTTAATAATGAAAAGAAGTATGAATTAGTGTATCGGATATTGTTATTGGTACAGCATTGATTCTAATTTTAGTAAATAAGATTTCGGTTAAGAACGCAAGTTAATCGAAATGTTCGGAGGTACGGATAAAATTAATCCCGGTACGTCAGATGTAAAAATTCCTGAAGCAATCCCAACTAAAATCATTAATGTTGATGATCTTCCACAGGATGTTATAGAAACGATACTGGACATAGTTCAGGAACCGCCGGAGACTAATCGCTATGAGGGAATTAAAACGGCGTTGATAGATCGCCACTCCATTAGTGAAGAACGGCGTTTGGAACAACTAATTGAAAATGCGGATATGGGCGATAAAAGGCCATCTGAATTTTATAGGTCATTAAAACAAATGGCTGCTACTGGTTTCGGTGACAAGATAGTTCAAAAACTTTGGTTACGTGGATTACCAAAAATAATTAATATCTCCTTAATTGCGGTCGGGAATAAGGATATAAATGAATTAACAGCACTTGCTGATAAAATTTGGGAAGCCAATAATTTAATGGGACAACCTTTTATACCTTCGGTTTCCTCAATGGAAAACGAAAGTCGTAAATCACGATTTGGTAATACCGAATTCTAGGATAGCAAAATTTCAAATTTGGAAAATGAAATTAAATTAATAGAAAATATGTTGTCGAAACTTACTATGAGCCGTGGTCGTTCTACACATAATGTATCCGGGCGTTATAAACAAAATTATCAAAATCGATCACGATCTCGTCAGCGGAATTCCCAGGGCGATTCCATACAATGCTGGTACCATTGTACTTATGGAAATGGTGCACGAAAATGCATAAAACCGTGTTTTTATGTTCCACCACAGGTAAATCCAACAAACTAAAGATTCCGTCTGTTGTAGCGGCTAACATTCGGAATGATTTTAATAGCCGCCTCTTTATACGCGATAATATAAATAATATAAATTTCTTAGTTGATACGGGCGCCGATGTCTCTATTCTTCCACATACATTCTGCCAAAAGGTTTTAGATTTCCCCGACTGCTTCTTATTGGCAGCTAATGGAACAAAAATAAAAACTTTTGGCACAAAATTACTCACCGTTAACATTGGATTAAGGCGTTCATTGCCTCACGCATTCATAATAGCTTCTGTTAACAGGCCCATTTTGGGTGCTGATTTTTTAACAAAATATGGGTTAATGGTCGATTTAAAAAATAAACGTTTAATCGATTCTCTTACAAACTCAGCTGTGAATGCTTTCATCGCTCATGTTGACACACCAACACCTCTTCATTATATAGTGGATGATCAATATGGTAAATTATTGCGACAATTTCTTTCATTAAATGAGACACCGAACTATAATCTACCGGTTTCACATAGCGTAACTCATCAAATTGTAACAAGGGTCGACTACCATTTTCTAAACCACGTAGACTCGACCAGGTGCGACATAAAGCGGCACTGGTTGAATTTCAATATATGATGAAACTGGGAATCTGTCGACCTTCTTCTTCGCCATTACAACTCCATTCGGCCTATTCGAATTCACGAGAATGCCTTTTGAACTCCGAAACGCAGCACAAACTTTTCAGAGGTTTATAAATGAGGTACTTCTCGGACTTGAGTTCGTGTTTGTTTATATAGACGATATTTTGGTTGCAAACAAAAACATCGATGAACACCAACAACATTTGAAACTATTATTCCAAAGGCTAAGCCAATTCGATTTGAAAATTAAGACTTCTAAGTGCTTGTTTGGTGTGCCGAAATTAGAATTTTTTGGGACACTTAATTGACAAAAACGGTATTTTGCCTTCCGTAGGGCGTGTGGAGACTATAAAAATTTTTGCGCCGCCTACATAAATACGTGATACACAAAGGTTATTCGGAATGGTAAACTACTACCATAAATTTATTCCTGGTTTGGCTCGAATGTTGGCACCAATTCATGAACTTTTGTCTGTATTAAATAAACAGCCTAAAAACAAGGGAAAATTTTATTGGCCGGAGAATTGCAACGTTGCATTTAATGAAATTAGGGGAGCACTGGCTGAGGCATCCTTATTATCGCATCCAACAGATAATGGTGTATTTGGACTAACAACTGACGCGTTTAGTACCGCTGTTGGTGCAGTGTTACAACAGTATAATGGAAAATTTTGGGAACCGTTGGCATTCTTCTCGAGGAAGTTATCATCTCCCGAAACCAGATACTCAGCATTTGACCGCGAACTATTGGCAATATATTTATCTATAAAACATTTTCGGTACTTCGTCGAGGGTCGACAATTCACTCTATACACGGATCACAAGCCACTAACAAGGGCATTGTTTACTAAAACAGAACGAAGTCCACGTCAAACTCGTCATCTTGATTACATCGCAATTTACGAACAATATTCAACATATAAAGGGAATGGATAATGTTGTAGCAGATTTGCTGTCGCGTGTGGGCGGGTTTGAAGAAAACACCGTTCAAGCAATTGGGTTGGATTTAATTAAATTGTCACAACTGCAGCGTGCAAGTGACGAACTGGACACATTAATGAATACTCCAACTAAGAACAGTTCACGATATCAAATTGAATTACGCGAGGATCCGGGTATTTCGGACCAAATATATTGCGAAATATCAACAGGTATCCGTGCAACTCGAAAACTGATTTCGTCCCGATATATCTGGCCGGATATGAATAAACATATAAAAATTTGGTCTACTTCATGTATACCATGCCAAAAATCGAAAATTCAACGACACACGGTATCCATATATGCACGATTCGATCTACCAGGTGGCAGATTCAAACATATACACATAGATATAGTCGGTCCATTGCCTCCATCAAATGGTTTTACACACCTCATAACCATAGTGGATAGATTCACGAGATGGCCTGAAGTCTACCCTGTAACGAATATTTCGGCAACGACGTGCGCGGGGGTATTTGTTCATCAGTATGTTTCAAGATTTGGTGTCCCATTGCGTATAATCACGGACCAGGGAAGTCAATTCGAGTCCTATTCACCGAGTTAACAAAGCTTCTTGGTGCTCAGCACATTCACACAACCACGTATCACCCACAATCAAATGGTATGGTGGAACGGTTCCACCGCCAAGTAAAGTGTGCTCTAAGAGCGGGTTGTGATACACCGCGATGGAGTGACGCTTTACCACTCATCTTGCTTGGAATCCGAAACGCCGTAAAGAAAGATATTGGTTGCACTTCGGCTGAATTGGTCTATGGACAATGTCTAAGGGTGGTTGGTGAATTGTTAGTTCTTACACCCGAAGCTGATCTTTCAAATCCGTCAAACCTTCTTGACCAACTAAGAAAAACAATGCAAAATTTAACTGCAATCTCACCCAGGGAAGCAACACAGAAAAACACTTTCGTATCAAAGGATCTGGATACATGTGATTTCGTTTTCATTCGTACTGACCGAATTAGGCCTGGTTTACATCCGCCATATGAGGGTCCATACAAGATCCAGTGTCGTTTCAGAAAATATTTCGTGTTAGATATACGGGAAAAATGCATCCATATCAATTGACCGATTAAAACCGGCTTTTGGTATACTAGCTAAAACTGAGCTGACTGAAAATGAAACACCACAAAAAAAGATGGTTAGATTTAAATTAGTATAGAATTACGAATGCTTCAGTGAAAATTAATTTTAACTCTACGCTATTGCTGAAGGGGGGTAGTGTGGCGACCCTTACGAAATATAAATAGGCCCCACTGCGTAAAAGTAATTATTAATTAAAACAATTAAATAAAATATATAATATTTAAATATAATTAATAATTACTGCTTGAAAAATAAAATAATAAATTTTTGGAATTTGTAGTACTAGAAGTAATACAAAAACTTACTAAACTTAGGATTCGAAAAGTGACACGTTTAGTTTTAGAAATTATATAAAACAGAGTAATAATAAATATAAAATATGGAATATTAATACTTTATAAAAAGAAAATATATTGTGTTTAAATAGTAGGACGAACACGATATTTACTCTATGTATTATTTGTGTGTATTATTATTATTTGATATGAAATACAATATAATTATTATATTTCACAAAATTAATGTTAGTTTCATACAATTTGTGAACGGTAAAATATTTGCTTATTTTTCTTTTTTTTTTTATTTGCTAAAATTAATAATATTTTTAATATTTATTTAAAATTTTTTCTAAATTTCTGTTGTTGTTACCATTGTTATGATTTTATATAATTATTGTTTTTTATCTTATATTAATAATAAAATTTTATATAATTAATAATAAATAATTAAATAATAAAATAATAAAAGGAAAAGAAAAAAGTAAAAAATAAAAAATGTATTATAAATGAACTTATAAACTATTTAGAACTTTTATACCAAAGAAAAATTTCATGGTCGCCTCATATGATTATTATTGCGAATATAAATTCGACACGTCTTAGGTTTGAATAATAATCAAAACAATGGTACCGACAAGCAAAATAAACTTAGAGTTAAATTTAATTGTGTCAATTTTTATAAACTATTTACTAAAATCTCACTTAATTCAATATCTGTATTTTATTTTTAATTTTGTTTCAAACATGAGGCAATTAAATCGTACATTCACTATAAATATGTAAGTATATGTACATGTAATAAACATAGTTGTTATACACATGCCACACCTGAATGTACAATAATTTCTCTATACATAACATCCTGTAATGGAGTAGAGAATGTATGTTGCGTCAAAAGTTTAGATTAAAATATTCTCTTGATTTTCTGTAAATTTACATAAAATAATTGGAAGTATCAATAGATTTTTGTTATTTAAATATAGAAAAGAATACAGGGGTATATATGTGCGTGCATAAATCATAGCTGAAAAAATTGACTAGAATATTGGTTTTATTACCATAAATATTGTACAATACATAAATTATAATATAGTAAAATTCATTATATAATATAAGCGATATATAGTGCGCTCCATATTACGACGGATTTAAATAGCTCCTAATAATACGGCAGATATACAACAAAAATGTTTCAAACAAAAGTTTTTGCTTTCGAATGAGGATGTGGTGGTGTCCGCGAATTGATCTTGACATCCAAGTTCATTTGAAGGTAAAACAGTACTTTTCCAATGGAAACCCCTATTTTGACCCCAGATTCAACAAATGTTTCCTCAACTACTTCTCGACTAATTATCGCACAATATAAATTTCAGAAAGTTTAGGTTTTGCTTCATCAATTTATTACAATCTACGGAAAATAAAATGAATAAAAATTTAGAAAGATTTAATTCATTTTGAATGGTTCAACCAATGAAATTAACAGATTATCTCGGGAAATAGAATTGATAAGACATTTAACAACGCTTTCATGCCATTCCATTAAAATGAATGACGATTCTGATAATTATATAAACGCAAACCAATGTATGGTTGGACACGGAATATTACATTTATTACAGGTTGCGTGAATAGTTTCTAGCCTAACACAAAGATGACGTTAATACTGGCAAATAAATAAGTGTATTGGAATATTCCATCTGTCATATGAATACCTGGAAAATTTCAATTCGATCTGTTAATTCATTCTTGGTTTACCCATTTGAAGTTGATGTGTCAGTGATTTTTTTTAAAATGGAAAAATTAAAAAATCGAGCACTCATTGAATATTTATTAAAAAAGGGTTAGCCGGACCAGAAATTCATAACTATATGGTAAATGTGTAAAGTGAAAGTGTTCCATCATATGCAACAGTGAAAAATTGGGTCGCTGAAATTAAACGTGGTCGTACAAGCCTTGACGATGAACCACGTGAGGGGCGTCCAAAAACTTCATCATCATCAAAAAATATTAAAAAAATAAATGAAATTGTTAGTGAAGATCTAAGTTTGAGTACGCGTGAAATTGCTGATAATATAGGTAGGTTTGGAAAAGTGGTGTCGCCGCACACGTTAACAATTCAACAAAAACTCAATCGTAAACAAATTTGTCAGCGGTATTTGGATCGTTTTAAGAAAAATAAAACCAATTTTGTGAGTCATGTTATAAATATGGATTAGACTTGGATCTACCACCATGATCCTTAATTGAAACAAGAATCAAGAACGTTTACAGTGGACTAAAGCTGGATGTTCGGCTCCAACGCAGACCAAGCATGAACGAACGGTAAAAAAGATTATTGCATCAGTTTTTTGGAATGCAAACATTTTTTGATTTGGCTCCCAGCTATCTCAAACAATTCGTTCGACAAAAGTATTTTTCTTCGAATAAAGAGAAAAATACAATTTTCCAATAGTTCCTCTATTGCATACCAACCTGACGATTGTGATACAAAAACAAATAAAGCAATAATAGAAACTTGGAACTTCATTGGTAATAATAAATGGATAAATGAGTCACAAAATCCAGATACATTCACTATAATTTGTAATGATGGCGAGAAACAAAACATTCATAATATTACACTACTTTAAATAGGGATGATAGATTGAATTAAAACAACAATGTAGTAGAGGTTATACAGATTGCATACTTAATACCAGTAATGATTTAATAAACAATTTAATTTATTATGTCCCTTCAATAAATACAATTGAAGATAATTGTTGCATGTTAAATAAAAGAGTTCATTAAGATACAGAAAGTGTTGATCTTAAACCAATACAATTGACTAACATTGATGTTTCTTCATGATGGTGGAAAAACATAATCGTGGAATAGAATTCGATTGTTTATTATGCTCGGAACATTTTTCTACATCAACTGAATTATTTTGTCACATGGAATTAAACAATCATTTAAATATTTCCTTTATTATGGAAAATCTTATGACTTTAAAACACAAATATGTCAATGACAAGCAAATAAATATATTATGTATAAATTTTGTGATGTAAGATTAAATAATGACTTAAAAGATTTCGTTAGAAAATCAAACTTATTATTGAAATATTATAAAATTAAAATATACAATTTATTAAAAGAATAATATCCATAAATAAAAGATTTTTATTGATAATTTAAAATTGGTTTTCCAGAAAATTTTGCATATAATAAAAATATTCTAAAATCTAAAATTATAATCAAAACGAAACATTTCTTGCTGCAAATTTCATGGAAGTTTAGCTACAGTTTAACAGTAACGTAATTGTGCGTATATCTTAAATAATTTTGTTTGAAATGAAGAAGGAACGTTTTCAGATATTAAATTATTATATTTTTCAGATAAAAAATTTTTCGGAAAATTTACTTTTATGACTTATCACATTTTTCAATTACGCGTACGACAGTGACAAATCGGTTACATCTTTTGAAGGCATAAATCGATTTTATAATTCTCTTCTAAATGAAAGATTGGATATTGATTATAATTACCAATTCTATTGTTACCCTGGTTATAAGAAAAATATGTGATGATATTGAAGATTGAATGCTATTTATCAGGCTTTGCGACTGACTACTTTTTCTCTAATAATAATTGAAAAAGATTTCCGGATTTAAATGTGGTAAGAAACGATTTTCAACAGTATCGACTAATGGTAATCTTGATAAAGCGCCGGACAAATCTAATACACAATAATAATTATAATTTGACAATGATGCAAATATTTCTTCAATATTTGATAAAGGGTTAATGAACAGTTTTCAAATATTGATTTATAGTGACACCACAATCTATACATAAACGAATTTTACCATCTTTTTTTGGTACGACTATGGACTAGCCCATTTGCTATATTGTACAGGTACTAAAATATTTTCATTGACTAAGCGATTTATTTCCTTTTCCACTTCATCCCTTAACCGTAGGGGAACAGAATACGCTTTATGAAATATCGGCTGACTTTGTTTAAGGCAACTCCGCCATATGACCTTCTATAAACAAACTCTAATTATTTGACACTATTAATGGAAATTTTTTGGATATTTCCGACTTAATCACTATTTTCATTTATACTTGACTTATTAATAATAATATTACCTTTTTTAAATGACGGTTGTTGTGGTTGTGAGTACGACATGTGACCCACATTGTTGGACTGACTAGACATATGGATTAAAACATTGCGCCATGACGAATTTATTATATCCAACCATTTCCGTCCAAGCCGTGGTTTAAATGGCCTGACACTTGCAATGATTAAAAGCTCCAACTGGAACTACCTGCACTGTTAGCTAACCTAACACGTTTAGTAATGAACCTGAAACAGTAGACAATTTTATATTAGTTTCTTTTAATTTTAAATTACCAAATTTTCGCCTATACTCCTCTTCTCCCATTATTGATGCAGTACTGCCTGTATCAAGTTCCATGGTGACATTAATTCCTTCGATGTTGACATCGCAGTCTTTAGCAGGACAAATGTTATTTATTTTTTCTACGAAACGTGACTGTAGAAATGTTCTTTTATGCATTCTGGAATGAATAATAGACTCCAGTTTAGTTATGCAGTCTTCATTGATCACACGACCAGATTGTGTTGATTGCTTTCTGCAAACTACACTAGTATGACCCATCATTCCACATATATAGCATTTCCAATTTATTGCAGGACACTTGTTAAAACCGTCTTATTGACTGACTGCGTTTGCGTAATGTACCACGCTGTTGCTGACTACTACTATGACCTCGTGATGTACTTCGTCCTCGTGACTGACTTTGCACCGACTTATTATAATGATTGTCACGGATATTATTCATGTTTGAGGGGGCATTAATGACCTCTTGATCCCTCTATGACAATTCCATATTAGTGGCTATTTCAACGCATTTTTCAAATGACAATTCAACTCTTTCAAGCAATGCTTGTTGAATTTTACTGTCAGCTAAACCCATCATGAGTTTGCCCAATAAAGCGTCTTCCAATGCCATGGTACGAAGATTTGCACTTGTGGTATTAGACAAATCATCAGGAATGTAGTCACCAAATTTACAATTTTCTGACAATAGTTTAATTCTGATAAATATAATCAGAGGCTGACTCACCAACTTCCTGTTTAGATTTTAAAAACTTATATCGTTTTGACAATGTATGCGACTGTGGACTATAATGTTTTTCTAAGGCATTCCAAATGACCTCTATTGTGCATTCAGTTGGTTTTTTCGGATGTAGTAATGTTCGCAATTTATCATAAACCACCGAACCAAAAAAAAATTGTTGACTCACTAAAACTGATTTAACAAAAAAAAAAAAAATTTGAATAAAAAAAAACTTATTTGACAATTCAAAGACTGATTTGACAAAAAAAATTTTACTAAAACTCGATTTGACTAAAAAAAATTCGATTTGACTAATAAACCTTTTTATCCTCGTCGCCACTTACATTTATTTGATATTTGGATTTCATTTATTTAAATTCTGGCTTTTGTTATGAATTAATATATTTATGGTCAATATTTTTTATTCATTGTTGCAGCTAAATATTTTTCTTGTTTTGAATTTTATATTTTTTTTATGTGACTTACTTTTTTTTCTTTTTTAATATTTTTTAAATTGATTAATAATAAAAATAAATCTAAAGTTGGGTGAAAAAATGGTATCGAGGAGGAAGTGTTTTTTAAAACATTGTCGATCGTCCACAATATCGCATGTATCCAGACGTTTATTTAAATTTCCGAAACCGTCATCGGAATTATATAAACGCTGGGTGCAAGCGTGTTCGTTAAATGATAAATTTATTGTAAAAAATGCTGTATTGTGTGATTTACATTTCGATCCGAATTGTATAGGTTCAAAATTTCTTAAGAAAGACACATTACCCACCAAAAATTTACCAATTCATAATAAATATATGTCTTTAGAAACAAAAAAGTCAAAATCGCGTAATAGATGTATTTTACCACATTGCAAGAATTCCAGAATAATAGACAAAACGGTTAAATTATTTAAGTTCCCTATCCATAAACCAAATTTATATAAAATTTGGTTAAATAAATGTAATTTATCGCTAGAACTGCAACACAAAAAAGTAAAGTACTTATGTAATGAACATTTTAGTAAGGATTGTATTGGTAAGAAAAATCTATTACCGAATTCACATCCAGCCATATTTTTAGATAATGGTGTCGGATGTAATTCAGCTTCTAGCTTAACTGATGTAGAAATAGAAAATTGTAATGAGGATGATGGCAATAAAGAAATTGTTAGAAATATTTCCAATAAAATTATTGAGGATATTGAGCTTATTTCAAATATTGAAGATGATACTGGTGTAAACACAAACTTCGTGTCCAATGTACAAGCCCCAGATATATATGTTTTCGATGATTCCACAAATGATTTAATTAATTCTCCTAACTTAGAAAAAAATTCGTATCCCTGTTATGTTAAAAAGAAAGAACACGTTGAAGATGTTATTGTAATCCGAACACCACCTAAAAAAGATAAATGCTCAGCCCCTGCCTGGGCTTGTGATTATTGCTTGCGAAAGGAAAGATTTATTGGAATGTATCGTCGGTAAAGCCTTAAATTTTATAAATTATTGCAGGGTACTAAAAGAAGAATATCGCAACTGGTTTTAATGAATAAAAAGCAAAAGCAAACTCTTCAATTGTACAAAAAAAAATATTCTAATGAAAACATAGCCATTACTTCAAATTGAACCAATTCTGGCTCAAGATTCTTTATTGGAACGAATTAGGAATCGATACCAAGAAAGAAATGAATCTGTAATATCATACTTTGCTGATATGACAAACTTGTTTTTAGAACTGCCACGTTCAATTTCTGAAGAAGAACAAGTATCTATAATATATAGAAATTTGTTAGAAAATTATATAAGAGCATTAAACTTACAATAAGAAATTTGTTCATCGTTGTTAAGTACTGATCTTAGTAAAATTGTCGTACAGTATTATATTACTAAAATTAACTAATACTAGTTTTAATGAAAATGTTGTGTCTTTGATAATCTATTTAAAATTTTTGGTGTGTAGGGTAACTTTTAATGGTTGTGTCTCAGGTGTTTTTGATGTTCATTTTTTAATACCTCATCTTATTTAAGTATACTGGTGTAGCGGCTTAAAGTCATAGTGATATGTTGATCTAACTCATACTACGATGAACACTATAATTCCAATGAGTCTGTACAAAAACGATTAGTTTTGTATGCTCTGAGGAAACTGGGCTAGACAGATGGTTTTCGGCTTCCATCTTACATGCATAGATGTCAACTGATCAATTTGGAATCTTTAAACATAGACGTGAAATCGCTGGTGTTTTATTTATTTTTGATCTATTGTCAAATAGGATCGATGCGCCTAATTTGCTATCACTTATTTATTTTAGAGTATCTAATGGGCGTCTTCGTAATCCTTGCTTCTTGCGTTTGAGCCATGAAAGAACAAACTATGGAAAATATGGTCCATTAAACAATATGTAACGATTATTTAATTATTATTTGAGTGTTTTTGATTTTGTTTTGTACCGTGATACCTTTAGGGGCAATATCAGATCTATGGATTTCCGACGGAATTAGGTATACGTCACCTGTAATCAGTTTGTTTTAATTTTTTTAATTGTAATATGTTTTAATTTTTAAATTTTATTTTTTTTAGTCTTGGATTTTAACTTAGTTTTAATTTTTAAATTTTTAACTTTTATTGTACAGTCGTTTTATATTTTTATTTTTATGTGTATTTAAATTTTTACTGTTCACTCTGCTTCATTCTGATCATTATTTGATTTTTAGTTTTTTATTGTCTTTTTTTTTCCTTTTTTTTTTTTGTATTTGATTATAATTATAATTAGCGGTCAGTAGGGTACATTAAAGCCCGTTGACAAGTAAATAAATAAATAAATAAGTGACAAAAGCAAAGTATCGCTTTGTCAGGTGGCCCAACTAAGTACTTCCAAAATATTTGCTTTAAACTAAAGGAATTTGTATCCCATAGGTGGTAAACCAAACGATTGTTCGATCATTCCGCCGTCTCATGTGTTCAAACAAAACTATCAACACTATTTAATTCAAACAAAAGCGACCAGTGAAAGAAGGCAAAAGATCATTCATAGATAAAAATGAACTGAATAAAGTTATTTCGTTCTATGAAAAATTGTTGTTTTATTTTCTTAACCCTTCCGTATTTCCAGTACAAATTTTTGTAAATGGTTATCAACATGCTGCATTTTAAAAAATGCCACACTGTTCCCATCCCAATTTTAGCCAATGAGTTTAGAATATACATAAAACACAAATGTGTGTGTTTGTTTCCTACTTTGAAATTAGTTACATCACACGGCGTTTAATACACTTTGATTATCAGTTAAAGTATAATTAAATTTATGATTTATGCAAGATGCCAATGTATAGACACGCGTCCGTTAGTGTTATGAAGGACAAACAAAATCAATATATAATATAATTCTTTAAATAAAATATAAAATAAATCTTTTATACATTGCAATTTTGAAGTTATATAATATATAAACTTTCCATAATTCATGCACGTTTAGTTTTCTAAGAAATTTTGACAAATCTCTGTGAATAGTCGAATACATTATATATCCATCCATCCATATACAGATACAGTATACACCTATGTATTTTTGTTATGTAATAGTAAAAGTATATAGTATTAAAGTATATTCTCATTTGTATACAAATTATATACATATATACAGTTGCATATAGTTTAGAAATTCGAAATTATATAGTTATTGAAATATTCAATACGAATGTACCGCTACAGAGTCAACACTCCACAAGTATTCCTTTATGTACATATATTTATAATTTATATAATACATATTTATGGGAAAAATATTATAGAATTTATTATTATCACCTCAATGCAAAATCGATTTTATTGTTATTATGCATAAGTTAAGTTAAAGAAAATTTGGTATAAAATTTGTATAATATAAATTATATTCGAATATAAAATAAGAGAATATTATTATTATAAGGAAATGGGTTTCCTTTCTTTTGTTATATAGAAATTTAAGTCATTAAAATTTTATTTAATAAAATAGTTTATTTTATCTATAGATTTGGATTTCCTATATTCAACTGTACAATATTAATAAACTTATAGCATACTTTCGAATTGTTGGTGTAATTAGTGAAATATAGCAAAATGTAATTTATATTTTAAAATGTTATCGAAATTTGTTTGCAATTGGAATTTGTGTATTCAAACATTCGAATTCAAATATACCAAATAACTGCCTAAGGTACAGCTAAAAACTTCGGCAACTGTTCAAAATTTTGGAAAAATGATAAAATCATTGTGTTAACATTGATCTCTAAATTCTAAATAGGGTATTGGCTTTGGAATTTCCTGACTTTTGGAAAAAGGGTTAGGTGAAAGTAAATGAATATAATCTAAATATAAAAATATCACATATACAGGGTGTTCACGAGCAGTGCGCATTCCTTCAAGGAGGCGCTTGGGGACATAATTCTAAGTCAATATTACTAAATGACATTTTTCAATTTGGATCTCTGTTTTCGAGATACGGCCCTTAGAAATTTTCTTGGTGGTCTCATCACTAAAGTACCAATAACTTCGAAAGTAAGGTAAATACAGCAAATTTATAGTAGACCGAATTTGTAGAGAATTAAATTCTGAATTGAATTTTTGAGAAACGATATTTAAAAGATTTTAAAGTCAATAACTCGAAACTGAAGTAAGTTATAAAAAAAGTTGTAACACAATTTAATGCCGAATTTAATTCTCTACAAATTCGGTCTACCATAAATTTTCTGTATTTACCTTACTTTCGAAGTTATTGGTCCAATAATGAGGAGACTACCGAGAAAAATTCTTAGGGCCTTATCTCGAAAACAGAGACCCAAATTGAAAAATGTCATTTTGTGATTTCGGCTTACAATTATGTCCACCATCACCCCCTTGTAGGAATGCGAACCGCTAATGGACACCCTGTATAATAATATATAATACTGTAGCAGTTGTACTAGAATATACTACCCCGCATACAGACATATAAAAAACGCTATCCTACAATATATATTTAATAAATTTATTAACGGAGTATGTTAGCATAATGGAAAATAGTAAAGATATGATGAAATAATATAAAATATTGTAATAAAATTATATATTCTCGGACTTCAGCGGATAAAGTATAGTGTGGGATTTTGTGTTAGGGATATTAACTAAATACTAATTCCACTGTATTGTATTCTATAATATTTATTTATATTTACAATATTTTTATTTTATTCTATATAATTTACTTTTTATTTTAATAAATATATTTATTTATTATTTATTATATTTATTTCATTTAATTTACTATTTATTTTTATATTTATTTATTTTTATTTTTATTTTATTTAATTATAGTTTATTTAATTGTTATTTATTTGTACGTCCTGTCGGCGTGGTTGTTTGTAATCGTCTGTTTTGTCCACGTCTCGTTTAACCGTCAATTTCAATTTCAAGTTCCTTGCTGAACACAAACCTATGACGGGTTCACACCGACGTCGTCTTGACGTATGTAAAAGTATAGAATTTAATAAAAATATGTTTAATAAATACCTTGCCGTGTCTTCTGGCCCGTTCTTTCGTGTCTAGCAAACCATCTTTTGCATGTTGCTTCTGATAGAGCATGATCACCATATGCCTTGACAAGTATTCGATGCGACTCTGCAGCACTTTTTTTCAAATGAAAACAAAAATTTAAGACTCTCAAAATTCGACATTCTTAACACGATGAAAAAATATGATGTTGTTTGTACAATGACTTGATGTATACTAATTATGTTTGACAGATGTCATAGCAACCAAACAAAAACAAATTTAGCTTCGTTCACAACAAATGTTCCCTATCGAGACATTTGTATCTTGACGCTCACTTCATACCGTTACATCTGGTATATATACGGATTATATAAATATCAACTGCAAGTACAAATATAGCTTTGGTATTGTTATTTTATATTGTTTTATTAATATAGTTATTAAATCATATATGCATGCGTATGGTATGTGCCTTGTATAATTTTTAAATATATTTAGTTATAAATTAATAATATTAAATTTACATTATATTATATTAAATTTAGTTTAAGTAGTTCATAACATAATTTATAGAAATCAAACACTAATATTCATATACAATTACACATAACAAACATACAATGGAAAATAAAAATCTAACAAAGGGCCATTGTTCAAAGTTGGAAGAAGACACGGAGGTAATAACTAAGATATCTATTAAGAGTTTTTGTCAAAGTTCTCCGGTAACATGGTTTGTGTTTGTTGAGTCGAGATTTGCAATTAATAGAATAGTAAGGGATTCATTAAAGTACCATTATGTGTTAACTTCGGTTCCGTATGATATAATATTAACCTTAATAGATTTAATCAACCTGAACAGAATAAAGATGAAAAAATTAAAGAAACTATTTTGGCACGACATAAAAAGCAAAAGACTGACAATACTGTTAGACGGTATAGCAATTGAAGATGATACCCCTTCACAATATTATCGACGTCTAGAATTTACAGTCGGAACTTCAAAATTTCTGTCAAAAGATTTGTTGAAGCTAATATGGTTGAATGCTTTACCAGCATCAGTAAGAGTAATATTGGCGGTAATTAATGGAAGTGATATATCCACTTTACAATTAATGGATGTTAAGGTACATGAAATAAACCAACCGAATTCAATTTCAATGATTAATACAGATCCGATGCAAACATTTAAAAATAAAATATTAAGTGAAATAGATAAAAAAAAGTGATAGTATTAGATGGAACCTATACGTGAAATTCATACAATCGTGGTAGATCAGAATTCCGTAACAGTGTTAATAATTCGATTCGTGGTAATTATAAATCTCTTAATGGTGGCGATTATAAGTCTCCTAACCGTAGTAATTTTAATTATTCGAATAGAAGTTTTTCTTGTTTGTTTGTTTTTATCATCATCGTTTCGGTGATAGAGCAAATAGGTGCAATTTTTTTTTTTTGATAATATATATGGGGACTTGCTAAATAGGTTCCCACCATTGTCGTCTCAGCCGGATTATAATGCGTCTGTGAAACATAACGTGCTTCATTATATACACAATTAAAATAGGTTTAATAAAGATATATTTAAATAAAAATAAAATTAATTAAAAGAGACCCCAAAATACAATAGCAAGTTATGTGCATTCTGACTAATATAATATAACATAACATAACAATACAATACAATACATTACAATATATGGATCTATAACTTAGTTTTTGGGGATATTTTGGTAAGAAAAACACATTTATTTGAATGTAACGGTACATTATATTTTATTCCAAAGTATTTGCCATCTGAAGCTACAACTTTTGACCATCTTTGTGGTAAATTATGGATTCCCCCATAGAAGAACTTCTTAGGTTTTGAAGCAATCCATGAGTCCAGCCATTTTTTCATATTTTCGAATGAATTGAACCGCTGTGCAGAAAGGGCTGATTGCATCGACCGGAACAAATGGTAACCTGATGGAGCAATGTCTGGTGAATATGGCGGGTAGGGTAGGACTTCCCAGCCAAGTGCTTCTAACGTTTCTTTGACCGGTCTTGCAACGTGTGTTCTAGCATTATTATGCTGCAGAATCACAATGGTCATATCTGTTGGCATATTCTGGTCGTTTTTGATGCAATGATCGGCTCAATTGGATTAATTGCTATCGGTAACGTTCAGCAGTGATGGTTTGTCCCGGTTTAAGCAGCTCATAGTATACTACACCAAGCTGGTCCCACCAAATACACAGCATAACTTTAGAACCATGAATATTGTGTTTTGGTGTCGATGGACCTGGTTCACCTGTCTTCACCCATGCTTTCAGACGTTTTGGATTATCGTAATGTATCCACTTTTCATCACCATTCACAATTCGATGCAAAATTGAATGCCTTTGAAGCAAAATTTCACACATTGTTTTTTGATTTTCTTGTTGTCTTTGCGTCAATTCATGAGGTACCCAATACGATAGTTTTTGGAACATTCCCATCTTCTTTAAACGTTTGGAAACACTTGTTTGGGTAACATCTAATGCCAATGCTAATTCTTCTTCCGTTTGACATGGATCTTCAGAAAGCTTCCAATTTTTCGTCTTTAAATTTTTTTGGTGCTCCAACGCGTTCTTTATCACTAACATCAAAATCATTATTTTTAAACCGTCTAAACCAATACTCACAGTTGTTTTGTGATGGGGAATGTTCACCATAAATTTGTAACAAAAAGCGATAAGTTTCTGCTGCTGTTTACTTCTGAATAAAATTACTTAACATAACTTTCCGCAAATGCTGTTTTGTTAGTACAAAATTTTCCATTTTTAATCAACTAAAAAAAGTGCTTGTTTACACTTCAACTGAATGCCATATACTGAATATGAAAGGTGGATTCAACTACCACAATAGCGAAGTACCACTTCACACTGCGTACAAGCAATACTACTTACGACACCTATCAGATTATCCCCAGGACTTAGTTATAGACCCATGATTATCTGGTATATTTACAGGGTAACATATAAGTTATTACAGAGTTTAATACATAACATTTTCCCGTGTTTAATCTTAGTTTCAGGGTATTAAAATTTATTTCACTAATCCTTGCAGTTGATCTATGGTATGCCGACTTAATTCATTTGCTTCGATGGTATCGTAGGACTATATGACTTAGATCTAGTCCGTTTACGTGACTTAAAATTTCCACTCTTAATGTAAATTGGACTACCCAACTCAGACTGAGTACGGTTGTGTGACTCAAAATTTTTCTTCTGAAAGCAAACTGATTTTGATTGTACAGAACCTTGACTTAATATTTTAACATTGGCTGGATACTTTGTGGCGTGAAAATACGACGGTGTGTCCATGGCATTATATAATATACAGAGTGTCCCAATTATCGACGGCAATACGAAAACACTAGATTCTCTGGGTCATTTTGCGTCGAAAATATCATATAACATTTTGGCCGATTCGACTTCGGTACCAAGTTACACGCAAATAACCAAATTTTCAATCAGACCATGTTTTGCACTCTACTGGGATCAATATCTCAATAACTAATTAACCGATTTAAAATTTTTGATACACTATTAGCATTAGCATACCGAGATCTTTAATTTGACGTTAATATAAGGCAATTCGGACATGTGGTTATCCAGATACTTACAGGAATGTTGACGATTAGCTGAACGCCATTTTTCTTTTTGAAAGTTTGTTCAAGCATAAGTCGAAAAATCATGATGAAAAAATTTTTTCGGTATAAGTTTAAAAACTTGCCACATTCATAAGCTTTCGTTTAAGCTATGACATTACGATAGGTATCAACTGGTTCCAAAGATATACACAAATAACTACAACGATGTAGGCATAAAATTGATTTTCGCTATAGAAAAATTTAATTTTTTTTTGGTTTTTTCCAAAACTAACAATATGGACGTGACAGATAATTGATTCCATACACTCTTATGCATTCATACAAACCTTCACACACCCACACAAACGATCTCACACACAAAGGCCTACACACATAAACCCACAAAAGCACACGCACGCATATCACCACAGTTTTAAACAAACAAAGCCTAAAGTAATTGTTCAAAATGTGCTCCTTCAGCTCGAATACATAGACAACAACCATCCTGACACTTTGATTAATCATTATTAAAATGGTTTCTATAATATATTTTTTCATTTGGACTATAACATATATCTGTTGCTTGAATTTTAGCAAACGTGTTGTTTTTCACTGTTGACTTATTTGATGACTTCAATATGCTTTTCAATTTACTGTATTTTGCTGTGACTGTGATTTTGACTCAAAATACTGTTGTGGGAGTGAATTAACTGCATCCATCTCGCATTTAGGTTTATAACTAAAGACTAGACTATTTGGTAACTGCTTAGTCGTTGTGGATGGTGTATTTCTATAATAGAATAAGAACTTATTAATTAATTCAATTAATGCTATATTCTTTTTTGCTAGTAACATTTTCTTTAGTGCATTTTTGACTGTTTTCACTGATCTCTCTGCCGCACCATTGGACTGTGGAAGGTAAGAAGGAGAATGACTAAGTATTATCGATTTTTTGCTACAATATGATTTAAATTCATAAGAATTAAATAGAGACCCATCATCGGTTCCAATTTCTGTAGGCAAGCCAAAAATTATAAAAATATCTTCCAATTTATTTACTAATTGTTGTGATGTGGTCTTTGACATTAATTTCACTTCAATATACTTACTACAATATAAGCATCGACTAATATCAGATAGCCTCGACCAGCAATGAAATGAATGAAAATTTAAATTAATTCTTTTAAAAGGAAAATTTGCCTTGAAACCATTTACTTTCCAATTTTTCAGCGGGTACATTCCCTGTTACCTGACAAATTTCACACTTATCTACAAACATTTCAATATCTATATCTATGTTTGTCCAGAAGACATACGACCTGGCCATCATTTTCATACGAACAATTCCTGTATGATTTTGATGTAGAAGTTCCAAGACTTGACTTTGACACTTTTTAGGAATAACAGCCCTGTTTCCATAAAATATACATTCATCTTCTGTACTCAGACTATTTCGAAATTTATAATAATTTTTTATTCCATCAAACATTTGTTTAGGTTGTGGCCAGACATTCATGACATATGAATAAACTTCGTTTAATATTGAATCGGACTTTGTGAATTTTTTAATGAGTTCAATATTAAACGGTAAACTAGCAATTGTCTGAATTGCATTTACTTCTTCAGTTTCCTCTTTTTCAACAGTATCGACTAATGGTAATCTTGATAAAGCATCTGCATTACCCACTTTCGATCCAGCTTTATGGACTATTTTATATTCATACATGCCTAAAATTACAGACCATCGTTGTAATCTTATGGCTGTTGGAATTTTTTTTGTAGAATCAAACAATTCTTTCAAGGCTTGGTGATCTGTGACAATGGTAGCAAATATTATTGCTTGAACTTCTCTGTGTAATGATGAATAGTTTCTTTGCGCCGGTGATAATGTACTTGAGACAAACATGTTGTGACACGTGACTAATTTTTTTGTTTTTTCAAAATTAGTTTGACATTTTTTCGGACCATACAAAATCAACTTCTTTATTTAACAGACGATATAACTCAACTAATTCAATTGACAAATTTGGATTGAACCGACAGTAATAGTTTACCAATCATATCATCAAGGTTGCAAAATACATTATTTAAATTTACCAAAATATGATCCATGACTGACAGAAACATTGATGGTGCTGCAGATACACCAAACTGAAGTCTAGTATATTAAAATAGCCCTTTATGTGTATTTATGGTGAGGTACTGCATTGAGTTTTCTGACACTCTCAATTGTTGATATGCACCGGA
The DNA here is from genome assembly GCA_910594885.2 of Bibio marci. Classification (NCBI taxonomy): domain Eukaryota; kingdom Metazoa; phylum Arthropoda; class Insecta; order Diptera; family Bibionidae; genus Bibio; species Bibio marci. The sequence continues at coordinate 60,355,614 of OU343114.1, forward strand.
CAAATCTAACACACAAAAATAATTACAATTTGACAGTGATGCAAATATTTCTTCAATATTTGGTAATGGATAATGAACACTTTTCAAATATTGGTTTATAGTAACTCCACAATCTATACATAAGCGGATTTTACCATCTTTTTTCGGCACGACTACTATAGGACTAGCCTATTTGCTATACTGGATAGGTAATAGAACCTTTTCTTTGACTAAACGATTTATTTTTTTTCCGCTTCATCCCGTAACCGTAGTGGAACTGAATACGCTTTATGAATTATAGGCTGACTTTGTTTAAATCAGCAAATCTGCAACATGACCTTCTATAAACAAAGTCGACTCATTTGACACTATTTATGAAAATTTATTTCATATTTCTGACTTAATAACTTCATCCATTAAACATGAACTTTTTAAAATGACCTTATCTTTATTTGATGCTGACTGTTGTGGTTGTGCGTACGACATATGATACACATTAGTGGTCTAACACGTTTAGTAGTGATAATTAAATGGTAGACAATTTTATATTAGTATCATTTAATTGTAAATTACCTTATTTCCGCCTATACTCATTTTCTCCCATTATGGAGGCAGAACTGCCTGTATCAAGCTCCATGGTGACATTTATTCCTTCAATATTGACACAGCAGTCTTTTGCAGGACAAATACTATTTTTAACTTTTTAACTAAAATAGACTATGCATTCTCTGAAATTAGTGCTCATTCAAAGTTCACTTACAACTAAAAGTACGTTTTGTAAACATTTATTTTATTTGGAGCATAGGGTGCCCCAAACAAAAAAAAACAACATATTAAGTATTTTAAATGTATGTCACTTTCTTTAATTGTATTGTGTTTTATGAATTAGTTAGTTGTAACACAGAATTTAATAACGTTATACACTTCATATATATAATTTATACATATAGAGTAATTGCGTGTATATTTACAACGTTGTTTTCGTGGGAGCCAGCTTAAAATAAATTTAAGTTATTAAAATAGATAATTTTTTTGTAATCTCACCATATATACTGATAACATAATCTTCTTTTGATGAATATCGAACAACAATATCGGTTAAAGAAATGTGGAATCACCTAGTTGCTAAATCAATATTTTATATGTTATTTATACCTATATTTATTTTTAACGAGTACATTTTCTCTATTATAAATATAATATCACATAAATATTTGTATATAACAAAATGAAAAACAATGAATGCCATCGTTTTTTCCCACATAGAAAATGAATTTTGGAAAATAAAATTTCTGCATCCGTATATTTTGCTGCATTCGGCATTCGCATACAACCCTGCAGTAAAATTTGAAACTAGTTCTGTATAAAAACTAATTCTTCAACTAGTGTATAAAAACAACTAGTTACAGAACTATTACTAAAGTAATACAGATAAGAACTATTTTAAATACGCAATAATACAAATATATGACGAAACGAAGAGAAACAAAAACGTTTGATCTGTTAAGCTATGTTTCCACTGGGTATGAATACAAATGTATGAACGTATGACAGTATGTCAAATTATGACACACGTATGGCCAACCGTTTCCACTGTAATAATCTATAGAAAATATATGTGCTGTTTTTAGACAGTGTTTTGATTTTATTTTTAATAGTGTTATGAATTTCATATTAAAAACACGTATTGTGATTGTGAAGTGAAAAAGAAGTAAATTACCATCCAAAATATCCAACAATTTTAGTGCAGCAGAAGAAGATATGCACCTTGTATCTAACGAGAACTTTGGGGCGGAAGATTGTTTCAACAATATGGATATTTTGGAAAAGGAATCGCTACCAAAAATATCTTTTGAAGAGAAATTAATCGATTGGTATATTAGGAATAAACCATTCCGTAACTGATTCGAAGAATTTCTTTTTATTTTACACGTGGAAAACTTAGTAGCACGTAAAATTAAAATGGAGCTGATGTAATTTAAGAAAGGGTGATAAACTATGAAGCACCAGTTGTAATAATTATAATATTTTTTAAATATGAAGTAAATTATTATTTTGTATTAAACATAATAAATATTAAATTATATTAAAATATATTGCCTACGTTTTTTTTTAAATTAAATACAACTTTTTTTTCTAAAGAACTAGTTAAAGTACAGGTGAAAGAATACATAATCTAATTCAAATTAAAATTAACCAGTTCAGTAACTAGTTGCAGAAGAACTAGTACTAGTGCTTAAGTGTTTACATTTGGTCTAGTTCAGTAATTGATTATAAATTAACTAGTTCTTCAAATAGTTGAAAATTAATGCAGAAGAGGACAATTGTCTTTTCGTAGGACATCTCCATGTTAAAAAAAACAGTTCGCAACATGTAAAACGGGTTTAACGTGGAACCAGTACTATTTGCTTTGTAACTAGTTGTACTACTAGTAGTTGAACTAGTTCTCTTTCCTGCAAGGTAATATATATATTGTTTGTTTGTATTACTACATACTCACAGATACACACGTATAATGTTTATTATTATGTTTAGTTTAGAATGATTGTTATAGCAAAGACAAAGCTCGTTATGGATATGTACCAAAAAAAGTAAACATATAAAATATTACATCTCACTGAATGATTTCGGTTTTTTTTTCCATTCCATTTTTTTTTTTTTTATGTTATTTTTCTGTTCTAATAATATAAAACACATTTTCCGAAAGAAAATGTTTTTCCAATTTGAACAAGATGTTGCAACGTGTATGAAACAATTGGAATTAGAAGAGTTTTATTATATAACATTTATTTGCTTGGTTTTTTTTTTCATATATATGAAACTATACAGTGTGTCGTTTAAATAACATCAATTTTAGGTTAAAAAAAAAAATTGAAAAGATAATAAATTTTGAAACATTTTTATTTAAAATAAGTTTTATTTGACTCAATACAGCGTTTGGCACGATCAACTAATAATGCATACATAAATTTTTTATGCCATAGTTATATAAATGTTCTTCATCACCTGCGTCACCACTGCTTCGATGGCTCGAACAACATCATAAAATGCTTCTTTCAGTTATAGGAACAGAAAACAGTCACAGGTGGTGATTGATCTGGCGAATACGGAGGATGGTTGAAGTGAGATATCAGTTTTTTTATCCAATATTTTTTTTTTGTCTCTTGAGGTGGTGCACTATCGTGAAATAAAAACAGTTGTTTTTTTTCCATAAATCTCATATTAAAATCGTCCAAATAGTGTTTTTACTGTTACTGGTTCATCAGCCAACATTCTAACAGTTAAATTTCCATGGAAAGCAATGATTTCACGGACATTTTCCACTAAGCCAGCACGATTTTTAATTTGGCTTGGGTTATCATTTAAATATTCACGACCATATTTGAAACGTGCAAACCGATCATAAACTTGTCGTTGACAATTATCACCATTAACTTTTTCAACAATTTGTAAAACAAAATTTAATATTTGCCGTTCGCTCCATAGTTTTTTTACGACGCAAACATCAAAACGGCTCAAATGCGTGTAACTTTTAAATCTGTCAACCGTTTTGCATAAAGTTTGGTGTGTTTGAAAGAGGAAAGATGTATTTTTTTAATGATGTCAACTTTTAAATAGACAGCACTCTGTGTTCTATTATTTAAATACAAATTGCTGATATTTAAACGACACACTGTGCGCATATACACTATACAATATATATATATATACAATGTTCGCATATTCTACATACGCTACTTTCTATCTCTACAGAACATGCATAATAGTATCTATATATAGTATCTGTGCATATTTATAATAGATAGACTCACTAGCATAAGCAACAAACAACTATATGTAAAATGTAATATTGTATTATTATAATATAAAATAAAGTTATTTTCTTTAATATTTTTATTGTATTCCATTTTAAATTGTAACAAGAATTGTAAGAATTGTATTTATATTGGATACAATTATTCCATATTTACTTGTTGAGAAAATTAATTGGAATCCAAACATTTATAATAATAACATGCATGAATTCATAATAAATTATAAGTTGCTGATGCATATTACGTTACGAGTACTTTGTATTCATACAATTTAATTTTAATTAATATATCATAATTACATTGATTGCACTTTTTTACTTACACCAAAGTTTATAATTTCTTACGTTTATAATTTGTGGTATATCAGCCAGTGCAATGTACTATTATAAATTATTTTATTATATATAATCTTGTTTATTCAAAGGTTAAATATCGCCTACTCATTTCTAATTAATTCTTTTCTCTTATTATAATTATTATATAATTATGTTAGCAAGAACAACGAATCGAGATGATATTTATTCATACAATTTAAATACATATGGATATATCACACATAATTATAAAGTCATTCGATATGACATCATTTTCGCATAAAAATTTTTTTGTGTGAGTTCAAGAATAGCCTATCTGGCAGACTAAAATGTACTACGAATTCAAATCGTATTAGTAAATCAAAACCGAATGATAAAAGTGATTCGCAAAAGGCTCGTAAAAGTAAAGCAAAAATGAATCGCAAAAGAGTAACGAAAATAATAAATAAAACCACATTATAATCATATGTATAAACGACACTAAAGTTCTGCTTTCACTGAATAATTTATGTGAGTTAGTGGTATCTACAATTTGTTTGTTTAACTACAATGTGCTTTAGATAAGGTTTGTAAAATTGTTAAACTTTTATATTTTATTTTATGTAATATAAATTTAGCCACATTTAATACATTATATTGCCGGCATCTAGGCTGATTAACTTTCATAATTTTCGGTAGCAGTAATATATACAGCGCAGTCATACATGGTCTTCATCTATATAGGTAATATATAATAAAACATAAGTTTTATCAAAGTTTTATTTTATAAAACAATTTTAATGTTAATAATATAATCTATTTCGTTTGAATGCGAAATATTTTATATTAAAAATTAATATTGTTGATGAATTTTGACATATCTAAGTTCATGCGAAATGTCAAATCATATTTTTTTAATTAATGGAATGTACTTCAATTGTCAGTTTGTATCGATCGGTTGTGTATTTTATGTTTAGTTTTTGTTGAAAAATGGAAAAGCTTCCACGAAGGAAACTACGCAGCACAGGCTCACAAAAAATTGAGCGACAATTTCTTGAATTAATCAACAAGTATAATTTATCGAGCAAACCCTGGAAATGTATTCTACCATTTAACAAGTTTGTTATAAACGATAGTTTTAAGTAATCCATATGCCTCCAAAGACTCGCAGCCTATTCCCATATACAGTCAAAGTAAATAGATCATTCCAAGGTAGATTTATTAATGCAATATTTAATAAATTGATTGATTCAATTCTTGAAATTTGAATATCATAATGTAGTGACCAAACCCGGCATTCATTTTCAGTTTAAGATCTAACAAGACTAATAAATAATGTTTTAGCACAATATGAGTCGGATATTTCGCGGATTTGTCCCCTAATGAAACCCAATACCGAATTGGTGAATTGGTTTTTATCAAGATATACGCCAAGATCCTTGATTAAGTAAGGTAAATTAATACCATCAAATTGGTACGAAAATTCGAAAATCCTATTTTTCCGCAACAAATTCACATTTATTAATATTTAGAGATAATCTATTAGTTTTACACCAACCATAAAATGACAATAGATAGTATGACAAATCCTCACAGTTCTCCACATTATTAATGGATTCAAACATTTTTACATCGTCAGCCGATTCACGAAGTTTTCATTAAAACCAAGTCTACAAAATTTGAAAAGTAAAAGTTTATGCGATAATTTAGCAAAAGCCTTATTGAAATCAGTAAAAATAAAGTCAACCTGTGAAAGATCGACTAATTTATCCGTATAGAAAGTAACAAACTCCAAAAAATTAGTAATTGCCATTTTTGGATTTTCTTTTAAATCAGAGATTTATACAAATTGAAATAAGAGGCATAGTTATTACTTAAAACATTATGAAATTAATTGCATTGCTTCCGATATGCAAACGATTCAGAATATGTTGCGGGTCACTATCACAAAATAAATTGGGTCTATGGTTTTGTTATAAACGTTCGTTTGTTTAAAAATTGTTTGTGAAGTGTAGATTATTTTCTTGCGGTAATAATAATATTATAATATATAAATTATAATTGAAAATAATTATATTAATTTAATAGAGATTATAAATATAATATATGGTAAAGTAATAAAATAAAAAATTAAAAAGAATCGGAATCGATTTATCACCACAAAGTATATATTCAATTAAATTTAATCAATAAAATGTAATTAGGTATTAAGTTATAATTATGGTATAAAAAATTACGAACTGGTAAAATAAATGTTTAGTTTAAAATTTATTTTATTTAATTAAAATTGTTAAAATTAGTAAATATAAAATAAACCCAACAATTATCTATTACCTTATAAATATTTATTAATTTGTATAATTTTAATGTATATTTATAATAATGTATAATTACGGTACAATATGCTAATGGATTCACTAGTTAGTATAAAAGTTTCAACAATTTTATAAATAAAATCAGTTCATTTTCATATTTCAAAAGTAAATATCAGTATTCTGACCGTATGTGAATTTCAAAGATTACAATTTCCAGTTACAACAACAAATTGTGTACAATTTAAAACATGGGTGATTTTAATAATCTCGATGGTCGGTACGGAAACATAACGGAGTACGAATTAAACTGTTTAAATAAAGTAGTTGATGCTGTCTTTAAAAACAAATGTGTTTGCAGTATTACACGTATGAAAGGAAACAGAGTTTTCTTTCATGATTGCCCGGTACATGCCAATATAGACACCAAAGTCTATAATTTAAGCGAACTATTTGCTACAAATGTTAGTGCTGAGGAGATGACCGCACATTTGGAAAAATTATATATAACCAAAAAATAAATAACACCAATGTATGTATTACATTTAAAAAATTTTAAAATTTAATTCAAAATTATATGCCATTTGCCATTTGTATGTAAATGTATAAATAAATTATATAATAAAATTTTGAAAAAGTGTTATTTTTTCTTATTTTAACCAAATATTAACAGAGATGTATAAGTTTAAAAGTTACTTAAATATTTTTACAACGCATTATTTTAGACCAGCTAAAAAGTTTAACATCATTTTCAGATTCTTGTCATATAAACCACATAAACTCCAAGAAACATGCTGAATAAAAGACGAATTTACTTACATACCCTATATTTCTGTCATTTTGGTTAGCCCAATCGCCAAACTGATATCTTTTTCAGATTCCTCAAACACAAAAACTCCATATACAATCTCAAAAAAATTTAACTATAACATATAATAAGAAACGCCCTGTTATAAAACTATATGCTTAGCACCCTATATTAAAATATTGTAGGTCAAATGAAAGGCGATGACTTTATCCATTGATCCCATTGAGAGTTAATTAAAAAAAAAACCTTTTCCGTGAAAAGTTATTTTAAATAAAATTTCCTTTTTTTACACCTTTGGTCAAAATCTGCCATTTCTGATACATCCTGTGGCTAAAACCAATTTATAAAAACGTTATCCTCTTCAAACCGAAATTTAGCGGCTTAAAAAAATACATGTCCATTATTTTTTCGAGTCTTACAACATATCCGAATTTCATCAAGACTGGAGCCAAAATATTCAAAATATTCTATTAATATACCGCCATCTTGAACAAAAATCGAGATTTTTAATTTGTGGATAAAAGTTTCTTCTACAAAATTTAGGAAATGGATCAATGGAACCACGATTAATAATTTGACCAATTCGGTTAATAATTGGAAAAGTTACGGCGAATTTTCGTTTTCGGCGCCGTCTTGAATTTCACCGTTAAGTACCAAAATTGGGCAGCTAAAAATGTTACATCTAGTATATAGTTTTCCGAGTGCTACAACATATCCAAATTTCATCCAAATCTGCGAGTGACAGGAGTGGATGTTGTTGATCAAATGGCAGGAAGTACATTGGGAAAGCCTGTTCCCGTAGATGGCCACTTCAAGTCTTCTATAAAATACTAGATTTGGCCGCTATCAACGCGTGGATATTGTATAAGGAGACCACTGGAGTCAAAATAACACGAAGAGACTTCATATTTCAATTAGCTGACGAATTGACAAGTAATAATGAAAGTTCATCAAACAATAATTTTAATCCACATATCTTCTAGGAAATCATGTCAAATTGGATTTTGCGCAAACAAATTAAACACAAAAAATGTCTCAAAGGAAAAAAAATTGGAATAATGAGTTGCACTGAAGACGATAAAATCCTAGTAAAAAAAATAAAAACACCGGACGAATTTGATGATGAAAATGATGTCTCTATATAATTTCTGAAAAAAATTTAGCAATAAACGAAAATTATGAAATTACAAATTTAACACATTTAAAAGAAAAAATGATATTCTATCATCGTTTAGTAAAAAACAAAATAATAATACAGGTGAATATTTTCTACCTTGTTATTTTTGGCTTGTTTTTGTTGAATTGTTAACGTGTGCGGCACTACTTTTCCAAACAAACTTTTTCATTTGTCATTTTTCAAGTAAAATATGATTATGACATACTTATTCATTTGAGATGCCTATAGTATCAGCAATTTCACACGTAGTCAAATATGGAACTTCACTAACAATTTCTTGTATTTTTTTAATATATTCTGATGTTGATGCAGTTTTTGGTTCGTCTTCAAGAATTGTACGACCACGTTTAAATTCAGCAAACCAATTTTTTATTGTTGCATATGATGGAGCACTTTCCCCTCACACATTTACCATATCGTTATGAATTTCTTGTCCGGCTAAACCTTTTTTAAATAAATATTCAAATACTGCTAGATTTTTTCATTTGTCCATGTTTTTTTTTCAGTCGCTAAAATGACGATTTACGGAGTTAAAATGGAGCAATTCTGTTGCAGAATTTAGCAACAGAATCTGATAAAGAATTTTTCTGAAGCTAATGTATGAAATTCTGGACCAAAAAAATTCTGTTTTATAACACACCGTAGCTTAAAATCACACCTGGATTTTAATGCCTACAGTAAGTAAATATGATTAGTAAGTTTTTATAAAATTAATATTTCATTATAGTTATAAAAATTATTAGAATCCCATTAGAACCTAAGAACAAATTATTCCTTAATATCGCACTTAATTATGTACGATAAATATTCTGTTAACTTTTATGCTTTTAAATAATATTTTTTTTATTTTGAAATATTCAATTTTTTTTTATTTTAAATATTAATTTTAAGTTTTAATTTTTAATGTTACTTAATGTGACTTAGTAAACGCGTACATATTGTATTATTTAACTTTAATTACATGTATATATAGTTATTGAGTATAATAGGTTTTCAAAATTACTGTATTATCATACAATATAATAAACTTTGAATATGTATTATTGCACAATTATAAATATATATAATAATAATAAACCCATAAGGCATCTTGCACGCAACATAGTCCCCCGTTGAAGACATCTGCTCTTCAAAAATATGGTATATTAATGTAATGATGCATTGTTGGTTTATTATAAAAGCAAATATTTATGCCTGTGTGAATAATATGCATATGATGATAAATATGTTAATTTAAAGATGCATTGGTGTAGATTAGTTGAGGATGAAGGTTTATTTATTTTATTATAAAAACGATGATTTCGGAAATAAGTAAATTTTTACAATTGGTCTTTTTAGATGACCATCTTTTATATGGATTGATACCACACGTATTTTACCATCCGCCCCACGATGAATTTCGGAGATTCTGTCAACCTTCCATGTTGAAGAAGGACGATTTTCATCAATTATCAGTATCATATCACTAATTTCAATGTTATTGTTTTGTGTTAATCGCCGTTTTGTACGTTGCTGCAGCTGATTTAAATATTCTGTTGACCAGCCATTCCTAAAATTTTCGTATAATACTGATCGGAAATCAGCTGTAGTTGTATTACCTCCAAGTAAAAAATGGTTTGGGCTTAAGAATTCTAGGTCATTTGGATCATTGGATAAGAGACTAATAGGTCTGGAATTTAATATATTTTCAATTTCAATTATGTGTGTGTTGAAATTGTCATAATTCAGATTTGTTACATTTACAGTTCGATGTAAATGATATTTTACGCATTTAACCGCCGCTTCCCACAGTCCACCCATGTGTGGAGCACGTGGTGGAACGAAATTCCATTTTATATCAATCTTCGCTAGTGCGTTCATCATATATTCGTTATACAATTTTTACAAACGATTTTAATACATTGTTAGCACCAACAAAGTTTGTTCCATTGTCGGATCATATATTTTTCGGGCAATCGCGTCCAACAATATAACGTTTTAATGTCTTTAAAAAGAGCTCGGTGGACAAATCCAGGAATAGCTCTAAATGTATTTCCTTTGTTGCAAAACATATAAATAATGCGATATATGCCTTTAGCGTACATTTGGATCTGACAATTGGTCTTATTGCAAACGAACCGCAGTAATCCGCACCACACGTGCCCTGAAGCAAATAATGCAAGAATGGCATACTTTGATAAGTTTCTTCCATTCATTGGCCAATAATGTTTCCTGGTCAACGCTAATAAAAGTTGTGGACCCGGATGTAGGTTAGAAATGTGTATTTCATTTAAAACGTTTTTAGTTAATCTGTGACCAGACGGCAAAAGTATTGGATGTTTGGAATAAAAGGGCATGTTTGAATTATGCAACCTTCCACCAACACGTAAAAGACCGCTTTGATCCAAAAATGGATTTAAACAAAGCAGTTTAGAATTTTTAGGTAAAGCCTCATTGCGTTTAAGAACGCGTAGTTCAATTGACAATTCAATTGATTGTAGTAATAAAAGCAGTTGAGTTTCCCCCACCACCACCCCCCAATTCGTGTACAGAGAGTGGCCCATAAAAACGATTATTTTTAGAGCAAGCATGTCTAATGAATCTGAACATGTAGGAAACAATTCTTTTTAATTTAGAGAAAGAGGAGTATCGCTCTAGAATATTGTAATAGGAATAAAACGCAGTCACCAGAACAGTTGGACGCAACTCAGGTAAGTCATTCAGATTTTCCGGTTATTTTATTGAACAGGTTTGCCAATAAGAGAGCACCGTAAAGCTCCAATCGCGGAATTGGCAATTTGGACAATGGTGCAACCCTAGATTTTGATCCGATCAAAGTTAGCCTGCATTCTGTTGCGTGCTTTCCCCGACCCGAAACAAAAAATTATTCTACCATATATATACCCACGATATCCCGGATATCCAGAACTAAAAAAAATTAAGTTGAGGTAAACTTAAGCGCCAGGGATATTTCTATCCCGTTTACCTCATACACGCAGTTTATGCCCGACTATATTACCCATATGAGCATGAGCTCACATGGGTTCATTGATTTTTTTTTTTCCCTTAGTTCCGGATAAATTTCCCTATAAATGACCTATCCGTATTGTAACTAAATATGTATTTTTTTTCAAATTTGGAAATTTTTACCGCAATTTAATGGAGGTCAGAATAAGGGTCGATTAATTGTTTTTTTTTCTTACCTTCTTTTTATTAATAATTTTTCTTTTGATTTTTCTTTATTTTTACACACGTTTACTTTTTTAATTTTTTTCTTTCATCAACAATTTTTTTTTAATTTTTAATTATACCGTTTTGTTTTTTTATATCCTTTTTTTCTTCAATCACTGTTTTTTTTTTTTTTTTTGATTTATATTATTATTTTTTTTTCCTAATTATTTTTTTTTTCCCAACAATTTTTTTTAAATTTTTATTATACCGTTTTTTTTTATATCCTTTTTTTCTTCAATCACTGTTTTTTTTTTTTTTTTTTGATTTATATTATTATTTTTTTTTCCTAATTATTTTTTTTTTCTTTTCCCTAATTTTTTTTTCACTTATTTTATATTGCCATTTTTCCTAAACTTATTCCACAAACTCCCTTAAATATCCGCACGACTATTATTCCCAAACTTTCAAAATCAACAAGCCCCTTTTCTATCTTCCGTACCACTATTTATAGCCTCCCTCAACTACCACTACCTCCCGCTGGGTAAGTCATTCAACCCATCTTTCCGCTCTCCATATACCAAAATTTTTTTTTTTCTCAATTAATTTTTACGTTAATTTTAATACATATATATTTTCAACACTTCTAAGTCACGTAAGGCAAATCTCCATTTACGCAATATATATAGTATTTTTTTTTTTTTCAAATTTCAAAACAAAATTCTGTGTCCATATACATATATTTTTCAAAAATACATAACAATTCGCGGTTTTGATTTGATCGTAAATATACACAAGCTCCATATCCCACAGTTGAGGCATCGGAGAAACCAATTAGCTGAAAAACTCCAGAACCAAATGGATTTAATTTCAGAGGAATTGCCAAATTGTTTAGTGATGATAATGAAGCAACATATTTGGTCTACCGCGTTTGTAATACAGCTGGAATGGGGTCATCCCAAATGAATTGCAATTTCCATAATTCTTGCATTATAAGTTTAGCCGTCATAATGACCGGACCGAGAAGACCCAATGGATCATACAGTCGAGCAATAGTCGAAAGTATGCGTCTCTTGGTATTGTTTAAATTAGACAATGTTATTGAAGATGTATCGAATTTGAAGGAATCCGCATGAGTATCCCATAATAAACCCTAAGTTTTTATCGGTCCGTTTTTATCAAGTATGGAAACATCGTTTTCGTTATCCGAAGTATCACTGATTGATGCCAACTTTGGATCATTTGTACGACGATACATTTTTTCAATATCAGCATTTAGAGCATAAGGATGGCGCCTAAATCTAAAGATTACTTAAAAAATATATCTTTGTAAATTCGTGCCAACATGAAGCACATCGTTGAGTGATATACCGATGGATGACCTAGCCGACCCATCGAAAACACTCTCAATTTCGTAGTTAAGCTACTTTCTTTAATAACCGCATGATGAGGTAGAAAGCAGTGAACCGGCTGAGCATTGTGTTGTGATTCTTCCGTTTGGATAATGGACATATGATTCAACGAGATAACATTTATTCATTTTAAATTTTGATCTGCAACTCCTCACAATACCGCTCTGACGGAGACAGAGAAGTGGAATTTGAAATTGGCCATGGTCCCATTGAGTTCCTTTAGACACATATTATTATTATACCCCTAGTTCAATGTAGCACCAACGAATAAATCCTTTGGATTGTTACAATTGGAAACCGCCCCAGATATTACCCAATCATAAATGGTTTCCTGTAATATTGGAAGATTCCGACCAAGTCTTAATTGACCCCGTAGTAATATTTCATAAAATATTTCAGCACCCAACAATAAATCAATGTTAGCGTTCGTGCCAAACTTAGGATCAGCTAAAATTAAGTTTGTTTGTAGGTATATTTAATATATGAGGTTTAATTGAAAAAGTTGGTAATCTATCAACAATGTTATATCCAATATCAATAAATTGACATTATATTTCCCAGATCCATCTCGTGATTCAATGTAAATTGAAGTAGAAGTATTTATTCTTAGTTTTGTTTGATTAATAACACATATGGGTATTGTAACTTTCCTTGCTTTTAAAGACAATTTTTCCAACAGTTCGGTAGTCATAAAACAAGATTGTGCACCCGAGTCAAGCAAAGCGCGGCATTTGTATTTTATTCCATTTACAACATGAATCATTACTTCGGCAGTAGCTAGTAATATTTGAGAATTTGTTGCAGATAGTCCAACAAGTTTGGCCTCATTACCATCTCCAATACCTCGGTATTTTCAACAGGTTTGTCGTGAGTATCCCTATGGAGTAAATGATGATGTGGATGCTTGCATATAAAGCATTTGTGAAATTTGCATTGGTCCCTGGCATGTGTAAATAAACATTGATAGCAAAGACCTTTGGTTTGTACAAATTTAAAGCGTTGAGAATAAGTTAGTTTCTTGAATTCCGCGCATTTGTAGAGTCTGTGATCCCATACACTTTAAGCAGGATGATGTTAAATGATGGTACGGTTATTTCTGTTTATTTGTGGGTGGGATGCTGTTATTTGTAAGTGTCACTGAATGATTCAATGATTCATTGATCTGACATTTCTTTGAAAGAAATTTGGATAGAAATTCGAAGCTTGGTAATTCTTCGTTTTGCATTGTTGTGCAATGGTTTTCCCAATGATACAACGTTTGTTGGTCCAATTTTGTAGTATCGATGTGAACCAAAAGAGTAACCCAGTGATCTGTTGGTTGATTTAAACCTCTGAGGCATCTAACATCCCGTCTGACATCGTGAAGTAACTTGCGTAAGGATTGATTTGGACCAAGTGTAACTCTTTTAATTTCTTTCTTTTTCTTTTTTTTTTTTATATTATCCCAATTTATTTTTATAATTTTACCGAATAATTAACAATTAATACAATACCATATTGTCTATATTTAATAATATTGTTTGTTAATTTTTTTTTTAACTTGACCTTTGACTTTTAGGTGTGTACGCACTCTGGATATTTCTTTATTAATCTAGTTTGTTTAGAAACCCAACAAAAATTGACAACACTCTACCAATAAGTACGGTGAACATATTTAATAAAGACATATTAAACAATATTACTATTTTTTTTCTTTTCCATTATATCAATATATATTTATCTTGGATATCTTATGCTCTAGTAACAGCAGCATAAGACATAACCAATTGCAGTCAAATATCCCATATATATTGATATTTAAGGTTTATCATTTTGTTATCATTGATATATTATACAAAACATATACTTTAATATAAGTAATAATCAACCTATATGATTTGAAATAGCAATTATCACACAAATGAAAACTATGTATAATAATTGTTGTTCACTTCTGTACAAACAACGTTTATCCCGTATATAATATAAAACTATTACTACACCTCTTTTCTAATTGCAATCCCTATTTCTAACCAGATTCAGAAAAAGTGGAAAATTTTACTATTGATCATGCATTCCAAGGTCAAATTACATTATGGAGACGGTTGTAAGGTGAAATTAAATTTTAAAACTAGTACTAGTAATTATTCCATAAGGTCTGACCCAAATGAAAAAAATATCAAGCAAAAGTTTTTGTTTTCGAAGTGGGACGTTAACTTGGCCGGCAAGACTTTAGGTGTTTCTGGGCAGATTTAATGATTATCCGACCAGTCAAGGCAATAATGTAATCCTTCTCAATATTTTATCTATAATCTAGTAGAAAATTACAAATATAAATTACGTTAAATACAATACAGTACAATTTACAGTATTTTTGACTATAAATTTAAATAATTATAATTTGATTCTACCATATATATTGAGTCGCGCAGTCTTATAGCGTTGATGTTTGTTAATCATGAAATCTAGCGGATTCAATTCCCCCTATTTTTCATAGGAAATTTTTCGGTATTTATTTTAATACTGAAATGTTTCTGCTAGGTGACCATTTGTTTGTTTATGGAATAAAAAGAAAAACGGATATCTCTGAAAATATGGTGTTGGACGTTACTCAAAGATTGACAATGTCTGCACACACATCACTATGGGCTAATCACCCATATAAAAATATATAATTATGAAAACATCTATCTTTTGTTAATTGGTAAATTGTTATATACTACAATGCGGAGTAATTTACCAACTTGGCAGTAATGAAGGGTTTATTAGATCACATAAAGTACCACTTGGCGCAATACATGACTTAAAAAAAAGAAAAATATTCGATATCTATGGTATAAACATACGAACAACAATTGCATATTTTCCATCATTTAGGACGAAGAACCCGAATAGGTAAATTATTAAATCCTATATGTTTAACGTTGAATTATAAAATGCATGTTCCCAAAAATGTAGTGTATAATCTATTTGTTATTGATTTTGATGTAACTAATAATAATTTATTTATTTGTAATCTTACCATACTTATTTGTGTTATTAAAATTATATAAATTATAACATATATTTGAATTTATTGTTAGTATTATAATTTTAATATTTCTGATTATAATCGATTTTATTTTATTTAATGTGTACAATTTATGTGCCATAAATATGGAAATATATTATAAAATTCATATGTTACAGATATACATAATTAAATATTAATGCACAAGTTTATAAATGGATTTGAATATCGTTTGGAAATTTCAAATGTATATACGAAAAAGCTATTTCAATTAATTTAAACAATAAAACGTACAATTGTCTAATTTCCAAATTAAATATACATAAACTGGATTTATTCAAATTTACAGTATATGTGTGTTTGTGTATATAATTACATACATACATTTTCTATCAACAGTTGTGGCAAAATAATTAGGAGTGATGCACGGTTGAAAATGTTGGACTATTTTTTAAACTATTTTTGGTTACATATAGATCCACACCGAAATTTGATTAAAAAGTAATCCCAAGAAAGTTTTAATTAATAATTTAACCATTATAGATTAAATTTTAAACCTAAGAAGGTTAAGAATATTGTTGCCGATCCGAAAAGTTCGTTTTTTTTTAAACTTCGAGGGTTTAAAATACCGAAAATATAAGTTCCAGTTTGACTGACATATACAAGAGGTGAGCCGTATTTTATCAATACATAATAACACCATTTTGATTTTAAAAACGAAATTTTATAATATAATTTTCGGTTGTCGAAGGTATTTTAAACTTCGATGGTTCAAAATACAATATTTCTTAGTTAAAAAAAAGGCAGTAAACTAATTTTGTTTTATGGATTAGTCCAAAATTTTCAACCGTGTTGTAATAAAGCACACTTGGTTTTTTATTTTGTTTAGATTTTAAAATAATTCCATACAATTCATTTAGATTTAGATATACATTTAGTTACTTAAGTACATCCTATTAAATCACAAAATATTAATTATTATAAATTATTTTAATTTTATAATCATGTTGTCTTTAAGGTGTTGAATAGTTAGAGGATTACCCGCATAAACTTTAGTTTTCTAGAAACTCCATATGAAGAAATCCAATGGTGTTATATAGCATGATTTTCGTGGCCAATTCATTTTTGTTCTTCGAGACATTATTTGATTATTAAACTTCTCTTTAAAAATATCGATTCTTTCCGTTGCTGTGTGGCATGTTGCACCATCCTGCTCAAACCACATATTTTGCACATCAGTATCTTCCAATTGATTCCACAAAAAGTTTCTAATCATCTCTCGATATCGAGCTCCATTCACAGGAATTGCATTGCTGTTTTCATTTTCGAAAAAATATGGACCAATACATATCATACAGTTACTTTTTTGTGGTCTCATTGGCTTTTCAATTATTTCTCTGGAATTTTCTTCACCCCAAACGCGACAGTTTTGTTTGTTGACATAGCCGCCAATTTCAAAATAAGCTTCATCGGTGAAGATAATTTCCATGAAAAAATCGTCATTTTTTTTCTTGTTTTTCTATGGCTCAATTAACGGATTGCCGAAGTAATGCGTCAGGTCAGTCGGCTTTAATTCTTGTGTTAACTGTATTTTTAAAGCCTTTAAATGTGAAGATCATTGTGTTGGATTGAGGTTTAATTGTTGTGAACGACGAAGAATTGATGTCTTTGGTTCTTTAGCTACACTTGTGCTAACAGTTGCAATATTTTCACTTGAACGACCACTACGATGATAAATTGTGCTACTCTGATCTTGAACTGTTTTATATGTTAGCGTTTATTTGTACATTATCTATAATATAATTGTTATGATCACAATCTTGTGAGTGTAATGCAATAGCTGATTTCACTGTCACCATTTTTTATACTTCGAACGTATTATTTGGCCCTAATTTCTATTGATCTTTTTGTTTGACCAATATATTTGTACCTGTTGGCTTTTATAGTTTGATTGTTCGTGTACTGTATTTACTGATCATAGGATAGTAGATCATTTTTACATATCTTAAATTATTTTCTTCAATGTTGTCATAAAATGATGATAGTTTTTCTTTTTTTATTATTTTGGATTATATATCTACTATTCTAGGTATCATATTCGGGTAGAAGCCATTTATTTGTGTAATTTGTTTTATTTCATGTTGTTCACACATAACATTTTTTGCAGGCAATGGTAAAGTATACAGGCTATGTATAATGTGCTACGCTATTAAAAGCAGCTCGTTTATATCGGATTGGACAATGTGAGTCACTATTAATATATCTCGCACAAAAAGAATCATTTCTATATACTGATACCTTTACAGTACCATCTGTATTTCTCATCAGCATAATAGGCAGGAATGGAATCTGATCATTTTGTTTTCTTCTTCTATAGTGAATTTTATGGATATAAAACTGACTGTTAATTAAATCAAATATTTTAGATATATTAATTAATTACGGCAAAACATCGTCAACACATCGTAACCAAATTTTAAAAGGTTTACCTTCTCGTTTCAACTTCATTTCAAAATTACACATAAATGTCAGAAAAGGTGATAGGGAACACCCATTGCTGTACCTTGTGTAATTTTACTAGATTTTAATAGTTTCTTTGCCTAGATTGTTACTTTGCAACCAATTGTCCAATAGTTTTATGGTTATAGGTATTGGAACGTTGGGATATAACGAAGTTACATCAAAATGACAATATGGTTGTGGTTATTATTCACATATGAATATTTAAATTTAAATAAAAAGCAAACAAACCATTTACTATAACAATTTAATAGTTTATTTGTCAAAGAATTAATTTTTATTGCGAATACAAATTTAATTTTTCTATATGCAATATCTACCACGACTGTCTAGATGCATCTGATTGTGGTTAATTGTGTCTCTATCTAAAATTAATTTTTATTAATTAATGCCCGAGAGAATTTATTATTGTCAGTGTGAAACCGTTACAAGATATGCGTTCACAAAGTACGCATTTATTGTAACAGATTCCCACCAGCTTAAAATTAGCGTCTCCACAATACTTTTATAATGTTTTTTATTTACAATTTAACCAATAATAATAGTAATTTCAAAAAAATAAAAGTACTTACTACTATTAAGCACTGCTTTTTATGAACTGCCGCCTGCAAATAGTTACACCGCTACTGTATGTACCCATACGTTGCTCAGCATACATTTATTAATACATATTTACAATATAATACAAAATATACATTCATATTTCATTTATAGGCCTATTTTGCAAAATTAAAAATTTTAATGATACTACATTTTATTGTTATTATTATGCTATGTTGCCTAAATTGCATACAGTGCAGACTCTACTGAACGACTTTTCAAGGTGCCGATAAAAAAGTCATCGAATGGAATTTTCTATTGAGTAGAGATACAAAGATGTTTGTCATATGATGTTAAAAAATATATGAATATTTGAATTTAAGAGTTTGTGGTGATTTGTTAGAAATTGGTTATGCAAATTTTGTTTCCATCTTAAAATTACGCCTCCTAACCCACTAAAAATATATCCACTAGAATATCTCAAAAACCATTACATCGATTTTCTTGATATATTCTGTACCATTAATATATACAACAGTTCTAACACAATGCAGAAATTTTGTAGATGAGTACGGTATGTGAGTTTTGAATTGGATTCTGGATCTAAACCAGTAATATTAAAAATTATACCATTGGTCCTTCTATTGATTAGATTGCAGATCTGATTTTTCTAATCCCTAGTTTGAATGAAATTTGATATGTGATGATAGAATGAGATTATAAGGGTAGTTCCCGTTAAGTTCCATAAATATGTATACTCAGGGCACTTCTACTGATTAGATTACAAATCAGCGTCATCTACTTTCCAAATTGGATGAAATTTGGTATGTGATGCTAGTGTGTATTATAAGGTTAGTTCCTAACAAGTTCCGTAAAAAATTATACTCATATAGCACTTCAACTGATTAGAGTGCAAATCAGCATAAACGACACGATGCATCAAAGCCACTCTTAATTTCGTTGTTTCATTATTTGGTTTACATATGCCATGATGTGGTATAAAATATCCTGACAAGTTCTTTTGATCATCACTTAACTTCATATGTTGCAATAATTCATATTCATTCATGAAATCGACGTATAATTTTTGAAATTTATTTGATTTTGCTAGCTTTTTTTCCAATATGATAAATCTTTGGAATGCTGAATTATATGAATTACCTAAATTGTTGATATTAACCTTAAACGGAAATTGTACAATAAATCTACCTGAACTATCTCGTTTGTAGGTATCTTCGAATATTTTTTGGCATTTAACTTCATCTTTAGACAATTTCTTTTCATCGTTTATATTTTCAATATTCCAAATCCTTTTAATGTTATAATTCAATTCAATCAATTTGTTTAAAATATTAGCATTTATATTAATTTTTGAATTCAGTTCATTTTCAATACTATTATTTAAATTTAAAACTTGATTGTGAAACACAATATTGAAATTATTACAATTGTTATTAACTTGTGTTTCACAATTACCTACTACTATCCAACCTAGTTTAGTTTTTACTAATGATAGCAATCCATTTTTTAATTTAATTTTTTCGTTTAAAAATAGTTCAAAACAATCTTCTACTCCTAATATTAAATCAATATTGGAAGGTATATTAAAATTGGTATCAGCTAATTCATTATATTTTATAATCTGGGTTTTATCGTTTTTCATAAACTTATTTGGTAAAATTTTATTATCAAACTTATTCAATACTAAAAAATCTGAATTCAAACTATAATTATTCACTAAAGATGATAAAGTTATATTAACGAAATATTTAATTTTACTGCTCTCGTTATTAATACCTATTAGTACATTAAAGGTTTTTTTAAATTTCAAATTTAATTTTGTTG
Organism: Bibio marci; assembly: GCA_910594885.2. Classification (NCBI taxonomy): domain Eukaryota; kingdom Metazoa; phylum Arthropoda; class Insecta; order Diptera; family Bibionidae; genus Bibio; species Bibio marci. Next base: position 60,376,451 of record OU343114.1, read on the forward strand.
CTAGATTCATACTAATTAAATTTGCTTGAGAACCTGTATCTAACAAAATTCTAGCAATGTATGGTTCTGAATTGTTACATATTATTTTTACTTTAGCTGTGCCTAATAATGTATTACTTGTGTTAGCTGAAAAATGTGATAGTCAGGAATCAATATTTTGTGATGAACATTCATTGCTATCTTCATTATACTTGCTTATTTTTCGCTGTGGTTCATAATCAATTTTAGTCTCATTTTTATTCAGTTTTGTTTGATTAAATTCACGGTGTAACATGGTATGGTGTTTTTTATTGCATCTTCTGCAGTTGCTTGATCTGCAGTTACTATACGTATGATTTTTCTTTAAACAGTTTATACACAATTTGTATTTAAGTATTAATTTATATCGTTCATCAACATTTGATTTTAACAATGTGTCACATTTGCCAATAAAATGATTTTTACTGCAAATCGTACATTTTTTATCTTCATATTGCATTTTTGTCATACTAACATTTGTAGTAATTATTCTTTTTAAATTACTATAGTCTTGATCCCGTACTTTAGTTGTCACTTCTAATAACTTACATCTTTTAATTAAATATTCTTCAAAATCGGATAATGTGGGCATATCTATGGTATTACATTGGGTTTCTCACTGATGTCTGGTTGCACTATCAAATTTATTAGACAAAATGTAAATTAAAATAATATCCCATGTATGAACAGGAACTTCTAAAAGCTGTAACGCTTTTATATGTTTTAAAGTGTAATCTGTAAATTTTCTTATCGATCGGAAGGAATCTTTTCTCAATGATTCAATTTCCATTATTTGCTTTATGTGAAAATTAATTAGCAATCTTTTATTATCAAATCTTTTATGTAATAGTTGCCACGCAGCTAAATAATTGTTACTTGACACTTCAATTTGTTGTAATACTTGTGCAGCTGACCCTGAATGAGATGATTTTAAATAATGAAATTTATTTATGTTACTTATCTTGTCATTATTATGTATAATGGTTTCAAAACTATCTTTGAAACTTCTCCAATCGTCATAGTTTCCGTAAAACTGTGGAAGTTTAATTGTCGGCAATTTTATTTGTTGACCAGCAGCATCATTTACAATTCTTGTTGATTCAAGAAGGTTTGCAGAAGGTTGGAACTCTATAATTGTATTTTGCTTAAATATTTTAGTCGCTAAACTTAAACTCCGAAAATATGATTCTTCAAATATAGCAACGTTACTTTGTTGTACTTCAATTTTATACCCGATCAATTTTGTAACTACTTTCACATATTGTTTATCCATATCTTTAATATTGTTCATTCTAATTTTCACTTCATCTATATCTATATTATCAACATTATTTGACAATTTTCTTACAAAATTATTAATTGTATTTTCTAAATATTGCTTTTCAGCAATAATTTCACGTATTTTCCTATTTACACTCATTTTGACACTAGTTTTCGTTTTTAGTTTTTTTTGTTCACTTAATTGAAATGGAAATTTTTTTTTTTTTTTTTAAATTTTATGACGCAATAATTTTTTTTTTTTTTTTCAATGTTTAATATTTCTAACTTTCTGCTATAATATGGATCACCACGCAATCCGGCTCGAAGGACCAAAAATGTTTAATCCAAAAAACATTAATTTAATTTTAGTTTTAACAATTTTATTTAAATTCTTTTGATATTATTTTTGATAATTTTCTTTTCTGTTAGAACTTCTTGAAGGTAGCCACTCGAAATCAAATCACAATTGAATTATAATAATGTGAAGATATAACGCTGTAACGACTTTTTTAGTGTCTTGCGTAAAAGCAAACTTGTGGAATCATGTAGCATATAAAACCTTTTTTTTTAATTGGTTCTTGTAATATGGAAAAGAGAGAATCAATGTTTCTCTTTTGCCTTTTTATATAAGAGCTGAGAGTCAGCTTTAATTGGATCTCATTCTTATTTAGAAGTGATTGCTTGTCTCACTTCCCCCTTTGCTATATAAATATAACAATATACTTTGTGCTACATAAACAACTAGTGTCTTACAATGAACTAGGTTTATACAGCCAGCAAAGTATAGCTTTATCTGTATCCATTGCATTCATCACATTTTAGTGGATGTAAATGTATACAGTCTACGGACATACAATTAATTACATACACGTATTAAAAAGTCATTAGTGTAAATAAAGTCATTTGTTTATATTTAATATAAAAATTCATTTCGAGAGAAGATTTAAATTCATAAAATCAAAACTAAAAAAAAAAAACCGAATTTACAGTGCGGGAAAAAATTATAAAATCAGTTATTTTTTTCTTTTAGTTGGAAATTAATTTAAAATTTATTATAATTTTATAAATTATTGAATACAATCTATAATTAATAGATTTAATATTAAAATTAATAAAAATAAAAAAAAAAAACCGTAATATACTGCCATCTTATTTCGGAATTTATACCGGAAGGTAACGGTACAGCAATTAGCATTGTAAATCAATTAATTTAATTTAAAAGAATTTTTAAACAATTTAAATCATTAAATTAAATTTATTATAAATAAAAATCAATTAAATATTGTTAATTGAATCAATTAATTTAAAGTCAACATTTTAAATTAATCATAGGCATTAAATAATAATAATTTAATTATTCAACTGGTACTATTAGGGTAACACTCGGCATATGCACATATATACAGTGTAGGCATATACATTCAATACATTTATTCATACTATTTATATATACAATATAAACATATAAGTAACATACATATTATTTTACTATAATAAGGTAACAAATAACATTACAACAACAACAAATTTATTGCATTTACAATGAACACATTATTGGAACAACAAAAAGAAAACATTAACAAATTCGAGGTTTTTAGTCGAAATCATAAGAAAACAGCAAAGGCTTGGTTAACTATCGGATATTATCGCGGTCGGGTTGAGCAACTTCATAGTTTATGGAAGATATTTAACAAAAAACATGATGAAATTATAGCTACGGTAGGATAATATGAACAAACCAAACTTCCAGGTTATATTAAAAATGATCAATATTCGGCAACGGAAGAATTTTATATAAACATGTTAGCTGAACTGAATGATCAAATAGAAACATTTACAACAACAGATGTTCCATTAGCAAATAGTAGCATTAGACATGAGAAAGGGACATCTCAAGTTAATTTTAATTTATCACAAATTAAATTACCTCAATTTCACGGTAATTATAATGAATGGATATCATTCAAAGATCTCTTTATATCTTAAATTCACAAAAATGATCAATTATCTGTTGCACAAAAATTACATCATTTGAAATCTAATTAAAGCGGCGAGGCTGAAAAATTATAGACAGAAATTACGCTGAAGCATGGAGAACACTAAACAGTACTAAACAGATACGGTAATAAAAAAGTTTTGGTGAATGCAATTTTAAAAACATTAATTTCTCAGACAAATATGTACAATGATACGACGTTATCAATTAAGAATATTCTAGATACTACTCTTGAGTGCTTACATTCAATTACAAATTTACAAATCGAAATTACAAATTGGGATCCAATAGTAGTATACATCATTACACAAAAATTATCTTCAGATACACTTAAGATATTCCAACTTGGAATAGGTTGAAGGAATTCCTGGAATTCGTTTTAGGACGCTAGAAGCAATTTACATGAATTCTACTCAAAAATCAAATACATCATTTATCAACGTTTCAAATTATGAAAAGATCAAGGCGGATCAAATTAGGCAAATAAAGCAAATATCGCGTAGTGTACAACATAATCAGCAACGAAATGTAACTGCGACACATCATATATGTCAGGATACATTAAGAAAATATCACGTATTGCTTCCAACGGCATTAATACAAATTCATACTAGAAAGAATTTCAAATTCAAATTCAGAAAGTGTAGTTCGGGTTCAATGTCAATCGCGGATCAAAAAGTGTTGTTTTGATATCGATGCGATTGTATTGAAGTCATTGACTAGCTTATTGCCAAGTGCAACATTAGACAGTACAAACACAAAATATTTAGGAAGTGTGACATTGGCTAAACCAAATTTTAATAAACCAGGATCAGTAGATTTATTATTAGGTGCTGCGGTATATGCAGAAATTGTGAAAGATGGTGTTATTAGAGGTGGTCAGGGTAAACCTTTAGCTCAAAACACTTCGTTAGGGCGGATATTATTAGGATCACTGCAAGTCGAAATCAACAATAATGAAGCAATAATTAAGTTATATTTTTGTCAGATCGAATTAAATAAGCAAATAGAAGATTTTGGAAAGTTGAAGAGGTAGATACAAAAGGTGCTCTGGTCTGAAGAAGAAATGGCTTTTGAAAAACAATAAACGTGACAATTAAGGGAAATACATACTAAGATTGCCTTTTAATGACGATAATTGGGTAATTCAAAGTTTCAAGCAATATCTAGATGCCATCAGTTAGAACGCAGCTTAGAAAATACGGAACATAAGCAAGAATATATAAACTGTATGAAGGAATATTTTGATTTAGCACATATAGATGAGAGTGCAGACAGTAAAGAGTCCATATATTTACCACATCATGCGGTGTATAAGCCCAGTATTCCTCCACTTAAATTATAGAAGAAGATCGGAAATATCAGAAAATTTTATGGCGCGAAAATAAAACTAGTGAATTAAAATCGTATCAATTAAAATCCGTGACGTTCGGTACAAAAAGTGCTACGTTTATGGCAATAAGTACATTGATTCAATTAGCTAGTGATGAACAAGGACAATTACCAATCGCATCGGAAATGTTAAAAAAGGAATTTTATGTGGATGATTTAATTTCGGACGCGTACGGAGTGGCAGAGGCCACCGAGAAACAAAGACAAATAATTACAATGTTAGAAAGTCGTGGTTTTAATTTGAAAAAATGGACCAGTAATGATATTACGATATTAGAAAATATTTCAAAGGGAGATCGTGAAATCGATTTGCCAGTATTACTTGAATTAGATAAGACAATAAAAACATTGGAGACTCATTGGGATCCCATAAGTGATTTATTTACGTTTAGATTCAATCAAATAGACTTACCGGGAAAAATTACTAAACGTAACATGTTATCCATAATTGTAAATCTCTATGATCCGCTAGGTTGGATTGCACCCATAATTATTGTGGCTAAAGTATTCATGCAGAAATTGTGGTTTGCTTCAATTAAATTGGAATTACCCAAAGAAATGGAAATAGTTTGGAAAAGATTTCATGAAGGTCTCAAGGTTTTACAGAAATTGAAAATAATGCGCTTAATCAGATTTTCGCATGAATTACAAGCATTTGAAAGTCATGGATTTTGTAACGTTTCTTCAATGGCATATGCAGCGGTTATATAACAGGCCAATTGAAAAGTCCCCGGTCTGACACACATATGGCAGTGCTAGTATTAAATCCATATGATTTTTCGTTAGTACCAACCTTCAAACGATACGTGTCAAAATTTGACAGCAGTCCGTTGCGTTGTGAGTGTAGTTACTTTTGTTATTTGAAAAAAGAGAGATAAAAAAGAATTTCGTGTGCTGATAAATTATTGCTTTTTGAAGGGAAAAAATACAGTTGAAGCAAAATCTTGGCTTGATAACTGGTAACGGAATTAATCAGGGATGGTTTTATTGCGGCATTCCGACGATTTATTTCAGGTCGGGGTATCTGTAGCGACGTTTATAGGCTCGAACTTTATTGGAACTTTACTGAGAAATATATCAAAGAATTCGGAATCAAATGGCATTTTATCCCCAGTCGAGCACCATCATTTGGAGGTCTATGGGAAGCTGGCGTGAAGAGCGTTAAATATCATTTAAAAAAGATATTGGGAAATTCCATTATTATTTAAAACTAAAGAGTTTTAGTGGTGCGGTATGTTGCGTCGTGCAACATTAATTAGCATTTATAATTATTGTGGGAAAAATAAAGAAGGTGATATACTCCTGAATTGATAGAGATTTCGTATAAAAATCGGTAAAGTAGATTCCTTTCTCTTTATTTTTCGCCACAATAACGAGAAGAATTTATAATTATAATATAATAATTGTAAATGAGAAAAGATATATTTAATTTAAATTTTGGATTATGGAGGTCGAGTTCGACTGTTCAAGCAAGCAGTAAGACTTTGAAAATAATTATAGTACCATTCAATACGCGGTCGTAAAAATAATAACTGGTTTTCAAAAATTAAAATGAATATAGTTTTTCTTATACGCTATAGGTTTTTTTTTTTAAATTTTTTGCATTTGTGCGTGACACCGTGCACATCTTCTTCCACAAAACTTTACTACATCTCATTAAAAGCTTAAGTGAAAATTTGTAAATAATCGGATAAAAGATACTCAATTCTGTTGGGAATATTTGGCTCCTCTATAATATTTTATTTTGAATATTTGGACACCTCCTGACAGTATTACAACGTAATTCCACAAATCTTAAACACCATTCTTCTTTCACTATTTTTTGGAAATTTTCAATACATTCAAAAAATGTTTCTTTAATTATTCCTATGGGAATTTATTTATATTTATTTATATTTATCTCAATGTAAAACTACTCAAATTATTAGAATAATTAATTTTTTTGAATAATTTGACACTTCCCGTAGAATGTAGTCGAAGAGATTGGTGGGTTTCTTTCATCGTATATATTGTATAAAAAACTAATTACCAACTTCCACTATACACAATTTTAATAAATTTATTTATATGATAACCACTTTACCCTTTGTTATAATTTTTTATGATGCTTTGCACCAAATTATAACCATTTATTTTTTTTAATGTTAAAATATGAAAAAAACTACAATATTATTTCCAACTTGCACTTACGTGAAAATAACTTTAATGTTAAGAGTATAATTAATTACAAGTCTATGGTTAACTTATCTTAACCGACTCTAAATTAAAACTAAAAACTATCAATATCAAAATCAAAAATATGCCATACTAAAACTAACGGTGACAAATAATAATACAAGTATGGGAGGTAAATGAATCAATAAATTTGAATCTGCAATATAAAATTTCTCCCCCCTAAAAAAAATGATACTTATCATTTAAGCAAATGATATTTATCATTAGAAATACCAATAGTATATAACAATTTTTATATCTAATTTTAACACGCAAAAGCTTAATTAATAAAATATAACATTATAAACACCGTAGACCTAATAAAATAAACCAATTTTTTTTTTAAATAATAGCGTACGATAAATTAATATAAATTAAATTATAAATTACTATAAATTCATTTCCAACAACTAAATACTATGACTCTATCTAAATTATGTTCGAGATAAATGAATTGTTAGCTTAAATCTATAACAAGAATAATAAAATATAATGCATTTATCTTGAACATTAACATTTTACAACTTTTATACAATGAAGTGAAGAATTAAGCAGTTTATAAAAAAAATTTTCACATTTAAAAATTATTGTATTATTTCGATATGTATAACATTTATTTTGATACATTCCTCGTTGCTTTTATTTGACATAAATAAATATTATTAACAGGATTACAGGATAATTTAGTGTTATATAAGGACTAGGTATTACATTGTTAACCAAGCTGTGAAATATCTTAAGAAGATTATTATGAATCCGTTTAGATTTATTTTTAATCAAAATTGTTGTATTTTCTGGAGAATTTATCTTAATTACCCTATGCGGCCCACTCCACAAAGGATCCAATGATTTTCGGTTTTGAATTTTATAAAGTACATCGTGCCCAACGTGAAAAGAAATGGAAGCAGCTTTTTTGTCGTAATTTGATTTAGAAATTTCCTTATGTTTATTCATATTTTCCCTAGCAATTTCATAACCCTTATTTAAACGAATTTTCAATTGCTGTGTATAATTATAATAATAAAAATCATCATCTCTAGAATTTTTATTCATGAGGGAATAGTAGCTTCATAACCATATATTATAGAATCTTAAATGGAGTAAAACCAGTGATGGTATGTGGTGTTGTGTTGTAGATAAATGTCGCGTAAGGTAGCCTACTATCCCAATCATTTTTATCGTGGTCAATGTAATGTCTCAAATATTCTTTTAAAGTTCTATGACTTCGCTCTAAAGCACCATTCGTTTGAGGATGATACGCTGTTGTTTGAAGTATTTTTATCTTAAATAATTTACAAAACTTCAGAAAATAATTTGCTTAAAAAGTTTGTACCTTGATCAGTTAATATACTGGTGGGTATACCATGTTTACAGATAATATTTTGCACTAAAGCTTCTGCTACCGATTTCGCATCAATGGATTGTAATGGAATAGCCATTGAAAATTTAGTTGAATCATCCTGGGCAGTTAAAATATACATATTTCCCCTCCCAGTTTCAGGTAATGGACCCACAATGTCCAGATATAATCTATTAAAAAGGTATTTGCTAGCTAGAGGTAATAGCCATCGGAACCCTACTTAATTTTTTGGATTTATTTAATTGACAACTAGGACAATGCTTCACATAATTACCAAGTATATTTTAATTTTATTCGGTTTAAGGTACGACTCACACCTTGATGTCCACCTAGTGGAACTACATGATACTCGTATAGTATTTCCCGAATTAATTTTGCATCTGTTATATGGATTTTTTGGTCAGACGGGGTAACATGTGATCCCCCATTTACATCAGTACAATCTTTATTATTATTTTGTAACACTTCAACATTAGTTAGACCCGAAATGTCCAATGAATTTGAAATAATCGGATCTGATAACTCATGCACTGTTTAACTTCGCGTTACGACCGCGCATGGTACAGTTTCACCCGTAATTTTACTCAGAGCGTCAGCGTTGGTATTGTATTTTCCAGGATTGTATATAACCTTATAATCATATTCTTCTAATTTTAATCGCCATCTCATTAAACGCGAAGTTGGATCTCTGATACTTAATACCCAGACAAGAGGTTTATGATCGGATACTATGTTAAATTTTCGTCCATAAAGATATGGTCGAAAAATAGTTAATACCACATACGATTGCCAGTAATTCCTTTTCAATAGTTGAGTAATTTTTTTCTGCCCTGTCTAAAATTCGGCTAGCATAACTAACAGGCAAATCTTTTCCTATTTCGTACTGTGACAATACAGCACCTAGTGCATATCCACTAGCGTCAGTTGTTAGTATAAATTCTTTTTCAAAATCAGGAAATTGTAAAATGTTGGGACTTATCAAATGATTTTTTAAATTGATGAATGCATTGGCCACCTCTTCTGACCATACAAATGGTACTCCCTTACGCAATAATTTAGTCAAAGGATGAGCAATATTAGAAAACCCCTTAATGTTACGTCTGTAATAATTAGCCAATCCCAAAAAAGATTGAATTTGTTTTACATTGGTAGGTATAGGAAAATCTTCTACACATTTTAATTTGTTACGATCATGCCTAATACCGTCAGCTGATATAACGTGACCCAAATAAATTATTTCTCTACCCAAAAAAATGGCACTTGTCGGTTTGCAACTTTAAATCATGTTCTCTAAAACGGTCGAAAACTGCACACAAATTATTGTTGTGATCTTGCAAATTTTTTCCATAAATAATAATATCATGCGCTGGAATGTCGCAGGTGCACCTTTCAATCCAAATGGCATTCTATGAAACTCATAATGTCCATTGGATGTACTGAAAGTAGTTTTAGAAATATCATCTGGATGAACTCTTACTTGGTGATAACCATTTACCAAATCAAGAGTCGTAAAATATTGGCAACACCCAAGTTGATCGAAAATATCATTAATATTTGGTAAAGGAAACGCATCGCCCATTGTAATTTTATTCAACTTTCTGAAATCCATAACAACACGATATTTTTTATTACCCTTTTTAGGAATAATCAAGAAAGGAAAATTCCATGGACTTGTGCTTGAAGAAATTATTCCATCATGAAGCATGGTATTAATTTGTCTATTGATTTCAGCCTTTTGTGAATTTGGTAATCTATATGGTTTTATATTAATTGCGGAAGTATTATTCAAAACTGGAATTCTATGTTCCATGGACGATGTAGCAGATAATTTATCACCAGGAAGATGAAATATGTCATTACATTTATTACAAATATCTTTAATTGAATCCCGGTCCTCGGAATCCAAATTTGAAGGCAAGTTTAATTTATCATTTAGCAAAGAATTTCGATCCCCATTATTACTAACAGATTGACAGACATTTATCTGATATGACTCGTATAATTCGAGATTTGGTGTAAAATTTCGTATTTCTACTTGATAGTCATTTGAGTTAAGCATTAACACATGAACCCTGTTATTTCTTGGCCTTACCAGTGTACTGCCGACAAAAACTCCGCATTGTAATTCTTCATGATTTCACAGAATTTCATCGCATGCAAGCACCTGTACAGGAACCAATATCTCACTTCGTACAGGTATTATCACCGATTCCAAACACTTTACTTGTAAAGTGTTAGAACCCTCCATTTGGAATGGGAAGACAATATCTGGCCCATTTATTTCTTTAGAAATTAATGCATTTTTTGCATAATCAATTTGCAATTTAAATTTAATGAAAAAATCTTTACCAAGTATTCCATCAGCATCAGTTTATAGGAGAATCTTTCGGAAGAATTTGAAAAACATGGAAGTGTAATGGAATATATATATTCCCTAGTTGAGTAAACTTCGAATGTAATGGAATAATTATACTTATTTTAAATTAATTTATTTATTTAATATTTCACAATGTCTCTAGTTAATTTATTTATTTAATATTTCACAATTTCTCTAGTTAATTTATTTATTTAATATTTCACAATTTCTCTAGTTGAGTTTTATAACTTTAATTTATTTTATTCCTTTCTTTCTTGACTCAATAATTCGTACTAATATTTCTTTTTTTTAATCATTCAAAATCTAACATTAAATTTAATTTTTAATTTTTAACTGTAAGTTTAGTTATTGTTATAATTACTATTATTAATTTTTATAAATTACAACCAGAGTTGTATTTTTTATAAAAATTAATTATACATTACAGAAGTTATTGAAAATATCGACATAAGCAGAAGTAGACCCAATAGAACTAAATGTAACCCCCGTAATACCGTGAAATGTTAATTTTTTAGACAAATCGACCATTACATCCGGTCTTAAACATTTTACCTTCAATAAACTAGCATCAGCACCAGTATCTATAATAAATTTTGCACTCCCAATTGAAACGACAACGATAAAAAGTTTTACAATACTAGGATTGTACAGATGATTATATGTAAATATTGAGCGCTTTATTGGATTTGTTGAGCAGGTATGACAGCACTCTTTGCCGTCTGCAGTGAGGAGTTTCCCTGATTTCGATCATTGTTATATTTACGTTTTCTACAATCCTGAATATTATGACCCTTATGCTTGCAATAATTACAAACAACCATATGATTTACCCTAAGGGAAAGAGATACATTATTATTAACAGAAATATTTCGATTAAAAGCTAGTTTGTCCTTACAATCCCTAGCAAAATGAACTGTTTTGTTACATCTGGAACATGTCTTGCGAGAATAGCAATTGTTTGCAGTATGACCACTTTTATTACATAAATGGCAGGTAATTGTGAATGCTTTGCCACCCGTACCTCTACGTTCTTCTTCAAGGGCAATATTAATTGCATCTCGTAAAGTTGTTGGTCTTGCAGCGCGAATGATTAAACTATAAGGTGAACGTAATCCATTCATGAATGAATTCAAGGCAGTATCATTATTGATATCCTTTACATCAGCACTTAAATTTTCACCCGGGTTCTTAACACTAGCAAGATCTAACTCCGTTAAAAGTTTTTCTATTTTATTTGAAAATTCGACTATTTTCTCTGTATTAGTTTGGGTCAGTGTCAATAAATCTTGACTAATCTGAGAACGTGTTCGATAAGATGTGAATTGATTTTTAAATGCATTCACTAAATCATTAAAAGAATTGAATTCATGACATCTTACTAATTCATAAGCTTTGTTTACAAATTTGGAATTTAATATTCTCAAAAATAAAAGTTTATCTTCAGTGGATTCCAAAGGATCGTATATGATATGACAACAAATAAAAAATGTATGTAAATCGTTAGGGTTACCATCATAAATCGGGATTATTTGCAACATTAACTTTATATCTAATTTACTCGCAGTGCAACCAGAAATGATCTTATTACTTGAATTCATTTCTGTAATAATGAAACTATTGAACTTATTTTTAAAAACTCGCTTAACTTTTCTATTTCTTAAACTAATATAAGAGCTTAACATTACATGTTTTCCATGTTTTTTATGAATCATAATTTACATAGATGAATTATAATGAAATAATATTAATGATGTTCATGATGTTCATGATGAAGAACTATATAATTTTATACAATAATGTATTTGTAAATTAACGTAACAATTTTCCAATTCAGAACTGATAATATTATAATACTATAGATATAATAATATAAATATAAAATACTGCAATTATAGTTAACAATTATAGCTGTAATAGTATAATTATCATAAAAAAAATTGGTTATGATATAATTAAAGATGACTTAATGATGACGATAACAATAAAAATAAATAATGAACAATTACAGCTATGGATACATAATAAAATGCATTACTCAATAAATATATATGTAAATATTTATTTTTAAAATAAAATAATTAAAGTTGAACCACGGAAGTTATTTCAAATAGAATCCAGTGTGAAAGAAAATAACTTCAAAAATTAAATAACACGAAAAAAAAAATATGTTGTATGTAATTATTTGTTTAAATTAATTTATTTTAGTCTGCTATACATTAGCGAAATGAAATTATTCTAATATCAGCAATCACCATAAAATTTTCTTTTTTTTTTTTTTTTATAATTGGAGCAATTCACAGCCAATTTTAGCCTCGTTGATTACTAAAATTTAACCTCACTAAATTTAACGATCGAGAATACAAAATGGTATTCTCTACCATTCTCAAACAAATTTTCCATTTTCCAATCAAATTTCAAATTTCGTATTACGCGTTGTCGTGACTCATGTTTTTGTTGTTTTTTTGTACTATTAATATTTTAAAACTTTTTATTATTTATTTTCTTTCACTATAAAAAAACACGACACGACAATGATAAAAAATAATGTATTATTATTGTTATTATTATTATTTCTAATTAACATTTTATTTTTATTCACTATAAATCAAAAATCACAAATCACAATACCAATTTTTTTTTTAATTAATATTGTATTTATTTGCTTACATTAACTTCCATGTTACTTTATGTTTATTTTTATTTGTTATTAATTTTTGAAAAAAAAAATGTTATTGATGCTCCATTTAAGAAACTTCACTCAGTTAGTTTCAATTTCAGAAGCGTTGAAACTATTATTTTAATGAAATGTAAAACTATTTCCACATATTTAATAATTATATGGAGATTTGTTTTTATTTCTAATGATAATAATATTAAAATGTTAGTTATTTCTAAACACATAATTAATATAATCAAGTTTTATACACTTTTTTGAAAAGTATAAATATTTTATGTGAAGTAGAAAAAAATAGTAACTTTTATATTTTATATATTGGTCAAACTGATTTTTATACTGGAATTTCTTTTGATTACTTTTGACAATTGAATATGTCTGGAAAGGTTTTATATTTGACACGATGGTTTTTCTTTTTATTTGTTTGTTTTGATTTATAAATATTGAATAATGTATTTTTTTAATATTTTTAAAATTATTTAATAAAATAATCAATAAAATATAATGTTTTCTATGTAGTCGTTTATGCCGTAATGCATAACCATTCCGGAATGGTTATGGGTTTGAGTTTATGCCGTAATATATTACATCTATTCCGGAATGGTTGAGTATATGTCATTTCAAAATTAAAAAAAAATTCGAAAGAATAATCATATTAAAAAAAAAATTAGAAAGAATAATCATATTATTTTTTTAGAAATTAAACAAAAAAAAAACTAAATAAAATGAATAATAAAATTAAATGCTATTACCTGCTGCATAAAAAAAAAATAGCTAGAAGACGAAAGTGGTTCCGATTAAAAAATAGGTATGCAATATTTAAATACCTAATAATATATTTGTAAGTGAGTAACATTTATACATAATAAAATTACTTTATGATTTCAGAAGAAGCATAATAAATTACAGCAACAACGTTGCTTCCAATGCTTCTGCTTTAATGAAAATCATATCAGTGTATGAAGTACCAACACGAAATGTAGCAGCTTATCCTAGATCTGAGGATGTTTGGCTAACAACAATGTTAAAATTTTATACTGATGAAATGTGGAAGGAATCATTCCGGGTATCAAAAAACACATTTCAAATTATATGCGATGAAATAACTCCATTCATAGAACCAAAATATAACATTGTTAGGAAATGTTCTTATGGTACAACAGCAGCTAAGCAGCTTGCAATAACTTTATTTAAATTAGGATCGTGTTGCGAATATAGAGTAGTGGGAAATGTTTTCGGAGTGCATAAATCGACCGTAAAAAAATGTTTTTATAAAGTGATAAATGCTATTTTCGATAATTTATTGCACAAATATATATATATGCCAGATGAACATGAAGCTGAAGAAATTGCAAATATGTTTATGACTATTTCGGGATTACCTCAAATAATTGGAGCTATTGATGGATCACACGTACCCATCCTTGCGCCAACCGATGGTCATGCTGATTTTGTCAACAGGAAAAATTGGACATCAGTATTACTACAAGGACTTGTTGATCATAAATTAAGGTACTCATTATTGTAAATATGTTATTATCGATATAAACTTTTCTATTATAACTAGGTTTAGACATGTCTCTTGTAAGTATCCTGGCAGAGTACATGATGCCAAAGCTTTTAAAGATTCTGGAATATATAAACATTCTGGAGAATGTATGCCAAAGGTAGTTACAACTTTAAATATTTTTATTTTTATTTTTTCGTCATAATTTTAATTACAGGGCAATAAGGAAGTTAATGGAATACAAATTCCTTTTTACATAATTGGCGATCCAGCCTATCCTCTTTTACCTTGGCTGTTAAAAGATTATATTGGCTCAAGATTATCAATTGATAAAGAGAATTTTAATGTGCGGCTGAATTCAGCAAGAAACAAAATTGAACTTGCCTTTGGGAGACTAAAAAGTAGATGGCGTATGTTAAGCAAGAGATCTGATATAAATTATACATTTATGCCAACTGTTATTACAGTAGCTTGCATATTACATAACATAATTGAAGATAAAAACGAAGCCTTTCCTGAAAAATGGTCAAAAGAAAGAGAAATTGCTGAACAATTATATATGCAACCATTAACCCAACCTGCTGTTGATAATGAGAGTACAGTAGTTGCCAAAGACATGAGAGATCACCTTTGCAAATATTTATAATTATATTATTTTTTGTTTCTTTTAATTTAATCAAAAAAAAAAATTATAGTAACTTCAAAACAAATACAAAATAAACTTCATTCAAATTCTTATAATAATAAAATTAAATTCAATTACAATATATTTCAAAAAGGTAACAAAGTTATATTAAATCACATCAAAAAAAAATTGAAAAATATTCAATATTGCGAAAATGGTTATGGTCCTGGTTATTTAAGTATTTGAACTAAAATTAACACTTGACGGAATAATTTTCCCTCCACGTATCATATATGCAATATTATTCATGGGAATCGATGTTGGTTGCGGTTTGGGTTCTAATAAATTACGAAAAAATTCCTTGTCTTCTCTAGCCATTTTCTCCTCCCATTGTTGTTGTTTTACTTGCAAGTTTTCTTGTTCTTTCATAAATTCTCTTTGTAAAGTTCTTTGAGAACACTCCCAAGCATCCTTAAAATTTAGTAATGCTTTACCATAAGAATTTCGTCCTGAAATTTTTCATTAAATAATAAATATACATGTACATTTTTCAACATTTTTTTTTACATTCAAAAATATTTGTTTACCTCCACGTCCTTTAGTACTTTTTGGGATTTGTTCAATTTTTTCTGTATCATTTTCAATCGAACTTTCCATAGTCGTTTCAAAACAATTACTGGAACAGTCAAAATCTCCATCATTGTTTTCAGTTAATGTTACAGCTAAATCTACAAAAAATCATATACCAAATAAAAACTAATTAATAATTATTATCAACAATTTTAATTTAATACGATTTAATATATTTGCGGCAAGATAATATAATAAATATATTTTTTGTTACCACTTGTCTTGCTTTTATTTTGTTGATTCATTATCTGCTCAATTGTATCTACACCAGAAACTTCTGGATATTGTTGTATTGGTCTACCACCAAAAAGAATTTCTAATTTCTCAAAATGTATTATATCACTTCTACCATTGCCACTTTTGTTGTTCTCTTTTTTACTATTATAATACGATGCTTTTAATTTATTAAATTTATTTATAAGTTGATTTACTTCTCTATTGTAATAATTTACAAGCATTTCAGTTTTAATTTTGTTGAAAATTTCTTGGTTGCGAAATTTTTTTCCATCCATAATTGCAACTACATTTTGTTCTATACATAAATCTATGAACAAATTAGTTTCTGTATATCCCCATTTCGATTTAGTATCCATGTTGAATTAAATTAGAATTTAAATTATTTTACACTATTTAAATTTATCAAAGAATTTATTAAACAAAAAAAATTATTTTATGTGTTTGTATCTATAGCACTACTATCCCATCACACAAATTAAAATAAAAGCATAAAAATGGCGATTTATGAGGTTATAATTTAGAGAATACTGTTTATGCCGTAACAAAATGTAACCATTCCGGTTTGGTTATGCATATTTTAAAATTTCTTTTCGGAATTGACAACAGAAGTTTATATCGCTTTTTGACACTTCCATAACCATTCCGGATTGGATATGGCGTGCGGTGTAAATGAGCACTATGATTGTTTATCCATTTATGAAAGTAACAATGTTAATAAAAATATTTTTCTTATTAAAAAACAAATTTTAAGTTTTATGGTGAGATACCAACGCGGATATATATATTAGGATAAATAACACCTCCTCTCGATGAGGTGTTAAATAACCTCAATAAATGAGTTATCAACGAGGTTTATTTATACTCGAATGGCTGTGAATTGCTACAAATATGTATAAATATTTTTCACCGATACTGTAAAATTGTTTTTTTTCTTTTTACAATATAAATTCTTTTATTGCAATTATTGAAGTCAATTTCGATTAATTTTATTTTAAACTAATGATGAATAACTTTTAATATAAAATTTTAACGGTTATAACTGAATAACTACAATGATGCAATTAACGGAATAAAATGCGGTACACATTTTTTGTAATATAATTACTTTAAAGTAAATTTATATTATATTGCACAATTTTAAAATGCATTTTTCTATCTAAAATAATATGACAAAAATATAATTAGTTTTTTTTTTTTTTTTTTCATATTTTATTTTACAAAACTTATTTTCACGTACTTTAGTTGAAAATTTTGAATGTCTATTTTAAGAACACGCAAAAACACCATTCAATACACTCTTTAGGGGATTGAGTAGAATCAAAAATACAAAGAAAAAAACCAAATGAAACGTCTACTTTGCTTCAGTCGAAAGAATTTTATATGTAAAAATGAAGGGACAAAAAAAACTCGGTGAGTTACGAGTCGAGTTTCTCATTGAGTGGAATCATCGATAAAGAGAGTTTGAATTGTATATTGTACACGTACCTCTATAGTTTAACTAGCATCACATCACATTACGTAAGCTAAATAAAAATATGTTAAGTATTTACTCGTATATTGAAATATTCATGACTAAATGAAAAAGATGCAATAAAATCATTTTACGATCCATAAATTCTAAAGATAGTTGTGAAAATTGTATAGTTGCAAAAAAGAGACCATAATCATGCACTTGACTGGATCGAATCATTACGCATTTTGAAGGATTGTTTCAGAATTCTTCTTGGGCCCTTTCTATAATGAAATTGATAACATATATGAATTATATATGGCTATACTTTGTATAAATTGGAATAGTGTGCTGAGTACAGCGTTGTAACAGATGCGTTTGGATTGCATAAGAGCACAATTAAAAATGTCTTTTATATCGTAATTAAAGCAATAGATACCAGGTATGCAGTCAAGGAACTACGAATATCATACGACCAATACATTTTTGTATGACTTATTACGTAAAAAATATGGCGGTACAGCTTAACCCATTTTATGATTTTATTTAAAATGTAATTTTCAGTTAATGTATTTAAATATTAAATTTTATTAACGTGGGTATGATATATTTAGGGAACAGTCATGTTTTTGTGCGATAATTATTACAAGTTTAGTATACAATTATTACCCCATTATATTGTACATGCATTCGTAAAATCTTAGCACTATTAGCGTACTAACAAAAGATTCTCTAAAACATTTGCATGGAATATTCCCAGGTTGGAGAACTCATTACAATAGAAAAAAATATTATCTTTTTTCGTTAATCCTTTTTATTAGGATGATTCAATATATTTTATAATTAAGAACCTTACCATATAAATCAATGAAAATATACATTTAGGGTAAAATTTAAATATGTCTACTGCAACTTGACAGAATCTCATTATTTGCATACCACTTGCATAATACATGTGGGCTCAATAAAAAAAACTCTTGATATTAAATACAATTTATTACTTAATTTTACTTTTCACTATTTTACTTTACTTTATTTTCCAAGACATTATAATCTACATAGCCAGAACAATATAATTAAATTACTATCACTTGCCCATAATCAGCTCTCAGTACAGAGATATATTAACTTTCATTATTTGCAAGCAGATGCCTGAACGAGAGACCACCAAAATTTGAAAACCCATTAAACTTCGTTTTTAAGGAATCAAAAATGTGGCCATAATCAGTTGTTCATGGTGTAAAATATCTTTGTGACTACAACACTTTTTTTATAAATTATCACCTAAATTATTTCTAACGATTAAATAAGTACATTTCCAAATGATGCATTAAATAACACCAATTACTAATTGTTTATAAACAAATGTCTTATTTATTTGTAAATGTATTTAAAGATCTTTAAAAATTATCGGAATGTATGAAAACTGATGTAAAATGTATTAAAATTTGATAAAAAAAATAAAAATGTTATTTTCGATTTTTTAAGACAGACTGTATTTTCATCATTTTGTGCAGTTCAATCGCTAAACTGACATCACTTTGAGATTATTCTAACCAAAGTACCTCAGATACAATCATTGAAATGAAAATGTAACCATCAAAAATATTGAACATATGAAACATCCTGTTATAAAAATATACAAAACTTCATAACTGGTAACGCTGTATTAAAAAATTATGGCTCAAATTAAAGGTGAAGAATTTCTCCATCGACTTTATTTAAATTAATTCTTAAATAACTTGCTCCTGACAAAGTTATAAGCATAAATTCACATATTCTTACACAATTTTTCAAAATTAGTAATTTTTGATACATCCTGTGACCAAATCCAATTAATTTTTAAGATATTTTTTGTGAAATGAAGCACACTTGAGATGGCTATTATTTCCAACTTCAAAAATTATTGTGGCACTTCGTGATCAAAAATTATAGATTTTTATAAAATGTCATGTTTTTTACTCCTTCGGGGTGGTCGTTAACCACTTCAAAGTGAAATTGGGGAAAAAAAAAACTTTGTTCTATACTTTGGTGAGTACTACAACCTGGCAAAATTTCATTGGATTCGGAGTACGACACCTCCGCTAGTGCCTTTGTAAGGTAGTTCTAAAATATCGATACTCTGACAGATTTACAGATCAGAGGTGGGTGACCTGGTTATTTTGGGGATTCTTTATACGATTTTGTTGTAATTTAGTATGTAGGTGTAAAATGGGATTACATGAACAGTTCCAAAGGTAGTATTGGAAAATCGATACTCTGAGCACTTTTATTGATCAGAGGTAGATATCCTGGTTAATTTGGTCATTCCTTATACGATTTTGATGAAATGTTGTAAATTTGTTCTAAATGAGACGATATGAATAATTACTATAAACATTTTCCGTAGAACTATGTTCACCAGTGCATTTTACACATCTCGGAAGTTTATTACAATAGGTCCTAGTGTGTCCGTATCTTTGACAGTTTTTGCATTGTATAATTTCCCTCTTTTGCCTTGGAGGTTCAATTACTACTTTAGAGTACATAACATATTTGATGTCGTAGATTTCCTTGTTGTTATCTTTTTGTATCACTTCTATTATAGAGAGTGGCAAGGCTATTTTTGTTCTTTTTTTTAAAATGTTAGTTTGCGTACTACTTCATGCCGCATCTCTTCTAGTTGGTCTTTCATATCTTTTTTGTCAGTGTCCTGGTGCAGATTCTTAATTACCGCCTTAAATGTTTTATCATTTTGTAATTGGTATGTGTGAATATTCGTCTTGCGTATTTTTAGTTCATTAATTACCTCATTGAAATGATCAACTGTTTGTAATTGAATTTTTATTTGACTTCTGCCAATTAATTTCGTATCGAAATTTGGTTTTGTAGTTGCTTTTAACATGTTAGTTAGCGGTTGAATTTTTTCTACTCCTATCACAAATATCGCGGGTATTTTTTGTTTATTATTTGCGACGTCCTTAGTCACAAAATAATATCAATAATTTACCATTGTCATCGTAGGTATTTTTTTGATTATTTTCTTCAATCGTTATAGTTGTAGAGGGTTCCAGTTTGGCGTGTTCTTTTTTGCCATCACCCTAGTTTCCGTCCTTTTTTTTTAATTCTTCCAATTCTTGTTCGGCTTGTTGATGGTACAGTTCCGTATTATGTTTATGCAGTCATATTTCCTGTAAAATTTTAGGCGGCGGTGTTGCATTTTTTTGCTTATTTTTTTTTTCATCACTATCAAAGAAAAACGTTTTGTTTATTTTATGGCGTCATTGATTTAATAGAAATTATAAAATAATATTTCGTTATATAATAAGTCGTCTTTGTTTTGTTATAATTTGTACTTAATAATTATATAATTTATTCAATATTTATTCAGCACCGTTATGTTATTGTACTCTTGTGCTTTTTGTTATGGTTATTTGTTTATTTTTAATTATTGTATATTTATATTATATTAATTTAAATTGTTAAATATAATTATGAATAATTGTCAAAAGGCCTTTACAATATCAAATAAGTAATATAACGTATATATTATTGTATAATAGTTAAATTTATCATATTTGTAAAGTTATCGTTCACAATGCTTTGTATTTAAATAAAGGTAACTACATTGAATGTTCTATAATAGCTACATGATTATGGAAATATTACCTATTTCTAAGTGATAAATTAATATTTTATTATTATTATGTAGTACCTATTTCTGCTACATGTTTTGGTCTTTTCTACAATGTAGAACTTTACTATGTAGCAGACGCATTCAAATTTTTTTATATTAAATTATTGGTCATACTCGATATTGACCTTTTATTAGTGCCATTTTAAGGTGAATGAAAATGAAACTACATTTTATTTCTAATTTTGCATTTTTTATTATAATAATTTTTTTTTTAACAATTTCTTAATAAAACAATAATTTTATTATTATTAAATTATTATTATTGCTTTATTTTAAAATTCCTTATATAAAATATATGTTATTTTTAATATATATTGACTAATTTAATGCAAAGTATATTATAATACATAAAATTAATTCATGGAAATCAAATTATTTATTTAGCATTTTGTTAACTATAACATTTCATATTTTATCATATTAATTTTAAAATTTATATAAAATACACATTGTTGTTAATTAATTTGAAGATATGATAGATTATTAAAGCATGCATTATTTTAATTCATTATTCATTCATAATCGGTAAATTATTATAATTCACTTATTTATTAATGTATTTATTTATAATAATCTTAGGATCGATAAATTTTCTACCTTCAACTAGCAAAGACTGAAAAGCTGAAATATAAAATAAATCGTTAGCTTTTAGAACAGATAATATTTCTGTGACATATTCTTCCAAACTATACACAGAAAAATTCGCTTCAAAATGAATATGTTGCCATTCATTTAAAATGAAATAAAAATTCTCATTATTAACAACAAATATTTCCTTAATTTCTTGGAAATGTGGTGTAGCACAAGATTTTATTCCTGTGCATACAAAGTAATCTATTTTGAAATTATCGATATAGGTGCACTCGTAACGTATAAAATGTGTTTGCTTTTCAATAATTGGTTAGGTAAATTATAGTTAATTATATGGGACTTCAATGAATGAACTGGATATTCAACAAACTTACACAGAAAAAATATTTTGATAGTAATTATTAAAAACCATTTCTTTACTCCGCTTAGGGACGATTTTTTTGTTTTTTTACTGTGCATTGAACTTCCTTACTATTTATGAACTTTTATTAAATATTTTCATAAATACTAGGAATATTATTTCCGGTATGAAAAAACCGTTCATAGGCGGCTTATCGAAGTTACTATACTATATAGAAACATTTAGTAATTATTATGAAAGAATTCTTAATATTTATATCTTAAAATTTAAAAGCTTTAAATAATCAATGAATAAATATGAATAGTTAATATTATTTAAGAACATTTTTTTAAATTTAAAAAAGCTTATTTGAGATTTGCTGTTCTGAAATCCAAATGTTGTTTTAATAATATGAAAATGGGAAACGTTTGAATAATACAATTGTGAACTAATGACCTAGAGGCAACTTTATAAAGATGAACTTCATTGTTATTAAAGAACTTTTCTTATTTATTATAGAAAGTATAATACTCTTTATGAAATTAAACATAATTAGTAAAAATATTTTTAAATGTTACGACGTTTTCCTAACTATTATAAAAATATTCATAATATTCAAAAATAAATTGCTATCGTTATGAAATAATTAATATATAGCACAAAAAATAATTTAATGTAACGGTTATTTAAAGAAAGTATTTCTATCTATTAGAAATATTTTCGTATAATGTAAAGGAAAGGTTTTTTTTATTGAACACACAAATTGTGGGCTCAACCGGTTCAATATCGTAAAGTTTTATTTATTTTAATAAAATAAATAAAAAACAATACAAGTGAAAAAAAAAGTTGTATGAATAACGCGAAATCAAGTGATAAGTTATATGAAAATTGATAAGAATATAATAAAATTAATAAGTTTTTGGTAAATTAATTGAAAATTGCTATGAGAAATTGAGAAAAAATATTTTTTTATTCATAAAATTACAAATATAAGCATAAAAACTAAAAAAGTGACTGAACACCAAACTCTGACTGACGCAATCGTCGCTAAATCGACGAACCGCAATTTTGGCGCATTACCGATTCGCACTCAAACGGTTAAAAAGTGAAATTTTTTGCAGTTTTTTTTTTATTTCAATTTTTTATTATTACAACTAGACGATTCCAAATAATTTTAAAATTGTATTAACATATAAGTTTCTAACATTACAGTTATTAAGTATAGAAAAATTTTGAAAAATTACGTTAATCTAAACAATATACAAATTCAATTAACAAACTGATTTATAATATTCTTTTAAAATAATAGATAACTATTGTAATATATTAAACAATAGAAAACTATTATTTATTT
Organism: Bibio marci; assembly: GCA_910594885.2. Classification (NCBI taxonomy): domain Eukaryota; kingdom Metazoa; phylum Arthropoda; class Insecta; order Diptera; family Bibionidae; genus Bibio; species Bibio marci. The sequence goes on from OU343114.1 coordinate 60,400,152, forward strand.
ATATTTTTTCTCCTCTATTGTGATGTGAACTTTTTGAATAATGTTAAATATAAAAGAGAAACAGTATTATTTTTTGTGTATGATAATATTATTATTATTCAAATAACATTATTATTATTATATACTTATGGAATTTTCTTTAAAAAACCTAACTACAAAACAACTTCAGTCTATTTTAAAGGAAAGACAATTACCAGTATATTATAAAAAGAAAACAGACCTTATAAAACGTTTAAAGATAACCATGCCTAAAAAAACTGATAAATTAGTGACCTCTGTGTCGGACTCAGAAGTAATAATTGATAATATAAAGTATAAACAACAACAACAACAACAATAACAACAAACATCATCAACAACATCATTCACAACAACAACAACAAATATATTAGCAAACAGCAACAACAGAATACATTTTTCCCGCAACCAACAACATTCACCAGCTTTTTGACTCAAGATAATATAAATTCAAGTAAGATGAAGCCAAACCTAATAAGCATTAATAACTTAACTCTGCATGATGTTGAAGATTCTTTACAAAACTTTAATGGTGAATATTCAACGTCAGCGATTTTATTTATTAATTTGAAGAAAATTCTAAGGTAATATATAAAATTATATTTATTTACGTAAATTATTGCTTGGTGCAGCTAAATTAGCGGTGGAGTCAACCAATGGAATAAAGGATTTCAATGCATTAAAACATACATTATTGTATGAATTTGGTACATAAATTGCAAGTATTGATATTCATAAAACCCTCACTGCGAAAATAAAAACTAGTAACGAAACTTATTTAGAATATGTATTCCAGATGCGGAAAATTTCAAATAAGAGTAACATCGATGAAAAGTCACTTGTTTCATATATAATTGCAGGTACACCAGATAGCAGCAGAAACAAAATTATGTTGTACGATGCAAATAATGTGGAAGAACTACGTAAGAAATTAAAAACGTACGAATAATTTAAAAACAATGAAAAACAAGAACTAAGAAATTATACTAGAAATTATCAGCCAATTAATATCAGAAATCAAGTCGCTAGCAGTAACACATATAACAACAAATCTAACAATGGACATTGTACGATTTGTGGTGCTATTTCGCATCATACCAATGTATGTCCACATAAGTCAAGAGGTTTTAGGTGTCTTAACTACAATATTGCTAAAAGTGGTACAGAAACATCAGCACGGATATTCATCATATAATCAAGTCCATTATATTTTTATATCAGATATGATGGTAAAGGTTAACTTTTATGCCAATCCAATTAATTCTTTAGTGGATACAAGTAGTGATGTTTCATTATTGACAAGGTCCAATTATAACAATTTAGTACCGAAACCTAAGTTGAATAAGTCAATAATTTCATTAAGAGGCTTATGTAAAGATATAAAACTGACACTTGGATACATATCGGCAGAGGTAACTATTAATAATGAAATGTTTAATTTTATTTGTCACAATGTAGATGATGATGTGATTAACTACAAGATGATCATCGTTAAAAATTTACTTAACACCGTTGAATTATGCGTAAAGAATGGTGAGGTTAATATAATTAAAAATTAAACGACATATAACTTTCAATAAATGATATCAACAGAATTGATGTCAATATTTGTAATGTCGATAGTAAATATTTTGAAAATATTTCCGAAGTATACGCAATAATATAAAAAAAACGTATTAAAGACTACAAACCAGTAAATATAACAAATCCCTGCATTAAAATGACGATTGTCTTAGAAAATGGCGATTGTCTTAGAAAATAAAGTAAAGTTCAAACGCAATGATAGGTATAAAGAAAAAAGATTTTTGTAACGAATTTTTATAGTGAATTAAATTAAATGTATTTAAAATGTTTAAAGAGGTTTTTTTTTATTGAACCCACAAATGCGATTTTTCAAAAAAAGTGCCAGCGCGAAGACTTACTAAAATTGCAATAATATCTTTTTGTTTGGAAATAATAATTTTGCCTTTGCAATACCATTTATAATTGTCGCGATCTGCTCGTAAATACATTACATGAGCATTTGGACAAAACATACTTACCTGTTTAGGCAAAACGCCAATTTACATTAAATTATGAATTAAGTCTAAACCCCCATCTTCTAATGACAATGCAAACACATCAGTATTAGTTGTCATTACAAATTTTAATAATAAAAATAAAATAAAAACTAAAATAAAATCCTATAAATACTAAACTATAGCTAATAGTAATATTACAGAGAATTTAAAGATATCTAAATACCATATAAAAGTAGTACTATGAACGTACGAAATCGAATGATAATTAATGTAAGCTTTTTCTTTTGTTTAGTAAATGCAATTGCGCATGAATAAATTGAAATTATATTTCTGTGTACGTTTAGTTTTCTTTTCGTTTTTTTTTACTTTTATCATTGTATTATTATTTTGATCTTGGAATTATATTTTATTAAATTCCGTTATATTTATAACAAAATTAATTATAAAACATTCAAATTAAAAAATATATAAGAGTATTCACGATCATCAACCGCCTCATAATAAAGTTATTCCTCTGTAGTTGTTACAATTTAATTTGTCACCCTTTTTGTACAATGGCCAGATAATACCATCCTTCCAGTCATCTGACACCTGTTCATTATTCCAAATCTTTACAATTAGCTCGTGCATTTGATATCATAATTCATTTCCACCATATTTAAAGAATTCACCTGGTAAGCTAGCAGATCCAGGTGATTTATAATTCTTGAGCTTTTGAATAACATTTTTTATTTCGTGTATTGATGGTTCAGCTGGCTGGGCAGTATGAAATTGCACATCGTCCACAGTATTCACTGGCGTGTTCACATTTAATATATCTTTAAAGTACTCGGCCCATCTTTCGAGGCACCTTTCCTCTTGCGCTATACTCTTAACATCTCTGTTTTTGCACAAAAAAGGTTGTTGATTGTATCGTTGTTCCTGGATGGATGGTTTTTCTGAACTTTTTATTGTGAACGCGTTGGGTCGCAACTGGCTTTGTAAGTATGCTATACCCAACATACCATCCAAATTAAGGGATTATATATGTGTATTATTTTTTTATATTCTTCAATGAACTTGTCCTGGCAAAATATGACTTGTATATTTTAAAGATTGAATCTAATTTTAGGATTTTTGGAGGATTATGAATGTTAAGAGATGTGATCGGGGTTATCCATATCAAATTTACTATGATTATGTTATGGGTGCTTATTCAAAAACAATTTGTAATTTATTTGCTATGCTTTTTTATGTTGACTCGGATTAAGGTTTCTAATAGTTTTTATACTGGAAACATATAATCCTTTGATTATTTATATAATATTAACTATACTGTCAATCATGATGATGATGTTTACAATTTTATCGCGAAATGTGATTTTAAATATTCATATGGTACGGATGGGATTCCATCTGTTATCCTAAAGAAATGTGTAGATGTTTTGGCTTTGCATCTTTCAATTTTATTTAATAAGATCTTGTCTGATAGACTCTTTCCTAATTAGTAGAAAAAATTATTCGTTATTCCACTCTACAAAAGTGGCGGTAGAAAAGACGTAAAAAATAATCGTTCTGCATTCCTAAAATATTTGAAGGCATAAACAGTGAATTTGTTGCATTTAGTGTTACGTATATTATATGACCTGAACAGCATGGGTTTGTTTGTCGTAGATCCGCAACAACTAATTTGCTTGACTTCGTTTCACATTGCCAGGTGGATTGTGTCTTTACGGATTTTAGCAAATCTTTTGATAAGTTTTCTCACAAAATATCGTTGAAAAAGCTTTTTATGATTGTTTTCTGTATTAATTTTATTAAATGGATTGTACCATATTTAACTAAAACCGTTCATGTACTCTGCTGGTGTTTTGTGAAATTTTTTGAATGGCACATTTGATGTTCCTCTTTGCGACACATTTTATTTAATTTGTATATTAATGACTTGCATTCTGTCTTTAAAATTTCGGAATGTAAAATATATGCTGTCGACGTTAAGAGCTATAAAACTGTTGTATCTTATAATGATTAATAATTGTTACAATCTGATCTTACTGCATTCCATGAATGTTGTTGTGTTGTAAATTACATGTTTTTAAATATTAAGTAAGTGTAAAATGTTAAATTTTTCGCGTAAAAATGTAATTTTGTGTTATTCTTAGCATTTTGATGGTACGGTTTTTAATCAATATTGATCGAACACCCGATTTTATTGTTTATATTGATAATAGGTTAAGTTTTAAATCACATATTGATTACATAATTAATAGGCTAATTCGGCGATAAGTTTTGTTATTCGTTGTTCTGCTGAATTTTCGGATCCATATTGCATTCGTGCATTATACTTTACTTTGGTTCGTTCTATCGAGGTCACCTTAAATTAAATTCTTAAGTTTTCCTTGGTCTGATCCTTTCAGATTGCCTAGCTATAAGCATAGACTTGAACTATTGAATATGACTACTCTTGAAAGACATAGAGAATTTATTGGTTTCAAATTACTCATTGAACTTTAATTAACTTATTTTAAGTTCTTTAATCCTGAAAATTTTTACAATGAGTACACCTAGAATTATTTGTAACAAAAAAATGTTTAATGCACTCTGATTTGGTGTACCTAGCACATCTTAAAATTGCAATATCAAGACAGGAGTCACAAATATAATCACAATTTCTTAAACAAATATTCACAGGTGTCTTTTTTATATTGCTCCCGTAATGAATTAATTATACATATATTTCTATATTAACAGGAAAATAGTTGCCGGTACGTGAGGTTGGTTAACAAACGAGGGGTTGAGGTGCGAACATTATATTTCGCATGCAGAAACAACAACAAATTCATTCGTGGGTTTTTTGTCCGCTGGCAGAAAAAAGTTGAATTAACATTAACTTTTTACACGACATCGCACAAATGCATTTGAACAAACGTCATTTTGTTGTTGTTATTATTATATTTATTTAGTAAATATAGCATCATATATACCCATTAAAGTTAGTAAATTATAGTTAGTAGTTGTATAAAATAAAAATAGTGTAGAAGTACAAAACACACACTGAAAATATAAAATAAAAATAAAGCAAATATCACAAATCAAATAATTATTATTCTTAACATACATATTCCACGTAATTACAATGTTGCACTAATTTAGTGTTGTCAGCGTTATAGAAATATTGCTATTATAAAATTAGTTATATGGTCAACTAATATAAATTCTATAAATACAATGTATTTATTATTCTCCGTAACATTTAATCTAACCTATACGAAAAATAAAATATAATTATAGTGTACGTCTATAACATACGTACATAGAATTTTGCAATGTTTACAATTGAATATAATGTAAACAGTAACCGGCATTAGTAATCAAAAGTAAGTTAATTTTTCACTTTAATTATCGTTGAATTTAAGAAAACTTAATAAAATTTATTTTTACAAAAATTAATATATTTATTACTATTCAAAATTAAATGAAAACGACTTTATATTTTTATATATGTTATTGCACACCTTGTATTAATATCTTGTTGGGCTTCCTTTCTGCTAAATAATTTCCTGCAATGTGCTATGCATAGATTTCACTTATTAGTTATTTGTTACATCTGGTTCGACAGAAGCCCATTCGTGTACAACATTCATAAACGTGTATTCATGACACAATGTAATATGGATCATTATTTTGTAAAGAATTAAAATCATTTTGAAAACGTATTTTTCTAGCACTTTCCATTAATTTCTTTTTCAAAATATCAATATACTTTCTGTCATCCATTATACCATCAATAATATGTAGATTTTCAACTCCTGCTGCTGAAATACATCCCCATAGCAACACAGAGTCAGTGTCACGGTCATGTTTAAATGTTGGATGTATATTTTACAGATCCTTCAGAGTTCAGAACCATGTTTATTGAATTTATTTTCGTCTGTAAATATTGTTTTGTTCCAAAAATCTTGTGAATGATTTAAACTCTGAGCCTCTTTTTTATATTTATATCACTCATGCGTGGCGTACAATAATTCAAATATACATTTACTTCATGTAAATGTGGTGTTTTTATTTTTATTATTTTCTGTACATGTTGCGAAACTCGATTTCAGGAATACTCGCGTTTATGGAACTATAAAATTAATTAAATATTATGCAATTTTTGTACCTTCGGAGAACCGAAGTGTATATGTTCAGAGCTCAATAGTTCATTCGTAAGAATATTCAATATTCTTCAAATATTATAAAACAAAGGAGAAATAGAAATACGGTATGTGTATTCTGTAGTGTGACCACTCTAAACACAAAAAAGCGCAAACCGTGTTGGACCCCGTACATTTTGTTTAGCAAGAAGAAATTTTTACCGATTTTTGGGATTTCTCCACATTTATGACAATAAAGGTAAAACGATTTAAATTAACATTTTAACTGTTTTCTACTGTAATATGTGTGGTTGCTGTTCATTCAACAATAATCATTTGAAGAGACCAGAAGTAAAAATTGATTCGTCAATATACTACTAAACGCCTATCGAACAGTATTTTATAACAATTTGGATGTAAGGAAAGAAAAAGAACGTGAAAACCTCCAGTTCTTGTGATTACTGCCGGAACTGCATTTGCGAAACTCATCGCCGGAGACTTTGCTTCGACTGGACTCGTCCAGCCGGTGAAGGAGAACAAGATAAAATCGAACCAGGAACTCAGATTACAGGCACCACTCCAAAGCGGTCACGTCAAGAAAATTGAGTAATTGCTATTCACAAATCACTTTCAAATTCAATAGTATTAATTATTAAATTAATTGCATTAATTAACAATTGAGTTAATATTCAATATTTTTATTATTAAAATTCAACATTATTATTATTAAATACCACACATAAAAGATAACATTGAAATTTTACTTGTCTTCCCATACAAAATATATGCCGCAGACATCTCCAACACGATACGTAACATTTTTTGCCCAACACGGATTGAAGGTTAAAAAGTGAAAAATTAATTTTAAATTCTTCCATTTGAATACTAAGATTGCCGACTGTATGTATGCATCGTAATTCTATATTATACCGGAAAATGTCTGCATAACAGCTATATTTACTATATATTTTTAGAATATTTCGGTGCCTGTCACTGTAAATTGTAAATTATTTTTATTGAGCAAATATATGGTTATAAGGATCGTGGTTGGTATTGATTATCAATTGAGTATTAAACCCCCTATAATGACTAATGAAATGACACCAACAATCTAAATTTCTATGGCTAAGTATTGAGTTATATTGATTACTACCGTTAAATAATATATGTATATGCAAATAATAATAATTCAAATTAAGTTGTTGGATATTTTTCTGTTACCTGAAATACAGAACAGGAATTAATTTTAAATATACAATATTAAATTGAATTTTGAATGCAAGTACCACAATTACCACATTTAATAATCTCCTCAAATTGCCTATAGTTTACTGTGCAAATAATTTAATAATATAAACAATGGACCTAATAGGAAAGTCGTACTTTATGTTTTAAAAATCAAAATATGTTATAAAATTTTTAAATTAATAATATAATATTTAAGACGTCTGCTAAAAACGATTGTATACACAACATAACTATTCCATTATTGTCCGACACATTTTAACCATATAATATAACATACAAATACAAGTCATGCCGTTGCAGTATAAACAAAGGTAAAAACTATGAGGAAATATAAATTACGTGACATGAAACATAAATTTTTTTTGTAAAAGCATTTTTAATCGAATTTTTCATCGATTATTATTTTTAATACGAAAACATACACATAACTACTGTGCTACGACATACCACCGCATATTTTCTTCCTCTTCTATGTATACTTACAATGGATTTAAAAGATTTTCTCGTAAAAGGAGTTAAAATGTTTTCAAATATTCTATGTACATCATTCTTATAAATCATAAAAATATATATTTATATATATCGCAATAATACTATTAGGAGCTTACATGTATTTCCGTCCATTTTTTTAAAATAGTGATTAATCATTATTACATGGCAACGCTATGTGTGCTAGTAGGGGAAAGGTGCGCACAGTGAGACACTTTTTTTTAAGAGATATTTTTTACTCCAAAACATTTACTCGTTACTTTCATTTAATATATGATAAATGGTTAAATTCTTAAAGCGGAATTCAAGAATACAAATAAATGAGATGAATGTATAATGTCCCACTGTTTGTACTGCAGACTATCAGTAAGACAGTGGGGTGCGAAGAATGAGACACGCAATTCTTTTTCCAATAATGATAAAATGAAATAAAAATTTTATTTACGATATATATTTAATAATAATAATTATTAATTATTAAATATTATCTGTGGTTATATTGCTTCTAAAAAATTGTTTCACTGTATTCTGCCTCTCTGTTTGCACTGACACTATTTTTTTTCCAGGTTTATTATTAAACGAATACTCAACTCAAACACAGAAATGCAAATAAGTCAGATATTAGTCAATCAGCTGTTTTCAGACGTTTACATGCCATGAAAAATATTCATTAAGAAGGGAAATGGTTACCGCATGAATTAATGGAAACTGTCATTGCGAACCGATAAAACATTGCACTTTTTTTATTTGTCAGGCATAAAAAGAAGTGTTTTCTGTGGCGTATCGTGACTGGTGAGCAAAAGTGGGTCTACTACGACAATCCAAAATGCAAAAACTCACCACACATACCTTCCGAGTATCAATTGTTCAAATCGATGCAGCTAGGCGGTCTGATGATGATGGAAAATATTTTTGTATTAATATTACTTGTAATAATTCGTTATAATATATGCATTTTTTTTTTCATTAAAAAAGGTCGGAAATACTTTCAAGCACCTAGGTATCCTCTAAGTATATATCGGAAAGGAAATATACACACGTATACATTTTATTCTGGATAAAAATTGCTTAAATAACGGTGTAACTTAAGTAATTCTGTAATTCAATTAAATTTTATTCATATTTGCATTTTGTACAACGAATTGCAATAATAATTAAATATTATTACACAAACCATTGTTCGCTTTACATGTCGAATTTTTTATGACTTGAAATAAATATAATTTCACAACATTTTGATAAAAGTACTTTCATTAGACATTTTAAATAAATTTAAATATATTTACGCAAATAGAGTTCATAACCGCTTGTTTTCCCGAAGATGGCAGTTAACCATACGTCTAACTTAACCATCCATATTCATTCTGTAAATTCGTAAAGCATTTACACTGAATCATTAACTAACATAGTAACCATCAAAATAGAAAACACGTATAATTTAACAACGAGCCACTGAAGGAGTAAGAAACATGACATTTTATGAAGATCTATATCTATTATGAACCCGAAGTGCCACAATAATTATATATATTTTATTAATTTATTTAAATATTCATGGATTGCAAGCAGATACCTGAACGAGAGATCACATACATTTGTAAATCGGTTGACTCTCCTTTTAAGGAATCATTTTCAGCAATACATTTTCTACCAAATAAGTACCCCAGATGCAATCATAAGATATATTGTATGAAACACTCAGTTATAAAAGTATGTATAACTATTAACCTGGTTAGTCTATATTAAAATGTTGTACATCAAATTAAAGTTGAAGAATTTCTCCATCGACTTAAGTTAAAGTAAATTTTTAAAAAAAACTTATTCCTTACAAAGTTATATGCTTAAATTCAAATTTTTTTTACACAATTGTACAAGATTTGTAACTTGTGATACACCCTCTGACCAAATTCAATTAATTTTTAAGAATTTTTTTGTGTAAAATGAGGTACAGTTTAGATAGACGTGTTTTCTATTTTGATCATTACTACAACATGGCAAAAATTTAATAAAATTGGGATACCTCAGACTACACACCGCTTACCACCTAAGATAATAATAATCTTTCTTTGGTAAAACGTTAACAAGTAATATACACAGTAAAAATTTTGATCGTAATTATTATGAAATAATTAATATATAGCACAAAAAATAATTTAATGTAACGGTTATTTAAAAAAAATATTTCTATCTATTAGAAATATTTTCCTACAATGTAAAGAAATATTGTATATTGTTAATAACTATTCTGAAATATAAAAAAAAGGAAATCATAAGAGTCGCATAAAGCTTTCAAAGCTTTTCTGCAAATAATATGAAATCGTAAGAAGTGTTCCATAAATAATAATAATGATTTTCTATATATTTCAATTTTAATCAGTTTATAAATAGTAATGAACATTAATAAATGTTAGTGAAATCGCCATCGGCAGAGAATACATTGAAGTTTAAATACTATTTATTGGCGATTTCCAATTAATTACTGGAAATTTTTTTTCTGTTTATTACTTGAATTACATAGTGAAGCTTGGGGTTAGCGAATTTGAGTGAAATGATTCCAAGGAAGGCTGCTGTAAATTAAAATTACGTTTGAGAGGAAAGAAAAAGAGAGTTTGTTTTAATTATTGGAAGTAAGAATATTATTATATGATAATTAACAATTAATATATAATGGACGTAAACAAAACAAAAAAACAAATTTGGAAAACTGAACAAGGGATTTATCTGATTCAAATTTGGAGTACGTAATACATTTCGCTAAAGAATGCCCGTAAAAACAACCACATATAGTTGTTTCAAGGCCAAACAAGTATTTTGGACAGCCAAAGAAATTAAAAACCAAATTGTACAATTTCAAGAAGATATATGTATATGTAATTTTAATTTTTTTAGTTCACTTTAAAATATTAAGTAATTTAATTATAAATACCTTCATATAGAATAGATTGGATAAAAAGCAATTTAGGCAATTGGGTTGCACCATCCGAGTGAATTCATTTTGAGGCAATCAATAGGATCTTCCTGGACAATAAAGTTATCAACCTAGAGATTGAATGTGATGTGATAGCATAACAGGCAAATACATCCAAACTTCTGTTTGGTTCAAAATATTAATTTTAATTTATTTTTATTACACATATGATTTGCTTTCGTCACGGAAGACATTGACTTTGAAGAATTGCTGCGGATAGATAATGGGGTTAAAAGCAGATTTTTTTTTGTAATATTCAATAAATTTTTATTTCTGTTTTCATATCTAAACAATATCTATGTATATATAAATTTATGATATATGATAAATGCTATGATGGAAAAGTATTTCAAGATGTTAAATGAGACAGTGGAAAAACAGCTGGGAAACGATAGGGAAAGGGACATATTGCTAAACGAATTCCTTAAAAAAGCATGGAAATACAAAACAAAATGCTGGAAAAAATTTAAGTAATGATGGGTATTATCTATAGTTTAACAGTAGCAATTTGTAGATGTTTACCCCGTAATTTAGGTTGTATTCGTTAAGTTTTTGCCAAAATTGTAATTAAAAAAAATTATTAATAAAAATCTATATTCAGACTTTTTTTTAAAGAAACTTACTTACGGCTTAAGGCTTCCGCCAAGGCTGTTCTTATATCCATTCCCCGACTATTTGTATCCCCTATAGCTATCATAGTCAGGTTGGTTTTTTTTTTCAGTAATGAACATTCGAATATTCTGGAATTGTTGCACCGAACAGGAGCACCCATATTTATATACATAAACCGATATCTTTAAATAAACATGTTCAATAACATAAAAATTAAAAGAGTTGTGTGATAGGACACCGACATAACTACTAGCACGTCTCAAATCGTTGGCTGGTAATTCCATTCAGGGATCGGCTCTAAAGGCTTTAAATCCAAAGACTGCCTGTCCAGGTTAGTGCGATCCTGGACAGCAGCTCTGAAGGTTTGGACAATGTAGCCGAAATGGTCGATATATATAATGACTTTCTCAATGTCGCCAATTGCCGCTGACTCCACCAACCCGTCCAAACCAAGCACGTCTTGAGCTACGGCACCCATGGAATCCCAAACGCAACGGGAGATACACTAGTTAGAAATCAAGCTTTCTTAACAAGTGGAAAGCATCAACATAAATAATTCTTCAAGGCGACCGCGTTCCACATCCAATTCAAATCGTCCAAATCAATATCGTTCACTCTCAAGTTCCAGCTATACGAACGGTATGTACTACTACCACATCAAATTCGATGATCGGGTTCAAAAGTGTACGAAACCCTATTTCGTACACTTCTCCAGCAAATGTTCCAAAAAACCAGTAATCCAGTTTGAGTGCGCGGCATCTCAAACATCTGGATGTAAAACGTTTAGCCATCTTTTTATTACCGACCCATTGTCTGGTATTCAACTACTTGTTGACACCGGTGCAGACGTTTCCGTTCTCCCGCAGAGAAAAATTGACCATCCAAATTATGATCAGAGTTTCCAGTTAACTGCAGCTAACAAAACCGTTATTAAAACACAAAGCCTGTTTTTGTTCAAATATAGAAGTTTTGAAATTATTTTGCCAGTATAATTTCATTGTAATGAATGAAGTCAATTATAGAAAAGAAACTGCATTTTACATTACTTACCAAAGTAATGATAATTTAGAAATAGTCAAGATTTTATTTAATGCTAAGATTAATGTAAATTTAATTGATAGATTCGGGTGTTCAACGTTTTCAAATTCTTGCTCGAGAAATGCGCATAAAATTATAGAACATCTGTTAAGTGTAAAATCGTTAATAAATTTAACAATAAATGTACCGTGTCGATTATATCAATGCAGGTACCGTTGGTTTTTAGAGCGGAGGTCGAGACCATCAAACTGCCTCTCCTCCCGCAGAGAAAAATTGACCATCCCAATTATGATCAGAGATTCCAGTTAACTGCAGCTAACAAAGCCGTTATTAAAACGTATGGAACTAGCATGATTGATATCAGCTTAGGACTTCGAAGGGTTTTCACATGACATTTTGTTATCGTCGATGTGGACAAGCCGATACTAGAGGCTGATTTCCTAAATAAACATAGTTTATTAGTAGGCCTAAAAAGAAAGCGCCTTGTCGATTCTTTGACGACAGCTAACTCCAATATGGGATGGATCCTGCCTCAGTTGCTTCAGTCGACGAGCCGTCACGGTGCACACAGCCTGTTTTTGGTCGAATATTCAAATTTTGAAATTATTTTGCCAGTATAATTTCATTGTAATGATTGAAGTCAAGTATAGAAAAGAAACTGCATTACACATTGCTTGCAAAGTAATGATAATTTAGAAATAGTGAAGATTTTATTTAATGCTAAGATTAATGTAAATTTAATTGATAGATTCGGGTGTTCAACGTTTTCAAATTCTTGCTCGAGAAATGCGCATAAAATTATAGAATATCTGTTAAGTGTAAAATCGTTATTAAATTTAACAATAAATGTACCGTGTCGATTATATCGATGCACTTACCGATCGTGTCCTGATCCATTGCACTCAAGACGTGCAGATACCGTTGGTTTTCAGAGCGGAGGTCGAGACCATCAAACTGCCTCTCCTTCCGCAGAGAAAAATTGACCATCCCAATTATGATCAGAGATTCCAGTTAACTGCAGCTAACAAAGCCGTTATTAAAACGTATGAAACTAGCACGATTGATATCAGCTTAGGACTTCGAAGGGTTTTCACATGGCATTTTATTATCGCCGATGTGGACAAGCCGATACTAAAGGCTGATTTCCTAAATAAACATAGTTTATTAGTAGGCCTAAAAAGAAAGCGCCTTGTCGATTCTTTGACGACAGCTAACTCCAATATGGGATGGATCCTGCCTCAGTTGCTTCAGTCGACGAGCCGTCACGGTGCACACAGCCTGTTTTTGGTCGAATATTCAAATTTTGAAATTATTTTGCCAGTATAATGTCATTGTAATGATTGATGTCAATTATAGAAAAGAAACTGCATTACACATTGCTTTCAAAGTAATGATAATTTAGAAATAGTAAAGATTTTATTTAATGCTAAGATTAATGTAAATTTAATTGATAGATTCGGGTGTTCAACGTTTTCAAATTCTTGCTCGAGAAATGCGCATAAAATTATAGAATATCTGTTAAGTGTAAAATCGTTAATAAATTTAACAATAAATGTACCGTGTCGATTATATCGATGCACTTACCGATCGTGTCCTGATCCATTGCACTCAAGACGTGCAGATACCGTTGGTTTTCAGAGCGGAGGTCGAGACCATCAAACTGCCTCTCCTTCCGCAGAGAAAAATTGACCATCCCAATTATGATCAGAGATTCCAGTTAACTGCAGCTAACAAAGCCGTTATTAAAACGTATGAAACTAGCACGATTGATATCAGCTTAGGACTTCGAAGGGTTTTCACATGGCATTTTATTATCGCCGATGTGGACAAGCCGATACTAAAGGCTGATTTCCTAAATAAACATAGTTTATTAGTAGGCCTAAAAAGAAAGCGCCTTGTCGATTCTTTGACGACAGCTAACTCCAATATGGGATGGATCCTGCCTCAGTTGCTTCAGTCGACGAGCCGTCACGGTGCACACAGCCTGTTTTTGGTCGAATATTCAAATTTTGAAATTATTTTGCCAGTATAATTTCATTGTAATGATTGAAGTCAAGTATAGAAAAGAAACTGCATTACACATTGCTTGCAAAGTAATGATAATTTAGAAATAGTGAAGATTTTATTTAATGCTAAGATTAATGTAAATTTAATTGATAGATTCGGGTGTTCAACGTTTTCAAATTCTTGCTCGAGAAATGCGCATAAAATTATAGAATATCTGTTAAGTGTAAAATCGTTAATAAATTTAACAATAAATGTACCGTGTCGATTATATCGATGCACTTACCGATCGTGTCCTGATCCATTGCACTCAAGACGTGCAGATACCGTTGGTTTTCAGAGCGGAGGTCGAGACCATCAAACTGCCTCTCCTTCCGCAGAGAAAAATTGACCATCCCAATTATGATCAGAGATTCCAGTTAACTGCAGCTAACAAAGCCGTTATTAAAACGTATGAAACTAGCACGATTGATATCAGCTTAGGACTTCGAAGGGTTTTCACATGGCATTTTATTATCGCCGATGTGGACAAGCCGATACTAAAGGCTGATTTCCTAAATAAACATAGTTTATTAGTAGGCCTAAAAAGAAAGCGCCTTGTCGATTCTTTGACGATAGCTAACTCCAATATGGGATGGATCCTGCCTCAGTTGCTTCAGTCGACGAGCCGTCACGGTGCACACAGCCTGTTTTTGGTCGAATATTCAAATTTTGAAATTATTTTGCCAGTATAATTTCATTGTAATGATTGAAGTCAAGTATAGAAAAGAAACTGCATTACACATTGCTTGCAAAGTAATGATAATTTAGAAATAGTGAAGATTTTATTTAATGCTAAGATTAATGTAAATTTAATTGATAGATTCGGGTGTTCAACGTTTTCAAATTCTTGATCGAGAAATGCGCATAAAATTATAGAATATCTGTTAAGTGTAAAATCGTTAATAAATTTAACAATAAATGTACCGTGTCGATTATATCGATACACTTACCGATCGTGTCCTGATCCATTGCACTCAAGACGTGCAGATACCGTTGGTTTTCAGAGCGGAGGTCGAGACCATCAAACTGCCTCTCCTCCCGCAGAGAAAAATTGACCATCCCAATTATGATCAGAGATTCCAGTTAACTGCAGCTAACAAAGCCGTTATTAAAACGTATGAAACTAGCACGATTGATATCAGTTTAGGACTTCGAAGGGTTTTCACATGGCATTTTATTATCGCCGATGTGGACAAGCCGATACTAAAGGCTGATTTCCTAAATAAACATAGTTTATTACTAGACCTAAAAAGAAAGCGCCTTGTCGATTCTTTGACGACAGCTAACTCCCAAATGGGATTGATCCTGCCTCAGTTGCTTCAGTCGACGAGCCGTCACTGGTGCACACATCCTGTTTTTGGTCGAATATTAAAATTTTAAAATTATTTTGCCAGTATAATTTCATTGTAATGAATGAAGTCAATTATAGAAAAGAAACTGCATTGCACATTGCTTACCAAAGTAACGATAATGTGGAAATAGTGAAGATTTTATTAAATGCAAAAATTAATGTAAATTTAATTGATAGATTCGGGTGTTCAACGTTTTCAAATTCTTGCTCGAGAAATGCGCATAAAATTATAGAACATCTGTTAAGTGTAAAATCGTTAATAAATTTAACAATAAATGTACCGTGTCGATTATGCGATGCACTTACCGATCGTGTCCTGGTCCATTGCACTCAAGATGTGCAGGTATCGTTGGTTTTCAGAGCGGAGTTCGAGACCATCAAACTGCTTCTCCATAACCTTGTATCTTCACTGGGCTGCTGCATACTTAGTTATGGTTCTTAAAAAAAATAAACAATCCAAAAAATTGTGAACGCAAAAAAATTTTGGATATGGTGAGAGGATTACGAGGCGCACTGTACTTCTTATGTGTTTGTGGTGTGTTGTGTATATATATAATACAATACAAATACAATAAAATAATTAATAATAAAAAAAGTAACTGTAGGTAGTTGTTGCTAATCTATATATAGATATTATTGCTGGTGTTGTGTAGTTATTCTCGTACTTGTAGGTAAAGTAAAGCTGTGTTGTAGTTGTTCTTGTATTGTAGTGATTATATTTGTTGTTTTTGTTGGGACTCTTCTCCTCTGTCGGAGTCACCAATTTGTGGTTCACTTGGGATGGTTATTTAAACTATTTTTCTTCCACTACTTTTTCCACAATTATATTTATTTATTTATAATTAATACAAATTACTATTAAAAATTTTATTATTTTATTAATTATTATATTATTTTATTTCATTTATTTATATTAATGATTATATTATATATTTTATTATGCCCTGTTGGCGTGGCGGTTTGCAATCGTCTGTTGTTCTGTCCAAGTCTCTCGTCAGTTGTCACTGTCGATGTGAAACCGTTACCTGCATGTGTATTGTGTCCATTACTGAACACATACCTATGCCAGGTTCGCACCGAAGTCGTCTTGACGTGTCGCCACAGAACTCACATTATTTTCTCCACAAGTGTTCCATTATTTTGAACATGTTGCTTGGAACGTTCCAGCTGACGCAAAGGTGGAACTTTTTTATACTTGTTTTGGATTTGCTTTAATGTTTGGTAAATTTTTCCTATTACAACCAGTCCAAAACTGAACAGCATTTTTATTATATTCAAAAGATACCTATCCTTCGATATCATCTTCAACCTCAACTTCATTTATTAAATATCCATATCATCATTGTATTCTTTATTGTCGTCCACTTCAATGTCCTAGAATTATTCTTGGAAGCTAAGCCCATTTTCACTTACATATTCTGGAGCTATGAAATCAATCATTACAAAAGAACATTCGATAATCCTTCAGTAAATTGTTTTTCTTCAGTAGAAACGAGTGTTTGCTTTGAACAATGTTAATAATAAATTAAGTACATTCACTGGATTCACTTGCATTTTTTTATAATATTTTATATTTACTTTAATTAAGTTTAATTATTTATTTAGAAAATCAATTCACTTGAGTAACCATAAATACTAAAGCACTTGTAAATATTTATTTACATATATTTATATACTAAACACACAGAAGATATACTAATTAGTTTGCTCACAAACTAATTCGATAACTAAGATGGTGACGTATTGGCAAACCATTAGCTTACTATTATTTTGACATTTATTATTGTACGAGAGTGAGAAAATTACAATATTTATCAATTACGATGGCATCAAATAGTGGATCAAACATTGATAATTTGATTTCAATAGCCCAAACAAATACAATTGTGTTTAAAATGTTATGGGAAAAAAAACAAGAGGAAATATTAGAATTTAAGAAATAAAATAAATTCTCATGTCTTTAGTGCATTCAACTACTAAGAGAAAAACAAATATTTAATGACTATATTGTTAAATGACCAAATCGACAGGAACATTTAGACCTATGTAAGTTTTTTTTATTGTCGTCCATGTATTCCGAAATAGTACAATTCTATAATATAGTACATTATAGTATATTTAAAATAGGGCATCCAAGTAATATTTATTTACTGTATTATAGTGTCGAGCAAGCTCGTTTTGGGAAAAAGACGTGGCTGAAAACGAACCTGTAAAATTAAAAAGCGATTAAGGAGAACGTCGTTGGCCAAACTATGTGGTAGGGTAAATCGTATCGGTAAAAAATCGACCAACCATTGAAGTACCATTCCACTTGAAAAATGGGTGGCAATAGCTCTGTACGCTCTTGGTAGTTCCAGCGAATATAGGACTATTGGCAATTTGTTTGGTGTTTTGGAAAAAAAACTGTAGGAGAGATAGTGCTAGATTTTTGTCACAATGTTTAGGAGTTCTGGGTATGTTTGAAGTTCATATAATCTCTGTAATTTAGGGGGTATGTTTGAAGTTCACTTCGTTCAATGTTAATGACTGTCATACTAACGTCGTATCTAGGGATACGATGTGTATAACTTGTTTGAACAAGTATTTCAATACTTTTACTATGTTGTATTTATGTTCAGTAATTTAGTATAATGTCTAACCGTTTTTCTGAAATATTGTTGGCCGTAGTACAATAGATTATAGGTGAATATTTGAATTTTGTTGTAATGTTTAATGTTGATGTTATCGAACATGTTTATTTAAAGATACCGGCTTATGTACATAAATATGGGTGCTCCTGTTCGGTGCAACAATTCCAGAATGTTCATTACTAAAAAAATATCACACCAACAATAACATCCTGGTTTCATTCGAAAATTATTAACGG
Organism: Bibio marci; assembly: GCA_910594885.2. Lineage (NCBI taxonomy): Eukaryota > Metazoa > Arthropoda > Insecta > Diptera > Bibionidae > Bibio > Bibio marci. The sequence continues at coordinate 60,418,924 of OU343114.1, forward strand.
AGTGAATGTTCCAGTTGTATTACTTGGTGATTCGGCATTTCGACTGAGTTCTTTGCTTATGAACAGGGCCGCACCTTCCATAGGAACAAAAGGAACATATAAACCGGACGCGTAAAAAAGAGGGCGCTTTTTTTCGCTATCATTAATATATTAAAAATTATATTAATTAGTAAATAACATTTGATACATTTACTAATAGATTAGATAGATGCGAAAATGGTGCACGAAATGATATATACTCCTCAAAGCATAGCAAATAATACCAATATGTATTTTATTTATACTACAAGTATGCATAAGCATACACCAAACATCGCTGTAAACATATAAATAATATATCTGTGGTGCCTACCTACAATATTTTTCATTGTAATATGTATCTAACTCCAGCGCGCCATTTCAGTGATGTTGCTTTTGACTACACACATCTGTATATAATATCAATAAGAATATAACATTTTTAAAGGTTTACTAATACATTTATAGGGGCGGAAGGTGCGCCATATGATTATAGTTCTTCATAGTATACATATATACAATAATATACTACAAACATTTCATACATTCAAGTAAGCGTTGTAGTTGTACCAGTTGTACGTATGATATAAATGCAGATTTTTATGCGTACAGATAACTCTTTATTCTACGAGCTCATTATGCTATGAGGTTTTGTTCTCAATTCAACGATGTTTGAGAGTTTTAAGTGATATGTTTTTTTATTTCTCCATTCAACGATTAACTTCGATTACTATGATATCATATGCGAATAATACTATAAATATTTATCTATAATTTTAAAAATACAACTAACTGCAACCTTTATTGTGTCATTGATGAATATTTTTTGTATAATATTATACGTTTTTTATTATAAAAAATTATTTGTTTTTAAAAATTTTTGAAAAGAAAGTGAATTGCAACAATTTTAGCTATAAGTGATGATGATGATTTTGAAATAGAGGGAATTAATTCCGACCGTTAGAGCATGGAAGGTCTAATGTGCTCTCCCAGTGAGTTAATCCTTAAAACGTCTGGTTTCAGAAATCAAAACAGAGATGTTTCTTATATATGATCCGTTCGTTGTGGAAGGGTCCATTGCGTATTTCCAAATATCCTATATGGATAACTTTCGTATAGACCGGACATTCACATAAGTAGTGCCATGCCGATTCTTCCAACAAGGAACATTTAGTACAAATTGGGACCAACCCAACAACCAATCTTAATTTGTTTTTGGGTAACCCCAGTAATGCAGCAGCTGCTCCTTCAATGCGACAACAACCCATCTTTGTCTGTCGACAGTTGATACAATGTCTCCGAATCTGTCCAGTCAGCAATACACTGCCGAACCCACCTACAGGTAGCAGGTAGGCAAGGCTCAGGATCAATCAAGGCGAATCGCGTACAAGACCGTGAAAGCATATCAGCCTCTTTATTACACATAATATCACTGCGAGCCGGTACCCACAAGAGTACGACCTTGTTGCACACTGATCTTATTGTTGTTCCATTGAGTACCATCAGCACAGACTTACTGATGGAGCGTATGAAGAAATGCTCCCCAGATAAACTCAAAATAATTAAAAGTATATATAATATATTAAAAAGGGCGATTATTATCATATCTTAAAGTTCTATCACACATAATGGGTAACAATCTTTTGTATTATGCCTTAAAACGGTCGTAGAGATACCTCTTAAAAAAAACGCATCGCAAACCAACCTCAAGGGTGACGTGGAAACGGTTTATGAATGTAGGGAATGTAGAAAATATGAACAGGGCGCCAAATTGAGTCAAGACCGTCTGATCAGTAAAACTGCGCTGAGTATCGATTTTTTAGAACTACCTTAAGAACTATTCATTTAATCTCATTTTACACCTATATACTAAATTTTATCAAAATCGTATAAAGAATTCCCAAATTGACCAGGATCCCAAACTCCTAACAGTAAAACTGCCTAGAGTAGCGATTTTTTAGAACTACCTTAAGAACTGTTCATATAATCCAGCTTTGAACACATATATTAGGTCCTTGCATTAATAATGTCGATTTTTTGGCTTGAAAATGGGATTTATTTGTATAACATAATGATTGAGTACATCAACCAATATATTGCCCATCGTTAGCTATGACTTCCTCCCATCTTTTGGGAAGTTTGTTGATTTCTCGTTTGAAGAACTCTTCATCTTTTGTCCCAATCCATTCATCGACCCATTTTCGCACTTCTTCAGCATTTCGAAAGCGTACATCTGTCAGGCTGACCTGCATTGATCGGAACAAATGGTAATCAGAAGGACCAAGGTCTGGAGAGTACGGGGGGTGATCAAGATGATCCCAACTGAGCCTCTTTATTTTTTCCTTAACGATGTTTGCACGATGTGGTCTAGCATTGTCATCGCGAAATGTGGTGTTTTCGAGCTATCAATGGTCGTTTTTCGTTCAATTTTCTGATCCCACCAAATGCACAGCATTACCTTCTGGAAATGAATATCGCGTTTTGATTGTGAAGTTGAAGCGTGTAAACCGCCGTTCACAAGTTTTTTTGATTTGGAGCATGTTCACCGTAAGCTTCTACCAACAATCGATAACTATCAGCAGCGGTTTTCTTCAAATTAAAAGAAAGTTATTAAAATTCCCCGCAAAACAACTTTTTCAGGCACATAATTCGACATGTTCGAAGCAAAAAAAAACTTTGTTGTTTACACTTCAACGAAATGACATATACTGAAATTTATAGAGTAATGACAGACAAAAAAAAGAATATGGCCGCGGTGTGTTCCGATGCACACAACGCCAGTTACGCCAACTGTTATCAAATCGACATTATTAATGCAAGGTCCTAATACATAATTTCATCAAAATCGGTTAAGAAATGATCTATTTACTAATTTCCGGGAAGTTCGTCTCAACCACTTTCATCTAGGATGGTAATAGTAAAAAAAATTGGTTTAAGCGTACCCATACAAAATCATTTTGAGAATATGTGCAGAGTTTCATTGACATACCTCAAAAAATAACATAGGTTTATGAAATTGATTTTGAAATTATTAAAAAATAGGGTAACTTGATTCACTTATGATGCCAGAACTTCCAAGATATTAGGGAAATTATTTTTTTTTTCTATCGAGTCAACTAGAAGGCTTCAGCTATCAGATACTTTTTATTTTATGATTTTATCTTTTAAAATAAGAAAATTATAAGAATTTTAGTGTGTTGGTATTATTTATATTTTTCCGTACTTATAATCCGAAAGCGTTTAGCTGACGTTCGGATTAACGCACAGTTGGTGTATATAAATCAATTAACTTGACTATGAATACTAACGCACATCTATTCACTTTGTTAAACAGAATTCGGCTGATCAAACAATAACAAATAGCTTCTTTTTAATTGTTTTGATAGCTCCTTATAAAAGCAATATTATGATGCTATTGTTAAGGTTTTTACTATATTATTTTCAATATTTTCATTTGCGTAATACATTTTGTATTGGACATATTAATATTTTACGATTTCTAACGGTGGTAATAAAACAATTGATTAACAAATATGAAATATATTATGCATTAATTATAAATTTAATCAATTTATTATTATATTTAAATCAATTGTAATAATATTGAAAAAATTTTGAATTAATTTAAATATTATTTTAAAATAATGCCAATTGTTAAATTTAATAACGGCCGTTTAAATATAATTAAACCGAAAATAATAATTATGTTATTAAAGTTTAAAATGAGATATTATAATTTGATTTTTATCATTTAACATATTATATATTTATTTAGCACTAAAATTATTTGCATTACCAAAAAATAATATTATTAGAATTGATTATATAAAGAAATTATATTCTATAATAAACGTAAAGTATGACCACCCAAAGAGATGTGATGGATGCCACTCTCATAAATAGACTTACACAAAAGAAACGCAGCATAAAATGTGTATTAACGCGAATAAAGAATTATTCAGTAGACTTAGATTATGTACGAACCACCGGAAAACATTTCGGAGCTTAGATTGTGTCAAGAGCGGTTAATTCCACTATTGAACATATTTGAAAATTTGCAAAATGAAATAGAATTGGCACTGACATGGGTTTGTCTAACTAAAGCGCTTCATTTGAAGAAACATATTTTCAAGTGCTTGTAAACATCGACAAAATATTGAGCAGTACTAATACGATAATAAATCAAACTGACAATATGCCACTGCTCCGGAAATTTCTGACATTTCGCAGATATATTCAGGTAAAATTACCGCAAATAGAACTACCTAAATTTAACGAATCGTATAATACTTGTATGTCATTTCATGATACATTTACCTCACTTATCCATAACAATATAGGACTCTGAATAATACAAAAATTCCAATATTTAAAGTCGGCATTACTCGATGAAGCTGCACGCATTATTGATTCCATCAATCTAACCGCGGATAATTATATAATTGCGTAGAAGTTGCTTACTGAGAGGTATAACACAGTGTGTATACAGTGCAAATAAAAATAAAATCAAATTTACTAAATAAATATTTTTAATGAACCTTTTTTTTCCATATTACAAACAGGACATTTATCAATAATTGAAGAACAACATGGTAAACAAAATGAAAAGTGACCACAGGGTAAAATTGCATGTGTTTTTTCAGCATCTAAACATATTATACACAATTTTTCGGCAGGAATCTTTGTTGTGGGTATTGTCAATAACGATGTCATCGATGTCGATGGTTGTAATTTAAGATATTCGTTATCACCTAAAATATCATATTTTATACATATATTCAGTTTAAAATAAATTCAACAGTTAAAATAAATACATTAGCATATACAGGGTGTTTTAAATTGCGACGACTATACGAAAACACCAGGTTCTCCGGATCATTTTGCGTCGAAAATATTATATAACATTTTGGTCGATTCGACTTCGGTACGAAGTTATGCGTAAATAACAAAATTTGTAATCAAACCGTGTTTTGCACTCTACTGGGATCAATTATTGGCAGAAGTGGGATTATTTATGAGTTGAGATCATTGCGATGGGTTACAGCAATGTCGCAAATTTTTAAATTAATTCCGAAAAACATTTTTCTTTACGATTTTTCGACTTATGCTTGAACAAACTAACAAAAAGAAAAATGGCGTTGAACTATTTGTCAACATTCCTGTAAGTATCTGGATAACCACATGCCCGGATTGCCTTATCTTAACGTGAAATTAAAGATTAATGTCAATAGTGTATCAACAATTTAAAATCGATTAATTAAATATTGAAATATTGATTCCAGTAAAGTGCAAAACACGGTTTGACGGAGAATTGTGTTATTTGAATCGGCCAAAATGTTATATAATATTTTCGACACAATATGAAGTGTTTTCGTATTACTGTATAGCCAAACCATACTTACTGTAATGTGGTGAGTCATTTGAGTGTTCATGAAATCGTAATGGTGCAAACGATTGAAATCCAGATACTGCATTTGTTGGTTCAGATAATCTTCTTTCGATACTAACTGTTTAAAATAAATGTATACATAAATAGAATAAAGTGCAACTGTACGCGTATATAAATACTAACTATTTCGTTTAAATCTTCTAACATCAGTATCTTGTTGTTGATAACAATCATAACATATATTCATACCATCTATTGTAAGAATTTTAACAACAAACTTATTACAAATTAAACATAATTCTTTCATATCTTCTGTTAGCGTATTTGAACTATAACCGTTATTCATTGTGGAAGATGTGGATGGATTTGATGATGTTGAGGGTTGATTGTCCTATGATAATAGAGTCAGTATCATATATTTAGTGTATTATACCAAATTCGAAATTTTTCAATACATACCGCAATAAATCCAAATAACTTTCGTGCATTTAATTTTAATAAATTATTTTTTTTACCCAATGAAATAATTTGTTGTGGATCAGAAATATCCATAAATATCCAAAAATTTTGTTTGTAATATGTAGGTAGTGATGCTATTACAGTATTTTTATTATCATTATATGATTTTACATAAACATTACCTGATCGAGAAATGTAAAAACTGTATTCATAATACTCGAAATTATTATTTTTTGTACTGATATTATTTGTTGTTGTTGATGTCGATGAAGATGATACGGCCGAATATGTTGATAATGACGACGATAATGATGGTGATGATGATGATGATGATGATGATGATGACGATGATGATAATTTTAATCCCGTGTCTATTGTTGCACTTGATAAAGGACAAAATTTATATAAATCATCAAATGTCCAAGATCCAATAGCTCCTCTTAAAAGTTTTGTTTCAATTGGTAATTTTGATTGCTTTATATAAATTGGATTACATGATGTAAATCCAAATATTAAACGATCAATATTTAATATTGAATATTTTGTAATTGTATTATCAACTTTAATGTGTATCGAATATTGTTGATCTATTTGGATTGGATCACTACAAAATATATAGCCATGATAACAACCAAATAGCGTACGTTTAGCTTCATAATTATCTTTTGATAAAATAATATTTCTACCGGTAATTTTATTTAATTTTATTGGTGAAAAATTTGTGCATATCTAAAAAAAAATAATTGTGCCCATAAATTAAATTATTATTTAATTAGTTTAGATTATTTAAAAAAAAAAAAACCATAATATACACTCAGAAAAAGCACCTTCTTAAGACAAAATGAAAATGATAGATCAATTTATTCATACATTCCAAAAACTAATGTAATTCCATTTAAATTTATTTTCAAGCATTTTAATTTAAACATTTCTTCATTTAAATTAAATATTATATCATTTTAAATTGTACAACAATTCCATTTTAAATGGGATCAAGCTAATTTTTTAAAGTTTATAGGATAGTTTCAAAAAGACACCGTTTTGATTATATTTTTAAAACATTTCTGTTTTATAACAGTGTTTTTTTCTATGTGTATATTTCGACTGTGGAAACAGTTGTAATTGTTTTAATAAAATAAAGATATATATTCTTATATTTTTATTTATATCTAATCAAATTTTCACTAAGGGTGATGTTGGACAAGATAAGTTGGTCGACGGTCAACATTGTTTGAATAGGTTGTTATTCCTGCGGTTTTACGGTCTCGTATATTTTGTTATAAAAAATGTCAATCTTGTTATATAATATACAATTACGACATTGATTACAACAATAGTTGCAAGCGCTTGCAACATATGTTGTAATTGGACGAAAAGAAAGAATATCCGGGTTAAACAAAGAGTTCCTTATTGAGGTCCAATGTTATTGTTATGGTATTATTATATAATATATAATAATAATAATAATAATAATAAGACTATTGAGGTCAATAATTATAATTCACAATGAATATCGTATCGATAATATAGATCGAATTATTATATTCTCTTTTTTCGTACAACGGGATAATATGTACTGGAAAATGAACGGAAAAAACACATTTAAAATATAAGATATGACAAATCAATTCACTTTTATTAGATCATTCAAGTTAATAAGTTCGAGTGAAGAAGACGAAATTATACCTAAATGTTATATTAAATTAATAATATATTTTAAATAAATGAAATTAATATATTCGATTTTATAAATTATTATAAAAAGGAGTACATAGTGTAGTTATTCAAATAAAATTAATTAGTTTATAAACTCAAAGGAGATTATATTCAGAGCCGCACCGAGTCAATTTGGCGCCCTGTTCATATTTTCTAAAATTCGCCCTACATTCATAAAGCGTTTCCACGTCAGCCTTGAGGTAGGTTTGCGACGCGTTTTTTTAAGAGGTATCCCTACGACCGTTTTAAGGCATAATACAAAAGATTGTTATCCATTATGTGTGATAGAACTTTAAGATATGATAATAATCGAACTATTTATAATATATACTTTTAATTATTTTGAGTTTATTCTTCATACGCTCCATCAGTAATTCTGTGCTGATGGCACTCTATTGAACAGCAATAAGATCGGGATTGCTGAACGAATGTATTGACATACTACGCGCCCGGTTTCTATGTTCCTTTTGTACCTATGGAAGGTGCGGCCCTGATTATATTGCATTAATGTCGTGAGTGCGACAACAATAAAACGTATATTATAAAAACACATATAAACTAATTCGTTATTTTAATATTATTTGTTCATTTATTCAAAAATATTCTTTAAAAAACAACAAATAATACAATTAGTTTTGTGTTTATAAAATATATCATAACGACGTTTCGGTATTTATGATTATACCATTATCAATTGCTAAAAATACAATAGTTCAAATTAACAATTAATACCACACACCAATAAGCACAATACCCCATACAACAGATACACCAGATCAACATACAGAACCAAAAACTACTAAAATACAAATACCAAATACAGAAATACTCTTGAAATAAATTTGATGTAAATAAAATTTTTTATACTATTGTATTTTGTAGCACTTGATTAATGTATAATCATGCATCAGATTGATTTCGACGGTACAAAAGTGGTGTTTTTAATTTGAATGGCAAACCACGATCAATCAAAATAATTTCGAGTTATCAATTGCAAACATTATTGGATGACGGCAACACTTAAATGCAAAAAGAACTTGCAAAAGCTTTAAATGTTAGGGTTTAAAATCATGAATTGACTTTCGGTCACTATAAGAAATATTTAAGTCGAATATAGTTATTTTAAATAACCAAGACATTAATCTACATAACTAGAACAACATAATTAAATTACAATCCTTGTCCATAATCAGCTGCCAGCATCGAGATATATTAATATATTTATATATTCATGGTTTGGAAGCATATACCTGAAGATGAGACCACCAAAATTTGAAAATCCGATAGACTTCGCTTTTAAGAAATCTCAAATGTGGCCATAATCATGGTGTAAAAAATGTTTGTTACCTTCAAATATATTGAACATATGAAACACCCTGTTATAAAATTATTCAAAACTTTATAACTGGTAACCATATATTAAAAAATTATGGCTCAAATTAAAGGTGAAGAATTTCTCCATCGACTGTATTTAAAGAATATTGTTAAAAAACTTGCTCCTGACAATGTTATATGCATATTAACATGTTTCTTCGTACTACAATCTGGCAAAATTCCATTGGATTTGGAGTACGACACCTCAGGTGGCTCCCTTGTAAGAGAAATTTCGTGCCATTGCAGCCCCCGTACTTATTTCTAACTTCAAAAGTTAATTATGGAGCTTATAGGGTTCAAAAGAATTGAAATGGATTTTCATAAATTATATAATGCCATAATAAAAGCTTGAATACTTAAGATAACATTAATTTATAATTTAATTTATACTTTCTAAGTGCTGAAATGTTAACTGGCATAGCGAATAATATGAAAAATATTTTCTATAGAATAATTACACCGAATGGAATAATAATTGTTTAGAATGAGTATAATCATGACGTGATACGGTAAATATGTAGTTACAAGTTGTCATGGTTGATAATCATTGTTCAATTGACTTAGTCGTTTCTAATAACATACAAATCGAACTAATCAAATATAGGCAACGGCAATTGAATACTGTATGTTAAATTAATTAATTAATTAAATTCAAAACAATTACTATTCAATTAATTATTATAAAACATATTTTTAATATAAAAATTAAATTCTTTATGACAGTTTGACAGCTGGCACTTTACATGGTTTAAAAGTTAAAGTACATTAATTGTAAGTATATATATAAAAAATTAATTATATCTTACCCTTGTAACAATTTGTCCGTACTTTGAAAAATGAGGAAAATTTCGGTGGAAAAAACGCACATATTTGCCATGGAAAAAATATATTGGAATTTGTCCAAAGAATGTAAATATATTTTCCACTTAATATTATAGTATTTTATTTAGGTCAATTGAAATCTTTGGATTGTCAGGGTAATATGTCCAACATAATCCGCAGTATTGTATTCATAATATATTTCACCAAGTATCCAAGACAGTGGTACAAATTTTGTATATTTCGCTTATCTAGATATAATCCTCACTATTTTTAATTTATTTTCATAATTTTTAAAACAACCAACCATTTAAATCTATATATTTGCTTAAAATTTTGTAAGAATTTTCATTGTTTGTTTTTCTTGTTTATTACAAAAAAATAATGCACAATCGATGAATTTTTGCCATCGTTCAGCATCTTCATTCCATGCTCATAGAATTTCGTCTATAGGTGAAACACTGAATCAAACCGCAATTTAACATCATCGTCATAAGAAAATTTATTCTGCTAATACGTGTACTTTCCAAAATACATAAACGATCCAAAGATGTTTTTGTCAAAATCTCACAAAACGGCAAAATACTTCTAAGGCAAATCCGTGGAAATTATCATCGGAAATATACGGATAATCTAGGAATATTTTTTATAAAAATCCATGGACAGAGTTGCATTCATCATATAAAATTCCAGCGGACATCCGTAAGAAATCCATAGATATTTCCTCGGATTGGAACTACGGACTACTACATATAATGCGGAAATTTTGCCGACAAACTACGGACAGTGTTACTATAATAGGTAAAAACTTTTCCACGGCAATGCGTAATTAATCAATATTCTTTAAAATAATAATCATTAGATAAATTCTTATAATTAAGTTAAAACTTAAAACATATTTTAATAATAAATGTAGGCCAGAAACGGCCAATTTCCGATTTAAAATATTAATTTTAACAACTTTATTCATTAATGTTAAGTTACTGAATTATTTAAATTTTTATAGAAAATATATGTAAACACAATGAAAAGTAATTAATTAAATGTTTATTTTATATAGTCACCTGATTCCAATTTTCGGTCATAATACACTCTTTATCGTTATATTCACTAATCTTGCAAAACTTTTTAGAATTATTAATAAAATAAACACAAAACTTCCTAGAGTAAACGTTTTATCGACTATAGATAGCCGAATTTAATATAAACTGATATAATGAATATTAAAAATTACTACCTACTAGTATATGTACTTATAAATGAATAACAATATTAAATAATATTGTAATATATGTATTAGCCCTAATTCAGCCAAAATACTTATATGTCGTCGTCTATACATGGATTGGTTATAAAACGTAACTTTTTTGCACTATAAATTATTCACCTCAGCATTGAGTTGTAATCTCTCCTTGACAATTATCGATAACTGGTACTGGTGTCGCGGTGTGGTGTTATCGGAGTGCACATATTTCTACTACAGTTTTTTAGTATTTTAATTGAGTATTGGTATTTAAAAAAATCCATGTTTATGTCTTTTCTAATTTTGTCTGTTGTGTAATAATTAATTAATTAATTCAATTTTTTATATTTATTGTGATATATTTTATAATTTGAATTTTATAATTATGGTTTTTCCCACTTTTTTGACATATAATTGCTTTTCGTCGTTCACTGCACATAGAATTAAGCAAACTAATGTAATTTACTTTTGACAGACATAACACGTTTTGTCACATCACATCACACCGTTGACGAGGTGGAACACTGAACGCACGAATGAATATAAGAAAACATAAAACGTAGCGAAACCATGGCAACTATTGCCAAAATAGAGTGTATGAATACAAATAACACAATTGTTTAAATATGCATGTTGTAATAATTGCTTCGTAATTTTAGCGGAATTAGCCCCAATATTTCTTATTTCATGTAATAAATTCGGTAAGTACAGGTTGCGTGAATAGTTTGTAGCCTTACAAATAGATGACGTTAATACTGGCAAATAAATAAGTGTATTGGCATATTCCATCTGTCATATGAACACCAGGAGGAAAATTTCAATTCGATCTGTTAAACCATTCCTTGTTTACAAGCCATTTGAAGTTGACGTGCCAGTGATTTTTTTTACCATGGAAAAATTAAAAATGGAGCAGTTATTGAATATTTATTTAAATTTCGCCGAACAAGAAATTCATAACGATATGGTAAATGTATTAGGTGGAAGTGCTCCATCATGTGCAAGAGTAAAAAATTGAGTAACTGGACCACAAGAGGGATGTTCAAAAACTGCAACATTACAAATGAAAAAATTGTTTGGAAAAGTGGTGCCTCCGCACACGTTAACAATTCAACAAAAACCCAATCTTAACAAATTTGTCAGCGGTATTTGGATCGTTTTTAATAGATTAAAATCGATTTTGTAAGTCGTTTTATAACTATGGATTAGACAAATGTGTTTTGACCATGACAAATTTCAAGGATTTAAAGTACGAATTGCTTGAGCCACCTCCGTATTGACCAGATTTGGCTCCCAGCGACTACTATCTCTTCAGAAATATCAAACAATTTCTCCGAGGAAAGTATTTTTCGTCGAATGAAGAAGCCATAGCAGCCGCAGAAGCGTATTTTGCAGAGTTTCCGAAATCGTTCTTCAGCCACGGGATAAAATTATTGGAGGAGCACTGGAGTAAATTGAATTGTTGGGAGATTATATTGAATAAACACTAGCCAAAAATAACAGTCCTTCATTTCTAGGCTAGAAACTATTCACGCAACCCGTATTTAAAGAGAATATAATTAATATAGAAAATTATTTTAAAATAATAATAAATACAAAACACACTCATATTGGGATCGAATTAAAATAATTTAAAATTACAAAGTGTCAAATGTTTTTGAATTATCGATAAACTCTTATCGTGTGTGATATATAATATCCATAATAAATAATTATATCTTATAATCAAATAATTCTATTATTAATTGGTAAATATTTCTTTATATTTTATATGTATTTGATTTGATTTCTCATAGTCATAATAGTCTTATCACAAATTTATCTTATCATAATTTGTAATAATATTAAATACGTAAATTAATATTAAATTTAATAAAGGTGCAGTTAAACGGTAGAAAATTAGATAAATTTCGGGCGTGACCATGGCACAGACACACATCACAAAGATATGGACTACATTCTTTTTTATGCTAGCGCAAGCCGTGTGCGTGATTCGTCCCAAAAAACGTTCTTTTTTACTTATTGAATTTAGTGGCTCAAATATTTGTTCTTTTTGGTTCTTTCATCCTCTGTCTCAAAAATTCCGGAATTTGTAGAAAATCTTAAAAATCAGAGGAGACATCTATATGTGATAAAATTGTTGTTAGAAAGACATATTTTTCACAGATGTTGTGTCAAAATTTCGTGACAATTTATTCTTTACAAGTAACGTCATTGCGTTCAATTTCAAACCATTAGTGTGAATTAGTGGCATCGGTACAGAAATGAACTTCGAACAAAGAGTTTATATTAAATTTGGAAAAATATTTTCAGAGACACCTGAAAAGAAGTAAAAGATTATTGGTGATGATTGTGTATCTGAGTAAGTGACTTCTTCTAAACTGTCACTGGTGCATATAATTTGGGAGTTATGAAACGGATAATTCATCGTATCCGTCGTATTCGACGAAATTATCGTAATAATTCCAATTTGCATCATGTTCTTCATAATGCACGTGTCTTTAATTGTTACCGATTTTTTAATTAAAAACAGCATTTGACTTAACACTCAATCATTCACCATTATAAAATTAATATTTGAAATTGCAAACTTTGTTGAAATGCCAAACGCTCCATGATAAAATAAATACAAGAGTATATTGAAAAGATAAAAGATTTTAGTTGAATTAATAAAACGGTAAACATGTTTCTATCTTATCTTATTTGATAGTGTTATCACACCATTTGATATAATTCATTATTGTTTATTTTTGTATTGTATTCAGATTCCGAATATAATAATGATTATGATCGTTGACTCCGATCGAGGACAACTCTGTTATAAATGAAACATCGCTTCCACATATCTGATATAAATTGAATATTGAATTATTACTGAAAAATATTTACTTTTTTTACTCTATAAATTCTCGAAATAATTTTTCAAATTTTTTAACTTTAAAATATATTAAACAAAACTGGTATTTAGATATGACTGATGTCTGGCCACATTTTCAAATTATATATGTATTGAAAAGGAATTTGATTCTGGTCGCAAAAAGTCATTAATGTATTGGAGGGAAGGTGCCACAGAGATAGGTAAAAATTGATATACTGTGACTGGTGCTGAATGTTCCAGTAAATTCAGAAATATGTACTAAACATGTTCGCACTGACCCAATGTTACTTGATTTTGTGAGATAATATCGATATTACATTGAAGTCGCATTGGGTTATATTGTTTTTATTTGACGTTTATTATACTTATAGAGCGCACTGAAATCAAAGTTTGCCGTTTGTCATGAAAAATTTGGTTGTCGTGCGCAAATTCCTCTAATCTCTTTGTCAAAAATTATTTAGTGAATGTGTTGAAAGAATTTTCTGGGTTTACATTGTAAGTTTTAAGAGGTTTTATTTGTATTACTGTTATGGTAGCGGCATTGTGTCGCTGCACTCACTGCGTTCACTGTGCTATAAAATAGAAACAATAAATTTATATGGTTCTTCCCACAATGCATTCGCTACGTTCACCTAAAATTAGAATATTTTCTATGTTTACGCTGTTGACCCTGAGTACGAGAGAATTTTCTATAAGTGAGAGATATAAATGAATTTAAATTTTTAAATAAAACTAAATTTGACAAAATAGAAGGAAACGATTTGTTAAACCAAAAAATTAGTGGTAATAAAATAACATTTTATTTTCAAATTATTATAATTAATTGTCAACGTATAATTATCAAAAAATCGCGAATACTATAAAATTTGCTGCCTGGCATAGGAGAATTTCTATCTGTGTCTTTTTCTTCAAAAAACCCATCCTCGCCTAGGTCGGAGTTGTATTATCTTTATGGCCTCAAATTATACATAATTCTTCATAATACAGCCAATCGGGTTGACTTGCACCTTATTTTTCAAGTTATATATTACTCCTAGTGGAGTTAATGGCATCTAATAAACCTTTCATTACAGCCAAGTTGGTAAATTACTCCGCATGGGAGTATATAACAATTTACCAATTGTATTGCAATTAACGAAAGCTGGATGTTTTCATAATTCTATTAATTTTATATGGGTGATTAGCCCGAATAGTGATGTGTGTGTGTGCAGACATTGTTAATCTTTAAATAGCGTTCAAAAGCGTATTTCCAAAGATATCCTTTTTTCCTTTTATTCCATAAACGAACAAATGGTCATCGAGCAGAAAAATTTCAGTATTAAAATAAATACCGAAAACTTAAATGAAAAATAGCGAGAATTGAACGGTGATATAAAGATCTTTAAAATTCGGGATTCGGGATTAAATTAAAAAATATTTAATTCTCAAATAAAAAAAAAAAATTTTAAATTAAATCCCAAAATAATTCAAATTTTTCAAATTGTTTGTTTTTTTTTATTTTTTTTATTCGATTATAATTGAATCATAATTATTTAACAATAGTTTTGTATTGTGATTTGTTACTGTTATTGGTGTATTTACAATTATTGCATTAACAAACGGGACATATTAACATTTTAATAATTTAACTCTGTTACTTTCATTTAATTATTTTTCTGTACGAGGGTGGAGAGAAATGTTAGAAATGTGTGAGCTTGAAATGAAATATAAATATATATAATTTTCATTCACCTTGCAGCGGTCGTGTTTTATACGTTATTCTTTGAACATTATTTTGTATTTTTTAAAATAATTTTTTTCATATTGTATTTATTTCATATAAATCTTTCTGTTGAATATCTTGAAATTTTTTTTCATTACTTAATTTATGCGAATGGCGAATGAAAATTCTGTATATATTTATTTCATTTCATCCTCTGCTTTTTGTTGTTGTTTACGCTCCATATACAGTGACAATAAATATAATTAAAAAAACATTTTTATAGTAAATGTAAATAAAAAATTTTTATGTTGGGGCATGGATTCTAAAGAACACTTATAACAAAAAAACTATTTCTACAATAATTCTAGAATGGAATTTATTATAAGAAAATAAGCATTATATATTATAAATACTGTATGACTGGGAACGGACTAGTATATATCTTATTTTTTTTGTCAGGAATTATAAATATATTGTACATGTTACAGGGATGAATTTATCTATAGTAAAAGAAAAACAACGTTTTTTTTAGTTTTACACAATTTTAATTGAAAATCAATCATTTGGAAATCTGAAAATATTTAATTGTATGTAAAACTACTATAAATAAAACTTTTTATAAATGAGACGATTAAGCTATGTAGAAAATATCAATGTGTTTACACCACGAGAATGCAACTTCATATAAGAAAATTTTAAAGTGCGAGGACAATATTGGTACATGATACATTTTCTATCTCTTACGGCAGTGCTGTTTTTTAGAGTGAGATAGAAATAGATTCAAATGAGATGGGAACAATTATAATCATAACACCAACATTTAATTTCTTATATTTTTTATGTAGTTATTTATTTATTTTTCAATTTTTTAAATTTTATAAATAAAAATAATAATAATAAATATATATATGTGTTTGTATATTGTTTTGTATTTATTTATTTATTTACAACCACCGAGATTCCATGTACCCTACTGACCGCGAATTACAGTAACAAATACAAAAATCCAATACAACAATCAAATTATTATCAGAATGACGGAGAGTGAACAGTACTATACACATAAAAATAAATGTCATATAAAAACCAAATTACAATAAAAGTTAAAAAAATCAAAATTAAAACTAAGTTAAAATCTCAGGAAAAAACAAAACATTTAAAACTTAAAACTAATAACAATTAACAAATCAAAACAAACTGATTACAGGCGTCGTATAATTAATTCCGTCTCAAATCCATAGATTTGATCCTGTTCCTAAAGACATCACGGGACAAACCAAAATCAAACACACTTGAATAATAATTAAATAATCGTGACATATTGTTTAATGGACCATATTTTCCATAGTTTGTTCTATGATGGCTCAAATGCTAGAAGCATGGATTACGAAGACGCCCATTAGATACGCTAAAATCAATAAGTAATAGCAAATTTGGCGAATAGATCCTATTTGACAAGAGATCAAAAATAAATAAAACAGCTGCCATTTCACGCCTATGTTTTAAAGATTCCAAATTGATCAATTGACCTATAAGCAAATAAGGTTTGTCTAGACTCAATGGAATTAGAGTGTTCATCGTAGTATGGATTCCATACTACTGATGCATATTCCAATTGAGATCTGACAAAAGCACAGTATAAGCTCTTCAACACGTACGGATCAGAAAATTCCCGACAACTCCTTTTAATAAATCCCAGCATCGTGGAAGCTCTAGAAGTTATGTAATTAACGTGGGGTTTAAAAGACAATTTACGATCGAAAATAACGCCAAGATCATGTATTTCGTCAAACCCGTTTTAGGGACGAATTACAAATCTTGTAATTAAAGATTATCGGTATTGACTTTCGATAAAAAGAAACACAATAGAATTTATCCACGTTTAGGTACATATCATTTAGAGCGCACCAGGATGAAATAATGGACAGGTCATTTTGAAGCAATATAGCATCGGAGAGGGATGCTACAACCCGAAAAATTTTTAAATCATCCGCATACAGAAGCCATTTAGATGATATTAACGAAACAATGTCATTTATAAAAAGGTTAAAAAGTAGAGTTCCAATGTGGCTGCCCTGAGGTACACCGGATTTAACAGTAAATGATCGCGAATTGTGACCAAGTATCCTAACATATTGTTTACGATCACTCAAATAAGATTCAATCCAATGTAGCATGGATGAATATGATAAATATCCAGATTAAGTAATTTTTCGATTAGAATACAGCCCGTGTATATTACATCCACCTGTTTATAAGATTTAATCGTATCCAAAGTGAAGTTCGAAAACTCAATCAAGTTGGTCACGGTTGAACGACCACTTATGAAACTGTGTTGGGCTGGAGATATTAAATGTTTAATTTGGGGATTAAGTGAGTTGCATACAAGCGACTCAAAAAACTTACCCAATGTAGGAAGAATAGCCACGCCTCTGTAATTTGAAATTTCACTCCGCGAACCAGCCTTATGAATGGGTGTAATATAAGATAACTTCCATTGCTTAGGAGAAATACCCGAATTAAGGTATAAATTAAATATAAATTGTAAAAGACGAGCTAATGTATCAGCGCATTCATGCAAAAGCAATGGAGAAATATTATCTGGACCCGCACCAAAGGTAATATTAAATTACTATTCAAATTTGGGTCATAATATAGCCTACGAGCTAATTGCCTGTCATCAACGTAAACGCTCTCAAAACATTTTGCGAAAAGTTCGCATTTTTCTTGAGCGTTCGTGCCTTTTTTTTACCTAAAATCTACTATGCAATGAACAAAATGCAGAGAAATCTGACCGTAGTTTTGTTCGCCTGCCTAGGAGCAGCACGAATAGCCCTTATTCCATTAGCATCCAAATTGGTGTCCACTATACAATTTTTTAAATTAGTTTGTTGATTTATATGTTGGGGATGTTGAGGTAGATCCAGTTGTTGTGTTTGTTGTGTATGAAGTGGCAGGTTTTGTAGTTGTCGTTGTCGTAGATGTTGTTGTTGTTGTTGTTGTTGCTGCTGTTGTTGGTGTTGCTGTTGTTGTTGTTGCTGTTGTTGATTGTTGTTTCCGTTATTGTTGTTACTGATGTTAATGTCGTTGTTGTTGCCATTATTAATATTTATTGTGTTTTTGGTTTTGCTTTTATTGTTGTTGTTTTTATTATATTTAATGTTGTTGTTGTTGGTTAAGCCTTCTATATTATTGACAACATTTACGCTGTTATCATCCAATATATTTGTAGGCAAAATATCAATTATTGACACTTCATCATGAAAAGAAATTGCATCATTACTGACAAGTTTTTCATGAGATTTCAATTTTGAAATAAGTTTATCAAACTTTCATGATAGAAAAGTAATTTCATCAAACAAATCATGTATTGTGATTTTCATTGATATAAAATCAGTCAGTAAAATTAATTAAATTATGTTTTTTTTTTCTTTTATCGTTGTGTTGTGTTCCATTTATTGTAAATGTAGTAATTTTTATTTTTAAAATAATCACAATGTGAACCTAATAAGGCATAGATTAATACATTGGCATATCTTGTAATAACAAAATCCGTAATGTATTGTAAAACAACATTTTGGATCAAATCCGTACGTATTTCACATTTGCACCAAGAAAAACATAATTTACTATTAATGTAGCTTATTTGCTTCACTTTTAAGTTACGAGAAGTACAGTTTTTCTTCATATAGAACAGTCCAACACTGATACCCTTTAATATTAACTTATTAAAATTAGGTGCGTTAACAATGGTTGCAATCAGAAATTTTTTTTACGTGATTGCCAATGGCAGTACTTTCAGGTTCAGCCTTTATTGCCGTTCTTAAATCTATAGCAATTTCTTCAGTTATAATTTCTGGAACAATATGAATTTCTATATTTTGATTATACTCGATGCAAGGATTAGAAGCTAAAAGCAAGATTAATGGTAAAAGAAACATTGATGAATTATATTGTATGATACGATAGATTCAGCTGTTTACATGGATAAACTCCAGCATTTCTCGGAGGCCGTACGACCCAATGCGGTTGAAACTCAAACATGGTCCATAATATATGTATACACCCCGGTATTTATATAGACCGAGACTGCTTTCCTTTCATATTGTCAAAGTACCTACGCTCATGTATAAGTTTCATAAGAAACATTTGACAGGATTGTCTTCCTCTTCATCTACGCAAGCACTTCAGAGACATTCATAATCATTACCGAGTGTTTTGCACATCTTATCTATTGTATAGATCAAGTAATTTTACTCTAATTGGACTTTATGGCATTTGCCAAACATTTGGTAGATTAGATAAAGCGAAACTAATAGATTATATATCGCATTTATTTAAAATTAGTCATATCTTTTCTATAGTGTTCAAATAATGCTTACTTCTCCTTGTAATAGAATTTAATAAAACGAATATTTTTAAATACAAACGTTTATCGTCCAGACAATTTCGTCTTGTAGAAAAACCAGATGTTGATCTGCAATTAAGTAAGTAGTACCTGAAATTAATAATAAATAATAGTTTTTAACTTTTTTTTTTTTTAAATAAATGCAAATTTTTCTTATATACTTTAATAATAAATCAGTTAAAAAATTACCTTATAAAGGGTATGAAACTCTCTTGGTTTCATCATGTAATTGTAAGATAGGGATTTAATACAGCCAAAAAAATTTCTATGGGATTCTGATTAATAAATTGTACATTAAATTTATATATACGTAATCTTCTTAAATTATTTATAAATGCAATTATAGTGTGTATATTTTTAAATAAATTGTGTATGATGCTGAACAGTATACCGCATACTATCAACCCCAATTAAATTTTTTTTCCAATAGTCTATATGACCTGACTGTGAAGTTGTTAATCTCTTTAAACCACTTAGAGGTGTTTTTGAATTGAATGTATCAAACAATTCGTTCATTATTTGCAATAACTTCACAGTACCAATTGCTTCAGGACTTAACCAATTTCCTATAAAAGTATTATATGGTATTAATTTAAAACAATACATTATAAAGTATTACTATCACTACCTACCTGGTGGAGAACATGCATACAATAATACATCGGAAAACGATTTAGAAAATATTTCCATGCAATATCTTACCTTCATTTTTTGCATATTATTTGGATGAATATGTTGTTGTTTTAGATGAGGTAAAAGTCTAATAGGCTTTTTAATATCGTGTTGATACACTTCTTCAACAAATTTCCAGCTGGCTGTGTATGTAGTGTTGTTTTGTTGAAATTTAAGTGCATTATTTGGCTTTAACAAGCCATTCCTAATACATTTAAATACATGTGGAACATCATAAAAATGATAAATTTCATAATTTGGAATTATTTGATATATTGTAGAGAATTCTTGTCACGACCCATCATATTTTTTTTTTAAAAAATTTATCATTTTAACGTTGCTTGGCGCTTGGTCGCATGTTGATGCAATGACTATTAGAGCCACGGGGATGCAACTTCATATAAGAAAATTTTAGAGTGAGAGGACAATATGGGTACATGGTACATTTGCTATCTCTTTCACACATAAGAAATATATATTTTATATGATTTTACAAGTTTTTTGTTTTCTATCAATTGATATTTTTATTGATTTTTAAATATATTTTGCTACATATAATATATATATATAATAATTTGGGCTAATCACCCATATAAAAAATTATAGAATTATGGAAACATCTATATTTTGTTAATTGTAGTACAATTGGTGAATTATTATATACATCCAATCCCATGCGGTTTAATTTACCAATTTGGTTGTAATGAATGTTTTGTAGAAAAAGATAGAACCAAAAAATAATTCACCAATTTAATCCAGGTGTTAATAGAAAATGAAATTTCTAAATTTTCAGCATAATGCCAGATGGAACAATAAGTATATCATCAGGATCTAATATAAAATGATATGCCTTTCCAGCAATTTCTGCAATTGTATAAAATATGCACGCTATTATTTGAAAAAATTTAAAAAATTAAAAAATAATTACCTTCAAATGACTTTAATCACGGTAGTGCAATCTCATATAAAGAAATATTGCATGTTTAAATTTTATAAAATAAAATTTTAAACCAGCACAGAACGAGAGGGACTGATAATATGAATAATATTGCTATTCCGCTTGTTTATATTTAGTATATATTTAGTTTGATTATATATATGCTACATATGTTATATTTGCCGTCATATTACACACATGTTAGCACATACATATATTTTCTATATTGCTAATATATTTTTATTCACAAATACATGCGTTTCTTATTTAACACGTTGAATGTGTATTTGTAGTAATTTATTTTATAGTTCATTTATATTTTATTTTATTTTCGTTCATATTTTTGTTTTTAAATTTTTATTCCTATACAATATAACAAATAATCATATTATATGTTAGATGTGCAGCAAACAGCAGAATTTGAATTATTTTGAGATTTAATTTAAAAATTTTGTTTTCTTATTTGAGAATTAAATATTTTTTGTTAATTATTTGAATACCTTTAATAGAAATTTATCATTGTTTAGATAGATAGTTTATTAAACTATTTAACAAAATTTTAGCTAGGATTTTTAATATTTTATTTCAATTTGAATATTTATAATATGGAAAATAATTCTTTTAGAAAGCGTCGGTCTAGCGCGTATTGCGTAGTGAGATCAATTCCTAATTAGTGCCAATATTACTATTATTTAGTTCCATCATTCGATTTGTTACTAACATGTCGTGTTCGTCATCTTCACAATTGGCATTAATAATTTGCGGTGTAATGACTTGAATTGACATTAATTTTGCGACAATAAAACCTAATTCATACAATGATGGGTTGGTATTGGTTATTAATCTTGATCTTATTAAAGAAAAATAATTTTCCAACGGATCTTGATTGAGACGAGCTAGTAATATATAATTTGCATTACCTTCAGACCAAATATCTTCCGCCAGTTTTAAAAAAACTGTTGATTGTCAAAATCATACCGTCAAAACAAAACGCTCTACTTTTTGATTTAGGTTTTATTCCAGCAATATAACTTTTAATTGAAATTAAATATTTATGAACATCATTATTAGTTTGTAAAGCCGATCTATTTGGATTATCGCTAGTAATAACATTGCTATTCAAGCAATCGAAGCGATTATGAATTTTTTTGTAAAAATAAGCTTGTGCCAACAGCTACATTCTTACAATCAGTAAAGTGCCCACATTCCACATATGTTTTAATAGCTGCAGAGCATGTATTACTGAGAATTTGAACAGCCAAATTAACTTTCATTTTCTCAAATGAATTAGGGTAAATATGCTTCTGATTGAGCTTAGGGCACATCCGAGTTGGTCCTTGTAGATCTAACGAATACATTTTTGTAATTATATTCCAAGATACTGTACCGTGTTCAGTATTGAAATCGTGCTTTATAAGTTGGTTTCTAAAAGATTTAATCAAGTGTGGTACATCATATCCGCAATATATCTTTTTTTCTTCATACAAGAAGTATGGTTTATCAGCTGATATACCTAATCTTGAAAACAAATTTCTATTATTTGAACCTTGATCGCATATAACCGCACGAATGTTCAATCCAATTTTAGTAACGATTTCAATATTTTGGAACAATAATTCTTTCAATTTTTCGCCATTGCTATTTTTATCTGCAAAATATGATATAATATATTTCCATTTTTTGTGTAAACCACGACCCATGAAAAAGCAAACATGTTTAGGTAAGTCTTTTTTTCTGTGAATCCCATCATCAGAAAAACCAATAATTTCGTCTAAATTAATATTATATTGTAAATCACGTCTAATTGCTATTTCATCAAAAACTAATACGGTTTCTTTATTTAAAGTATTCTCATCTTTGAAAATATCAGTTAATTGTGAAATGTTCTGCAGATTTATGCCAGGTGTTACATTTTTGATTGGTGACCAGTTTTGTAAAGATCTCACGGAAGGTAAATTTAATTGCATTTTTTCTCGAAGTAAGTTGTAAGTACGCGGGGAACTCAAAAAAATACTTTGCGCAAGCAATTTTTCTTCTTTAAACCAAGTTTGTTTTTTCTTAAGTAACATTTTTCCTAACACTTTAGCGAGTTCCGAAATGTTTTGTGAATTTTGATTAGTTCGGCGTTGATTCTGTTTTTTTTTCCATTTTAATATAATTTTTTTATTTCGATCCGTTTTTAATTTAAGTTTCAAATTACATACCATTGTTTGACTTGCTAATAATTGCTTTTTTAATTTAATGTTTTCATTATAAACTGCACTATGTTGCCGTCTGTAGTACAATTCATTTTGTTCTTTTTTGATACAATTATAACAAAATATTATTTTATCAGGTTCATTATTTACAACAGACCCTATTGTTTGAACATACTTTTCACAAATACTTCTTAAACAACCAACATCTGGTGGATCATCTACAAAATTATAAATATCTGAATCATTGTTAACATTCGTTGTAGATGCATCACTCACTGTGGATAAATTGGGAATTGGTGAGCAAACTTCTGATTCTAATACTTTCTCTTCGTCTAAAAACAATGACGGAATTGCTGTTTTCAATGCGTACTTTTGACCATAGAACCTTATCTCAAAATGTTTGTCACAGATTCGAGTATATTTAGAAACGTAGCTCATAGATATTTGGCACTTCGATGCCCATATTATCCTTCTATAATCATTAGGAAATGAAAATAACATGATCTCACTACGCAATACGCGCTAGACCGACGCTTTCTAAAAGAATTATTTTCCATATAATAAATATTCAAATTGAAATAAAATATTAAAAATCCTAGCTAAAATTTTGTTAAATAGTTTAATAAACTATCTATCTAAACAATGATAAATTTCTATTAAAGGTATTCAAATAATTAACAAAAAATATTTAATTCTCAAATAAGAAAACAAAATTTTTAAATTAAATCTCAAAATAATTCAAATTCTGCTGTTTGCTGCACATCTAACATATAATATGATTATTTGTTATATTGTATAGGAATAAAAATTTAAAAACAAAAATATGAACGAAAATAAAATAAAATATAAATGAACTATAAAATAAATTACTACAAATACACATTCAACGTGTTAAATAAGAAACGCATGTATTTGTGAATAAAAATATATTAGCAATATAGAAAATATATGTATGTGCTAACATGTGTGTAATATGACGGCAAATATAACATATGTAGCATATATATAATCAAACTAAATATATACTAAATATAAACAAGCGGAATAGCAATATTATTCATATTATCAGTCCCTCTCGTTCTGTGCTGGTTTAAAATTTTATTTTATAAAATTTAAACATGCAATATTTCTTTATATGAGATTGCTATACCCTGCTTTAATTCAGTTGTCCTATAAAAATGTTGTTGCAATACATACTGGATTCTCAGGTGTTGTTGATGTTGTATCTGCATATTTTATAAAATGCTAAAAAAATGGAGTAAACATAAACATTTTAATGAATTATTTATTTTTTGTTTTTATTAATTATCATATTATATTAAATTTTATTACCACAACAAAATCCAATCCATACAATATGCATGATATCCTCAATGAATTTAATATATTATAGGCTGTATCGATAATTTCCTCATCATCACTGCCATTATCCTAGGATTCTTGGTGTTATTTCTGTATATTTTATAAAAAGCTGAATAAATGGAGTGAACAATATTAAAGTATTAATTAACATTAATTATGATGTATTAGATTCTTGTTTTTATTTATAATAATATTTTAACAAATTTTATTACCAAAATAATCTCCATACAATTCTATTCATTAGCATGAATAATAACCTCAAAAAAAGAAGGTACACTTTGTTTTTGTGTGTAGTTGTTGTTGTTGTTTTTTTTATGTTATTCTTTATTTATATTTTATTTAATATTTCACTGGTATTTTTTTGTTAATTTTTCACTAATTTAAACACAAATCAAACATTATTTATTAATTTAATTTTAAACTTTAAATAAACTTAAAATGTATTTTTAATAATTTATCAAAAAAAAAAGGTACACCACAATATTATCACGATACAAGTATACGCGGTACAATAAATAAATATGAGTAATATGAGAGTTCTACGTGTAATACAAATATTCATTGAATAGAAAGAGAAAGTATAATTTGTTATAAAATAGAGGGTACACTTTGAGAATATCTCCCTTCAACTAATGTGAAAATATTTTTTATATGAAGTTGCATCCACGTGATTAGACCTATACTATGTAATTTTTCTATCGCTTGTTTTACTAAAATCTGTAAATCACTGGATTGCATCGAGGAAGGTTTAAAGTAATAGCAAAGTGGTTGTTTCCAGGCGGTATTAATTCCACAAACCATAAATAATAAAACTTTAGTGGCTATTGTATTTTTTCTATTATCACCTAAATCAACAAACCCATCAATCAAATCTAATTGATTATTATATTGGAAATGAGGTACAACACTCGTTTCATCCCAAATTAAACAACATAATTTATCTCGTTCATCCTTAAAATCTACTATTAGGTTATGCAAATACTCCAAATAATTATTATTAAAACCTGTATGGAA
Source organism: Bibio marci (assembly GCA_910594885.2). Classification (NCBI taxonomy): domain Eukaryota; kingdom Metazoa; phylum Arthropoda; class Insecta; order Diptera; family Bibionidae; genus Bibio; species Bibio marci. The sequence goes on from OU343114.1 coordinate 60,445,110, forward strand.
GGTGTATTGTTTTAATGATGAATGTACCGTTCTGACCACTGGTAATAGCAAATGATTTACCAGGAACCTGTATGTTTTAGGGCTTGATTTAAATAAACGGGAACAAAAAGATTTATACTCCATTGAATATCTTCGTCCGTTTATATTTAAAGTACAAGCCGCTTTAAAGGCTTCTTCTATAAAAAATTTGTATTTATTAGGTAAATATAGTAATATTTTTTCCAACCACTTATTTAGGGTTGTGTGGTTTAATTTTGTACTACATTGTAATTCTTTATATTTATGGATAGTCGCCTGCAATTTTTTTTCCAAATAGGTGTTTGTGGTTTTATTTTGGGTGGAGGAAGATCGTGTGAATACTAAAATGAAAAATTAATAACCAAAATATTGATTCGTATAAAAGAAAATTTATAAATTGCAAAATACCTGCAGTATTTTCTGCAATATTTGGTATTTCCTTATAATCGGTTTCATCAACGTTAAGTTGTAAGTCATTATGAGTAATTGTGATAAATTCGGTAATTGGGACGGGATCAATAGATTGAGAAACAACAGTTTGGTCTATGTGTGGGGATAAGTTAGATTCATCTGTACTTTCTTGAATATTGGTTGACGTACCTATGAAAAAATAAAAATACAAAACCATAATAGTTCTGTTATTTCAAGTACAACGAGAATTAAATGTAATCTGCACATATTATTACAATACGGCATACTATAACGTATTGAATGAACAAAGGACAGCAGAAATCAATAAACCCTTGATTTTTGAAAAATTGTTTTCCTACTAACATTTACCACACAATTCCAGTCGTGGCAAAGTTATTTTGTTCAATGGGGCAACCCTAGATTTCGATCCAATTAATTGAGAGTAGCATTTATCATCACGAAGTGATCTAAGATACACACATGTACCACAGGCAGACTCCGAAGTATCACAAAACCCGTGTAACTCATATTGAGGATTGATAAGGTTACTCAAGCAACGCGGTATGCGAAACTCATTTAGACTTTTCATTGAAGTATCATAAAGTTTCCAATCGTTCTCAATATCTACCGGAACAATGTGGTCCCAATCGCACTTTCATTTCCAAAGCGTTTATTTCTGTAAAAATACTTAAAGCATCCCCGTTAGTAGCCACACCGGTAAGAAGTTCATCAACATAAAAGTCATTCAATAACACGTTACCGGCAACATTAAATGACACCTCGTCAATAGCAAGTTGCTTTAAGGATCTTATTAAGTGTAATATTTTGTTTGTTATTATTTATTATTTATTTCTATTTTTATTAAATATTTTAATATCATAAAATTGCGCTGATTATTATTTAATATTTTGTACTGTTAATTATATATTATATTTAATACACATTTTAAGAATTTTAATTTAACTGTATTTAATATATATGTTTTTTATTGATTTTGTTAATATTTTAATTATATTATTATTGTTGTGTTTTCTATTTTATTTTAAATTTTTAAATTATTAAATTAATTTATTAAAATAATGCCAACTCCAAACTGAAGTAATACATATAAAACGGTATTGAATAATAATAATAATAATAATAATAACAATGATAATAAAAATATTACTGATATTACTAAAGAGAACACTAATGGAAATAGCAATGATTCCATTAATATTAGTGCTAGAAACATTTCATATGTTTCGTACATCTGTGCAATTGATTAAAACGTTGCTGAAAATGATCTTGCCATTAAAAAATAAAAAATGTTGAGTTAAAAAACAACATAACTTCGCTGTCTTTACTAATTCAACAATATAAAGACCAATTTGCATCGTTATATGACATAATTAAAAAACTAGAGACTCAAAATAACCTATTGCAACAAAATCAACAACAACAATAACAATCTCAACACCAATTACAGCAACCACATCTACATCAACAACAATTACAACACCCACATCCACATCAACAACAACCAGGGTTTTTAAGTAGTTTTCAGACGTATAAACTACGCCTTTTTTTTGCGTAGTTTATGTCGTTTTGGCGTAGTTTTCAAAATGGTTTTAACTACGTGGAAACAACGCGAAAACTACGTGAAAACTGCGTGAATGTGGCATTCAAATGTGTTTGTGTTTTATTTTATAAACTATATATACTAAATACTGGTGATAGTGGTAATAGAAATATATCCAACTTTATGCAATTCTGTGATTTTATTTTGAATACATCTTGTTGAACTAACAATAAAATTTGATTACAATCACGATATCTTAATTTTACTAATCTTAGAGCTCGGAAGATAGCAAATAAATAATATTTTTCAAAACCAACTAGAAAAAAAAGCAAATATTTTAAAAAAAATTGCTTCTATACTTTATCTGAATTTTAAGATTTGCTTTTGGAAAAGAGGCGGTAAGGCAAAAATAAAGTATAAGTCATATGTGAACTATAAGATACGAAAACACTGAATAAAAACAAATCTATAATTTAATTTTAATGCATTTAATAAAATATAATTCATAATAATAATTAATACAGTTGTTGCTATGCTTGTGCTTGTTCTTGTTCATCCACAAATAAATATAATGTCTTGATTGAGCACAATAAATCAAATTTTTGACATTTCTCTCTAAAACTACATTAACTACGCGTAGTTTTCAAAACTACATCAAAACTACGTGTTGTGTAGTTTATGTTGTTTTCGCAAAACTACGCGTATATTAATAACTCTGATCAACAACAACATCGACAACAACAACAACCACAACAATAATTACTGCAACCACATCAACCAAAACAACAATACCTACAACAACTATTACAGCAACCACATCTACATCGACAACAAGTTCCGCACCAACGAAGTCAACGTCGGAAACCTCAAAGAAATCAATGGCAACGCCAGTAACATCTTAAACAACGTCAAAGGCTCTATCGCATCAACATCAAGTATCTAGTGATGTACCCATCTTAATAGCGGCCGAACGTTTCATATGTTTATTTGTTTATGTTATCATCCCACATTAGAGTTATATTGAAAATTAAAGTCAACGTTAAAGTTGAAACAATTAAAAATGTTAAGAGTTCCGGTTATTATTCATCTTTTAAGGTTTTTGTACCTTTAGAGGTTTTGATGGTATTGAGCATGAATTTTACACCAAGCGTCGTACGTTAATGAATGAGCTATCTTCTGCTGGACTTCAGCAAATTAATAACATTATCAATGGTAATAATAGATTTCTTGATCTAATGTTTTCATCGCTTACAGCAGACTCTGTTCTTACTCGTTGTTATAATAACATTGTACCAGAGGACAGTCATCACTCATCTTTAAGTATATCCATGCAGCTTAATTTTGAATGTTATAAAACTTTTGACATGGCAAATGATGACAGTTATAGTTTTAATTTTAGCGCAGCTAATAATAAAAAAGTTAATTCTGCTATGGAAAATTTTAATTGGAATGATTTGGTGAAGTGTAACAATTTCGACGAAACTATTAACATTTTTTACAATTTCATGTATGATAGTTTCATCGAGTTTGTGCCATTTCCTTAGTATGATAACAATTTGAAATTTCTTCACAATCATCGAAATAGAGCTTGGAAAAATGTATTGCGATTCCAGTATAGATTTGTTGGGTTTAATTTAATATTCATTAATTTTAACAATTTTGATTAAATCAAATAAATTTTAAACTCACCATTTATTTTACCAGTACTGCCAGTACGTAATATTTATAATACTATAACGTAATACTTACAAGGGAACCGTTCCAGGTGTCACACGTCGATTTGGATAAGTTGTAGAACTCGGAAAACTATATACTAGATGTAACATTTTTAGCTGCCCACAAATTAAAAATGGCGATTTTGTTCAAGATGGCGGTATATTTATAGAATATTTTGAATATTTTGACTCCAGTCTTGATGAAATTCGGATATGTTGTAAGACTCGATAAAATAATGGACATGTATTTTTTTAAGCCGCTAAATTTCGGTTTAAAGAGGATAACGTTTTTATAAATTGGTTTTACCCACAGAATGTATCAGAAATGGCAGATTTTGACCAAAGGTGTAAAAAAAAGAAAATTTTATTTAAAATAACTTTTCACGGATAAGGTTTTTTTTTTAATTAACTCTCAATGGGATCAATGGATAAAGTCATCGCCTTTCATTTGATCTACAATATTTTAATATATGGTGCTAAGCATATAGTTTTATAACAGGGCGTTTCTTATTATATTATTGTTTCTTGGAGTTTATGTGGTTTATATGACAGGAATCTGAAAATGATGTTGACCTTTTTAGCTGGTCTAAAATAATGCGTTGTAAAAATATTTAAGTAACTTTTAAACTTATACATCTCTGTTAATATTTGGTTAAAATAAGAAAAAATAACACTTTTTCAAAATTTTATTATATAATTTATTTATACATTTACATACAAATGGCAAATGGCATATAATTTTGAATTAAATTTTAAAATTTTTTAAATGTAATACATACATTGGTGTTATTTATTTTTTGGTTATATATAATTTTTCCAAATGTGCGGTCATCTCCTCAGCACTAACATTTGTAGAAAATAGTTCGCTTAAATTATAGACTTTGGTGTCTATATTGGCATGTACCGGGCAATCATGAAAGAAAACTCTGTTTCCTTTCATACGTGTAATACTGCAAACACATTTGTTTTTAAAGACAGCATCAACTACTTTATTTAAACAGTTTAATTCGTACTCCGTTATGTTTCCGTACCGACCATCGAGATTATTAAAATCACCCATGTTTTAAATTGTACACAATTTGTTGTTGTAACTGGAAATTGTAATCTTTGAAATTCACATACGGTCAGAATACTGATATTTACTTTTGAAATATGAAAATGAACTGATTTTATTTATAAAATTGTTGAAACTTTTATACTAACTAGTGAATCCATTAGCATATTGTACCGTAATTATACATTATTATAAATATGTACATTAAAATTATACAAATTAATAAATATTTATAAGGTAAGAGATAATTGTTGGCTTTTTTTATATTTACTAATTTTAACAATTTTAATTAAATAAAATAAATTTTAAACTAAACATTTATTTTACCAGTTCGTAATTTTTTATACCATAATTATAACTTAATACCTAATTACATTTTATTGATTAAATTTTATTGAATATATTCTTTGTGGTGATAAATCGATTCTCATTCTTTTTTAATTTTTTATTTTATTACTTTACCACATATTATATTTATAATCTCTATTAAATTAATATAATTTAATTAATTAATTATTTTCAATTATAATATATTTATTTATTATAATATTATTATTACCGCAAGAATCCATCTAAATTGTCTTATTTGTCTATTAGTAACATGTTTACTGAATATTTCCTGGGTGCATTTGACTATGAGTCGATTGGTAACTTAAATTTACAACATTTTGAAAACTTTCGATCATGTTATTATTTGGGCAATATCAATCTTTGCATTACTTCTAAGTTCTGATAACTTTTATGGCTCATATGAGAGAAACTTTAGTTTATTAAATACAGTCCACAACAGTGAAAATATAGTCTGTCCTAAAAAAATCGAACACAACATTTTTATTTTTGTTTTATCAAATTTTAATCCATTTTGCAGCTTTTGAAGCTCTTGAAATACATTTACATATAAATACTACGTTGTTTATAATTAATTAGTAATTAAAAAAAAAATAAAAATGTTGTGTTCGATTTTTTAAGACAGACTGTATTTTCACTATTCTGGACAGTTCAATCGCCAAACTCACATCACTTTTATATTTTTCCAACCAAAGTACCTCAGATACAATCATAAAAGTGAAAGTTTTACCTTCAAAAATATTGAACATATGAAACACAATGTTATAAAAATATAAATAACTTTATAACTGGTAAGCCTATGTTAGATTTTTATAAAATGTCATGTTTGTAGTACTTCGGAGGGACCGTTACCCCCTTAAAAGCGAAATTGGGGAAAAAAAATTAACTTTGTTCTTTACTTTGGTGAGTACTACCACCTGGAAAAATTTCATTGGATTCGGAGTACGACACCTCAGGTGGTTCCCTTGTAAGTAATTTTTTTTTTTTTTTAATATTGTCTTCAACTGAGGTGGTTAAAAATAGGATAGGAGACGCCTTCAAAAGATTGCAAGGTGTAGCTTTAATGGGTATTGAAAAACGATTATTGAAAAAACTAAAATCAAATGATTCATTTTATGACAATGTTATTAACAAATTTGTTGACAAATCTAGAAGAACTGACTTTATATCTATAAAGATTAGGTTTACTGTCATTCTTTTTTTTTTATCAAAAGCGGAATATATATTTAAAAAGTATAAGATTAGATCTGAACAGTTAACTTAAAGTGCTTTGTAGGATTTGTACTTTTTTAAATTTTATCCATAAGTTTGTACATTTTATTCAATTTAGATGCTTTCATAATTACAATATAAATGTTATTTTTGTTCGTCCCTTAATCTACGAATTTTACAAACGCTTTTAGGTAATTAACATAGTGTCAGAGTAGTAATAAATGTATATTAGAAAGAATTTCAGTTTTTTTTAAGTATTGAATTAACTAAAATAAATTATATGTTTATTTTTTTCAAGGTATATTCAATTCAATTAAAGTTTCTAAATTTTAAAATAAGCGTCAAACAATTACATTTTTGAAATTAACTTCACTCATAATAATATGAAGAAATTTGATAACTAATTAAATGAAATATGGTAAACAATGATTTGTCTATGTGTCACTATTTTAGTTAACGAATTAGTTTGTGAGCAAATAATTAGCTAAATCTTCTGTGTATCTACAATAGCACATTATACTAAATTTCGTGTGTTGAACTTTCTTATGCAAGATTTAAAAGTGTTATTTTATTTTTAAAAGTAATACTGCTGCTCGTTCTAATTCAGTTGCTGGTGATAGATTTTATTCAATGAAATAAATTCTGCTATGATTGTTAATCACTCTGTGGGTGCAATGGGTCATTCGTTTCTTTCTGGAAAAATTTTTGGTGCGGATGTTCTTGATTTTGAAAATCATTTCCCTTTTCGCAATGTGACATATGAGGAGGTGGCTTAGGCCATTTCATCTTTGTGGTCAAATTCGTTGGACTATGACGGTATGATATTGTCTGTTATTCTTCCTTTTGTTACTCATAACTTTAATATCGCCTTAATTACATCTCTGTTTCCTGCCTCTTGAAAAATTTCCAAAATCATTCTGATTCCTAAAACTAAAAATGTTAAATCACTAGCTAATCTGAGACCTATTTTGTTTACTCTTTTCTTTATCTAAGGCTTTGGAAAGAATCATTAAGAACCAGCTTTGTGCATATATTACTAAATTTGACTTACTGCATGAGTTTCAATCTGGGTTTTGGACTGGTCGTAGCACTTCTACTACAGTTTTAAAAATTAGAATAGATACATGTATCAATTTCAATGGATGCTGAAATGTGTTCGTTGTTGGTTTTGTTGGATTATCTAGAGCATTTGATTCCGTAGATCGTTTAATTTATCGCATAATGTGAATTTTTGGGCTCTCCAAAACAAATTGATACTAAAATGATTTTATATCAATTTATGTAATTAAATATCTTAGTTGCTCAATGGATGAGTATTTGCATTTTAGGTATTTTGTATTTTTGTACAAACTGATGCGCACTCGGAAATCGGGATATCTTTTCAGTAACATATGCACTGGCGGGTGGTCCAGAACATGTAATTTGGTGGTGCCGAGACATATAGGTACGCTTTATAATCGATCTTTCTTTGTAAACGTGGTAGTTATATAGAACAATGTGTTATTCCTTATTAAAAATGCATCAAATGTGACTATCTTCAAAAAATACTACTTTGAGTATTTGGGGAAAAATAGCACACGGTTTAACTTTTGATTTAATTGATAATTGAATATTTTTTTGTTTTGTCATATAAAATATTAATATTGTCCAATTTACAAACTAAAGAGACTAATCGTCTCATATGTAAGTTAAAGTTTATTAATTATCCAAAAAAAATAATATTGTATGTGAAATATGAATGGTACCAAATACTTGTTATTTGATGATACGAACAGAACTACCGTACCAGACACTAAGCTACAGTATTTTAATGTTTATTTTCGATCTCTGTCGATAAGTAGATTTTTTTTTTCATATGAATCTCATATACGTGTTAGATTTGGCTAGAATTTATAATTACAAATATTTCATATTCACGCTGCTTGAGCCAATAAACGAATTAGTGGTTATGTTTTAAGCCAAAATTGTGTAGATTATAAAAAAAAAAACAAAAACAAATAAATATGACGTTCGCCACATAGAATTACTGTCAAAATTATAATATTATGTGAATGTAATAGATTATATACTAGTTTTGATAGAAAAAATTTGGTTGGCGTTGTTGGCTTAATTTTCAAAATATTGAATTTTGTTTCAAAGTTTTAAGCACTAAATCAAAAATTGAAAAGTGATAAGCAAATAAATATGTATATTGTAAGTAAAAACGTATATATTTAAGTACTTAGTGTTCATAGTGTACATAGATTTACTCAGTTTTTCGAATCAATAAGAAACCGAGATGTCTTCTCTATTATGATCAAGTCATTATAATAGAAATAACTTCAAAATACGTATATTGAATTAAACAGAAACGAGGCTCCAGTGTATATGTATTGTAAAATTAATATAATCTCCAGTGAATGAAAATCTTAACTTTCCTTTGGCAATTATTTCTGTGTAATGTCAACAATTTATCCTAATATTGCAAATAATTCTGGTCTAAATTTATCTGCTTCAATTTCATTTTTTGAGTGAAATTTCTACTTAATCGGTTATTTAATATCTGCCTAATTAGTAGTTATTTCGGCTTTAATAGCAGAAATTACTGCTCTTGTGTAAATAGAATTCTTCAAAGGTCAACAAAACAGAGTTTGCAGTATATACAAAATTTCGAGTAGTGAAAACTGTTTCTTTTCTAATAACATAATTTCTGCTCTAGCTGTTATGTTAACACTCAGCAGGAATAGGTCTGCTTATATCGAAGATTTTTTTTTCCAGTGAAAGAGTAGGAAAATCAATAAGAGCAATTTTGTGGACATTTGGTAAAAGTCTCGAAGAAATCTGGCATTAAGATGTTACAACAAAGCTCTATCAATGAGTAGTGAACTTAACCTTGGACAACTTATTAAACGCTTGACTACATACGTCTGTTACGGAAACATTGAGTATGATTTATTGTTAGGACTTGTTTGAGGTCGGGTACGAGATCTCATAGATAAGGAAAAAAATACGTAAAAGATAACTTAGGGCAATTGGATCGTAGATACACTTCCATAACTGTGTTTTTCTATACCTATTGTTAGGATATATCTCGTAAGAATATATATATAAAACTAGGTACATTTTTGAGTATATGCCAAAGAATTGGACCATGGAAAAAGTAGCATATATTCCCAAAGAATCAATCCTATAAAATAGGATGAGTTACTCTGAATGTACATAACCGTACTGTGCAGTACCAAGATGAGGTGGTTTTTATTCAAAATTCTCCCCTTTTTTTTTTTTATATGTTATTTTCAATAATAAAATAAAACACCAAAATAATGATAAATTGAAAGGATGTATATATTATATTGGAAAAATAGGAAAATTTAAATTCAAAAGGAAAAAATTGAAATTGAATTTGATTACCTCACAGGCTGCTAAATATTCGCATAGGCGCGTGGCAATTTAAACAATTTGTAAAATATTACAGTTGAAAATTTTTACAATTGTAAAGTAAATAAAAAATTGCTGATCAGCTCTTAACAAAGTGAAATATAATAGCTGATGACGTGGTAAAGTTGATAACACAGCAAAACTTTAATATTTGCAAAATAATGTTGCAAATTATTCCGCAAATCCGGCTCGAAGGACCAATGTGCAGTACCAAGATGAGGTGGTTTTTATTCAAACAATTAATTTTAACTTAATTTATTTTTAATTTAATTTTCAATAAAAAAAATAATTTCAACAAATAAAAAAAACTATTAAAAGCTAATTCAATGGTTTTACGACGATTAAGATTCATATATATTTTGTATATATGAAATATAATTATTTTTAAATAATATAATTATTTAAATTAAACTATTATAAATATACTTATGTATATATACTATTATATACCATTATATATATATGTATTATTATTATTAGTTTAACAAAAAGAAGTAAATGTAGTTTTGAACTGGTACTAGGAGCAAACACGCACAATAAAGCTGTTCCCTCAGTAAAGTACCTTATCACTATTGTTGTGAACCTTGGTATTTTAAGAGATCTAGTGGTAATAATAATACGATTAAGAAATATATATTGAGTCTATAACTAAGTCCTGGTGTCGCACTCACTACATTAATGCAATATAATCTGCTTTGAGATTATAAACTAATTAATTTTATTTTCAATAACTACACTATGTATATAACTCCTTTTCATAATAATTTATAAAATCTAATATTTTAATTTCATTTATTTAAAATATATTATTAATTTAATATAACATATTTAGGTATAATTTCGTCTTCTTCACTCGAATTTATTAACTTGAATGATTTAATAAAATTGAATTGATTTGTCATATCTTATATTTTAAATATATTTTTTCCGTTCATTTTCCAGTACATATTATCCCGTTGTACGAACAAAGAGAATGTAATAATTCGATCTATATTATTGATACGATATCCATTGTGAATTATAATTATTGACCTCAATAGTCTTATTATTATTATTATTATTATTATTATTATTATTTATTATATAATAATACCATAACAATAACATTGGACCTCAATAAGGAACTCTTTGTTTAACCCGAATATTCTTTCTTTTCGTCCAATTACAACATATGTTGCATACGCATGCAGCACCTGGGGATAATCTGATCGGTATCGTAAGTAGTATTGTTTGTACGCAGTGTGAAGTGGCAATACTTCGCTATTGTAGTAGTTGAATCCACCTTTCACATTCGGTATATGACATTCAGTTGAAGTGTTAACAAGTATTTTTTTTAGTTGATTAAAAATGGAAAATTTTGTACCAACAAAACAGCATTTGCGAGAAGTTATGTTAAGTAATTTTATTCAGAAGTAAACAGCAGCAGAAACTTATCGCTTTTTGTTTCAAATTTATGGTGAACATTCCCCATCACAAAACAATTGTGAGTATTGGTTTAGACGGTTTAAAAATTATGATTTTGATGTTAGTGATAAAGAACGCGTTGGAGCACAAAAAAAATTTGAAGACGAAGAATTGGAAGCTTTACTCAATGAAGATCCATGTCAAACGGAAGAAGAATTAGCATTGGCATTAGATGTTACCCAAGCAAGTGTTTCCAAACGTTTAAAGAAGATGGGAATGGTCCAAAAGCTATCGTATTGGATACCACATGAATTGACGGAAAGACAACAAGAAAATCGAAAAACAATGTGTGAAATTTTGCTTCAAAGACATTCATTTTTGCATCGAATTGTGGTGATGAAAAGTGAATCCATTACGATAATCTAAAACGTTTGAAAGCATGGGTGAAGACAGATGAACCAGGTCCATCGACACCAAAACACAATATTCATGGTTCTAAGGTTATGTTGTGTATCTGGCGGGACCAGCTTGGTGTAGTGTACTATGAGCTGCTTAAACCGGGACAAACCATCACTGCTGAACGTTACCGATAGCAATTAATCCAATTGAGCCGAGCATTGCATCAAAAACGACCAGAATATGCCAACAGACATGACCGTGTGATTCTGCAGCATGATATTGCGGTCAAAGAAACGTTAGAAGCACTTGGCTGAGAAGTCCTACCCCAACCACCATATTCACCAGACATTGCTCCATCAGACTACCATTTGTTCCGGTCGATGAAATCAGCCCTTTCTGCACAGCGGTTCAATTCATTCGAAGATATGAAAAAATGGCTGGATTCATGGATTGCTTCAAAACCTAATAAGTTCTTCTATGAGGGAATCCATAATTTGCCACAAAGATGGTCAAAAGTTGTAGCTTCAGATGACAAATATTTTGAATAAAATATAATGTACCGTTACTTTCAAATAAATGTGTTTTTCTTACCAAAATATCCCCAAAACTTTGTTATAGAGATCACTCGATATCATAATTTTATGACATAAATTCTTAGCCACATTTATCGCCCATTCACGCAGCATGTGTCTATAAAAATTTGTACTTATGTATATCTCTATTTCAATTTTCCTCAATATATTATAGATTGTTTTCTTTTTTCGTTTTTGTGTTATTTTTAATCTTTAAATTCAACAAATTGAATAATAAGCTGTTACCGCGAATGGCTTATGTCAAAAAATCTAGTACCACCACCGACTTTGATATATAAAATATAAATAAATATGAAATTTTAATTATAAATATGTAAGCAATTAACACGTTAATCGCCATGTCAGTCATATGTGTCTGACGCTAAGAAGTTCTATATGAGCCATGTCAGATATATATGTCTGACGTACGCTATCTAATAAAGTTACCATGGCCCATATGAAAATTTTTCTGATATTATGTTAATAAAGAAAATAAATATTGAATAGGATAATTTAGCAATTTAACGATGAGAGTTAGAACAAAAAATAGATACGTGAGTGGATAAAATTAAGAAATTAATAAAAAAACAAAACAGAAAATACATTTACACTTAATTAATAAAAATAGAAGATAAGTTTTATTAAATTATTTATTTAAATTAAATTAATTAAATCAAAAAAAATAATAAAATTAAGTTAAATTAAATAAATTAAAAATATAAGAACAAAATGTATGAAGAAAGCATTAGAATAGAAAATAAACCTGGTGATAAAGGACCCTTCTCGATAATTCTAGAAAAGGAAAACATCAAAGATATAGAAACAGGTTATAAATCACATTCACTAAATTATAAAAATATAATCGAAATTAAGAAATTAAGAAAATAACATTTCGAAACAAATATTTACCTGATAATATACAAATTTTTAATGGATGCAACAAAAAAGTGAAAATTTATATACCAGAAATAAATAAATGCAAGAAATGCTTAAGGTGGACATACAAAAAAATGGTGCAAAGAAAAAATAATGGTATGTAGTAAATGTGCAGGACAGCATGAAGAAGAAGCTGTATGTGAGATCAAATGTAAATACTGTGATGAAAAACACATGACATTTTATTTTAAATGCAAAAAGCATATGGAACAAAAGGAAATATTAAAAGTAATGTATGCTATGAGAAAATAACCTATAAAGAAGCTATAAACAATATAAAAATTAAAAATGGTGAAACTGTAACAATATTTTAAAATAAAAATACAACATATGCGGAAATGGATAAAAATATACAAAATGATGAAAAATTAAATGAAGAAAAACAAATTTTAGAACAAATGAAAAATAAAATTATAACAAACTTAACACAAATCAAAAATGATACAACAATGAATTAAACAAAAAATGGAAATACAAGACAACATTATAATGGCTTTAAAAAAAAGAAAATATAGAATTTAAAAGAATAATAGAAGAATTAAAAAATAAAATGTATGAACAAAATGAAAGAAATATGCAAATAGATAGAGGTAAAGCAACAAATACAGGAATTCGCATATCAACAGAAGATGAAGATGACCTGATATTGAAGAAATATAAAAGATTAAATAAAATAAATAAACTAAATAAAATAAAATAAACAAAACAAAAGACTGAATGCAATTTATGGATCTTAAAAATTTACAAATTAATATAAAAAGTATTAACAACAATAAAAACCTTTTAGAAATATTTTTATTAAAAAATAATATTGACATAGGAATATTAGCGGAAACATGGCACAAAAAAGACCAAAGAATAAATTTTAATACAATTTAATATATTAACAAATACAATAGAATATTGTGATATTATTACAACAAATTTAAAAAATAATATAGGACTTATCGCAATATATATGTTATGCCACAAAATATCAATAATAGGTTAATAACAGAAGAATTTAGAAAACTATTAGAACAAATTAATAAAAATATGAAATATATTATAGCAGGTGATACAAATGCACTACATAAGATTTGGGACATAGGAGGTAAGTTAAATGTTAGAGGAACTAAAATACTAGAAGTTGTTAATGATTTGGATATAAATATTTTGAATGATGGTAGTTACATACATATAACACAACATCAAAATAATTATGGTTCAGCATTAAATCTTACTTTAATAACGAATAATTTTAAGCAAATAATAACCTGGGAAGTAATGGAAAAAGATCTGGGTTCAGATTACTATCCAATAATTATCCAAATTAATAAAATTAAAATACAAAAAAAATATGATAAACAAAAATTCATAAATTATAAAAATCTAAATAAAGAAATAAAGAATATAAATATAGAAAGCTGTCAAGATATTGAAGAATATAATAATATATTAAAAAATAGAATTAAAAATAACACAAATAATTTTAAAAATGAGAGGACAACATCAAAATATTGGTGGAATAAAAATATAGAAATTTTATGGAAGGTTAAAAAGGAAAAATTAAAATTACACAAAAATTTAAAACAATATACACATTGATAGAATTAAAAAAAATATCTGCTAAATTAAAATATAGTATAAAAATTAATAAAAAAATTAAATTTAATGAATTTATGGAAGATATTAATCCGAAAACAAGTACAAGAACAATATGGAAAAAAATTAGTACACTAAATAACACAAAAAAAAAAAGAATATAACAGGCCAATTGAAAAGTCCCCGGTCTATCATAGTAAAACACATGTTTTTGGCAAAATTTGATTTTATTATTCAACATAGTTGCCTTCGAGGGCGATACAGCGATTATAGCGATCTTATAATAGGCGCGGCACCCATTTTGCACACAGCTTTCTCATATACAAATATTCGTGAATGATATGATATACACGTTCAGATGATATCTTCACAATGTCTGCTATCTCGATCCACTTCACTTTACGGTCATTCAAAATTATTTTGTGAACTTTTCGTATGTTTTCGTCGGTGACAGCCTCTTTTGGGCGTCCACTGCGTTCGCCGCCTTCGGTGCACATTTAACCACGTTTAAACTTAGCATACCAATCAATGATCGTTGATTTTCCTTGTGCAGACCCCGGAAACTCTTCATCAAGCCAAGATTTTACTTCAACTGTATTTTTTCCCTTCAAAAACCAATATTTTATCAGCACACGAAATTCTTTTTTTTCCATCTTTTATCAAATAACAAAAGTTGCTACACTCACAACGCAATATCTCACAAACTAATGGTCGGATTGCTGTCAAATTTTGACACGTATCGTTTGAAGGTTGGTACTAACTAAAAATCATAAGGATTTAATACTAGCACTGCCATCTGTGTGTCAGACCATGGACATTTCAATTGGTCTGTTAATAATCAAATTAACAATAAACAAAAAGCTGATGAACTGCTAAAAATAAAATACACAAACAATAATGAAACATTAATTTACAAATACAACCATGAAAATGAAATAAAAGAAATTATAAAGAAAAGTAAAAACACCAGTCCAGGAATTGATAATATATCATATAAGATTTTAAAAGAAATACCGGATGAACACATGGAAAAAATTACAGAATTATACAATAAAATTTTAAAAGAAAGGCGATATCCGGAAGAGTGGAAGAATATTAAATTAATACCAATAATAAAGAGTAATAACGATAAGAATGATATTAACAATTATAGGACAATAGCTTTAATTTCAGTCATGATGAAAATGTTTATGAAGATTATAAAGAATAGACTAGAAATTATAACAGAAGAAAGTAATATATTACCAAAAATTACATTTGGGTTTAGGAAAAATAAAGATAGCAAAGAAGTTATTTTAAAAATAATAAATAGAATAATATACTTAAAAAGAAATAGATATAAAATTACAGTGATATCAACAGATATTTTAAATGTATTTGAAAGTGTCTTCAATTATCATAGTTGATTTAACTCTTCACGTGAATTAATCTCAATTGTTTAGACTTTTTTTTAAGGCAATCGCATAAATAGAAATCCAAAGAATTTAATTCTCCAGAACGTGGCGGCCACCTTATAGACACACCTCTGCCAATCCAACTTTGATAAAAGTTTGTCCAGTCAGGATCTAACATTCTCTCCATAGTGCGCTGGGCTACCATCATGTTGAAACCACATCTGCACTTGATCAAAGAAGGATTGGCAGATGTGGGCCCATAAGATGGTCGCCACGTTCTCCAGACTTAAATCCGTTGGATTTTTATTTATGGGGTTTCCTTAAAGAAAAAGTCTAAGCAACTGTGATTAATTCACGTGAAGAGTTAATTACATAAAACACACAGTGCATTATCATCTCGTGTTTTTTGTTTGCTATTTCAAGCTAAGTGCTCCCCGGCACACTTAACGCATCTAGGATATCTATTACAATATTTCCAGGTATGTTCATTACGTTGGCGAATATAGCACTGAGGAATTTCTATTTTAAAAATTGGTGGTTCGAATTTAATTTTTGTGTGCAATATTACGTATTTTTTATATATTTTTTTTTTTTTTTTTGCGTGGGAGGTGAAAATCTTCAAAAGACCCTGCATATGCCGTACTATGCAGGAGTGTGGGACTCTTAACCACTAAAAACACCTCCCTTTACCGTGACCAATTTAATCAATTGACAAACGGTTTTCTTCTGGTGTACCCATCCATGTACTCAAATCCCTGGTGAATAAAGTAACCGAAACCACTCACATGTAGTTTCCCTTTTTTATCATAACATCAATTCGTGAGGTTTTGTCCTCCTGAGCCGACGAATATTATTTACCACATCCAGAACCACATCAATTTCATGGTTCTCATGCATTTGTAGTCTTTGAGCATGTCTACTTGCATACCTCTTAACTACATCGGAGACCATTTCAATTTTTAAGTCTCGATGTAGGTCCACATTTCTGATATACCAGGGGGCATTTACAATGTTGCGCAGCACCTTATTTTGGAATATTTGAATAAAATTCAGGTTCGTTCTATTTGTACATCCCAACAATTGTACTCCATAAGTCCAAATAGGTTTAAGTACTTGGTTATATAATTTGATTTTGTTATTTACTGATAAGTCAGAACCACGACCCATTAACCAGTATAACTTTCTGTATCCAGACGAAGAAAACAGACATTTACATTCCCTTGCAGTTTTATAAAGCCTCTTTCCCCTAGTGTTTATTAATCGTGAGCCCCAATGCGTATGTTTCGCATTGTGATATTTTGATATCCTTGTTATTAGCCCTAATATTTATTGTTGTTACTTGCATCATTGGTGTTTCTATTTTTTGTTCCTCATAGTGTTGTATTATGTTTTTTATTAAGATGGCAGAGCCCCCTCCGGCTTTATTATCAGGATGTGGGACATGGTAGCATACATATTGTGGAATCCTTACATAAGAATGTTTTGTAAAGTGGGTCTCAGATAATAAGCATATATCAATATTTTCATTTTTCAGAAATATTTCTAGTTCCGAAATATGTTTTAGAAGACCATTTGCATTCCAAGTGGCAATTTTTAGTTTATTGAACATTTCTGTTCTTGGTGTGGCATCACTATTAAAAATTTGTGTTGCACAAGAACATTTTCAACTTAAGTTGAAAAATTAATTAATTAATAGATGTTGATTTATCCACTATTTACTGTGTATTTTGTTAACTTTGTATACGCTATACAATTTAACAATTTAAATTTAAATTTAAATGCAATGTTGCGATTTAATATATATTGTTAAACTATCTTTATTAATTCAATGAGTTATTTTATAATTTTATTATTTTATTATTTTATATTTTATATATCTATTGTTATATTTAAATTTAATAATTACCACGAAAAAGAAATCAGAAAAAGCCCTTGTCTCGTCCTTACACTCTAGTTTTATAATAATGTAACGGTGTTTATATATATATATATTTTGCATGTGTTTATTAAAATTAACGGTAAATGTGACTATCACAACAGCAAATTCAAATTCAAATTCAATAGCAATGGACCGTTATTTTGAATTCTGTTGTGGATTTTTGTTTTGTTTATTTATGGAATTATTTTCTTAATTTAATTATTTTATTCAAATTTTTATTTTTGTTTTTATTTATTTATATATTTTTATGGACTTACGCTACAAATGTACAGCGACCTTACTATTCGAATGATAAATTTTAACTGAATGAAGAAAAATCGGTTCACGTCACATTTACCATGTGTAGGTTAAATTGTCCGGCAGTAAAGATAAATAATAATATAATACAACATGCAAACTCAGCAAAATACCTGGGTATGTATCTGGATAGACGCTTAAATTGGAAAACGCATATTATAAACAAAAACAAGCAACTAAGACTCAAGTTCAACAAACTGCATTGGTTACTGGGAAGATCGTCCCAGTTATTACTAGAGTGCAAAATAATTGTATATAAGGCAATCATAAGACCAGTATGGACAGTATGGTATAGAACTATGGGGAGCCACATGCGCAACGATCTTTTAAGAAAGGACCTCACCATTTGTTCGGTTAAAGATTTAATTACACCTAAACGTACAGCTTATTATAAAAGACTTTATGAACATCCAAATCGACTAGTGATGAAATTTTTAAATGCCAACGAACATGCACGAAGATTAAAGACATATACCATCAGAATTAATAACAAGATTTCAATAAACAACACCCATCCTATAAAATAATGATTATTAATATTTATGGTTAATTAAGGGTAATTTGATCGCTGGATCCATTACCAACATTTCAAATAGTAAATCTATTTATATATTTAAATGTCAATTAAAATTACTTAATATCTTTGGCTCTTACAGTATACAGTAAGAAACTAATATGTAAGATAGATTGTAAAGATGCTGAAACAAATAAAAAAAAAATTTTGATAACGAGAACATAATAAGGGATATTGAGAAAAGTTGATGAAAAGTTGTTCCTCGATATGTTTTTAACAAATTTGTTTTATATGTCTTTTAGTCTCCGACGACATCTAGTGGAAGTTATGCCACTGGAAACAAGAGCCTGCAATTTACTCCCAAAATTCGCCATTATAGATCCTCCATATTGAATGTTTTAATTCTATAACTAATACTCGTTAATACATGCAATTAGATCACTCTATGTAAAATTATAGCTCAATTGAAGCCGGTTATCAGGAAATAATTAAAGATTTTTGAAACAATAAAGCAGCGTTTTTGCGGAATTTTCAAGTTCAAAAAATTGTTGCTTTTTGAAAAAAAATTAGTCCAAATTTGAAAAATTCATGCCTAAAAACTAACAAACACTCAGTCAAATCAAATACTCTAGCCATTAGTGTTTGCATAAATTGAGCGCTATTGCTCAAACCAAATGGGAGTACATTAAAATGCCATAGTCTCTTTCCTGGTACAATATAAATGTCATTATTTATTTTGATTCGATGGTCAATGGAATCTACCAATAAGTCCTTAATATATATTGAAAATAAATACCTAGTCTTTCCGAACCGACCCAAAATTTCTGACAGTACTATTTTTCTTGGTCATCGTATTTATTTTTCTATAATCTAAACACATTCTGTCACGACCATCTTTCTTTATAACTAACACAACTGGACTATGCCATTTGGAATAAAATGGTTCTACTACATCTAAAACGTTCATCCTATTTAATTCTTTTTTAGGCGAGCCTGTATTGGTGGATAACTTCTTTGCCTTATGGATAGTTCATTTCAATTTTAACTTCCTCGTTATATTAAATAGGTAAATAAAATATCCCAGTTATGATATGTGTTATCTTCCTTATTCAAGGAATTTAAATATCTTTTATGTATTTTAAACCCCAAGTTTTCTAAAATAAAGATACGACTCTTTCCAGCTGAAATATTTGCCACACTAATAAACATTTATACTCTCTATTTAAAACATGTACTTATATTTACATACGGTCTGTTATCCCAATTCACTCTATACGGAACAGTTTATTGATATACTTGTTTATTGACCCATAGGCTTTTCTTGAACGTCGTTTGGGTCTTTGATCAACGTTCCGTTTACAAAATTTGTGTCACCTCTTATTACTACGTCACCTTTTCAATCATTGGTCTTCTAGGAATTAGGTTTGTTTGACTTTCTATACAATGTACATTATGATTATTGTTATTTGTTTGAAAAATTAAAAATTAAAAAAATTATTACCCCTGTTTATTTACATTTTTTCGTTTTTGTGTCGTATCATATTATAATTACAATCTTCTTCTTGTCTTTCATATTTCTATTTTGATAAGAATTAATTGTGTTAGGAGGGTCTTATCATTTGATCATTTGAACTTTATTCTCGATTTGGATATGTCTATCTATTGTAATTTGGATTAGTTTGTGTATTTACCACACCGATAATTTTATTTGTATACCTTATAGGTAATATATAAATATAAAGTTATTCCAATGTATTGTAGGTATTACAATCCAATTTGTCATCTTTTTTGTACAATAAACAGTTAATATCATCCTTCCACTCGTCTGAAACCTGTTCATTCCTCCAAATCTTTACAACTGGCTCGTGCAGTTGATACCATAGTTCCACCATGTTCTATATGACAAACTATCTGATTCAGGCTATTTATTATTCTTGTCATAGTTGTCATTGTTTCTATTACATTTTTCTTTTTCCGACTTAAAACCCTTCGTTTCAGTTCTCGTTGATGCAGGTTTGCATATTCAACAAATCAAGATTCTGCGTCAAGACGCAAGTGAGAGTGAATGATTTAACTTGGTACATTTCCGTTTGAAGATTCAAATTGAATCCGGTCGAGACCCGATCTTATCTCTGCTTATCTATTTATTATGTTGATAAATTTTTGTGACGTATACATATAGATTGCGTGAATAGTTTCTGGCCTAGAAATAAAAGATTGTTATGTTTGGCTTGAGGTTGTGTTTTTTATTCAATATAATCTCTCGACAATTCAATACATTTACTCCAGTGCTCCTCCAATAATTTTATTCCGTGGCTGAAGAACGATTCCGGAAGCTCTGCAAAATACCGGTTTGCGGCTACTATGGCTTCTTTATTAGACGAAAAATACTTTCCACGGAAAAATTGTTTAAGATTTTTGAAAAGTTGGTAGTAGTTGGGAGGCAAATCTGGTGGATGCTCAAGCAATTCGTACTTTAAATCTTTGAATTTAGACATGACCAAAACACTTTTGTGAACTGATGCCTTGTCTTGATGAAAAATGATTTATTTGTGTTGCAAACCGGAACTTTTCTTACGGATTTTTGCATCCAATTCATCCAAAAGCTTACAATAACATTCTTGGTTGATTGTTTTACCTTTCTGAAGATAATCGATCAATAAAATTCTTTTTGCATCCCTGCTACATATTCTATAATACGACGTACGCGTTCATTTGAGATGCCTACAGTATCAACACGTATTTCACGTGTAGTCAAACTTGGATCTTCACTAACAATTTTATTTTTTTTGTTGTTGATGCAGTTTTTAGCCGTCGCTCGCGTGGTTCGTTTTCAAGTCTTGTACGACCAGTAACCAAATTTTTTACTATTGTATATGATGGAGCACTTTCACCTAACACATATACCATAACGTTATGAATTTCTTGTCCGGCTGAACATTTTTTAAATAAATATTCAATGACTGCTAATTTTACTATATTAAAAACAATCGCTGACACTTCAACTTCAAATGGCTTGTAAACAACGAATGAATTGACAGATCGAATTGAAATTTTTCAGGTATGCATATGCCAGATGGAATATTCGAATACACTTATTTATTTGCCAGTAATAACATAATCTATTTGTAAGACTAGAAACTATTCACGCAAATTGTATATCCAAATAAATGAAAACAATTTCACAATTTATTACTGCAACTGTCAGTTCACATTAAATAATATAAAGATTAATTATTACTACGTGAACACTCATATACTAGCGTTTTTCAAAATCCACTACTCTACACTACGTTATCCCGTTAGCTGTGTAAATTGTACCTATTACTTTAGAATTTAATGTTAGTTAAATTATAAATAAATAAATAGATAAATAAATGTTATCGTATAATAGATAGTTAGTGATTTTATATTTATTATATCTATGTATTATTATTTTTGTAATTGTATGAGTAAAATTGATATAGATATCAGCAAACGTAGCTATTATAATAAAGTAATACGATAATACATTTAGTATTTATTTAAATATTTATAAAAATAAATCGTACCAAAATATAATTATATTTATAATATTAACCTGTCTAGTAACAATTATATTTAATTATTGAATTATTTACGGTTATATATAATGTTAGTGTAAAGTGATAATTTAACTATAGCTAGTTAAAATAATAAATTGTGAAGATAAAAAGGAATCAATATGTCCAACGTTTTTAATATTACCTCTGAAGTAAATATTTTTATAATTTTATTATAGTATAATTATAATTTATGCAAATAATGAATCATACATAAGATACCAATGTTATTTTATTTATCTTCCACAAATGAATGTAAATTTAATATATTGTACTAATATTTTAGACATAAAAGTCAATAAATTGTATTGGAATTGTCTGCATATAATAATGATATCATCTTTGAGTGTACATGTTTAGCAGTAACTGTTTACAATATACAAATTATACTATAGATAGAGAAATACAAAACACCAACACACGGTTGAAAATTTTTGACTAATTCATAAACAAAAAATTAGCTAAACGCTTTTTATAAACTAAGAAATATTAAATTATAAACACAACGAAGATTACGTTGATTGTTAAACCATTTGAGATTAATTTACAAAACAAATTCATATTTTTACAATATTGTTAACTATTGGTGTAATTTTTAAGTAATAATATTATTATTTTAGGATTACAATTGTATTTTAAACCATCGAAGTTTGAAACACCTTCGAAAACCGAAAATAGAAAATATTATAAAATTACATTTACAAAATTGTGTTATGTATTTTAAAATCATATTGAAAAAATACGGCAAACCACTTGTATATGTCAAACTTGGGTTTATATTTTCAGTGTTTTAAACCGTCGAAGTTTAAAAAAAACGAACTTTTCGGTTCAGCGAACAATATTTTTAAACTTCTTATGTTTAAATGTTTATCCTATAAATGGTTTGATTATTAATTAAAACTTTCTAATAGGGTTTACTTTTTACATGTAACCGGAAATAATTTATAAAATAGCCCAACATTTTCAACCGTGTACATTATTGTTTTATATTTTTATTTTATATCTTATTATAGATAATCCCATAATACTTGATGTGATGTGAGTAATGCTTTTGTATTTGAATTTGTTCAAATTTTCACAAATACAATTTACAACTTATAATTTGGTATTGGTTAAGTAATAATAATCACTCAGTAGCACAATGGTATAGTGTCCATGTTTATTAATGATAAAATATAGCGGGTTCAATACCTGCGATTATTTACATATAGGACATTTTTCAGTATTTACTTTAACAGGGTGATCATTTGTTCGTTTATGGAATAAAAAGGAAACGGATATCTTTGAAAATATGGCGTTGGACGTAACTCAAAGATTAAAAATGTCACACACATCACTATGGGATAATCACCCATATAAAAATAATAGATAATATTCCTAGTATTTATGAAAATATTTAATAAAAGTTCATAAATAGTAAGGAAGTTCAATGCATAGTAAAAAAAATAGTCCCTAAGCGGTGTAAAGAAATGGTTTTTAATAATTACGATCAAAATTTTTCTATGTATTGTGTCCTACATTAAGGTGTAATAATTCAATTACAATTGTTGTAATTGTAAATAATATTTCACATTTTTCTCAAAAAGACACATAAAATCATCAAAAGTGAAGTAAAATTTAAACTTTTTGAAACTGGCGTCTTAATAATAAGAAATATACAATCAAACATGTACGCTAATTTTGCCCTATGTATGTTTTTAAAAAAATATGCCATTTTAGCACATATTGTAAGTTACATTTAATTCAGCTTTAATATCGTACGAAATGCACACTAGTTGAACACAACATTTGACAATGACAATGCGATTGACAATGACAATGACCACGCTCCACGCATGCGAATCATTTTTTTTTTAAATTTATTTCAGTTCAACGGCCTATTACCTAGTCTCCTACAACTCACTGGACGCAACTTGTGTATTAAAATTTAATAAGTGTGAACACTACATCAGATCTCTTTGTTATTCCTTTCTTAATGTTTTTTGCAGTAATTGTTTTGAATTGCAGTATTAGTATTGATATTCTTTCCCAGAATTTATACGCTTATCTAATCACAAGAGATAAAGAAGTTTAGTTGTTTTTTTTTCGTATAATACAATAATAAATTTGTGTTATCACACGATGATATTATACATATTTTAAACATCATTAATCATTAAATATAAGTAATTTTATTATGGTTTAAATAATTAATTAAAACAGTGACGACTCCTGACAAATATTTAAAATTTTATCACAATTATGATATATTCTTGAATGCTGGTCTGTTAATGCTGATCACTACCGACAACAAATGATCAATTTGAACCATGCATTCATCGAAAAACGACCATAATGGGCCGGAAGGCACGGCAAGGTAATTTTGCTCAATGTCAATGTACCTATACAAAGAGCAAAACCGGTTCAGCATACAATCAAAGCACTTGGCTGGGAGCTGATACCCCACCCGTTGTATTCACCAGACTTGGCTTCTGCCGACTACTATTTGTTTTCATCGATACGACACACATTGGCTGAGCAGCACTTCGAAAATTGGGTGTCTCATTGGTTTGCTTCAAAAGACGAACAATACTATTGGCGTGGTATCCACAAATTGCCAGAAAGGTGATCAAAATGTGTAGAAAGCAATGGCCAAAATGTTTTTTACTTTCCCAATTAAAATTAGCGTTTTATTTTCACAAAAAACATTCACTTGATACCGATACACGTGGTATTTGAAATGAGCTTTATTAAACCAATTATGTGCCATTTTGTTGGAACACCTTCTGTCATTTTTCTTGAATAGACACTATCGCATCGCTGTAGAACGTCTGGGTTTTTTGCGCAAAAAATTGATGCAACCACATTTTGCAAGCCACATCGAAATTCAATTTTAAACCATTAATGGAGTTCTGCAGAGACTGGAACAAATGGTAATCTGAAGGTGCAAGTTCCGGGCTATATGGTGGTTACATTAAAACTTCCCACTCAAGCTCTCTCAGTTTCTGCCGAGTCATCGAAGATGTGTCTGGTCTGGCGTTGTCATGATGGAATACAACACATTTTTCAGTTGATTAATTCTGAACGTTTTTTTCAATCTCTTGCTTCAATCATATTAATTGCTGACAATAGAGGTTGAAATCAAAGTGTGTCTACTGCATTTTTGTTATTATTTTGGTTTATGCGATTAGCGGCTATATGAATCAAAAATACAGGGGTAATTTGAATCAATGGTTCACACATATTTTTAATTTACTATCAATTTCAAAAGTGCTATATTGTTAAAATATATGAAGGTATTTTTTTTTGAGATATGGCATTTGGCATAAAAATGTATTCATATGGTCCTGGGTCACTGCTACGCCTCACAACCATGAAAATTTTAATTAAACACTTTTCCAGTCAAATTTTAATTTCCCAAGATTCTTTTATTGTTTGTCACTGTACTACTTTTATATTTTTTTTTCAACTGTTTATTATCAACATTTTGTTATTTTAAGCAAATAATTTTGTGCAATAGACTTCATTCATGATCATTGATCCAAAGCACGTCAATAGCTAAAAATTAATATTAACTATCCTTTAAAATAAAAAACATGACATACACGATTTTTTATCTTTCCGGAGTTGTGCGTACTCTTGGAAGATTTACTTGTGATTACTTGTCATTCAATTCGTAGATTGGGTTCGATTCCCTATACATGAAAAAAATGTTTCAGTATTTTTTACTAAAAATTATTCAACAGAATTATCATTTGTCTTTTATGAAATCAGAAATTATTTTTAAAAATATGCAGTGTTGATCGCTGTTCATATAGATTAAAAATGTCTTTACACACAAATCTATGATGGGCGACTCATTGAAAAATAATTGCATTAATAAAATATTAGGTTGTCAAATATCTCCCTTCCGCCTTTTTGTCTTTTTAATTTCGCGGCTATGTACAAAGCGCTACAGAGCTGTACATAATTTGAAAGCTCTTGACATAACAAACAAAACGACGCTATGTATGATTAGTTTGGATATTGCGTTCAACAGTTATAGACGTGTAAACATGGAGTTCACTAACGCCGAAATTCGCGCTATTTTAAAGTTTTCCTTCGTTAAAGGCAAATCCGCTAGAGAAACGTTCCGTGAGATTAATGGTGTTTTGGGGGATGGTACTCTATCACTTCGAACCGCGGAGGAATGGTTTCGACGATTCAGAGCCGGTGAAAACGACACCATGGATAAGCCAGCCGGCGGAAGACCTGTGACGACAAATACCGATCAAATCATGGAATACATCGAGTTAGACCGGCATGTGGCATCTCGTGACATCGCCCAGGAGATGGGAGTTAGTCACCAAACCATTTTAAACCATCTGCAGAAGGCTGGATACAAAAAAAAGCTTGATGTTTGGGTGCCACATGAATTAACAGTGAAAAATCTAATGGACCGAATTTCCATTTGCGAAATGCTGCTGAAACGGAACGAACTCGACCCATTCTTGAAGCGGATGGTGACTGGCGACGAAAAATGGATCACATACGACAATATCAAGCGAAAACGGTCGTGGTCGCAGGCCGGTGAATCGTCCCAAACAGTGGCCAAGCCGGGATTGACGGCCAGGAAGGTTTTGCTGTGTGTTTGGTGGGATTGGAAGGGAATCATCCACTATGAGCTGCTCCCATATGGCCAGACGCTTAATTCTACCATCTACTGCGAACAACTGGACCGCTTGAAGCAGGCGATCGACCAGAAGCGTCCAGAATTGGCCAAAAGGAAGGGTGTAGTGTTCCACCAGGACAACGCCAGACCACACACTTCGTTGATGACTCGTCAGAAGCTACGGGAGCTCGGATGGGAGGTTTTATCGCATCCACCATATAGCCCGGACATAGCGCCAAGTGATTACCACCTGTTCCTGTCCATGGCGAACGCCCTTGGTGGTGTAAAGTTGATCTCAAAAGAGGCTTGTGAAAAGTGGCTGTCCGAGTTCTTCGCAAATAAGGAGGGGGGCTTCTACGAGGGAGGTATTATGAAGTTGCAGTCTAGATGGAAACAGATTATCGAACAAAACGGCGCATATTTGAACTAAATCCGATTACTGTAACACTTTTTATAAAGCATTGAATAAAGAGCAAAAAGGCGGAAAGGAGATAGTTGACAACCTTATATATATCCAAATATAATTCCAGGCCAATTGATGAATTGTTATATACGGCGAGTAATTTACCACCGTGACTATTATGGGTGATTACTTGGCATTTGTTTGAGTAATCAATTAATTTGTTCCATTCAGTATGGGGGAAATAGAGATATGATTCGATACGCTCCGAAATATTTAAATTACATGTGATTATCAAAAATCTTAATACACTTACACACACATATGCATTTATGACATAAAAATTTGATAAATATAATACAGAAATAGATAACTATAGCATAATTTTCACATGAATTTTTTATTGTAGTTAACAACAAACCTTGAACCTATTCAATTCCATAACACAACCGGAAAAAACATAGTATTATCTGATGATAAATTTGAAGCTGTAAAAAATGAAGAATATTTTCTCGGATATGTATTTACGGCAATGCCGATTGAAATAAATCAACATTATTTAATGCGCATTCGTAACAATAATCCAACGAATAAAAAATCGAGATTAAAACATGTGAATGCATTAAATTTTGGTTTAACAGCGTGTAATCCATCAACTTTACAACATACCAGTTTACCTTCGGATCCTAAACAATTAATACGACGATATGAGTATTGGGATTTTGCAAATTTATATAAATCTTTTTCACCATCATTTACTGATTTTAATGAATATTATTTTGTATTGTTATCAAATGGTGACTTAAAATTTTATCAAAATATTAACCGTCTCGAAGAATATATCCTGTTTAAATATTCTAAAGTAAGAACTGAACCAAATATTAGGCTATGGGCATTTTTAGAAATTATCGATTCAACACAAATTTTACGCTTATTTAAAGTATTACGTAATGACAACAACAATTATAGTGTTCATATTACAGGAAGTCGAGAAATTGGATTTTCAGGTGTAAGTTTAAAGTTATTTTATATAACGGAAATAGTATGTAAAAAATTTGTAAATAATATTTTATTAAAATTTCATATAGATGCCATTGCTTTCTGGACGTAATCCAAGTGTACGAACTCCGAAAATTTGTCAAATATGCAACACCATGAAGGTCAATGCAATGGAATATGCAAATTTTTCAAGCATTTGTGATGAATGCTATAATGAACAGAAAACAGCATTAGAAAAAACAAAAACTTTTGCAAAAGGTGAAATTATATTTGTTAAAATTAAATTGATTGACGTTTGAAAGCCGATTATTTGTGAAGGCGTAGATATTATTTTCGTTTCAGTCGGAATATCTCGTGAAGTAGTATTATGTCTAATCGTGATTGTAGTTCTCAGCGTTGTCTTATAAAAACTGACTTAAATTGTTGGTAAATTTGTACCTTTTTTTTGTAAATTGCTTCGATAACATATTTGTTTCTTATCACTTATCACCTGACCAAGAAGTGTAGGCTGAGATTTGAATGAAATGTTATCAGGTTGTGGTACTCATCAAAGTATAAAAGAACGTTTTTTTATTCTCCTCAATTTCACTTTATGAATATATGTAAATTTTGATCCCGAAGTGCCACAATAATTTTTGAAGTTGGAAATAATAGCTATCTTTCACAAAAAAAATTCTTAAATAATAATTGGATTTGGTCACAGGGTGTATCAAAAGTATCGAATTTTGAAAAATTGTGTAAAAAAAATGTGGATTTATGCATATAACTTTGTCAGAAGCAAGTTTTAAAAATTACTTTAAATAAAGTCGATGGAGAAATTCTTCACCTTTAATTGAGCTGTCAAAAATAACGAAAATACAGGTTGTCCCAAAAAATCGAACACAAAATTTGTATTTTACTTTATCATACTTTAATCCATTTTACAGCAGTTCCCATAAATTCCAAAAGTTTTTAAAGTTTTTGAAATACATTTTCATATAAATAATACATTGTTTATAATTAGTTAGTAATTGGTTTTCTTAAATGTGTCATTTCAAAATGTTCTTATTAAATCGTTATGAAAGTGATATCAATTATTATAGGAACATTTATTTTGTTTAAGGATATCCGTCAATATATACGCTTCAAGTATATATAAAACAATTATAGAAATCGATAAATTCTACAAGAAGTTACAATATACTTTGAATACTATTTCAAATAAAGAATTTTAGTCGAAGATATTAATGCAAAAGTTGAGGATGAGATTTGAGATAGTAAATGCTATTAAAAAAGATTTTACGAAATCAAAATGAGAACGACGAAATTTTCATCGATTTTTTTTAATAAATTTATTAAGATTAAATAAACGTTTTTCAACAACAAAATGTAACAAAAAATAATATGATGCATCTCACATGGACAGTAATCAATGATTGATTATACACTTAAATGTAGTAACCAATAGGATTATACTTCCATGACAAATATTGGATATTCATGTCAAAATGTCCCAAAAGATGATAGTGAGAGTCACTTATATAATTCCACTTCTTTTTAAATTCGAGAAAAATTCCCAATTGAAAAAAATCATTTACAGTTATGCAATTGGATGATTAAAATAGTGACCCATATAATAAACATTAGTTTACTATTACTTTAACATTTAATATTGTACAAAAAAGTTGATAATTAGATTTTATTTATCCATTAATATTTTTGTAATAATTTTGAAAACAATCAAAATAAAAGATTGCCTTGAAGGCAAAATGTGTAATGCCATCGAATTTTACAACATAGCAGGAATCAAAACATCTCCGATCCTGCGGCTTTATGGTGTGCTATTGCCAAAAACAAAAAACATACAATCATTTACATAAACTTCGTAGGAAAAACAATTTAATTGTTTAATTTCCTTTTTTTTTTAGAGTTACAACTTCCATCGGCTCCTTCATTAAACGAATTAGGTATTTATCGTAGTTTAGTTATTATATATTAGGTTGATTGCATTAGTTTCGGTTAATACAAGAAATAATTAAATTACACCTCTACTAATTCATTTAATAGTTTAGATATAACTTCTTTGACCCATGAATGTGGAAAATGAAAAATGGAGTGCACAAAGGATCATTTTCGATAACGTTTTAATTTTATTATTTTATTTGAAAAATGCAACTACGACGTAACTACGACTGTTCCTCTAACTATTATTTTGGTGGATGACAGTAAATTTATAAGGTTTAAAATAAAATTAAAAAGTGGTGATTTTAATGTGAATGGTAAAAAATTACAGTTGGTCAACCAATTAACGATGGATGAAAATTAAACACATAGTTCAAGCCATTATTAGACAGATGCATTGAACATTTATATATTAACGATTTCTATAAACATTTGTATGTACAAGCAAGAAGATTCTAAAAGACTAATGCAAGTGATGATTAAATCCAAATATAATATAAAACATGCAAACCTGTACACGTACATTATTTTTTTTCTAAAAGAAAAGATCAAAACTAATGCAAACACCTAATATATATCAATTTTATCAATATTTTTATTATGTGATTTATGTTAGAAATTTTATAAAAACACTCTAATGTTTGATTTCCATTTTTTTAACAGGGATGAATGCGTCAACCTCAAAAACACTTCAACGCACTGAAAGTAGCGATAAACTATGCGTAATTTGTTTAGATGCAGCAAAAACACATGTCATTGTACCATGTGGTCATTACTGTTTATGTACTGAATGTAGCAAAAAGATAACGAAAGATAAATGTCCTATTTGTAAAGGAAGTATAACAGATATCATACGAATTTATTGACACTTCTAATCGCTGGTTTATTTCCACGAATGGTGTTCATAATAGTATTGATTTTGTCTTCTATAATGCATAAATTTGAATTTTTATATAAATATTAAATAAAACCATCATTTGTTACAGCAGTTCAATATTGTAAATTTTATTTATTACTTAAAAAAATAATTATATTTTAATTTAATAATTTTTTATAATGCTTCTTCAAACAAATAACAACTTTTATTGCATTATTTATTAAAATTAAAATTTAAAAATAAAATTTATTAATTAAGCAATAATTGGTAATGAATTAAATATTTATATATAAGCTGTCTGTTGTATGTAACTGTCTAGTTTTTTTTAGAAATTTTGCAATTGTGCTAAACTTTGTTTTTGTACACTCTCTCATTATGAAAGAAACATTTACGTAAATCAAAAATTAAGTCAGGTGACGGCACTCTTAACAACTCCATTGGAAATCTTTTAGCAAAAAAATTTGTAGCTGTGTACACAAAAATTGTGCAGACTTATCATACATAGCATACTTCAAATGAATAATTTTTGCATTGAGTTTCCAGTACTTTCACATGACCGATTGTCATAATCCTATTATAAGTTTTTATACAAAATTTAATCAAAATTGGATGAGAATTTACAGCATTGGCTGGTCCAACTTTCATAGGAACTAATCAAATAATAGAATTATAAATAATTCATAATTTCATCAAAATTCGGTGAAAATTTACTAAATTACAAGATTTCTAGAAAAGCGGCCACAAATACTAGGTATCGGTATTTGTAACTGTATTTCTATTTTAACGTGACAAAATATGGTAATTGGTTAAGAAATAAAGAAAACAAATTACAATAATTTTTGGAATTTTATTTTTATTCAAAATAGATGCCATTTGACTCAATACAGCGTTTGTTATGATCTACTAATGCATATATAAATTTTTGTATGCCAGTTATAGTAATATTCTTCATCACCTGCGTCACGGCTGATTGAATTGAATACAAAATAATTTTTATATGTTATTACCGTTTTCAAAAAAATAGTATTCAACGAAAACATTTTGGGGAACACGGTTATTGCATGTAAATTGTGTGGTGGCCATAAATGAAATAACCAGTAAATCATTTTGGGCTCTTTAACCATAATAGACTATGTATTCTCTGAAACGTGTGCTCATTTAAAGTTTACTGTCCTACCCAATGAGGATCAGAGTCAAATGTCAAATGTCATTCCGGTGCCCTACCCAATGAAGAGTGAGGATCGGAGTCAATTGTCATGTCAATGCGCTACCCAATGAGGAGTGAGGATCGGAGTCAAATGTCATGCCGGTGCTCTACCCAATGAGGATCGAGGATTGGAGTCAAATGTAATTCCGATGCGCTCTGCAATGAGGAGTGAGGATCAGAGTTAAATATCATTCCGGTGCGCTAACCAATGAGGCGTGAGGATTGTGGGTAAAGATCAAAGAGGATCGGGGTTTCATGTTTTCTCTAATGTAATAAAAAAGAAGGCATTTATATCAGTGAGTGAAATAACGTTAATATCACACATATGGTTAAAGAGGGTCGGGTTTTCATGTTTTCGCTGAGGTAATAAAAAAAAAAAGACTTTTTATATGAGTGAGTGAAATAACGTAGAGGATTAAATGCCTCACACTATTTATAATAGGAAAACATGTTGCGGCAAGCATACATTCTTAAATATATATTAGTCACTATTATTATTATTATTAATATCACTTATGGAGTTAAAAATGACCCCACTCTAATTTCATTGCCAATAACTTGGTATAAAAACCCATACTATTTCTGAAGCCTTCATGTATTTTATTTCACATCACATCATATAAGCAACATATTTCCTTATGGATAATATATAAACATGTTTTAACTTGAAAGTTTAACGAGTCAATAGTTTAAACCAAAAAAAGAGAGTTATAGTGTATATAAAAATAATTTTTAATGAATTCAAATTCCGACAATTGTTATATTATTGCTATTATTATTATGAAACTATAACAGATTAAAATTTTTTTATGAAATACCACATCTAGCTAACGTAAGAATTATTTTATCACTCCTTTTGTTTGAATAGACATAAGAAATATATTATTATTCTCTTTGTTTGCTTTTGTTTAGAGATCCTTTTTTATGTTATATATATAAGTATAATGGACCACCTATTAATTGTAATATAAAAATTTGTAAGAAATATAAAAAACGAAACTCATTTTTAACGTTAAAACATATGTTTATTTCAGTAATACATGTAATACAATGTTTTTCAAATAAATTTTAAATAATAAAGTGAAGAAATATTTCTTCTTGCTCAGTTAACTGATTTCCTTTTCATATTGAAATAATTTTATAAGATTACAGATTCTCCATTTATTAAATTATAATATTTAGGTTCATCATTGACATCATCATAGACATCATCCTCATCCCCATCATGTATAACTTTATCACCCATAATTGTAAACTTACATATTATTAGTAAATAAATACGCCGGAATACTTGTCTTATTAAATCCATTATAATGACTGTTTAAAAATATTATAATACAGCACTTTTATTTAACCACGAATTATGCTTGGACGAAAAACCAAGCCAATTAACGAAAACTTTATCACCATTTATTTTCAAAATCTTTTCTACTAGATAAACATCAGGATATTCACTCTTAAATAATTCAATTTCATAAAAACCGCCTTTAAGGATTCGTATTCTGAATTTTAGTAATTTTAAATATTTCTGTAGTCCAATTCGGAGTATAACCGTTTTCAAATACATGTTTATATGGTATTTTCCAATACGCACAAAATCACCATGAGGATCCTGCGGTACGCGTAATCTGTCTTTTCCGCAGGCCCCATCTTCTCCGCGGGATCCACGCGGTCCTCTAGGACCGATAGCACCTCTTACAGTTGAAAATCGACCGAACTTGTCTACATTCACTTTTGTAATAGCATATAAACTGATGTTATTCTATTTATATAATAATTTGGGCCTCTCGCAATTCTTCAATAATTGAATTAATTTCATTATTATGATTGTTATTGCCAGCTAATTTAGATGAAATAAGTAATCTTAATCTATCTACTAATCAATTTGCATCATTCCCATATGTATATTCAATAGGACTATTGGTAACTTGCATCGTTAATCCTTTTCCTTCGTATGATAATAATGGGGCTATAATTTTAGAATATTTAAACCCTCTATTTCCATGTGCTTGATTGTTTTCACTGTAATGTTTTCGGTGTGCACATGTATCAATTAAAATAGATTTATAGTTTTGTAAATCATCTTCATCATATAATTTTGAATTAGGTCTTGTGGTTATCATTAATTCCAATAACCCCCGTGTTATATCATACTTTTTGTTTTTTATATGTAACATATTATTCTTTATTGTGACACTAGAATTCCCAATCAGAAAACCACCTCCTGCTTGGGGATTTCTACGGATACCATAAATAGAATCAGTATTCAACGGATTAAGTGCGTAAAAATGCATAATTATTTCTTGAATTTTTCTGCCTTTACACGGAATATTAGTAAAAGCAGAGCATGGTGCATCACGATTATCATCTTCACTATCATCGGCAATAGCACTAGTATACTCATCCTCGTCATCATCATTGCCGCCATCAACCTTTACTTACTTACTTACTTACTCCATGGCGTTACAACCCGGGTGCGGTTTTAGCCTTCTGCAACACGCTTTTCCAACCTGACCTATCCGCAGTTAATGTCTTCCAATCCCGAATTTTTAGGATCTTTATATCACAGTTTACTGCATCAAGCCATCTCACCTTAGGTCTTCCGGCTCTCCTTCTACCTTCTGCTTTACTATTTAACAGTTTTTTTGGCACACGCTCCTCCTCCATGCGTTCTACGTGTCCAAGCCATCTCAATCTATTGATCTTGATTGTTTTGACAATATTAGGTTGACCGTACAACTTGTCTAATTCAAAATTGTATCTTCGCCTCCTTCCATTCTGTTCTTTGACGGTACCAAATATGCCTCGGAGTACCTTTCGATCGAAAATCCGAAGTAATTGTTCCTGGCTCTGTGTCATGCACCAAGCCTCCGACCCATACGTTAATATTGGACGTATTAAAGTTGTATATAGCTTGCACTTAAGATCACGTTATAATGTTTTCGATCGTAATTGTTTTTTTAACCCGTAATAACATCTGTTTCCAATTGCTACCCTGCGGCGTATTTCCTCTTCAATATCATTTTCTACATTTATCAACGATCCTAAGTATACAAACCTATTGACTATTTCAAAATTGTGTTCTCCAATATTAACAGTTTGGTCTCGTATTCGTGATGTATTCGTTGCCACCAAATATTTTGTTTTTTTCCGCATTCACTTTGAGACCCAGACCTGATGCCTCCTTTTGTAACGATTCGAAAGCATCCTTGACAGTTATCATATTCCGACCCATTATGTCTATATCATCAGCATACGCTAACAATTGACCCGATTTTGTGAAAATCGTGCCTTGTTTATCAATATTTACGACCCTCACTGCCTTTTCCAGCGTAATATTAAATATCAGTGTTGATAATGGATCGCCTTGTCGTAGTCCATCAACCGTCTCAAACTGATCAGATAATTTACCTTCAACCTTAACATCATCTAATTTAATATTATATTTAGGTTTTTTACAATTTCGGAGATCCCTTTAAACGATCATCATCACCATCATCACAATTTCAACTGGTTTTTCAACCAATTTTTTTAATGGGTTGGTTATAGGCTTAAATATATTTTCTAATTGAGTTCTCGATTTAATTTTGTTACTTTTTATAGACTCAAATTTTTTATGTATATTGGCTCTAGTCTTGATAATATCTTTTACGATATCCACATCCATATTAGCATGAAATGATGATGATGATTAAAATCTTTTTTAACAGAGCTGTTTTTTAACTGGGCAGTATTTTTACTCAAAATTTATTGATATACCAAATAGACATATAGCAGATAAATTACTTACTGATAACCCCTAATATAATACTAATATAATACAAATATACAATAATAACTATAAATACCCTGTAAAACAAGACAACGCACTTACTCGATCATCATCAGTGAAAACATCGATATCTACAAAAAAAATTTTATTATTAAATAATCAAAACGATTTATCGTCAGAATAAATTTTTAAAATCTCTAGGGTTTCGTATGCAAAAAATCTATAAGTAAAAATAAATGATATATTATATATTACCAACGCTCCAGCATATAATAATAACATCACTAAAATTGAATATCACACATATACACCATTTCAAAATTCATATGAGAACAGCGATGAGATCCGATTTTCAATACAACAACAAGATATATATATATTACCAAGCGAAGGTTTTATTTAGATGGAAGGTCGATTAACAGCGTTAAACAATACTGTCTCAGCAGCAGCAAGATTAGTTAATAATGTAGTAGCTTTTTTATTTGATGAAATACGATATGAAATAAATGCTGTTGAAATTGATAGAACCAGAAATGTGGTAATCACTACAACTTTAAAAAATTACATTTCATGTAGTGAAATAGAAAGTAAAATATTATTTAATGCTGGTTGGAGTTCAAATAATACAATAAATCCCATAAATAGATAGTTTAATTTTTGTGTACCATTAAAAGTATTACTCGGATTTGCAGAAGATTTTAAGAAAATTATTATCAATGCTAAACATGAATTGATATTAACTAGAGCTAGAACCGATAATAATGCTTGTGGAATGTTATTGATGGCAATTGATTTGACTACACTTTTTTACTTAATTCTTTTATTTTTAATTTAAATTATATGATTTATTATATTTTATGACTTGTCATACTGATTATCGCAGTAATAATAATTTACATAATTTGTTTTACATACATTTATAATTATATATTTTACAGTATTTTTTTTATTTCACTT
Source organism: Bibio marci (assembly GCA_910594885.2). NCBI lineage: Eukaryota > Metazoa > Arthropoda > Insecta > Diptera > Bibionidae > Bibio > Bibio marci. The sequence goes on from OU343114.1 coordinate 60,482,249, forward strand.
ACAACTAATTATTGAATTCTATCCTTTATTATTGTTATTTATATTAAAAACAATAGTTTTTATTCTATTTTTAATTCAATATAATAACTATCTTTCCTTTATTATTATTATTATTTATATTAAACACAATAATTTTTAATATATTCTTTTTTATAATAGCGGCATCAGGGCCGTATTGCGCTTAACATTCATCCCACCTTGAAGAATCTTCGTTCTTAAAAAATCACCAATTATTATAGTTATGGTATAGATGTGTTTCATATTAGACATCTAATCGTTTTTATTTTGATGTTCAGTATTCAAATCCGAAAACATGGTCACTTTGCTAATTGCACGACGTATAATTCCATTTTTGGTTTTAATGGAAATAACTCCCAGTTTGCCATCATTTCCAGGATGCAGTTCTATTATTCTGCCAGTTGACCATTGTAACGGTGGGAGATTGTCGTCTATAATTAATAATAAATCTCCAATTTTGATTTTAGATCATCCACTTTGTGCGTTGTTGCAAGTTGTTGAGATATTCCAAAATCCATCGTTTCCAAAAATCACATTTTATCTTTCTGATATGTTATTAATGCCTTAAATTACTTATAGGTAATTCAATAACAGCATCAGTACTTCCCAATAGGAAGTGATTTGGAGTGAGTGTTTCCAAATCATCGGGATTGTTGGATAGAGGACAAATGGGACGGGAATTTAGCAATCCCTCAATCTCTACAATTAGAGTATAAAATTGTTCATAATTTAACGTTGAATTTAATAACACACGTCTTAAATGACCCTTGACAGCCTTAACTGCTGCCTCCCAAAGACCGCCCATATGGGGATATGCAATACTTTATAATATGTATATTAGATTTCAAGAATCTTATTATGGGCGTCAAAATCAGCCCTTGCTATCGTGGAATGATTTTAAAGAATATGCTCCAATTTCAGTTATCGATTGTTCGCATCAAAATGAATTAATTAAAGTCAGGGCCACTGAATATAAGAGTTGTGTTTAAGACTTCAGCTCAGATTCCAGCCGATACAAATGCATATTGTCTTCATGATCGCATAATTGAATATAATCCGCTTACAAGCGAAGTGAAAAAACTCACATAAATATTATAAAATTATATTATCATCTATTATATGAAAAAAGGATGAATTGAAAAATATATATATTGTGGAAAAATATTTATTTTATTTCTTTTTTGAGTCTAAAACAAACATATTTATTTATTTATTTTTTTAGTTAGCTGACAGTATAATTATTGTTTACTAATTTAATTTAAATATTATTAATATTAATTTTAAAATGGCCCTACGCTAATGTGGTTATACCATCTTTATTGATGAACCTTTTGTCATCATCAAAACTTAATGCTACTTTATTTATACAATTAGTATATATATTATGTAATCTAGACCTGAATATATACATTTTACAATTTACTTTCTTTTTATGCAATACACAATCTCTATATATGTCTAGAGTGTAGTTCTTCACCACACTCGTCTTAATACCTTTAGCTTTTAAAATAGGTTTACAATTATCTATATCTATACTATACATTTTTGATTTTAAACCTATAAATTCTTTAATTATGATAATTCGCCATTTGCCTCATCTTTCATCAGTCCTAAAATCTTTTTATTCTTTAATGGCAAATTATAGGGGTTGTTGGGGGAGTATTCTGAAGTATCAAAATACTGTTATATTTTTAATGATAAATATCCTCATAAAAATCATGTGTTTTAATGGTATATATGAATGAATCTGTATCCATATAATTAAGTGAAATATTATGATTATATTTTGGTTTCATATAATCATAATGAAAACTATACATTTTAAGTTTAGAAAGTTCTAAAACTGTAAAACCTAAGTAAATGGGCTTATTATAGAATGTTTTTATCCTTGATAATTGAATAGCTGCCATATTTGGTGTGAAATGAGCTAAACTATGAACAATTGGTTTCGCTATAAGTGCCCGAGCACCTAAGTGTTTTCTGCGTCTATCCCACTCTGTGGCAATTTTAACATCTTTCCTCGTATCGATGTTTTCCATCATTTTCCCGTATATAGAATTGTTCATGAGTTTAAAAAAATTCTTTTCAAACGTATTTTTAGCTAACTTACGTTGGGCGGTATTTAGATCTATATATTTTTTTAACCAGCAAGATTGGTTAAATTGTAAAATTCTATGAATTTTCTTTAAAATTAAGCCATGTTTTAAGCATTAAATCAGCTACCGACTTACAATAATTTGACATTGGGGTTTTTTTTTTATAGGGACAAAATGGGAGGTCATTATGACTGTCGTGTATGGAAATTGGATATTCCAAATCAGCCTCTAATATATATCCTGTATCAGAATCATCTGAAATAGAGTGTACTATAAATGAAGCAACTTGTTCGATATCAATCCATTTAAAGTTAGAATATGGTAAACATTCCGACATAGCCCAACTGTATAAATTATTTGCATCGAGATATGCTAGATATTGTGAAGATTTGGCAGGATTACAGTTTGCGGAATATTTATTATTGGCAATAGAATGCCTAAGTGAACATTGCACTAATCCCCCTCAATACCGTTTTTACAGAAATTATACGTATTGATGTCAGTTAAAAGTTGTAATTCTATGCCTGTTTCTTTCAACATAGCGTCCCATGATAAAGCTGGGGCTGTAAAATATTGACAAGGATCTAAATCGTAAATATTTTTACAAATCTTTTGAAAGTTTTCAAAAATGTCTGCAAGTATTAACACATCAGTCTTTAAATATAAGTTTAAATATTCTTTCATATTTCGACATGAAAAAATATACCAAACTTTTTTTGCATGAATATAGGCTTCACTTGTACAATCTGTATTTGTTAATTTATTATTGAAGTTATTTTGAGAAGGCAAAGTTTCATCTTTAAGCTTCTCCCAAGAATCTAGGTATTCATAAGGGAACATTACATTAAATTCTTCTAGATTTACGAATACAGATTTTAGTATTTTAAAATCATTATCATCTAAATTCGTAACCAGAGAGTCTAAACTGTTGAATCTAGGAAACGAAATTCAACTATTTCAATAGTCTTACCATTTTCCTCATTATTAATTAGAACAGGAATTTTTTTCGACATCGATATATATAATTCTTTATTTAAGGAGATAAGATTAATATCACCGGGGATATCAGATAAAGATTTTATAAAGAGATAACAGTTATGCCCCGAAAAATTGTGGAAAAATATAGATATAAATTTGGGTAATCTATACTTTAAATTGCAGCTCTAGTGAGCTGGTCCTCTATATCTACCAGACAAATGGCAATGATCTAATACTCGATCATTAATTAAAGATTTTTTAGAAATGTTACATAATGGTTGACTTACCTGTCTTATTCTTTCCTTTGATGTTAAAGGAAGACATGGTATTGACTTCTTAATAATATTTTTAAAGATGTTTGAAGCATCTGCTTCAACACTTTTTACAAATTGTTCAGCAGCATCATCACCTGCATAACTTTGAAATGAGGAAAAATTTGAATCATATGAGCAATTTATGTAATATGCAAAAGCATATGGAATATGTTCCTGCACTGATGTTGTTAAAGATAGCTCTGGATTCGGCATGCATGTAGCGATGGATGGTAGCAAACATTCAAAATCAGCATAAATAACAATCTTATGATAAAGTTTAATTCTTCAAATAATTTTATCGCATCTAATTTCAGTGGAAATTCTAATCCTTGAAAATGTAATATGTTATCCTTCACCATTATTATATCATCAAATATATTGTGAATATTATGACTTGATTGTCTGAATGCTTGGGCTACAGGATGCGAAAAGTATGAAATAACAGCCCATTTAAAACAAAATACATCTTCATTTTTAATATTTACGCAACATTGTCTTTTTAGTATAAAATCTGGTAGGGGTAAATACTGGTTGCCAGCCATAGGTTTATATTGGTTAATATTTATTTCAATATATTTATTTTTACTAGCGACCAACCACTGGAAACCTCCTGGAATTCTTCGCTTTGCAGTTGAATACATGATTTCATTTCGTTTACCGCATCTTTGATTTCGGTATTTAAATAAATGATTTTCATCTTACACTGGAACGATTTGATGGATAAAATCACATCCTCTTCATCATCATCAACAAATTTAATACATTCGCAAAATAACTCCATATTAAATTTAATAGTAATATGTTTCAGTAATGCACCCTCTAATATTTCTTCAATTGTTTTTTTGATATTATTTAAAAATAATTTCAGGTCGATAATTGCTTCATTCTCATTGAAAACAGTGAAGGTTTCAATTCACCCGAATTCTTTTTATGCCCGTTTGTACGAAGGTGATATATCCATTCTTTCTGGGGGATAGAAACATTGCAGGCGCTACTTAATCTCATTTTAGTAGAACTGTTTGCATTATCATTATTGATATAAGTATCAATATCATTATTATTATTACTAACATCACCAGCATCATTATTATTATTATTACTAATACCATCATTATTGTCATTATGCCCAGTATTTATAAACATTTTCAAGTAAACACTTCTGTTAAAACTCTTATTACATATATCACAATACAACTTAATTAAATTATTGTTATCATGAATGCTGATTCTATGACGTGTTAAATTCCTATTTCAAGTGAAGTCCTTACCACAAATTTCACAAATGACTTTCATTTTTATTTATTTAATTGAGTTTTCTTTTAATGATAAAGTTAATAACACCTCACATGAATATATCACGAATACATTTTTAAACAAAATCTGTGTAAAACAATTTTCGATTAAATTTAAAAATTTTTAAAATCAATTATATATTACTGCAAAACTTAGACTGAAAAATATTTTCGAATGTTTCCTCTATTTATAGTAAATCGATCACTGTGTATATTACTGCTAATATATATTTAAGAATGTATGCTTGCCGCAACATGTTTTCCTGTTATAAATAGTGTGAGGCATTTAATCCTCTACGTTATTTCACTCACTCATATAAAAAGTCTTTTTTTTTTATTACCTTAGCGAAAACATGAAATCCCGATCCTCTTTGATCTTTACCCACAATCCTCACGCCTCATTGGTTAGCGTACCGGAATGATATTTAACTCTGATCCTCATTCCTAATTGCAGAGCGCATCGGCATGACATTTGACTCCAATCCTAGATCCTCATTGGGTAGCGCATCGGCACGACATTTGACTACGATCCTCACTCCTCATTAGGTAGGGCACTTTGACCCTGCTCCTCGCTAGTCAATCGTGAGCGGATCGGCATATTCCTACTACCTGAGTGCTCCAAATATGGTTTTAAGGTTAAATCGTTGAAATATTTAACAACGCTGATCAATTGGAAAATTGGTCATATCTTTTGAACGCGTGAATCGATTCTAAAAATCTCTTCTATAAAAGATTGGAAATTGATTATAATTTGCAATGCTCTAAGCAAAAATGGAAATCCGTTAAAACTATGTCCCGTAATTAAAAAAGATGTTAATTCATAAAAGTCGATTTTCCGGAAAATTTAATTCGGTGAACACCTAGATTTTTTCATAATTTAGTTTAATTTCACCCAGGTTATAAAAAAAAAATATAGCGATATAGATAATTGAATGCTACTTCTCAGCTTTTGCCTTATAAATTTTGTTTTTTGAGTAATTCCGAGACACTCAAAGTTTTGACCATAGAAAGCTTTGATGACTGGGTTTTGTATTGCACATTCAGATTTTATTTAAACTGTTCACTTCTGCTTCTGCTCTTTGATCTTTGTATATCCTCGTTACATTGTCACTGTCATCATCATACTGCTTTATTCCATTTCCAAATTACAATACATCAAAATTAACATCACTTGACAAAATATTCTGGATAAAGTCAGCATCTAAACATGGACACCACTTTCATCATCATTGTTATCCTCACCAGCTTCCACTAAACCATTCTCTGAATCAGAATTTTGTATTTCTACCATTTTTATATCTTTTAATCATCTCACCACAATATCTTCCGTAACACTGACTAAAACCTTAAATTTCAAACGCGTATATATACAGGCAAATGTTGCCAACTGTGCAAACAACGCAACTAATGTGTAAAAATAAACAAAAACATGCATTACAATGAAACGATACCTGGAAAAATACGAAAAAACGGTGTTCAACATATTGGACACGGGCAATAAGAGGTTGAAATTCATTTTGAGAATATTAATTTGAGGCATCAAATTATAAGTGGAAACTTATTCCATCAACAGTATTAAGATTAAATTTTTTAAATAAATTGAACCTTTAAAAGTTATTTGCATAAATATGCCATTAATAACTCAAAAAATTATATTCCTTCCTTTATGAGATTTACTACTCGTAACTACTTGCAAGGGATCAAAAGAAAAATTGCGAGTAGGTAGAAGTCGAAAAATCTTCATTTACTTACTCAAAACGAATTACTTATAAGTATTTGTCGATTACCAAAAGAAAACAACTATTATTACCTTCAAAATGAAAAGGAGGAAAATATAATAATTGTTTTCTATGTTAATATAATGAGTAATACAACTTGGCATCAGGATGATACACCTCATGTTATTCCCAAGCCCAATCCAAGTATTGTGTTGCCGTTTTATGGTGGAATTATATAACGCTTAACAATGAAATATTCGTCTATGCTATGTATACGTAGGGTTTTTGACTATAGTGTTATTTAGTTTATTTATTTAGTATGCCATGTATTTTGTATACAAACAAATATAAATATGTATTAAATAAATATATTTCCTAATAATTTTGCTCATTTACCACAAAAATATTTAAATTTTAGTCGAAGAACATGTTTTCCTTTTGTCGCATAAAGTAACTTGTAAAACCCTTTGAAAGATCTAATTAAATAATGTTTTTTTGTAAACTTTCACCCAATTTCTTCTTCCATAAAATTTACTTATTTATAAATATAGTATATATTTTCTAACATTTTGTTTGTATGTAAATATAAACGTATATCCTACTAATATTTTCCTGTATATGCTCAAAGACAAAATTTTATAAAGTAAAGTAAATGTATTACATACAATATTGTTATATTAGCACATGAATACAGTAAGTGCCCAAATTGGTGAAAATTTGATACGCAAAAAAAAATACGGCTTATAAATTATTATAATATAAACCGTTTCCGATGGAATGGTATGCTATTTTGTAATTTTTGCTTCACTCATAGTTGAAATTATTATTCATAATGGTTCTCGTTTTTTCTAACTATATTTACATTTGTTTTTTGTTCAAATTTATTTATGAAAACAAACAAAAACAAATATTTCCACGTGTCTTTTCGCCACTATTATAAAATGTATTTGTTTGTTTATGAAGTAAAAATGAATTAGATTTGTAAATTTCTTCCTCAGGTACTCGAAATCCTTGATAAGCAAAAATCAACTCAACTGCGTGAATAGATTTATTAGTCAAACCGTAATCGCACTGGACTGGGAATATAGAATTTGATCACTGATATCAGTCCTTTTTCGTTCCGAGTGGTTTATATAGAATAGATTGATTACTTAGACATTAGGTCATGCAATCCTAATAGTTCGCTTTACGGCATTAGAGAATCGCCCACAGCTTTGTGTACGGAAACCTTTGGATCTCTGCACCATATTACTGTCTATCACCATATTTTCAAAGATTTTTCGCTTTCTGATTTCATAAACGAACAATAGATAATTCAGTTGAATAATTTTTAGTATTAAAGATACTGAAAAATGTTTTCATGTCCATATGAAGCAATCAAATTTGATTAGTTATTTATTAGGAAACGAAAGTTTAAATAGAAAACCTATTTTTAACCACTTCGTGTGAAATATTGTTGTTGTTGTCATGAAAATAATAAATATTGTTTTTAACATAAAGTTTCTTACACACTGCACGTCCAAAAATGTCCCCTTTGCGTGTTTTTATTAAACTATCTGGCAAATGGGTGTTCACTGAACGACTTTGTGTGAAGTTGTGTAACAATATGTAACAGAACGACGAATATTATTGAATCTGTCACCGTTCGTCCATAAATATGCAATTACTATCAAGAATTTATAATTCAATATGTCTTTTTGGTTAGACACTGTAAATTACTACAGAGCCATATGTACATGCACACATACATGTATATAGTAGAATTGAAGTTGAAAATATACCATCTACACCTACTACTTTATATATTAAATATTATTTTATAACTACATATGCATACGCCATATGTTCGAAAAATAACCGGACTGACTTTTTAGTATTATATGGATATGACAACGCCATCTATTGACTGCTGATTGATTTATGTATTATGAACCAATATTAAAAAAAGTTCAAATTTTCACCAAAGAATTACCAAAGAAAACATCAAAAACTACTTTCGTGAAAAGTAATTTACAATCCATGAGATTTTAACTGGTCAAATTTGTCTACGAAACGTGAATTCAAAGTTTGTTCTCCACTGTCTGAAAAATAACCGTAATGACTCTGAAAAATAACTGGAATGGTTTTATTTATAATACATGGATCTGGTAACGCCATTTGATAAATTTACATTTACATTGATTGCCTTTCTCTAAATCAATTCCGGTTATTTTACAGATAGAAGGTGGGTGTATACCTTTTTGGTTCTATGTAAACAGTACGAAACGAATTTATATTACGCATGCAATATATCTACACTACACTTTAAGTATATATACAGTCAAATCTTCCATGAATAACTTCTCGCGGGCCCGTTGTATACGAGAGCGTCAAATGATGGGAATGTTTAAGACTGGTTTACACAATACCCTATTTATAGCGTTTGTTAATTAAAAATTGTAAAACTAAATGACTTATGGTAATTATATATTTTTAAAGATTTTCAAAAATTGATAAATTCAATAAAAATTCAGTAATAAAATTAAACCATATTTACTATAAAATAAAAAAAGAAGTAATTTCAGAAAAAATTGATATGTAGAAACTAAAGAACACATGATTTTCTATAATATTTAAGCTTTTAAATAACTCGTTTGATGTGTTAGCTTTTACTTCCAACAAATTTCGAATAATAAATAATGCTTTTCCATCATTTTCTGTAGGTATTTGATCTGTCTGGTCAATAAATATTTCGTCATTTTCTTTCATTTCATGGCCTGTATTTTCATTTAACGACTTGTAAGAATTCAGAATTTGAGAGTACTCCGCACGTAATTCTGCACGGATCCATAGCAACTTAATCATTAGAGTAAAAATTTGTTATTTTACTTTCTTGGAATTTTTCGTGGATTTCGTGTTTTTTTGGTTTTTTATTTCCATTCATTTTAATTTTAATTATTTTAATTTTAGTTATTTAATATTCATTTATTTTAACTTAATTTTTTGATTTTCAAATTGATTTACAGATCAAATAACACAATTCACACTTCGCACTAATCGAAAATATCTATTTATAGACAATTTTTTAATTTCTTTTGTACTAGAATGTGAAATGATCACTGATGATTTACAATGTTAAATATTTGGGACCGAACAAATATTTGTATACAAGAAATATTTAAACATGGGAGATGTTGTACATGTGGATTTGGCTGTACTGTAAAATATACCTATGTTATATATATTTATTGTATTATATGTAATGATATATAACGATATATACTCGTATATAGGAAAATATAAGCTATCTAAGAAAATTTCCTGTCACGAATCAAACATTCAGACCCTCACGTATTTATTATCATCACCAACACCAATAGGTTAACTATATAATATTATATGAAAGAGGTATATACATGTACATATTATGTATTCATATATGTGTGTAAGAAGAATTGTACACGGATGTATATACCATACATGCATAGTGATATATATACAATAAATATATCCCAAGCAACAAGGCATTGTAATTCTTTCAATATTTAGTAAAATTTCCCTATTTATGTCAAATTTACTTAAATTATGCTTAATATTTTTACTTTAAAGGTAATTTTTTGAAAATGTACTTTAGATTTAAGGAAATAACTTTTAATAAAAATCTACTTCATATTACACATATTATTGACTTTAAAGTCAAAGTAATATTTTTAGGTATTATTTACGTAAATTTCCTATAAACTGGTTTCCCATGCAATTACCTACAACGTCAAATTTACGTCAACAATGTCTTTATAGTAAATTTGCTTCGTTGCACAGTCGTGAAAAAATACTTGGTAGTTAAATTTAAGTAAATTTTGCTTAATTTTGACAAAATTCAGAAACATGTTAAAATCATGTAAACAATCAAAAATAAATATGCCGCAATATGATGCTGAACGTGCTGGACGTCCAAATGAGGCTGTTAATCCTGAAAACATCGAGAAAACACTGAAAATCATTATGGATGATCTCAAAGTGAAGTTACAAAACTTAGTTGACATCCTGAAGTTATCAAAAGATAGTGTTTTCAGTATTATACATAATGGTTTACAAATGGGTGCCGCGTTTACTCACAATAGAAAAAAAAACGTTAACGAATTCGTGATTCTGAACGTTATTTGGACAATTTTTTGAATAAGAATGAGCTTTTGGGTCGGTACATCGCATTGGATGAAACATGGATATTATTTTTATTAACCACCTTTAATAAGGAAAAAAAAATCAACAGTGTCTATTATATTGAATTATCATCGAAATCACCAAAAACTGGTCACATTTGGGTAAGATAAAATCTTGTTACACCAAGACAATGCACGATGTATCACAAGCCACTGATAAAAGGGGGAAAAATTCACAGATTTGGTTTTGAATTGCATCCGCAACCACCGTAAGGTACAGAGCTGACGCCTAGCTATTAGTAGCTCTTATCCTTATCAAAATTATGCTCCGTGGCAACAGATTTGGCTTAGACGAGAAAGTCATGGCCAAAACTGAAGACTATTTTAAAGCCAAAGATAAATCTTTGTACAAGTGAGGCATCGATAAGTTAGAAAAGAATTATTGTTTTGCCGTTAAAGTAGACTATATTTATGAATAAAGAAAAATTTTCGCAAAAAAATGGTGTATTAGTACTTAACATAGACCCAGGACTTTTGGACCCATTTGTTATATCTATATAGCGCCGACAATAATTCAAAATTTAATTTATTTTTTATTTTTATCGTCAAATTGTTTAACTTTTCGCATTACAGACAGCGTCAGATTTTCTGCAGCAATTTTATCGATATTAAGGACGAATACGACGAATACGACTTAGTAAACGCTTCAATATACAAAGCTAAAACTTAGCATTAACCGTTGAATCTGTTGGAAGAAAATCCTTATGAATAATTCTATTGAAATTGTTCAAGAAAACAGCATTGTTTTGATTTTTGACTACATTAAACGAATTTTTTTTGAAATTCTTTCGTCTATTGAGCGTGCTCAATGCTCAATTCGATACAATTTTTGATCATCTGTTATAATCGACGTGGAACAAATTTCGAATTCAGCTTTCATAGGCCAATTTCCTCTGCTAAAATGCGATGAATTGTTGTTTTAAGTATACTTATTTCCATTTCCATGAATCTGATTGAAGATTTCTTCCAAAGTTTTACGAAATTACGTACTTTTTTAATGTTTTCTTCAGTAATTACTTCCCATGGTCGACCTAAATTGTTCATCTTTGAATTTTCGAAACCATTCAAAAACTTGTATTTTGGAAAAACAATTTCTGTAACTGTTTTACCATTCTTACAATAAATTTTAATATTGAATCTTTGTTCTTTATACATTTTTCGACCAAGGCTGTAACTTTATAAGTTGTATTTTTGTTTCTACTGAATGTAATGTCATAAAACTTTGGCAGTTAGTAGAGGTGCGTTCACAGAGTACAATCACAAAAAATTAATAGATGTCGCTACATGTTCTACGCTTTACATAGCCATTCCGGTTTATTATGGCACCGTGGTTGGAGTTTAGGTATTTTTCCAAAATAAACTTGCCAAAATTACATTATTAAATTGGCATTACTGGATCTTCCACAGACAAACAAATTTCACTTTCTTTTTAATTTATATATTTAGTTAGATTTAAGGCAATTTTTCTTGTGTAAGAATATTTTCATGTTACTCGTTTATTTTGAGTTTATAGAATTACTAAAAAAGTTGTTTCAATGGAAATATACCGTAATGAAAAAATCAATAAATATATGATTAGAGAATATGAAAAATTACGTTAAATTTATGTAAATTTTAAGTAAATTTTACTATAAAAATGTAATAATATTAATTGCCGTTATATTAAAAAAATGTTGTTGTATCGCTCGGAAATTTTTTTTCTCCATTACTGAGGAAGGCGATTTTATTTTCTGCTCTAAATTTACGATGAATTTAAATAAATCCCGAAAAGGCTGCTTGGGATACTATGAAAGAATATAAACTATAAAGCTAAGAAAGCATCATCCCATATACCTTTGGTTTATTGCTTATCAGATCATTAGTGCGGCTAATTAATATAATCTTTCAACAGAAAGGGTCTTGTTGGTAAATTCCTACATACACACTTGTATGTTTATTAGTATTATCTATACATGTAATATGAATTTTGAGTGAGTTTGTTAAGTTTTCTAATTTCATCGTATTAGTATACATGTTACATGTTATTTATATATGTATGTAAACATATAATACCTATACTATACACCCTCTGTCTCATAATAAACCGGAATGGCTATGTATTCCATAAAACACGTAGCGCCATCTCTCTATTTTTTTGTAATTAAGTTCGGATAATGCATAAAGTTACAGCTGTTTTTGTGCGTTGGTCGAAAAATGTATAAAGAACAAATATTTTATTTTAAATTTTATTGTAAGAATGGTAAAACAGCTATACACAAATGCTTCAAATGCTTAAAATCGCTTATGGTGATAATTGTTTATCCAAAATACAAGTTTTTGAGTGGTTTCGAATATTCAAAGATGAGCAATTCAGGTCAACCATGTGAAGAAAACATTAAAAAAGTACTTGATTTAGTAAAATTTTATAAAAATCTTCTATCAGATTCATGGAAATGGAACTAGGTAGACCTAAAACAACAATTCATCGCAGAAGCTAAATTCGAAATTCATTCCACATCGATTAAAAGATGATCAAAAATTACACCGAATTGAGCATTGCAAACACATCATTGATCTCGATCGACGAGATAGAAAATTCTAGAAATCGATTGTTACTAGTGATGAGACATGATACTTTCAATATAAGTCAGAAACCAAACGTCAAAGTGCTGAATAGCGATCACCATTCGACGGAGGAAATCCAATAAAATCTCGTTTAATGAAGTCAAAAATCAAAGCAATTAATTTCTTGTTACGATTCCAAAGAAATTTTTCATAAAGAATTTATTACATCGGCTAATACTAATATTAAGTATTACCTTGGTGTATTGAAGTGTTTACTAAGTCGTATTGGTCCTTAATATCGAGAACCAGGTAGTTGGAGGTTACAGCATGATAATGCACTAGCACATCGTTCAACAATATTTTCTATTCCCAAAACTTCATTTAACTATGAAAGTGAGTCGCCATGCATAAGTTGAGGCATTCAAAAGGCGAAGACCACCATACTCAACAGCATTCCAATGACAGACATAAAAAAGTGTTTTGGTCCACTTGTCGCACGTGCAAATATCAATTGACGGAGATTATTTTGAATAAATAAAATGATTTTTGTGAAAATTTAATATCCATTTTTGTGTTTTTTTAATCCATTTCGGTTTATTATGGGACAGAGGGTATACACACATAATCACAATGTATTCAATAGAATAGAATGTGTTTATTATAGGATATCTTATGGATAAATCTTATTGAAAGTGAAATTATATATTCACAAAAACATTTTATCATATAAATACTATCTATCTTGTGGTAAAAACTAATTTATTAATATTATTATAGGTATTTTATTAGCTTTTACAGATTTGTTCTTAATACTGCCTATGTACGTCTACGTACATTCAATATATAGTACAACACGTAACGTAAACAATAGAACAAACAAGATTTGAATATGCCCGTTCATTCACATAGAAAATCAAATGTAAAATAATAATAAATTTGCATATTGAAATAAATTTATATTTTTTTAATACGGTGATAGTTAATAATTCTGTTAAAAACTTATTACTACTAATTACCTAAAATTAAAATTTCAAGTGTCGGAAATGAAAGGGATTAATAAATATGACAAAATTATTGTTAATTTCTGCTGTCCAATGATCCTAACAAATAAAGGGCGCGGGGGGAAGACCGGAAAAAGGTAGAAGACTACTGCTAAGCTGGATGACCAGTTCTGTTATGCTATATACCTCTCTAGTATGGGCGGACTCCTGACAAAAGAGACAAAAAGGAAAATGACAGCTGTACACAGACTCTCAGTTTTAAGAACAATAAGTGATTTCCGAACAGGACCCAAACTTCCTTTGGAGCAAATGTGGGAATGTTGCATGTTCTGTTTCAGTCTCGAATATAAATGCTATTTCTATAAAGATTCCGTGGCTCATCAAAAAAAAAATACACACACAACCACACGAAATTGCATCCCTATTTCCCTAACTAGTATGTTACAAATGCTAATAATAGACAAAAAGCCGATAAACCAAAATACTTTTTCACCAAAATACAATTTTGCTACTAATTAGGCACGTGACAAATCAAGGAAAAATTATCATCAAAATTAAATGCTCTTGGCGGACAGGTTAGAATTAGCAGTCAGTGGAAAGATGTAAAATAAAATTTAATATTTTTAATTATAATAATTTTTTCTAGTCTGTAATATATTTGTGGGTTTGGTCGGATTACAAACAAAATAAAAAGAAAAAAATGAGGAAAAATTGGCAAAGTTATTCAGAAATATTCTTCAAAATTAATAGATCTTGAAAAAATTATGTCAAATATTTCGGGGTGCCACAAATTAAAAACACATCCGTAAATAGTGAAATAATAATTATAACCGATCCAGTAGCTACAACATCAACAGATAATTACGAAATAGAAGAGGTAGAATTTTCATCACAGCAAAATATATATCTTCAATCTATTCAACACCAACAACAACTCCAGAATCGCTAATTTATTCAACACAAACAGAACCTAAAGCTTGTCGTAAACGTAAAATTAATAGTAAGATTGAAAAGACTGATATGCTAAAAAATCAAATAAACATACAAGAATATTTTTCTGAGAAAAGTTTGAGCATATTACAAGATATCTCACAAAATATTGAAAAGATATCAATTGCAATATTTGATTCTGTAAAACCCTTTAAAGAATTTATTTGCCACTTAATGCTAGGGTTAGCTATCCCAAAAATAATGAGAATGAATAAAAGAAAACACAAATTTTATTCATTAATTTTGATAAAACTTACTAACACCAAATAAAAGCCCACTACCAAAATAAACAAACTTATACGAAAATTTCTTTTATATATTTATTTATTTATTAATTTTATTTATTTATTTATTTATTGTTTCGTTTTACATAAATAAATTTCTTTACACTCGATAATTTAGCACTGAACAGTTCATTTTCTTTATATCGTATATTTTTAGGTTGATGCAAACAACCCTAAAAATATGAATAAAATTTTAATATAATAAAAATAATAATAAATAATAAATGACAATAATATTAATAGTAATATAATTTATATTAATTAAGAAATTCAGTATATACTATGGTAATAGAATACCACCGCTTCACATACTAGTACTATTTCCACTCAGACTCACTTGAATTAGTTTGGAAAAAGTTACATTAAAATATTTACCCACAATTTTTCGCAAAAAATATTATGAAATACGATATTTAATAATTAAAATTGCCATTTATTAATTCACTATTTCACTATAAGACAATTAAAATTTAATTAAAATTTAATTAGATTATAATAATCGTATTTTCTAATTAAATGTTTTAAAAAAAAACCGGCTTAATTTAATTTTTGACTCCAAACTATAACGCCATGGAGTAAGAGTAAGTAAGTTTAAAAATTTAAAAATCATTTAATTAAAATAATATTAATATTTATAAAAGTACATTTAAAACACTTGTCTCGTACAATTTATGTGTTGTCATATATGTGTTCGAATATTTATAGGTAAATTCACAAAAATTTTGTAGATAATTTTTAATTGCAGATTCCTAAAACATATAGGTGAGGTGGTATAGACGCCATTAGAATATAACTACAATTACTATCAGAAACATTATAATTTAACTATTTCTTCATCGATTCTGATCTTTCTTTTTTCTAAGTATAGCGAGTACAATGATTAAGTGATAAAGTGCATATTTTACGAGTACAAGGATTAATTTATTTAATATAATTTTATTTATAATTTACTTTAAAATATGCTACGATTAAATGTAAAATTATTCTTATAAAATCATAATCGTTTTAGCACTAACGACGCAGTTCTACGGTACACAAAATTTAAAAGTTAATAGAGTTTTTCAATTTCTATTAATATATTGGTAAAATGACAATAATAATTTTTAATATATTTTAATTTGTAAAATCATATTTCATAAAATTATACATTAGTAAATAATTAAAAAAAAAAATCATTCAGCAAATAATAAAAAATATTTAATTTAATTATTAATTAATTAATATTTCAAAATATTGTAAATATTTTACTGTTTTGGCTCCACATTCTAGCAGATTTTTTCTATCTACAGATAAACGTATTTTTTCCATCAATATCTCATAAAATACTGATGCATTTGTTGTCAGAAAATCTGATGATGATGATAATTGCTCAACAATATTGGCATTCGCTACAAAATTTGCTGACTTATTTTTGTCAGCCACTAAATTTCCGAATACAACTGTAACAGTTCTACAATTTTTAATTTGACTTGATCTTTTCATTTCTTGAAAAGCATCGGAACGCTGTACATAATTCTCGTCGCATTTCATAATCAATAATGCAAATAAAGAAGTGGTCGATACATTGACAATATAATCAGTATAGTTTTTACTATATTTTAAGTTGTAGGTACGAGAATACTTTGGATCAAAAATATAATGAGGTTGGCTCGATGTGTAATCTAAGTTTAATTTCACCTTGCAAACTTGGTATATGATTGAATCGTATGGTACATTTGCAAAAATAAATGTGCATGCAGCCATTACTGTTTTGCAAACGAAATTATAATAATTTTTCAAAAGATATAGTATAATTTCATCGTTGTGGTAACTTAAAAGTATGAATCCTATACAAAATTCTAACAATTCTTGATTAAAATTATTTATAGCTGAATAAGTGAAATGTTTTATAAATGCCTTTTCATCGTATTTGTAGTATTCCGTAGTATTCATAGGTCTCTCCAATCTATTATTACAATCAGCCCAATTAAAAACCATTAATTCATAATATATAATATTTACGTTCAATAAATCCAATGGCGTCTGCTGAAAATTATCAGTGATACTAATGTCGGCACCTTTTTCGATTAAATATTCTATACACTTTGAAAATTCTTCAACGTCAATGATTTTCGTACACAGTAAATGCAAAGCTGTTTCTCCAAGAAAATGTTTAGCATTTATATTAATAATACAGTTTTCAACTAAAATTTTGATAATTTGTAAGGTATTATATTGAACGCCGGTGCCGGTCGTATTATTTGCCACTATACTATACCATCATCGTTTGCAGCAGCGTTTAACTTTAATATAGTTCCTAAAAAGGAGGTTCATATTTTTCTAAAGCAGATGTTCTTGGCAAAGTTCTTGAAGTTTTATTATAGTAATTTGAACAAAATATATGTAACATTGTTTCATCCCATTTAAATTTTTCAATTGGAATGAATTTTAAATTTGAAACAATTTTAAGGCGTGATTCTGCAGTGGTTTTGATTAACATGAAATGGTGTTTTACCATTGCTGTCGTTGGCATAAAATTAAGTGTTAACAATTTGATTATGTCACGTTCTTTAAATTTTTAAGTGAACGAATCCTCCATCTATACCATGGAGGATGACAATTTTTATGAGAAACCCTCATAGGAACATACAAACTACAGCCATCAAATAATATAATCGACAGCGACATTTACATCCTTAGTGTCGTAAATATGACTCCAGTCAGTTCTATTAAAATACGCACACGAAACATTAAAATCAACGTTACGGAAATCAAACGACCCAACATTAATTGACTTTTCCGTAGTTAAATCACCCGCACCAGTGACAATGATTTCCAAAGGTTCGTGATACAGTACATCAATTCGACAAAGAGGAAAAAAACATTTATTAATATTCACCGACGATTCATCGTTTGTAAATACCAAATCTAATAGCTTTTCGACGGAATTAAAAATACCATTCATTTGACACAGGCCGTCATCAAACAGTGATGAAATTAGTACATGTGTACTGTCACCACGTAAGTCAAATGGCACCAATGTGCCACTACCCTCAATATCCGATACCCAGCGAATGTGTGGTAAGTTAAAATCTCCCATAATTAATATGGTTGAAGTAAAGACCATATGTTTGGAGAGCTCGGAAACAATTTCAGCAAGTAATAATATAAATTCTACTTTGAGGATATTTTATATAACTCATGATAATAATTACATACCAATAAACTTAATTTAAATTTATAGATATTTTTAATTTTGTTTCGCCATTTTGAATAGCATACCGAATAATTTCTGTTCTTATGGGCTCAAATAGTTTCTCTGGGATCATAGCAAATAAAATTCTAATACCGATTTTCCAGCAGTGTTGCATTTTTCATACCCCCTGAACTTTAGTGGATTTTTACTGAAACTATTATCTTTATTATAGCACACCATTTGATGTTTTTATTTTGTCGCGATCTAAGAATTTCATAATTCACTTTCATCAATTTCTTTAATATCATTCTCATAATCATCTTCATCATCAGATCCACAAAATTTAGCCTCCGAATCTGATGGATAACATTTCAATTCTACGCAGTTGAATTTTTTCTGGACATCTAAAATATACAATATCTACTATATCACTTGTCCATATCTACTTATTGTTAGATAACAATGTTAGGAATTATCTCCTACCATTCTCTATGTATATGTAAATATTTCTTCTTGGAACTTTGATATTACCAAATATTAACGAAACAACCGTTTTAGGAGCTTCATCTTGCTTGGACCGCGATCGTTTTCGTACATTATTATCATATCTGATCCATTTTTCAACATCTGTAATCATTCGCTTTAATCGCTAATCGACTCGATTTCGATTTGTTTCAGCGGAGTTTTGCAAATGGAAATTCGTTCCAATTTTTCACTGTTAATTCATGTTGAACCCAAACCTCTAGCTTTTTCTTGTATCCAGCCTTTGTCAAATGGTTTAAAACTGTCTGGTGATAGATATTTAGTTATTTAACGATATCATGACGTGCCGGTTTTAATCATTTTCAATTTACCTATAAATATTTGAACACATATATGACAACACATAAATTGTACGAGACAAGTGTTTTAAATGTACTTTTATAAATATTAATATTATTTTAATGAAATGATTTTTGAACAAAATTTGGTTCTCACTGAATAAGTCGATGAAATGAAGAAAACCGGCAATTGAATGCAATACCAGTGCCATAATGTAGAACAAGAAGAATCATCATATTATTATTTTGTTGTTATGGTCACACATCTGTCAAAAGCATTGGCACACTCCAAATGGGAATGAAAATACAAAATAATTCATCAAAATATGCACTTTATCACTTAATCCTTGTAGGCGCTATACTTAGAAAAAAGAAAGATCAGAATCGATGAAGAAATAGTTAAATTATAATGTTTCTGATAGTAATTGTAGTTATATTCTAATTGCGTCTATACCACCTCACCTATATATTTTAGGAATCTGCAATTAAAAATTATCTACAAATTTTTTGTGAATTTACCTATAAATATTCGATCACATATATGACAACACATAAATTGTACGAGACAAGTGTTTTAAATGTACTTTTATAAATATTAATATTATTTTAATTAAATGATTTTTGAATTTTTAAACTTACTTACTCTTACTCCATGGCGTTATAGTTTGGAGTCAAAAATTAAACATATTGTAAGACGACGACGGTTTTTTGTACTTCTGTTTTTTTTTATGCTTTTTTACCATTATTACAAAAGCCGGTTTTTTTTTAAAACATTTAATTAGAAAATACGATTATTATAATCTAATTAAATTTTAATTAAATTTTAATTGTCTTATAGTGAAATAGTGAATTAATAAATGGCAATTTTAATTATTAAATATCGTATTTCATAATATTTTTTGCGAAAAATTGTGGGTAAATATTTTAATGTAACTTTTTCCAAACTAATTCAAGTGAGTCTGAGTGGAAATAGTACTAGTATGTGAAGCGGTGGTATTCTATTACCATAGTATATACTGAATTTCTTAATTAATATAAATTATATTACTATTAATATTATTGTCATTTATTATTTATTATTATTTTTATTATATTAAAATTTTATTCATATTTTTAGGGTTGTTTGCATCAACCTAAAAATATACGATATAAAGAAAATGAACTGTTCAGTGCTAAATTATCGAGTGTAAAGAAATTTATTTATGTAAAACGAAACAATAAATAAATAAATAAATAAAATTAATAAATAAATAAATATATAAAAGAAATTTTCGTATAAGTTTGTTTATTTTGGTAGTGGGCTTTTATTTGGTGTTAGTAAGTTTTATCAAAATTAATGAATAAAATTTGTGTTTTCTTTTATTCATTCTCATTATTTTTGGGATAGCTAATGGTGTATTTAAATTTTTAATTGTAATTTTGTTTTTTTTTAAATCATCTCGTGATACAGAATTTCAAATTGAAATTCAGAGTATGGTTTCAGATATGAAGAGGAATTACGTACCAGAATATTGCCAAACGAATGCGATATATGTTTAGCAGCATTAAAAAGACCAGAAATATGCAGTTTAGTACGAAGACTTTGTAGGTGTAGCGTGAAGAATACGATGGTGTGTCCATGAAATAAAAATTATTTTTGTATATATAAAATATACATGTGTATTTAATAATGCAATACATATAATAAATAATATAATAAAAATGCAATAACGATAATTAGGACCTAGCAGTTAATTAGTTATATAGTAGAGTTATGCGGTTGAACCTAAATTTGAAAATAACAATTACTAAATATAATTGTTAAGTAATTATATTATTGAAATTAAAAATAAAATAATATAAGTATAGTTTAAAAATTGGAAATTAAATATAAAACTAATATGTGCCAAATAGGCACAAAGATATTTTACATTACACCATGACCATGAACACTTGATTATGGCCACATTTGTGATTCCTTAAAAGCCGAGCCTTTTAAGTTTTCCATAGTGGAAAGCACATGAAAGTAACTGTCTTCTAAGGCACTTCATTCTGCATCTATACCGTCATCGGCAACATTATACCCATACCCTCGATTTCGCTTTGGACAGAATCGAATCCACTTTCTCATAGCACACTTTGAGTTCGGATATATGTTGAGGAGACCGCCATCTAATGAACCCAGGTAAGTACCCACTCTGGTTAAACCCTTAAGTTGACCATTGTCTGTCGTTTTACCAGACGATTCATTATAGTCAAGTCAATAGGTTCATTGTTTAGTTCCATTTTAGAAGAAATTAAGAATATTCGCGTTTAATAAATAATGTTTAAATAAGGGAAAGCAAAATGAATTACTTTTAATTAATAACTAATATTTAAATGCAAAATTAATTACTTTTAATTAATACCTAATAAATAATTGAAAACTAATTAAAAATAATATTTTATTCAATTACACGCATTCAAAATAAATAAATTTATCAACTTCTTTTAAAATAAAATGAATGCAATAGTAATAATTTAACGGATTTTAAAATAAAAATAACGTTATATAAAAAATAAAAAATACGGTAAAATTTCACTTGCTTAGAAACTATTGTAATATGTAAAATAGCCAATGTCATATTCGTGGATATAAAAATTTTAAGTTACACAATTTATTTTGAAAATAATTAAAGAGATTGCACTAAATATTTTATAGAGGGTGTCCACGATCGGTGCGCATTCCTTCCAGAGTGGTAATGGGGGACATAATTCTAAGTCGAAATTACTAAATGACATTTTTCAATTTGGGTTTCTGTTTTCGAGATACGGCCCTAAGAATTTTTCTCGGTAGTCTCATCATTTATGGACCATTAACTTCGAAAATAAGGTAAATACAGAAAATGTATAGTATACTGAATTTATAGAGAATTACATTCTGAATTAAATTGTGTTACAAAAATATTTCGTTTAGGTATAACTAACAGTTTAAAAGTTATAAATGGTTGAAAAAGTGGTGTAAATGTAGAAATAAAAAATTAATTAAAATTATAACTAATTGAAACAAAAGAAGAGTAACCGGTGTTTGCTTATGAATAAACGAAATTTAAATAAATCTACTCTTCTTCTGCTCCAAATAGTTACAATTTTAGTCCTACATCACCCCCTTGAAGGAATTCGCACCGCTCGTAGACACCCAGTATATATTATCAAAACATTTAATGGTAATAAAATAAAATGTTATAGAAGATAATATAATTAAAGTGGAATTATGAAGTTGTAAAGGAGACAGATGACGGATTAAAATGGAAAGTACTACCTTTATTAAATTTAAATTTTACTAAAAACTCTCAATTTGCTGAATTTGCTGTTACTACAATTTGCAGAAACCAAATCCGGCTCAAAGTACCATGTAGAATATTAACAGTAACAAAAAGTAAAACATATATTTTATATTTAATTCAAATTTAATTTATTTTTACTTTATATAAAAAAGAATTCAAGAATATAAAATAATTAATAATTTTTAATTCAACTCTAATTCAAATCTAATGATTATTTCAAATCAAATTAATAAATCAATTTAAATATTTACTGTTGGAACTAATTATAAAATATGACATAATATAATTATATAATTTAAGTTAAAATATTATAACATATTTATTTATTTATTTATTTATTTATTTATTCATTTATTATAATTATTCAAGTGGTTGTGCATATTTGCACCAACAGATTGCGTTAACCAGTTTTATTAACTTATCTAATATGATAATATGAATGAATACGAAATTCAGTGATATAACCGTTGGAAACACCATTTGAATTATTGAAATCACTCATTTGTTTTAAATTTACAATTTATAGTAGCAACCAACAACACTCAGTACCGCACTCGTCGAAATATATATTATTAATCATGAAATACAGCGGGTTCAATTCTGCTATTTTTCATATATCTGTCACGAGTATGTATGAGTATGCAGATTAAAACAATGGTTATACAAAAAGAAACCACCGGTGATATACAGCCACTTGATGTATACGGTTTTTGAATTTAGAAAAATTTCGGTTTTTGTATTTGAAAATCTGGTAGACGTTGCATTCACTAAATTTTCTATAGCAAACTGTGAGATTGAAGGATGTCCGAATATAACAATTGTGACATGTTTTTGGTGCAATAAATCCATATGTTTACAACATTTTGTTGGAGGTTATCTTTATCACCCGTAAATTAAATACAGTAGCTCTCAAAACTGTCCCGATGTTTGACAAAATTTGAATGAATAAATAAAACTCAGATTTTCAAATGTATGAAATTGAAATATAGTATATCAATCTTTATTTTCAAATAATAAAATGTTTGACAAGCATGAAAAAATATATTTTTAAACAAAATTGATAAAATAAAATAAAAAGTACTGTCCACATTTATAAGACCCAATAAAAATGATTGAATAACCTTGTGCTTAGTACTTCGTGTAAGTTCCTTTCGCCTTTAAAACTGCAGCAATACATCCAGTCTAAAACTGTGATTCTATGTTCCATCATCCATTTTTTGGTATATTCGTGTTTTGGATCGTTGTCCCATTTGATGTATAATATCCTTCAAGTTTTTTCTGTGCATTCGTAAAGAGTGCAATAACCCTGAGCCGTCATTTTGCTTTCAAATTTTGCCAATTTTACTACACCATTCTTACAAAAACATCCCCATAACATTAAACTTCCGCCACCAAATTTTATAGTAGGAATTATATAGAAATAACTAATAGTTGTTTTGGCTTGTTTGTACACATATTCATGTCCATCCGATCCAATTCTATTGTGTTTGGATTTTATCACTAAAAAATATACTTTTACACTTATGCGGTATTCAATGTTTGATACTTTTTACTTTTTTTTTTATTGTAATAGCATTTTTTGTATCTTAGTTGCAATCTTGTCTTTTTTTTGTTAGTTCTGGCTTTGAAACCTGAGCCACGTAAAATTCTTCACAAAGTTTCCGCTCATATATGTACAGAGCTTTAATTTTTTATTTATTTGGCAGCATCTACAGTATTTTTCGCTGTCATTATCTAATTAAGCTGCTAATACGTGATTTATAGGCTACAGATTGTTGTGAAATAGGCTTAATCTGTATAAAAAAAAAAGGTGGTGTCACCAAAAACTAATAAAAAAAAAAAATAAGAATGTATAAAATTGTACTTACAATTGTTAAAAACTTATAAAGTGTTATTAAATTTGTAATACAGAAAGAATATCTTGCACTTATTAACCACTCACAAAATTGTCCCAATGTGTCTACGCTGGCAATCACTATCAAACTAATAATTTACGTAAATATTTATCATAAAAAGTACAAAAACATAAAAAATAATGGTTTTCAGAACATGTTTTTACATGCATATTTTATTTATTTTTTTATTTTGTAATAGAGTTAAATTGGTATTTGTTATTAGTCCGCATTTATTGGGAGAGTATTGAGAGCTATCGTAAATAATATTTTTGTATGACGATATATGTACTAAGCTTAAAATTGCAAAGGAATCGTATATTTTGTGTTTTTAATAATTTTGTTATTTATTTTATTCAGATATTGAGAAATATTAATATTCATAATTATAAAAAAATAAAATAAGAGTCCGCTAGTTAATAATAACTTTTTGTTTGGACCCCATTTAGAATTATTTGATGACAGGTTAACTGCAACATTTATTTAATTGAATTCATCTTAAAATAACATCTATATTAATGAATTTGGTAAAATTAATGCAAAAAGTACAGAAAATATTAAATGCAAAATTTCCGATGAAACACCCTGTTATAAATGTATAAATAACTTTAACTAGTAACTCTACATTAAAAAATTATATCGCCAATTAAAGATGAAGATTTTTACCATCAACTTTATTAAGCACAATTTTAACAAAAAAAACTGTTTATTACAAAGTTATTAGCCTAAATCTATATTTTTTTATTGCAATTTGCCAAAATTAATCAATTCAGATACACCCTGTGGCTAAAGTCAAACAATTTTTTAAAAATATTGTTATTTTCTAGAAACACAATTTCAATAGCTATTATAGCCAACTTCAAAAATTATTGTGGCATTTCGGGTTCAATTTTTATATATTTTAATATAATGTCATGAGAGAGCACGTAACTGACTAAAAAGTGTAATTTAGCAGGTAAAAAAAAAATATGTGACCATTATTTTTTCGAGTTCTACAATATATCCAAATTTCATTGAAATCGAGGTATGACAGTCGGGGTGGTTCCCTTGTAAGTAATCGTTTTATAAATGGCATCAAAAGCGAATTTTGGAAAATTGGAAAACCAGTCATATTCAGTCATCATTTAATAAAAAGAATTCACAAAGAATACAAGTAGAAAATAAGTTTTGAAATTCATCTTATAACAAGAATTCGTCATGTCAATCATGGCAGAAAGCTGCCTCATTTCAGTCACGCAATAATAATTTAGTTTCATTTAATAAAAGATGTAGTCGCTGTGGTACGAGTCATAGATATGAAAATTTTTCAGCTAAAAATTTAATTGGGAATGCTTCAATTGTAAAACAACTGTCATCAGTTTGTCGTCGTAATAGTCAAAGTCAACATAGTAAGAATCATCAAATACAAAATACGGTATGTACGATAGGAGTCAACAATAATGTTTCACAACCTTTAGAATGTGTAATTTTTGGCAAAAAGTATTGAAGTCGATACACAAGTCGTGATATGGTGAAGATGAGCATAAAATTGCTAAACATTGGTGGAACAAAGCCAAAACGCAGAATATTACTGGCCGAGGTGATAAAATCTACTGTTCTCTACGGTGGTACAGATGCTCTGCAAGTTAAAGAGAACCGGAGAAAATTAAATAGCACTGGTCGGCTTAGTGCACTTAGAACAATAAGTGAGTATAAATTAATTATATTAGTTAAGTTTTAAAAATGAAAATCAATCCTGACAATATAACAGCTATAATGATATCAGAAGAGAATAGGAATGTTGTCTGTGGTGCTAAGATTCGAATCCAAAGGGGGCTAAGAAGATTAAAGGCACAATGAAAAGGTGCGAGGAGAGTGAGCATAGAATAAGTCTCGGCCACCCTTCCGAAGTAATATCTAAGGGCAGTTCCGGAAGGGTATGGGCACAGCCTAGACCAAAATAAAAACACACACACACACACACACACACACACATCAATAATTATATTTTAATTTTCTAAAATATTTTTTTCGTTTTACATAATCGTTGAATGATTCATTATTTTTCCAAAAACATTTTTCAATTTGACGTCGTAATTCAATTCAATTCACGACAAAATCGATTATAATTCATTTATAAATAACCTAACTGAATGAAACCATTCCAATGTTCAGCCCTGTACAAATTAATAAAACTTTTCAATTTACTTTTATTAATTTCATACGTTTCTTTAATTGCATCTAATTGATTTATCCACATAGTAATATTTTCAATAGCGGAGACCGAAAATGTTTAAATTACTGCATTAATTTGTATAGATTCAATTTGGTTTGTTCTATGATGATTATTTCTTCTTCGAAATATTATGTAAAATAAAATTTTCTTTTTCTGTTCTACAAAATTCTAGATTTTTGTTATTTTGTTATATTTTCATAAATTTTCACTAATTTCAATATATTCTAATATTATCAAAAATTTTCACAAATTTTCTTTCTTATTCTTTTAATATTTTCATAAATTTCACATGTAATTCAATTTTCTTGTTTTGCAAAAGAAAATATCTCATAACATATTTTTTATTTATTCACAAATTTTCTAATTTTTAAATTGTCATCTGTTTTAGATTTCTTTTTTGATTCCAATCCCACTTCCAATTAAACTATAGGCAATGAATTATTCATAAAATCACAATTTATTATTTATAAAATGACAATAGTTTATTTTTTTAATATTTTTTAATTTTCTAACTTTATTACTTCAATTCAATTAAATCAATTTTGTTAATTCCTCTTTTAAAATTTATTGTATCAAAATTATTTTTCACAAGTCTACTATTCATTTTATTTTAAAATTATTAACAAGTGTTTAGAACAAAATAAATTATGATAATGAAAATTGCTACAATAACCAAATATCATAATTAATACAGTAAATTCATCGAAAGTTTCCCAAAAAATTTGGAAGATAGCAAACGAAAAGTTGTTTCTATGACGAGCATTCAATGCCCTTATAAATAATAGTTAAAAATTAGCTTCCAAAGAAGTAACATTTAATAATAACTACTTTATGGCGAATTCATGAAATTCGGGGAATAATGGCTAGTTTTCAGAGGTCGATATTGTACTGGAATACTTTTGTTTGACGTTTAGTATATTTAACAAATATTTAAAAATGGAACATTTGTTAATGAAAAATTCGTTCCGATTAGGCCTATTTCACATCAAATCAGTCAAGTCAAGTCTGTAAAATTTAACACAGTAAATGTAATGTTAGCTTTCATACCAATCTAATCCAGTCCTGATCAGTCAAAAATAATATCAATAATTCAAGTGCAGTCAAGTCAGTGAATCAGCAAGTTGAATTTTTTTAATCAGTCAACGTCAGTCAAAATTAAGATAAAAAAGGTTATATTGTTTTTTTCTCAATTCAAATATTTAAATTTATTTTTATAAAAAAAAAATGGATACTGAAAAACAAATAAATATAATCCAAAATCATCCAGAAATATATGATAATCAGATAATCCATATATATAATATAATAATTTCAAAAAAGAAACGATATGACGTTTGCAATACAGAAAAAAATTCCAAAATAAATACAAAGATTAAAATATAACAATAATTTAATGCTATTTTCACTTGATTTGACAGAATGACTGATTTGATGTGAATACAATATGCAGGGGCGGATGACCGAGTCGAAGAACCTGGTTGATTTTCAAAAAAATGCGCCCTTGATATACTACGTTTTCATCCGGGTATAAAAAGTGTTCAAAATACCGTTTCACCTGATTGAGGTAGGTTATCTGATGCGTTTTTTTAGAGAGGTTTCCCCTATAGGCCTAATCCTCAAAGTATTGAAATTTTTTATTATTACTATTACACATTTACTCGCCGGGCTTTAATAGTAGCAAAATTCTTTATCAATTCGTCATAATTAATTGACTGTACCACATCTTTTTCTATTGATATGATTGAAAGTCCTACCAATCTTTCTTGGGACATTGTAGAACGCAAATAATTTTTTATAATTTTCAACTTTGAAAAACTGCGTTCGCCTGAAGCCACTGTTACAGGTAAAGTTAACATTATTTTAAATGCAATCACAAGATTTGGAAACATCAATTAAAAATGATTGTGATATACAAATTCTAACAGCTTTACAGTATCTTTAGGTTCTGTAATTAAAGTTGAAAACATTAAAAGTTCATGATATAAATCGTCTGCGTTAATGTCGGAATTTTCTTTGAAAGTTAAGGCAGTTTGTAAAGATTTACAATGGCTTTTTAATTGTTTAGGTGTATATGCATTTATGTTTTGAAATTCATATAAAAATGAAAAAGTATTATTATGCGTATTTATTTGTTCAAATCTATCTTGTATTGATGTAATTGCCTGATCTATAATTTTATAATAGAAATTTATTTTGAATCTTTTTTTTAAGTCAATAATAACTTCATCAGGTCCTTCATAAGAAAACTGGATTTTTTTTCTTCTTGATCTCACAGATTTTTCATCAGGAAAATCGGATGGTATATCTAGTTCGGTCGCTAAAATTTTTCCTTCTTCAATAAATTTATCATATGCATCTTCAGTTCTAAGTTCTTTCAATAATACTTCCGTCGATTTCAAAATTTTTACTGCAGAATTTAAATTAAGTGATACACTTTGCAGATATTTACTGGCAATATTGATTTTTTCCAAAATGTTAAACCAAATTAATAAACTGCAAATAAATTTAAACTCTAGCAACTTTTTAGCCAATGATTCCGCTATAAATTTTGATGTGGGATCGCCCGTTTTAGTTGCCTCAACCAATGCCTCATAAACGTCACCCAGCTGATATTTCAGTGGTTTTAATGCATCCAATCGACTTTCCCATCTAGTGTTACTTAGAGGTTTTAATGTATATAACTTTACATTTCGATTAAGTATATCCCATCGCAAAACGGAACTTGAAAAAAAGGAATACAAGCTTTGTACTGTATCAAAAAAACTTACAGCATCTGAGGATATTTGGGCAGAATCATTAACAACTAAATTTAATGAATGAGAAGCACATGGTATGTAGATTGCTCTTGGTTCCAATGACAAAATTTTTGCTTGCATGCCGTTATGTTTTCCTTTCATGTTGGCGCCATTGTCATAACTTTGACCACGGCAATCATTAATTGAAATGCCATTAAGATCTAATTCGTGCAAGACTATTTCAGTTAAACCAGCTCCAGTAGTATCTTTTGCTTCCAAAAAACATAAAAAATGTTCCTTAACTTCCACAGTATTATCGACTATTTCCAAAAATCTTACCACCAACGTCAATTGTTCCAAATGACTTTTATCAGGTGTGCAGTCAACAATAATTGAATAATATTTGGCTTCCTTCAATAAAGATAAAATTTTGTTTTTTACGCTAGTTGACATAATACTTATCATTTCGTTTTGAATAGTTTTACTCAAATAATGCGTTTGAGACTCACCATTTGAAATTCGTCTCAAGTGACTTGATAATACAGTATCGAATCTACTTACATGTTCAACAAGTTTCAGGAAGTTACCATTATCATTTTCATAAAGCCTATCAGATGTGCCCCTAAATGCTAATGATTGACTTCCCAAATATTGAACAAAAATAAATAGTCGGTGAAGGACATCTTGCCAATGTTTAATTTCTTCATTCATTGTACGTTCCAAACTGGCATCAATAGTTTTGTTAGATCTCAAACCGATTTCAAAAGTTTTCCAAGTATTAAAATGAGTCATATGCATACGGCTGTTTTCATGATCTTTCAATAAACGATAGACATGATTCCAATCTGAAAATCCAGAACTTGACAGCGAAACATGTGAAGTTTTTGTAAATAATTTACAACAGAAGCAATGGATACAGTCTTTTGCAATGGAGTAAATTAGCCAAGGACGAGGAATTTGTACACCATTTAACATTTCTCTATTGTAGAATTTAATGCTAAATTTTCTTTTTTTTACTACTGGAAATTTAAAATTAGTTACTTGTACCGGACCTCTTTCCACTATTATTTTAATAATTTTTTCAGTTAGATTAGGCCAGTTTGCTGGATCATCTAGTGATTTTGGATCAACTAGGGTAGTACTACAGTCTTCTTTAGTTTTTTCTAAAAAAGGCAGTACAGCAGCATCTTCTTTCTGAGAAAAGCAAATTTGGTCAGAATTATCAATTGGAGCTGACGAATCAGCAGCATTCGTAGTAGTTGCAATATCAGGCACATGCGTTAAATAGTTTTTCATTGCATTTGCCTGAGTTAAAGTTTTTTTCTCCTTGATTATTTTCTGTTTGCGAAAAGCTGAACCAGAAAGTTTCTTTCTACCTGACATATTCAATTACAGAAAAATAAATTTATAACAAAATACAATAAATTTACTGGTTAAAGTAAAATATTTCAAAAATAAAAAATATTTAAAACTCTAAAATGAAATTATATGGAATTTTAATGTGTTGGCTTTGAAAAAAACCCATGTTGTAAAATGTACACTTTATTATAACAATTGTGAAAAAATTGTGTTCTCAATCTCAATTCTTCGGATATCAAACATGAAATGAATGAATGATGTTAAAATAGTAAACCAAGTAAATTGAAAAAATAGAGAATATATATACACACAAAAATATTGCGTTGTAGTTTGACTGACTGACTGTACAGTAACACATAAAGGAGAATCAACGTTTTAAATTTTAAAAATTGTTTATATTGTGCTATTGTGCATATACATATGTATAGAATTAGTATAAAATAAAAGGTTGTGTATTTTCTAGTTTTGCACGTTCATAATATTATTGTATATAATTTTAATTTTTTTTTTGTTTTTTTTTTTTTTTTTTTTCATAAACGTATAGGAATTTTTTATTTTTCTTTTTTTTCTTAATTTGGTAATAAATTTTGGCGCCCCAACTAGTTTTCTCCCGGTGCAAGTACACCAAGTACACGTATGGTCCATCCGGCCCTGACAATATGACTTGATTTGGCGCGACTGATATGGAGTTGACTTGACTGCTTTGGTGTGAAATTAGCCTTAGGACGCACAACAATCATTATATTAATTATTTTTTTTTTGCAATTGCTGGGAAATTGTTGTTGAGATCATCTAGCAATTAAACTATAATTATATTTAAACTTTTATACCAATCAAAGAAATATTTTTACATTGTCATTTAGTCTAGCCCATATGACAATAATACAAACATTAAAGCACTGGTAGAGCACTATATTCAGAATGGTAAAAGAAAAGGCAATATAACTATCTGTTTTCTGGAGCAAAAACAACAATTGAAAATTCGTTCGGAATATTAAGCTCTAGATGGTGATTTTTAAGAAAACTAATAAAAACATATATAACAACATCAAAAAATACTATTAAAGCTAGTGTTTGTCTGCACAATTTTTTAATTATAAATAATCCGGTGCACGTTCCATCTACTGAAAAAATTGAGGCGGAAAGATTAACTAATAGTTCCGTGGATATATTGTAAAATTGGACTACAATCGACCATCTTTTGTTGGTGAAGAGGTGAGGTCGATTTTTATAAATTATTTTAATGAAGGCGGAGCTGTTCCTTGCCAAAATGACCAGTAGAAAGATTCTCAAAAGTATAATAGTAAGTAGGAAGCGATGGAAAATATTTTGATTGAAAATAGCATGTCCCAGAAATAAAAATGTTTCAAAACTAAGTTGAACACCCAATAGTTTAATTTATTATTATGGTTTTTCGTGTTTTATGAAAACCGTATAACATATAGTATATGATCAGGTTCCCCTGTTAGTCATAGCGTCACACTTACGTATTGTATTTTGTATATATTTTGTTGTTCGATACATAATAATTGTTTTTTACTATAAAATATAAATGTAAATTTTTATCTTGAACGTCGATAAAATGTAGTGAACCAATTATTTTAAAATCAAAAACAGTGATGGCTCATTTTATGTATTTTGTTATTCTTTTCTATACACAATTTATGTCCATTTAAAATGTTTTACTATAAATTTATAAATATGGTAATTCAGCTAATATTACAATATAACAATATACATTACACAAAACACAAGTTAGCCGGAAGTTTATTTAGCATGAAGGCAAACTTTCATTATAGAATTCTTTGAAAATACAAAAACCTTTAAGTTTATTAATTAAAAATGATTTGTGTCCTTATGGTAATTAAAATTAAATAATGATAAAATAAAATTGGTTGAATAAAAACTTGATTACGATTTTTGTATTACCAAAGTATTTTATAATGAACAAAAATAAAATCAATCAAATCAAATTACATCTCGTATATTATGAAATTTTTAATATATTCATTTGTGTGACAAAATATAGTATTGCCAAATGCTATATATTAGGGATATTTTTCTACCCTAGTAATTATATAATTCGATCGTGTCAGTTCGATATATTTTCAAACACAACCATTTGAACCATTTTGGCTGATTTAAGTTGAATGTTGTTGATTACCCGAGTAACTGTGACCCGGTGCAAATGTAGTAAATGTGTAAGTGTATAGATATTTGCTGAATTACCCCGAAAATACAATTTTACAAGTAACATCACTATACAATATAAAATACAGCTCTACATGTATACATAAAGTTTTGTATAATTTTATATATGAACACAAAATCATGTATTGTAAATTGATGGAGCGTTAATTGTATATTCACATCTGGCGATTTTGTTGGCACTTAACCACCAATTATGTTAGTCGATAGAATAATATGAAATTCCCTGTGTAAATAAATACGTCGTACTCACTATCCATTTTATAATAACATAATATTATACTATATTTAGGAATACATACACATAAATTTATAAATATATAAATATTGATTTTGTGTGTTGTGCCATGCTCGCTCTACGTGTGTTGTGTGTGTACCATGTAAAAAAAGATTATTCCACCAGGAAATGAGATTATTAATATTTTACAATCATCTTTAATTATGCAATTTATATCCATATACATATAGGTAATGTTCAATGTACATTATTATAATTATAATTTATATGCAATATTAAATATATTTATATAAACGTTTTTTGTATGTATTCAATGTACCACTATAGACCATCTATAGATCTATACCGTTAAAGTTGTACTAGTCAATTTTATGTTACTGAAAAATTGGCACAATTTATTATTAATTAGAGCGAATATCGTTGTGATTTATGTTATTAGTATGAAAGGTTCGTTTTTTTTTTAATAAATTAATCCGTTTAATATGGAAATTTTGGAAATTTATTTACAACCTTTTCCCAATTTTTTGACAATTTATGAATAACATCAAAATAAAATGTCTCCTCATTTTAAGCGATAAAAAAAACCGAGCTATTTTTGGGCGTCTGCATAATTGTGCACCACAACAAGTGTTAATCTGATGGAGTAACATCTGGTAAATAAGGCGGCTGTTGGTACACATACTTAAAAGCCACTTTATTGTGATTTTCGTTACATTTAATAGTTGTTGACTACAGGAGAGTTCAATATTGATAGTTAGGTTCGCTTTGGAGCTACGTTCAGCACCTTCTTCCAGATAAAGCAAATTCACCATAATGCATCTAAAATCAATCAATGACTTTCAACACCAGTTTTCTTCAAATGAAACAATAACAACAAACATCCCCGCAAATCATATGTTTTTCTTGTACAAAAATTGTTAAAAAAATATGCTGTTAACACTTTTTTGCTATATGATAAATATTTTTGATTAAACATAAAAAATTTACAAAAAATAGCATATGGAAGTAGAAAATGATTTCATTTTCTCACAAAACAATGATCCCAAAAATTGTGATTTAAATACACTATTCCGGATAATATATAAATTAGCTGAATCCATAACTCAAGGATATTGCTAAAGAGGTAACCCTTCAAAATACGATATTAATTTTAAAATAATTGTAAATGTAAATGCTATGATCAGACGGAAAACCCCTACTGAAGAAAAAGGAGAAGAAAATACCAATAAAAATTAGCATTCAAAACATACTGTTGGACCGCTACAGATATTGGAAATTAAATTTATGAAGATTAGAGTGGATATAACTATATAATTAAACAAAATCTATCCAGGAATACCATAATGCCTTAAACCATCTGACAGAGACAAACAAGGTGGTAAATGTCTGGGCATAAGGTTAATAAGACACTGACCCCATTTGTAGGACCGGATCCCTTAAATGAATTTAATAAAGAAAATATTAAGAATTCAATCGAAATATAACAGCAAACGATCATCCTAAATTGTAGTGGGAAAATCAAAGGGCTTAAAACACTCCCCAAAATTCCTCAAAAATGGCAACACCACACTGAAAGAGTCTCTACGGTTCATCATAACAGATATAAGAATCCTAGGTGGTTCATTAACGTGACATTGTACATGTTACTACCATCTGTTTAAAATCGAAATATTCGATAACGAAACCACGTAAATATTACTGTAAGGATGTGGAAACTTGAAGTCCATAATACCCCTATGTCTGCCTCTAATTAACCAAAGGCTTAGAAATATGGTTAAATAAAGTTTTGAAAGTGGAGATTATTGGGCAATTCTTAAGAGTCACAATAGACCTATTTTGGTAGTTTTTCCTACTCCCCATTCTTATCGTATAGTATCGTACTTTTATTTAATGTTAATTTTCAAAGATTTGTTGAAGTGTATGATGTCTTTCTGGGTGCTAACACAAGAGCCAAATATTTCTAATAAAATTGTCTGAGTATCATCTATTCGATTATTTGGTATTTTTGAATTGATAAGTTTACTGATAACTTTTAAAAATTTGTGTCAGTTTATGTGACACTACCAGCATTCCATCTAACTGCACACATAGCACATAAATATTCCCAATAAAATTGTTCGAACATCATTAATTCGATTATTTTATCGATTATTTTCGAATCATATCATATACTACCCAAATATTCGCAATAGAATTGTAACCGTTTTTTATCCGATTTTCTTGTATTTTTGAATTTAAGCATTTAATGATAATTTCTAATGTTTAGTGGTATAAGTGAGAATATTTCAGTTTTTTTTATCATTCATATTACATTGAAATTGTAATTAACCATTTTAATGATAAATTTCAAACATTAGTGCAATTTATTCAATTATTTTGAAATTTTGTACTTTGTTACTATTCTGCAAAAAAATTAATCGATATAATTTTATTTATATTACTTGGTATGTGAATGATAACGTTCCGGCTAGACTACACAAACAATATGATCCATATATGTACGAGTATATACTCTAATTAATTCACGAAAGTTCTCAACAACGTATTTAATATACATTTTATTATTACATAGTAAGTATTAGTCGATAAATGAAAAATAGTAATTACCAACTAATAAATTCTAGTTAAGGAAAGTTCATTTTTCATTTGAATCTATTTATCTACGAAAATAATAAGGATCTTATGGATTAATGTGTATTCGATTTAGTTTTTCTTTTTAGACAAGTAATAGTAAAATCAAATTGAAATTATGAATATAAATAATTAATGTATGTACAGTCTATTCTATAGATAAGTAAACCCCTCAATAAGCATAGAAATTTGAATTTCATATGAATCATATGAAAATTTACTTATTATTAATACTTATATAGCAAATTTAAAAGCAAATTTATATGTCAATCTTTTTTTGGTGATTTCTTCCACAATTTTTAACAAAATTTATACATAGATTTGCATGAGACATTATTAACAAATTTTTGAATTTTATACTCAGATCAGCTTTTTAGACAATCTTCCCGGAACTTGGTAAGTTGATCAATTCTTAACCGATTTTGATGAAATTTGGGTGTAGTTTAAAATTGTGATTCTACAAGTTAGTTATCCTCACCAGGTTTCCTGGATTCTAGTGAACATGGCCATTTCTCAATCAAGTTTTACGAATAGTAGGTTCATAGTAAGATTTTAAGAACAGTTCCTAAGAATATTCTGGGAAATCAATACTAGGTTTTACGAAATTTTCCGTATAATATATAGAGAATCGACTGTAATTTAAAATTAGTTATAAAATATAAACAATAGAATTAAATTATCAAATTACAAATATATATTTAAAAGTGGAATTTATATATTATTATTATTAAAGCTTCCATTTATTTCCACATTTCTTAATTCACTTTATAATCAATCATTTAATAATGTCATTCATAAATATATTTAGACATTAATATTCGTTTATGTTTCAGTTTCATATATGTATTCGTTAAGTATTAGTAACTAAAATATAATAAATGAAAGAAAATAAAAAATTATTTTGTTTTATTATTATAATGAAAACAAAAAAATGTATCCCAATCGTTTTATACATATATATTATAAGAGTTGTACTTGAAATTTAAATGAAATGAAATGTATCTCATATCATTTTAGATTCCAATTAAGAGCTATCCTAAATATATATATGTTAATATATTAAATATTTGTATTTTAGTACATTATATACTTTTCCTATATATAAACTGTATATTATATATTCAATAAACAGATAATAATATATATTACTACAGTAATTTTAAACTTAAACCATTTGTGTGTATGCTTAAAAAGAGAAGAGATACAGCTTTAACCCCTACCCCCATTTACAATCACAAGTTTCCAACAAAAAAAAGTATATACAGAAAAACGTTTATTTGGTGATGTTTCAAGGGACCTGAAAAATAAATCACTATGGCGAAGAATCAGTATGGAGAGGCATAAGATATATATATTTTTTTAATTTTTTGCAAATTTCATTAAATTTTGTTTGAAGGTTTGTATTTGTTTCATCTACTCCTCCGGATATATTGGCAAATTTACACTCAGGCTAATTTGCCAGATAATCTCATGCAAATCTGACTATTTATTTGATTTTGATAAAATTTTTTGTGTTAACATGGACAATTTGTTTATTTCGCAAAAAATTCTAATCAAATTTTATGTGTAGGTGCGGAGAATGGAATTATAATAACCGTTTTTGTGAAGTTCCTAAAAAATCGATACCTTGACAAGAATAGACTCTGGGCACCTGTATAATTTGGTCATTTCTCATTCAATTTTCATCACATTTTGTATTTGGAACATAAATGAGATTATATGGCTAGTTTCCACTGAACTTCTGAATAATCGATATTCAAGGCAGTTTTACGGATCAAAATCTCGAAATTTTGAAACTTGATCCAATTCTTATCCAATTTTGATCAACTATTGTACACAGATGTATAATGGGATCATACTGCGCATGAAGTTCTTAGAAAATGATGCCAATAAGAAGAATATTTATTATTAAAACCTTTCCTATTTTATAATTTCTGTTTGTATTAGTGAAAGGGACATTCATGAAACTTTTTGTGAATAGCAGTATCTAATAACTTCATAAAAATTGTTTATATAACCGCATTCTTAGTATGCATACCAATTGTGATCAAAATTGCATGGGAAATGACCATATAGTACAGGTTTCCATAATGTATTTCTCAACACAGAGCTGGCGATCGTGTTTTAAGAACTTCATGCAGATTTTTATATAATCCTATGCTCAAGTTACTTACAAAGATTTTATAAGCGGCCAAGAAAAAACTATTCATACTAATCACGTTTTGAACCTACTTTAAAAATTTGATTAAAATTGGATGAGAATGGGCTAAATTATCCACGTTCCCACAGTCTGCCCCTGAAACCTGGTTATCGATATATATGAACTTAACAAAAACTTATCTTAGAACCCCAGCCCACATATGTATAATACTTAATCAAAATTGGATGAGAAATGGGTAAATTGTCCAAGATTCTGAAATCTGTTGCATAAACCTCTCGTGGATACAATGTTTTGGGAATTTATGAAATTTGATTGTATAATCCCATTCTCAATACACATACCAAATTAAAACAAAATTAAATGGGAACTGACCAAATTGTTCATGGATTACAGAATTTGTTCCTGAGACCTCTCCAAAGTATCATTTTTGAGCACTTCGTGAAAATTGTTCACATATTCTCATTCACTATAAGCAAACTAAATTGAATCATAAATAGTCAAATTATCCAGATTCATAGAATATGCTTCTTCGGTCTTTCTTGGGTATCCATTTTTGGGAATTTTATGAAAAGTTGTTCATATACGTAATTCTATTTTCATCTTATATAATATATCTGATCAAAATTGGATGAGAAATGACCAAATTTTCCAGCTTTACTCAATCCGCTGCGGACACCATTTCTGTGTATCTATATTTTTGAACTTCATGAAAAATTATAAAGTGGGTGTATATAAATGAGTCTAACTCTGTTCAGACTTCCGAAATTAAATTGAATGAATAAATAATCACATTCTCAACCCACTTACCAATGAATGAATGAGAGATGACCAAATTGCACAGGTTTCTGTAAACTGATTCAGAACACGCTTCCGGTTATCATTTTTTTTTGCAACTTCATGAAAATTGTTCATATAATCCCATATTCCATATTACATATACTAAATGTTATCGAAATAATGAAGTTATCAAATGTTTAAGTTCCTGGTAGTTTATAATTTTTTATTTAAACAATTTCATTTATTTTACATCACTTGAGGTTTAGAAATGTTCATAATACCGTTTTCCAGTGTCTAATTGTGAATTACATGCGATGTTAAATTTTGAGAAATATGAACGAGATTTAATTTTGTTTTGTAAGGGCAAAAAAAAAATCACAGCAGAGAAGTTATCACTCTAATTGTCATCACTATGGAGTGGTTTGACTGTATATATATTGTATATTACAGAAACAACAATTACCTCTTTTAATTTTTTTTCCTCACACACAACATCAGTTCATATTTTATTTTATTGCAAATATATGTGCAAGTTCATAATTGAATAAATATAAATTGTAGTATTTGGGAGACATCCATAGCTTTAGATATAGCTTTTCATTATAAAAAAAAATCAATTTTCTATTGCAAATAGTAGAAAATTTATACCTTTCAGACTAAAAATACTCAAATTTCCCCTTTTCCCAAATTTACATACAGATATACAGCAAGAATTAAATTCTCTTATAGGGTCAATACACCAGTTCACGGCCACCATAAGATTTTCAGTCGAATTATAAGAAAAAATGACACAAGTAGTAGTTAGTATACTAACATAGATAACCTTACACTATAATTAATTACACACACACACACATATATATCAACGAGGTGGCCGGTAAGCAGTGTGGTTTTGTTATTTATAGAGAGAGATTGTGATTATAGTATAGATATGATTGAAGTATCTGAAATACAAAAGAATTTCCAATTTTTCCATAGTTCATATTTGTATTTTCGAGTATGTAAAACATCACTAAATTGTATTTGGTAGGCACTGAAATTCGCTTTACTAAATAAACTTCCCGAAAAGAAGTGAAATCGATAGTTTGCCTTCGAAAAATTCACGTTATTACATTTGTTGTTCTGTTAAAAGTATTAGTTGTCGATGAATCTCTGGAACGTTTCATTTAACTGCAATTGCATAGTGTGAGTGTTACACATATCATTTTCATTATTACCACGAATTCGTGTTGTGAATAGATCAGTTTTATTAAATATTTTTATCGTAATTGTTTTTGCTCATGTATTTTTTGTTACTCATCTTTAGGAAATTAAAATGCAGTAACGATGACATCAGTTTATTGTGTTGTTTCACAATACTGCACTACAGTCTACATATAACCATTTAGCCGGCTCTTCTTCTACCTTCTGGATTACCAATCAACAGTATTTTAGTCACGCGTTCCCCCACCATCCGTAATACGTGTCCAAGCCATCTTAGTCTATTGACTTTGATTGTTTTGACAATCTTTGGTAATAAGTCTTGTTTTTTCAATTTAAGTTCCAAATTTGTCATGAATACGTCTGATATAAATGGCGACAAAGGATTAGCCATGGGTTAATTTATATAATACCATCGGTTAATTTATATAATAATAATTGTCAAATATAAAATAATTTTGATTCATGCATAATTTAAATGGCATCCAAATAAACCTTTTGCTTTTCCATATCAAATTTATTATTGATAAGAAACTCTTTGAATAATAACAAAATTTCTGGAACAGGAATATTTGAAAACAATGCCACATCAAACGAAATCAAAATATAATTTTTCGCCAATTTATATAGGTATAAGTTGAGCTGCTTCCAACGAATTTTTTACGTATATCCCAGGTAATGGGGTCATTAAGTTAATTTGTTTGAGTAACTATTTTGCCAAATTATATGTAGCGACTCCGCTCCCATACTTGGAACAATTGGTTAAATACCAAATTACCAGATTTATGTATTTTTGGAAAAACTACACAACCTGGGAATACCGGGATTTGATGTTATTATTTTCCATTTTATATTCGAATCAAATAGCTCTTTCAAGTTCACCATATAATTATTAAATTCTAATAACATTTTAATATAAATAGGGAGTATATATAGCGTTAACGTAAATAAATCGTAAAATATAGATAGCAGGTTCAATTTCCGCTATTTACATGGGAAATTATTTGATATTTTACTACTGAAATATTATTAATAAAATAATAATATTACAATGTGTTATATTGTGTGGAGGTATTTATAACAAGTCATGTTACTCCAAGATGTAGTTTATATGGCATCTTCCACAACATTCTACTCCGCAACGAAATGTATAACCATTTACCAATTGTACTGTAATCATTATTTAAATATTATTTATCTTTGCATAAATCTTTGCTCTATTGGCAATAGCAATGTATGGACCGT
Organism: Bibio marci; assembly: GCA_910594885.2. Taxonomy (NCBI): domain Eukaryota; kingdom Metazoa; phylum Arthropoda; class Insecta; order Diptera; family Bibionidae; genus Bibio; species Bibio marci. Next base: position 60,523,645 of record OU343114.1, read on the forward strand.
TTTTAATTATATCATTCATTCGATATCATTTCAATAATTTCGATGGTATAATGAAATAAAGAATGATAAAAAAAAAACTGCACTACTATGTACATATGAGGGCCACCTTACAAACAAAAATTCAATGCACGTTGGGCTTTTTTATATTGACGACTAAATTTTATTGATGTTTGTCCTATTTTGCTATTATATAACGGACTGGAAACTGGTGCATCGACCATTTATTAGAAAGAGAATTTGTATATATAATATTTTGTGGACATGCTCAAAATAATGAAAATTTCATTTATATAAAGACAATTTTTTTTTTAAGAAATTTTTTTACAATTTTCCATAAGCAATGCCAGTATCAAATAAATTGGCTATGTGTTAAGTTTGTGTTTATTGTTATTTCTGTTTCTGTGTAAAATGTACGTAAATTGTAATCAAATATTGACGGAAAACGAAAAAAAAATCATATCAATAATTGTGTAATCGTGCGTCGTGTTTCGTCTGTTATTTATTTATTTAGAGTTAATAAATTCTATTTTAAGTGTTATACTTTGAATATACGGATAAATTTATGGATTAAAAGAAAATATTTCAAATAATAATAATAATAAAATGTGATTGTTTTATTTGTTGTTTTTTTTTCTTGTAATCGATGTGTGAAAAAATGAAATGAAAATTTTTGAATATAATATTATATTTTATATGTGGATGGGAAAAAAATATTATTATAATAAAAATACATATAAATAAATAAATAAATTTTATGGTGGAATCGTTAAAACTTTTGTAAATTTTGTAAAAGAATAAACTGTAGCTATGGCTATAGATGCACAAGAAAAACAACAACAACAACAACAACAACAACAAAAACAACTATATAAATAAAGTTAAAACTTTTTTAAATATTTAAATTATATAAAAAGTTCTTTTCGTCGGTTGGTTTTTTTATTATTTTTTTTATTTTTTTGCATTTTATTTTATGTAAATAAAAATAAATAAACGAGAAAAAAGTTTATTTTTATTTTTACTCTATCGTTTAATTATTTAGTTGAATTTTTTTAATTTAAATGAATTTTATTTAAGCAATAAATATTCATATGATAAATTTAAATTTTAATAATGTGTTAATTTAAAATGTGATGGAATATTTTTATATTTTGTTCCTCTCGTTCACAACATTAAGGCCTGTAACTTTAAATAAGAATAAGTGCAAATTTGTGAATTTATCGTATAATCGGTAACTTTGAACGCGTGTAATTCGTATGTTAATCCAAGTGTAGTAAAACTATTATCTGTTGTTTTTACACCTCGATTTTATAAGATTAAACAGAGGTTAATTTATTTTACAATTTTTTTTTATTATTCTATTATAAACGAATTTGACTAAACAAAAAATACAAAATGTAAATATATTTTCAGTGTTTTTTTATATAGTTTGGTATTATTTGCAATTTAAATGTTTTTAAAGTTCTTCATTCTTTGTCGAAATTGAATTTGTTTAATTCCACAATATCAATTAATATACCTAAAAGTTCAAAGTTACCGATTTAACTGTGTGGTAAAAAATGCCTAATTAAAAGTAATTCTCTTGTTCAAAGTTATGAGAGCCTTATAGAACCATTTAATAATCGCTGTAAATAATTGATTTACTTTATGATAAAATAAAAAATGGAAAATTTAAAAAGTAAGTTAAAAACCATTGGTGTAAATAATTGGAAAAATTTAAATTAAATGAAAAATGAATGAATACGATTTTTCAATTATTCGTTTTATATATCCGCCGTGTTTGGTTGTGTATGTGTGTCTGTATGTGCATTTGACCATTTATTAATTTTTGTTCTGTACGTCTATTTATAATTGAAAAAAAAAATAAATAGATTTTTGTATTCATAAATCTTTTCCGGTTTTTATTTTGAAAATAAAAAAAAAAAGAAGAAAAAAGTAATAAATACAATAAATCATATTAAATCGGTTTAACTTATCTATCCACCGACTGCCTCCACGTAACACGCAGCACGTAGTTAAAAATGAAACATATATTCTTTTATAGAAATTATATTGTAACAATTTTTAATTAAAACTTAAAATTAAATATTCCGAATATACGTATAAAAGTACGCTAAATCCAGTGTTGAATGTATGTTTATTTATTTAACCCTTTCACAATCGCTAAGAAATAGGCAATAACTTCGAAATAATTTTTACAATATAATATGGCAGTGGTAACTTACGGGAACCCTTAAAAGAACATATTGGTGTAAAATTAACATTTTTTATAATACTGTTTTCAAACATTTGAAATGGTAATGAAAAATCGATATATATTATGAAAAAATATGATATTTGAAATCGGACATATAAATTCAAATACTAGTATTGACCTAATGCGTTGAAGTACTATACTCCAATAATTAAAGTTAAAACAAGTATTCAATAAGAATAAAAATTTGAGATATAAAATTATTAAAATTAAATTAAAATTTTCAATTTATATTTTTATAATACAATAATAAAACATAAGATTATTTCATGGAAATTATGTATGAAATGACATAAAACAGTTTATTTTGTCGTTAAAATATAGTACAACTCCACAAATGTCTACATTATTGATAATGTAACGTTATAAGTTGAAATTATGTAAGTATGCAATAACCTTTTAAAGTCATAAAAATTCCTTCCTACAATTTTTCGTGAACCCGAAAAAACGTTTTTGCATATGTTTGTTTTTCGACTGCACGTCCTTACACATTTCTTAATTTTTTATCGATTAACGACAGTCTACTTTTTAACCCCCAACATTTTAGGATGTTTTTTCTGCATCCCCATACCATACCCTCGGTTTGATTGATCGGGACAACCCCCTTATATTTTGGGCTTAACTTATCTTTCTGCATTTCACAATTTTTCTGGGAAACTCCGTCAATGGAGATATAACCTAACGGTAAATTTTTGCACAGCTAGGTTTTAATTTTTTTTTAATTATTAATTAAATTTATTTAAATAAATTTAACCACCAAAAACCATACAAAGTACGACCTTGTCTTTTCAAGTTTACAGTTTTTCTTTTAGCACGTTCTGTAAATATGTAACGGCATCTTGAATTACATTTTCTCGAAATACTCTTAAAACAACACGAGTTTCTTCATAAATTAATATACGTTTTACACCACCACGTCGAGATACGAGATAAACCATAAATATTATCACGTAAAACTTTACGATGATGTTTTGTATCCTATTTACCTAAACCTTTTCCACCAGGACCTGTTATTATTAGTGATTTAATTTATTATTCATAAATAATCTTAATGTGAACTGATAACTAAAGTCTGAATTGAAGAGATAAAGCTTTATGCTTTCACTTAGGTATATCCATTAACTACCCATTTCTCGGGTTAAAAAATATGATTTCCGTCAATTGCCCGTTAATCATGAAAACCTTTATTTTCAATATGTGGTTGATGTTTTCGAACATTTCTTATTGCACATTATTAATAGACATGTCACATTAAGAGCAAAAATATTCCCAAATTAAAAATACTTGAAAAATTGTATAAATATATTTTTGTTTAACTAATGTAGCTAAACCTATAACTACATGGTCTGGGCTACATACCGGGGCTACGTTGATAACTTACCTCGGGCCAGTTATGTAATTTATTCGCGAATATTAGTTCGAGTCAGCAACAGATAACTCGGGTTACGTACGTGCATAAACGTTGCCTATGTTATTGTGACACATTTGTTATTCCGTTTTATAGTGCTTTTGGAAGTCTTGATTTTGTTAATTAAGAATATTTATGCGGTTATAACATTGCAATATCACTGTAGCAATGCTGAACGTGTACATAATATGTTAATGGTATTTAGTGCAAGTTGTATTATTAATATTATTATTATGAATGGTTTGGTACGGCTAGTTAGAAATTTGTGAACGTATCATAATCAATATTTATTTCTGCTACGCCGCCGGAGAACATATTCTCAGTTCTGATCTATGTACCTCTTGGTCGGCCCACCCTCCTGTACCCGGTTAATTTTATTGTAATAATACTCTCTATTTACATGGAAATATTTTCAGTATTTTAATTCTGCAATTTTTCAGCTCGGTGACCATTTGTTCGTTTATGGAATAAAAAGAAAAACCGTTATCTTTGAAAATATGGTATTGGACGCTATTCAAAGATTAACAATGTCTGCACACACACATCACTATGGGCTAATCACCCATATGAAAATAACAGTATTTTGAAAACATCTATCTTTCGTTAATTACAGTACAATTGGTAAATTGTCATATACTTCCATGCGAAGAAATTTATCAACTTGGCTGTAATGAATCTTTAGTTGATGTCATAAGCTCCACTTGGAGTAATATGATTTGCTATATTGTTATATTACCAAAGAAGTAAAACTCCCTATAAGAGCACAATAATACAATAGCTACGTTATGACTAGAAATATATAATAGGAAAATGAAGGTTTACATTAATTTCTATTGAAATATTTTTGGAGCAATATATTAATTACCTTATTATCTTAAAGCACACATTCCAATATTTATGATATGTTAATAAGGATATATTTACGTGAGATAGAAGGCATATTAAAACTTTTATGTATAAATTCAAATATGCATAGGGTAGAATCGGACATGTAACAGTAGCCGGACACTTAGTGTTAAAGTAAAAATATTATGAATTACAATAATATAGAACAATTTTATAGTGCGTGAACCAGAAAATATTTTGAAATTGATTATAAAATTGATTTATAATATTTTAAATAATTTGTTTTTTACTTTAACACTAAGTGTCCGTCTACTGGCACATGTCCGTTTACTGGTGCTTCTACCCTACCTTTTAATATTATTATTCAATAACGAAAAACAAGCCATACAAAAAATAAATATTATAAACAGGAAACATTTAAAATTTTACATTTTTTCTTTCATTTTCATTTTTCTCATGTTAAGATAAGAAAGTTAAGCAGAAAAACATCCAAATTAAAGAAAAACAAAAATTAATAAAAAAACAAAAGTTTGATAAATAAAAACAACACAAAACCAAAAATCTTTAGTAAATTAAGATTACAGTTTTATAATCTCAAAAGAAATTTTGTAAAATTACAATATATATTTTATTATTATAATTAATAATGTTATTATGTAAATTCGTATTAAATGTGTACGTAACATCTACACATACATGTATTTTTACTTTTAATTATATGTTTGTAATTTTAGAATACATTTTCGTTTTAATTAACATTTTCGTATAAAAGCACCATTTTCCCTAAGGATATATATTGTAGATGAAAGACAAGAGAAAGCGGAATAGGTCAAAAGTATAATTTCATTTGACATATATATATGGTTTTTTCCATGACTTAAAAATGGTTAAATTTACACAAGTGTCTTATATTATTATATATAAATAGAATAAGGGAGTGAAAATAGTCATATACATAAACCAACTATGCAAGTATTTACTATCAGCTCAGTATATGACTCTGTATGAGTATCAGTGGCGAAGCGTGAGAAAATGTTTTCAAATTGCAATATATCAGTATATTTTTCTGGAAGACGAGTTGAAAGTAAACTACATTATAAAAAAAAAACGGAATGTCCACTTACTAAATTTTCCGGGAAATTGACTTTTAAGAATTATCATCTTTTTTAATTACGGGCCATAGTTCTAATCGATTGGAAAATCGGTCATATCTTTTGAACGCGTGAATCGATTTTAAAAATATCCTCTATTAAAGATTTGAAAATGAATATAATTTGAAATTCTGTATACAAAAATCGAAATTCGTTAAAACTATGGCCCGTAATTAAAAAAGATGATAATTCATAAAAGTCGGTGTTCCGGAAAATTTAATTCAAATTTTTTTTATAATTTAGTTTAATTTCACCTAGTTTATATTGAAATTGCATTTTACTTCTAAACCTTCGCCGCTGATGAGTATTATTCTAAACATTTTCTGTAAATTAAATAAATAAGAAAAATAAAGTTACTCTCCATGCACAAACAACTCACCGTTTTATTTATTACGTAATAAATTTATTTTGTATTTATTAAAATATGTAAATGAAATAGGTTTTATTATTAAAATTGTAATGGATAAGTTGAACGAAAATATACCATAAGATTATATATTTTTCAATATAAACGCAACAGTTGCAATTCAAAGATTTTATTTTAACGTTTTTTACAAAGAAAATATTTATTTATTTTACATGTCCACTATAATGTTTTTAGGAAACCGCAAGACTGACTGTAACAATACCTCCTTCTTATATATATATATTCATTTTATAATTTAGGTATTCAGGTTCCAGTAAACTGGTAAGGACCTGAGTATAGATTTCCCAGAATTACCATAGGACCTCTCCTTATAATCTCACTCTGAACTAACATGCTACATACAAAATGAAAATTGATTGAGAATTGGCTGCATTCACAAGGTGCCATGAAAGTAGTCAGCTCATGGAGATTTATAAAAAATAGCAATGCATAATATGATTAACAAATGGGAGTATTCATATAGAATAATTTATATAAGGGCAACCGTCTTTATTGTATAATAAATATACAGTAATACAATAGGGCACACTAGGTTCATGTTAATCTTAATATTAATTATTTTTAATCTATCAATCCATAGTACTTTCTTATGTTGAAATGGGTGTTCAAATTTGACGTATCTTTTTAAATTTTAAATAAAAGACATAAATTTTGTGAAATCTTTATTTATTTTTATTGGAAATTAAAACAGTGTACCTTGTTGAAACAATATTTGCTGCACATCAATATCTTCCAATTAACTCCACAAAAAGTTTCTAATAATCTCTAGATATCGACGAATTCATGTCTTTGGATCTTCAGTAACACTTTGGCTAACAGCTGCAATATTTTCACTGAACTGCATCAGTTTCTTTAAATTAATAAATGATAAGTTTAATAGCACGGTTTGTCCGAGCTTTTTCTCTACCGAATGTTGAACGAAATTTTCTTTCATTAAAATAAGTTTTAATAATGAAAACACTTTATTCACTCGTATAGCGATACATTTTAACGAACCGAAATGTATTTACTTCATACTTAAAAAAAAAAGGTGTAATGGCGGCAAATTTTAAAAAATACGTCAAATTTGAACACCATTTATAATAATTGTTCACACATCATAGGTGTATGAATGTAATATTAAATAATTCATAATTGTTTGTATAGCCAAAATAGAGTTCGAATACCTTACATTAAAAATTTCAATTAATTAATTAATTTTCTTTTACATACTATTATTTTTACTGCTTTTTGGCAAATCCCTAAGATTAATAAGTGTAGATGGAGTTATTGACTAATGTATTGGGTGGTATGTAAGCCACATACAGTACTTGCCGCGATAGTTTGTTATTTATTTTAAAATTCATCACTAAAGAATCTTACCATCTAATCGTAGATGTTTTCGCAGTCTTAATTTTCCATACATTTTTTATTTGTGGGTAATATTATATGTATGTGTGGGTAGATCTTTTATGTTTTATATTATTTTAGGTACTATCTATTATTTTTAGTCAAAAAAATTAAAACTAAGATATGTAAATTATTTCATTTACCTAGGACTAACATTTTCAAATTTATAAATGTTTGAAAAAGTTATGCAAAGATAGAAATAAACAAATAAGAATATAAATTTGCTTTTGCGAATGAATGATCCAAACGACTAAACCTACACGGCAATTAAAAGAATGAAATGACTACGAAATGTCAACATTTTAAGTTTTCGTTTGAGTTTACGCTGGAGATGGCAATTTTCATGGTGTTGTTTTTGACGTCAAACAAAGACAAAAGACAGCACCTTAAGAATATACGTACACTGTAAAGATTTTGCTTCATTTCCGAAATAATTGCCAAATTCCCACTCATTATTCATTTATTATCGCTGCCTCAAACATATACAATATATGATCATGTGTGTTTGTTTTAATAAAAGTAAATATTTGTTTGTTTTATGCAAATTGCTGTGAAAATTATAAATTTTTTTACAACAATAATAAAGCAGCGCCAACGAAAAAGTTCAATGTAACGAACAAATATAGAATCAAATTCATAATTTTCGTTCAACTAAAATGGTCACTCGAAGTAAAATTTTTATTTCAGTTTTCGTTCCACGTAAATACCACCGTTCATATTTACATAGGTTTTATAATTGACAGAAAAACATATTTGTCTCCTTTCGTTTTCGTTTCCTTAATTGCCGTATCTTAAGTGCGAAAATTAATTTATTTATGTATGTTGTCAAAGTCAATAGATTCATTGAACTTATATTGCTTAAAATTGTTTTTCTTTTCGCTCTATATTATGGTAAATCCATTTAGAGAGAATGTTGTAATGAATTTTTATTTTCCAACTATATGATTCAGCCAATTTTAAAAATAATATAATATATATTTTATTTAAAACGAACCAGATTTTAGATACAGTGCATTTGCATGTTGAATGTTGCGAGAAAAATTTTTTGTATTGAATGTTAAATATTCTCAATACCTTTTTGATTCGATATTTTTGTTGTTCGTGAATGTGGCTCGGGTTAAAAATTGTAATTATACATATAATTTATATGCCGTGAAATTTCTCTATGATAAAATGCAAAAAGGTTTTGATGAATGAGACATATATTTCTTGTTTTGATGTGTAGTTTCGAAATGTGTAGAAACCAAACAAGTTGTAGTGGAATAAATATGATTATTTTAAAAAAAAGGAGGCAATTTTTCTAAATTTAGAAACTGGGGGAGTTAAGGGCAATTCGAGGAAAAATGAGCTTTAAAATAGATTTCTGAAGAAAAATTAAAAATAATACTTTATAATATATTTAATCAAAAACAATAAATTTAATCTTAATCTGACGCTGGAAATGGTATACCAATCTTCAAGTTTGATTGATGGAGTTGATCGACAGCTTCTTACTACATTATGGCGTATTTTAACTATATTTTGATTTATTTTTTCGTATTCTTTTAACAACAGATGGTTCTTGGTAATATACGTATGGTGTATCAACATTATTCGTTGGAGGATTTTGTTGTCGTAGGTCTTCAGATGATAAACTTTTACCAGGTTCAACATTGATGTTCTTTTTTCTTTGACGAACAACTTGTGTTGGTGTACGAAGTGTTTGTTAGTGCTTTATGAATACTTCATCTACCAATATACTATTTCTTGTTGGATTGGATGATCCTGGGGAAAGTTTCGTATACACTTCATTTAGATTCAGTGGATAAATACCACATTTTTGCAAACCGCTCATTATGTTGTTGCTCATTCTGTCTCTAGGTAATACAACAGAAACAGAACCAAAATGAACAGAAATATTAGGATTGACTACTCTTTTAGACAATTCACGTCTGCTGGCGTTTAATTTTTTTTGCAGTTGCTGTGGTTGTTCGTAATACCCCATGAATTTGTAAAACATGCATTTTTATAGAAGAACCGGAAAAATCGACGGTGCCAGATAACGCAGTACCGTAGAGGTGCAGTATAATATTTCGATAAGAAAAAAACGGCTACACCAAAAAAAAGGTGTAGGGCAAAGTAGAATAAAATATGTTTTGCTGTGCTGTACTGTAAGGTACAGTTCAATAAAATAAAGTACAACTGTTTACAGTATTGCCAGTATCATAAACTTTCAAAAATGGTAAACGCAATGAAAATCCGTTCGAAAATGTGGCGCTTACACCTTATTCATTTTGAAAAAAAAGTTTATGCTCTTAAAACTAAACACGCTCGCCAACTTTGACTAAAACCTTCATTTTCATGTCACTATATTATTTATTATTTATAATTTTATGTAATTAAATAAATTTTTTTGGGCCGAATCTCTAAAATGAAAAGTCTTAATAAGTATTTTCGATTTACAATTAGAATTCTGTCCCTATCAACACCTTGAAAGTTTGCACTGCACGCGTGGACATCCTGTACATAAAATTAAATAATAATAAACCGAATTAAAAAGAATTGAATTCAAAATATAAATAAATATAACTTATTTTTTAAAACTTTTAATTTATTATTTTATCATAATATATTTTTATAACAAACAAATATTAAACAAGTTTTCAGTAAAATTTATTTCACTGATGAATTCACTCATTTTCACTTATACAAACATATTTTTCACGGAAAATTTGAAATACTGCATGTATTTATTTATTTTTTTATGTTTATAATAAAACTTGGAAAATTTTACATTTAACATAAAATAAAAATGTTTTCACAAAATTTACGAAATATGCATAGATAATCCGATTTAAAATATTTAATTTTATACATAAATAATATCATAGGCTAATAGCACTAATAGTCTTAGAATGAGCTTCATACTCTTGAGATATTTAGAATACTCGTAATAATAATAATAACAATAATAATAATAATATTAATTTTTAGTATGTTTTTTAATAGTGGATTAAGAATATAGCACAAGTTACATAATGCCAACTCAAATAACTGTTTGACTTTTGCTCCGTACGTAGCTTTTTCTAACTTATTGTTAGTTGTGTATGGTTTTTAAATTTAATATATGAAACTTAATGGCCTATCTATTAGTCTATGCCATACCATAAACCTATCTATGTACATATTAATAAAATATAAACGAGAATGACATTTTTAGATAGATTTTTGTATTATATGGGCGTAAATTTCATGACTTTAATATATTTGTAATTTATTATTTTCAATTGATAATATAATATAGCAATAAGTTTTTGAATTAGGAGCAATTTGTCAAAATATTGATTTATCCGATCCAATAAGATGAAAATTAAATTAAATTTATCTTAAAATATTTGAAAAGTAATCGATTTGTATACGAACACATGATGATGATGGTTGTTAAAAAGGGGAACAAATCAATTAAATTAATTGCCAGCACTTATTAAACCACCGTAGGCCCATTACTTGTAAGTTTAGCATGACACATAAGTACCACTACAACAAATTTTAATTTGCTTCGAGACATTCGTATCAACACAGAAACAGTCCCCTTATCTTGGCACCTCTTCGCCTGAACATAGCCGGTAAGTAAATATAATACAAATCATATGTTCATGAACTGATCATTTATCCATATAGCAATGTCCCAACATATCCAATTGATGGAATTCAATATACAAAAGGCCTAGCAACAATGAAATCAGAATTAGAAACAGATAGTGCTATGTCAATGTGAGCAGGTACCCAATGATCCTATTGTTCAGTGATATCTCATATATAGTACACAATATATGCATACATTAAACAACACAGAATTAATCGTCTTTTTATTAAGTTGCATCAGTACACCGCTGTACTGTCACAACATACATTGATAACACTCCGAGATCAAACCCCTATTATGTATGTGGGCGTTATTTTATTCTTTTATGGGGACTGTTATGAAATATTTATGTTTGATTTAGTCGCCTTATTATGAATCTATATATTTTTATTTTATTTATTCAAGTATCATTACAATCTATCTTACATAATATCATAGTTTCTGACTGTATGCTGTAAGAACCAGTTTTAATCTTCATGCTTGTTCGTTGGTATTTAAAAGTTTCATCACAAGTGGGTTTGGATGTTCATGAAGTATTTTATAATAAGCTGTACTTTTAGTTGAAATTGAGTCTGTGTCATCTGCGAAAGTTGCTGTGATGGTATGTTTCGTTGTTGGAATATCCGCCGTGTAAATGAGATATAAAAGTGGGGCTAAAACACTTCCTTGTGGAACCCCAGCTTTTATTGGAAAAGTTGTTGTGTGTTCCTCAAGATGATTGACAATAAATTTACGGTTTTCCAAGTATGATTTTAGATTTTTGTAAGTAGTGGTGAGGTAGTAGTTTTTTCAATTTATACAGGAGGCCTTCATGCCATACCCTGTCAAATGCCTGTGAGATGTCGAAAAAAACCACAGAACAATAAATCTTAGTTTCAAAAGTATAGATTATTTGATTAACCACTCTATGTATTTGTTCTGTCTTATTTTTTCTTCCACAGTGGTCCGTGTAGCCCGCGTTAGCATTTTCCTGGATGCATTTTTTGCATCCTGAGCATTTCTACATTCATCATCAAACCACTCATTTCTTACTACCATCCCCTTTCCAATCACCGCTGTTGCGGCACCTTCAACTCATAATTTTAATTTCTTCCACATACTATTTATATTAGTTTCCTGTTGGTAAGCCTCCAAATCTGTAATAATTCGTTGTTCCATTGCATCCATGTACAATTGTTTTACCGCCGACTGTTCAAGTCTCTCGACTGCCCATTTCAACCCTACGGGTTGTGTGTTATTATTGGCCGAAATTCTGGCTCGTAGCACTATCCGAACTAGATCATGATCTGAGTCAATATTTAAACCACGACAAGTTCGAACATCCATTATATTTGAACAGTGACGTCCATCAATTAGTACATGATCAATTTGATTACTTGTTCTACCATCTGCAGACCTTCACGTCATCTTATGAATTTCTTTATGTGGGAAGTATGTACCACTAATGACCATGTTTTTTGACATGGCAAAATCAATCAATCTTAGCCCGTGGCATATTTGGTTCCGTCAAAGAACAGAATGGTTGGAGACGAAGATACAATTTTGAATTAGACAAGTTGTACGGTCACCCAAATATTGTCAAAACAATCAAGATCAATAGATTGAGATAGCTTGGACACGTAGAACGCATGGAGGAGGAGCGTGTGCCAAAAAAACTGTTAAATAGTAAACCAGAAGGTAGAAGGAGAGCCGGAAGACCTAAGGCGAAATGGCTAGATGCAGTAAACTGTGATATAAAGATCCTAAAAATTCGGGATTGGAAGACATTGACTGCGGATTGGTCAGGTAGGAAAAGCGTGTTGCACCCGGTTTGTAACGCCATGGAGTAAGAGTAAGTAAGTAAGTATTTGTTCTGTTCTGTTGTGTGATGTTGACGGAAACCAAATTGCTGATTTGGCATTACGTTATTTTGCAACATTACTATTTTTAATCTTTTAGCAAATAGTTTTTCAAAAACTTTTGAAGTAGCTGGTAATATGCTAATTGGCCTATATGATTTTACATCGTCGTGCTTCTTGCCTGGCTTTGGTATAAGAATAATTTTAGCGGTCTTCCATTGTTCTGAAAAGCTATTTGTGTTTAGGATGGCGTTGAAAATATAGGTTAAATATTTCATAGCAATGGGTGTAAGTTCTTTTAGCATTTGTCCGGTGATTTTATTAAACCCCGGTGCCTTTTTTGGGTTTATTTCTTTCTTAATAAATCTTTCTACTTCTACAATTTTAAATTTTTTCATCGGAAAGTTCATTTGTAATGGTGTTTCAAGGAAATCTATAATTTCCCGATCTTCATCTACCGATCTTTCTGTTGGATGAGGTGTGAACGTATTTTGTAGATGTGAAGCAAATTTAAAATTTTCAATTGCAATTGATATATCCATAATGTTTTTCAATGGCATGTCCAACGTTATTTTTTTATCAATCAATTCTTTAAATAAGTTAAGTTCCAATTTGTTCGTTTTGAATGTAGTATTTGCTTACTCTGTATATTTATAATGCTTGTGGATGCGGTAATTATGCTAGGTGTATGATCCGATGACAATTCTAAGCTGGATTCTGCTTTTATTCGAATTTTTGTAATACCCTTTGTGATACAGAAGTCCAATAAATTTGGAATTTTGTTTTGATATGTGGGCCAATAGGTTGGATTTCCCATTCCCATTTGAAGAAAAGTGCTACAGAGTCGCATCAAATGCTTGTCGACGCATATGGTGATCATGCTCTATTAGAAGCAACATGCAAAAAATGGTTTCAACGGTTCTGAGATAATGATTTTGATGTGAAAAATAGTGACCATGGATGACCACCAAAAAAGTTTGAAAACGCTGAATTGCAAGCAATATTGGATGAAGATGACACTTTGAATCAAAAGCAAATGACAGAAATGTTAAATGTTGCACAACAAAGACAGATGGAAAATCGAAAAAACACAAAATGGATTTATTTTAAGAATTCTAAACAGAAAAAATCATGGGTTAATCCTGGATAATAATCAACATCGACTGCAAAACCATATCGTTTCGGCAAGAAGACAATGCTGTGCGTCTGGTTGGACCAGAAAGGTGTGGTGTACCACGAGCTCTTAGAAGCTGATGAAACTGTTAATGCTGATCGCTACCGACAACAAATGATCAATTTGAACCATGTATTGATCGAAAAACTACCAGATAGGGCCAGAAGATACGGCAAGATAATTTGGCTCCATGACAATGTACCTGCACACAAAGCAAAACTGGTTCAGGATACAATCAAAGCACTTGGCTGGGAGCTGCTACCCCACCCACCGTATTCACCAGACTTGGCTCCTTCCCTCTACCATTTGATTTCATCGATGGGACACGCATTGGCTGAGCAGCACTTCGATTCCTACGAAGAAGTCGAAAATTGGGTGTCTGATTGGTATGCTTCAAAAGACGAACAATTCTATTGGCGTTATATCCACAAATTGCCAGAAAGGTGGTCAAAATGTGTAAAAAGCAATAGCCAATATTTTGAATAAAATGTCTTTTATTTTTCCATTTAAACAACAAACAAAGATGTGAAGATTGCCAAAAATTATAAACTTTTACCAGAAACTGTTGAATTCTATAACAAAACAAAGTACGGAGTAGACGCTATTGATCAAATGGCTCACAAGTACAGTAGAAAAGCAAATTCTCATAGATGGCTACGGCAGAGTTTCTATAATATTTTAGATTTAGCAGGAATCAATGCATCGAGATTATATAAAGATACTACTGACGAAAATATAACTAGAAAACAATTTTTATACCAATTATTTGAGGAGCTTGCTAATGAATTTACATATAGCAAAAGATCGAAATCTACTCAACCAGAAAAATGGAATATAGAGACCATTGATTCAACTTCGGAAAATTCTAAAGAAGCGAAAATCCTGTTTAATTTGATTCTGCAATAAAAACAAAACAAATTCTGTTTGTTTTAAATGCACGAAATATATGTGTGGGAAGTGCACAGCAAAAAGAATATCAATTTGTGAGAAATGTGCCACATAACTTCAATTTTTATTTGTTATAAAGAATATAAATAATAGAAAATAACTTAATTGGTCTATTTAGCTAATGTAAATATGAATAAACCGTGATATAGAGAAACTATAGCCGTGTTGTAGGAGGGAATGTCGCAATTTTAATCCATGTTATATGAAAATCATGTTATTTGAGTAGCGTGTTATCGGAGGGATACCTGTAAATTAAAAATTTGTTATTCATTTTATACTTTAACTTAACTGAATGTTTACTTTTTTTAATTTTAAATTACAATGAAGTTTATTAATTAACAATTTTTTTATAAATTCCATTTTTCATACATCCTTCAAATTGACGGATTGGTACAACTAGATATACATAAAATGTTGATATTTCTAGTGTTAAAAAAATTCAAAACACTTTAGTTTGTATGAACCAAAAAAATGAGGTCATTGCTATATTATTTTAATGAGTACGTAACAAAACATATAAAAACAAGAACGTTGTCATTATTTGAGTAGTGTAATTTTGTTTAATAAAGTGAATAGAGCTGCGTTAGTATTTAGTAAATTGATATATTTTTTTTTGATTTAATTTAAACATAGAATTTCACGATTGTAAAAATTATAAAAAATGCAAACCAATCCATTGAATGTGTTAAAATGATTACTAGTGTTGGATCAATCAATGAATATACCAGAAACATATATGACTATTGATGAATAATGCTAAAGCATTAGAATACATTCTAATGGATGCTATGTTTAATTTTATTACACCTTGAACATGTACTTGAAGATGGACTTAGATTCCAAGAATAATACAAGAGAAATATTTTGATGAGTACTATAACCTAGTAAAATTGTACTCGGGATACGACGCCTCAGGCGGTTTCCTTGTTAGATTTCCTATAACAAATCTACATTGCCACTTCCGCATAGGCTCAAACTTTTGGATATGACAAAACTAATGTGCCTACACGCTATCTTAGGCCATTTTTCGTTTAAATATTATATCTAAATTGCATTTTAATAATAATAGATATTAAAGGGAAATTAATGTTTTTCTGAAATTGTTCGTAATCATTATTCAATGTTAATTTTGTAAAATTCCAAAAGTCGTGTTTTGACAAATAGTTATGCTAAAACCATAGAATTTAACCCTCACTATTTGACAATAATTAAATAAATAAAATTACTCAATCTACTAAAAAATAAAGTGCCCGCTATTTTTCTAAAAATGTACCTTTTTGTTTTAAAAAAAGCTACAGTTAATTTATTCCAAATTTTTTTTTACATTTATACTAATTTAAAATAAAATTCATAATTTTAACAAATTTATGAGAAAATATTTAATTATCTTATTTATAATTACTATACATAAATAAACATATATGAAAGATATTTGCAAACATATATTATAAAAAACCATTAGAATAAATTATCACATAGGAGATAAAAAAGACATCTATTGTATTTATTAATTCATTTTATTTATTTTCTCTATGTTAATTAGAATTAGAAAGAAAGTTACATTAAAAAAAAACATATTATACATAAAAGGAAAACCCCTCAGGTTTTCTTTTTGTCACCACATTTCCTTTACGAAAATATACATATAAATAAATGATGATCTAACCCTGCAGACAAAAATTCGAATGTTCGCAAAAGTGACTGGAAATCAAAGATTGTGTGAAAAGAGTAAAAATATATTTACTGTTTCTGTGAGTTTCAGTAGTCGATATTCTTATATCGGAAGTAATACAGTAATACGCTTCGGCAACGATGTTTGTTTCGTTTCATTATGAATCGTACTAAAAAGTGAGGTCCAATTTCAAATGAAATATAACATTTTAAATTAGATATTATTATTATTGTAGAATAAATATATTTTTATAATTCTCGCA
Source organism: Bibio marci (assembly GCA_910594885.2). Classification (NCBI taxonomy): domain Eukaryota; kingdom Metazoa; phylum Arthropoda; class Insecta; order Diptera; family Bibionidae; genus Bibio; species Bibio marci. Next base: position 60,540,636 of record OU343114.1, read on the forward strand.
CAATATTATTATAATTATTTGTAGTATTTATATCTGCAATATTGCCTAAAAATCTCTATTTTGTATACTGTTTAATATAAAACATAAATCTTTACTTTATAGTTTAATATGATAAAAAATAAAGTTGAAATAAGAAGCGGATTGGGTCGGCAGAATATTTCTGCGAATTGGTCGCTTTCGGCTGAAAATTCGATTCAAATACAAATAAAACTCATTTGACATATCATTTTGTCATTTAGTTATAATTCATCAATCATATCACAATCCATGTCACAAAAATTTGGATTAAATAAAAAAATTAAAATTTAAATAAGAATTGTGTTAAATTATGATCAAGAACTTCGCAAAATTTATGTTTATTTATAAATATTTAATTTAATTTTGTAAATGTAAAAAAGATGGCAACTAATTTTTAACTATGGATATGCATTGACATATGCAAATAAAACAATTGAAACATATAATATATATAATCTATATATTGCATCCAAACGGAACACCATATAGTTGTTATATTAAACATTAAAATTGTATAGGCGACTTCCATAACCTAACAAAAAATTCAATTCTGTTACCAAATATCATTTTTCTAATGCAAATCTTGTTAAATCTTCGTTGAAGATATTTTAAAATAATTATTATATTTACATAAATTAATTAAAAATTATTCTTGAATAATTATTAAAAAGTTGTGAATGAATTCGATTTAAAGTAATATCTTTTTACAATTTTGACAGTATGACGACAGATGGAAGTACCTAATTATAAATATAAAAAAATTCACTAAAAATTTTATTTGATTTATTATTTTGGATGCAGTTTTGTACCATTTGCAAATCTCTATTATGATTCACTTTTGATTTATTTATATGGATTGAATTCGTGGTTCATTTTAGTCCACCCATATAATTTAAAAGCCAAATAGCATATTTCTGAGAACTCCAATAAATATGTTTCGCATAAGCAATACAAAAGCGAATCATATTCGAATCAAAATGTTTGCTGGAAAGTAACTAACAAATATGCGACGACATATATGTATTTGACATTTGTAGTTGTGTATACACATATATTTAATAAAGTATACTTATATCCATATACATTTTACATTCCACATACATAATTATTACATATATTACATAAACATTGTATGTTATATGTTTTTATTTATAACAAATATAAATTATAGCCTTTTTACATTTCCAAAAATTTTCTCATTATCCCATGTTTTAATACTTTGTTATGTAAAATCAAAATAAATTGCAAACCATCTATTTAAAATTGTACAAATAACCATATATATAATAGAAATACAGGTTGCGTGAATAGTTTCTAGCCTAGAATTGAAACACTGTAATTTTTAGGATTAAGGTAGTGTTTTTTATTCAATATAATCACCCGACAATTCAATACATTTACGCCAGTGCCCTTCCAATAATTTTATCCCGTGGCTGAAGAACGATGCCAAAAGTGCTGCAAAATACCCGTCTGCGGCTGCTATAGTCTCTGCATTCGACAAAAATACTTTCCTCAGAGAAATTGTTTGAGATTTCTGAAGAGGTAGTAGCTGGGAGCCAAATCTGGTGAAAACGGTGAATATTCAAGCAATTCATAATTAAAATCCTTTGAATTTACTTACTTACTCCATGACGTTATAACCCAGGTGCGATTTTAGCCTTCTCCAACTTGACCTATTCGCAGTCAATGTCTACCAATCCCGAATTTTAAGAATCTTTATATCACAGTTTACTGCATCTAGACCTCTTCCCTTTCTAACATTCCAAGATGCAAGTTTTAAATCATTGTCTTTAAATGTTGCTTGATTCGTTACCATTTATCCTGTCTGATCCGAGGCCGTGTTGTAGAATTCATAACTGATTGTTTTTCCGAATTTGGTAGTTGCGTCCAATCTACTTAATCATTCTGTAAATTCGTAGGGCATTTACATATGTTACGAATTATTTCGTCCGATTGATCCAAAGAGTTACAATAATATTTTGAGTTAATTATTTTACCTTTCTGAAGTTAAACGATCAATAAAATTCCTTTTGCATCCCAAAAAACTGATGTCATAACATTTTTTGTTGTTCGTTCATGCTTAGTCTGATTTGGAGCCGAACATCCAGCTTTAGTCCACTGTAAATGGTTTTGCTTCAATTAAGGATCATGGTGGTAGATCGTTTTAATTCTTCTCGAAACGATCCAAATACCACTGAGGTGCTGACAAATATGTTTACGATCGAGTTTTTGTTGGATTGTTAACGTGTACGGCACCACTTTTCCAAACAACTTTTTCATTAGTAATTCTTCATGTAAACCATTACGTACTCGTTCATCTGAGATGCCTACAGTATCAACGCGTAGTCAAACTTGAGTCTTCATTCACAATTTCATGTATTTTTTCAATATTTTCTGATGTTGATGCAGTTTTTGGACGTCTCTCACGTGGTTCGTCTTCAAGTCTTGTACGACCACGTTTAAATTCAGCAACCCAATTTTGTACTATAGTATATGATGGAACACTTTAATCTAACACATTTACCATATCACTGACACGTCAACTTTAAATGGCTTGTAAGCACGGAATGAATTGACAGATCGAATTGAAATATTCCAGATATTCATATGACAGATGGAATATTCCAATTCACTCATTTATTTGTACGGCTACAAACTATTCACACAACCTGTATATGTAGATGCTCTCTGTTTTATGTACCATCCGGGTACTAATTCATATATTATAAATATAAAATTAACTTAATATATGGTTTACTATATTTTCAGTGTTATTTAGTATCATATTATTATTGTGTGTGTATATATACTAAAACTAAATACATATATATATTACACATACAGGCAGTTAACATGTACGTAATTCTAACATAGCCATATAAATATTATTATGTACACGCACTCATGTATTTATGGATAACATAAACTTTGACTAAAATTTATATGTGCAATGTTGTATCAACAATAATAATAATAATAATAATATGTTATAAAACTTATTCATTTTGAATAATAAATTATAACAAAAGGCATTGCGGATATATGTATTCTATTCTGCTGTGGCCATATAACATTCAGTCAAGAAATTCAACAAACTTACACCCTCGGGGTATAATTTATTAAAGTAAAACCATCAAAAGGTAATAGTACAACATAAACCCCCTCTAGTATTTGACACCAATGATATTTCCCTTGGTGCTGGTCATAGGTCATCATTACAGGGAAAAAAATGTATTATATTTTTAATACATATATCACATACACAATGCGTTTAAAATATCAACATATTTTTACTATACGTGTATGTGTGCATGTGTAATAATATCATTCTCTACATGGAATGTAAATGAATATTTGCGTATAAACAAACAAACAAACATCAAAATAAAATATACACAACATATCAACATAAAAAAAAAGGGTTGACCAGGCCCAACAACTAACTCAAATACAATATGTGTACGTACACCTTTACCATTCATATAAATTATGTATTACCTATACATACAATTTGATACATAAATATATAATAATAAAAATAATGTTGAACAATTTGCTATTGTTAAAGTTTTTCCAAAATTTATTTTGATTTTTTTCTCATTTATTTTATTTCATTTTTATTATTGTATTTTCTTTTCAACAATTTTTCACCTGCAGATTTTTATCCAAATGACATAAATTTATTTTCAGGTAATATATGACAAAATATATTCATTTGTATGTAGAGAGCAGTTATGTAAATTATATAGACCATATCGATCTAAATAGGGTTTATCAATTCCTTTTTTTTTTTTTTTTTGTGATTTTATTGATAATTTATGAAAGGATTTTAAATTTGCATTATAGTTTTACTTTATTCCCTTTGCTCTAATTCAATTTCGTATAAATTTAAATTAATTTTTGCACTAATGGAAGACTTAATTTCATCCCAATGAAATTACATATTTATACTTTGGTGAAAACGAGTTAGCGTAACCTAACAGCTCCATATGCAAGAACAATGAGTCAATTTATTGTACTACGGTGTGTTGAACTAATTACTTGCCTATCCTGTGTATTTGAATCGAATAGACTGAAAAATTCACAATTCCTGAAATGAAAGAATAGCGCATTCACTTATAAATTAATTTGTTCTTTATAATTAAATGAAATTTCGGTAACAGTAATAAAATGACCAAACAATGCAAAAAATTATCAAATCGAATTTCTTGGGAAAAAATAAGTTATTTTTCAATTATTTATAATTCAATGGCAATAAATTTTAAAATTTATGTTATTTTATTATTATAATTTATTGCTACACAATAAGAAATTGTATTGTTTTGCTTTGTTCATGTTCCTTTATTTACGGCTCCCTTTTTGTTAAAAAAATAAAAGGTTTAATTGCGTGTGTTTCGCATTAGTTGAAACTGACCAGTTACCATACATAAGTGCTACTCGAAATTGAAGTTGAGATATAGGTCACTTGAAAGAATATTATGAGTTAGAATTTTTCTGAAAATATTTTTGTACTCTCGTACTTTTTGATAACAAATTTTTAAATTTACCACCATTCCATACCCCCATTCTATTTTTGCCAAAAAGACGTTTTTCAATATTACTGGAAACATGCAATTAGATCATCCTATGTAAAATTATAGCTCAATGGCAGCCGGTTATCAGAAAATAATTAAAGATTTTTGAAACAATAAATCAACGTTTTTTCAGAATTTTCAAGTTCAAACGGCCTGTTTTTGAGATTTCTGAAGAGCTAGTATTCGCTGGGAGCCAAATCTGGTGAATACGATGGATGCTCAAGCAAATTCGTAATTTAAATCCTTGAATTTACTTACCATACTTACTGACTCCATGGCGTTATAATCCAGGTTGCCAATCCCGAATTTTAATGATCTTTATGTTACAGTTTACTATGCATATCTAGCCATCTTGTCTTTCTAACATTCCAAAATGCAAGTTATAAATCATTTTCCTTGTTGTTTGAGTCGTTGCCGTTTATCCTGTCCGATCCGAGGCCGTGTTGTAGAATTCCAAAGTTGTTAGTTGAGATACGTTCAAACTACTTAATTATTCTGTAAATTCGTAGGGCATTTACAGGGGTATATGGAATTTAGTCATGGTCAAAACATGATTTTTGCTTCCAATTGATTCAAAAGGTTACAATAATATTCTGAGTTGATTGTTTTACCTTTCTGAAGATAATCAATCAATAAAATTCTTTTTGCATCCTAAAAAACTGGTGACATAACATTTTTTGTCGTTCGTTCATGCTTAGTCTGCTTTCAATTTAGGATTATGATGGTAGATCCAAATTTTAACGGCTAGGATTTCTAGGTTCGCCTACACACAGTTTTTTTGCTGATAGTTTGTCGATGCAGTAACCTATAATAAATTATACAATTTTTAGCTACTTTGTTTTGTCATCTATTTCTCTGGATTATAGTCCAAATAGCAAGGAAATATCTTATTAAACGCAGAAATTAGCAAATATTGTTGTTGCTGACAAATTGTAACAACAGGCATATATTGTAACTCTTATAAAAACTAAAATTTGGCAATTCAACTGAATTATCATGAAACATTTTTGCCTGGATTACACGCAGTTGTCATTAATATTTTTTTAGGTTTTTCAGTTTTTCAGAATAATCTTCAAAAATTTTGCATATGATGTGCAGCACCCAGCCGACAAAATGACGGCCGAACTAGTCAAGTTGGTAAATTACTACTTCTGTGAATATAAAAGACTAACAACTGATTCATCAATAAGTTAATTTCAAATATTAAATGTATTAAAACAAATCAAAACAAATCGCCACACCTCATTGAATCGTTGATTTCCAATTTAATCATCGTTAAATTTTCTTTCATATGAGTTACAACACTGACTAAATGTGGAAATGATCCTTTATAAAGGCCTTGAAAGCTATTACTTGTTTAATTCTATTTCATTTGAGGTTCAGAACGACTAAATCTGAAAATATGATACTAAATAAAATCCTTGCAATGTCTTTGATTGTTGAAACAATAATATTACTGCTCACTATTTAATACTTTTTTAAATGAGCTGGATCATGATTAAATATGAAAATTATCCTTATAAGCTCCTGGCAATGTCTCTTTAATGTAACATGACATTAAAATATTATGCTTCACAATTTACAAATTATATTTTAAGGTATTAACGAATTAATATTTTGGTACGGATTAGTGATTTTCTGGATAACGGAGTGTCCGTGTATCCGTATTATCGAATTATCACTGTACTATTAAATTAAAATTAGTTGATATATTTAGAACTTGTTGTTGACAAGAAATATTGACTTACTATTGTCAAATTAAATATAATTAAGGTATTTATTTAAACGTACATAATTTCAAAAAAATAAACACAGAATATTTACAATATACTTTTTATAATTAATTCGAATTCAATTTAATTGAAAAATTATATTATGATTATGACTTATCTTCGCTTAAATAATAAAACAACATATTTTGTATAACACAATAATTTATGTATGAAAAAAAAAACTTCATGTAACTTGTAACTTCTGTACACAATATATTAATTAATATAAAGAATATGATATGAAAAATGTCTTATATTTCCTCATATTTTTACTTTTTTCCTTCATCCTTTATAACTGTATTTCATAAACTCGTATATAACAGTGTCTGTACATATATACAATACTTACGCACACAATAATAATTATTTATGCTCAGGACATCAAGTCATTTATTATTAATTTAATTATCTTCTGTCATTCATATTCATTTTTCTTTTATATTATTCTTATTATTTATTATAATTTAATTAAAATTAATAGAAAAATAAATTAAACACTTAATAATTTTTTTTTCGCAATTAACATCAAAAGGAAATATTGAATAATAAAGACCATGTTTTCGCATTCTTAACAAGTAGAGTGTAGTGAAGTATATAGGTTGAGTTGAGGTATATTATTGAATAATTTACATTTAATGCTATGCAGAACACGCATAATTTATGTACCTTACCAACATACTCGTGTACTCGCATATATGTTCATTATACATGTAATAATAAAATGTGTGTGCGTGTGAGATGACGATCATATTTAAAACTTAAGTGAAAAGTTTTATATAATTTATACAATTTTTTTTTGTTGCGAATAAATTGTTAAAATAATAATACGTACACAGTGGGTCGTTTAAATTACCAAAATTTGAATTTAAAAAATAGTAGTGATTTCTATTGAAAGTTGGCACCATTAAAAAGATATATGTTTTCTTTATCAAACGCATCCGCAACTTTATGCCAATTGGTTGACAGGATAAAAACTTCACGCATTTAAGTGTCAATAGTTTTGATGCATGCGTAGTAAAAATACAATGGAACAACGAGCAAATATTAAATTTTATTTTAAAATTGGAAAAATATGTGCGGAGACTTGAAAATTGTTGAAAAAAGTTTATGGTGTTGATTTTATGTCTCAACGACAAGTTTATTATTGGTTTTCACGTTCCAAAAATGGTCGTGAGGATTTACATGATAACCGAAGACCAGGATCTCCAGAACTTAAAAACCGGTTTGAATTAGTGGAAAAAGCCTGTGAATTCATCCATTTCGATGGAAATTTTACTGTGTGAATGTTAGCTGATGAATTAAGTACTAGCAAAGACACATTCTCTTTTTGCAAAACTGAAACTGCCATGAAAGGAGAGTTTTATGATGATTTCTCAGCCATCCAAGCAGCCGTGACGCAGGTTATGAAGAACAATGATATAACTGACATACAAAAATCTATGTATGCATTAGTAGATTGTGTCAAACGATGTATTGAGTCAATTGGAATCTATATGTATTTTCATTCAAAAATTATTATAAAATGTTTTCTATTTTATAACCTAAAATTGAAGCTATTTAAACGACACACTGTGTAATTTATTTAATTGTAATTTGAAATTTTTATACATAACTTTTTAATTGCAAATATGTAAATATACAGGGTGGGACCGTGCTTCGAGGAGAAGACAGAGTACAAATAGTGCTGACAAAAGGAATGGTCACGGATTTTTCTTATCTATTTTTATGAAATTTTAATATGTTGTACAATTCGAAAGGCTGCGTATGTAATAGATTTTTAGATGCCCAATTTTGGTTCTTCTATAATTCAAGATGGCTAAGAAAATGAAAATTCACTGTAACTTTTGTAACTATGAACCAAATTGATTCAAATTTGAATCGTAGTTTTATTGAACTGTTTCCTATATTTTGTAGAGGAAACTTTTCCAAAAATAAGAATGGTGGCATCGGCAATATTGGCGCACAATTCTACGCAAATGGTCCGTGTTGTCGAAATTATCACCGCATTCGTATACAGTTTGATGAAATTTTTACACATTATAGTATTCATAGATTGTGAATGGGTTTTTTAGGTTCGAGAAAAAGATGTCAGTAGGAGCAATATAACACATGACACATTTTGTTAGTCAACCGAATGTGGTCCATCACAATACTGTATCTATAAATATAATATAAATTTAAAATAAAATTTGTTTTTAGTACAGATATTTTACGAGATTTTTCAATTACAATAATTATGCATTTGATTCTATATATATTAATAACTTTATGCACTGATTCCTTCACGCATCTCTAATGCATTTCAACATATTTGAACTTATGGTTAGAATACGATGTTTTGATATTCGGTATCTATAGCATAGGTTAACAAATCATATATTTTATAATAGGACCGATATCCGATAACTAATTTCAATAATACCTTAAATTAATGTCCATTAAAAAACGATAATTTAAAAGCAAATTATTATATATTATTATGTAAATTATAAATCGGAAGTAACACACATTTAAAGAACTGAATTGATCATAATCGGTATGTAATAGATAATACCTATTTTTCCGAAGAGTAGATATATTTAACAGCCATATAGTCTATCTTCATAAAAAGCCCAAAGGAATTAGTCCAAGGAAGACTTTTTAATCCAAATACAAAAATCTTGATATGTATAGTTGTTAATATTACATTACATATTAACACAAACACAACAGTATAAAAAGTTAGATTTAAGAGTAAAGAATAAGAGTTAAGAGAAAAAGCGAAAAATGTATAAGATTAAGGTAAATAAAAGTTAAGAAAAGTGATAAAAGCTAACAGAACCGGCAGAATTAGAATTAAAATTAGCATTTGAGTTATTTTTTATATTTTTATGTATATTTTTTAATAATTGAACAAAATGAATTTTGGAATAAAATATAGTATAATATATAATACTTATAGTTCCCCACATGTATACTGCAATGCAGAGACCAAATCTGGCCGGCATACATTAGGCGCAATTTACTTTTAATTAAATCTAACACGGAATTAAATCTATAACCACAATATGATTTTTATTAAAACCTAGCTAATAGTTGTTGATCGTCGATAAAAGCTTCTTGTTCAGAACTAATAATAAGCGTCATAATATTATTCGGTTCGCAAACAATGTTTTTAAACTTCTTAGGTATAAAATTTAATCTATAATGGTTTGATTATTAAATAAAACTTTTTAGAGTTTACTTTTGAATCAAATTTTGGTGTGGTGTGGTATGTAACCGAAAATAGTTCAAAAAATAGTCCAAAATTTTCAACCGTGTTACAATAGCTTCATATACTTTAGGTTTTGTAGAAAGCTTAACAATTGGACTATATTTTGAGACATGGACCTCGCCCCAATCTTATGAACTGGTAACTAAATCCCTCGTATGCGTCATAATTAATACCTATATTAAAAATAATACCTTAAATGAAATTTTGTTTGGCAAATATCTTTTATTTGTCATTTTCGATTCCTTTTAGTGATTCGTATTTGATAAACATAGGCGAAATCCGTTAATGGATTTCTTTTGTGATTCTCGAATGAGAGCCTTTCTGAACCAGAAATCGAATTAATGTTTCGCAAAATTTAATCGATAGCGATTCATATAATACGAATCAACATATTTGCTGGAAAGATAAGGCCCTAACACTTTTCAGTATCTATTACAATTGTGATATTTTAGAAAAATTAATGTCACTCACTTCATTATTTTTGTGCGATGATGATGATGATGATGATTTCATAAGTATGCATGTATATGTATATGCTGTAGTGTTGAAAAATCGTATTTTTCAGGTAATCATTATATAAAATGTTGTGTATATATATTATTTTAATTAATGTAATTGAAAAGGATTAATTATATTACAAAATTAAATCGGATCGAAGCAAAATATCCTAATTGGTACAAAAATGACAAAGTATCGATATGACTTAACATATAAATAAAACGACATTATGGTGAGTTTATTATTGACAATTTTCATTTTATATCGTAAATTTATATTACATTATTTATTAGATTATAGTACTCAAGTCAGTCAATAAAATGAAGGGTTTTTATCATTATTACATTGAATTAATTGAATTTCTAAAATAAAATAAAATAATTACTAATTGTTTATATATTGTTATTATTAAAATTATTATTTTTAGTGATTATGATAATAATACATAGCAAGAACTGAATTTCCACATTACAATTTTGAATCTGCAAAATGTTCAGCGTAATATAAAACAGTGTCGTATCCCGAATCCAATGAAATTTTGCCAGGTTGAGGTTGTAGTACTCATCAAGGTATAGAACAATGTTTTTATTTTCTCCCCAATTTCACTTTGAAGGGGGTAACGATCCCTCCGAACGATAAATAACATGACATTTTATAAAAATCTATAACTTTTGACCCCGAAGTTCCACAGTAATTTTTGAAGTTGGAGATAACATCTATCTAAAGTGTGCTTCATTTCACACAAAAAATGTTTTTTTTTTTAAAATGATAAATAAATAAATTCACATTTCTTTGACACAATTTTTCAATTTACTAACTTTTGATACAACCTGTGACCAAATTATTGTGTTACTTCGGTTATAGATTTTTATAAAATGTCATGTTTTTACTCGTTCGGAGGGATATTTACCCGCTTCAAAGTGAAACTCTGTTCTTTACTTTGATGAGTACTACAACCTGGCAAAATTTCATTGGATTCGGTATACGAATACGACACCTCCCTCAGGTGGTTCCCTTGTTAGCTAACAGTTTCATACAAACAATGTCAGAATGATTTTTATGCAAAAGTTATAATACTTTACGGTGGTAATCATGTATAGTATTGCATTTATCATTATATTGTACGATAAAGCGACTTATCATCTCACGTGTGATTTAGTATAAATAAATAAATAAATTTGTTAATCTTTACAATACGATTGCTATAAAAGATACATTCAGCCGCAGTGTTCAGACTATTTATTATTTTGTATCAACCTCTTAGACCATCACTAACAGACGACGGAGTTGGTCAACAAGACATCACATATTTATACAAATTATTTTAATATTGAATATTGAATTTTTTATGCATTTTTATGTACTCAATATTTACGCGTAATTTATTAATTACTTTTATATCATTTATTTCTAAATGTTCTTGAGACACAATTATTTCCATTAATGGAAGTTTCGATAGAGCATCAGCGTTTCCCACATTGGATCCCGCTTTATAAACTATTTTATAGTTATACATAACCTATTTGACTGACCATCGTTTAAGTATTGTGGCATAGTTCCCTTTAGTAGTATTAACATTATGCAAATATGATTTGACAATAAAATAAATTCTATACAAATACAGAAATTCAAAAAACATATAAATTTTTAATATAAGAGGCATCTCATTTTTAAACGTAAATTTGAAAAAAAAATACAATAATGTACATAATTTAAAAATTAATAAATAACGACAATGTGAATTATAATTTTAAAATGTGAGTTAATTTTTGAGACCTCCTGTATTGCATGCATACCAATGACATTTTAAATAAATACACACACAAAAGTTTTTCGTGTGTAAATGAAAAATAATAATAAATTTGTGTTAAATGGACATTTATTGCTTTTTCTTTAAATACCTATACACAATTCGTTTTATTACGTAACTTATTTACAATACATGAAAAAGAGCAACTATTTTATATTCTATAAATTTTCAGTACTATAATAATAAATTTTGAACTTTTTTAGGGATAACGTTGTTTTTTTTTCGTCTTTTGTTTACGTTTGCCATATGTTATTCTTTTTAAACAAATTAACGGTATATAAATATAACCGTATTATTTGTGCAAATTAATACGATTACATGTCTCTTTAAATACAAAGTGTTCTTATGTAATATTAGGCAGTTTCTATGAAAGGTCGCGGGTATAATTGCAATATGTTAAATGGAGAAACTATACCCTAAAAAGTTTTAGTTACGAATGACAACATTTCTTGGCAGGCTGAGGTGGTTCAAAACAAACTTTAGCTTACCATTTTCCCCCATTATCACATCTTTTCTGTGCTTATTTTGCACTCAATATAATGATCGTATGTACGATTTGAGTAACGTCATTCCTGAGAAATCGACCCATGGCCCCTACTTTAGTCATATTAAAATTAGTGCAAAATAAACGGAGAAAATAAGGGCTTTTCTGGTTCTAGGGTGTAAAAGGGAAATTATGAAGGTTACTTTATACGATATATAAGGCATAGTATGGACCTCGAGAGAAGCACAAAAACAAAAATGAAATAGTTCATTGCAATTAGCGAATGGACTACGCCGTTCGAGGTGAAAAGAAAGAAAAATGTGAAAATGGCGCCGTAAAGATACCAAATACTTTGCAGTGTGAATTAATTACCAAGATCCATTATTTTTTGTGAAAATTTTGACAGTTCAATAGTGTTACTACCGGAATATAACACCGAAATAGTAGGAAATTTAAAAAAAAATTATTATTAAATAATACATTTCAAATGATTGGACGTAATATATTTGGATGAAGAGATAGAAGAATTTGAATGTAATGTGTAATAAAAATAAACATGTGGAAAATAAAAATGTGAAGCCAGGAATTTTGTATTTTCAAAATAAATTACATAGAAAGAATCAAGCTTTAACATCAGCATGGAAGATAATTTTTATCATAATGGACTAAATTACAATAAATAAATTATAAAAATTAATTATAATTATAATTAAATTAAAAATTTGTCATTTATATGTATTAAAGGGTTATCTGTCACCTTTAACACAGCTATACTCACAGTAACGTATCTTTTACGTGGTAATAATTTTTTTTTATATTTAAAACATAATTCTCTTAGTGGTCAGTACATGTCACTGCTATCGATAGAGATAATTTTAGATTTTAGTTCATATCACATTCCCCTAAAATTTACCAATTACAGCCTTAAAGCAGTTGGTTAAGGATAGACTAATGATTTTGAATTCGTGTGGTCCTGGTAAATTTATTCAAAATGATTTCTGTGTTACTATCTGGTGCTGCTTCTTTACGATTTTGTCTGCGAATCTCATGGCGGAAATAAAGTCATCTATCGGTTAAAATTTTAATGCCTATTTTCTTTGGACTAATTCTATTCAATAGTCGACCTAAATTGGTTGAATAGTGAATACCAAATTTTTAATACCTTTCATTTCTATTTGTTAAGCTTGTATCATAGAAGGAGATACTTTTTCGATAATTACATTAACCATATCTTATTTTCAATCGGAACATTTTAATAAATTTCTTATCGGATAATGCAAATGTATCTTGTGCTTCGTGAACTACTCGATTATTATTGTTATTTGCATTATATAAATTTTCTGCATTATCCAAATTTTCAAGAGAAAGGATTGTTGCTAACTCATTTAGTTCCGCCATAAGAATATTAAATATTAACCATAGTTGCTAAATTTTAGTTCTTAACGGTAAAATTCAAGATGGCGACAAAAACGAAAATTCACCGTAACTTTTGCAATTATCAATAGAATTGGTTCAAATTTGGATCGTATTTTCATTGAACCTTTTCCTATGCACTGACGCTAAGCTGAAATATAAATTATAATTTAATACATACAAAATATATAAATAAAATAAAATATACTAAATCATTGAGATTAATACTATTACTTATTTTATTTGTGTATTATACTAGATTCAATTCAAATAGAGTGGAGACATCTATCGATAGTTTCAATACATACACACATATATAAAAATATATAAAATACAAAATTCAATACACAACATCCATGGGTTAGTTTTATTTTATACATATAACTTATCTATGTAATTCTGCTTTACCATGCAAGAATCCCGCACAGCAAAAGCAGGCAATGTAAAAAAGTGAATCAAGTGATAGTGATCGTTATATAGCACCTGACAAAAAGAGAGTACGATATATTGCAGATTTTGAAACCGAAAGTGAATAAGACACTTCAGTTGAAGAAATTTTAACACAAATAGCTGCTAATGGAACATTATGGGAAACATTGACAGCTGGTAGAAATACTGATAGATTTCCCGCTCATACCAAATTCAAAGACGTCTCAGGGCCAAATCTCAAGAAAAGAATTTTTTTTACAATTGGCTGAAGAACTAAGCGGTAACTATGGCCATAAAAATAATTTCACACCTTTATTTAATATACAGAATGTTGATAAAAACGGTTGAATTGTCATGTTCAAGTATCATGCAAGAGAAATAGAAGTAAGGGCGTCTGTGCTAAATGTAAAAAATGTATTTTAAAAACACAATATGTTTGCAAAAATCGTTTTGAATAAAGTTTCTTTAAAATACAATAACATACTTATTTGGCTGCTAAATATTGCCCAGCAGTTAGATAATTACAAAATAATAATAATTACATCCTTTCTTATAATATAGTAATAAAATAAAATTTAAAAGAAAAAAAAAAGAATAAAGTTAAATAAAAATGACGGGAAAAATACAGAGGGACCAAAATCGACGCAGTGAAAAGAGAGGATAAATTATAAATAAATAAATTAATTCCGAAAATTTTGGTCATGTAAGAATTTTTGTTAGATATTCGTAATTACTATATTATTATTTTGCCTCCATCACTTTGACATTCGTAAGCTCCAACATCCACATATGTAAAGCTGTACGTGAGATCACATAATTCAAGCAAAAGAATTTGATGTACAGCGAATAGCAATATACCTGCCGTCTATCGATCCATCCGATGCAGTTGCAGATGTTCCAGAAATACAAAAAATCGTTTGAAATATGTTGATAATCATCATGAATTTATTCGTTCCAGTCAAGATTGATTGTTCGTACGCAACAAGATCTTTCAGTTTTTCATACGAATATTATTTCTTATCTTCTTTAAATTATACACATTTTGTTGCCAATTATATGTACTGTAGTAATTAATATTTATTATTATTATTATTAATATTTATCTTTAATAGAAATTTAAATTTAAAATAAAATAAAATCAAAATAAAGTACTCGTATTTATATAAAAAAAATTCTGGAATGTCAAAAATTCAAATGACAAGAACATCAGACATATTATCTTAACCATATTAAGGTTTACATATGTGTTGCTATCAAGCATATTGAATTTTCGTTGACTTGTCATTTTTACTTAAGCTAGCTTATGCATATTATGATTGGGCCTTCAGAGTATGTGTGTGAAAAACAGTTGACACATAACATATGCTTCTCGTCTTACATATGCATTAAATTCAGGACTTCAGAATGTATTCTGAATGTATCTCTTGAATGCTTCTTGATTGCTTCTAAAACCATTTTTAATTAATTAATTACAGAAAAAGCCGTAGCTGAAAATTGTGTCGCAATATGTCGTACCTAAATTTTAATACAATAAATGAGCAAATTGGCCCTAATTTAGTTTCACAATATCGTATATAAAATGAGTGAATACTTATACTAATAACACAGTAAAGTATAGATAGCGTTTCGCAACATACTTTATAATATTATACAATATAAGCCAAGTGAATCATAAACAAATTGCTAGAAAACTAAAGTTGAGTAGTTGTAACTTTAGATTGTATACATATAGTCGTAATTAAAGTTTAACTAATTTGCATTGATTTTGTCTTAAGACAAAAACTTTAAAAAAAAAATCTGTTTTGGTTTTTAAACAATTATATCGTCAAAAAATAAAGAAAATCTTGAACAATTTTAAAGCTTTTTAATAACAACTAAAAATTGATCTATAGCAATATATTTTAAATAATTCAAGTAAAACTAAACCATCAATCTACTCACAGCGAAGAATACTGTACACATATGGAGAATATTACAATTTGAACTTTTTGTTTGGTGTATATCGATTGAATTTCATTCATTCAAATTTATAATAAGATTTCCAATAACTGATTTTTATTTAATTTTTTATTTTATGAAGTTTTGAATAATTTTTTCTTCAAAATTACATGTCAATTTACAAGTATGTCAGTAACTCAATTGAATTGAATAATACGTGTATGTAAAAAAAATGCTGTTATTTATTTAAATTTTCCTATGCCATGTCACCCACCATCCATGTACGAGTGAAAGAACAAAAATGGTATGCATTTTAAATTAGAAGTATTGAAAATGATTGAACAATATCAAATTGTCTATAATTCTTTTTATATTGTTGAAAATATATACTACGAGTATATGTTGGGTGTATACCTATGATTCCGTTCCTTTTTGAATAATTAATAGACGGTCGCCTGTTTCAGTGCTCGTCATTTACATACATTTTTGTCGATAACAATTAATCGGCTGTGATGGTTACATTGGATTTCGAAGTTTTAAAAAAAAATTCTTCTGAAATCCGAGTAGAAAGTAGACTACATTTTCAAAAAAAATTGGAATGAAATATCAACTTACTAAATTTTCCGGATAGTCAACTTTTATGAAATATTGTGAATTGTAAATTATATATTTCCAATCTTTCATAGAATATACACCATAATTATGTTATTCAGTTGTTATCAATTCAAAACAGCGAAGGATATGAATTGGATATTTAGGTATAAATTAGTTCAGTTTCTGGCATATAAATGTATCAAATCCGATTTCCCACCTCCTCGTGTTGCCATTTGAAACTCAGGTACTTTTTGGGAAATCCCATTTTTAAAATATCGATAAGGTCAAAAAAATGAACAAAATCTGTAACGAATATCTACGATTTGCACAATACTATGCTGTATCTTTCTAGGAGTCCAAAAATTCAAAATTCCATAGATATGTTACTTTCTAAATGTTCTTTGCGAATAGTGGTTTTGTGCACCTAAAATAACATGTGCCGCACGGTCCTTTTATACATACATACAACATATAATAGTTTGCTTTTGCTTCGAATATATTGTATTATTATAATTTTTCGGTTTTTCTACAGTGTTCTTCTTCCTTAAGTCACAAAATTTAAGAAATTTCGTGATGAATATATCAACAAAATATAAATCAGGTAATACCACAGAAGTACTTTTATATTTGCGAATATTCTAAAACATTCTATAATATACAATTAGTTTGTTTTACAATTATTTTACTAATCATTTTAGTTCTTTGAATGTACTTCAATTAAAAACAACAAGATTTCATTCATAATTACGTTCAATTTATATTAGAAAAATAGAAAACTATTCTAAAATGAGTTTAAGTAAATGTGTAAATATTGGTGAAAAGAAATTTAGATGTGATGTATGCAATTATAAATGCAATACGAAACAAAATATATCCTCACATATGTTTGTTCATAGTGGCAAAAAGTCATTTAAATGTGATGTATTCAAACGTGATTTCAGACAAAAATGTAATTTAACTCGACATGTACGAACACATACTGGTGAAAAACCATTTAAATGTAATGTATGCAAAAGTGAATTCAGTGATAAATCTAATTTAACTGTTCATCTACGAACACATTCTGGTGAAAAACCTTTTAAATGTAATGCATGCCAACATGATTTCGGACAAAAATTTAGTTTAACTCGACATCTACGAACACACACTGGTGAAAAACCATTTAAATGTAATGTATGCAAAAGTGAATTCAGTGTTAAATCTAATTTAACTGTTCATCTACGAACACATTCTGGTGAAAAACCTTTTAAATGTAATGTATGCCAACATGATTTCGGACAAAAATTTAGTTTAACTCGACATCTACGAACACACACTGGTGAAAAACCATTTAAATGTAATGTATGCAAAAGTGAATTCAGTGATAAATCTAATTTAACTGTTCATCTACGAACACACACTGGTGAAAAACCTTTTAAATGTAATGTATGCAAACGTGATTTCAGATATAAATCTAATTTAACTGTTCATCTACGAACACACACTGGTGAAAACCCATTTAAATGTAATGTATGCAAAAGTGATTTCAGACAAAAATCTAATTTAATTAATCATCTACGAACACATACTGGTGAAAACCCATTTAAATGTAATGTATGTAAGCGTGATTTCAGACAAAAATCTAATTTAACTCGACATATACGAACACATACTGGGGGAAAACCATTTAAATGTAAAGTATGTAAACGAGGGTTCACACAAAAATCACATTTAACTACTCATTCGCAAATTCACAATCGGAAAATGAAGATAAAATGTGATGTATGTAATAGTGAATTTATGAGTAAAACTGATTACAATAGTCATATGGAAAAACATATTCTTGAAATAGAATTCGATTGTTTATTATGCTCGGAACATTTTTCCACATCTACTGAATTATTTCGTCACATGGAATTAAACAATCATTTAAATATTTCTTTTGAACTATAAGAAATTATTATGGAAAAACTTAGGACTTTAAAACAAAAATGTGTAAATGACAAACAAATAAATATTTTATATTTTAAATTTTGTGCTGTAAAATTAAATAATGATTTAAAAGATTTCGTAAGAAAATCAAAATTATTATCGAAATATGGTATTATAAAATTAAATTATACAATATATTAAAAGAATAATATTCACATACAAAAGATTTTTATTGATAATTTTAAATTGGTTTTCCAGAAAATTTTAGATATAATAGAAATATTCTAAATTCTAAAATTATAATAACATAAATTATAATCGAAACGAAACATTCTTCCTCCAATTTTTCTGGAAGTTTAACAACCGTTATAACAGGAACGTATTTATGCACATGCTTCAAATAATTTTGTCTGAAAAGAAGTAAAAACGTATTCATATTTTAAATCACTATATTTATCTGGTTGCGAGTTGAAAGTAAACTACATTATAAAAAAAAATTTTAGATGACCACTTAAACATTTTTCCGGAAATCGACTCAAATTAGCGATTTTTTAATTACACGCGAACAATAGTGGAAAATCGGTTATATCTATAGGAGGCGTAAATCGATTAATTATAATTAGCAATAAATTTTCATCATTTTCTCAAACATTCAAACTTAATTTTTGTAATAATTTGCATTATATTAAAATTATTTGCATACTTATAAAATAATATATAATTAGCTAGTTTTTCTCAAGACGTCTCTTATTAATTGCAGATATTGTATAGTATGGATATTGAGGAAAGCTATCAAAAGTAGGTATCCTATAGTTTTTATGTATGAATTTTCCAAATTCGTACTCACATTTTTCCAAAAAGCAACAAGTTTTTATATAAGGCCGTTTGAACTTGAAAATTCTGAAAAAACGCTGATGTATTGTTTCCAAAATCTTTAATTATTTAATGAATTCAATTGAGCGTCCACTGCGTTCGCCGTCTTCGGTGCTCATTTCACCACGTTTAAACTTAGCATACCAATCAATGATGGTTGATTTTCTTGGTGCAGACCTCGGAAACTCTTCATCAAGCCAAGATTTTGCTTCAACTGTATTTTTTCCCTTCAAAAAGCAATATTCTATCAGCACACGAAATTCTTTTTTTTCCATCTTTTTTCAAATAACAAAAGTAGCTACACTCACAACGCAATATCTCACAAACTAATGGTCGGACTGCTGTCAAATTTTGACACGTATCGTTTGAAGGTTGGTACTAACTAAAAATCATACGGATTTAATACTAGCACTACCATCTATGTGTCAGACCGGGGACTTTTCAATTGGCCTGTATTAACGATTACTATTTATAGATTTAAAAAATACAATATGGCGGATCCTAAATGGCGAATTTTAGGAGTAAATTACAATATTTTGTTACCAGTGGAATAATTTCCACTAGATGGCGTCGGAGACTAAAACCATGTAAGACAAATTTGTTAGAAACATATCGAGGAACAATTTACCATCAATATCCCTCATAATTTTCCCGTTATAAAAATGGCAAGTCTAAAAAACGACTTTTTGGATAAAATGGGGGGGTTGGGGTAAATTTAATGATTCCAAAAAATGTGTTATCAAAAAGTAAGATTTTCAGAAAAATTCTAACTTATAATATCCTTTCAAATGATCTATATCTCAACTTAAATTACGAGTAGCACTTAAGCACGTTTACTGGTAAGATGAGATTTACGCTCGAAATTCCTTTTAGAGCGACAGTTTTCAATATCGGTTCTTGTAGCTTGTAGCGACAATTTCGAAACAATTAAAGTGTGTACGTTAAATATTGTGACAATGAAAAAGAGCAACTATTTTATATTCTATAAATTTTCAGTACTATAATAATAAATTTTGAACTTTTTTAGGGATAACGTTGTTTTTTTTTCGTCTTTTGTTTACGTTTGCCATATGTTATTCTTTTTAAACAAATTAACGGTATATAAATATAACCGTATTATTTGTGCAAATTAATACGATTACATGTCTCTTTAAATACAAAGTGTTCTTATGTAATATTAGGCAGTTTCTATGAAAGGTCGCGGGTATAATTGCAATATGTTAAATGGAGAAACTATACCCTAAAAAGTTTTAGTTACGAATGACAACATTTCTTGGCAGGCTGAGGTGGTTCAAAACAAACTTTAGCTTACCATTTTCCCCCATTATCACATCTTTTCTGTGCTTATTTTGCACTCAATATAATGATCGTATGTACGATTTGAGTAACGTCATTCCTGAGAAATCGACCCATGGCCCCTACTTTAGTCATATTAAAATTAGTGCAAAATAAACGGAGAAAATAAGGGCTTTTCTGGTTCTAGGGTGTAAAAGGGAAATTATGAAGGTTACTTTATACGATATATAAGGCATAGTATGGACCTCGAGAGAAGCACAAAAACAAAAATGAAATAGTTCATTGCAATTAGCGAATGGACTACGCCGTTCGAGGTGAAAAGAAAGAAAAATGTGAAAATGGCGCCGTAAAGATACCAAATACTTTGCAGTGTGAATTAATTACCAAGATCCATTATTTTTTGTGAAAATTTTGACAGTTCAATAGTGTTACTACCGGAATATAACACCGAAATAGTAGGAAATTTAAAAAAAAATTATTATTAAATAATACATTTCAAATGATTGGACGTAATATATTTGGATGAAGAGATAGAAGAATTTGAATGTAATGTGTAATAAAAATAAACATGTGGAAAATAAAAATGTGAAGCCAGGAATTTTGTATTTTCAAAATAAATTACATAGAAAGAATCAAGCTTTAACATCAGCATGGAAGATAATTTTTATCATAATGGACTAAATTACAATAAATAAATTATAAAAATTAATTATAATTATAATTAAATTAAAAATTTGTCATTTATATGTATTAAAGGGTTATCTGTCACCTTTAACACAGCTATACTCACAGTAACGTATCTTTTACGTGGTAATAATTTTTTTTTATATTTAAAACATAATTCTCTTAGTGGTCAGTACATGTCACTGCTATCGATAGAGATAATTTTAGATTTTAGTTCATATCACATTCCCCTAAAATTTACCAATTACAGCCTTAAAGCAGTTGGTTAAGGATAGACTAATGATTTTGAATTCGTGTGGTCCTGGTAAATTTATTCAAAATGATTTCTGTGTTACTATCTGGTGCTGCTTCTTTACGATTTTGTCTGCGAATCTCATGGCGGAAATAAAGTCATCTATCGGTTAAAATTTTAATGCCTATTTTCTTTGGACTAATTCTATTCAATAGTCGACCTGAATTGGTTGAATAGTGAATACCAAATTTTTAATACCTTTCATTTCTATTTGTTAAGCTTGTATCATAGAAGGAGATACTTTTTCGATAATTACATTAACCATATCTTATTTTCAATCGGAACATTTTAATAAATTTCTTATCGGATAATGCAAATGTATCTTGTGCTTCGTGAACTACTCGATTATTATTGTTATTTGCATTATATAAATTTTCTGCATTATCCAAATTTTCAAGAGAAAGGATTGTTGCTAACTCATTTAGTTCCGCCATAAGAATATTAAATATTAACCATAGTTGCTAAATTTTAGTTCTTAACGGTAAAATTCAAGATGGCGACAAAAACGAAAATTCACCGTAACTTTTGCAATTATCAATAGAATTGGTTCAAATTTGGATCGTATTTTCATTGAACCTTTTCCTATGCACTGACGCTAAGCTGAAATATAAATTATAATTTAATACATACAAAATATATAAATAAAATAAAATATACTAAATCATTGAGATTAATACTATTACTTATTTTATTTGTGTATTATACTAGATTCAATTCAAATAGAGTGGAGACATCTATCGATAGTTTCAATACATACACACATATATAAAAATATATAAAATACAAAATTCAATACACAACATCCATGGGTTAGTTTTATTTTATACATATAACTTATCTATGTAATTCTGCTTTACCATGCAAGAATCCCGCACAGCAAAAGCAGGCAATGTAAAAAAGTGAATCAAGTGATAGTGATCGTTATATAGCACCTGACAAAAAGAGAGTACGATATATTGCAGATTTTGAAACCGAAAGTGAATAAGACACTTCAGTTGAAGAAATTTTAACACAAATAGCTGCTAATGGAACATTATGGGAAACATTGACAGCTGGTAGAAATACTGATAGATTTCCCGCTCATACCAAATTCAAAGACGTCTCAGGGCCAAATCTCAAGAAAAGAATTTTTTTTACAATTGGCTGAAGAACTAAGCGGTAACTATGGCCATAAAAATAATTTCACACCTTTATTTAATATACAGAATGTTGATAAAAACGGTTGAATTGTCATGTTCAAGTATCATGCAAGAGAAATAGAAGTAAGGGCGTCTGTGCTAAATGTAAAAAATGTATTTTAAAAACACAATATGTTTGCAAAAATCGTTTTGAATAAAGTTTCTTTAAAATACAATAACATACTTATTTGGCTGCTAAATATTGCCCAGCAGTTAGATAATTACAAAATAATAATAATTACATCCTTTCTTATAATATAGTAATAAAATAAAATTTAAAAGAAAAAAAAAAGAATAAAGTTAAATAAAAATGACGGGAAAAATACAGAGGGACCAAAATCGACGCAGTGAAAAGAGAGGATAAATTATAAATAAATAAATTAATTCCGAAAATTTTGGTCATGTAAGAATTTTTGTTAGATATTCGTAATTACTATATTATTATTTTGCCTCCATCACTTTGACATTCGTAAGCTCCAACATCCACATATGTAAAGCTGTACGTGAGATCACATAATTCAAGCAAAAGAATTTGATGTACAGCGAATAGCAATATACCTGCCGTCTATCGATCCATCCGATGCAGTTGCAGATGTTCCAGAAATACAAAAAATCGTTTGAAATATGTTGATAATCATCATGAATTTATTCGTTCCAGTCAAGATTGATTGTTCGTACGCAACAAGATCTTTCAGTTTTTCATACGAATATTATTTCTTATCTTCTTTAAATTATACACATTTTGTTGCCAATTATATGTACTGTAGTAATTAATATTTATTATTATTATTATTAATATTTATCTTTAATAGAAATTTAAATTTAAAATAAAATAAAATCAAAATAAAGTACTCGTATTTATATAAAAAAAATTCTGGAATGTCAAAAATTCAAATGACAAGAACATCAGACATATTATCTTAACCATATTAAGGTTTACATATGTGTTGCTATCAAGCATATTGAATTTTCGTTGACTTGTCATTTTTACTTAAGCTAGCTTATGCATATTATGATTGGGCCTTCAGAGTATGTGTGTGAAAAACAGTTGACACATAACATATGCTTCTCGTCTTACATATGCATTAAATTCAGGACTTCAGAATGTATTCTGAATGTATCTCTTGAATGCTTCTTGATTGCTTCTAAAACCATTTTTAATTAATTAATTACAGAAAAAGCCGTAGCTGAAAATTGTGTCGCAATATGTCGTACCTAAATTTTAATACAATAAATGAGCAAATTGGCCCTAATTTAGTTTCACAATATCGTATATAAAATGAGTGAATACTTATACTAATAACACAGTAAAGTATAGATAGCGTTTCGCAACATACTTTATAATATTATACAATATAAGCCAAGTGAATCATAAACAAATTGCTAGAAAACTAAAGTTGAGTAGTTGTAACTTTAGATTGTATACATATAGTCGTAATTAAAGTTTAACTAATTTGCATTGATTTTGTCTTAAGACAAAAACTTTAAAAAAAAAATCTGTTTTGGTTTTTAAACAATTATATCGTCAAAAAATAAAGAAAATCTTGAACAATTTTAAAGCTTTTTAATAACAACTAAAAATTGATCTATAGCAATATATTTTAAATAATTCAAGTAAAACTAAACCATCAATCTACTCACAGCGAAGAATACTGTACACATATGGAGAATATTACAATTTGAACTTTTTGTTTGGTGTATATCGATTGAATTTCATTCATTCAAATTTATAATAAGATTTCCAATAACTGATTTTTATTTAATTTTTTATTTTATGAAGTTTTGAATAATTTTTTCTTCAAAATTACATGTCAATTTACAAGTATGTCAGTAACTCAATTGAATTGAATAATACGTGTATGTAAAAAAAATGCTGTTATTTATTTAAATTTTCCTATGCCATGTCACCCACCATCCATGTACGAGTGAAAGAACAAAAATGGTATGCATTTTAAATTAGAAGTATTGAAAATGATTGAACAATATCAAATTGTCTATAATTCTTTTTATATTGTTGAAAATATATACTACGAGTATATGTTGGGTGTATACCTATGATTCCGTTCCTTTTTGAATAATTAATAGACGGTCGCCTGTTTCAGTGCTCGTCATTTACATACATTTTTGTCGATAACAATTAATCGGCTGTGATGGTTACATTGGATTTCGAAGTTTTAAAAAAAAATTCTTCTGAAATCCGAGTAGAAAGTAGACTACATTTTCAAAAAAAATTGGAATGAAATATCAACTTACTAAATTTTCCGGATAGTCAACTTTTATGAAATATTGTGAATTGTAAATTATATATTTCCAATCTTTCATAGAATATACACCATAATTATGTTATTCAGTTGTTATCAATTCAAAACAGCGAAGGATATGAATTGGATATTTAGGTATAAATTAGTTCAGTTTCTGGCATATAAATGTATCAAATCCGATTTCCCACCTCCTCGTGTTGCCATTTGAAACTCAGGTACTTTTTGGGAAATCCCATTTTTAAAATATCGATAAGGTCAAAAAAATGAACAAAATCTGTAACGAATATCTACGATTTGCACAATACTATGCTGTATCTTTCTAGGAGTCCAAAAATTCAAAATTCCATAGATATGTTACTTTCTAAATGTTCTTTGCGAATAGTGGTTTTGTGCACCTAAAATAACATTTGCCACACGGTCCTTTTATACATACATACAACATATAATAGTTTGCTTTTGCTTCGAATATATTGTATTATTATAATTTTTCGGTTTTTCTACAGTGTTCTTCTTCCTTAAGTCACAAAATTTAAGAAATTTCGTGATGAATATATCAACAAAATATAAATCAGGTAATACCACAGAAGTACTTTTATATTTGCGAATATTCTAAAACATTCTATAATATACAATTAGTTTGTTTTACAATTATTTTACTAATCATTTTAGTTCTTCGAATGTACTTCAATTAAAAACAACAAGATTTTATTCATAATTACGTTCAATTTATATTAGAAAAATAGAAAACTATTCTAAAATGAGTTTAAGTAAATGTGTAAATATTGGTGAAAAGAAATTTAG
This sequence comes from Bibio marci, assembly GCA_910594885.2. Lineage (NCBI taxonomy): Eukaryota > Metazoa > Arthropoda > Insecta > Diptera > Bibionidae > Bibio > Bibio marci. The sequence continues at coordinate 60,566,715 of OU343114.1, forward strand.
ATGTGATGTATGCAATTATAAATGCAATACGAAACAAAATATATCCTCACATATGTTTGTTCATAGTGGCAAAAAGTCATTTAAATGTGATGTATTCAAACGTGATTTCAGACAAAAATGTAATTTAACTCGACATGTACGAACACATACTGGTGAAAAACCATTTAAATGTAATGTATGCAAAAGTGAATTCAGTGATAAATCTAATTTAACTGTTCATCTACGAACACATTCTGGTGAAAAACCTTTTAAATGTAATGTATGCCAACATGATTTCGGACAAAAATTTAGTTTAACTCGACATCTACGAACACACACTGGTGAAAAACCATTTAAATGTAATGTATGCAAAAGTGAATTCAGTGTTAAATCTAATTTAACTGTTCATCTACGAACACACACTGGTGAAAAACCATTTAAATGTAATGTATGCAAAAGTGAATTCAGTGATAAATCTAATTTAACTGTTCATCTACGAACACACACTGGTGAAAAACCATTTAAATGTAATGTATGTAAGCGTGATTTCAGACAAAAACCTGATTTAACTCGACATATACGAACACATACTGGTGAAAAACCATTTAAATGCTATGTATGTAAACGAGGGTTCACACAAAAATCACATTTAACTACTCATTCGCAAATTCATAATCGGAAAATGAAGATAAAATGTGATGTATGTAATAGTGAATTTATGAGTAAAACTGATTACAATAGTCATATGGAAAAACATATTCTTGAAATAGAATTCGATTGTTTATTATGCTCGGAACATTTTTCCACATCTACTGAATTATTTCGTCACATGGAATTAAACAATCATTTAAATATTTCTTTTGAACTATAAGAAATTATTATGGAAAAACTTAGGACTTTAAAACAAAAATGTGTAAATGACAAACAAATAAATATTTTATATTTTAAATTTTGTGCTGTAAAATTAAATAATGATTTAAAAGATTTCGTAAGAAAATCAAAATTATTATCGAAATATGGTATTATAAAATTAAATTATACAATATATTAAAAGAATAATATTCACATACAAAAGATTTTTATTGATAATTTTAAATTGGTTTTCCAGAAAATTTTAGATATAATAGAAATATTCTAAATTCTAAAATTATAATAACATAAATTATAATCGAAACGAAACATTCTTCCTCCAATTTTTCTGGAAGTTTAACAACCGTTATAACAGGAACGTATTTATGCACATGCTTCAAATAATTTTGTCTGAAAAGAAGTAAAAACGTATTCATATTTTAAATCACTATATTTATCTGGTTGCGAGTTGAAAGTAAACTACATTATAAAAAAAAATTTTAGATGACCACTTAAACATTTTTCCGGAAATCGACTCAAATTAGCGATTTTTTAATTACACGCGAACAATAGTGGAAAATCGGTTATATCTATAGGAGGCGTAAATCGATTAATTATAATTAGCAATAAATTTTCATCATTTTCTCAAACATTCAAACTTAATTTTTGTAATAATTTGCATTATATTAAAATTATTTGCATACTTATAAAATAATATATAATTAGCTAGTTTTTCTCAAGACGTCTCTTATTAATTGCAGATATTGTATAGTATGGATATTGAGGAAAGCTATCAAAAGTAGGTATCCTATAGTTTTTATGTATGAATTTTCCAAATTCGTACTCACATTTTTCCAAAAAGCAACAAGTCCTTTTATACATACATACAACATATAATAGTTTGCTTTTGCTTCGAATATATTGTATTATTATAATTTTTCGGTTTTTCTACAGTGTTCTTCTTCCTTAAGTCACAAAATTTAAGAAATTTCGTGATGAATATATCAACAAAATATAAATCAGGTAATACCACAGAAGTACTTTTATATTTGCGAATATTCTAAAACATTCTATAATATACAATTAGTTTGTTTTACAATTATTTTATAAGGCCGTTTGAACTTGAAAATTCTGAAAAAACGCTGATGTATTGTTTCCAAAATCTTTAATTATTTAATGAATTCAATTGAGCTATAATTCTAGGGTGATCTCTTTCGGGCGTCCACTGCGTTCGCCGTCTTCGGTGCTCATTTCACCACGTTTAAACTTAGCATACCAATCAATGATGGTTGATTTTCTTGGTGCAGACCTCGGAAACTCTTCATCAAGCCAAGATTTTGCTTCAACTGTATTTTTTCCCTTCAAAAAGCAATATTCTATCAGCACACGAAATTCTTTTTTTTCCATCTTTTTTCAAATAACAAAAGTAGCTACACTCACAACGCAATATCTCACAAACTAATGGTCGGACAGCTGTCAAATTTTGACACGTATCGTTTGAAGGTTGGTACTAACTAAAAATCATACGGATTTAATACTAGCACTGCCATCTATGTGTCAGACCGGGGACTTTTCAATTGGCCTGTATTAACGATTACTATTTATAGATTTAAAAAATACAATATGGCGGATCCTAAATGGCGAATTTTAGGAGTAAATTACAATATTTTGTTACCAGTGGAATAATTTCCACTAGATGGCGTCGGAGACTAAAACCATGTAAGACAAATTTGTTAGAAACATATCGAGGAACAACTTACCATCAATATCCCTCATAATTTTCCCGTTATAAAAATGGCAAGTCTAAAAAACGACTTTTTGGATAAAATGGGGGGGTTGGGGTAAATTTAATGATTCCAAAAAATGTGTTATCAAAAAGTAAGATTTTCAGAAAAATTCTAACTTATAATATCCTTTCAAATGATCTATATCTCAACTTAAATTACGAGTAGCACTTAAGCACGTTTACTGGTAAGATGAGATTTACGCTCGAAATTCCTTTTAGAGCGACAGTTTTCAATATCGGTTCTTGTAGCTTGTAGCGACAATTTCGAAACAATTAAATTGTGTACGTTAAATATTGTGACAATGAAAAAGAGCAACTATTTTATATTCTATAAATTTTCAGTACTATAATAATAAATTTTGAACTTTTTTAGGGATAACGTTGTTTTTTTTTCGTCTTTTGTTTACGTTTGCCATATGTTATTCTTTTTAAACAAATTAACGGTATATAAATATAACCGTATTATTTGTGCAAATTAATACGATTACATGTCTCTTTAAATACAAAGTGTTCTTATGTAATATTAGGCAGTTTCTATCAAAGGTCGGGTATAATTGCAATATGTTAAATGGAGAAACTATACCCTAAAAAGTTTTAGTTACGAATGACAACATTTCTTGGCAGGCTGAGGTGGTTCAAAACAAACTTTAGCTTACCATTTTCCCCCATTATCACATCTTTTCTGTGCTTATTTTGCATTCAATATAATGACCGTATGTACGATTTGAGTAACGTCATTCCTGAGAAATCGACCCATGGCCCCTACTTTAGTCATATTAAAATTAGTGCAAAATAAACGGAGAAAATAAGGGCTTTTCTGGTTCTAGGGTGTAAAAGGGAAATTATGAAGGTTACTTTATACGATATATAAGGCATAGTATGGACCTCGAGAGAAGAAGAAATTTGACTGACAAATACAAAAATGAAATATTTCATTGCAATCAGCGAATGGACTACGCCGTTCGAGGTGAAAAGAAAGAAAAATGTGAAAATGCCGCCGTAAAGATACCAAATACTTTGCAGTGTGAATTAATTACCAAGATCCATTATTTTTCGTGAAATTTTTGGCAGTTCAATAGTGTTACTACCGGAATATAACACCGAGGAAATTTAAAAAAAAATTATTATTAAATAATACATTTCAAATGATTGGACGTAATATATTTGGATGAAGAGATAGAAGAATTTGAATGTAATGTGTAATAAAAATAAACATGTGGAAAATAAAAATGTGAAGCCAGGAATTTTGTATTTTCAAAATAAATTACATAGAAAGAATCAAGCTTTAACATCAGCATGGAAGATAATTTTTATCATAATGGACTAAATTACAATAAATAAATTATAAAAATTAATTATAATTATAATTAAATTAAAAATTTGTCATTTATATGTATTAAAGGGTTATCTGTCACCTTTAACACAGCTATACTCACAGTAACGTATCTTTTACGTGGTAATAATTTTTTTTTAAATTTAAAACATAATTCTCTTAGTGGTCAGTACATGTCACTGCTATCGATAGAGATAATTTTAGATTTTAGTTCATATCACATTCCCCTAAAATTTACCAATTACAGCCTTAAAGCAGTTGGTTAAGGATAGACTAATGATTTTGAATTCGTGTGGTCCTGGTAATATTATTCAAAATGATTTCTGTGTTACTATCTGGTGCTGCTTCTTTACGATTTTGTCTGCGAATCTCATGGCGGAAATAAAGTCATCTATCGGTTAAAATTTTAATGCCTATTTTCTTTGGACTAATTCTATTCAATAGTCGACCTGAATTGGTTGAATAGTGAATACCAAATTTTTAATACCTTTCATTTCTATTTGTTAAGCTTGTATCATAGAAGGAGATACTTTTTCGATAATTACATTAACCATATCTTATTTTCAATCGGAACATTTTAATAAATTTCTTATCGGATAATGCAAATGTATCTTGTGCTTCGTGAACTACTCGATTATTATTGTTATTTGCATTATATAAATTTTCTGCATTATCCAAATTTTCAAGAGAAAGGATTGTTGCTAACTCATTTAGTTCCGCCATAAGAATATTAAATATTAACCATAGTTGCTAAATTTTAGTTCTTAACGGTAAAATTCAAGATGGCGACAAAAACGAAAATTCACCGTAACTTTTGCAATTATCAATAGAATTGGTTCAAATTTGGATCGTATTTTCATTGAACCTTTTCCTATGCACTGACGCTAAGCTGAAATATAAATTATAATTTAATACATACAAAATATATAAATAAAATAAAATATACTAAATCATTGAGATTAATACTATTACTTATTTTATTTGTGTATTATACTAGATTCAATTCAAATAGAGTGGAGACATCTATCGATAGTTTCAATACATACACACATATATAAAAATATATAAAATACAAAATTCAATACACAACATCCATGGGTTAGTTTTATTTTATACATATAACTTATCTATGTAATTCTGCTTTACCATGCAAGAATCCCGCACAGCAAGAGCAGGCAATGTAAAAAAGTGAATCAAGTGATAGTGATCGTTATATACCTGACAAAAAGAGAGTACGATATATTGCAGATTTTGAAACCGAAAGTGAATAAGACACATCAGTTGAAGAAATTTTAACACAAATAGCTGCTAATGGGACATTATGGGAAACATTGACAGCTGGTAGAAATACTGATAGATTTCCCGCTCATACCAAATTCAAAGACGTCTCAGGGCCAAATCTCAAGAAAAGAATTTTTTTTACAATTGGCTGAAGAACTAAGCGGTAACTATGGCCATAAAAATAATTTCACACCTTTATTTAATATACAGAATGTTGATAAAAACGGTTGAATTGTCATGTTCAAGTATCATGCAAGAGAAATAGAAGTAAGGGCGTCTGTGCTAAATGTAAAAAATGTATTTTAAAAACACAATATGTTTGCAAAAATCGTTTTGAATAAAGTTTCTTTAAAATACAATAACATACTTATTTGGCTGCTAAATATTGCCCAGCAGTTAGATAATTACAAAATAATAATAATTACATCCTTTCTTATAATATAGTAATAAAATAAAATTTAAAAGAAAAAAAAAAGAATAAAGTTAAATAAAAATGACGGGAAAAATACAGAGGGACCAAAATCGACGCAGTGAAAAGAGAGGATAAATTATAAATAAATAAATTAATTCCGAAAATTTTGGTCATGTAAGAATTTTTGTTAGATATTCGTAATTACTATATTATTATTTTGCCTCCATCACTTTGACATTCGTAAGCTCCAACATCCACATATGTAAAGCTGTACGTGAGATCACATAATTCAAGCAAAAGAATTTGATGTACAGCGAATAGCAATATACCTGCCGTCTATCGATCCATCCGATGCAGTTGCAGATGTTCCAGAAATACAAAAAATCGTTTGAAATATGTTGATAATCATCATGAATTTATTCGTTCCAGTCAAGATTGATTGTTCGTACGCAACAAGATCTTTCAGTTTTTCATACGAATATTATTTCTTATCTTCTTTAAATTATACACATTTTGTTGCCAATTATATGTACTGTAGTAATTAATATTTATTATTATTATTATTAATATTTATCTTTAATAGAAATTTAAATTTAAAATAAAATAAATTCAAAATAAAGTACTCGTATTTATATAAAAAAAATTCTGGAATGTCAAAAATTCAAATGACAAGAACATCAGACATATTATCTTAACCATATTAAGGTTTACATATGTGTTGCTATCAAGCATATTGAATTTTCGTTGACTTGTCATTTTTACTTAAGCTAGCTTATGCATATTATGATTGGGCCTTCAGAGTATGTGTGTGAAAAACAGTTGACACATAACATATGCTTCTCGTCTTACATATGCATTAAATTCAGGACTTCAGAATGTATTCTGAATGTATCTCTTGAATGCTTCTTGATTGCTTCTAAAACCATTTTTAATTAATTAATTACAGAAAAAGCCGTAGCTGAAAATTGTGTCGCAATATGTCGTACCTAAATTTTAATACAATAAATGAGCAAATTGGCCCTAATTTAGTTTCACAATATCGTATATAAAATGAGTGAATACTTATACTAATAACACAGTAAAGTATAGATAGCGTTTCGCAACATACTTTATAATATTATACAATATAAGCCAAGTGAATCATAAACAAATTGCTAGAAAACTAAAGTTGAGTAGTTGTAACTTTAGATTGTATACATATAGTCGTAATTAAAGTTTAACTAATTTGCATTGATTTTGTCTTAAGACAAAAACTTTAAAAAAAAAATCTGTTTTGGTTTTTAAACAATTATATCGTCAAAAAATAAAGAAAATCTTGAACAATTTTAAAGCTTTTTAATAACAACTAAAAATTGATCTATAGCAATATATTTTAAATAATTCAAGTAAAACTAAACCATCAATCTACTCACAGCGAAGAATACTGTACACATATGGAGAATATTACAATTTGAACTTTTTGTTTGGTGTATATCGATTGAATTTCATTCATTCAAATTTATAATAAGATTTCCAATAACTGATTTTTATTAATTTTTTATTTTATGAAGTTTTGAATAATTTTTTCTTCAAAATTACATGTCAATTTACAAGTATGTCAGTAACTCAATTGAATTGAATAATACGTGTATGTAAAAAAAATGCTGTTATTTATTTAAATTTTCCTATGCCATGTCACCCACCATCCATGTACGAGTGAAAGAACAAAAATGGTATGCATTTTAAATTAGAAGTATTGAAAATGATTGAACAATATCAAATTGTCTATAATTCTTTTTATATTGTTGAAAATATATACTACGAGTATATGTTGGGTGTATACCTATGATTCCGTTCCTTTTTGAATAATTAATAGACGGTCGCCTGTTTCAGTGCTCGTCATTTACATACATTTTTGTCGATAACAATTAATCGGCTGTGATGGTTACATTGGATTTCGAAGTTTTAAAAAAAAATTCTTCTGAAATCCGAGTAGAAAGTAGACTACATTTTCAAAAAAAATTGGAATGAAATATCAACTTACTAAATTTTCCGGATAGTCAACTTTTAAGAAATATCATGTTTTTGAATTACGGACCATAATTTTAACGGATTTTCAGTTTTGGTTTCTGAATTGTAAATTATATATTTCCAATCTTTCATAGAATATACACCATAATTATGTTATTCAGTTGTTATCAATTCAAAACAGCGAAGGATATGAATTGGATATTTAGGTATAAATTAGTTCAGTTTCTGGCATATAAATGTATCAAATCCGATTTCCCACCTCCTCGTGTTGCCATTTGAAACTCAGGTACTTTTTGGGAAATCCCATTTTTAAAATATCGATAAGGTCAAAAAAATGAACAAAATCTGTAACGAATATCTACGATTTGCACAATACTATGCTCTATCTTTCTAGGAGTCCAAAAATTCAAAATTCCATAGATATGTTACTTTCTAAATGTTCTTTGCGAATAGTGGTTTTGTGCACCTAAAATAACATTTGCCACACGGTCCTTTTATACATACATACAACATATAATAGTTTGCTTTTGCTTCGAATATATTGTATTATTATAATTTTTCGGTTTTTCTACAGTGTTCTTCTTCCTTAAGTCACAAAATTTAAGAAATTTCGTGATGAATATATCAACAAAATATAAATCAGGTAATACCACAGAAGTACTTTTATATTTGCGAATATTCTAAAACATTCTATAATATACAATTAGTTTGTATTACAATTATTTTACTAATCATTTTAGTTCTTCGAATGTACTTCAATTAAAAACAACAAGATTTTATTCATAATTACGTTCAATTTATATTAGAAAAATAGAAAACTATTCTAAAATGAGTTTAAGTAAATGTGTAAATATTGGTGAAAAGAAATTTAGATGTGATGTATGCAATTATAAATGCAATACGAAACAAAATATATCCTCACATATGTTTGTTCATAGTGGCAAAAAGTCATTTAAATGTGATGTATTCAAACGTGATTTCAGACAAAAATGTAATTTAACTCGACATGTACGAACACATACTGGTGAAAGACCATTTAAATGTAATGTATGCAAAAGTGAATTCAGTGATAAATCTAATTTAACTGTTCATCTACGAACACACACTGGTGAAAAACCATTTAAATGTAATGTATGCCAACATGATTTCGGACAAAAATTTAGTTTAACTCGACATCTACGAACACACACTGGTGAAAAACCATTTAAATGTAATGTATGCAAACGTTATTTCAGAAATAAATCTAATTTAACTGTTCATCTACGAACACACACTGGTGAAAAACCATTTAAATGTAATGTATGCAAAAGTGAATTCAGTGATAAATCTAATTTAACTGTTCATCTACGAACACACACTGGTGAAAAACCTTTTAAATGTAATGTATGCAAACGTGATTTCAGATATAAATCTAATTTAACTGTTCATCTACGAACACACACTGGTGACAAACCATTTAAATGTAATGTATGCAAACGTGATTTTACTCTACGCCAACTTTTAACTCTTCATCTACAAACACACAGTGGTGAAAAGCTATTTAAATGTAATGTATGCAAACGTGATTTCAGATATAAAGCTAGTTTAACTCGACATCTACGAACACACACTGGTGAAAAGCCATTTAAATGTAATGTATGCCAACATGATTTCGGACAAAAATTTAGTTTAACTCGACATCTACGAACACATACTGGTGAAAAACCATTTAAATGTAATGTATGTAAGCGTGATTTCAGACAAAAACCTGATTTAACTCGACATATACGAACACATACTGGTGAAAAACCATTTAAATGTAAAGTATGTAAACGAGGGTTCACACTAAAATCACATTTAACTACTCATTCGCAAATTCACAATCGGAAAATGAAGATAAAATGTGATGTATGTAATAGTGAATTTATGAGTAAAACTGATTACAATAGTCATATGGAAAAACATATTCTTGAAATAGAATTCGATTGTTTATTATGCTCGGAACATTTTTCCACATCTACTGAATTATTTCGTCACATGGAATTAAACAATCATTTAAATATTTCTTTTGAACTATAAGAAATTATTATGGAAAAACTTAGGACTTTAAAACAAAAATGTGTAAATGACAAACAAATAAATATTTTATATTTTAAATTTTGTGCTGTAAAATTAAATAATGATTTAAAAGATTTCGTAAGAAAATCAAAATTATTATCGAAATATGGTATTATAAAATTAAATTATACAATATATTAAAAGAATAATATTCACATACAAAAGATATTTATTGATAATTTAAAATTGGTTTTCCAGAAAATTTTAGATATAATAGAAATATTCTAAATTCTAAAATTATAATAACATAAATTATAATCGAAACGAAACATTCTTCCTCCAATTTTTCTGGAAGTTTAACAACCGTTATAACAGGAACGTATTTATGCACATGCTTCAAATAATTTTGTCTGAAAAGAAGTAAAAACGTATTCATATTTTAAATCACTATATTTATCTGGTTGCGAGTTGAAAGTAAACTACATTATAAAAAAAAATTTTAGATGACCACTTAAACATTTTTCCGGAAATCGACTCAAATTAGCGATTTTTTAATTACACGCGAACAATAGTGGAAAATCGGTTATATCTATAGGAGGCGTAAATCGATTAATTATAATTAGCAATAAATTTTCATCATTTTTCAAACATTCAAACTTAATTTTTGTAATAATTTGCATTATATTAAAATTATTTGCATACTTATAAAATAATATATAATTAGCTAGTTTTTCTCAAGACGTCTCTTATTAATTGCAGATATTGTATAGTATGGATATTGAGGAAAGCTATCAAAAGTAGGTATCCTATAGTTTTTATGTATAAATTTTCCAAATTCGTACTCACATTTTTCCAAAAAGCAACAAGTTTTTATATGAGGCCGTTTGAACTTGAAAATTCTGCAAAAACGCTGATGTATTGTTTCCAAAATCTTTAATTATTTAATGAATTCAATTGAGCTATAATTCTAGGGTGATCTCTTTCGGGCGTCCACTGCGTTCGCCGTCTTCGGTGCTCATTTCACCACGTTTAAACTTAGCATACCAATCAATGATGGTTGATTTTCTTGGTGCAGACCTCGGAAACTCTTCATCAAGCCAAGATTTTGCTTCAACTGTATTTTTTCCCTTCAAAAAGCAATATTCTATCAGCACACGAAATTCTTTTTTTTCCATCTTTTTTCAAATAACAAAAGTAGCTACACTCACAACGCAATATCTCACAAACTAATGGTCGGACAGCTGTCAAATTTTGACACGTATCGTTTGAAGGTTGGTACTAACTAAAAATCATACGGATTTAATACTAGCACTGCCATCTATGTGTCAGACCGGGGACTTTTCAATTGGCCTGTATTAACGATTACTATTTATAGATTTAAAAAATACAATATGGCGGATCCTAAATGGCGAATTTTAGGAGTAAATTACAATATTTTGTTACCAGTGGAATAATTTCCACTAGATGGCGTCGGAGACTAAAACCATGTAAGACAAATTTGTTAGAAACATATCGAGGAACAACTTACCATCAATATCCCTCATAATTTTCCCGTTATAAAAATGGCAAGTCTAAAAAACGACTTTTTGGATAAATTAATGATTCCAAAAAATGTGTTATCAAAAAGTAAGATTTTCAGAAAAATTCTAACTTATAATATCCTTTCAAATGATCTATATCTCAACTTAAATTACGAGTAGCACTTAAGCACGTTTACTGGTAAGATGAGATTTACGCTCGAAATTCCTTTTAGAGCGACAGTTTTCAATATCGGTTCTTGTAGCTTGTAGCGACAATTTCGAAACAATTAAAGTGTGTACGTTAAATATTGTGACAATGTGTATCTATTTCAGACGTATGCGTTATCTTTAGTGTATGGTTTTTATTTCATCATCGCCTCTATTTATGTGAGAATCGTTTAAATGATGAGATAATAAAAATGAAAAATTATTGCATTTACAATACAATGGACGGTTAATGGTTAATTGTTATTATGACCAATAGCAATAATGTTTATTGTAATTTATAAATGAAAGCAAATATATATTGTAGTTAATGTTATACTACATAGAAATGTACTAATAAATAAATAATATGGCGCATCTATAAATATTTTGAAACGTTTAAAAAAAATGCTATAATATTCGTATTAAATGAAAGGAATCGGGAAGTAAATAAGGATATATTTTGTTAAAATGTATGAGCATAATAAACTTCTAAATTGTATTCTATATTATGTATGTGTATGTAAGTATATTATGTTATAATATTAATGTGTCTTTTCCACAAACTCTTATGTGTTTTCTTATTATTATTTGGTATATTTATACGAGTATTTAAGTATTTATTTATATTCTAAAAATGGTAATAAATTTTCGTTGGTTTTGTAGCAAATTTTATTTGTTTTCAGTTGTTGCGTTTGCGTATATACTCGCGTATATAGAATATTTATATATCATTTATATTAAACATACATAAAGTACCATAAAATTAACTATTATCCACAATATGATATGGTTTAATGGTATTATAATAGTATTTTATAGTATCGCCTAATAAACTATCACACAGGTACAAAAACATATGGCACCAACATATGATTTGTACGTACACTTGACATTTCTGGGCTAATTACCCATATAAAAATAATGGGATTAAAAGGTAACATATATCTTTCGTAAATTGCAGTACAAACGGTAAAATATTATATGCTGCCATGTGGAGTAATTTACCATCTTGACTGTAATGAGTATTTGGTAGTAACAAATATTAAATTTTGTTTCCAAAAATGTACGGAGACTTACAATTGGTTGAAAAATTTTATATGTCTCAACGACAAGTTTATGATTAGATTTTACGTTTCAAAAATGGTCGTGAGGATTTACCAGGTGTACCGGTATGAAATGAGCGTCAAGATACAAATGTCTCGATAGGGTACATTTGTTGTGAACGAGCCTTAATTTTTTTTGTTTGGTTGCTATGGCATCTGTTAAACATATTTACTGTACATCAAGCCATTGTACAAACAACATCATATTTTTCATCGTGTTAAAAATGTCGAACTTTGTACCAGAAAATGATGATTTGCGGAAAGCCTTAAAATTTGGTTTTCATTTGAAGAAAAGTGTTACAGAGTCGCATCGAATGCTTGTCGAGGCATATGGTGATCATGCTCTATCAGAATCAAGATGCAAAAGATGGTTTCAACGGTTCAGAGATAATGATTTTGATGTGAGAAATAATGAACGTGGAAGACCACCAAAAAGTTTGAAGACGCTGAATTGCAAGCAATATTGTATGAAGATAATTCTTTGAATCAAAAGCAAATGACAGAAATGTTAAATGTTTCACAAACAACAATTTCTGACTGTTTAAAAGCTATGGGAATGATCCAAAAGTGTGGAAAATGGGTGCCACATGAATTGAATGAAAAGCAGATGGAAAACTGAAGAAATACTTGCGAAATTTTCCAGACTCGAAAGAAAATCACTTTTGATGAAAAATGGATTTATTTTAATAATCCTAAACGGAAAAAATCATGGGTTAATCCAGGTCAACCATCAACATCGACTGCAAAACCAAATCGTTTCGACAGGAAGACAATGCTATGTGTCTAGTAGGATCAGGAGCTCCTAAAACTGTTATTCCTGATCGCTACCGGCAACAAATGATCAATTTGAACCATGTATTGATCGAAAAACGACCAGAATGACCCAGAAGACATGGTAAGGTAATTTTGCTTCATAACAACGCACCTGAACACAAAGCAAAACCGGTTTAGGATATAATAAAGAACTTGGCTGGGAGCTGCCACCCCACCCGCCGTATTCACCAGACTTGGCTCCTTCCGGCTACCATTTGTTTTCATCGATGGGACAAGCATTGACTGAGCAGTACTTCGATTCCTACGAAGAAGTCGAAAATTGATTGTCTGATTGGTATGCTTCAAAAGACGAACAATTCAAAATATTTTGAATAAAATGTTTTTTACTTTCCCATTTAAAATTAGTGTTTAATTTTCATCAAAAAAAAACGCTCAGTTGATACCGGTACACCTGGTAGTTGATTAAATAAAATCGAAAAAGATCTACGAGTTCAATGTATGCAAAACTATATTTAAAAAAAAATTATTAAATTTAGAATGTTTTCAATTTCCACATTTCTATAAATAAATGTAAAAGACTATCAAAATATGTATGGTTTATTAATTTATAATATGTAGTTGTATACGGAATACTTCTATATATTACAATACATATTTTATATTATATTACATATTCTTACTATATCTCTTAAAAAGTCATCTACATTCCATTCTTCCATATAATATTTTTTCGCAAATAAGAACTCTATTTGATTTTATTTAAGGTGTCTTGTATCAACAATAAGTAATGAAAAATGTGTAGACATATACGATATAAAGTAGCAGAGAGAAGCACATATTCTTTAGCATTCATGCCCATCATGGCGGACTAAAATATACCAATTTCATTCATTTAAGTAAATAAGAAGAGACTCACAAAAGTTTCGCAAATATGTAATACAAAAACGAATCACAAAAGAGTTGTTAAATTAAAATATTCATTAAAAACTGTTTGCTTTTATTTGTTTCTCCTAACCTTTTTTTTTCAAAAATCAAAATAGTGCAAAAGGGTATATGAATGAAAAAACTATTTATCACGATCCACTTTACACCGATAAAAATATAATATTGTTTACAATGTCAGTAATCTGAATTTTATTCACAAATGTCTGTATTTAAAAAAATGTACTAGATCAGACAGCGATGTCTTTGAAAAATGCTTATACCGCCATGTAAAAAAAGGACGGAAATACATGCAAGCTCCTAATAAATTAAATCAAACAATATTGATCTTGAGATTGTAATAACTTAGAGTACATATAGATACTATATATGTTAATAATAGTGACAAGAAAATGGGAATAATACGTGCCAGCCACTTTACAGAATCAATTACAGTTTCTGAAACGTTACTATGCCACTATAAACTACCTGCCAATATATGTACAACCATTAGCAGTTCCCATTGTTATAGCCGATACTAAATATATTACAGTGATCCAATAACTTAATAGTAATATATTTTTTGGCAGCAAAGTTTACGCTATTAAGTTACATCGCCAGTATTGCTAAACTGCATCGACCATAGTATAATGCTGTCAGGTAAACTCTTTGCACAATCGAACAACAATGTCTTAAATATACAATATTTTACAATTTATTTATACCGATATAAATTTTAAATACAATCTATATATATATTACAATATAGTTTCTAAAATAATTTCCAAAATGCCATCACTTATCGAAATAAATGGGTATACTTAACTCTATTATTTAAAATATTTTCACTGACATTTTGTACCGTAACGCATCCGTAACCACTAAAATATTCTATTTATAATTTCCCTTATTTAAATCAATACGCATCATTTATATTATACGATATACGTTTACTACATAATGTTAAAATGTCTATATTATACCTACGTGTTTACATTTAACGTTTATATGCGCACAGTATTATCATACACGAACTATGTACAGACAAATATTTTCTAATATTAATATTCACTAATATATTGTTGACGTACAATATATAAAATACAATGAAAAATAATTTCACCCCACAAATCTTCCACAAAATTTTTAACAATTCTCGAAAACTTTTTTACACTCATTTCTATTGCGGTTTATTTTTTTGGAGCACGCAAGTAATGTTAATGTTACTCCAAATGGATCTTAATTTCGATCAAGTTGATAAATTATAACAATTCACCAATTACTGTTACTTATTATAACAAACTGGTCGAAATTATCAAAATGGTAAATGTTGCATAAATTCCATTATTTAAACATTTTCATTCCGAAGAAATAATCGTCTATTTGCATTTCTTTTATGGTATTTAAACATACATTTGATACACATTGTATTACATATTTATGTTGTTTATAAAATATAACTGTAACATCAAATATCTTCTGTTTTGGTTTCGTTTTCATGAGCGTAAAAACATTGATAACACTTTTGGGGTGAGTGGTTGTTATTTTATATTATGTATTGTATACTTTTTGATGTTTACATGTATATCTCAATACGATATAGACACTTAAATACAAATTTAATATATACATAATATAATATGCCATGCGGTATATATGGAAACAAACAAGTACTCATATAAACATAATACATTTGTTTGTACTTACATTTGTTTTAATAATCAGTGACGGCTCGTCGGGTGAAGCAACTGAGGCTAGAGTTACTGTATCTCTAGAGTGCAGTCAAGCGCGTAATTAGCGGAAATTTTTAAACAGTTGTGCATTTTTTTTTTTTTTGTGTATTACAGTAATCGAACAAAATTCGACATTGAAAAAGTGCAAATTTCAAAAGATATACAAATTCTTGGCCCCACTATCACACAGTCACTATAACTGTCGCGGCGCTTTATATTGAATTCTGGTGAATTTGAGTACTATACTCAATACATTGGGGGGAAAAAAATTAGTAACAGAATGACTGGAAATTGATTGATTTTATGAGGAATTAAAAAAGAGAATGATTTTATGGAACGATCGAAGCATAGATTTAATTAATAAAACAAATTTTTTTAAATAATGCATTTTCCAAATTGTCAAAGTATTAAAATCGTGCCCAGAGAATGCATGACACCGTGTTTGATTACTTACGAACGATTCGCAATTCTTAATTAAGTTCCGTACAAACGAATAAATGGATTCGCAATACTTTCGGCGGTAAAGAAGAGCGCCTCACTTTAGTAAAGAGGCACAAGCCGTCACTGCTAAATGCACACTTCATACGTATGAAGTAAAAGCAGCAAAAGGGTGGTATTACTTGAATTATATTCATTTGTAACATAATATATGTATGTATAGATTTGCATAGATAGAATAGAATCCAAGGGTGGGTTGATAATTAATATGTGTTTTGTTATGACTTTACGGGTCAAAAAAAGATGGCTCTGTCAAGATGCCACATATTGATGGAGGTGCTTCAACTGACAACATTTTATGCAAAGGTATTCTCAAAAAACGTTTGTCATTCAGTATGTGTTCTTCGCAAGTTGAAAATGTCTAATTTTATGCTTGAAAAACTTGATTTGTTTGCCGTTTTTGTTTCATATTGCTTCTGCGAAATTCAACAATTGCTTGTCGATTACATGGAACATGTTTTTACAGAAAGAACATACAGTTAAGTGAGGATGATTTGTTTGCTGTGAAAGATTAATAACAGTAACCATCCTAAAACATTTGAAGATATAGAATTGGAAGCATTATTGGATGAAGGTGATGCACAAAGTCAACATGAACTTTTAAAATAATATGTAGATTAACAGACGATTTTTAAACGTGTACGAGCAATTGAAAGGAGTCAAAACGAATGGAAATGTGTTCCATGAGAATTGAGTGAGCGAAGCAAAAAAAAGTGAAAAACCATTTGTGAAATTTTAATAAAAATTTAAATATGGAAGTCGCTTTTGCTTTGTGTATTGGCACATATCATGAAAAATGCATTTATTTATTTATTAATCTAAAACAATCTAAACATTGAACTAATCCAAGTCAACCAATCGAACTGTTTCTAAACTGCAATATTTATGAATGAAAAAGGTTCCTGGTTCAGCTGTGTATTTGGAGTGATTATAGATTGATATGATAAATTATAAGTTGTCTATGGTCAAACAACCGGTGATTGCTATACCGACAAAAATTGATTGAGTTGGCCAAGATTACACAATAGAATATTTGGTAACAATTTCGGTTACATATAGTGCCGCCACGGCATTCTTTGTTCTAGTTTGGAAGCTAGTGTCGCTTGGATTTGATAGGCAATATCAATGAGTAATGAGTGTATATAAATAAAAAATCTCATCGTAAGTTTTGTTGCATCTCTATTTTCAATTCATTTCATAAAATTTAATGCAATGATTAATTTATTTTAAAATTTTGTAATTTCTTACCATTACCGTATCATATTGTTTTTCTCATTTTGAGCAATCTATTGTGCAACGCGACTCGTAACAACTTTGTTAGTTGTCAGCCGAGGGTAACTGGTTGTCGTTAATGGACTCTCTTTGATACCTGGCGACGTCAAAGAATAAGTAATCTTACTATGCGGGTCTCTAATATGTGGTGATTCTTATGACAGCGGTCAACGCATCTGGTAGGTTCAGTGGATCAAAAAGAAAACATTTCAAAAGAGCGGTCTAGAGTTTGCTGAGGAATGCCGATTTCGAAAGTGTGGTAAAAGCACCATTACTTAGTAATAAAGTGTGTGTACAATATAGATTTTATAGGCCACAGTAGTTTTAAAAACCTCAAATTTTAATCATATTGAATGCTAAAAATATTTTATTATGTCAGTGCCGGTATTGTACTGGCAGTCGCCGAATTTAGACACTTGTTAATTTGACCGAATGTCAATCAAGTAACTATAATGTTTTGTAACTTGTTTGAGATGTTTTTAGTCAGCGTGACGACATCACAACCCACCAGCGATGTTATGGTGACATTTTGTTAATTTGTTTCTATGTGGGTAGTAGGGACTCGCTGTTTAGTGTTGACTTTGAGAGAGTTATATATTGTGTTATCATCAAAATTTTCTGTATGTACAATATAATGTGCTCTTCAAAAATTTTACATTACATTGTATCTATCTATCTATTCCAATATGTGCATAAAAAAACCTACACTAGCTTCATTTACCTATAGTCAAATTCAAAATTTTAAATACATTTAATTACCAACCAAACCTCGTATATTTGTATCGTCTATATTTAAAAGGTTAAGCTTTTAATTATCATTTGTAAGTTTGTACGTTAAAATAATAACAAAGGTAGAAATATTATATCTTTCTTCATTGCATGCTTGTGTATGTATTTATGTTTAACATTAACTATATCATAATACACAAAATATATACAAATAATCATCATCATAACAGTAACCGAATGTATCCAATTCTTTACATTTCAAATAAAATAATTAAATTAGTAAAATTATATTTTTCTCATTATTATTGTATATGCTTTTTCTAAAGACATGTATATACATGTGATAATATCAATGGAAATTTACATATATAATTATAAATACACGTTCGTACGGAGAACCCATTTAATTGTATGCCTTTGTACACATAAATATATATATTGTACAATTCCATAGAAATCAAGTGATGACTTACATGTAATTATAATAAGAATTGAATACGGCATAAAATTAATTAAAATGCTGTTTTATTCTCTGTAAAATATATGTATTTAAATTTTATGCCAACAATAGAACTTCCATTTTTTTTTGTTATTTTGTGATAGGTTTTTCAATTTAGTAATTATTGGGACCTTGCATTAATAATGTCGATTTGATAACAGTTGACGTAACTGGCGTTGTGTGTATCGGAACACACCTCGGCCATATTCTTTTTTTTGTCTGTCATTACTCTATAAATTTCAGTATGTCATTTCGTTGAAGTGTAAACAACAAAGTTTTGATGTCGAATTACGTGCCTGAAAAAGTTGTTTTGCGGGGAAGTTTAATAACTTTCTTTTAATTTGAAGAAAACCGGTGCTAATAGTTATCGATTGTTGGTAGAAGCTTACGGTGAACATGCTCCAAATCAAAAAACTTGTGAACGGTGGTTTACACGCTTCAACTTCAAAATCAAAACGTGATATTCATTTCCAGAAGGTAATGCTTTGCATTTGGTGTGATCAGAAAGGTGTGGTGTATAACGAGCTGTTAAAACCAAATGAAACGGTTACAGCTGATCGCTACCGACGACAACTGGGCGAATTGGCAAAAAAAATTTAACGAAAAACGACCATTGATAGCTCAAAAACATCACAAAATTTTATTTCACGACGACAATGACAGACCACATCGTAAAAACATCGTTAAGGAAAAAATAAAGAGCCTCGGTTGGGATCATCTTGATCACCCCCCGTACTCTCCAGACCTTGGTCCTTCTGATTACCAATTGTTCCGATCAATGAAGGTCAGCCTGACAGATGTACACTTTCGAAATGCTGAAGAAGTGCGAAAATGGGTCGATGAATGGATTGGGACAAAAGATGAAGAGTTCTTCACACGAGGAATCAACAAACTTCCCAAAAGATGGGAGGAAGTCATGGCTAACGATGGGCAATATATTGGTTGATGTACTCAATCATTTTGTTATACAAATAAATGCTATTTTCAAGCCAAAAAATCGACATTATTAATGCAAGGTCCTAATATATTTGTATAAAGTTATGAAAAACAAAATTTAATTTACAAATTGATTCAGAAAAAAACCGAGATGTAAATTTAATATGAATTCTAATAAGAGTGGGTGTTTCCTTTTATTTCTCTTATGTGAACACAATAATTTTTTTTAGGATTGCTGTTGTATTATTTGCGTCAAATATGACACATGTTTGAGAATAGCTTCACTTAGCATTTGTGAATGTCACAAGTTGCCACATCTATTTTGTAGCAGCACGACAGTCCTGTGTGCGATCGTTATTGTTATAATAGCCAAATAATATACTTTTGTCTCTTGTTCAATTTCATCTGATTTTATCAATAATAATTAATTTATGTATTTACGGAAGTTTTTGTGATTGTTTCATTTTGTTAAATTATACAATTTATTGCATTTCCTCAGTGTTTTCTTTAAGTAAAAATATACAATTGATTAGACATCAAAATATGCAATTGTTTTGTAATTATACGTAGAATAAGTTCTTAGAGATTTGCCGACAATTCAATTTCAAATATTATTTTATTGTTTAAAAAAAAAAGATTGTAATTCATAGTTAAATATCATTTCACTTGTGTTGAGTACTAACTGATGAATTTTGACGTCGCTTATTTTTTTTCAAAATGAGCATTTTTGTCATATTTTGAATTTTTTATTTACAAAGAGGAAAAAACGCATCGCAAGCTCGCAAAAAGTTATGTGCTGTATTGTGGGATTACAAAAGTATTGTCTATTTTATACTTTTACCACTTAACCAAACGATCACACTTCAGAAGTATAACATTCAACAATACAATTCAAGAAAAGCAACCAGAATTAGCAAATAGAAAAGGTGTTTTGTCCACCATACCAAACACACATCTTTGACCATCCGTCAAAAATTATTGGAGCTTGGTTGGGAATTGTTGCCACATCCACCATCAGATTACTATTTATTTAGAAATTTGCAAACCTTCTTGAATGGTCAAAATTTCAATAATGATGACGATATCAAAACGCACTTGGTTCAGTTTTTTTTCGATAAGGACCAGGACATTAAATTCAGAAAAGCATAATGGTTGCTTGGAAGACAATTCGAACTATCAGTTCGTAATAGGCTATTTAATCAGATATTAAAATGTTTACAGACCTATGGGATACATGTGGAAAATGTTCTTAAGTTGTAACATAACTATTTATTAGTGATGACTCAAAGAACCACCCAAAACTATAATAGATGAAAATCGACCAATAATGCTACAATCTCCAAAAATGATACGATACCAACAACCTGTAATATAACCTGCTTCTCAATCATTACAATATTTACCTCAACCAAATGATGCACATCTCAACAATATCCAAATATTTATGCACCAAAGCCACAAATCGGAAGTGCATTTCAATATGCAGTAGAATCTACTTCAATACAATCAAGCGTATACAACAAACAACCAAATAAAATACAAAGACAATATAGTTCACCACCGACCCAACTCGCAAATCAAGAAGAATATTTGATTACTACTTCCAGCAAAATGAAAATGAAATAGTCCCCAACTAAATAAAACAAATAAACAAAAGAAAATACAAAGTAATAATTGGCTAAACCCTAATACCACCTCTAATACATATGACCTATTAAATAATATAAAAGATGATAAAAATAATGTAAAAACTCCAAAAAAAGTTACACTGCCACCTCCAATCTTCGTATCAGGTGTAAAAGATATAACACCGCTCATAATGTTATTAAAAGAATCATGTGATAAAAAGTACACTTAATAATGAATAGGTGAAGGAAGATACTTGTGCTGAAAATTATAAAAAACTAATGACGGAATTAACAACAAGGAAACCCGAATTTTATACTAAAGATAAAAACCCAAAATATTTCAGAATAGTTTTAAGAGGGCTACATCCATCAACAGACTTGGAAAAAAATAAAATCTGAAATTGAAGAAAAAAAACATAAAGTAACCAACGTCTACAATATAAAACAAAGAATAACTCGAAACCCATTGACGTTATTCTACATAGATCTAAACCCAGCAGAAAATAATAATATATAAAGAATACGTAATATTGCACACAAAAATTAAATTCGAACCATCAATTTTTAAAATAGAAATTCCTCAGTGCTATATTCGCCAACGTAATGAACATACCTGGAAATATTGTAATAAAAATCCTAGATGTGTTAAGTGTACTACAAATAGCCAACAACAAAATGAAAAAACACATCTGCAACAACAACAACCTCAACAACTACAACAACATCAAATACACCAACAACATCAAGAATATCAACAGCAGTACGCCACACACCCACCACAGCCATCAGATGATATATCTGAAATGAAAATTATGATGAGCGAGCTCATGAGTCAAATTGATCCTTTTATATGATTATTAACCAAGTTAGTAACAAAAATGGCATAATGTCAAATCTACTCAAAATGGTACTCTGGAACGCCAACGGTTTAACGCAACACATTCATGAAATAAATAGATTTATTATTGATCACAAAATTGATATCTTGTTGATTGCAGAAACACATTTTACCAACAGAAACTTTTTTAATATAAGAAATTATAAAACATATGATACAAAACATGATGGGATGCGAAGGCGTATGGAGGTTCGGCCATCATCATCAGAAATACAATAAAACATTATGAACTTCAAAAATATAAGCATGAACATCTTCAAGCAACAAGTGTGGTTATAGCGGATTGGAATGGTCCATTGAACATATCAGCTTTATACTGCCCACCAAAATACAATATCAACAAAATTGCAAACACCAAATACTTTAAAACATTGGGTAACAGATCTATTTCCGGAGGTGATTATAATGTTAAACATACAGAATGGAGTTCAAGATTGATCACACAGAGAGGCAGACAAATTTATATAGCGATTCAAGAGTGCATTCTGGGTCACGTATCTACGAGAAATCCAACCTATTGGCCCACTGATCAAAACAAAACTTCAGATTTATGGGACTTCTGTATCACAAAGGGTATTACAAAAAATCGAATAAAAGCAGAATCCAGCCTAGAATTGTCATCGGATCATACCCCTATCATAATTACCGCATCCACAAGCAATATAAATATATAGAGTAAACAAACATTTCATTCTAAACGAACAAATTTGATGCAGTTAAAACATCAACACCAGCATACTCTGAAAATATAAGACAAGAAATATGTCCAGCAGCTGTTAAAACAAAAATTGAAGAAAAAAGAAAACTAAGAAAACTATGGCAAAAAACAAGATCACCTAAAAATAAGTCAAAACTAAACCGTGCAGTAAAAGACCTAAGAAAACTATTGAAAGACATCAAAGATGAAGCAATTCAAAACTACTTAGGAAGTCTCACGGCAACCGAAACAACAGATTACTCTCTTTGGAGAGCAACGAAGAAAATAGGCCATCCACAACAACATATACCACCCATAACAAAAAACAACGGCGAGTGGGCAAGAAGGGACAACGAAAAAGCTTTTTTATTTGCTTCACATCTTCAAAATACGTTCACACCTCATTCAATAGAAAGATCGGTAGATGAAGATCGAGGAGAAATTATAGATTTCCTTGAAACACCATTACAAATGAACTTTCCGATAAAAAATTTAAAATTGTAGAAACATTTATTTAGAAAGAAATAAGTCCAAAAAAGGCACCAGGGATTGATGAAATCACCGAAAAAATGCTAAAAGAACTTACATCTATTACCAGCTGTTTCAAAAGTTTTTGAAAAACTATTTGCTAAAAGATTAAAAGTAATAATGTTGCAAAATAATATAATCACCATTTTGGCTTCCGTCAACATCACGCAACTACAGAACATATACACAGAGTGGTTTATCAAATTATCAATACTTTTGAAACTAAGACTTATTGTTTTGTGGCTTTTCTCGACATCTCACAGGCATTTGACAGGGTATGGCATGAAGGCCTCCTGTATAAATTGAAAAAACTACTACCTCACCACTACTTACAAATATTAAAATCATATTTGGAAAACCGTATATTTATTGTTAATCATCTTGAGGTTCCTTGAATCATCATTTAATTCACCAATGTTTTTACTGTTGGCACTTATGCTATGTTTATTCGTGTTTTGTAAATGTTGATAAAATATGTTAAATATAGAAAAATAATAAATAAATGTAAGTATTTTGCAAGAAAAATTTATCTAATTTATTTACTTCTTACCTAACTAGTAACCGTTCTTTGGTCTACATCTACTTTTATAAATCTATGTTTCCACTGCTTATGATAAGAATATTCATGCGCGTGTTATTGGATAAAAATATATATTATAATTAGATGCTGGCATCTACCATACGTATGACGTAACGTTTTCATTGGCTTAAGAACACCTTATATCATGTGTTAACACGCTCTGATTGGTTAATGGTTGCCATCTATATTGATTAACCAAACAGATTGTATTAACACACTAGTTGACATTTTAGGTGTCATACGTCGACTATCGTCATGCGAATGTTCTATATTCTATATTCACTAAATTTGTGTAAAAATATATTGTAATAGTGAAATAAAATCAATATTATCAAATGAATCATAATAAATAATTGCTCAATTTAACATTCATCACAACCTAACGATAGCATATTCGAAAAACAAATTAATTAAAGAAAAATAAATCTTTCTTTTTTAAAATAGAATTTTCAAATATAATATTTAAAAAAATTAATATAATTAATTTCATGTTCAAAGAAATATATATGTATTACAGATGGCATCCAAAATAAATTTAATAAACTTTTAACGCTTTTTATCCCTTTATATCAAAATATATATTTTAAAGTGAAAAAAAAGGTAAATCGTGCACTCCTCTCTTCCTGCCATTTCGCTTGTACATTTTGTTTCTTATGCTGTTTATTTTCATTTCAATAAACGTATAACCTTACACGTATTTGCTATGTATTTACTTACACCATATTATAATACATGTATAGGCGCACTACAGAAATGAGCAAAATCATACATTCACCAACAACGTGCGTATAAAGTTGTATATAGAAAAATACCCAACCAAAAATAATATAAATTCATATATTTTATCACTTTAATCCAAAATCTACAGAAAAGAAATTGTTGTTGGCAATAACATTAATGTCACTTGATAAAGATTGTAACGAGAAACATTTTACGGGCATATTTTTCTTATATAAATATATTACATAATATTATGTTTAATATAAATGTGTACGTATATACAATTTTCTTGACACTAACAAATAAGGTGGTATGCCCTGTTATTGTAACCTATTAAGATTAGCACACAGAAGCCGTAACGATACACGACACTTTAGTTAAAAAGAGAAAACAGAAATACAAAAATAAAAGAAATTTATGGTATAATGTTTTTTGCAAATTAAATTTTACGCAACGTGCAATCCAGAAATAATATGCATAACTGTAATTGACGAGGCCCACGGTAAAACATGAAGAAAGGTGAAGATTTTGGTTCAATATACAACAAATTGAAGCTTTTTACAAGTTTTATTTTAACTTGCATTCCTATCTATCCGTGTTATCGACATATCTGGCAACTGAATTGCCGGTCACTTTCCGATATCCGACCATGCTAAAATTTTGACCGCATCTATTTCTTTACAACACCCTTGATATGAGTATCAAATAAAAATTAATGACGAGTAAAATACAGTAAGAAAATAAAAGGGTATTACAAGTAGAATACAATAAACTTCGCCCTTTTAAATTCAGTATAGCAGCCGATACGAAATCGCGGATTAACTATTTCTAGACAACCCGCTTCATAAGCTAACCAGGAAACATACCCATCCGCAACTCAAACTTAGAATAACTGATAAAGTATCCCGCCTCCCCAGTCAGGGGTTTTTGTGTTAGGGGAAGGGAAAGTTTTTATAAAATTCCAGTTTTTTGGAAATAACTTTGAAACGAATAAATTTGGGAGATAAAAATGTATGACCGACCCCTTTTACTTTTTGGAGACAAACATTTTGTGATAATTAAATTTACACCCACTCCACCACCCCACCTAAATTTCACTAAAAATTTAGTTTACAGTGTTGTCATTTTTATAACGGGAAAATTATTGGGGATATTAAAAAATTGTTGACCTCAAGTTGTTCCTTGGAATGTATTAAACAACTTTGTAGAAGGACATTTTAGTCTAGGACGCCAGCTAGCGCCGTAATGGTACCTAATGCAAAGCGCTTCAAATAACTATAATTTTTATAAAAATTTTCTTTACAATAGATTTTTTCCCATCGATTTTTATTCTTTCTGTCCGTTTGGGTTACAACAAGTTTCAACAAGTATGTGCGTATTCATTTAAAACATAATTGGCTCTCTCTTTTTATCACTGAATGTGTACATACTGACCTAGCAAATGAACTTATACGAAGATGATTCATGTTAGTTTTAAGTGAGACGCGATCATGTAACCATGGTTGATAAAGTTTACGCCACTGTATTTTGTACGGCTTGGAGTCCACAAAAACAGAAGCGTGTAGAAATTTATTGACAGTGTTTGGCGAAAGTACAGTTTCTGATAGAACATGCTCGAAAAATTTAAAATCGAAGCCGATACTGTCAAGAACATGTTAGAGCAAAATGCTTTTTTGACAACATCGGTGACTGCGGAAATATATGAAAAAAAGTAGGATTGGTATGGAAATATCCTAGATGAATGTCACTGGAGGTAAGTCAGAAGAATTTGGATGATCGAGTCATAATATGCACATCTCTGCTTGCAAGGTACAAAATCGAACCCTTCTTCGAACGGATGGTAACTGAGGATGAAAAAATGGATTACCTATGGAAACTTCGTAAGGAAAAGGACATATTGTGAATCCGGAAATTCTGCATCTCCTCCATCTCTAACCCGAAGTTAAGCCTCAATAAGAGTATGTTATGTATGTGGTGGGACAATCGATGACCATTATACAATACAGCTAAAATATTGAGCTGTTGAAACCTAACGAAAACCTAAATTTGGTGAGGATGATTTAAAAACAGCACTTTAAGAAAAGAGGCAGGCTATGTTCAATAGGAAGAACATCAAACCGCTTCATGATAATTTCAGACCATATACTTCTTTGGGGACTCGTCATAAACTCACAGTGCTTAGCTAAGAAATTCTGTCGCATCCACCGTACTGCCCGGACCTAGCAACCTCCGATTATCACTTGTTTCTGTCCTTACAAAATGTTTTGGATGGTAAAAATTTCAAAAACGAAAAAGATATCGGACAATTTTTTGCCTCTAGGAATTAGGCATTTTTTAAAAATAGAAAATATAAATTGTCAGCACGCTGAGCAGAAATCATAAACAATGACGGAAATTATATTATTCAATCAAGGTTATTCATCGTAAATGAATACCATAACCATAATATTACAATAATTGCAAAAATGCCAATAAAAACTTAAGGCGGAATAAAGTGATGGTTTTTTGAATTTTATAAAATAAGAGCATGTTTGGTGTTTTAACATTTAACTTGGAAAATAACTTGTTTAGAATAAAGCAGAACGACAAATTTCCGTCAATGAGAGAAATGGGGGAAGGTGTGCTCTCAAGGAAACACAGTGGGCCATTTATTTTGTGTATTGTATACCAGTGACATTCCGCTATTAAAAGGTGTGACAACAGCTGCAGTTGCTGTCGATACAGCTGTTCTAGCTGAGCTGTAGAAGCAAATATGGACTGAATAGTGGAAAATAAAAATAAATGAAATAAAGATCAATCACATAAACTTAACAAATAGTAAGACATTACAAACACGGTTCAGTTAAATGGTGCTGAAATGAAATGTGAAAATTCACCAAATTATTGTTGGGAATGACATTGGATACAAAATTAATGGAAAGAATAATTAAAGGTCAAAAGGTTCAAATACAGACAGCAGTAGTTAATAATAGATCGTTACTGTAAAATGCCATTAAAAAATAATAATTGATAAATGTACAACCAGATATTAATATCGGTAGAGTTTCATGGAATTCTGTTGTGAGGTTGTGCTAAAAAGATTCGCATTGACAATGTTACAGTAATAATGATATACATAGTGACTTTAAAATCTTATAAGTAGCTGATAGAATCAAACGATCAATATGAAGATGAAACTTATCTCCAGTAGTATGTCAATTTGGAGGCTAGAAATCTACTTGATTATCGAAATCATACCTGGAGATTTAAAAGAAAAAGAACCAAATCTTTTGATTCGGTAAAAGTGCTGAAAAATATAACAGTACATTATAGACTTGCGGTTTATTCAATAGTAATTTAGTAACGTGTACGGTAAATAATTTCATGAAAATTAATGGTTAGACTAGTTTTAAGGTTAAAATTTTAGGTGTTTTTAGTTAGTATGGTAAAAACCACACACTCATAATTAGATGTTGCCTTTTAGGGTGTTTTTAAAGTTTTTCACCTACAAAAACAATATCATACTCATAAATAGGCGTAAGATCATAAATATATGTTTTAAAATAAGTATTTTAATTTAATTGCATTTTTATCACAGTATTGATTTATTCGGTACTTGAATTGCATGATTTTGAATTAGTGCGATCATAAATTTGCGACAAATTTGGTATATGTATAATGGTTTTATATGAATAATTCCTACTGAACTTCTATAAAATCGATTATTGTGAAAAAATTAATTTCTATTATCATTACTTGGTATACTTATTATTTTTATGACATATAACATATTTTACCTTTCTTCTATCTTTATGGGTACTTCTAGTAATGCTCCGAAATTTTAAATTAAAATTAAAAATTTGTTATGTTTCAATCTGTTCTGGTATTGGGAAAAATACGAAAATGATAAAAAAAACTACAAATGAACATGCGTTATATATTTACATTCAAATACAGTCCGTTTTTACTGTCTTGATATTAAATCAGACAATATACTGTGACAATAGTAAAATACAATGAAATTTAGAGGCCTCCACAAGACAATACTACTGTCATTACAGTGGTCAATGCTTTGTGAAAGGAACGTTGAATCTGCCAATTCAATCTGGCAAAATTTTCTTATCCAAACACTACGTGATATTTTTGTATTATCAGCTGGAAACTAAACAGTTTATTTAAATTGATTAATAAATATTTTATAGCATATTTCATTAACATAATAGTTCTTTATAATTATTTACAACAACAACTAATATATATTTTGTTTTATATTTAATTAGTTAATTCACTACCAATTTTATTTAAATTTTGAACACACAAGTCATTTCGATTTGCTTATTCAGGTCGCTTTTCATGAATTGCACTGTTAAATTTGGTTAGTTGTTGTATGTACACATCTGAAATAATCGTTTGGTTGCGTGGTAAAAGTTTAAAATAAGCAACGCCTTTGTAATCCCGCCAAAATTTATAACATAACCTTCTTTTGATGAATATCTGCTTTAGATGTTGTTTGCGCAAATTTTGCAAACCATTTTTGACACTGTTGTTCTTTTAAGGCTTTGTCACCATACACAGCACATATTTCTTTTGTTTGTGATGCGTTGTTTCCTTCATGCAAGCATAAATGCCCAATATATATCTAAAATACCGATCGATACAAAATATTTTACAGAATGAAAATTGAATTAACAATTATAAAAAAAATAAATATGGTTTGACTGTTCGAATGCATGAACGAACGTATGTCAAATACATCTTTTGTTTTCAAACCCAATAATTAGGTTTACACATATATCAGAACGTTATACTAGAAATTAAATCAACTTTTCTGTTTGTCTATCCGTCACATCAGTACAAAACTACAAATTTCATATACAATATTTATAAACAAAATTTTCTACTTTGACAAAACAAATTCTTCTTACTTCTTTGGTACTTGACACGAAATTTTTTATTTTATATTTTTTTCAATTTTCTAAATGTGTTAAAATGTCTTTTATTTTAATAAAAATTTCTTTGTTTAGATTAGAATAAGATTAACAACTAACATTAATTTTTTCATCATTTAAAATTTTTTATATTTTCTTGGTTGTTCGTTTTTTTAGCCTCAATATGTAAATCAATAGTAATATTATACTTTTAAAAACGACCGATTTGTTGCAAAAACTTGATTTCGTATTTTGTGATACAATAAAACTATTCCAGGGACCCAATTCATGAATCAACCAAACATTTATATACGTAAATTCGTCGTATACGCTTCTGTATTCTTGACGGTTACACGAAACTTAATATTCACTATATCATATTTGTATTCACCCCATTCGTAATTAATATAATTCATAACATTTGATGCTGTCATTTCGATTACTTTCCAAATGAAAAAGGACCAGGGGGAAGAAATACTTTTTTTTACAATTAACAGTTGGCATATGTAATTAAAATCATTTTTTTCTTAGATTTATTTGGAGTTTGATTGTTCAAACCAATAAGACGTGTCATTGTCGAGTTTTATTTCGCAAAAATAATCATTTCATACGGCCAAACGGAATTTTAATAAATGTTTAATTATTTTTAAATTAATAAACTATTTAATATAAATTATCAATTGTTATTACACACAACCTCAACATCAACAGACTATGAATGTTCGAAACGATGACAATGAAACGATGGCAAATACTACATTACACCCACAAGCGCAGAACTATGAAAATGAGTGGTTTACTGTTTCAAGCAAAAGGAAAAAACAAAGCCCAGAAGCAAGACCAAAAACCACATCTAATAGATTTGCAGGGTTAGAACAAAATGAAGAAGCAATCAAAACAAATAAAACTAATGAATTGAAATCTATAAATCCACCCCCAATTTTTATAGGTGGTGTTGAACAAATAAAACCTCTCACGGACGCATTAATGCAAATAGATGAGCTTAAAGATAAATATGAATTAAAAGTATTAACCAATAATGAAGTTAAGGTTCAAACCAAGGATGATTTTGCATACAAGGCTGTAATAGGATTATTTAACAACAGAAAAGCAGGAATTTCACACGTGTAAACCTAAGGCGGAAAGAAGTTTCAGGGTGGTACTGCGAGGAGTTCAACCCGCAACGGACATTGCAGATATAGAAAATCAACTAATAGATTTGAATCATACTCCGACGAACATTTATAACATAAGAGAACGTATCACCGGTAAACCACTTCCGATGTTCTATGTAGATTTGCTGCCACACCCAAAAAATAAAGAAATATACAAAGTTACGGCCATATTACATACAAAAGTAAGATTTGAAGCACCACATATAAAGAGGAAAATATGTACTCGGTTTCAACACCAACCTGGTAAAGATCCAAATCTAGTACAGTCCTACAGACCAATTAGCCTGTTACCAATATTGTGAAAAGTGTTTGAAAAATTATTCATCAAAAGAATAAAACCAATTATTACTGTAAGAAATCTAATTCCAAACCACCAGTTCGGATTTAGAGAACATCATGCCACAACTGAACAGGTACATAGATTGGTCAATAAAATTAATACCGACATAAAAACAAAAAGGTACTGCTCGGCAGATTTCATGCACATCACACAAGTCTTTTACAAATTGAAAAAATGAAACTATATGGTCAAATATGGGAAAGAATGCTCAACTATATTTAAAATAAAATCCGGAGTACCACAAGGCAGTGTAATTGGACCAACACTCTGCTTACTATACACTGCTGATATACAGATAGGCGAAAATCTAATGATGGCTACATTTGCAGATGATACTGCCATTCTATCATCAAGTATACTTCCGATGGTTGCATCCTCTGGCTTCAAACTGGTTTAGACAATATACAAAAATGGCTAAAAACATGGCGAATAAAAGCAAATGAAAATAAGTTGGTCCATGTAACGTTCTCAACTAGAAGATATAACTGCCCAGTAATCACACTGAATAATACAGTATTACCACAAACATATTCAGCGAAATATTAGGGTTTATATCTTGATCGAAGATTGACCTGGAAAAAATACATAGACAACAACAACAAACAATTAAGACTTAAACTTAGTAAAATGTACTGGTTAATTGGTCGAAAATCACGATTATCATTAGAAAATAAACTACTGCTGTATAAAACAATATTTAAGCCAATTTGGACTTACGGAATTGAACTGTGCGGTACAGCTAGCAAATCAAACATTTAAATATTGGAAAGGTTTAAATCAAAAACATTGCGAGTAATGGTCAACGCACCGCGGTATGTACAGAACTTAACCATATCTAAAGACCTACAAATATGTTCCGTAAAAGAAGAAGTGAGATCATCTAACTGTAAATATCAAAACAGATTGGTGTAACGCTCCAACAAACTAATTAACATAATGCTAAATGATAAAGATAAAATCAGAAGATTAAAACGTCACAAACCGTCGGACTTACCCACTAGATTTTAACATCAATATTAATTATTAAGTTACAGTAATTCTATGCTAAAATATATTAAATTATAGTAATAGGGGGTGGTAAATCAATGGATTTCCGCCTCACAAGACAAATTTAGCACTTTCATAAGATTTACTAAATATCCACTAATGTGATATTATTACATTACATTTTCATATTTCAAAGCTTTAATTATATGTATTAATTGAAATATGAAATAAACTTCGTAGAATATATTAAACATTTTAAATTGATTTTGAATTTTAAATATTTACGTCACACAATAACATAAAAACAAGATGGAAGTAAACAAAGTAAAGTTATGTAATATTTAATAATTTTACATAAATATTATATTTACATTTACTTCAAAGTTGTTTATATTGTGTGACAAATAAATATTGTAGTGTCAAGATCAATTAAATAAATAAACCAAAATTAGTTTACACGCTTTTTATAAACTAAGAAATATTAAATAATAAACACAACGAAGTTTACGTCAATTTTTAAACCATTTGAGATTAATTTTCGAACCAAATTCATAATTGTACAATATTGTAAATTATTGGTATTATTTTTAAGTAATAATATTATTATTTATAGGATTAAAATTGTAATTTAAAATAGCGAATATTAAAACACCTTCCACAACCGAAAATAGAAAAATTTATAAAATTACGTTTAAAAAATTGTGTTAATGTATTTTAAAATCACAACATAGCACACCACTGGTATATGTCATACTTCAGTTTATATTTTCGGTGTTTTAAACTCTAGAAGTTTAAAAAAGAACGATCTTTTCGGTTCGGGGTTCGGTAACAATTTTTTAAACTTCTTAGGTTTAAAATTTAAGATATAATTAATTAAAACTTTCTAGGGTTTACTTTTTAATCAAGTTTCGGTGTGAACCTATATGTAACCAAAAATAGTCCAAAATTTTCAACCGCGCGTCACCATAAATTTGGTATTACTCACCCAACATTTAACAACTTTTAAATATTCGAAATCTTTTCTTTCTAAATGAATTATTTTATAATTTTGTTTATGGTATCTTAAAACAACAATTTTGTGTGTCATGTCAGTACAAGTTGATAAGTAGGACGACAGAGAATGTATATGCGTAACATATATATTTCAATGTATACGTCTTATAAAATAAATGTTGTGATGTATTTCCTACGATTAATTTAAATTATTATTGTAATTATTATTATTTTCATTTTCTTTATTTAATTTTTCTTTTTCTGTTTAAGGTTAATTTACATTTTAGAAAGGAAATTACATCATATTGTACTATAGTACGTTAAAATGAATATTTTGAGAAACATTAAAAATAATATTATGGGGTAAGATTTATAGCGCTGTTATATGATAAAATTGATATATACAACTTTAGAAGTAGTATATTGAAAGAACAATGTACGTAATGTACTCCAAGTGGAGTCTATATTTTTCAAGTCATATATTACTCCAAGTGGAATTTATGCGGCATCTACTAAACATTACAGCCAATTTATTAAATTACTCCGCATGGAAGTATATAACAATTTACCAATTGTACTGCAATTAACGAAAGATAGATGTTATCATAAATCTATTATTTTTATATCGGTGATTAGCCCATTGTGGAACCTATTTGGCATCTACTAAACATATTTTTTATTTTCATATTTAAATTTTGCATTTAACGCTAGTAAGGACAAAACCGCATTAGAAGGTGTAATTATAGTGTTCCGAGACAATATAATCTACATCACCAGTACATTATAACTAAATTACTATCATTTGTCCATAATCAGCTGTTAGCACAGAGACATATTAACATATTTAAATATTCATTGTTTGCAAGCAGATACCTGAACGAGAGACCACCAAAATTTGAAAACCCGGTAGACATCGCTTATAAGGAATCACTAATGTGGCCATAATCAGTTGTTCATCGTGTAAAATATCTTTGAGCCTACAACACTTTGTTACAAATTATGACTATTTACTATTTAATTATAAACAATGTATTATTTATATGTAAATGCATGCTTTAAAAATAATCGGAATTTATGAAAACTGCTGTAAAATGGATTAAAATTTGATAGAAAAGAATAAAAAATATTTGGGACGCTCTGTATTTCCGCCATTTTGGATAGCTCAATCGCCAAACTCACATAATTTATAGATTCTTCCAACCAAAATTCCTCAGATACAATCATAAAAATTAAAATTTTACCTTCAAAAATATTATTTATATGAAACACTCTGTTATAAATAAAATTATGCATAACTTTATAACTGGTAACCCGATATTAAAAAATTATAGCTCAAATTAAAGGTGAGGAATTTCTCCATCGACTTTATTTAAAGTAATTATTTAAAAATACTTGCATCTGACAAAATTATAAGCGAAAATTCACATTTTTTAACCCAATTTTTCAAAATTAATAATTTCTGATACACCCTGTGACCAAATCCAATTAATTTTTTTTTTTGTGAAATGAAGCACAATTTAGATAGCTATTATTTCCAATTTCAAAAATTATTGTGACATTTCGGGATCAAAAGTTATAGATATTTATAAAATGTCATGTTTTATAGTCCTTCGGAGGGATCGTTACCCCATTAAAAGTGAAATTGGGAAAAAAAAAAATTAACTTTGTTATATACTTTGGTGAGTACTACATCCTGGAAAAATTCCATTGGATTCGGAGTACGGCACCTCAGCTGCTTCCAATGTAAATAATGTTTTTAACATTAAGATGGAAGACATTTTTTATGTATCTTTTAATGTAGGTTGACTGCTACTGCCGATATAATAATAAACAAATCTTATGCAAAAAAATATTAAATTCAGATCATTGAAATAACGGAATAATGCATAAAAATCAAATGAATACACATTATAACACACATTTTTTAGATAATTTTTTAATTTAATAACACAGATCACATACGAATATAAGATTTTAATTTATTAATTATACATTAAGTGGTTCTATTCAGTCACAATAACTTTGTAAATAATTGAAGCGCAATTTATTTATGTTTATGTGTTTTACATATAGTTTTTTATAGTTTTAGACTTCACTTACATATAAGATATTTATCAGATTGGCATCAAATCGGATCTGATCTTGATCAGATGTTAAAAATCGTATATGTAAATATCCGATACGATTAAAAAAACTATAGATTGATATCCGACTCATATGTTATGTAATATTACATATGCGTATAAACATTTCTTTCTTTTGATATTCATTATATTACTCTAAAAATTGTTGTGATGTTCAAATCGTTTACCTTATACTTTATTGCATA
Organism: Bibio marci; assembly: GCA_910594885.2. Lineage (NCBI taxonomy): Eukaryota > Metazoa > Arthropoda > Insecta > Diptera > Bibionidae > Bibio > Bibio marci. The sequence continues at coordinate 60,602,376 of OU343114.1, forward strand.
TGACTCTATGTTATAGCAAAACAATAAAAAAAAATGGAATCCATCCTTACCAACATTGCAAAAAAGAAATTACTAAGCTGAATCCGCGGAGTACCAAAATAACAAATGACATAATATTCACGCTTTCACACACAAACACAAACATATTTTGCCCAAATAGAAATGAAAGCTGAATTTAAAATGTAGCAATTCTGCCACAGCCAATTTCACGCTTTCACACACAAACATATTTTGCCCAAATAGAAATATGAAAGCTGAATTTAAAATGTAGCAATTCTGCCACAGGCTAAGTTTTACAAAAATAGATAATATTTTTTTCAATTTTTCTATTTTTTTTTTTTTACTATTACAATATGTTTATTTCAAAATTTCTTTTGAAAATTATTTATTTACTAATTTTTTATTCTTTAAAACTTACAATTTTTATTAAAGGTTTGTCGGTGAATCGATCACAGGTCCTCAGATTTGAAAATCCAATACGCTAACCACTACTCTATATGTTTTCTTGTAGAAATCATATATGTAAACATTGATATTGTTTTGATACTACTGTACTCAATAACCACTAAATTTTAGCTATTATTTACAAAAATTCGAAAATTCAGTCATATAACAGCAACAACCAAAATGTGTTACCGGCAGCAAAGATGACTACTATGGACTGTAATTCAGTCAAATGGCTGACAAAGCAAAATAGTTGAATATTGTATTATTTATAGTATAGGTTGCCATCAATAAAATATCAGCAATAAGACTGTTTAAGCGAAATATCTGATATTCAAGCTGCTAAAACTTTCCTGCAGACAAAATAAATTTCCACATTTCAGATTAAAAGTAGATTCTAAAATTCAACTAAAGTCAGGTTGCTACAACGATATGCCAGTCATTTTATATTTGCGAGAACTAAATGGTTTATAGAGTTCTACTTGGGTGGTGAACATGTCGTCGAATCTTGTGTAAATGGAAAATGTAATAATTTTATGCATGCAAAAAGGAAGAAACCAGTGGCGTGTTGCTCTAATACGCTATGGAAGCACTGCTTCCCTTACAATCTTTTACTAAAATAGTGAATATTTAATTTTATAAATTCGTAAAATACTTAAAATATAATATCGAAAATATGCAAACGCAGGCATATAAAACAAAACGATTGTACAAAAATTTTCTCCTAGCCAAGAAGCTGTAAATTTTGTAGTGTATTGTAGTATACAGAAATATAAAAAATTTCTATATAGGATATGTATAGACACAATAAATTTGTACGTTATATATTGTATGAAAATAACGCGTAGTACGCTATAGTTTTGACCGAGTTTTCAGTGTATTTATAAAATTTATTTCTTTCAATGGAGTGTGTGTGTGTTTTAATGATTTCTCATATATTTTTTTATGTATTTCTCTTTATATTGTATAGTTTAATATAAAAAATATAAAAACTAAATTTTCTCCCGGCCAATAAACTGTAAATTTTGTAGCGTATTGTAGTACACACAAAAATATAAAATTTCTACATAGGATATGTATAGGTACAATAATTTTTTACGTTATATATTGTATGAAAATAACTCGTTGTAAAGCTGTAGTTTTGACCGAGTATTCAGATATTGACAAAATTCTCTGAAGGAGTGCGTGTTTATTTTTTCTCTTTTTTTTATAGATATATTCGTATGTAATATATTTTTATTATATACTGTATAATACTGTATATTTTTAAATGAACTCAGAGAAATATTCAAGTTGATTTTATTAATATATATAAATATAATTTATCCACTATTATTTATTATTTAGCAATTTTAATTATTATTTTTATTATTATTAATATTATAATTATTACTATTATTGCTTATATTATTAAAATAAATAAGAAACAAATATAACAATAAAATATGTATAAAAGAAATATGGTTATATATAATAAAAGTAAGAATACTAATATTAATAAAAATAATATTAATAATAATTTTTTTTTTTTTTATTTGTTTTTCAGCATCTTTACAATCTATCTTAAATATTGGTTTCTTACTGTATACTGTAAGAACCAAAGATATTAAGTAATTTTATTTGATATTTAAATTATTAATTTAAATTATTAATTTTGATTACTATTTGAAATGTTAGTAATGGATCCAGTGATCCAATTACCCTTAATTAACCATAAACATTAATAATAATTGTTTTATTAGGATGGGTGTTGTTTATTTAAATCTTGTTATTAATTCTGATGGTATATGTCTTTTTAATCTTCGTGCATGTTCGTTGGCTTTTAAAAATTTCATCACAAGTTGATTTGGATGTTCATGAAGTCTTTTATAATAAGATGTACTTTTAGATGTAATTAAATCTTTAACCGAACAAATGTTGAGGTCCTTTCTTAAAAGATCGTTGCGCACATACCATGGTGCATTAACTATACTACGGAGCACCTTTGATTGAAATCTTTCTATTATATTATTTGTTCATTGCTATGCACACCGTTTAAATTTAGTTTTATCACAATCAATTTCGCACATCAAAGATTGTAAGATTTTTTTCATGACGTTGGCAGGGTTTAGCAGTTTTTTCAAAAAATCAACCAAACGCACATACGCATTAGATGCAATAATTAAAACCCGAATTCCAACAGCGGCACCTACTCGTTGGCAATATAGTGGGCGTATTGTGGAAGTTGTTTTTGAAAACCGTGAGGCTTTAATTACAGCTTTTAATGAAATGTTAGACAATCCTACAGAATGGGATGCGGAAACTATTAACGGAGCTAGAGGATATTTAACTAGCTTGAATGATTTTAAATTTAATTATTTATTGATAATTTTTTCTGAAATTTTTCCCTTTTCTGATAAATTGTTTGACATCCTACAAACAAAACAGAATGATATAAGTTACTGTAGTCGAAAAATTAAAGAATACACGCAGATAATTTGTTCTAAAAGGAATGATTTCGACGTAATTTGGGAAAAGATTAATAAATTAATTGACTTTGAAAATCATTTAGCTACAAAATCAACTAGAGTGAAAATTGATGTTGTTGCTGATCTAAAAACATCTTTTATACGGCTTTATTTTGAAATTATTGACAATGTGGTTGTTGAGCTTCAGACAAGGTTTCAAAATATAGAACAAATGGAATTTTTAGGTTTGTTGAACCCACTTTTTTACAATAAATTTAAAAATAAATTTCCTGAGAAAGAATTCAATAGTTTAAAAGAGAATTATGGACGTTTTTTCGAGTTACCTTCGTTACGTAGTGAATTAATTGTAATTTATGAAGATTCTGATTTCATGTCGAAAAATATTAGCGAAATTTATGTATTTTTAAAACAAAATGAATTGTGTATAGCTTTTTCACAACTCACAAAACTATGTGAACTTTTCCTAACAATTCCTTCTACAAGTGCATCAGCTGAACGTTCGTTTTCTGCACTAAAAAGAATTAAAAATTATTTAAGAAGTACAATAAGCGATGATAAATTAACAGATTTATCTTTGCTCTCAATTGAAAAAAAACTTCTTAAAACCATGCAATTAAGTGACAACTTTTATGATTTAGTTTTAAAGGAATTTAAGAAAAAAGACAGAAGAATAGAACTGAATTTTAAATGAAATGACAAATATATTTCCGATATAGTATAGTGATGAATATTTTAAATATTATTTATAAATAAATAATTTTTTATTTTCATATTCTTTTTTTTAATTTTTTTCTTTTTTTTCTTTTATTTGAAATATTACGTTGTTATCATTATTATTACTATTATTTTATTCATATTATTATTAATATTATTACTATTATTCCAATTATTATTAATATTATTACTATTATTCCTATTATTATTAATATTATTACTATTATTTTATTCATATTATTATTAATATTATAATTAATATTATTAAATATTATTATAATTGTTAGTTTTCTTGACGTTAAATTTTTTTTTTTTTGCATTTATTAATTTGAATTTTTTCATTTGACGTTCAAGTTCAAAATATCATTTTGACAGAAAAACTAAAATATCAAAAAATACAAACCCCAGTATTTTGTTTATATTTTTGCCCATAAAAGGTTTAGTAAGGTTCAAAATAAAAAAACGAATATCTAGTAATAATAATTAAAAATATGTTTATAATTTATTAAGTTGTGATACGAAATACACCATTTTTGTAACAAAATCACTTAAACTTACAAAGAAATTGTAAAGAAAGTGATTTATACTAAAAACGAAGTTTGAGTATAAATTTACCATGTAAATGTTAACAATAGTAATAAAATGTCATCTTATAATGAAATTGGATGAATACTTGATACTTTAAATAATTTGCTATATATAATATTTACTATAGAAAAAATGAGCTTCCCTTCGGCTAATGGTCACGCCAAGCCACTGGAAGAAACAAATATAATACGGTTTTATTTTCTGGTATAATCGTTTTAATGAAGAGGGGCCATAATCATCTCTCTCACTGGTCTATATAAAAACTATAACGCATTTGTAAATAGTATTGTTATTTCATTCACTCATTTAGCGATACAATATACTGTCCACAATTCTAGGAATTACATATCATGTCAGGTAACTTATAATATTTATAAATTCCTCAATGGTATTGCTCCCTCATATGAAAACAACTATAGAAAGTGTTATCATAGCAAAAGCAGATACGACTGTTCACACAATAATTCAAATTCTGTGATACAGTTGATCGAATAATAGGCTTAAATATTAAATTGAAAAAAAAACATTATTTAACAATTAACAATTTTATTGCATTTTAAAAATTCAATTCAATTAGCTAAATGCTATATTTTGGACAGCTAAATGGTGGCGAACGTAGAATTTAGCAATTAGTAATAGAATTTATCAATTAGTTTTAACAAGAAGATACTTCATCGTACTTTCTTATGTTACTATTGTCATTAATGTCATAAATTTATTATCCATTATTGGAAAAACAAAATACCCGTATTATTTTTGTATTTAATCAACTTATTTAAAAATTTTTCAATGAATATTTTTAATAATTTTCAAAAATTAACCCGACATCAATTTGATTTTAACTATTCAAACAATAACAAAAAATACATAAACGTCAGATGAAATTTCGTGAAATTTTCAAAAGACAAAAGTCAAAAAAGAACATAGTAACTTCTAGTAGTAACATCTCAAGGCGAGGCAAGTTCCCAAATTTTGAATTTGAGACACAGCGTAAATTTTATAATATCGATTCGATACGTCAGTCCTTACACATCATAGGTTTGCAAAATGTGTAATCAGTCAACCCAATAATACAAATAAATAAATACCAAAATAAATATTTTCAAAATATGAATTGTACGACACTAGAACTCTAAAATGCAAAATGAGAAAATATAGAGTTTTTAACAAAAATTGCTCTATGGTGGTGGAGTCACGAACAGTAGTGTCTTAGCCTGACCATGTGTATACGTGTATATATGAGAGTATTGTAGAGTTTAATATTTCTAGATGCTAAGCCGATAAAAAAAACCGTATGCGAAACATGAAATTGATATTGATTTTATAGATATTCAATCCAATTATTATGTGCGGCGATAATCAAATTGCACTATTTTTGTTAATGTGAAGAATTCCAGAAACAGAACATTTCTCAAAACATGTGCTTTTTTGTACTACAACAAAACAGAGTTTTAACTTAAAAAAAACTACTGACATGGGGACCAGGTGAGGTGAGGTAACCCGATTCTAATAAAATTTTGCCAGGATGTAGTAATCATCAAAATAGAAAACATTTTAATTTTTTTTTCCTCAAATTCATTTTAATCCAGGGTAACCAGCCACCTGAAGGAGTATGAAAAACTTCTATATAAAAAAACAACTGTGACCAAATCCAATTAATTTATAAAAATAATTGTCACGGTCATGAAACACAATTTCAATAGCTTTCGTTTCCAATTGCAAAAATTGTTGTGGTACTTCGGGTTCTATAGCTATGTCATGTTTCCTACACCTTCCGGTGGCAACAAGAAATTGGAAAAAAAAATGTTTATACTTGTTTTCTATAATATTTTAATTATTACTAAGACCTGTCAAAATTTTATTAGAATCGGGATACCTCATCTCAGGTGATCCCCATGTGAATGAATAACAAATCAAATTCATATTCATTCACATTCAGTGTGCTGTGTGGCGTATGTAAATTATTATTATATAGACATTTTTTTATATTGAAGTGTTTCAACAAGAAAACTTTGACACAATTTTGTGCGATATATATTTATTTTAACACATACTTCAATATATTTATAATATACTAACACATGCATGATTATATGCACTATAAATAGACTTTAGCTATATTGAAAATTGTATATTGCCATTTCCACGGATATAATATTGTTGCATGCATAAACGTTAGTTATAAATACACCATATCCGATTATTATCCAATACACGAGTATAATATATATATATTCATGTATATTCATGTATGGTGGTATATTATAACCTTGTTTTCCATTGGAAAAACTGAAAATTATTATGTCTGACAAATTTCAAAATCAGCGACAGCTCTGATAACGAGACTGGGTCTCAACAGACATAAAATATCTGATTATAGAATATATAAAGAATAAATGAACGGCATAGATAATAATAAAAAAAATTTGTGTTAGAAAATAAACAATAAAGAACAAGCAACAAACCACACAATATTCTGTATAGGATTATTTTGCAATTGAAATGTATAGAAGGATAAAAAAAAAACAGATAGAAGCATGAGAATAACGAGGCAAGTATATTTAAATTTAAATGCAAAAAAATAAGAGAATAACCTAAATTGAACGACAACTCCAAAACAAAAAATGTAAGAATGAAATGATTTTGATATCGAAGAAAACTTTTATCCCTATGTTTGTTTGTCAATACTTATGTTTATACACACTGTTTGGAATACATAATACATACAATTATCTCTAAATAAGTATATACGCTTCTCCTATATCTATCTATCTATTTAAAATTTATTCGTATATAAAATGTATACTTCCACAGAGTTTGTTTGATAATTCTATTTAATTTGAATTGGCATTTCAAATAAAATAATAATGATTGGAATATTAAGTAGTTTAAATTTTACAGTCGCATACAATCCGCATATATTTATTTATGTACTTGTACACTAAATAAGAGATGGTTGTTGCCATACGAATACATAATAAATAGATAGCAGCAGATGATGAGATAAAAGGCAACAAAAAAAAAAAAAAAATGGGTTCTTTTCAATTCTTTAATTGAAAATTATTGATGAAAAAAATATTGATGTGAAAAAAAATGTCTATCGAAAATACATTGAATAGATTTTCTGATGTTATCGCATGTAAATAATCTATTTTGAATAAAAATGAGTTTAGGTGATTTGTATTCTATTTTATATTTCTATTAAATAAAAAAGAAGAATTGTAACGTAAGTGAGTATCAATATTGCAAAAAATGCTAACAAAGCAAACAGTTTATTTTGTTTATATTGTGAAACTATGGGTGATAAGTTTACACACATTAAAATTATTTTTAGTTAAAACGCACACATATTGGGAGCAATTCACAGCCAATTTTAGCCACGTTGATAACTAAAATTTAACCTCTCTAAATTTAACGATCGAGGATACAAAATGTTTTCCAATCAAATTTCAAATTTCGTATTACGCGTCGTCGTGTCTCAAGTTTTTGTTGTTTTTTTGTACTATTAATATTTAAAAATTTTTTATTATTTATTTTCTTTCACTATAAAAAACACGACGCGACAATGATAAAAAATAATGTATTATTATTGTTATTATTATTATTTCTAATTACCATTTTTTTTTTATTCACTATAAATCAAAAATCACAAATCACAATACCAATTTTTTTTTTAATTAATATTGTATTTATTTACTTACATTAACTTCCATGTTACTTTATGTTTATTTTTATTTGTTATTAATTTTTGAAAAAAAAAATTTCATTGATGATCCATTTAAGAAACTTCACTTAGTTAGTTTCAATTTCAGAAGCGTTGAAACTATTATTTTAATGAAATGTAAAACTACTTCCACTATTTAATAATTATATGGAGATTTGTTTTTATTTCTAATGATAATAATATTAAAATGTTAGTTATTTCTAAACACATAATTAATATAATCATGTTTTATACACTTCTTTAAAAAGCATAAATATTTTATGTGAAGTAGAAAAAAATAGTAACTTTTATATTTTATATATTGGTCATACTGATTTTTATACTGGCATTTCATTTGACTGCTTTTGACAATTGAATATGTCTGGAAAGGTTTTATATTTGACACGATAGTTTTTCTTTTTATTTGTTTGTTTTGATTTGTAAATATTGAATAATGTATTTTTTTAATATTTTTAAAATTATTTAATAAAATAATCAATAAAATATAATGTTTTCTATAATTGTTTATCTATTTATGAAAGTAACAATGTTAATAAAAATTTTTTTCTTATTAAAAAACAATTTTTAAGTTTTATGGCGAAATACGAACGCGGATATATATATGAGGATAAATAACACCTGCTCTCGATGAGCTGTTAAATAACCTCAATAAATGAGTTATTAACGAGGTTTATTTATACTCGAATGGCTGTGAATTGCTACCATTATGAAAGAAAAGCATTCAAATTTATATGATTTATGTTTTATTTAACATTAAGATTAAGATTACATTTTGTGGTTTTTTATATACTGCGACCCAAAAGATCTATTGTACCCCACCACCATCTAACTCATTATATTGGTGCATTTCCCAATCCATGGAGTTCACACTGTAGTCTCTCTTTTTTAATAAATTTCAGTATAAGAAGTAGGTTTAATCAAAAACCATATATATAAAGACAATTTATTTACCATATGTACCTCTCCATATACTTACAAGGGAACCGTCTCGGATGTCATACTTCGATTTCGAGGAAATTTGGATATGTTGAAGAACTCGAACAAGTAGTGGACACTTATTTTTTTTTAGCTGGTAAATTTCAATTTTTATCGGGTTAAAGTGCTCTACGAAGGTGTACAAAATCATGACATTATATTAAAATTTAAAAATATTTAACCCGAAGTGCCATAATAATTTTTGAAGTTGGATATAATAGCTATTGAAATTGTGTTTTTAGGACATAACAATATTTTTTAAAAAATTGTTTGACTTTAGCTACAGGGTGTATCTGAATTGATAAATTTTGACGAATTGCGTTAAAAATATATAGATTTAGGCAAATAACTTTCAAAGAATCATTTTTTTTTTCTAAAATAGTGCTTAATAATGTTCATGGGAAAATCTTCATCTTTAATTGGCGATATAATTTTTTAATGCAGAGTTTCTAGTTATAAAGTTAGTTATACATTTATAACCGGGTGTTTCATCGAATGCATATGCATTTAACATTTTCTGTACTTTTTGCATTAATTTTATAAAATTCATTAATATAGATGTTATTTTAAGATGAATTTAATTAAATAAATGTTGCATTTAAGCTGTCATCAAATAATTCTAGATGGGCTCCAACAAAAAATTATTACTAACAGACTCTCATTTTTTTTTTATTATTTTTATAAATATTAATATTTCTCAATATCTGAATAAAATTAATAACAAAATTATAAAATACACAAAATATACAATTCCCTTGCAATTTATTCATATTTCGTCATACAAAAACATTCTTTATTTAATTTATGGGTGACGATGATAATTTTCAAAAAAATGTTGTAAACATACGAATTTATTTCACGAAGAACATGTCACAATTGCTATATTCGTACATCTTTCAATCTCACTGGTTGCTGCAGAAGATTTAGTGAATGCAACGTCCATCAGATTTTCAAATTCACCTGATCTATCGTTCAAATATCTACTATTAAACCAAGATTTAATTTAATTTTTATATCTCGTTGCCGGCAACTGTTTATGTACGAGTAACTGTAATTTTATTATATTATTAGATATGTGTAAATCAATTCTTTGATTATTTAAAAAAATAATGCTCGAGAAGTGGCGAACGTAATTTTTCCAAATTAATATTAATTTTTCCGTATACATCAAGTGACTGTATATCACGGGTGGTTCCTTTTGGTATGATAATTGTTTCAATCTACATACTTATACATACTCGTGACAGATGTAAGCTAATTATTGAAATTTAAAAAATCGTTTGACATTATAATACCGTTTTATAATTTACTAATACCAAAATAAAGAATACTAAACTCGTGGCAGATATAACAACACCAGTAACAGTAAATATATAAGAGACAATTATTTCAAATAAGAAATCAATTCATTAATAATAATTTTTAATTAAGCTTTCTTATCAAAATAGCAGGCATGAAAAACAATCACACAATTACAATTGTAACAAATATTTATATATTTACTTTTAAAGAGAAATAAGTTTAAAAAATTGTTTGTTTTTAAAGGTATCTAAACATATTGCACCACCTTATGAAACATGATTTTGGACTACCCAAAATTATAGTGTAACGTAACTTTAACATTCGCCTTAATCTAAACGCCAGTAGAAAATTTCAAGGATACATGTTTTTAGACAGCCACTTCCTCGTACTCATAACCTCAGATACAATGATTGAAATGATTGTTGAACCTCATTTGATATCATGATATAATGGATATGAAACACCATGTTATAAAAAGATACATACATTTATAACGGGTAAGATAACCCTACAATAAAAAATTCTCAAATTAAAGGTGGAGGCTTTTCTCATCGTATTTAATAAGCGTAAATTTTTAAAATACATGATCCCTACACATTTATTTGCAAATATTTGCATTTTTTTCAAAATTTGTCACTTTGGTTACACCCTGTGGTTAAAGTTAATCAATTTAAAAAAAATGTCAGTAGCTATTATATCTAACTCCAAAAATTATAGTGCCACTTCGGGTTCAAATGTAATAAATTTTATTATAATGCCATATGTATATAAAAATATACTTGGCGCTTCCCAAATTTGTAACTTCTCATTTAAAGTTTAGAAAGTTTATCAAGTCATGTCGCTAAAAGTGCAGGAGCATATGGCATCTATCTTACCTTTATTGCAGTTAACTTGGTAAATTACTCGTCATGGGAGTATATAACAATTTACTAATTGTTCTGCAATACTAGATGTGTACTATATCGTTTTAATTTTATATGATTGATAAGCTAATAATGAACGTTGTCGAAAGCTAAAGTCACGGATTCCCAGCCATAGAATATTTTTAGTTCAATGATCTAAGCGAGGCGAGTCACTTAAAAGGTTAATTTATATAGAAAGGTGTTTTATATATTTTATACAAACATAAATTTTATTGTACTTTTAATGGGAACTGATAACCTACATTCTCGCTCCATCCCCTCATACGTCCTTTATGATTCAGTCAATTTACCCTCATATCTTATCTTTCTACCCTGTTACGCAGAATAATAGTTGGACACAACAGCAATTAATCATTTTATATTTCTCGAAACAAATTTAAACCCCTTCCAACATCCTAGGCAGGTAATTTGGATAGAACAAAAATTGGTGGGGTTAAAACGGTACCCATATATTTACTGTAAATGCAATATTTCTGTAAATAACAATTTAATTTAGTTGTACCCAAAATCAGTTATGATCAACTATGATACAGCACTGCCAAAAAAGCCTTAAAAATGCGAAATGTTAGTGCAACACCAAAATTGATTAATACTTTATAGAACAGTAAACAAAACAATTGATTATTTCCTACTCTTACTTACCACTTGCAACGCATATCATGTTACTCCAATGTTAAATACTTTCGTATATGAAACTTATGTAAATGGACTTTATTACCTTTCCCAAATAGAATTAACGTTCACCATGGAAAGGACAAAGTGGTCACGGACGTTATGCCGTATTGGAATAAAAGCGTTTTGTTAATGGACTTTAAGGCAATAGACGTCAAGAAGTCAGCCATATCCGCTCGCCACATTTAAATTTACAATTATCCCTTCCTTTCCTTTCTCGTCCTCCTACAAAGTGGACTACATGGGTTAATAACTCAGGCATAAATACCTCCGCAATAGACAAATTTAACAATTCTCCACCTGAGAAACGTATTCTGTCCACTTGAGGATCTCAATATTGCCGAATATTATTATAGATTAAATTTGATGATGCCAAACGAAGTAAATTTTTATTATAAAATGTTTTGTAACATGTAATAATTATTTTAACGTAATTTTTATCGTATCTGTTAAATAAAACTGCGTGTCAGAAAGAAATCTGTTCCGTTTCTGAAGAAAATTATACCATTGTCTTTAATTTTGTTAATAATATTCCGGATAAATTTTTACTTGCAATATCTTATAAGATATACTTGCGATTGGAAATATTATTTAAAATTTTTTAAAAAGAAAATTTCAAATTTCTATTATTTTATCAATATCATATCTATTGTAAATTTCTATATAATATTCAAAGTACAATACAACGTTTAAATATTATTAATATTATTCCAAAATAGAAATACCGAAGCAATTTATTTTACGACCACAAATAATGTTTTACGTGTATTTTAAAATTAGGTTTACAATTAATTATTTTACAAACATTCTAAACAAATAGCATAATTATAATAATACAATAATAATAAATAGCAGAAGAAGAAGAGGAATAATAAAAATTATGTTAATAATAATAATAATAATAATAATAATAATAATAATAATAATAATAATAATAATAATAATAATAATAATAATAATAATAATAATAATAATCATTCATGTATGTTGTACGAGTACCTACTTAATTAAAATAATATTTCCCAAAGGTATATTCAGAAAGGTGCCAATTTCAAGGATGAACATAATATTTCTCGCTATATATTATAAATATTCTATGTACTGTTTAATATATTAGTTATAGTGTGTTTATAATATTATACTATACGACTTTACTTACATTATATTCGAGTACACATCATATAGAAATTAGTATTCATATTGTAACGTCTTTCTATATATACTATGTACTTTTCCGTATATATACTGTCATTATATATATATATATATATATACAGACCACTCCCAATATAGCAACCGGGACCGGAGAATAACGTTGATGTAAAGGGAGTTGGTTATGTGACGAGAAATTTTATACAGTTTTAAATTTACTCATTTGATTACACGGTTGAAAATTTTGGACTATTTTTTAAACTATTTTTGGTTACATATAGGTCCACACCGAAATTCGATTAAAAAGTAAACTCTAGAAAGTATTAAAATAATAATCAAACCATTATACAATAGATTAAATTTTAAACCTAAGAAGTTTAAAAATATTGTTGCCGAACCAAAAATTTCGTTTTTTTTTTGAACTTCGACTGGTGTGCCGTATTTTATCAATACATAATAACTCCATTTTGATTTTAAAATACATAACATAATTTTGTAAACGTAATTTTATAATATATTCTATTTTTCGGTTGTCGATGGTGTTTTAATCTTCGATGATTTAAAATACAATTTTAATCCTAAAATAAGAATATTATTACTTAAAAATAATAGCAATTGTTTACAATGTTATATAAATATGAATTTGGTTTGAAAATTAATCGAAAATGGTTTAAAAATCGCCATAAACTTCGTTGTGTTTATTAATTAAAATTTCTTAGTTTATGAAAAGTGTGTAAACTAATTTTGGTTTATGGATTAGTCCAAAATTTTCAACCGTGTAGGTTTACATTTAAAAAAAATAAGTTATAGGAATTATTAAGTAAAATTGTTTTTTAATTGTAAAACTGAATGAATTGCGAATAGGAAGATTGTTACATCGAGAGTGGTCTGTATATAACTTTTACTATATATACATAAGTTAGTTATATATAAACTGTAGTATTAAAATCTAAATTCTGTTATAAAATATAAATTTATGGTTATGGATGTGTGCGTGGGTGAAAGTTTGACTGTATATGTTAATATGTATATAGTCGCACGAAACTTAATACTCGCGTCGTATATATGTAGTTACTTACTTATACATAATACTGTAATACAAACCTATAGATATGATGTTTATGTTATATGTACATAAATATATAGTATTTCAAATTTACCCCTCTAGGCTGAACTAATTTGAAGAGATCATGAATAAGAACATTGTTTGCTTTATGATAATGATAATAATATTGTCATGTGATAATGGGGGTGTTTATTTGAATTGTATGACAGCATTTTATTTTTTTATAATATTATCATAAGATGAACATGAATGAATTATATTGTACAATATGTGGAATGGAGGAAATTACAACGGGATGTTTTATTTATTTATTTGTTTAGAAATACATGTCAATATAAAAACAATATGTATGAATCGAGAATATTATAATAATAATAGATAAGTGATATTCTCTATTTTGCATACAATTAGTTAATCGCTTAATATTATTTATCAGATGGTTACAGGTTTTAGGCTAAGCATTTGATAAATATAAATTTAAAAAATTTGGTGTTAACTTTATTATAGATAATATTATTCAATTATAAACATCTGTGGCGTCGCGTGAATTTGGACAGAGTAAACGGACGCCGAACTTAAAAATTACAGAAAAAAATGGAAATAAGATTTATTGATTTAAAAAAAATTTGTTTAAAAAAAGTTTATTGAACTTGTAAATGAAGAATAATTTTCCTCATTTGAAAAATGCTTCCGAGAAGAAAAATCAAAAAAGTCATTACTAACTAACATATCCTGATTTATTTTCAAAAGATAAATTGAAAAATGAATTAATAATTTATTACAGCGATCCTGTAAAAAGACTGGATTAAATCTTTATAAATTCATTATTGAAAATAATTTGGAGAATTTGCCAAATATATTTTTTTTATTTTTCCTTTTAAATTTTTATTTTTTCTTGGGAGCTGAAAAAAAACGTAAGCAGCTCATTCGCGATGTTAATTTTTATTTCATTATTTCAGAACATTTTAAAACATTCATGAAAGAAACATTTGTTTCATATGTTGGTACCAAGAGCCTGCTTCTAATTGATGGCTGGGGTGGACATTGGAAAAAAGTAATTCGATAAAGAAATTGAAACAGAAATCATTCCGAAAGGCACAACAAGTATAATTCAGCCACTGGATGTGAACGTATTCAGAGTGTGGAAGGGTTATGTCCGTCATTTCACGGATATAGTTTTTTTTAATAACCAAGACATTAATCTACATAACCGGAACAATTCAATTATAATCACTTGTCAATAATCAGCTGTCAACACCGAGATATAATAATTTATTAATATATTCATGGTTTGCAAGCAGATACTTGCCTGAACGAGAGAACACCAAAAAATAAAAACCCGCTAGACTTCGATTTTAAATAGTCATTTTCAGCAATCTGTGAAGTTGTAGAACACTTTTTTACAAATTATCACTTTCATATAATGATTAAAAAAGTATGTCGAAATGATACATTAAAGAAAATCAATTACTAATTAATTATAAACAATGAATTATTTATATAATGCTTTAAAAATTATCGGATTTTATGTAAACTGCGGTAAAATGGATTAAAATTTGAAAAAATAAAATAAAAATTGTGTGTTCGATTTTTTGAGACACCTTGTATTTCCACCATTTTGGACAGCTCAATCGCCAAACTGACATCATTTTTAGATTCTTTGAACCAAAATACCACATATACAATCATAAAAATGTACATTTAAATTTTCAAAATATTATTTATATGAAACACCTTGTGATAAAATGATGCATAACTTTTTAATTTGTTACCCTATATTAAAAAATTATGGCTCAAATTAAAGGTGAAGAATTTCTCAATCAACTTTATTTAAAGTAAATTTTTACACAACTTCCTCCTGAGCCTGACAAAGTTGTATGCAAAAATTCACATTTTCAAACATAATTTTTCAAAATTCTTAACTACTGTGACCAAAACCAATTAATTTTTAAAAAGTTTTTTATGTGTTATGCAAGACATTTGAAATAGTTATTATTTCCAATTTGAAAAAATAATGCCATTTAGCGCTTTTACGTTTGGTTTTTGGCTCATATTGAAAGTACCATGTCTCATCACCAGTAACAACCGATTTCAAGAAATTTTTACCACGTAGAGAGAGTTTAATTATGTCTTTGACAATGCTCAATTCTGTGCAATTTTTAATCATCTGTTTATCTATGTGGAACAAACTTCGAATTCAGTTTCCGTTGATCAATCAGTTTTCAGTTAAAATTCAATGAAATGTTGTTTTAGGTATTCCTAGTTCAATTTCAAGGAATCTGATTGAAGATTTCTTGCAAATTTTCAAGAATTCACTTACCTTTTCAATGTTTTCTTCAGTAATTACTTCATATGGTCGACCGGAACATTCATCATTATTTACAGCTTCTCTAGTTTCTTTGAATATTCGAAACCATAAAAATTTGTGTTTAGGATAAACAATTATCACCATAAGCGATTTTATGCATATGAAGTGTTTCTGAAGCTGTTTCACCATTCTTACAACAAAATTTAATATTTAATCTTTGTTCCTTAAACATTTTTCGACCGACGCACGAAAACAGTTGTAACTTTATAAGTTGTATTTTTATTTCTGCTGAATGTAATGTCATGAAAGTTTTACAGTTAGTTGAAGTACGTACTCAGAACATAATCACAAGGAACTAGGAGATAGCGCTATGTGTTCTATGTTTCACATAGCAATGTCGGTTTATTATGGGACAGAGTTTGTATATATTGTTTTAACATTAAAACAGTGTTTGGGGCACTTTATGCTTTAGTTGTAAATAAGCTTTGAATGAGCACTAATTTCAGAGAATAAATAGTATAATTTCATTAAAAAGTCCAAAATGATTTACTGGTTATTTCATTTAAGGTCACCACATATATGGATAAACAATTTACATACATTAACCGTGTTCGGGGGCACTGAGTCCCCCCAACATTATGTGGTCGTATACTATTTTTTTGAAAACGGTAATAACATTTAATAATTATTTTGTATTCTATTTTCAAAGGTATTCCTCTAATTGTTTCAATTATAGTATGTTGTAGCAGCTACTTAAGCCTTCGGGTCTGTAAAACGGTTCACAGCGCAATACAATAATAATTCGCGGATATGGTGAGAAATGCTAAGTGAATCAGAAAAACGACGAAGTTCTACTTATGTTAGAAAGTGGAGTGACACAAATGAGGATAAAGTGTATGCATACATTGCTGTTTTGATTTATGCAGGTGCTGAGAAAGGTGCATCAGTTCCAGCAAAAGATTTATTTGGTGAAACAAATATACCACTTTATCATGCAATAACGTCATTAGAACGGTTTGAACAGCTGTCTCGTTTTCTTAGATCCAATGAAGCACGCACAAGACACAAGCGTTTGCAAGAAGATAAATTAGCCTCATTCCGACATATATAGAAGTTGTTATTAGACAATTTACATGTGCTGTACAAAACTCTGTGTTGATGATTAATTACTATCCACACTAGGACAATGCTCGTTTCGCCAATATATACCCAGGCTCGCACTAACTATTCACTTGCTGGTGAAGTTTATGTCGGAACTCAACCATGTCAGAACCGAACAAGACATGTGGCAACAGATCTAGTATTACGATTAGCTAAGAATTACTTTTATGGTGGGTATAATAAAACCATGAATAATTTTTTCATTAGCATTAAATTCGCTGAGGAACTTTTAAAAAAACAATACAACTATTGTGGTTACAATAAGATCAAATAAACTAGAGGTGCCATTTATTTTCACTAACGCCATTGAAGTAAAAAAAAGGGGTGAATTCGATATTTTGCTATTCAGATGCAATTTGTTTCGTTAGTTACACCAGTTATACAAGAAAAAATGTTTTACTTTTGTCAACAGCACATATTACACAGGATGTTGATGAATCTAAAACGAAACCAAAAATAATTTTAAACTACAACAGAAACAAAGGAAGTGTTGACATTTTCGATAAAATGATGAAATCATACACCTGTGAAAGGAAAACAAATCGCTTGCCTATGATCTTGCTTTTCAATATAATAGATACAGCGACACTGTCTGCATATCGATTGTCCAACATAAGTAATTCATTTCCTGAAATCATAGGTGACTGAATTTGATGAACTATATATCAAAAATTGATTTGAACAAGAAAACCTAAGGGAATCTGCATTGACTGCCATTAAATTGATAAGATCTACCACCGGCTAAACAACGCAAACCACATTCACCAGTTTAATTTCTTAAATTTTGGTAAAAACAATAATTAATTTTGTTACGTTAGTGTTTTATTAGGCAGATTTGTTATTATTATCAAATTCTGTTTCAAAAGTCTAAATTTAATATTATTTCCATTGTTGTTATATTTTTTGTGTCATTTACAATTTTTAAGTACAATTTTTGTGTTCAATTAATTTATTTTATAAAAGTTTTTTCTTCATATTCACAACTTCATCCTTTTGTATTTATTTAATGACTTCTATTCTAAGTTACTTTTAAGCTTTTAAATATTTTACACTTCCCGGAAACATTCAAGCTGAATTACCTCTCGACTTCAGTATAGTCATATATATAATATATGCACAAATACATGCACACAAACTAAATGTTTTCCACTTATACTTATACAGAAACTTACTTGCCATTTTTTAAATATTATAAATTTTTGAATTTTGATTTCATTATATTTTCGTTATTATATTATACTTTGTGACAATTATCACTGTTCAAATATTTAATGACTTTTTCTTCAATTTGTCATAAATAAATTGTCATTTGTCATTTGTCACAGCCCATGTTCAGAATCGGAATTTCGGAAAAAAGTCATTTACGCGAAAAAAAAGTCACTTTCTAACAATTGTCAGTGTCATTATGTTACATTAGAATCGCAATTTTCGAAATATAGTCATTTTGTCATTGTCATTTAGTCATTTTTGTTTATCAGAATCTACACCCTGAAGTACCGAAGTGTATCAAATATGTTAAAGGAATTTATTATTCTGAAAATATTTTACACCACATGAAAGAGAAATATATTTATTCTTATTTTACTTCAGACTTCAGAAAAAAGTTAAATTTATTTTATCTGATAACTTGAGATGTAGTAAAAACTGCTGCAGGCAGTCTATGACTTTCCGATGAACATGTAAAATTAATAATTCTGTTGGGCTAAATTCAGATTCAAGTACTGAAAGGAAATATATGCAGCTTAAGAGACCGAGAAATGAAGTCCTTATACATATCATACCATTAATTATAATGATTTTCCGATGTATAATTTTAAAATTAATATAATATAAAATGGGATTCGTACAACAAAACGGAGTTATATCATGAACAAATATTATAATAATGAAATATAAAAACAGCAACACAAAAATAACACAAATATTTTTATGGAATAATTATTCCATTACAATATTTTTTTATTTTTTTCGTTTTATTCTTCAATTTTTTGAAATACAATAACAATCGACCTAAATTTACCCTTAAGCAATTGAAGGCCAGACGTAAAAATATATTGTATGTATATGACTCCAAATAAATAAATATATTTATATTTTCTTTTCTATTCTTTTCTTTTCTTTTATACAAAACGATTGCATTAGGGAATTGGGATTATCATCCAAATTATGGGAACGTGTTACACATATATAGGCATGTGAGAATATGTTATATAGAATTATAAAAATGTATGAATATATATGTTTGTTTAATATATTAACTATATATGGGCATGTGGCATACGTACAATAGCATTTGGAACGAAAAGTCTAAATATCAAAAAAATATGTTGTGTGCATAGTGTTATAAAACCTCTGTCCCTTAATTACCCGGAATGCATTAAGAAAACACAAAAATAAATATTAAGTTTTCACAAAAACCATTATATTTATTCGAAATAATTTCCATCAATTGAAATATATCGATTTGAGCGCTCAACAAGTGAATCAAATGACTTTTTTATGTCTGTGATTGAAAAGCTGTTTAGAATGCTGGTCGTCGCTTGTTGAATGTCTTCAACTAATGTAAAAAGGTTACCTTTCATAGCTAAATGAAGTTTTCGGTGTTGTCGACCTGGACGTTCATCTTCATCATCACTTATAGCTTCTCTGGCTTCTGTGAATCATTTACAACATTTAAAAATTAGTGCTTTTAACACACAATTCTCACCATACTCGATTTTAAACAAATCACACGTTTGAGTAACATTTTTACCAATTTTAAAATAAAGTTCGCATTTACTTGAATTGCCAATCTGTAAAATTTCCACGAAGGAAACAACGCAGCGCAGGCTCACAAAAAATGTATATGGTGACAAAACCTTAAAAGAAGGTCAGGTTCATTTAACACAACGCATTATAACATCTGCTTACGAAACGTAACGATAGCTGGGGATAAAAATGGATTGTTTACAACAATGTAAATCGAAAAAGATAGTGAAACAAGAAAGATGAACCAACGCAAACCCCATCTAAAGCAAATATTAATCAAAAAAAGGTTATGTTATCAATTTGGTGGGATTACAAAGGCATTGTTTATGGCAAAAGGTTAGCTAACATAATAGACATTATTGAATAAAGTTAATTAATTCTATCAAATAATTGCCTTTTGCTTTCATTAAAAAAAACCTAACTTGCTTTCAGGGCCGCACCGAGTCAATTTGGCGCCCTGTTCATATTTTCTAAAATTCTCCCTACATTCATAAACCGTTTCCTCGTCACCCTTGAGGCATAATATACGACCGTTTTAAGGCATAATACAAAATATTGTTATCCATTATGTGTGGTAGAACTTTAAGATATGATGATAATCGAACTATTTATAATATATACTTTTAATTATTTTAAGTTTATCCGGATAGCATTTCTTCATACGCTCCATCAGTAAATCTGATGCTGATGGCACTCAATGGAACAACAATAAAATCGGGATTGCTGAACGAATGTATTCGCATACAAAATAAAATATCAGTGTGCAACAAGGTCGTCCTTTTGTGGGTACCGGCTCGCAGTGATGTAATAAAGAGGTTGATATGCTTTCACGGTTTTGTACGCGATCCGCCTTCATTGGTCCTGAGCCTTGCCTACCTGTTACCGGTAGGCGGGTTCGGCAGTGTATTGCTGACTGGACAGATTCGGAGACATTGTATCAACTGTCGACAGGCAAAGATGGGTTGTTGTCCCAATGAAGGAGCAGCTGCTGCATTACTGGGTTTATCCAAAAACAAATTAAGATTGGTTGTTTGGTTACTCACACTTTATACTAAATGTTCCTTGTCGGAAGAATCGGCATGGCACTACTTATGTGAATGTCCGGTCTATACGAAAGTTACCCATATAGGATACTTGGAAATACGCAATGGACACTTCCACAACGAACGGATCATATATAAGAAACATCTCTGTTTTGATTTCTGAAACCAGACGCTTTGAGGATTAACTCACTTAAAATTGTTACAATTCACTTTCTTTTCAAAAATTTTTAAAAACAAATAATTTTTTATAATAAAAAACGTATAATATGATACAAAAAATATTCATCAATGGCACAATAAAGGTTGCAGTTAAATGTATTTTTAAAATTATAGATAAATATTTATAGTATTATTCGCATATGATACCATAATTTTCGAAGTTAATCGTTGAATAGATAAATAAATAAAAACATATTATTGCTTTATTTACAACCCAATATTTCTAAGATATTGTAATAACAGGAGAAATTATGAGGTTATAATCTGAGCAACAAAATATAACCATTCAATTATACTAATTTTGAAATTTCTTGGCATAATGTGTTTATGTTGTCTTTTGACATTTCCATAACCATCTAGGATATGTCATACGACATAAATGCTTACAAAGTTTAATGTTGATTCTTTGTATTTATATTCATTTTTGACCGACGCACAAAAAATTGACTGTAACTTTTTGTGTTTTATTTTAGTTTCTATTGAAAGTAATGTCATGAAATTTTGACAGCTTTTTGAGGTACGTTCACACAACAAAATAAAAAAAAAAACTAATAGCTGGCGCTACGTGTTCCATGGTTTACATAGCCATGCCGGTTTATTATGGGACAGAGGATGTACATGCACACATACACACCACTGCGAAAACTCCAATGCGTTCATATATTACATTATATGTATATGTACACTGTATACAACTCTGATAAGAATATTATATATAGGATAGCGAAAAGCTCACATACGCACATATATGTAAAAATGTGTGTTAAATAAATTTAAGAGAAGCTTAACTTAATGTAAACGAAACAGAAGAAAAAAAGATCCTTGTGTTAATATGGTTTAATCAAATCGGTTGAATGAATGCTTATTTATTAAATTATATTAACAGACACACAGAGAAAAAGGAGACATAAAGATAAATCAGAAACGTTTTTATTTTATTCGTAAATTCGGGATACTTTCTTATTTTGGTTTTTATATTTTTCTGTTATTGTCATTGAGGGAATGCTTATAACAAGCATAAATTATAGGTGTATATGTATTATGTAATAGATATATATGAAGGCAAATATAATATATAATAGGAGTATATATACGCACACGAGCACAAAATGGATAAATTATGGAAAATTATGTCTATATAATATTAATACAATATATGAAAGGGATAGGATACAGATACGATGTATAAAGTAAAACGGAGTTTTATTTGGTTTTATACCTTTATAAATTATAAAAAACTAATATGAAAATTTATTCTATATCCTTGACCAAAAAATGTATCAGAAAAGTTATCCTATATTTATAACAATAGGAATATAATATATAGGGTTAAGAGATAAGTAATTACATACTTCATTGATAGATAGATGAGTTTAGTTGATATTTTACGTATATTTACATATGCGATATGTCAAAATATATTGTTCGGGCGTGTATTTTGTGTGCAGTTGAAAAGTGGTTAATTTAAATGAACATTTTCGTCATAATTTAATTTTTCAATTTCAAATAGACAAAAAAGAAAACATATCGCAAGCTTAAAACAAAGTGATGTACTTAATAAATTTCGTACTGTTACTACTTTACTCAAAGATGCTGAATGACCATTTCGTCTGATTTTAGTTGAAGACAATCAAAGCAATAGTCGAATCGGTTCGTAATAGCGCCGTGTTATTGCAGAGAATCGCGATCAGTCTTGAATCCATCGAAGATATACAGATATATTTCAGTATATAGTGCGGACAGTGAACGATCTGTAAATTTTATTCTAAATAAAGACACTATTTTTCCGTATACCTAACATTCGTAGTTAGTCGCTTATGTATTCTTGAAAGTTACGTTCACCTGCTTCTTTGCATTAACCACACTTAACTTCGGTTGGTATGTTTTTGGTATTGCATGCAAAAGGTTGGGTGTACCCACTCAATACCCAATAAGTAAGATGCATATAATATATTTGCATGACTTATTATTCACTCGTTATAATTCACACAGCATATCGGCCATATCTAAACCACCCATGTAAGTGTCATACTGACGAACGATAAGAGGCTGAGGAATGTTGATATGTTCTTTGTTCTGTTTATTTTTAGTTTTCACTCGTTGTAAAGGTTAGACACTATAGCAATTGTATAGTTAAAAATCAATTTTTTGGATATGGTTTGCAACTTAATTAATTTGTGACTAGGAATATTTTAAAATTCACTGTAATTCCGCTTCCGGTACGCACTTCAGATGCCCACTTCCGGGTTTAGAAGTTTTCACACAACGCCTATTTGTACGAAAAACCCCTATGGGACCCCATTTTTTTTCATTTTTTGTTTGTTTTCTTCTATAGGCTCTAAAAAATATGCCTATAAATAATATGCAAAAACATTTAATTTTAGGGTATCTTGGTACTTGGTATTTACTGCTAAGCTGGTGGGGAGGCGTTACAATTAAAATTTAGCCAACGTGTTCTAGGAGGGGTTCTTCTAATGTCATTTTGATTAACCTTCTCATTTTTGGGGGTTATGGGCTGATTTGGTTTTCCTGGGACACACTGTTTACATATATTTATTTTCTAATTTAAAAATTCAAATTGCACTTGTGTATTGTAACACCACACTCCTTACCATTGGTAAAAGAATTAGTTAAGCAAGTGATTTTTCAGACTGTGTTGGCCAAGTAATTTACTCACTCAGACTTATTTATATGGTTTTTTTTATGTAAATTACTAGTTATTTACATGTCGCTAAATTGTGCAGTTATTTACAGTAAATAACTTCATCGTGTAAATAAAATTAACTGTGTGTTGTTATTGTAAATATAGTCATTTATAAACTAAAAAAGTTGATGTTTAGTCTAGTTCCATTAACGTTACGTCTTGAGTTTCGCAAAATATCCATTTAGGACCTATTCTGTTTAATTTATAAATTAATGACTTGCCGTCAGTTCTTTGGAATGTAAAATATTTGCTGACATTGTAAGAATCTACCGAACCATTGAAATGCTTAGTAATTCTCAATTATTCCAATCGGATCTTATTGCATTCCGGGAATGGTTTTTTATAAATAACATGGTATTAAATATTGACAAATTTATAATTGTAAAATTTACAAGTAAACATCTAATTTTAAATTGTTCTTACCATTTAAATGGTAATATTATATTTAATATGGAAACGAAGTTAATCAACAATTTAATTTTTTACACTAAAAATGTCAACACTGAGAGGGAGTACTTATAAATGTAGTGTAGGATTACCTTAGAAGTAGTTTCTTTAAGTTGAAAATGTATTTTATTGGTATCTCGTAAAAATTGTGTTACATCGAAAACATTCCGTATTATGAAAAGTTTGTTTGTTAAAAATTAAATTGATGTTAAACCGATTGATTGACTTTAAACTTTTTTTTATTTGTTAAGCCCTAAACATTCTTACTTACATACTTACTCCATGGCGTTATAACCCAGGTGCAATTTTAGCCTGCTCCAACCTGTTCTATCCACAGTCAATGTCTTTCAATCCCGAATTTTAAGGATCTTTATATCACTGTTTACTGTTAACATTCAGTTAATGCATAATTAGTAAGTTCTTATATCTATTGGAAAACGAACTAGCAGAACGAAATTGTTCTACGTGAAATTAAATTTTGAGATTTACAATATATTAATTGTAATTTGGATTTAATATTAAAACCATCAGAAATCAAGAAAATTATAGTTTTTAACTTACTAAATTTTAAACTTTGACAAATTTTTAATAGATTCAAAAACATTTCGTATATACCATAGTCTATAGAGGTACTATTTAATATATTTTCCAAATCATGTCATATTTACCACAACGCTATATTTTGAATTTTGATTTTAGATACATTTATATAGAAAAAATAAAAAAATAACAAATAAAACATTGTTGTTTTCTTCACAAACATATGCCATTTAATATAATGAATCTTCAAAATATGATTTCCGGTGCACGTAGTTATATTTCACATCCATTATATGTGTATAAATATATATAATGTACCCATTACCCATCCCCACATATACAATGGGTTATGCCATACCGTGTGTATAATATTATATAAGTTCAGTTGGTGTACAAATATACTGAACAGCTATGTAGTAAAACCATAAAAAGTGGTCAGTCTGTCAACGGAAGTTGATGTTTTGCACGAATACCCTTTTGGATTAGAGCCAAAAAATCCTACTTATTATTATTATTATTATTATTATTATAACCATTTATATTATAACTAAATATATACAGTAACTCTTGAAAGTGTTTCATATTATTTTACAAAACCACAATTTGTAGCGAAAAACTCATGTTTTTATTTGAGTGTTTATTGATGAAATATTTGTATATTTGTGTAAAAAATAATATAAGCCTACATAGAGTTCCGCGATCGTTACTTACTCCATGGCGTTGTAACCCAGGTGCAGTTAGAGTCTTCTCCAACCTGAATTTTTAGAATCTTTATATCACAGTTTACTAGCCATCTTGCCTTTCTAACATATCTTGCCTTTCTAACATTCCAAGATACAAGTTTTAAATCCGATCCGAGGTTGTGTTGTAGAATTCATAACTGATTGTTTTTCCGAAGTTGGTAGTTAACCATACGTACAACATACTTAATCATTCCGTAAATTCGTAGGGTATTTACAGGGGTATTCCTCACTTCTATCGAAAGCAGTACTAATTTGCCATTACACTATTTGTAAGTCGCCGGATTATCTGTGGCTAAGTATTGTTATTCGTAGCTTACCCGTTAAAGATCCTTTCACTATCAGCCATCCAAACAGCGTACTCAAATTGAATTCATCACTATTTTTTCGCCGGTAATCCTTCTTCATATGTCATTTAAATTTTTCTTTATATCAACATCATCTTTATTGAAATTCTTACCATCCAAACATTTTATAAACTTCGAAATTTATTGTAATCTGATATGGTGTATGTGTTAACACCCGAAATGCGTATGACCTTGCGTCAACTGGACGATCTGAATGTTGTCCATCTTTAAACGGAAAATCAACAGAACGAAATTTATCAAACCAATTATAACACTGCAATTTTTTTAGGCTTTTATGTCACACAGCACATAATTTTTTGTGATGGGTTGTTTCCTTCTTGTAAAAAAAATAATATACAGTCGAGCGGTATCATTTTTTTACTGAATGACAATTGAAGTACCAATTATAAAAAAAAAAAATATGGTTTGACATTTCGAATGCACGAACAAATGTCAAAATTCATCAAAAGCCTATATCTATATGTGAAACATGCAATTAATTAGTGTGCAACCCAATAAATAATATCTGATGAAATTTATCCATAAGAATTTTTAAACCAATATTTATTCATTTAAATTCAAAATCATGTCTCAACATAGAGGCTAATTCTACTAATGCAAATTTATACTATATATTTATGGTTGCAATAATAAATATAAGCTCGTGGCTGGTGTATGTACCGGTACAAATAATTTCGTATTTTGTAAGCGTAGGTATTTTGCATGGTTTTTATCCATATATTCTATGTGAAATGATCTAACAATAAGACTAAACTAACCAACACGCAGTAATATCCACACAACACTTCTTTCAATGTGTTGTAAATCGAAAAATTTGATTTTCTCTGGCTTATAACGTGAAAAGCAGAAGAAAACTACAAATTAAAAAAATTAATATAAAATACAAAAATTATTTTAAAAATGTTAACAAAAAACATAATCCAAAAAAAGGAACTTGTATTATTCGTTCAATCTATTCATGGCTTGAATTTTGTAGAATCGCTTATATTTGTTTACAAAAATATATTTTATAATATTATTTTTTTTAAAAATCTGTTGTTATGAATTCGGTACAAAAAAAATGGAAACTGGAAAAATAAGAGATTTTGAAGTTTATAAAATCTTTTATTTTTAGTTATTTTTTTAATTTGTTTTGATTTTTTTCACTCTTTTTGCTTTTATCGATAAACGATTTTCGATGTGTTTGCATATATTTTTGCTTTCGAAGATGGATGTCTGATTGTGACCTTGAATTTGAGCTTGACCTTGATCTAGAAATCTTTTTTAAATGAAAACTCCTATTTTTGACTCCGATTGAAATTTTGTACGAAATTATCATAATTACTGTATAATTTTGCAATACATTTTTTATACAACACACGGTTTTTTTTTTAAATTTTCACTGACATTGATTGGTAAATCGATCATATTTATGTACAGTATTGTAAGATACAGTAATTGAATTTTTTATATATATTTGATATAAATAGATGCATTATATACCTGGAGCTATACTCCTGGTTATACCTGGTTTTGACTAGCGCTAGCTATATATAGTCATATATCATGGTATATATAACATTCTAATATTATGTTGGTAACAAAGTTTTTGTGGCTTTCTTAATAAAAACATAAGGCAATTATTTGATAGAATTACATAAGTTCATTCAATAATGTATGGTCCATTTTGTTCGATGACCTTTTACCACCTTTTTGTTAACTTCATGATTTTGAGCTCATAGAACTTCTGGTACATATCATCAAAAAACTGAACCAAGTGCGTTTTAACATTATCATCTTTATTGACATTTTGACCATTCCAGAAGTTTTGCACACTTCGAAATAAATGGCAATCTGATGGTGTAAGGTCCGGACTATACGCTAGATGTGGCAACACTGCCCAACCAAGATCCCATAATTTTTGACGGGTGAGCAAAATGTTTGTGGCCTTGCGTTGTCTTGGTGGAACACAACGCCTTTTCGAATTGGTAATTCTGGTCTCTTTTCTTGAATTGTATTGTTCAGTTTGGTTAGTTGTTGTATGTACACATCTGAATTGATCGTTTGGATGGGTGATAAAAGTTTAAAATAGACACTTGTAATCCCAACAATATAACTAATAACAATACCTCTTTTTGATGAATATCGGCTTTAGATATGTTGTTTGCGTTGGTTCATCTTTCTCGTTCCACGATCTTTTTAGATTGACAATGTTTTATTCTATCCATTTTTCATTGTCAGTTATCAATCGTTCCAAAAATAGATCATCTTCGTTACATTTCATAAGCAAACCGCAGATGTTAATGAGTTTTTTTTTAAGTCAAATATTGCTCCAAGTAGAGCTTTATGACATATAAGTTGGTAAATTACTCCGTATGGGAGTATATAACAATTTACCAATTGAACTGCAATAAACTAAAGATAGGTGTTTTCAAAATTCTATTATTTTTATATGGGTGATTAGCCCAAGGTGATGTGTGTGTGAAGATATTGTTAATCTTTGAGTAGCGTCCAACACCATATTTTCAAAGATATCCGTTTTTCTTATTGTTCCATAAATGAACAAATGGTCAGCCAGTAGAAAAATGTCAGTATTAAAATAAATACCGAAAAATTTCTAATGAGAAATAGCGGGAATTCAGTTCACTTATTTCATGAAATCTTGTTTAATAAACATCGGCGCTATACCACTTCGCTACTGAGTGTTTTATTTTAATGAGTTGTGTTAAGTGAATTTCTTTAAGTTCTTAAGGAACATATATATCCAGTTTTTTCATAGCCATGTTGTTGTAATAGCATTTCAATGTGTATATGTAATACATCATGCTTCTTTGCAATCACACGTGTTGAACTATGACGATTCGCATTGATTATTGATTTCGATTTGGTCGTCATCCACTTTACCTGGACGACCTAAACGTTGTGCATCTTTGAGTAAGAAATCTCCAGAATGAAAATTTGAAAATTCCTTAAGGCTTTGTTACCATACCATACCATAATTTTTTGCGAACTTGTGATACGTTGTTTGACAATTCGAATACGTTAATTTAATTCAAAATTCACCAAAAATCATCTATATGTGAAAACCGCACTATGTGGCCAACCCAATATATTTTAAAAACGTACATATATTTAAAATATAGGCATGTCCATAGTAATCTATTATTTAGTAACAAAACCTTTAAGTCATAGTGTAAAATTAAGGTGTGTAAATTAAATTAGTCTAGATATTGATTTGAAATGGTTTATCTTGTAAATTTTCTGATCCATCGTTGAAATTCTGATCTTCATGGCATTATCGAAAATTCCATAATTTTGTAATGTAACATGATGTAATAACGTCACGTGTGATGGTTCAGTCTCTGACCAATTTAACTAAAGAACTTAATATGTTTAAAATAATTGATATTTTCTTCATACACCTTAAAATAATATTGCATTTTATGTCGTATATAAAATACCAATAAAAGTCATAATATACAATAAAAATGGTTTTTTAATTAAAATATAATTAAGCATTTTTACTCGTATGTATTTTAATTCGATGTGCTTTTATCGATTTCTAATGATATATATGTTTTTTTTTCGTTTATTTAGGGTTATGGGACTGTTAAATGCTATGATTGAATGAATGCGATGAACAACATTTTGTGGACGTTTATTTATATTGGGGTCCTATGGGAGTTTCATGACAACAATTTAGCTAAAGCATGTCCAGCAGAATGCATTTGTTTGTCGCAAACACAAGTAAGTTTATATGATATTGTTTTTTAAAATAAATTAAATTTGTAATGTAGTTTCTTGGTGATTAAATCGTTAAGAAATTCTCACATAAGTTTATATTATATGGATGGAAAGGAAAATTATTGTTTGGGTCTTCAATTCTATCAGAATAAAATAACTAAAATATTGTATAAATTGTGATTTTTAATTTTGCAGTAATTTTCATTCAATTCCAATGTTTACAATATTGTAATTTTTAAAAAACAAAGAAATTCATATACGGTTTAAAATATTACATCACAAGCACACCGGAAGAATGACGGTTATTTAAACAACTAAATTTATTATAAAGGGCTTTCAATTTAGAGCATTTGAACTTTGACTTTACGTAAAAAGTTAAAGTTAATTCAATTGTTTTTTGTTTTTTGTTGTATTTGCTTAAGAAATAAAATATTCGCAACTCGAACGCTCTTTTGCAAACCAGCCTTCAATCTGCGATCGTTAACAACTATTTCATAAGTTTTTTCACCTATTTTGCATGGCGAACTTGAGGTGGTATGGAGATTCAATAAACTACTTACACAGTGTGTCGTATAAATAATCAATTTTAAATTAAGAAAATAGAAAAAAATATAATATTTCCTGAAACATGGTTTTTATTTTAAATAGGTTCCATATGACTCAATATAGCGTATGACAATCTATTCATACATAGATTTTTTTATGTCAGTTATAGAAATTGCGTTCTTCATCACCTGCGTTAATACGGTTGCTTACCTAGAACATCATCACAAAAGGCTGCTTTTATGTCAGTTTTCAATTTTAGAAGCAGAAAATAGTCACGCGGTGATAGATCTGGCGAATACGGATGGTGGCTCATGCGAGAAATTTATTTTTTCTTCATCAAAAATTTCTTCTGTATTTTGGTCTTGTGTTAAAATCGTCCAAATAGTGTCTTTAATGATACTTAAGTCATCATCCAACATTCTCACAGTGAAAGTTTCATCGGAAGCAATGATTTAAAGAACGTTTTCAACTAATTCATCACGATTTTTAAGTTTTGGACATCCTGAACTTCGGCTATTTAAACGAGACACTGTGAATGACTTTGAATTGACGGAGTGGAATTCGGATATCAGTTATCAAGTACTGCTTTGTGTTGCTTATGTGTGCGAGGATTTTTAAACAAAAACCATGTTTTAAATTCAGTTTTTTTTTTATTTTTACAAATAAAATAAAAGTTGTTTGGTTTTAAATGCTTCCAAAATAAAATTAAATGACAGTGTGATATTTTGAATGTCGACTTATAAAGTATTCTCTATGTCAAAAATAATGTCCATTTGGCTGTCACAGTGTAATCTAATTTAATATATGTTATTATCAACCCGATCAATTATAAAAATTAACAAATATGTACTATTTCTACAATATTTTTCGGATATCCCAAATCATAATTGAATTTGTTTTCTTTATTTACAGGTGCTGTGTAATACAGGTGGTTTACAAGAAATTCCAGCAAAGTTAATACCGCATACAGTAGAACATTTAGCGTTAACCAAAAATCATTTTCCAATAATAAAAAGTGATGCATTTAGTGGTTTACGTTCATTAAAGAAATTGTCATTAGATGGTAATAATATAACAACAATAAAACCGTTTGCCTTTCGTGGTTTACCAAAATTAAAAGAAATTTCAATACAATATACTCCATTGTCAACGGTTGCACAATTTTCATTTGCTGGATTACAAAATATATCCACAATTTTATTAAGTAATAATAAAATATTGAGAGTGGAAACCAATGCATTTGCTGGCACATCAAATGTTAAATTAATATTATTAACAAATAATCCAATGTTGAAAATTGAAACATCAGCATTTTCTGGTTTAACGCATATTGATCATTTAATATTACCATCTGGTATACGTACAATTGAAGCGGATGCATTTTACGGTATGGATACAGTTGGTTTATTAAAATTATCATTTATGGATTTAATTGAATTGACACCGTACACATTTCGTGGTTTAACAAATATATTAGTAATATCATTACAAGAATCAGATTTAGGTGTAATATGTGCAAATGCATTTGATGGTCTATCAAATGTTGGTACATTAAAATTTTTAAATAATAAAATCGATGCAATCGAAGAATTAAATATATCAATATCACATAATATAAAATATTTAGTGTTTGAAGGTAATCATTTGCTAGAAACACCAGAACCCGGTTCAATATTATTAGATGGTGTAAAAAATTTAACAGTTATAAAAAATCATTTTCCATGTGGTTGTCATACGCACACATTACTAGATAGCCCATTGGCAAATGGTACTTATCAAAAAGGTGATTTTTTATCACGAAATTTTTGTATATCACCATTAGAAGTTAATGGTAAACCAATTAGTGATTTAGATTTATATGCATTTGGACGGTGTCAAGAACAAGTGACACGTGAAAATTTAGATGCATCTAATGCAATTTCAATATTTATGCAAATGCATTATAAAATGTTAATAGTATTTTTATGTATAGTTATTAGTAAAACTTCAATTATTTATTGTGTCAATTTTTTAGCTAAAATAATAAATTCTTTAATTGATTATTTTGTATGTAGGTGAACTATAATTTATAAAATATAAAATTTATTATAAGTTAATCAGGATTATTATGAGAAATTGTTCTAAATTTTTTCTTAGGGCTCTCTAAAACACTTATGCGATCGCAGCCACAATAAAAAATATTATAAATTTTAATTATATCAAATGTTTGTGTTTGTTTAAGGGTACAATTGAATAGGTTCAGAGGAGCGTTTTGTAAAAATCCTGAAATTTAGTTATTATTTAAAATAATTATATTCATTATAATTAAAGTTAAAAGACTCAATTAAAAAAAGAAGCAATGCGAAGATTTAATATTTAGTTAATTTTTTTTATACATAAAATTTATATCGTATTTAGCTAAAATTGTTGTAATATATATTTATATTAGCAGTGAAATTGATATATAAAATATTTAAAATATTATATATTTATATTTATTTATGAAATGGATATTTATTTACAATGCATGGAACAAATTACTTTATATTAAATAAAAATAAGTATGTGACGATATTTCTTAAGGTCTGGCTTTTATTTCACTTCAACTGAAAATTAATTTGAAAATTAAATTATTTTCGCTAGACTGTGAAATACATTATATTAAATGGGCAAGATTCTTTCGATAGCGAAAATGTGTGTTCACAATTGGTTAAAAAGAGATTACACTTAAAATGTATTCATATTTTACACATTTTTGAATTACACGTATAAATTATAATAAGCTCAGCTGCAACTGCGTATAATATTACACATTTAGGTCACTTACATTTAGCAGAATTTTTCTTTTTCATTGGCTTAAAACATGTACTTGAACTATAATATTTAAAAATGCAGTTATATTTATGTGACATTTATGATTGAGAAAAAATTTTAAAAATGTTTACAGCAAACTTTTCATGTTGTAAACACTTTTCAAACCTTTAATCAAGTTTTTGGCAAAACTATGTTTTTCAAGCTGATGTGTAACATAACTCGAGTAATTTTTTATCAAAACAAATTTCAAAAAATTTCAACAATATTACTGTTGGTACTGTCTGAACATTGTTGGCCTGCACACTTCTTCTTGTAATTTCTTGATTGATTCATTAATATAAAATGAAAAAGCTTTCTTTCTCCTAAATATACTTTATACTCTGATCAAAAATATCCCGAACTAGCTAAATAAAATAATTCAGTTTAGGCAACTCTGTATTTATTTTAACGTGTAAAAATGTAATCTCAACTTAATAAGATACATAAATGTCGCCGTAATGCTACGTTTACACGAGAGGAAAAATTGTCGACATTTGACTGACATCAAATGTCCCGTCTAAACATAGGCATGACACCACTCTCAGTAGTGCCGCGATAGCAGTATCAGAGAGCAGCAGCTGCCTCGTGTGTACATTCAAGACACACTCTCTGAGAGTAATGTATCCGTGTGAACAGTATTGGATAAAAATGTCGGAAAAAATGTCAGACATTGCTGTCTCGTGTAAACGTAGCTTAAGGTTTATTTCATTCATTACATCAATTTTTTAAATAATTGTTTTGTTATTGTCCTCAGTTTTTTGCTTGAATTTTCGTCAATGCTAACTTAATAACATATAGCTCGAAGTGGTTTTTTGGAACGTGACAGTCGCGGATAGATCTCTTGTGTGTAAGTGACAAAACGGTAAATTCGTACAATAGCTGATTAAGAATATGATAAATATTATAATATTTATAAATAAATTCCATTTCATTAAAGTAAAAATATTTTTAAATTTTGATAAATACAGAACGGGTTAGTTTATGCATAATTAATAATTAGAAAACAATCAGTGAACTGTTCCTACATACAATAAATAAATAATTTCCGATATGTAAATTTACCATTTCATTTTTTATACCAATTATTTGTATGTAGGTACTTCAATTTAATAGAATTAAAAATAATATTAAATAATTATCTAATATTTAGGTAATTAATTAATGAATATTAATTTAATCAATTTTGTGAAAAAAAAAATGTATTTATAATATTATATAAATTAGTTACCGTCAACTTGGGCAATGAGATTAAATAATTAATATATAAAAATATGGATGCTTTTTTTAAACTGCCTTACAAAAGCGTCTAAATTATTAACTAAAGACCACCAACATAATTATATCAATCTAATTTCTATTGTCTATGTCACATGTACTAACTAACATCTATTTTAAATTGTGAGTAAAATTTGAGGAACATCGGTTCAGCAAATTTTTTAAGTTATTATTGGTGGTGATTTTGCAATACAATATTTTGACAAAAACCAACTTTAAAGTTTTCTATTCTTTAGAAATAAAAACTGTGTAACTGTTTTTGTTTAAAGACTGTTATTGTTTTGAATTTCACCCACACATTATACAGTGTTTAGAGTACCTTATTTGTTGAATTAAACGTGACGTTGGATGAAACGTTCAACGGCGTAAGAGTTGGTTGGACAACATTTTTGACATGTTGCAATTGACAAAACCATTTTGTATTATTTTCTTGTTTAACAGCCAATATTTATAACATTTTTGTACAAAAATAAAAAAACAATAACTCAAATATGGGAAGTTCTGTACCGAAAAATTCATTTGACGGAAGCATTACTGTTTTGTTTCCATTTAAAAAATCCACCACTGAAATTGTGGCTAGGGAAGAAAAATGGATTTACAATGAATCCTAAGCTTTGTAATTGGTGGGATTAAAATGCTGTTGTGTACTATAAATTCCTGAAAATTTCTGAAACTATCACTGGTGATATCCACCAATGACAACTAATGCGTTTGAAACAAGCACGGATGGAAAAACGACCAGAATATGTGTACACCATAGATACAATAAATTAATTTTTCAAAACATGCCAATGCCAATCCCCAAAATGTAAATGTAGTTAAAAACTATTTTCAAGGACAGAATTGGAATCCACTAACCCACCCGTCGTATTTACCAAATATACCTCCTTCAAACTACGCCTTATTTCGGTTGATGCAATTAGCCCTTCAAGATTTATGATTCACTTCTTATGAAAGCATCAGAAATTGGCTCGATGAATGAATCGCCTTAAAACACCAGGTCTTCTTTAAACATTAAATTAAACAATAACCTGAACGATGAGCAACTACCACCAGGTTTCAATGGATCATACATTGATTGAAATATTGAAAAAACGTACATTTTTTGCGGTTATTTTAGATTTGTTCACCAAGATTTTATTTTCAAAATATTCATTAATTGCCGAAAAACGATTTGCAAATTTTGTGTAATTTATATTTTTAAACATTTGTCGATCATGTTTTTGGTCTAACATATCGAACTAACAAAAATCAGAAATTAAAAAATCAAAACTTTCTTTTTTCAAAGTAAATTGTGTACAATACTCCCTTATACATTTAAGACCAAATAATTTCAAAAGATTTGTGAAAATATGTGAAACTATCTTGGTTCTTTCAGGTCATTTCATATAATAAGAGATAGACAACACTTACTCAATTACGAAAAATTATATCCCAATAATTATGGCACCAACAATTTGGTCTCTTCAGAAGACATCAGCACTTAGTTATGATGAAGAACTATATTCTACCATTAAATCCGAAAAAGTAGTATGATCCAATAGACAAAACGCCTTTTTACAAGATTTTATTTAACTTTTATTTAACTTGCATTCCTGACGGTCTGTCCACGGGCAAATTTGGCAATTGAATTTTCCACCACTTTCCGATATTTAATCATGCTGAAATTTTGACCACGCCTTTGGTTCTAATGACAATACAATATAGTATATTTCAAATTATAGTAGATCCAACACGATAGCCGACACAAATTGGCGGCGCATTACCTATTTAATTATAATCCCCTTTATATGGGTATCAAATGAAAGGTTAGGGCGAGTAGAATTAAGTAAACAGTGTAACATCATTATAAATCCAAATTGGTGAAAAACATATTTAAAATAATGTTTGAAACATGATTCAAAAAATAGCGGGTTTATGTGCACCAGAATAACTTATCTAGATACTGCTAAAACTTAACGTCATAAATAATAATTTATAATAAATTGATCTGTTTCACTCGTGAAAATGTCGGAATTATCAAAAAAATAACAATAATTTCACAATTAATTAAAAAGCGTGAATCAAGGCGTCGTAAAGCATTTCGAATGTCTATAGATATACCTTTATGCAGTAATGTTGGGTAATTGGGTTATTTATTAGTTTTTGCACGTTTTTGTAATAGCCTTTTATGGTTATTTTGGTTTGAATTTTTTAAAATAATTTCCTGATTTCGGAAACGTTTCACATCCATTAGTTGGACCTCTTTTTCTCTACATTGAGATCAATGAAAGATTCTGTTTCATTATAACCCCACTAGTGTTTTTTTGTAGAATTCATATATTCAAACAAACAATTATTATAAATGGATGTTATTTATTTTTTTTTTTTATGTATTAGCACGACGACTGGCAGGAATAAGTTTATGTGCTATCTTTTTTAGCATGGCAAAAGTCGAATAACTTATCTGCACAAGAGCGTTCCGTTTTTGTGCAGGTGTCAATTGCCACAACGTGTGCCCACATGTTGTGGTACTAGTACATAAACGTACTGATAGATTCTATGTGACTCAATACAACGTTTGACACGAGTAACTATTCATACATACATTTTTTATGTCAGTTATAGCAATGCGTTCTTCATCACCTGCTTCACGGCTGCTTCGATAGCTTCTTTTATGACCGTTTTTAGTTTTGGAAACAGAAAATATTCACACGGTGACTGACGGCGATAGATCAGGCGAGGTTAATGTTGTCTCTATACATTTTTTTTTTTTTAATAAAGTAATTTAAACATTTAAAACCGGAGCACCGTAAGCTTCGCTATTTATAGTCATATACAGATGGCTCAAAGTAATAGAAAATTACTTGTTTGTTTTTATATATTTTATTTTCATTTATTATTTTTTTATTTATTTTTCAAACTAAAATACAATATACATTTATAAAACAGTTACTAACAAATGTCTAAATTTCAACAAATTACATTACAGACAGATTTATTTGAATTCTCAAAAGCAAAATTAACCTTGTAAACTAATTAATTTAATTTCCAAACAAGTGGAATAATAAAATATGGTTTAGGGTACGTGCCGACTAATATATAATCACAATCACCACTATTAGACAATATCATCTCTCCCATGTTGATGGTTTATCGGAAGCGAAAAATAATAAAATGACCAATAAATTATAGCTAAATGTATATATTATATTTATAATAACATTATCGTCAAATCTATTGTGTATAATTTAATTATAATAAATAAGAAACATTAAAAAAATTAACATTTATACATAAACATAGAAATGAAATACTAATTCAAATTACACTATTAACTAAAATTACAATATATTAACAAATTCAATTAAACGTTGTCAATGAAAATGGAAATAAAATAAATAAATATTAGTATTATATGAGAGAAGATATAGAAATAGTTAAAAAAAATGGTAAAAGGAATACACGTGTTGTGAAAATTATGTGAATAACAATATAAACATTGTTGTTATGTTTTTATGTAATTTTGCGATTTTCTATTTCCTATTTTTTTTTTTTGTAAATATAATATAACAGACGGAAAAACCCATCTCTATACAAAAAACCAATTGAATTACCATAAAATTAAATGTATCAAATAGAATAATTTATTTTCTGATAAAAACAATGAAATAATATGCACAGAATATATAATATTATAAATTTTATAGTATGTCATAAAATAAATTATTATTATTATTATTATTATTATTATTATTATTATTATTATTATTATTATAATGAAAATGAACGAAAAAATATATGTGAAAATTATGAAAAATATTAATTTTATTTACATTTTTTGTTTATGTATTCTGTGTGTATTTATGTCCATATAAATGTAATGTTGTATTACGAAAACATGTATTTTATTTATTTAAATGTAATATATGCGAATATTTACTATATTTGAAGACTAAAATTATTCACGAATACAGTTTATTTATGTGTAACAGAAAAAAGTGTAAAGTGGTGGTTGGGCGCAGTATAAACATGAATATTAATTTAAATATTATTATAAATATGACTGTGCTCATATTTCGTTAACAAAGGGTTCACGCATGAATTTGAAAAAATTTTTGTTCAGTATTAATTTACACTTACAATTAAAAAAAATATGCCTAAATAATTAATTTATAATTTCATAATTAATTACAGGTAAAACCGTAGTAAAACTAAACATTGATACCATACGTACAATTCCGGCGAAAATAAAGTATACGCACCATTATATTAAAATTAAGTAAATATTATTTAAAGAAAATGTTTCTGGTACACTGCCATTTTTTTAAAACAATTTTATAAAATACGTTAAGCTAAACATTATACAAATACCATAATTAATAAAATAAGAAAAATTGTGAAGTTCATTTTGTTAAAGGTAACACATGGGTCAAAAGGTGCCGGACCTAACCACATGATGGTGCTTCTAACTAAATATTCGTACGATTTTGCAATAGTACGAACATTCAAAAAAAAAGTTACAAAATTTCATAACAATGGTCAGTAGTTTAGAAGTTACAGTGGATTACTTGACAATTTTTTATTTTCAAAAAAATGTATTCAAAGCAGTGTCTTGGGTTGATTCTGGATTTTGATTTCTGGAGTGAAATGTTGGATTCATGTTTCATTCATTGTGATGTACCGACGCAGGGAGTTCAATGTTGATACACACCATTTGTTTGTTGATATCAAAGCGGCATATGATAGCGTCAATAGGTCAAAATTATGGAAAGTTATGGAAGAATTTGGTATTCGAAAAAGCTGATAGATTTGGTGGCCATGACGTTGGATAATGTGAGGTCACAAGAACGAATCCGAGATAAATTATCTGATCAGATTGAGACGGTTGATGGACTATGACAAGGCGACCCATTATCAACACTACTATTTCATTTTATTTTTTTTTTTTTAAAGTCATATTTTGCTCCAAGTGGAACTTTATGTCATGTAATAAACCTTTCATTACAGCCTAGTTGGTAAATTACTCCGCATGGGAGTATATAACAATTTACCAATTGCACTGTAATTAACGAAAGATAGATATTTTCAAAATACTATTATTTTTATATGGGTGATTAGTAATTATGTTCAATCCATTAACTATTTCATATTACGCTGGAAAAGACAGTGAGGGGCGTAAATATTGATAAGCAAGGCAAGATTTTTGTAAAATCGATACAATTGTTAGATTATGTTGATGATATAGACAAAATGGGTCTGAATATGATAACTGTCAAGGATGTTTTCGAGTCGTTACACAAGGAGGCACCGTATATAGCCCTCAAAGTGAATGCAGACCAAACAAAATATATGGTAGCAACGAATACATCAGGAATTCGAGATCAAACTGTTAATATTGGAGAATAGAATTTTGAAATTGTAGTTTCGTATACTTAGGTTCGTTGATAAATGTAGAAAACGATATGTTGATAGAGCAGAGTTCTGGTAACACTTTTGAAGCCAAAGTTCTGCTTGAACGGTATTCTTTCCCAATGATAAATTTCCAATGACTTAATAAAATATGGAATCAATAATTTGTTACTCCTTTCTTATTTGTTATCCCAGATTGCAGTCTTTTCGGCATGCTTTGAACTAAATGCTGAAGCATTTGTGGTTGTATTTTATCCCACTAATTCAATAACTCAGAATAAAATTTAAATCGCGCAACTTTACATTTCTATATAAACGGCTTTGCAAACACGATTAGTAAATTTGGAATCATTGTCCTATTGCAAATTGGATTCAGATAATTCCATTTTTTCTGCTGATTCTGATCATTTTACAGTAAATTTTTACTAATCTACCTACATAGTTCCAACAGAAACAAACCCATACCATAACAAGGAGCTACCATCACACTTAAATGTATGTTGAAGAAATAGTTCTTGCAGCAGATCCTGATGAGCACATCGCTGTACTTTATTTCTTTTATTTTGACTGAAAAGTAGAATGTCTTCCAGAACTCCATTAACATTTAATAATATTTTCTTGCAAACTTCAACCATCCATTTTTTGTTCAGTTTACTTTTTCTTGCGCTAAATAGTTGATGTGGAGACATCTAACCTCTCCTGAATTTCCTGAACTCTAACAGTTGTTTTTTTCCACGCTTCACTCGACACGATATTTCTGAAAGTAACAGATTCGTGACCTTGTCCATGTTGTTTTATAGATTGCTTTTTTTCAAACTTGTAAACTACTTTCTTAGCATCCATTTTATCATAATTAGTTTTTATTTTAGAGCCAAATTAGCATATACAAAAATCTGTCATTCCTATCGATAACAATATTTATTCTTATTGCGTGCACTTTTTGAACAAATTCGAGTCTATAATAACACACAAAAGATTATTGATTAATTTTTATAAAACAATAATAAAAAATATTTAAAATATTTACCTTTTTATGAATTATACTATTTCCTCTTTTATAAATAAATATTGATGCGATTGTACCG
This sequence comes from Bibio marci, assembly GCA_910594885.2. NCBI lineage: Eukaryota > Metazoa > Arthropoda > Insecta > Diptera > Bibionidae > Bibio > Bibio marci. The sequence continues at coordinate 60,643,534 of OU343114.1, forward strand.
AAGTATTGTATACGAAAGAGCATGACAGCTGGCTGTAACATGATCATTTTTGTATGTAGAAATTTTATATGCAGATTTTGCTAAACCGATGATTAGCACAAATAATAGTTCGTATACTTTATTTTGAGCGGAGTGTATATGGTATTGTCAATTGTATAAATATAATGTTTAAAATTCCGGGTCAAACATATATCAAAAATATGTATTCGTGAATAATTAAAAAAGTGTATATAATAAATACAATATAAATTAGTAATTTAAATTTAAATAACATTTTCATAAAATTATCATTTTTTTTATATGTTTATTAAATGTGACATAAAATATGATTGAAATAATGTTCAAATAAATAAATAATTTATAATTTATCATTGAAATATTTTTTAATGGAAATTTTTGTTTACTATATTATTATCTGCTAATAATTATAATATAATGTATAAAATATATATAGAATAAAAATATGTTGAAAAAACTAATTAATTTATTTAGAATATTTTTCGTTTAATACTTTACTTTGTTACAAACACCAACAAATATAGATCATACATGGGCGTCATATTCGCAATTCTGTACGAAATAATATTCCGTATACGGAACTACTGTCAATACCATTCGCAAAGTCAAAATATGGATTCTTAAAATTTGTATTCGGAAGGCATTCGTAAAATTTCGACAAAAAAAAACCATTCGAATTGTTATATTTGCCACGGATATTATACAGCGTCTCAATTTTCGACGGCAATACGAAAACACTAGGTTCTCTGGGTGATTTTGCGTCGAAAATATCATATAACATTTTGGCCGATTCGACTTCGGTACGAAGTTACACGCAAATAACCAAATTTTCAATCAGACCATGTTTTGCACTCTACTGGGATCAATATCTCAATAACTAATTAACCGATTTTAAATTTTTGATACACTATTAGCATTAGCATAGCGAGATCTTTAATTTGACGTTAAGATAAGGCAATTCGGACATGTGGTTATCCAGATACTTACAGAAATGTTGACAGTTAGCAGAACGCCTACACACATAACATGTAAGTAATTTTCAAATCAAATTGCGTAATTTATAATTGTTAAAATTTTTCCCTAAATTAGTTGTTAGACTTTACTATTCATTGAGTATCGAATAAATAAAACGAAAATTATTTCGCCGCGAAACGTTTTTAAATTATTTAAAAATTATGGTAGAATTTTGACAATAAACGCGGCGAACGTAGCTATTAGCATTAGCATTTAAAAGAAGTTATGTATACTAACTTCACAATGCTAATGTCCAATTTTTATATTTGCGTATTTGAATATGTGATATTAAAAATTTCAAAAACAAGCGAAAGAAGTTACTAAATGGCGAACTACATAAGTAACTATCGAGAATTTGGTTTTATAAACGGCCTATGTTAACAAATCAATATATACTCTCTGTCCCATAATAAATCGAAATGGCTATGTAAATCATAGAACACGTAGGGTCACTTAGTTTTTTTGTGGTTATGTTCTGTGAACGTTCCTCAACAAATTGTCAAAATTTCATGACGTTAAATTCAGTAGGAACGAAAATTCAACACATAAAATTACAGTTAATTTTTTGTGCGTCGGTCGAAAATTGAATTTAAAAAAAAACAGAACAAACATTAAATTTGGTTTTTAAATTGGTAAAAAATGCTATTATGTGTAAATGCACAAATTTTTAAATGGCATAAATAATTCACAGAAGGCAGAGAAGCTATAAGTGATGATGAAGATGAACGTCCAGGTCGACAACATATAGCAATTTACTGAAGAAATCATTGAAAAAGTGAATGATTTCGTGAAAACAAATCTTCATCGGAATGGAGCTTGGAATACCGTAAGCAATAATTTATCAAATTTTAACTGGTCTACAATAGGTGCATTCAATGTTTGTTCCACATCAATTAAATGATGATCAAAAATTGCACCGAACTGAACTAATAATCAAATTGTTTTGCTTAATCATTCATCACATTAATTTAATTTACCTGCCAGCGACTAATTTCTATTCCCGAAAACTTTATTTTCCTATGAAAGATAACAGTTTTGCATAAGTTAAAGACATTCAAAAGGCGACGACCACCGTTCTAAACAGCATTCGAATCACGGGCATAAAAAAAGTTATGTTGAACGTACAAATCGATATATTTCATTCAGTTGATGGATATTATTTTGAATAAATAAAATGATTTGTGTGAAAATTTAATATTTATTTTTGTGTTTTCTTAATCCATTCCGGTTTATTACGGGACATTATAGCATTTATGATTTTTTACTTTAATTAATTTAATAGATATTTTTCGATATTTTTAATTTGAGAATTTTAAATATTTAATTATTGTATAAATGCTATACGGAAAAGTTATGTATTTATCCATAGTTTTGTTTCATGTAATTTTTTAATATACTGAACGAAGTTAAAAGCAAACTTATTGACAATTTTGTTTGTTTATTTTAATATTTTATCTTTATAATCATAAAAAACCAATTTTTGACAGAATAGCCGAATAGCTCATTAATTTATTATCAAATAAAATACGGCCGATTAAAATTTGAAAATTATATATTTTCTTCCTTTATAAAAAATTTAATATTATATAAAAAATAAAAAAGAAAATATGGTAATTAGGCATTAGAAACGGGCAACAAACCCGAAAACAACGTAAGTAGGCACAAATGTTGTTATTGCTTTGCTAAATTCATTACGCATATGTGTGTTTAAAATTGCGGCATACTAATTTTAATTATATTTATTTAAATTTTGATAGCAAATTTTTTTTAATAAAATAAATTAAATTCTTTCAGAATTTTTCAATAATATTATGTTAAATGAAAAATCGCGTTAGTTGCAATTAACATTTTACAGTTCCAAATATTCAAAAATGAAGATAGTATAGATTTTAGGTGTATGTTAACTTCGTCAAAGAAAATTTATTTAAATAGAATTTATTTAAATAAAAAAAAAAATGTAATATAATTTATTGTTAGCATATAAAACAAGAATAAAAATCCGACTTATATTTTAGTTGATATGTGTATAATATGCAGAGTGTCCCAGTCAGCCTTGTCCAAACGAATAGGGTATGTAGCTGGACTCATTAAATGAAAAAAATATTTTTGAACAATGTTCAAAAATGACTCTATGTAACACTTTTGACCATTTTGACCAATTTTGTTGATTCACATTTGATCATTAGTCACTGAGATGATCGTAACATCGACAAAAACTCTTGAATTTCAAATAGTGGCCCCAATGCTGAAAGGAAATAATTGAATTTACCAGAATTAATATGAAACAATTACCAATTAGGAAAAAAAAAATTGAAAGTAGTTTTTTTTAGCTAATGAATAGTAGAATAAAAACGAAGTTAAAAGAAAATTTGTTTTAAAGCGATTTTTTTTGGAAATAAACGCAATTTTCGGAAATTTTCTCATGTTTTACAGGAATTTTTAGACTTTGGTGCTTAATAACTTGAGAACTACTGAACCAATTGGTAATTGTTTCATATTAATTATTAATTTGTAGATGCAATTATTATCTTTCAGAATTGGTGCCAAGATTTGAAGTCCAAGCCTTTTTTCTCGATGTTACGTTAAATTGTTGATTGTTTTATTTTAAATTTTTTGTGATACGGCTTTTTTTACGACTTGTTTTAATTTTTTAGTTTTGTTAATGTTTCCTTTTTTATTATTTTAAATAATTTAATAAATAAAATATTTTAAACTTAAATGTGGCAAATGATTTTATTTTGGTAGTCTTCATATATATATAATTAGGTTAACAAGTTTTAAGTTGTACAATAAGCGTTAACGTTTATATTAGTAAACTATATTGTAATTATTTTTTTCTATAAGTTTAATTTATTTGATATTATTACACTCGCGTTCATAAATATTATTTGTATTGTATTTTACTGTTTTAATTACAAGTAATCTTTTGTGCACACTATGACTACGAGAAGAAACCCTCCCCTTACACAATCCATTGTTTCTACATCAAACGAAACTTTGCAAAGAAGTAATGATTACTCTGATATGGGAGCGGTTGAAAGCCGTATATTCGATGTTACTAGAAGTCTTAATTTGACACGATTTTAAGACTCGTATACGTTTAGTAGGTCTTAAAATTGCAATTTGTTTTTAAGTGGTATATGTGAATATTTAAAATAAATTAAATGTCAAAATAGTTTTTTGTGCTTTCGCTCACAGAGATAATTAAAGACAATTAATTAATAAATAATAATAATAATAATTATAAATATTATAAAATATAAAAAGTGGTAACATTTCGGTAAGTACATTATTTTTTAATTTATTTTTTATTATTGGTGACAGCATTTGTCATTCCATAGATCCAATTTTAATTTTTTATATTGATAATAGCTCATATATTCTTATCCAACCTTTCCTAATAAATTAGCCATTATCATAAATTAAAGTTGAAGACATTTAACGTGTTACAATTGGATAAACGTTTAAAGCAAAATTAATTTTATCTTTGTGTAAGCCGATAAGTGTTACTGAATATAATATGATAATGTTGTTAAAATAAATTTTATTTGAATTCACAGTTTTGTAATGTAGTGGATATTTATCATCAACAATATTACAGGATTTTTAATTTAATAAATATTTAGTGTAATAAAGACTTCCTGGAACCTTCGAGAAAGATAGTTTGAAATCTTGCATTCACTGACAGAATTTTCAAATTGTTATCACATGTCTAAAAATATACTTTAGATTTTAACTAAAAATAATACATTTAATAGAAACTCACGATCTGTACATTTATAACGTTTGAACCCCTTCCTATTTACGTATACGTGCTGTTGCCTCTTTGGTATGTTAGCAATGGCTAATCAGATCAAAGATACAAATGTGTATTTGTGTCTGGGTTACACCCTGACTCTACGCTTGAAATGGTTAGGAACCATATTATGGAGGTTATGGAGTTCAATTACATTGATTGTGTTAGAATTAGGGTAATTGATGAATGTTAAAAGTACTGCGAGGTATACTTCTTTTAAGCTTTTTATGCCCGTTGAATAGTTTGATATTTTTGCTAATTCGCTAAACTGGTCAATTGATCATATTATAGTGAACGAATCTTTACAAAGAAATTTTCGTGGCAACAGAACGTATCGCATAAGACGACAACAAAATTAAACTAAAGTATATATTAACAAAATGTAGTCTTAGAACTAAGGCTAATGTTACGCTGCTCCTGTCCATTGGAGTTATTGTTGATGTTTGTAAACTTATAGAGACTTTATTTTATAATGGCACTGAATATTATGAACTGTTTGATTCGACTTATTACGTTTTTAGATATTCTAATTTCACAAGAAGGGGATGGTGTTTTGGAAAGTTCTATAGATAAGCGCTTATAACAACTGTCACTCTACTATATTTTTCGACTCTTGAGCAATTTTGTTTAAATAGTTTATTATTTAAATAAATAATTTTGCACATTTGACATCATATTCATAATCAGCGATCCGAAAAACGGCTATACCGTGCATTTAATTTGATTTCCAATGCATTTTTGTTGTACTTACTGATGGTAGGAGGGAGCAACTTTAAGGGGTATGAACCAACCTCTAAAGGTCTAAAGCGAAAACGATTAAAAAAGACACATCCTAATTATTTTTCGAAGTTCTACATTTGTGTCATTTTTGAAGAAAATCGGTGTGTATAACTTGGATTGTGTTATTTGTGAGTAGTATATATGGTGTGTTTATATTTCAGCTGTTGCTGATATGGCACTGTATGATAATTTGGTGTATTATATTTGTGAATTGTCATCGGTGATTTGTAGTGATATGATAATGATGAAATTATGGTTATAGGTGATTTCAATTGGCCACATTTGAATTGGATTGATTCTTTGGATGGCGATGGTTTGGTTCCAATTAGTATTGCTGGCGGATCGGAATCTACAATTTTGGATGAAATTGCATCGTTGGATTTTCCCCAACTTAATTCTATAATCAATCATAATAATATGTTACTTGATTTGGTATTTGCATCGAATGGATTAGATTGTTTCGTTACTCGTTCAAATGGTTTTATAGTGTATTGTATAGAAGATTCTCATTATCCGGCATTATTATTGGCGATTCATTTTGGTTTTAATACATCGGTGATTACATAACAATATAACATTGAATGATGAATTGAACCTAATTAATTTCGAACCCATTTATGATTGCAATTGTTTGGACCATTCGGTTATTTTATTTTTTAATTTATTATTTAACTATTTTTTGCAATGTATTCCTCTTAAATGTAGTATTAATAAATTAGTTGGTCATCCATGGTATGATAATGACCTGAGGAAAATTCGTAATTTGCGAAATAAGGTATGGCGTACATACTGTATATCGGGTAGTGGGTCTGACCTACTGGATTATCAAAATATAAGTAGCCAATTCAATGAACTTCTGCTGATAAAGCATGAATTTTACATTGCAACTGTTAAATCTAATTTGACCAAAAAATATAATGACTTTTGGAAAATTATTAACGATAAGGGATGTGTTCGTGGCTATCCTTCACACATTCAGTTTACAAATTAATTCGATAAAATATCACACAATAAATCAGTATAAAAATTGTTTGTTTATAAAAATTGAATTTAAAATGTAGCAATACTGCCACAGCCAATTTGTTCAGCATTTTAGTTCTAGCGGCATTACTCAAACCCTCATAAAAATGTTTGTAACAAAGCTTCTTCAGCCAAATAGGAGCCTATTTTGTTTCTGCGACAACGTTTTAAAATTAATATGGCTGTGGTTGCGGTTGTTAATATTTATTTCTGAGACCTCATTGCCGCAGTCAGTTATCAAGCAACAAATATGGTGTTCATCACTTAAAAATCAGTCACTTTTCAGCAATTTAGTTGCATTTTAGCTGAACATTGTTCTAAGAATCTAAGCAGTCGTTAACCTGAATTGGCAGCAATTTTGTCAACCAAAATGAGTTAACGACAGCAAAGATGCAACGATGAATTCATGATTATGTCGATAAAAAAGTAGTATATTCATAAAGCTATTCAGCAATTTAGACGTAATGTCAGCTATATGGATTCGATTTCTAGCATTTTGCAATATTCTCAGCTCTCTTAATTTGAAACGTCAAACGATCCTCAAAAAATTTTTTTTTCGTGAAATTTCTTTTCTTTTCTTTTTTGAATTTATAAAAAACTTCAGTAGTAAATGTAATGTAATTAAAAAATATTAAACAGATTGTGAGTTTAAAAAAATATTGGTTCACTGTAATATTTATTTCATCTATAATAGTAATTTTATTAAATCTGTTGGAGTTATAGTGGTAGTGCAATATTTTGCAAAGTAAGTATTAAATTAAGAAAAAACAAATTCGTTAAAAAAATGATAATAAATAACATAATTGGTATGTGTATGAAACTGCATAATTATGCTAATTGTATTTGCATATGGTAGAAAAACGTTTAAAGTAGTACACACAAATGGGAACAAGCTGTGTGCTGTACCTTCCGTATGGGAGATTAATTGTTATTTATATTGGGCACTAGGTCGCAATGGGGTAATTTTACGAAAAAATCCAAATATTACTCGAGACTTGAAAACTTGGAATAGGGAGCCGTGCATAGTTAAACGCGACAATATAAGAAGTTTTAAATAAGCCCTAAATATTGAAAATATTTGGTGGCAACGAATACATCACGAATTCCAGATCAAACTGTTGATATTGGAGAACACAATTTTGAAATAGTCAATAGTTTTGTATACTTAGGATCGTTGATAAATGCAGAAAATGATATTGAATAGGAAATTGGTCGCAGGGTAGCAACTGGAAACAGATGTTATTACGGGTTAAAAAAACAATTCCAATCGAAAACATTACAAAGAGATCTTAAGTGCAAGCTATATACAACTTTAATACGTCCAATATTAACGTATGGGTCGGAGACTTGGTGCATGACACAGAACCAGGAACAACTACTTCTGATTTTCGCACGAAAGGTACTCCGTGGCATATTTGGTCCCGTCAAAGAACAGAATGGTTGGAGGCGAAGATACAATTTTAAATTAGACAAGTTGTACGGTCAACCAAATATTAAAGCTAAAGTAATAACATATGTATAAAAATAAATTAAAACAAAACACAAACCTTTTTTAGTTGAAAAATAAATAATAAAAATTATAACCGCAGGAAAAAATTATTTTGGCTCACTTTTCATCACGTCAAGCGCCGTATGCGTCTGTTAACAAACATCAGAATTTTTATTTATATAAGAGAAAACAAAAATTCTTTCTATGAGAAAAACATGTTGTAACATCATTTTTAACTGAAATATTCGAAATGTCACACTGTTCGCACTGTGTCACTGTTCGCACCTTTCCTCTACATCAAAATTAATAAATTTTTCATGAAATAATAATACTAATAGTTCATATAATTTATGTAATGGATACATAAACATGAAGAAATGATACTGCTAGATACGTTTGCATAGACAGAAACATATTTATCATAAAATATACATTGAGCCAATAAACGATTTTATTATTTCGATGAAAGTCTCATTGATGTTAATGTACGGATGTTATTTATTATAATGAATGCACTTTTACTATAATTTTAATTTATGTATTACATTAACATCACATTTACTCTGCTAATGATTTAAACCATATAATTATTCATTATGATAACAAATCTTTCATTGTAATAATAAATGTTTTCATTAATTTTTATATTACCATTTCAAAAATATTAATGAACACGAATGCGTCTTCTCAACGAACAGCTAAATTTTCATTGTATTTTCATTATTATAACGAATAATTCATTCGGACGACAATCATTAGATTATTTTTTTCTGTGGACAACATATTTGATGGGAGTGGCTTGAAAGATTTGAATTTATTTCCTTTATTATTGATGATTCTTTAGTTTCACTTAGCACAATGTTCACATTTCAGAAACCACATTCTTTATAATATTTCACTTTTCGATAATAACAAGTGTTTGTAAAATTTTCTTGAATATAATTTTAACTCATTTTTGCAGAATATTTGTAATTTAAAATAAAAATATAAAAACAACAAATAGTCGGGTTTTTTATTAAGAATTTAGTAACTTTTACAACTATAAAGTCATTAAGGTAAATTAAACGATTAAACTACTATAAAAGTTCTGTAAGTTATTTATTCTTCTAATAACCACTGCGTGTGGACTTCATGTAATGAAAAGTTTTGTAGAAAAAACACGTTGATAGATTGACAGAAAAAAACAACTGCTGATTTCAATTTTTATATAACAATTTCTTTAGTTTTATTGTTATGCAAATTTTTAAACCATGAAATTTATTTTGAATTACTAACAAAAAAATTATTTTTAAATAACATTTTTTTTTCTATGTATCAACATTAACGGTATAAATATCTAATATTAATTTTGGTTGGAAAAAATAATAATAAAAAAAGGATTTTTTAAATTTTTTTATGAACATAATTGAACAAATTTATTTCTTTTATTACCTCCTTACAAGACTAATCTGAACTGTGACAACTGACAAAACATCTGACTGATTATTTGTTTTAAGGTACCCCCAAACCAACGCGTTTTTCCGCAGTAGCAGTGACATGGAAAAAGTATAGCACGAAAACCGTGCGGAAAGCGCACAATGTATAGGTCAAAACATACTGCCGTGAGTGACGGGACGTTTTTTACTACTGCAAAATTTAATAACATACTGCTGTGAGCAATGGGACGTTTTTTGATATTTAATTCTTATAATTGTCAAAAAACTTCTTGAAAATAAAAATTTTTTTATTGCTTTCCGTTTTACCGCAACTCAACAAAAGAAAATAGACAATAACCGGACGAACCGTTCACCAGTATGTTTCATGTATACAAAATGCTTTGCTTCTAATCAAAACGGCCCGTCACTCACGGCAGTATGTTTTGGCCTTATGATTATTTTTTGTCATTTAGAGCGAATACCGTGTTACGGAAAAATCGTTGCAAAACCGCTCGGCAAACGCTTTGCTTTGGTCATTCCCATAAGCCATCATGTAATTATATTTGCGATTTTCGAGTTCTTTCTTTTTTATTACAATTTCATTTTATTCTATTACCTTTTTAATATTATCGTGCAGCAAAATCACTTTACATTATTTGTTGGCTGGTATTGGAAGATTCTACTTTCAGCGAAATGATCTAATCGATCAATTGCTGTTGGTAAAGTACAGCAGTAATAGTTTCATTCGGTTATAGCAGTTCATAGTATAACACTCCTTTCTGATTCCACCAAAAGCACAACATAACCTTGCTTTCACGAATGTTTCGTTTTGAAGTCGATGTTGATGGCCCGCCTGGATCAACTCACGATTTTCGTGTTTTGGGTTATCATAGTAGATCTATTTTTATCACCAGTTACCATTTGGTATTCATCATCTTCGAACTTTTTTGGTTGACCTGAAAGTTCTTTATCTTCATCAGCATAATCACCACTTTTAAATTTTCTAAACCAGTATTCACATGTTTTGAGTATCGCAGAAGTTTCTGTGAGTTTCAGCAGGTGATTTCTTCATATCTAAGTTATACAGAACGCTTCGGAAATGGTGTTTATTTCGTTCCTTTATGAATCGTACTAAAAACTGAGATTATGTTGACCAATTTAAAACGAAGTATACCATTTAAAATTAGAAATATCATAGCTTTCAAATGACATAAAGAACGAAACAACTGCCAAATGTCAACCCTCAAAACTAAGTTAAACCAGCAATATTTGTACTTGTAAATCAGACAATATATTTTTAAATAAGAACTAAAATGAGGATAAATACAACAGATATACTGCCGATAAAAAAAATGAATTAATTAATTTCATATAGAAGTGAAAAGTGTGATAAATAATAACAAGGTAAAAACAGCCAGATTTCATTTAAAATTTCCATATTTAATATCCGATGTTATTTTGTTTTCTTTTTTTCATTCTGTCAATTGTTGATTTTTATGTCATTAATTTTTTTTCCTGAAAAGCTTCTACAATACATACTTTATTTTATTGTATTCGTATTTATTATTTTCACAATTATTTTATTTTATTTCATATTTTTTTCATCGATAGGGAAAGATACCATTTGTTATTTATTTTTTTAATAAACGTGTTCGTGTATTGTATTATGTTTATAATATCCTCGTATTTACATAATTGTATTTTGTACGCGTACGCCTATCTATACTATGATACTATACTCTTATATTGAAACGAATAAGTTAAATTTCAATCTTCATACAGAGAGAGGTAATATTTTCAATTCATCTGTAAAATTAGACTTGTTTTTTTTTATGGGCCCTCGCTTTTCTACTAATTTTACAGAAAGTACAAAGAGGTGACGATAAAATATTATTCAACGAAAATACGATAAGCTCCTGGACAAATGCTAGGTGTTTAATGTTTTATAAGGAAGTGATCAGTGAAACACTAAATCTCTATAAGCACTATATATGGAAAAGCATCCAAAGTACATCACTGTGGGATGACTTCACAAATGATACCAGAATTTCGGGTACCACTTCATTACCAGCCCATTCTAGGTCATCTATACAGTAAATATACAGTCCTTAGTATAAGGAAACATCAATTTATATAAGCAAATTATATAAGTAATATAATTATTCCTAATGAACAAAGCCATCTTTTATCACAAGAAAGTAAATCGAAAGTAATACCTTGGTGGATTGAAGAATTGAAAACCAGGAATACGGTTTAATCAGGCTTCTGTAAGGCAAAAAGTACGTATGAAAGAAATCTATGGGAAGAGATCTCAGATCGCTTTTTAACTTTAATCAGTGGCGTCGTCGTAAAAATATTTGAATAACCTTATTCCAAATATATTTTTATTAAAGTCATTATTAATTCACAATGTGTCGTTTAAATAACAGTAAATTTTAGGTTAAAAAAATAGAAAACGCATTATAATGAATTTGTTGATTTTTATTTAAAATATATCACATTTAACTGAAAATAGCTTTTGTTTGAACGATCAACTAATGCAAATATAGATTTTTTTATGTCACCACGGACGTAAAAGCTCGGATGGCTGTAACTTGGAACATTATCATAAAACACTCCTTTTATGGCAGTTTTCAGTTTTGCGAACAAAAAATATGTAATATGTTTGTAATTCAAATTGTAATTCAAACTGTATTTAAAATCAAATTCAGATACATACGAACTTAAAACTAATCTAATTGAATGAATTTATACTTATAAATTACTAAGGCGAATACGGAGGGTGGCTGATGAGAGAAATCCTTTTGTTCATCAAAAATTCATTCACTTTTTTGGTCTTGTGCGGTGGTGCTTTTTATCTCAATCTCGTGTATTTAAGCATACGTATTTAAAGTACAAATAGTGTCTTTACTGGTACTTAATGCATTAGCCAACATTCTCACAGTAAAATTCGAAATCACGTACTTTTTTCACTAATTCAATACGATTTTTAAGTTCTGGACGTTCTGGTCTTGTTTATCATTTAAATCCTCACATTCATTTTTGAAACGTGAAAACTAATCATAAATTTGTCGTTGAGACATACAATAATAGCCAAAAAACATTTTTCAAGAATTTGTAAGTCTCCGCACATTTTTTTCCAATTTTAAAACAAAATTTAATATTTTCTCTTTGTTCCATCGTGTTTTTACGACGCAAGCATCAAAACTACGAACACTCAAATGCGTGTAACTTTTTAACATGTCAAGCGATTTGCATGAAGTTCAAGGCGCTAATATTTTCTGAGTGATACAATTTTAGAAATTTCTTCGATGATTGATTGTAAATTGATTATATTTTGTAATACTGTAATAAATATTGGAAATCCGTTAAAACTTTATTGCCCGTAATTAGAAAATTTGATAATTCATAAAAAACAATTTTCGGAATAATTTTCTATTGGCCTCCGGGAATAATATTTTACAATTTATTTAGTATTAGTGGTAACTTTAAGAGAAATATACTTTTACATTAACCTCAAATTATTTTCACGAGCTCCGTGGATTTGACACCACCCTTCCAAGCAGTAGCAGGGATAAAGTCTGGTTGTGAAACTGGCTACACACTTCTCGAACTGCAAACTCAACAACGGATGACCTCGTCATTTATCTTAACAGAAAAATTTGATCATATAGCGAAGGGGTTCCATTCAATTGATTTAAAATTGGATAATATTGCAATGAATTGGTTTCATTTGGTATCAACGTCTATGATTACAATGATTACTATGATTACAAATAAACTCAGGTGGGGCATAGAGAAGGGGCTTAAACTAGATCAGTAAAGTAAAGATCTATTAAAGTTTATTTGGCAGTAAATATATTGATTTTCTGACAATGGAAAAGATTTCCTGCACTTAGACCACATGAAATTCAATTTGCTTTTCCTACTTCTTTCGAGTGACAATATGAATTGATTACTTAGACATACGCCAATTTATTCTTACTGTGCCCCTCGTGTATCCATCTAACATTGCAGTCACCTTGTTACATTACTCCGTATGTACATGTAACAATCCACCAATTGGGTGTACCAATATGCGTCGACAGATTTTTTATTAAGTTAATTATTCTAATGGGTGAGTTGTCCTTGCTTTTGTGTGTGGAGAAACTGTTAATATCTGACTAGCATCTAACACCAAATCATTACTCGGAACTCGGATTCTGATTGCACGAACAAATTATAGGTGAGTTGAGTCATTTTTACTATGAAAAGTACCGAAAAATTTTTTCATGCCAACACCGAGTGTCAAACGTACAATCGCCGGATCGAATGATCTGCGTTTTATCATTTTAAAAAAATAGTGAACAATCAGTATACCAATGAAATACATACAAAGAACTCAACGATAGGCACTCGAAGATTCAAGAAATAAAATAAGAGACTATAATCCGATACGTGGACGGATCCTGCACAGAAGGTGGAAGGAAAAATCGTCGAAACAGCGAACTCCCATATATCGAAGAAATCATCAAAAGAGCAGAAAATAAAAATATACATTTCATCGGACAGGTAATTCATTCTAAAAGCAGTACCCTCCCACACATGTCTACAGATCATTATCTAACTGGCAAAAAGGAACAATCTAACTTTTATTTATGTGGATATCTGGTCATAAAGTGCTATGACGTAATTAACAGGCCAAACTAGCAAAGATTTAATCTAAAATGAAATTTATAGGAACCTCATTTAAAACCACATGTAAAGCGACAACGCTTTTACAGTTTTTCTGAGAAAGCTATTCGTCACTCTGGAAGATGTCGCAAATACAGCTTATGGTGTCATCTTGAGATTATTCATATCACGCGAAATGAGCTATCTTTATTGGGATCCTTTCTTTAACCCCTATAACGGAACAATTTATACTATCTTGATTGTAATATAGTGAGTGTGAACTATATAATTAATATGCTTCACTAGGTGTAACATGTGGTAATGTCATAATGTATATTTGTTGTAAAATCGGACAAAATGAATAAAAAATGATTTCTCCACATTTTAAATCATAAATTTAATTAATTAATTTTACTTTTTCGTATAAATAACCATGTGAAGCTGATTTTGACTATAATTTAAATTTATAGTTTATTATCAGTATAACATACAAAAAACTTTTTTTAAATTAAACTGTTGCATTTATTAATTTTCTCAACTTCTTTACCTTTGTTATGAAAAAGTATATCTAACTTTAAAAGGATTATATTTAATATGGCCATTAAAATGTGTATAGTCGAGTATCTGTACTTTATATTATGAACTATACGAGTACGAGTATGTTATATTGTTCATTTTTTTTGTGCTTATATTATACGTAACAACAGATGTGCAGAATAAATAAGTGTAAAAATTTCCATATAGTTTATTTTATAAAAACGTATAGATGTACGTGTACATACATTAAAGTCTAGATTTCTTAAATTAGATTTTACACACGTTGCACCACATATTCATAGCATTTTTAAGTGAAATATACTGTAACATGACATAACTAACATAATACCGGATTTGTACATGCATGGATATTGGATTTGCTGGTGTCAGTGGTGAATTACGTAAAAGTCTACTATCTGCAATTGTAAACATTGAATGCATTTATGAAAAAAGTTAGCAGCCCGGTAATTGTTTTTGAATATAATTTATTTTATGATTAGCAAAAAATGAAGTTGTAACAAAACAAATATATTTGAAGAAACATACGAAAATTACTCTTGTTTGTGTGATAATCGTTGCTAATGCAATGAATATTGGATGTTTTAATTTTAATCAAAACTGGGCAGTAATTTAGTTTTACGAACAAAATGCAGACATTTTATTTTGTAAAGCTGAACTTCTTGTGAACTGAAACTGTAAAAGTTCTGTCTGGCTGTCCAATACAAGTTTGGCAATTTCATTTTGGACCACTGTCCGTTATTCTATCATCATACTCGAATTTTATTTTTTATGATAATAGGTCAATTCCGTTTTTCTAGTAGATGGCTTAAATTTTCTGATAGTATGGATAGAATCTAGTAATACATGCTCTAGAAAACTCTCTTTATAATCTTCTAAAAGTAGTATGTATACTACATAACATAACATTTAATTGAAGCGTAATCAACATATTTTTTTATTATTATGATAATGGATAGTGTAAATTCAAATAAAAGACATTTTTGGGAAGCATCATTATTTTGATTTTACCATATTTAAAAAATCAACTGTTGAAATTGTAATTGGAAATGAAAAATGGATTTATTATGGAATCCTAACCGTAAAAAAATGTGGGTACAGCTTGGTGAAGCTGGTCCATCATAACCATTGCAGAAAAGGTGTTTTGTACTGTGAATTGCTGAAAACTTCTGAAACTATCACTGGTGATGTCTAACCGATGACAACTAATACGTTTGAAGCAAGCATTGATGGAAATACGACCAGAATGGATGGATGAATAGACACAACAATTTAATTTTTCAATTTAACAATATCAAAACTCATAGTGCAAATGTCGTTAAATACTTTTTGCAAGGACAGAACTTGCACTTTATTCCATTCACCATTGCTGGCAGGACATTACTCCTTCGGATTACTAATTATTCCGGTCGATGTAGTCAGCCCTTCAATCCGTCAAATACCTGAAATATTGGCATTGTTTCTTCTGATAGAGCATACTGTGAAGAATGTACCACTTTTATATACTTGTTAAATAAAAATGTAATTTTAATCAAAAAACGGAACTTACGTTTGCATATATGATATCAACTAGTGTTATTACCTATTTCTGTACAACTCTCTTGATATAGGTATCAAATGAAAAAGTCATGACACATAGAATACAGTAAGCAGTGTAAGGTCATTATAAATCTAAAATGGTTTCGAATGAAAGGGTCTGACGTCATCCTAAATCCAATATGGCGGAGTACACAAGATGGCGGATTACTTATTTCTTTACAACCCCTTTGATATCAGTATCAAATAAAGAAACATGACGTGTAGTAAAAGATAAAACGACTTATTGAATCCAATATGACCAATAAGTTGGGGAGCTCAAGTTTTATATGTTTATGAAACTGGATTTATCGTTTATAGTAATTGTATTGAATTTTGCTTTTATGAACTATATGAACTATTGAATCTTGGAAATCGGGAAAAAGACTTTAATGATTAAGTTAGCAAACATTTAAGAATATGTTCTGACACAATTTGTAAACGGTTAATGATCTTTGTTCATTGGCAGATGGGTTTTAGACGGCGTTTTTTTGTAATTAAATCTGTTTACAAAACGGATTCACACACAGAAACAAGAAAAAGCACAGAATTTTATAACAACAAAAAAATTTATCTATATCCAATGTACCCTAATACCCTAGATATTCACAACACTAATCAAAATTGTATATTCGACCCTTAAAATTGATAACTTAAAAGTATTTTATTAAAACTAATGATCTATTTCTATTGTGTAATAAAATTATGCATACACCACGTAATAAACTTGAATAAATAATATATATTTAAATTAAAATATATTTTAAAAATTTAAATCATCAAGAACAAAAACATTATATAATAAAGTATAATTGAAGATTAATTTAATGTTTGTGCAAACATTCCGGTTTTTATTTATTGTTGTTGTTTTTTGTTGCAAATAGTGCATTTATTAATGGATTTTTAAATGACCAGTATTTTTTGTATTTGTTTATATGTCAATGAAATTGAAAAATCTATATAGTTGGTACAGAATTCACTATGTAAATATTTAAATAATATATAAATTGTAATATTAGGTGTGCAAGTATGACCACGCCGCTTTTCTATATAATTATGTCATCTATCTACTATGAATACATATTCGGTCAAAGGTTAGATTTGTTCTCGTCTCTATGCTCTTCTTTAGTTCTTTTTCTATTCAGTAAGTACAGATCATTTTAATGACATACCACCATATAGAAATCTAAACAACAAAATGTATGTAAATTATATTTTATGTTTCATTTTTCCAGTCAACGAATGTGCTTTACCTTAACAAACTAAGAAATGGTTTCAACAAATCAAAAATCGTTGCTTCAAATCAAAATCATTGAAAAAATTCGAGTATATCGATTTACAGGCATTATTGAAAGAAATTGAAGATGAACAAACGAAACAGTAATTGTAACATCAATTAAATGTTATTTCAGATAGGACGCAATCAGCGGGAAAGATTCATGACGAATAAACATAAATCCCATAGGGATTGCCTCAGCGGAAAGCAAAATCGAAAAACCGCAAAGAATTTGCATCACTGATGACGAGAAATTGAGTTTTTTAGTTTATCCTAAATAATTTTGGAATCACTTTGTGTGTAATTTCTTAGCAGATGTTCTTTCAACTATTATAGTATTGTTCAGATAGATGGTACATGAACTCACAAAGCTTCAACCATAATGATAGCATCAAAAGAAGGGACATTTTTTTTACTGATTCATAAATTGTAAAACAATGGAGTAAAGTTGTAACTATAACGATAACAACTATCGATAACTATTGCATTCAATAAAAAATTATTTATACAGTTTATCATAAAAACAGCGGCATTATACTTGCACATGCCAATTAGGATATGTTTGACACAGCTATAAAATAACAATATGACATTTAATAGTTATCTGCATATGTAAATATTTTATTTTTACAATTTTTTATACATGTAAATAAAAATAAATATATTATCATATATTGTGCACGCCTATGAACATTGAACAATAAGACGATAACGAACGCGACTTGGGGACAGAGGATTACAAAACTGATTAGTTTTATTTTAATGTCAAATTGTTTTATTGAAGAGTAAATAGTTTTATTTAATATATAATGATTTTATTGTAATTAAAAGCAAATAGTTTTTTAATTAAAAGTAAAAAGTTTTAATATTGGTTGGAATACCAATTTACTTTAAAGTTGTATAGAATAAAACTGTGGCCATATTGTATAAAAATAAAGCAACGACCATTGCTGTTGTATTGTTTTTAAATCAATTTTTTTTTTTCAAATATTATCCAATTTACTTACAAGGAAACATATCCAACTGCAACTCAAACTTCGAATAACTGATATGTTTATTTGGAATGATATCATAAACTAAAATTTTTGGTAAATTATACCACTCCTCCCCAATCAGGGGTTTTCAAGTTAGGGTCAGGGGAAGTTTTTATAAAATTCCAGTTTTTTGGATATAACTTTGAAACGGATAATTTATGAAGGTGAATATGCTCAAACCGCTCTATTTTAATACTAACGCTGCGCTGGTGGTTTTCAAATTACAATATCATTATATTTTTCTGGTAGTTGAATTGAAAGTAGACTATATTATGAAAAAAATTTGGAATGTTTATTTACTAAAGTTTCCGGCAAATCGACTTTTAAAAATGTTCATCTCTTTGAATTACGGTATAGTTTTAATGTAATTCCATTTTTGTATACAGAAAATGCAAATTATAATCAATTTGCAATCTTTTATAGAATAAATTTTTAAATTCGATTCACGTGTTCAAAAGATATAAACGATTTTCCGTTTTATGTCAGTGAAATTTTGTATGAAATAATGATATAAATTTTTTGTACCATTTGGGTAGTTGTTCACTTTATACAGTACCACAAATGTCCTTAAATTTTCTCTGATATAAATCTATATACAAACATGGAAATCTGTTAAAATTATGGCCCGTAATTAAAAAAGATGATAATTCGTTCAGTGAACATTCAAATTTGTTTACATAATTTAGTCTAATTTCACTTGTTTTAAGAAAAATATAGTGATATTGAAAACTGAAGACTGTTTCTGTGGCTTCGCGACTGACGACCGACGAATTAATGATGCAAATATTGGTATGTCAACAGGAAAAGAGTTATAGTTATAGTCATGGTGCCAGTCTAACTTTTGTTTTGACCATTAATTAGTATCACCTGAAATACATAATTGCCTGAATTATAATATATAGCTTATAAGTTTTGCCTTTTTTCCTTTATGACTACTTAAAATTTATTATTGAATGTTTTATTTTAATTTTTTTTATGTTTTAGTTGTCTATTTTGTACATAATAAATAAAATAATATCTAAAAAATGAAAATGAAATAAAATATTCTTTTTATTGTATATAATTTCATTATATGTAGAAATAGAAAAAAGCATTAAAAAATGAATAATACAATATAATAAATAATAATAAATAATAAATAAATAATGTCATTTAAAATAGTCCGAACGGAGGAAGATGGGGATCTAACATACGTCTGAGTGTCGTGCATGGGAAAGTAACGTTAATGTTTTGGCCCAAAAAAAATTGAGAAGTTTTAAAAAAATTGTAGAAACAAAAATTCTATTCCCGGCGTAGATTGGACGCCAATGATCGCTGTTGTTAAAAGAAGTAATTTCGATTCTTACACAAATGCAGAAAAAGAAATCTATATAATGGAAAATAGCGTCGATACAGATGAAACAAGTTACGTCAGCACTAAATCATCGTAAATGGGATCCAAAAGGCAGCGAACGATGTTATTTTCTTTCACCGATAAACAAACACAGATAATGTTAGTGATAATTAAATTTATATTATATTTATTTATATTTACGAATGATGACGTTAAAGTATTTGTAAATATTTAATGTACCATATAATGCTAAATAAGATATTGTAAAATTTTAATTTTATTTCACCAGTTAAGGCAATATGATAATAGCAATTATTCATATCAACAGATACCCACAACAAATATAAATAATAATTAAATAATGATTACAGTACAATTGGAATTTCACAAGTATATCGCTAAGGTGAAAGAAGTTTCAGGGTGGTACTGCGCCAGACCCAAAATATAAAGAAATATACAAAGTTACGGCACTATTACATACAAAAGTAAGATTTGAAGCACCTCATATAAAGAGGGAAATTCCTCAATGTACTCGGTGTCAACGATATGAGTATATGATGAGTGAAATGTGCGAACACCTCATTAAAAATTGTGCAAGGAAGATCAAAGATGCCAATGTAAAATGCATACTTTGTTCAGGCAATCATCCCCAAATTATAAAGGGTGTAAAACACTCGGTTGTGCAGTTGCATAGCGCCGAAATATAAATATATATATATTAAATATCTTAATCATGAAATATAGCGGGTTGAAAGCCGCTATTTTTTCATAGGAAATTTTTCGTTATTTATTTTAATACTAAAATTTTTCTGCTGGGTGACCATTTGTTCGTTGATGGAATAAGAAGAAAAACGGATATCTTTGAAAATATGGTGTTGGACGCTATTCAAAGATTAACAATGTCTACACACACATAACTATGGGCTAATCACCCATATAAAAATAATAGTATTATGAAAACATCTATCTTTCGTTAATTACAGTACAGTAATGAAAGGTTAATTAGATGACATAAAAGCTCCAACCCAAAATATGACTTAAAAAAAAAAAAAAAAATTTACAAGCCAAAACAGCAAAAAAAGTTTCCGATAATAAAAAGTAAGAGAGAATTTTCTTTACCAACAATATTTAAGAATTTTTTTTTATGAAATGAAGCACACTCTAGATAGCAATTATATCCAATTTGAAAAATTATTGTGTCATTTCGGGATCAAAAGTTATAGATTTTTATAAAATGCCATTTTTTTTAGGTATCTTTATCCCCTTAAAAGTCAAATTGGGGAAAAGAAATAACTTTGTTCTATAAAACCAAATATGTGACATTTTGTTTAACCACCTTCTTCCATTTTTCTGGTAAAGACATATTTATGCCATCAGTGTAGAATTTCTGGGTTTTCTGCGCAAAAAACTTATACAAGTGGATTTTGCAGGCCTCTATGGAATTCCATTTTAAACTATTAAAGGAGTTCTGTAGAGACCGGAACAAATGGTAATCTGAAGGTGTAACGTATGGACTATATGGTGGTTGTAGCAACACTTCCCAACCAAAGTCCAATAATTTTTGACGATTGACCAAAGATATTTGGAAGATTTCAATTTTCCGATTCTGATCACTTTTTTTGAATTTTATTGTTCCGTTTGGTTAGGTGTTGAATGATGTTGTATATCTCTTAATTAATCGTTTTTACTGCGTTGTAACAGTTCAAAATACATAATGCCTTTGTAATTCCACCAAAATAATAACCAGAATGGAACTTAGCAAAACAATTCGATACCGTAGTTTTATTAAGGATTCGTCACCAAACACAGCAAATAACTTGTAAGCTTGAGAAGCGTTTTTTTTTCTTTCCGGAAGCGAAAAACCAAAATATGACAAAAATGCTAATTTTGATTATCCATTTTCAACAAAAAATAAATAAACAACCAATCGATATAAATTTTACAGACTGACAATTGAAGTACCTACTATCTATAAAAAAATACAGTTTGACATTTCGACCCTAAGAAGAAACTTTCACATAGGACTATGAAGGCAAATGAAAAAAGGAACGATTAATAAATTAATAATATTAACAATAACAAATAAAATAGAAATAATAAATAAACAAATATGTATTATATAATTGTGAAGCAGTTGGATAGGTTTAAATTAAACTTTATTTTATCCACAATTATATTTCATTTATTTATAATTAATATAAATAATTATTAACAATTTTATATTTTTATTATTTATTATTTTATTAATTATTATTTTATTTTTATTTAATTTATTTAATTATTTTATATTATATATTTTAATATTAATTTTATTGATTATTATATATTTTAATGTCCTGTTGGCGTGGCAGTTTTTAATAGTGTGTTGTTCTGTCCAAGTCACTCGTCAGTTGTCACTTTCAATGCGAAACCGTTACCTGCTGTTATATGTACATTACTGAACACATACCTATGCCGGGTTCGCACCGACGTCGTCTTAAAATGTCGCCACATAATTAATTAAAATTGATGAAAATAAAAAGGGTAAATAAAGATAATTTTTTTTAATAATCTATATTCTCTCTGTAATCCACAAATTGATTAAATGAAATTTAGAAATTTAGAAGATTATCCTAAATAAAATGTTATCGTACCAATTATGGTCGGTTTGGTAACGCTCAACTGTTTGTAATTTACAATAATATTGTAAAACACAATCATTATTTTTAATAATATAAATACTCAAAACGTTAAATTTTGTCTTTTTATAAGATATTATTTTACATTATTACATTTGTTTCTAAATAAAATATGAAATATACGCAGTGTTTGTGTAGTTTAAATAATATAAACAAAACAAATTTTTGACTGAAGTTAAAATTTTCTCATATGCATAAAACTGAATGACAAAAATTGTTGTTGCCATATCGACCAATAGGAAAATGACTGACTGAATATGACTAATTCTAGTGACTCATATCTTTATTTACCCTTTTTATTTTCTTCCATTTTAATTAACTATATAATTCATATTTTTTTATTTATTATTTTTATTTTATTTATTATTGTTAATATTATTAATTTATTAATCGTTCCTTATTTCATTTGACTTTATAGTCCTATGTGAAAGTTTCTTTTTAGGGTAAGAGATAAAACAAGTGGTTTGAAATTTTGTTTTGACATGTTACTGCTATGATATGTCTTTCAGTCAAAAAACATCTTCAACAATGTTCAAGATTTTTAGTAATGTCTGACGGAAACATAAATTGGCCAATAGGAAAGTGACTGACTGACTATGACAAAGTCATGTGTCACTAGAGTAACTCATGTGTTAGTAGAGTCAGTGTGACAAAAAATATTTGTTAATAGTACTCGAAAACATACGTTTAACTATTTTTGTCTGACGAACAATTTTTGGAATTTTGAATTATATTTTTTAAATATTAATAATTTTTTGGGCGCTTTGATTTTTTAACGAATTATCGGCGAATGAAATTTTAATCGCATTGAAATTTGACTTTATGCGAAAAAACTCTAATTCTAAAGTATGTTATTTATATTCTTGGAAAGAAATATATATTTATATTATAATTAAATATTAAACTTCATATTTAGTTTTTAATAATAGATTTATTTCTGTTTTATGTAGAATTTTTGTTGGGTTATTATTGTTAGCAATTTTATAACAAAAATATATGTGACATAATTGACGACAATGCGATATCAATTTTGTTAACAATAACACCCACCTTTTGTCAACCAATGTCACAATATTATTGTAACATTATAGCCACCATTGTCGTTTTGTACTGGGCGGGTTGTTTTATATTTTTCACACATAAGGTAAACCATACACCTTGAAGTAACAGTATAATAAAAAGTAACACTCACTGTATATACCAGTATAGTGGTGTGGGCCCTTCTGCGGAATATGAAACGACACACTATTCGGGAAATTTTTATAACATATACACAATGAAGATGGTTCAATGTGGCAATGGCTGGCGTTAACTTTCAGATCTGAGACAATCTATAGTAATATCCTAAAATTTATCAGTGTAATTGGACTGGCTCTGAGTTTGAGAATGTATAATAATTAGAATTTAATTTTTTTTATATTTACGAAATCAACCATATTACTCGTATGCGATATTTTGAAATGGGTTAAAAAACTCTAAATTTATTCAACCGATGCAAATTGAGAAAAGAAATAAATGAATATTCATTTATATTGTTTAGGCGTACGTGTAGATAGATTGTAATGTAATAGAATAAATAATAGAAAAAAATACAATATTTACACTCAAAGTGGCTTTTTATTATATGTATACGCCTTATGTCTATTGATAAAACAGATATTCTCTTACCAATTCATCAGTTCTGCTGAATATAACTGAAGTGCATACATATTTATATTTACAAACAAACACACATATAGAATAACAACAACAACACATGTACACAGTTTTCGAACCAGTTCCCTTCTATCGATATATCCCATTGAGACATTGACATTAGCATAATTTTAAGACTTAAACATTGTAGCTATATTAGATTGTAACATTGTTAGAAGATATACATTTCACAAAAAGGAAATGAGAAAAAATGTTGCCTTTCAAAACGAATATTTTTTCGTGTGTAAATAAAAAATTGTACGTGTTTGAGAGAGGTATACAATCGTAGTGAATTATACAAAATTTCAGTACTTCCTTTCCTATTCTATTGTTTAGTTTTAAGTACTTATACGAGTATGTATGAAAATTTACATAGTAAAATTAAATATGTGTTTCTTCCGTATTTAATTCGACAATGAACATTTATGACGGAACAGCACTTTGTGACATTACGATTTCACCTATAGTTTTTTCGCGTCAAATAGAAAAAAATTAAAAATAACTCCAAATTTACAAAATAAAAGGAAGTGTCCAACTTACTCAGAATATCAAACATACACGACAATTATTTGGAAGGTGAAGAACAATTTTTTACATAAATATATAATTTATCAAAACCGCATAATTAATTTAACTTAATAAATTTAAGAACATTGATTACTCAAACAAAGCTGACATCGGGACAAATTTTGCCAGGTGGTAGTACTGATGAAAGTATAGAAAAGAATTTCTTTTTCCTCCTTTTCACTTTGAACGGGGTTATCTAGCCATCCGAAAGAGTAAAAACATGACATTATTTGAAAATCTGTACCTTTTGAAACCGAAGTTCTATAATACTTTTTGATGTTGGAAATAATAGCTATCTAAAATGTATTTGATGACTCAATTAATTGGTTATGGTCACAGGATGTATCAGAAATGAAGAATTATGATAAAATGTGAAAAAATGTGAATTTATGTAAATGAATTTGCTAGATAAAGGTTTTTTTTAATTTTTTTCTAAATAAAATCAATAGAGAAAGAGAAAGGTGGGGGCACCTATGATTTGAGTTATAATTTATTAATTAATATAGGGTGACCAGCGATAAAGTAATGTATACTTTTATATCAGGATATTTCATATCCATAATATTCTATAAGGTCAAATTTTCATTTCTGTAATTGTATCTCTGGGTACGTGGAGTTTAAAATTGATATCAGTTTGGTGATTGGGATAATCAAAATGGGGGAAGTACAGTAAAATCAACACATTTAAAAATCAAAACAAAATGTACATTGGATTGCATATTGATATTATTGGGTACGAGGAATATGAAAATAATATCATTTTAACGATACGTCTAGCCAAATGGATGAAATACAAGGTGACACGAAAAAAACTCACACATGACAACATACAATATATATGGATGATAGCAGACTTTAATTCATAATGGTCAAAAATCATGTTTTTTATTATTATTGGTTCAATATATTTATTAACTTTAACACTCCTAAATCTTATATTTGCTAAGACTTAAACAAACACTTTTAATATTTTACTTTAGTTTATATAAACATGATGTTTCTTACAACTATAGTTAGTAATTGGTTTTTTTATTTTTTTTCAGTAAATTCTCACAATTGTCAAAGTTTTTTAATACACAGAAAAAATGTTAATCGTAATTATTAAAAACCATTTCTTTACACCGCTTAGGGACGGTTTTTTGTTTTTTTACTATGCATGGAACTTCCTTACTATTTATGAACTTTTATTAAATATTTTCATATATGCTAGGGTTATTATTTCTAGTATGAAAAAACCGTTCATAGGCGGCTTATGGAAGTTACTATACTATATAGAAACATTTAGTAATTATTATGAAAGAATTCTTAATATTTGTATCTTAAAATTTAAAAGCTTTAAATAATCGATGAATAAATATGAATAGTTAATATTATTTAAGAACATTTTTTTAAATCTAAAAAAGCTTATTTTAGATTTGCTGTTCTGAAGTCCAAATGCTGTTTTAATAATATAAAAATGGCAAACGTTTGAATAATACAAATGTGAACTAATGACCTAGAGGCAACTTTATAAAGATGAACTTCATTGTTATTAAAGAACTTTACTTATTTATTATAGAAAGTATAATACTCTTTATGAAATTAAACATAATTAGTAAAAATATTTTTAAATGTTACGACGTTTTCCTAACTATTATAAAAATATTCATAATATTCAAAAATAAATTGGTATCGTTATGAAATAATTAATATATAGCACAAAAAATAATTTAATGTAACAGTTATTTAAAGAAAGTATTTCTATCTATTAGAAATATTTTCCTACTATGTAAAGAAATATTGTATATTGTTTAACTATTCTGAAATATAAAAAAAGAAATCATAAGAGTCGCATAAAGCTTTCAAAGCTTTTCTACAAATAATATGAAATCATAAGAAGTGTTCCATAAATAATAATAATGATTTTCTATATATTTCAATTTTAATCAGTTTATAAATAGTAATGAACATTCATAAATGTTAGTGAAGTCGCCATCGGCAGAGAATACATTGAAGTTTAAATACTATTTATTGGCGATTTCCTATTATTTACTGGAAAATTTTTTCTGTGTACATATTAAAATAATGTTGTTTATTGTTAGTTAGTGTTATTTTTTAAATGTAACAATATAGGGCATTACAAGAACATATTATATTTCACTAAAACCATTTAAATTAAATAAAATTGAACGAACTAGTAATGATCGATGTAATGTCGAGTATTTTGACGAATGAACCTAATCATTTTGATAAAAATTATAATACTATATTATGCGAATTGGTCCATAACCCAGATTTAAACTTGTGAATCTATACTTGGCATCACATCAATAAACAGAAGATTATATATGCAATTTAGCTTTATCGTTGTTGTATGTTCATGTATTGTATTTGTATGTATTTTATATACATCATTTAAATGATATATATGCAAATCGGATAATAGATGGAATATCTTTTACGGCAGGCTTGACTGTGCAATAACTAAATGTATGGAGAATAAAAAACGAAGTTGTTGTTGTTATTGAATTCACATCAGTTTTCAATTTAAATTCTAAAATATACATGATATAAAATGTATTATTGTATATATAAATTGAGTTATTTTTTTGTATCGGCGACCATAGCCTTTTTATTTCTTCGTCGCGTCACACGTAACGCGTGAGTCGTGAGTAGCCAAACAATTTTCAATTGTATCTTTTGTAACAGTACTTTCTTGCATTTGTTTATCATCAAATGTGATCTGTTTTGCTGAAATTTTTACAATGGCAGTTTGTGAACATAAAGTGAGCACATTTTTTTCAATTTCAAGATTTAATATAAGAATATTAGTGCTGAAAGGAACCTGATAACTAGACTTAGGTACTTAACATTAGTTATTACTACATATTAAACTCTCTATAGAAACTTTAAGGTTTCATAACCAACAATGTGTCTGAGTTTGAAATAAGTAAAATTAATTATTTTTAAATTTAAAACTCATATTTAATTAAATTTTCTTACTATATAACTATTAATTAACTTTTCCATATTTAAAATTAATTCTTTGTTAAGCGAAATATAATTTTTGATTTGTGTTGGTTATGTACGTTCTATGTAATTGAGCATAAATAAAGGTAAAACTGTAAATAATGTATAGTTAATAAATTGTTTCATAAATTGTAATTGTAATTTGAATACTACTTGATAACGACTATTATCTCGAATGCGGAATGCACGTCGTTAAATTAAAAATATATTTAATTTTAATTAATAAATAACGTTCGTAATGAACGAAACGCGTTGCTCAATATTTAAATGTAACGAAACGAATAGTTTTTGTATTATTTATTTTGAACATATTTATTTTGTGGAATTGTACCTAAATTATGCGTGTAGTGTAATAGTAATTGGTTAAATTTGTTATTATTTAGTTAGGGGTTACCGAGTCTATATGAATCAATTTTTATAACTCTAAGGAAAAGAAATTTTCTCCACTTAAATTCGTTCGTAATTAATGTTCTATGTATTTTATTTTAAAACATTATTATTATTAAATTTAATAAATATAATCTAAATTGATTATAATTAATGTGGTTTAGCGTCATTGGTAAGGTTAAACCATAATGCTATAGATATTCAAAACATATCACCATATATTCTAAGTCCAAATGTATTGGAAAACATATATAATCTTTGAGCATGTGGTTAACCAAATGGGTGTATTCATTTGAAATAATTTATAAACCGCTTAACTAGATTCAATAATCAATTTAATACAATCTAAAAACGTTAATTAAAAATATTTCCAATTAAAAAATATATATTTTTATTAATAGTGGTTAGTCGAAATAGTATGGTGCTTTTTCTTCAAAATTCAAACAATTTTTTTTTATATTTCAAATGAGCTTTATTAAAGCAAATATGTGAGATTTTGTTTGACCACCTTCTGCCATTTTTCTGGTAAAGACATATTTATGCCATCAGTGTAAAACTTCTGAGTTTTCTGCGCAAAAAACATATACAAGTGGATTTTGCAGGCCTCTACGGAATTCAATTTTAAACTATTAAAGGATTTCTGCAGAGACCGGAACAAATGACAATCTGAAGGTGACGAGTGACCAAAGACATTTGCGGTAATGGAAGATTTAAAATTTCCGATTCTGATCACTTTTTTTGAATTTTATTGTGCCATTTGGTTAGATGTTAAATTGATGGTTTGGCTACGTTGTAACAGTTCAAAATACATAATGCCTTTGTAATCCCACCAAAATATTAACCACAACGGAACTTAGCAAAACAATTATGATAATGTAGTTTTAATAAGCCTTCGTCATCCTAAACACTGTACAAAACATTTGTAAGTAAGCTTGCGAAGCGTTTTTTCCTTTCCGAACACGAAACCAAAATATGACGAAAACGCTGAAATACACAACCGATCGATACAAAATGTTTTATAGACTGATAATTGAAGAGTACCATAATAGCAATAAAAAAATATAGTTTGGCATTTCGAATGAATAATAGATACGTCAAAATTGATCGAAAGACATCTATTGGTAAATAGGCTCAATCCTTTTTCGATTACCCAATATAAAGTAAAAAGAATAAAAAATATTTTTTTAAATTCTAGGTGTCTACTCCTTTATATTACTATTTATTCCTATCACTTCTGTTCACTTCTTATGACATTTGCCTAAATAACTGCGTCCAACGAACCATACCTTCTACATTTTTAAAATGATTGAAAGATGAACGAAAGTTGTATATTTTAAATAAATGTATACTTCAATATATAAACAAACAAACGCTTTTTATTTATCGAAAATAGAGACCGATTTATATTTACATACCCACTAATACATAGTTTGAATTCTGTCCAGCTACTGCCGACTCATACGTTATAAGTAGAATACAAATGTAATACAATATGTGATAACATTAAATTCTGAGTGACATTCTTGAATGTAAGAAATAAAATAAAATCTCTTATTTATATAAATAAATGTTTATTTAGGTATAAACGCGAGTACATATATTATGTAATATTATGTAATATTATGTATGCGTATAATACCATATAAAGTGACAATAATTTATTGATATTAATGTTTATTTGATTTCGATTTTCTATATTTGCTCACTATATTGTAATGTGCATACTCATTATTTTATTATATGATGTGCTGTCTATAATCAGTCCATAAAAAGAATTCAAATATTGGATATTACTATTTATTTTATATTATATGATGATTTTTGAAAAATTGAGACTTACTTCAAAACCAAGTCGGACCCAACATTTTTAATATAAACTTTAACTTTGAAAAATCCCAAGTGATCCTATTTTAAAGTAAATGAAAACACACTTTTTTTTAGCAAATTAGTAGCCAACCACCATGGGATAACCATGCGGTAGGTTTGGCAATTTTAAAAGTTTCTTTGGTACCGGCAGTTGAAACAACTGTTAAAACAAGAAATGATGCAACCAATTTAGTTAACAGATTTCGGGAACGTTATATATGTTAAATCATGTACCACCCGAAAATATATTCAATACAGATCAATCAGGATTCAATTTAGAATCAATAAGGGGTCAAAGCATGTAAGTTGTTAGTACGAAAAACGTCTAATCTGTTTTATTGTACAATCTGCTAATTCAGCATACTCATTCTTATAATATAATATAATGCCACCAATATCGGCTTCTGGTAAGTTACTTTCGCCGTTATTAATTATTTATAAAGATGTCAATGGACGGAAGTGTTGCAAACAATGTTTCAACATGCATTAATTTTTACAGTTGCATCAACATCCGGTAAAATTACCAAAAAAATTTTCTAAGAATGGCTCTTGAAAGTTTATTTACCAAAATCGGGAACATGTTCAGTTTTGATAGTTGATGCACTGACATTATATAACAATCGGCAGAAATCAATAAAAAAATACCAAATAACATTCAATACCAGATTGATACACTACCACCAGGCTCTACTCTAATCATACAACGTTTAGACATACATATACTTTTTTAGGTTTTATAAAACATATGTGCGACGCATTTCTGATCACATATATTTTCACCATCCTGAACTAACGCTATAATCCCGTGGCGTTATTTCAAAAGTATACACACTATTATTTTTTATTATTATTTATAACAAATATTGTAATAGATTGTTGAGTGTTGCGTTCAATGAGTCAACATATTCTTCCAAAATTTTGATAAAATATGTTGATGATTTGTTTGCAATAATACCGTCTGGCACCATCATATTTTCACACTAAACTACGTTTCACAATAGAAGAAGAAATGAACAACACCTTACCGTATCTTGATTTTACTAATCATCCGCAGCAATAACAATACATTAAGCACAAATATGTACTAAAAACATTTTGCTTCAAATAGATTAATTAATTTTTACTCATACCACCATCATGCGCAAAAAATAAACACTGCCCTAAATTTCATTAACAGAGTTTTATCTCTTAGCTCCAATTGGTACCATAGCATAAGAATAAAAAAATAATTTACTAAACATTAAAACTCAACTATTTTCCACACAGTGTCATTACGAAATTAATATATTCCTAATCAAATAAAATAATGAATTTACCATTAATAAACGTGAGTGATGTGAATCCTATTTGTAATAAGAACAAAAGATATATAGGTATAACATATGCGAAGGGTGTGTCTGAGGGAATAAGTAACGTAGTTACTTGTTTAACTAGCGACACACAATTGGCATATAAAAACCACAAATGTTTAAGCAATTGAAGGATTCTGTACCACTTAGGAATAAGACTAACGTCATTTATAAAATTCCCCGTCGTGGTGATGGAAATCCTGGTTCCAAGTGCAATCTGTCATATGTGGGACAGACGAAACCGTACCTTGAAAACCGTTTGAAAAACCATAAACGTGACTTAAAAACGATATCTGATCCATCAACACCAAAAACAGCTTTGATGGATAATTTTCATTTCTTAAATCACTACCCGGATTTAAGGGCTTTTTCTGTTTTAATTCTAATTTTTAAATTTTACCATTGCTGTATAAATGTTAAATGTTGCACGGAAAAATATAAATAATACCATCACACTAAAATTCTTATAATGTTCTTATTTTAAAAGATAAAAACATGAAATAAAAAGTATCTGATAGCTGAAGCCTTCTACCTGACTTGTTAACAAAAAACAAAATAATCACTTTAATATTTTGGAAGTTCTGGGATCATGACTGAACCAGTGTATCCTATTTTCTAATAGGAGGTATTTCAATGAAACTCGACTCATATTTTCAAAATGACTTTGTATGGGTACGTTTAAACCAATTTTTTTATATTAACATCCAGTGGGTGTGCTTGAGACGAACTTCCCTGAAATTTGTAAATTTGATCATTTCTTAACCGATTTTGATGACATTTTGTATATAAAACATTTATCTTTCGTTAATTACAGTATAATTAGTAGGTTGTTATATACTCCCATGTGGAGTAATTTACCAACTTTGCTGTAATGAAAGGTTTATTATATGACATAAAGCACCACGTGGAGCAATATATGACTTAAAAAAAAAAAAAAGCGGGAGCGATAAAGTTTCCAACAATAAACTATAACAGTATGTTTCTCTTATTCCATATTACATTAAATTGTTAGGTCTTGTACATCTCATCCTTCTAATAGACGCTATTACTACAACTTTTTTATCTACTAGTGTCTTTACACATTTTATCACACCATCTTCAATGACGCCAAAATTACATCTTTGAAAAATAGTTCTTTTGTCCGCATCAGTAGATAATTTATAGTATAAATATTAACGCACTTTCCAATGTTCAATTGATCATCACCACTTACAAATAGAACAACTCTGTCATGGTCTGGAGCAGATGAAATAATATTTCTCACATGTTCTGCATCAAATTCTCCGTATGGCAAAAATAGGGTAAACGTTTGTTTGATAGATCATCCAATGTCCTACATGAATTTTTAAGATGGTTGATGATCAATTCAATAGTCTTGATGACCTCTGACTAGCTCAATCCTTCTAATGGTTTATTGGCTTGTCTAAACTGCATATATTCTTCATAATCCTCTATGGTAATAGTTTTCTTGTCTTCTACAAACTTTCTGTTGAAGTACCACAAGCGTCTTCTTCGGTTTCATTTGTGCGTTTCTTCGGTCTTAGTGGTGTTTCATCATTTCTCCATTTTTACTTAGATCTACGTTCAGTCACATTCCAATAAGTTTCAAATTTTAAATAATAAGTTATAGCAATAACTAAATCAAAACCATCTTTGTAATTTATGCTGTTCAAATGATTTATTATTGTTCTAGCGTTTACTGAGAATTTTTGATCGGGACCTATATGATACAATATTTGAACAACCTGTAATGTGCTTAAATTGGTGAAGAATTTTCCTGGATTAATTTTCCTGTCCTTGATCATGTCATTAAGAACTAAGAACTTTACCTAACCATTCCGATTCTGATTGAGAAGTCGTCATAATTTTGAATTCCAATAAAGAATATCCAAATGAATTTAATTATAATGATAAACATTAACTAAAATGTTAAATTAAAGTGAATAAATTGAGTTTGGTGATTTAACACAAAATTTTCGAACAATAAATATATAAATAATAATAAAATCCACTTTATCTGTGCTCTAAGTGTTGATCTATTAGAATTTAAATAGATTCAAGCCATATAATAGGATTCTATTTATAAATTAATGCAATAATTACCCTAATGGAAATAAATGAGTTTTAGAGTATATTAGTACTTAAATCAATTGATTGTATCAAATTTCATACACAATGTTTTTTACATATATGAGTGGAATTTATAATAAATCAATTATGTACCAAATGTACTAAAATGTTCAAATAAATAATCTTATTAAAGTTTTATAACTTTGATCTTATTTTCTAATACTTTTTTCTTTTTTTGTTTTCACATGAAGACGTAGATAATCTCTAAGCATTCTTTTCATTTCAATATTCTGTATATTCAATAGTCATATATGATTGTTAACCTTCTGACAGCCGGTATTTCTTCTTCAGAAAAAGTGATACATTGTCGCAAATTTTCATATTAGTGTTCTTTAACTACTAACAGATATGTGACCATCACCCCATGTCGCCACAAACAAATTGTCAAAAGGTTAAAACCACCATAGAAGTTGTTGTACAAATATATTAATTTATATATTAATAATATAGTTTGCTTCGAAAATATTATGATTTACGGTTCGTTGAACAGTGTTTTTCTACCTTAAGTCACAAAATTTTAGAAATTTCGTGATGAATATAACAACAAAATATAAATCAGGTAATACCACAGAAGTACTTTTATATTTGCGAATATTCTAAAACATTCTATAATATACAATTAGTTTGTTTTACAATTATTTTACTAATCATTTTAGTTCTTCGAATGTACTTCAATTAAAAACAACAAGATTTTATTCATAATTACGTTCAATTTATATTAGAAAAATAGAAAACTATTCTAAAATGAGTTTAAGTAAATGTGTAAATATTGGTGAAAAGAAATTTAGATGTGATGTATGCAATTATAAATGCAATACGAAACAAAATATATCCTCACATATGTTTGTTCATAGTGGCAAAAAGTCATTTAAATGTGATGTATTCAAACGTGATTTCAGACAAAAATGTAATTTAACTCGACATGTACGAACACATACTGGTGAAAAACCATTTAAATGTAATGTATGCAAAAGTGAATTCAGTGATAAATCTAATTTAACTGTTCATCTACGAACACACACTGGTGAAAAACCATTTAAATGTAATGTATGCAAAAGTGAATTCAGTGTTAAATCTAATTTAACTGTTCATCTACGAACACATTCTGGTGAAAAACCTTTTAAATGTAATGTATGCCAACATGATTTCGGACAGAAAATTAGTTTAACTCGACATCTACGAACACACACTGGTGAAAAACCATTTAAATGTAATGTATGCAAAAGTGAATTCAGTGATAAATCTAATTTAACTGTTCATCTACGAACACATTCTGGTGAAAAACCTTTTAAATGTAATGTATGCCAACATGTTTTCGGACAAACAATTAGTTTAACTCGACATCTACGAACACACACTGGTGAAAAACCATTTAAATGTAATGTATGCAAACGTTATTTCAGAAATAAATCTAATTTAACTGTTCATCTACGAACACACACTGGTGAAAAACCATTTAAATGTAATGTATGCCAACATGTTTTCGGACAAACAATTAGTTTAACTCGACATCTACGAACACACACTGGTGAAAAACCATTTAAATGTAATGTATGCAAAAGTGAATTCAGTGATAAATCTAATTTAACTGTTCATCTACAAACACACACTGGTGAAAAACCATTTAAATGTAATGTATGCCAACATGATTTCGGACAAAAATTTAGTTTAACTCGACATCTACGAACACACACTGGTGAAAAACCATTTAAATGTAATGTATGCAAACGTTATTTCAGAAATAAATCTAATTTAACTGTTCATCTACGAACACACACTGGTGAAAACCCATTTAAATGTAATGTATGCAAAAGTGATTTCAGACAAAAATCTAATTTAACTCTTCATCTACGAACACACACTGGTGAAAACCCATTTAAAGGTAATGTATGCAAAAGTGATTTCAGACAAAAATCTAATTTAACTGTTCATCTACGAACACATACTGGTGAAAACCCATTTAAATGTAATGTATGTAAGCGTGATTTCAGACAAAAATCTAATTTAACTCGACATATACGAACACATACTGGTGAAAAACCATTTAAATGTTATGTATGTAAACGAGGGTTCACACAAAAATCACATTTAACTACTCATTCGCAAATTCACAATCGGAAAATGAAGATAAAATGTGATGTATGTAATAGTGAATTTATGAGTAAAACTGATTACAATAGTCATATGGAAAAACATATTCTTGAAATAGAATTCGATTGTTTATTATGCTCGGAACATTTTTCCACATCAACTGAATTATTTCGTCACATGGAATTAAACAATCATTTAAATATTTCATTTGAACTATAAGAAATTATTATGGAAATCTTAGGACTTTAAAACACGAATGTGTAATTGACACAAAAATAAATATTTTACGTTTTAAATTTTGTGCTGCAAAATTAAATATTGACTTTAACGATTTCGTTACAAAATCCAAATTATTATCGAAATATTATAAAATTAAAATATACAATTTATTAAAAAATTATTATTCACATATATAAAAGTTTTTCAATTGATAATTTGAATTTGATTTTCCTGAAAATTTTACATAATAAGGATAGTCTAAATTCTAAAATTATAATAATATAAATTATAATCGCAACGAAACATTTCTTGTTCCAATTTTTCTGGACGTTAAGCAACTGTTTATCACTAACGTATTTTTGCACATATATCAAACAATTTTTTCTGAAAAGAAGCAGAAACGTTCTTGTATTTTCTACTATATTTTTCTGGTTGCGAGTTAAAAGTAAACTGCATAATAATATAAAAAAATTTTGGATAACTATTTAAAAAATTTTCCGGACATCGACTCAAATCACCGATTTTTCAATTACACGCCATTGTGGAAAATCGGTTATATCTATTGAAGGGTTAAATCAATTTAAAAATTCTCTTCTATATGAAAGATTGGAAAGTGATTATTATTAGCAATTCTATTGTTACCCAGGTTATAAAAAACATATAAGATGATATTGAAAATTGAATGCTATTTTTCGGTTCTCGCGACTACTTTGGCTCTTATATTAATTGAAAAAGAATTACTGATATTAATACGAAAAAAACGATTTGCAATATAAATTTATTGATGAATGTTTAAGAAAATAAAGGTGAATTGAATTAAATTAATATAATAACTAAACTTTCATAAATTCTTTATTCCACTTTTATGTACCACAATTATATCATTTAAATGTGATGTATGTATTTCGAGCCGAACATCGAGCTTTAGTCCACTGTAAACGTTCTTGTTTCAATTTAGGATCATGGTGGCAGATCCAAGTCTCATCCATAGTTATCAAACGGCGCACAAAATCGGTTTGATTCTACTTAAAACGATCCAAATACCGCTACTACTTCTCCAAATAACTTTTTCATTTGTAAATTTTCATGTAAAATATAGCGTACTCGTTCATCTGAGATGCCTATAGTATCAGCAATTTCACGCGTAGTCAAACTTGGATCTTCACTAAAAATATCATGTATTTTTACAATATTTTCTGATGTTGATGCAGTTTTTGGACGTCACTCGCGTGTTCGTTCGTGTTCAAGGCTTACACGACCACGTTTAAATTCAGTAACCCAATTTTTTACTGTTGTATATGATGGAACACTTTCACCTTATAGTTATGAATTTCTTGTCCGGCTTAACCTTTTTTTAATAAATAATGACTGCTCAATTTTTTTAATTTTTCCATGTGATATAAGGTTGTCAAATATCTCCCTTCCGCCTTTTTGTCTTTTTAATTTCGCGGCTATGTACAAAGCGCTACAGAGCTCGTATCTGGCAACACTGTACATAATTTGAAAGCTCTTGACATAACAAACAAAACGACGCTATGTATGATTAGTTTGGATATTGCGTTCAACAGTTATAGACGTGTAAACATGGAGTTCACTAACGCCGAA
The DNA here is from genome assembly GCA_910594885.2 of Bibio marci. Taxonomy (NCBI): domain Eukaryota; kingdom Metazoa; phylum Arthropoda; class Insecta; order Diptera; family Bibionidae; genus Bibio; species Bibio marci. The sequence continues at coordinate 60,681,088 of OU343114.1, forward strand.
ATTCGCGCTATTTTAAAGTTTTCCTTCGTTAAAGGCAAATCCGCTAGAGAAACGTTCCGTGAGATTAATGGTGTTTTGGGGGATGGTACTCTATCACTTCGAACCGCGGAGGAATGGTTTCGACGATTCAGAGCCGGTGAAAACGACACCATGGATAAGCCAGCCGGCGGAAGACCTGTGACGACAAATACCGATCAAATCATGGAATACATCGAGTTAGACCGGCATGTGGCATCTCGTGACATCGCCCAGGAGATGGGAGTTAGTCACCAAACCATTTTAAACCATCTGCAGAAGGCTGGATACAAAAAAAAGCTTGATGTTTGGGTGCCACATGAATTAACAGTGAAAAATCTAATGGACCGAATTTCCATTTGCGAAATGCTGCTGAAACGGAACGAACTCGACCCATTCTTGAAGCGGATGGTGACTGGCGACGAAAAATGGATCACATACGACAATATCAAGCGAAAACGGTCGTGGTCGCAGGCCGGTGAATCGTCCCAAACAGTGGCCAAGCCGGGATTGACGGCCAGGAAGGTTTTGCTGTGTGTTTGGTGGGATTGGAAGGGAATCATCCACTATGAGCTGCTCCCATATGGCCAGACGCTTAATTCTACCATCTACTGCGAACAACTGGACCGCTTGAAGCAGGCGATCGACCAGAAGCGTCCAGAATTGGCCAAAAGGAAGGGTGTAGTGTTCCACCAGGACAACGCCAGACCACACACTTCGTTGATGACTCGTCAGAAGCTACGGGAGCTCGGATGGGAGGTTTTATCGCATCCACCATATAGCCCGGACATAGCGCCAAGTGATTACCACCTGTTCCTGTCCATGGCGAACGCCCTTGGTGGTGTAAAGTTGATCTCAAAAGAGGCTTGTGAAAAGTGGCTGTCCGAGTTCTTCGCAAATAAGGAGGGGGGCTTCTACGAGGGAGGTATTATGAAGTTGCAGTCTAGATGGAAACAGATTATCGAACAAAACGGCGCATATTTGAACTAAATCCGATTACTGTAACACTTTTTATAAAGCATTGAATAAAGAGCAAAAAGGCGGAAGGGAGATAGTTGACAACCTAATATGTTCAATATATATTTTATTAGTCTTTTATTCATTTAAGTCTGTAGTTCTACTGCCCATTTTATATAATAGTAATTAATAATATTCTATCTCTTGCCGCAAAAGAAAAAACACTCGGTAACGCAGTTGCATAGCGCCGAAATATAAATATATATATTAATCATTTTATATAGCGGGTTCAAATCCGCTATTTTTTTGTAGGAAATTTTTCGGTATTTATTTCAATACTAAAATTTTTCTGCTGGGTGACCATTTGTTCGTTGATGGAATAAAAAGAAAAACGGATATCTTTGAAAATATGGTGTTGGACGCTATTCAAAGATTAACACACACATAACTATGGACTAATCAGCCATATAAAAATAATAGTATTTCGAAAACATCTATCTTTCATTAATTGCAGTACAATTGGTAAATTGTTATATACTCCCATCCGGAGTAATTTACCAACTTGGTTGTAATGAAAGGTTTATTAGATGACATAAAAGCTCCACTAGGAGCAAAATATGACTTAAAAAAAAAAAAAAAAAAGAAATCTCTTGACGCATACACACTCATTCAATAATACACTATCTATATCATATAATTCAATATTCACATTCACATCACCATGTTAAAAAAAGATCACTGACACTGATAAGTAAACTTCAAATGATAAATTTGTGTATACTGCAGAAAAATATATTACATAGAAATGCTTGTTTTGTACGATGTGAGAGACCATATACAATTATTATATGAAATAAATTATACAAAATTAAAAAAATATTAAATATAAACAAAAATTATTTGAGAAAATTTTGCATATTATTTATTTAAATATTAGCAATATAAGTATTCTTTTATTTAATATATAATTAAATTTACAAGAAAATAGGAAATTTACCAATTAACTATTTATTTTCGAATAATTGTGGGTTTTAATAAAGTTAAAATTAAATTTATTACATGCATCGATATAATGTGATTTTATAACATATTATTTTAGCATATAAATAATAAAAATAAATTTTAATAAATGCTTTAAAGTTATAGTCTCAAAGTTTACGGAAAAAGATTATTTTGTAAATATATGTTTAATTGTAAGTACACATTACTTACCATATTTATTATATAATATTTAAAAATTAAATAAATATATAACTACAATTATATTGTAGAAACAAACAAATCAATACATTTATTATATGTTCTATGCAAGATGCATCCCATAATACTTATAACATGGATAGGCGATACATAGGGATATATAGACACAGCATCTGACAAAAGAAAGTGCAAACAAATGAAAATATTTAGTTTTTTTTAGTATATCTCTTAAAATATCAATAATAATTAAATTAAAAGGTGTAACTATTTCACTAGAAATTCCACTTATAAAACATTTTTTGTATAATATCAAATATGTCAGAAAATCGTGTTCAGCGACAAGGCTCATTTCTATAATTAAACGGTAACGTCAATGAATTGAAAATTGTCGAATATACGAAAACTATAAAATATTCAAAAAATTGACTGATAATGAGTGTTACCGTTTAATTGTCGTTGGACGCATATCAGAACGTTACGAATTTCTGCCGAAATAATTATGTAGATACAGTTACGGTAAAAGCGGTGTCCGTATAACAGATCAATAATTAGTTGTTTATTTTTATTTCCAAAATGTAGTGACATCAATGTACACATAGATTACAACTTGTGGTTATGCGGTTCAAGCAAGATGTTGACATATATAAACGCCATACTGCCTGCTGATATAACACTGAGGAAAAAATCTTGTAAAATTCTTACAATATTTCATTTCATATAATACGTATTATATTATATTTTTAATTTACAGTTAGAAAATAATATTTAACAAAACTTTTTGTAGAAATTCAGAAAATAGTTTATTTTTGGTAGAATTAACAAGATTTCTTGTAAAGTTTTGAACAAAGCATTATTTTACTAGAAATATTGTCAAATCAACAATAACTATAATATTTTACTGCTTTTTCTACAATATGCATTGTTGATTTTTACTTTGTAGATTGTTGGTTTTGTATTACTTGCTATAGGCATTGTAAAATTTACAGTAAATGAATATATGTATTTTTATTGGTTTGAATAGCATTTATTTTTTAGTTATCAGTTTTTCATGGATGAAAGAAGTTGTTCTCAAATTTGATTCGGGATTAAATTTATAATTAATCAAAAAAGTGAACTAATTTTAAAATTTGTTTTTTAGTTTTTTCAGTTTATTGTGGAAAAAATAATTATAATATGGTGATTTACATTTTTATAAAAATAATTTATTGATAGTTGTTGAAGCATATAAGTTAATTTTGTGTATTACAATAAATTGTTATGTTTTACAAATATTGATTGAAATTTTGATGTTTTTTTAAATGGAAAAGATTGCCATATTTGAAGATGCGGTGTGAGCTTACCTTTAGCTTTGTATAAAATTAACATTTTTCAATTTTAGTTTCGACATTTGCTCGAGTGACTCACATTGTATTATTATTATGTTTCCAATATTATATTCAAGGGACGGAAAACCTCTTGAAAAGAGATAGCTTGATCACTGATACTATCCCCTAATTTGATCATTGGTATTGATCATTATAACGATTATAATAGAGAACCAATGAAATTAGAGCAGAATAGATTGATCATTGAGACTACTCTTGAATGAGACGGATAGAGACTATTCATGGAATAGATTGATCTATTTGTTCTTGTTCTATAATATATGCACGCACACATATACACTTGAAAATATATAAATTGCATTGTATGATGAAATACTTTGTCTTGTCAGTTAAATTTAAGAGTTTGATAAGAAAGGTTGAATAAGAGCTAAATAAGGAAAATTAAAATAATAAATAGAAAAATAAAGGAATAAAAGAAAAATTAATTGTATTTTATTTATCGTCATTTTTTGGTATTTTATTCAATTCAATAGTGAATTTAATAATAATTAGAAGAAGTGTCTATTAAATAAAAATCGAATTTTTTCAAAATTATATTTAAAATTTAATTCATCAAATGGTGCATTTTGTAAAATATTAATTACATAATATGTTAAAAAAAAAAATAAATTTAAAAATCTGTTATTAAGAAAGAGTTTAAAAAAGCAATTAGATATTGATAAATTGGAATATTAATAAAAGTCTAATAGTTGGAATTTGTGTTGGTAAGTTAACTATTTATTATTTCAATTCATTAGAAATTTTATATATGGTATTAGTTAGTTGTTTTCTATTTATTGCTATTGAATTATATTTTTTTTTCTGTTGCAATTTATACACTTAATTACAAAATATTAGGATTGTTGCAAATTTTGCAACAAAATGGAAAAAATATAATTGAGCATTATAAAAAAGAAAAGTCATTAACCGAAAATCTTAGGAAAAAACTTATTGGAATTATTACAAATTATTTCATCGAAGAGAGAATTAAAATGACACCTGATATAATGGAAGATATTTCATTTCAAATCCAAGATATGTTTACTACAGAATGTAAAGTATGTATTATTAATTTTAAAATGAAATAGAATATGTGAATTGTAATTTAATAATTTTGAAATAATTTTTAGGAAGCTTATTTTCTTCGAGTTAAAAATAAAAGCTGCGTCGGGCGAATTTATTACAAATACCACAATAGCCTTCGTGAAACCAAAGAAAAGATAAACAAACAAGACAATCCAAATGAAGTTTGTAAACCTATTGATGAGTCACCGACAGGTATAGTAATTAAAACCACATATGTTTATAAGTTTATAAAAAATTAATTGTGAAAAGAAATTTTGTGTTAAGTTTTGCTAATTTAACGTAATTCAAAAAGTTTTAAAATGTTATTTTCTATTTGTTGTTTTCATACTATACAGGGTGTCCCAATTATCGACGGCAATACAAAAACACTAGATTCTCTGGGTCATTTTGCGTCGAAAATATCATATAACATTTTGGCCGATTCGACTTCAGTACCAAGTTACACGCAAATAACCAAATTTTCAATTAGACCATGTTTTGCACTCTACTGGGATCAATATCTCAATAACTAATTAACCGATTTTAAATTTTTAATACACTATTAGCATTAGCATACCGAGATCTTTAATTTGACGTTAAGATAAGGCAATTCGGACATGTGGTTATCCAGATACTTACAGAAATGTTGACAGTTAGCTGAACGCCATTTTTCTTTTTGAAACTTTGCTCAAGCATAAGTCGAAAAATCATGATGAAAAAATTTTTTCGGTATAAGTTTAAAAACTTGCCACATTCATAAGCTTTCGTTTAAACAATAACATTACGATAGGTCTCAACTGGTTCCAAAGATATACTAAAATAACTACAACGATGTAGGCATAAAATTGATTTTCGCTATGGAAAAATTTTATCTTTTTTTTTTTATATGGACGTGACAGATAATTGATTCCATACACTCCTATGCATTCACACAAACCTTCTCACACACACAAACGATCCCACACACAAAGGCCTACACACATAAACCCACAAAAGCACATGCACGCATATCACCACAGTTTTAAACAAACAAAGCCTAAAGTAATTGCTGAAAATGTGCTCCTTCAGCTCGAATACATAGACAACAATGCTTTTCAATAAACCGAACCAATCTAAGTGTTTGCTGTTGCTTGTGGCGAAGGTCTTGAATACAATCTTCAATAAGCTGAATTAACTCTTCAAGTGAATTAATCACAGTTGCATAGACTTTTTCTTCAAGGCAACCCCATAAATCGAAATCCAACGGGTTTAAGTCTGGAGAACGTGGCGACCAGCTTATGGGCCCACGTCTGACCATCCATCTTTGAACGAGTGCAGATGTGGTTTCAACATGATGGTGGCCCAGCGCACTATGGAGGGAATATTAGATGCTGACTGGACGCAAACTTTTATCAAAGATGGATTGGCAGAGGTGGACCCATAAGATGGTCGCCAAGTTCTCCAGACTTAAATCCATTGGATTTCTATATATGGAGTTGCCTTAAAGAAAAAGTATATGCAACTGTGATTAATTCACTTGAAGAGTTAATTCAGCTTATTGAAGACTGTATTCAAGACCTACGCCACAAGCAACAGCAAACACTTAGATTGGTTCGGTTTATTGAAAAGCATTGTTGTCTATGTATTCGAGCTGAAGGAGCACATTTTCAACAATTACTTTAGGCTTTGTTTGTTTAAAACTGTGGTGATATGCGTGCGTGTGCTTTTCGTGGGTTTATGTGTGTAGGTCTTTGTGTGTGAGATCGTTTGTGTGTGTGAGAAGGTTTGTGTGAATGCATAGGAGTGTATGGAATCAATTATCTGTCACGTCCATATTGTTGGTTTTAGAAAAAACCAAAAAAAGATAAAAATTTTCCATAGCGAAAATCAATTTTATGCCTACATCGTTGTAGTTATTTGTGTATATCTTTGGAACCAGTTGAGACCTATCGTAATGTTATAGCTTAAACGAAAGCTTATGAATGTGGCAAGTTTTTAAACTTATACCGAAAAAAATTTTTCATCATGATTTTTCGACTTATGCTTGAGCAAACTTTCAAAAAAAAAAATGGCGTTCAACTAATTGTCAACATTCCTGTAAGTATCTGGATAACCACATGTCCGAATTGCCTTATCTTAACGTCAAATTAAAGATCTCGGTATGCTAATGCTAATAGTGTATCAAAAATTTAAAATCGGTGAATTAGTTATTGAGATATTGATCCCAGTAGAGTGCAAAACATGGTCTGATTGAAAATTTGGTTATTTGCGTGTAACTTGGTACCGAAGTCGAATCGGCCAAAATGTTATTTGATATTTTCGACGCAAAATGACCCAGAGAATCTAGTCTTTTCGTATTGCCGTCGATATTTGGGACACCCTGTATAATATACTTAATTGATATTAAATGTGTATTATATTTTAGTTTTTATTTATGTTAATAGAAAATAACGCTAAAGAAATTGATCTATGGTTAAAAAATAATCGAGAGCCGTTTCCAACAATAATTCAAAAATGCAAAGAAACAACGAATTACAGACGAAAATATATAAAAAAAACCATGGGTTGGATGTAAATATTAAGGAGATTATTAATTATTGGTCATTATATAAACATCCTCAAGGATATTTACTGGTTAATTCTACAATATTTATACAATATGCAACCGTATGAAGTGACTATGTTTATGTACATGGTTTAACTACTGCTATTGCCACTTCATAGGTTATCGTAATATATCGAAGTAAAATTGAATTATTCTATTACTGGATATTTATAATGTGTATATTATATTGTTATTATTATATGGATTTAGAATTTTTCAAGTTCTTATCCGAATAAGGAGAATAATTTATTTAATAAATGGGAAGATTTTTTAATAAAAATTGAAAATTCATTTAAAAGTGACTAGAAAGATTCAGAAACATTGTTGTTTTGGACAGATTTATCCAATAGAAGGAAGATTGATTTAAATGAAGGCAAGTTTTTGGAATTATAATATATACATTTTTGTTAATGAAAGATATATTTTTCTCTTACAGAATCATACAATACAGGCATATTTCAATGCCTACAAGCGTTGCTACCACCAACGATTTTTACCCGAATTGATTCAAAAAAAAACCTCTACTATAAAAGATTCTCAAAAAATCTTTTGCGTAATATTTAAAGAAATTCATGAATTAGAAGATTATGTAAAGGATGATAAAATTCAACCTTTCATATTTTTAATTGGAGATGATATTTTCAATCTACGCAAATTTTATATATACTTTGGGTAATATTATATTATTACCTTGCATTAATAATGTCGATTTTTTGGCTTGAAAATGGCATTTATTTGTATAACAAAATGATTGAGTACATCAACCAATATATTGCCCATCGTTAGCTATGACTTCCTCCCATCTTTTGGGAAGTTTGTTGATTCCTCGTTTGAAGAACTCTTTTGTCCCAATCCATTCATCGGCCCATTTTCGCACTTCTTTAGCATTTCAAAAGCGTACATCTATCAGGCTGACCTGCATTGATCGGAACAAATGGTAATCAGAAGGAGCAAGGTCTGGAGAGTACGGGGGGTGATCAAGATGATCCCAACCGAGCCTCTTTATTTTTTCCTTAACGATGTTTGCACGATGTGGTCTGGCATTGTAACCGTTAAAAATAAAACTTTGTGGTGTTTTCGAGCTATCAATGGTCGTTTTTCGTTCAATTTCTTTGCCAATTCGCTCAGTTGTCGTCCGTAGCGATCAGCTGTAACCGTTTCATTTGGTTTTAACAGCTCGTTATACACCACACCTTTCTGATCTCACCAAATGCACAGCATTACCTTCTGGCAATGAATATCACGTTTTCATTGTAAAGTTGAAGCGTGTAAACCACCGTTCACAAGTTTTTTGATTTGGAGCAAAAAAACTTTGTTGTTTACACTTCAACGAAATGACATATACTGAAATTTATAGAGTAATGACAGACAAAAAAAAAGAATATGGCCGCGGTGTGTTCCGATGCACACAACGTCAGTTATGCCAACTGTTATCTAATCGACATTATTAATGCAAGGTCCCAATATATAAATTTCACACCTTATTAAAATGTATTGATGTTTGCTTTAAAATTTTCATTATTTTCAATATGAAATATCCATCAGACTGTAAAAATGTTTGGATGTTTATCCAACAATTTTTTTTATGAAATCAATACTAATTTTAACATTCACAATTCTAAAATAAAATCTTTAATACATACATTAAGATGTTGATTTTACTATCATATTTCATATTATTCGAATTAATTAACTGAATTTAAATCATTAAAATCTTTTTATATTTTTTGTTATAAAATAAAATAAGAAGTAAATTGTTTAAATAAAAAAAAAATTTAATTATTATTAATATTAATTTAAAAAAATTAGTTAATAAATTTCTTTAAAGTTAATAAACTTATTTTTAAATTTTTAAATTATTTTTAATTTTTAACTTGTAGAAGCAACATTAAATTTCAACTATCATATATAACTTGTATTATTTCCAATGTAAGTATATATATATTCAACATAAACCTAGTACAATTAACTAGAATTATGCATTATTTCTACAAGATATTTGTAAGATTTTTAATGATATTAATTGTAAAATAGATGCAATAAATATTGTTAAATCAACCATATATTTTGTTACAATATTTTACAAATTATTTTGTAAATTTACAATATTTCTCGTTAAATTTACAAATAATTTAATCACAAAGTTTGTTGATTTAAACAAAATCATAGTAATTTTTAACAAATTCCATTGTAAATTTACTAGCAAATAATTACAATAATATTGTATAATGAGCAAATATTCTTGTCAAATTAATTAGGAAAATTGTAAAAAAAATAACGGTAAAACACTAAGTTTCAATTATATTACTAGTATATTTAACAAGAAATATTGTATATTTACAAAAAAATTGAAAAATGGAATCACAAGAAATATATTTGATTTAACAATATTTATTGTATCAATTTTACAATTATCTGATTGATTCAAAATGCTAAGTATTTCTTACCATTCCATTATAGATTCTTTTCTTTGTTACTATGTCAAATCTGTATAATTTATGCCGATAAACCAACAATGGTGGCAATAACCCAGCAAACGCCGTCAAACAGATTCGAAATCATTTTACGGAATTTTTTGTGTCGATGTCGGGAGAGCTGGCACACCAACGCCAGTATATCAATAGGGCGTTAAAAAATTAAAATTTCAAGTTTGCTTGAATGGTGTGTGGTCAGTTCAGTGTTCAGTGATGACATTTATTTTGTTGTTTTTAGTTGTTTATTAATTGTTATTAATAATTTATTACATTTATTTATATATATAAATAATTAACTGCTTTTTTATTTATTATTATAGTTTTTATTTTCAAAAATGTTTTTTAAACTAATAATTAAAAGTTGAAAATAAAATAAAAAATCAAAAACTCTTTTTTATAAACAAACTAAGTTTAGATAACAAAGAATACATACATCTAGATACTAAAAAGCATACTTTAACGATTTGCTTGTACCGTGTATTGCCATTTCACTGTTGAATGAACACTGACTCGAACACTGTATCGAGTGTGGGGTCTTCAATACCTAAAACATGTCCTCCCCCAACAATACACGTATTATCTGCTTTTTTACCCTATTTTTTCGCATCGGTGAGGACTCTAAATTGGGCTCTGAGCATGTTGCAGAATTCCGTATCTACATCCTTTGATACCTCTTTCGCAACAGTTTTCTTTTGAAATAGTACGAAACGAGTGACACGCAGTTAGTAATGTTTGTATCACTTACTTATTTTGGCCTGTTGGTTTGCGGCTCGCTGTTGGTGTTGGTGTTGGTGTTGGTGTTGGTGTTGGTGTTGGTGTCGGTGTTGACGTGTAGGGAAATGAGGAGGCAGAATACGTCGACATATCAGCAAAGGAGTTCATGCTACTCTCATCGACAAACATGAAATCATCGTATTCGATGCTGTCGTCACTGGATAGATCTTCGTGCACCGTTCCGTTGTAGTTAGTTAATGACCTGCAATTAAATTATACAGTTTTAAATCTATTTCGATATATGGATACCTCGGTAGTATCGATTGACGTTGCCCAATGTGGTCCTGTAAGAACATCAGGCTGTTATAATGCTCCCAAAATTCTGTGGATAAATATCCAGCTCCCGACTATTGGTTTTCTACTCTTCTATTATAAACCGCGTGGATTTCCACTGGATACTGGCCCACATTTTCTGGTATGTATCAATTAATTACGAAAATAATTGAATTTGTTATTACATGACACGAAATAAAATATTGTTTCGGTGACTTATCTGTTAATTTCATTGCTTGTGCTATGGCGCTTCATATGTTCGTCTTTAACACTATATCTTTACATTCCACAGCATATTTGTTGTATAGCTGTGGATACCCCTCAATCAAAGCTAATAATTTCTTTTCTGTTTTAATCTAACAAATAAATAGTAAAGGGTATAGTATAGATAAAAATAAAATAGTGAGGCATTTTCGTAGCTATCCTTATTAACATTATATTTTCGAAGCTATCCTTATTACCATTAATAATTAAATTTTGATACTCGAGTTTTCGAGTTTAGCAAAGACAATACTCGAGGATTCTCGTGTACCCGGCGAGTAAAATTCGAAATACAAATGTTTGCATTATGGAACCAAATTATACATTTATTCTAAACTTATGTGGGAAATGGGAATTCAATATTATATTCTGAATTATGAATATATATAAATTTACTTTATTAACTTAATTAAAATTAAGTTAAACATAGTAATATTTAATATCATTTATTTGAAATCTAATATTTTTTAGGACGCTGGTTCCATTTTTCGAGAGCAGTATACAATAAATCGAAGGCTTTAAACGTTGAATCGACTAATTTCTTAAGATTCTGCAATTATTTGCGGAACACCTGGCTCGGACAACAAATTTCAGTTTTTGAAGAGCAACATCGCACTAATAATGTAGTTGAAACTTTCCATCGTTCGTTATTTCAAATCGTTGGTATACCACATTCAAATATTTGGAAAATCATCGACAATCTACGGACAAGAGAAAGTTTCAAGACATGTGACTTAATTCGCTTCAACAATGGGCAAGAATCAGACCCACGGCGAATTAAATACACAGACAGAAACAATAATATAGAGACTGCTCAACGTACCATAAGTACAAATCACTATGTAGATAGATTTTTAAAGACAATGCCCAATACTTCTAGAGATTTTGTTATGCTATTTATTGCAGAAAGTTCATACAATTCAGATGACATCGAAGAAATTACAGACACAGGTCTAGAAACCTCACCTTTTAACGAACAAGTTTCAAATAATCCGCAGCAGGACCATCACATGTTGTACCATTAACTAATCCACAAATTTCGAACGAACCTATAGCATCACCATTACTAACAGTTGACCCAATTCCAACCAATTCTAGTTACGCGACTATTACTATAGACGAAGATTTTCCCGAATTTTCCTCTAATAATTGTGTTATATGTTTAGTGCATCCTAGAACACAAATTTTAATTGATTGTGGTCATTTCAATTTTTGTTCAACCTGTATACAACGTAATTTATTGTAAATTATATATATGTGTCTATAACATTCAACAAAATATGTTTCAAAATAACATTAACAACAACAAGCATATTATTTTAGTGTCAGCTCACTGTCCAAATAAATTATATTTATAAGTATATTTGGCTGGTCACAAGCCCAGCAACAACTTACATATGAACCAATTTTCTATATCACATTATTGAAATAATTTTTATAATTGTTAATAATTTAATAAAGTGTTTTATATGACCTGGAACGATTAATTATTGTATAATTTAAATTTTTTTTCTTATGGTAATAAATTACTAAAACTAGGTTCTATTTTTTTTTACACCATAATGTAGGTGGCATTAAATATTTTACAAATGTTACACATCTGATACTTGATTTGGAAATTTTCATTAAGGTGAAAACAATAATAATATTAGCCAATATTTGGTTTTTTTGAGGTTGAATATTTAATGTTAATCATTAAATCTAATGTTCTATCTACATTCAAGTCAGCTATATAATTAATATAAGTTGGTATAATAAATTAAATAATATCGGTTGAATTTGGATAAAAATATACACAAATTTCTGTGTATAACCTACCAAAAATCTACATATTCGAAAGAGAAGATGCCATTAATAGTTCTACAACGTATAATTTTGAATAAAGTAATATACATATAATATAATAATATATAAAATTATATATTATTTTCTTCTAATTATACACTACTTAAACGTACACTACAATTATTTCATAATTTGGATCTAAACAGAAAGCACATTTTTCTTAAGTCAATTTACGTTATTTACCATTTAAGCAATATATTATTATATCATATGAAGAAAATGTTTAAGAATCATATCAATATTATGTTCCAAAATAATAAAATTACTTCAATCCAAACAGTAAAGTAAAGTAGAAAGGCTGAAAATATAATATTTTTACCATAATATATTTTTGCCAAACTATGTTGACCGGTAACGAGTTAACTCAACATTGCACTTGCATAATAAATTTAAATTTATGAAACGTAGGGCGATATAGAATATTCAAATTTGCCGGTCAACAATGTGTTAAGATAAAACTTTCATATGATATTCACATCAAGGAATACAGCATTTCCAAAATAAACAAATGTCGTATGGTACTTTTCCGTTCGCCTCAATCTCCGCGAGCCGCAATCATTTTTTACCATAGTTATTATTTTTATATTGCTTTTATTTTTAATTTATTTATTAATATTTTTATTATTAAAATATTCTATTAAATTTTGATAAATTTTTATTTTACTAAAAGAATTTTTTTTTTGTATTCTTTCACTCAGGATCGCACCAACAAGTTAAAAAGTTTGAGCGCGAGAAACTTGCCTTATTTATCTAACTCATAACAATAAAATATTTCTAAACAATAAAAATAATTTGCTACAATTGACAAAAAAATATTAAATTCCGACTTTTCAAAAAAACAAAGATTTGAATGTAATTACAATCAACATATTAATTAATTAATTATTAGTATTGTTTGATAATGATAATGAATAACGTCATTATTCCATAGTAAATATAATATATAACAAAGCAATACAAAATTGAACATAAAATACAATCTAACGTTTGGTATGTTTTATATAAGGTTGTCAACTATCTCCCTTCCGCCTTTTTGCTCTTTATTCAATGCTTTATAAAAAGTGTTACAGTAATCGGATTTAGTTCAAATATGCGCCGTTTTGTTCGATAATCTGTTTCCATCTAGACTGCAACTTCATAATACCTCCCTCGTAGAAGCCCCCCTCCTTATTTGCGAAGAACTCGGACAGCCACTTTTCACAAGCCTCTTTTGAGATCAACTTTACACCACCAAGGGCGTTCGCCATGGACAGGAACAGGTGGTAATCACTTGGCGCTATGTCCGGGCTATATGGTGGATGCGATAAAACCTCCCATCCGAGCTCCCGTAGCTTCTGACGAGTCATCAACGAAGTGTGTGGTCTGGCGTTGTCCTGGTGGAACACTACACCCTTCCTTTTGGCCAATTCTGGACGCTTCTGGTCGATTGCCTGCTTCAAGCGGTCCAGTTGTTCGCAGTAGATGGTAGAATTAAGCGTCTGGCCATATGGGAGCAGCTCATAGTGGATGATTCCCTTCCAATCCCACCAAACACACAGCAAAACCTTCCTGGCCGTCAATCCCGGCTTGGCCACTGTTTGGGACGATTCACCGGCCTGCGACCACGACCGTTTTCGCTTGATATTGTCGTATGTGATCCATTTTTCGTCGCCAGTCACCATCCGCTTCAAGAATGGGTCGAGTTCGTTCCGTTTCAGCAGCATTTCGCAAATGGAAATTCGGTCCATTAGATTTTTCACTGTTAATTCATGTGGCACCCAAACATCAAGCTTTTTTTTGTATCCAGCCTTCTGCAGATGGTTTAAAATGGTTTGGTGACTAACTCCCATCTCCTGGGCGATGTCACGAGATGCCACATGCCGGTCTAACTCGATGTATTCCATGATTTGATCGGTATTTGTCGTCACAGGTCTTCCGCCGGCTGGCTTATCCATGGTGTCGTTTTCACCGGCTCTGAATCGTCGAAACCATTCCTCCGCGGTTCGAAGTGATAGAGTACCATCCCCCAAAACACCATTAATCTCACGGAACGTTTCTCTAGCGGATTTGCCTTTAACGAAGGAAAACTTTAAAATAGCGCGAATTTCGGCGTTAGTGAACTCCATGTTTACACGTCTATAACTGTTGAACGCAATATCCAAACTAATCATACATAGCGTCGTTTTGTTTGTTATGTCAAGAGCTTTCAAATTATGTACAGTGTTGCCAGATACGAGCTCTGTAGCGCTTTGTACATAGCCGCGAAATTAAAAAGACAAAAAGGCGGAAGGGAGATATTTGACAACCTAATATTAGGAATGAAAGTACACCAGTGCTTCGTTCGTAAATATCGCCCGACGACGCTCGGAGTGTTGTGATATCAAAAATTATCGCTCTGAGTCATTCATAAATCCATAGAGTAATTTCAAGTCGTTAGTAAAATCGGCAGAGCGTCCCCTAGATTATTTTTTCATTACACATTATGTAGCATTTACATTATGCCTAATTTTTGATGTAAATGCTACATAAATCAAACGCACTATTATAAATCTACACATACCGACATATAAAACGCAATCCTACAATATATATTTAATATGTATATTAACGGGGCATATTAGAATAATGAAAAATAGAAAGGTATGTTGAAATAATTTAAAATAATAATATAATATATTTTCGGACTACACCGGATAAAGTATAGTATTAGTTAAAAGTATAGAGTTAAATAAGCATAAGATTAATTAAAAGTATAGAGTTAAATAAGTATAGTATTAATTAAAAGCATAGATTTAAATATAAATAATATTAATTAAAAGTATAGAATTAAATAAAAATTGATTTAATAAAGATATATTTAAATATAAATAAAATTAATTAAAAGAGACCCCAATAGATAATAGTAAGTTATGTGCATCCTGAACCAATAAAATATAACATAACAGGATGGCAACTGGAAACAGATGTTATTACGGGCTAAAAAAACAATTCCAATTGAAAACACTACAACTAGATCTCAAGTGCAAGCTATATACAACATTAATACGTCCAATATTAACGTATGAGTCGCAGGTTTGTCGCATGACACAGAACCAAGAACAATTACTTCGGATTTTCGAACGAAAAGTACTCCGTGGCATATTTGGTCCCGTCAAAGAACAGAATGGTTGGAGACGAAGATACAATTTTGAATTTGACAAGTTGTACGGTCAACCAAATATTGTCAAAACAATCAAAATCATGGATATTACGGCGGAGGAACGTGTGCCAAGAAAACTTTTGAATGGTAATCCAGAAGTTAGAAGGAAATCCAAAATACGTAAGGCTAGATGGAGTAAACTGTTATATAAAGATCCTTAAAATGCGGGATTGGAAGACATTGACTGCGGATAGGTCAGGTTGGAGAAGAGTGTTTTTTTTTTTTTTTAAGTCATATATTGCTCCAGATGGAGCTTTATGTCATCTAATAAACCTTTTATTACATCCAAGTTGATAAATTATTCCGCATGGGAATATATAACAATTTACCAATTGTACTGTAATTAACGAAAGATAGTTGTTTTCAAAATACTATTATTTGTATATGGGTGATTAACCCATAGTGATGTGTGTGTGCAGACATTGTTAATCTTTTAATAGCATCCAACATACCATATTTTCAAAAATATTCGTTTTTCTTTTTATTCCATAAACGAACAAATCACCCAGCAGAAAAATTTCAGTATTAAATATGATACATACCGAAAAATTTCCTACGAAAAATAGCGAAATTGAACGCATTATATTTCATGATTAATAATATAAAATTAAATTTATACAATTTATGCTGAGTTTACATCGATAGTAAAATATAATAGTATATTGGTGTAAACAGCTAACACAATCCTAATTTTTAGATGTACTTCGCTGGTGTATATACCTACATTTTTGCTGTTTTTAGTAACGAATGTGAGTTGAATTAAACGCGCCTCGTCTTTTTAAAATCAAATTCCAATTATTTTATCTACGTATATTTTCTTCCTCCATTTCGTTGAAATTAAATAATTGCATTTTTTCTGGATTATTTTAAATACATGAACTTAATACATAAATACTATATTTTTTTGCTACGTACAATATTATACTAGGTGGCAAATTTTCGTAGCAAATAATTTACGGATGATTACATTGGGGGTACAAATAAGTTTTGATTGAGGGTACTGGTTCCGGCTTTTCAAAAGTGGCGCTTTAGATACCAGTGACAAAGAACGCGAAGGAAGGTCAGTAATGTTTGAAGACGCTGAGTTGAAGGCATCATTGGAACAAGATTCATGCCAAAGTCAAGGGGAGCACGCTGAAACTTTGGGAGTAACTCATAAAGCGATTTCAAACTTTCTCAAGGCCATTTTTTGTATTGAATCGTGACGCCTAAACATGAACATATTTACAAGATAGTCCGAAGCGATGAAGCGATTTAATACTATTTTTGCAATCTTTTGTAAATTCCTAAAAACTTATTTGTACTCCCAATGAATTAAAATAAATGTTATCAGTATACAAAGAGTTTATGGAAAAATAATTTCAATGAAACACTTTGTGATAAAATTCTACGTTTCCATTTAACTGATCGTGGTATATTATATTATAAATTTATAGCTCAAATTAAAGCTGGAGAATTACTCAATTGTTTTACAAAAAAATAACTTTTAAAAAACTTCATTTCTAAGCAGTTAATTACCAAAATTTTCATTTTCCTTAAAAATTTTATCAAAATTACATACTCCATGAATCACAATTTCAGTATTTATAATATCCAAATTTAAAATGATTGTTGTACATGGGGTCCAATACGTATACAAATTTTATCAAAATCGGCGTGTCACATTTACACAGTTGACAAAATATAATTTTGATACAAAAATGTTTTCTTTGTAAATTTCGCATTGCGTTAGAGTGAGCATTTGTCAATATTTGGCATATTGAATAATCTCATTTCTATGCTGGTTCCATATTTATATGTATTTTGAATCGCTGATGTTAACAATAACTGACATATTTAATGTGACCCAACATAAATTGTTGATAGCAACATTAGGACTACATTATCACTTTAGTATTAAAATTAAGTCAATCACATAGTTGGGAATATAATTTTGAAATTTTTATGATAAATACCATAAATAGCTGAGTCCTAAATACAAATAAATGAACATGTATGAAACTACTATAAACATTTAAAGTTCATATATAATTAACTTTAGAATATATTGTGACAGAAACTTTATATATCTTTAACGTTTATTAATTGTACATAAGCGTGTCTACAAAAGTTTGTATATTACCTTATTACATTTACTATATGATACATACAACATCTGTCCCATAATAAACCGGAATGGCTATGTAAACCATAGAATACGTTGCACCAACTCTAAGTTAACAAACTGTTAAAATTTTATTACATTCAGTAGAAACGAAAATAAAACACATAAAGTTACAGCTGTTTTTGTGCGTTGGTCGAAAAAAGAAAATATAAAAACAATGAATTAAATTAATTAAAAGTCCGTGATATTTCCAACAAATCTTCTGAGAGATTCATCGAAATGGAGCTTGGAAATCCTGAAGCAATAATTCATCGAATTTTAACTGATCTACGATAGGTGAATTAAATGATAATCAAGAAATTCACCGAATTTAACTAATAATCAAATTTTTTTGTTAATCATTCACACCTTTCACTTAATATAACACCCTGCAACTAATTTGTAGTCCCTACACTTCATTTGATTTTTTGCATGAGTTGAAGACATTCAAAAGCCGACGACCACAGTTCTCAACAGCATTTCAATCATAGACAAAAAAAAGTAATTTCATACACTTGTTGTACGTGCAATTCGATGTCAGTCGATTGATGGAGATTATTTTGAACAAATAAAATGGTTTTTGTGAAAATTTATAATAATTATTTTTGTGCTTTTTTAATATTTTTTGGATTATTTTGGGACGGAGGGTGCATTAGTACATTTATATTACATGTTTGTATATATACAAGTACCTAAAATAGAATGTAACATAATCGTATACATATTAGATTTTATAATTATTATTATCATCATCATCATCACGAATATTACATATTACAGGGACAAAAATTAAAAAAAATTCGTTTAATACTTCCGGGCTTTTCTCACAAAATTCATATGAGTATTATTTTATATTATTTATTTACAAGGGAACCAACCACCCGAGGTGTCGTACTCCGAATCCAATAAAATTTTGCCAGGTTGTAGTACTCATCAAAGTATAGAACAAAGTTAATTTTTTTTTTCCAAAATCACTTTTAAGGGTGTAACGATCCCTCCGAAGGACTACAAAGCATGATATTTTATAAAAATCTATAACGTTCGATCCGAAGTGAAACAATAATTTTTGAAGTCAGAAATAATAGCTATCTAAATTGTGCTACATTTCACTAAATAATTTTTTTTAAATTATATGGATTTGGTCACAGAGTGTATCAAAAGTATCGAATTTTGAAAAACTGTGTATAAAATATCTTAATTTATGCATATAACTTTGTAAGGAGCAAGTATTTTAAAAAAAATCGGAAACACAATTTTTATTTTATTATATTTAATTTTAATCCATTTTACAGAAGTTTTCAGAAATTCTGATAATTTTTAAAGAATGCATTAACATAAAAGTAATTGATTACAATTAGTTAGTAAATGGTTGTCTTTACCCACAAAGATTTTTTACACCATGATTATGGCCACATTTGTGATTCCTTAAAAGCGAAGTCTACCGGATTGTGGTGGTGTCTCCTTCAGCTTGCAAAACATGAATATATAAATAAGTTAATATATATTGGTGCAGACAGATGATTATGGACAAATGAATGTAATTTAATTATATTGTTCTGGTTACGTAGATTATAATGTCTTGATAATTTTAAAAAGCTATATCCGAGAAATGACGAACATAACCATTCCACACTCTGAATCCGTACACATCCAGCGGCTGAATCATACTTATTGTGGTCTTGCATAAAGTTTTTTAAATAACCAAGACATTAATCTACATTACCAGAACAATATAATTAAATTAAAAGGGATAGTTACCCCCTTCAAAGTGAAATTGGAGAAAAAAATAAACTTTGTTCCATACTTTGATGAGTAATACAACCTGGCAAATTTCATTGGATTCGAAGTACGACACCACAAGAGGTTCCCTTGTTAGCAGAATTATGAATAAAAAATAAATTCGCATAGTATATATTCAGAACTAAAATCTCACAATGTTAGAATTTTAATTTTATTTTTGACATTTGATTTTCATTAAGATTAAAATTATACATAATATTTAAAGTTTCATGTAAAATGTATTCCCTAAATATTAAATAAGTATGTAACTACAATAAATAAGGTATATAAACTATAATATACAGTCGACTCGGACTGTAATTAACTCTGTATTCAGTAAACTCTATTTGTATTATAAAAAATTTTCGGTCATTTAAAAAAAATTCATGTAAAAAACGCTGTATGTCATAAACTTTTCTTGTAGTAAAACTTTGTGTGTAATAAAAAATCCTATACCAATCGGTCTGTAATAGACAAAGATAAAAATACCACAGAAATATTGACATTTCTTACTTCATTTCAATAAAATTTTGAAAGTATAACTTTAGGTTGCGTTTAATATTAGATATTATAATAAATATGTTCCTAAGCGTTCTGAAGTAATATTATACAGCTGGCATTTAATGAAATTTCTCTTACTAATAAGACTACAATCAGCTGATCAATTTTGATGAAATTTGGTATGCGGGCTGTAAATATTTCTATGCAGGTGGTGCCTACGAAATTACTTCAAAATTCATACCCAGGACACTTCTGCTGATCCAATTATACATTTGGCCTATTAATAACTTTAATTGAAGTGAACTAATTTGAAAAATATGAAACGATTGCTCACGAATTAATCGCTGCAGCCGCCTATAACGATGGCGATATCGACTAAAAGTTTTTTGTGACCGTATTCGCTTTATATCTGTCATTCAGTATTATGATTATGGTGACTGTATGGTGTGAATATCGAGTATTCATGTTTTACCGACAAATTCTAAAATGCACACATTTTTAAAAAATTATTGATTATGGTGTGAAAATTAATTTTCATTCTTAATAAATCATCTGTCATGGAAGAAAATTACTTTATTTTCCAAAATAATTTAATTAATGTAATTATGCAAGCAAATAAATTGTGTGCATTCGAAGTTTGATCGCCACACCATTTTAATACAGTCACCACATGCGTTACGACCTAAAAGTGCAAAGTGCTGTTCATACGAAACATGAACGTAATTTCATTATGTTGAACTAAAAATCCGATATTAAATTATTACAAATTTATTAAGAACACATAATTGCATCAATAAAACAAAAATCGCAAATAAGTTATTGAATTTTTAAGTGAAAAAAACCATTTTAAAATAATTGTCGTACGACTGAACAATTTCGTACAGTAAATAAATAAATCGCATCGTTTCTGATCTCAAATATCATTTTTGTTTAATGTTTTATTACTTCTTCAGAAAACACTCATTCGTATACCGTATGTCACACACAACGACTTGTCAATACGAAAATAAATCTTTCGTAGGTCGTATGAACAGCTCTTAAACAACATATTTTTTTCGTTTATTGACGTATTTTGTACCAGAAAAATTTGATTTGTGGGGAGGTTTGTTATTACTGTTTCATTGAAAGAAAACTGTTGCTGAAAGTCATCAAATACTTGTCGAAGCTCATAGCAAACATGCTATATTTGAAAGAACAAAGAAAGTGCAGAGAATAATTTCAATTCTTCGAAAGTAGTGGATTGGATATCTCAGGTTTTCAAGGTTACAATTCTCGGCCTCATGTCGCATAACCAAATGAAACGGTAGCAGTACTTGAATGGGATGTGTTACCACCAGCTGTTGTTCCCACACAATTATGCACACGTCCAAAAATGACTCTATTCTTGGATCACAGCCATAGAGAAAAAATTTTATTTTGATTCATAAATTACCAAATTAATCATTCACCATATTCACTTAATTTAACGCCCTGTGACAAATCGATGTATTTCAGTTGATGGAG
Organism: Bibio marci; assembly: GCA_910594885.2. Taxonomy (NCBI): domain Eukaryota; kingdom Metazoa; phylum Arthropoda; class Insecta; order Diptera; family Bibionidae; genus Bibio; species Bibio marci. Next base: position 60,703,004 of record OU343114.1, read on the forward strand.
TTTATTTTCAATAAAATGGATTTTGTGAAAATTTAACATTTATTTTTGTGTTTTTTTTATCCATTCCGATTCCGGTTTATTCTGGAACATAGTGTAAATGTGTATCATGCATACATAGAAATTATGATTAATTATTGTTTAAACGTCAAAGTCAATTATTTCGAAATCGATGGATCTTTTGTATCATGAGGTTAAGGAATGGTTAAGAATTATTTACGTAAAAATAAAATATTATTCATATAAAAAGTCAATACTGATGACACACTAGTATATAACAGGCCCAAACGAAAAAAATTTCAAACTAAACTTTTAGGTATCGAAGGGTGACATCTGATGGTGATCTTGAATTTCACCCTGATCTTGACCTTCAAGGTTACTTAAAGGTCAAAACCTTTTTACTAATGGTATCTCCTATTTTTCAGATTCGGAAAGAGAGGAATATTTCACGTTTGATGGTCAGCTTGAATTTTTCAGATTCGGAAAGAGAAAAAAATTTCATGTTTGGTGGTCACGTTCACGTTTGAGCCTGACCTTGACCTTCAAGGTCATTTTTGTAGGTCACACCGCTTTTTTCAATGGGAAGCTTATTTCTAAGTGCATCCCTTAATTTCGACCGTAGATCCGGAAAGAGAGGAAAATTGTATGTCTAACAGTGATTTTGAATTTGACAGTGACCTTGACCATCAAGCTCATTTGAAGGTAAAACCTTTTTTTATAACGTCAATCAATTTTTTACCAGATTCAGAAAAATACCCAATTATTTCACAAGGTTATAATAAAGTGGAATTAAATTGTTATTAGTAATTGGATTCGTGAAATTTATTTAAAACTGAAAAAATTGCCTAGGCATAAAAATTTAACTAAAAAGAAAGGAATTATTTTAGCATTGGTGACCAAAGTACAGTGAGTAGATTTGTTAAAAATTTTAATTTTTAGATTTTAAGACACAATTACCCAAAGGCAGACCCAAAAAAATCGATATCTTAGAAGATCAGCCGTAATAGCATAATAGATAGATAATAGACCGCTTCTAGTCATGTAATACATTGAAGCCTAAGTTAAAAGAAAATCTTAATACGGATATAAGTGAAACCGCTGTCAGAGAACGTTTAAATAACTTTGGTTTACGGTTGTATTCAGCGGTGCGAAAACCACTTTTAACGTTCGGTAAAACAAATTTAAATTGAACCGCGAACCACTGTAGAAGTGTAATATTCTCCGGTGAATTAAAATTTGTGCTTTAAGATTCAGATGTAAAAAAGTATATGCGTCGTATTCCTGGGGAAAGATTAACCGATCGATGTACAATACGAACGATTCGTGGAAATGTTAGTATCATATTTATAAAGAATTTTCATTTTAAAATTTTATTCTTTATTCTTTAGTCTTTCATTTAACTTTGGGTCAAATGGTCAAATGGTTTAATGATTTGGTTGTATTGTAATTCAATAATAGTGTCATATATTCTCCTAGCAAATAATCGGGCTTTGGAATATTCGATCGGCGGAAAATTCTAGAAATTACTATTTTAAAACATGGAAAAAAAACTGATTTCTTTGTTTAGTAAATTGTAAAATAATGATTCTTCATCGCTACACATCATATAAAATAAATTAAATTATTTTCTCATTTTCCAAGCCATTATAAATGTGTTCTGCACTGCATACGCATAACAAAATGTTAATTATTCATTAATCAATCCCATTAATTATTATATTTCTTAAAGTGATTTATAAATTTTTATTTAACTCTACAATTATTACTTTTTTTTAAAATATAGTAACTAAGTAATGAGGAATATTTTTGGGATAATTTTTAAAAATGATTGTAAGTAGTGGCCATTTACTGCCTCTCATACTGTTGCTCTCTCTAGAACATTTTCCGTAACGTTCGTAAAATTTCAAATGTTATGGACTCGATTTCATCACGAATATTATTTTTTAATTGCTGGATGGTTCTTCGCTTATTAACGTACATTTTTTCTTCCAAATATACGCAAAGGAAAAAGTCAAGATTGATGTTTTTTCTTCATCATTATTTAAAAATTAATTATTATGTAAAAATTAATTTTTAACTTATTTGATTTGCTATTACTATTGTGCATTGACTTTGTGCATTGTTCACTGCGAACGTGGAACAGACATGCCTAACCAAAGATTTTAAACTACTTGATATTGAATACTTGAAAAAAATTCAGCAATGACATTCAATTCTTCCATCGTACTCTTTCTCCATATGTTTAAAAATGTAACTAAATTAAATATCCTAAACTTTAGGAACTTCATAAAGTCTTGGGATCGATTCGACTAGCAGCTGAAGGTTTAGAGCGACGAGATGCTAATTGGTTAACAAGTGAAGGTATATTTTGATTTCTGTTAAATGACCTAAAAAATTTAAATACTGAAATAAGTTTGAAATCATTATATGCTCTTGAAGAACGAATTGAAGAAAGAAGGCAAGCAGTATTTGCAAGTCTTTTGCTGTATTTGTAAATTCCACAAAACATTTCCAGTCCAGCAAAAAAATCTAGTGTACCTTCTTTAGCTTTAAAACCCGAAATTATTAAGTTTCAGGAAAGATATTGTTTAGAAAATTTCAAAATTCTTATGTGGAAACCGATTCGGATGAGTAATGCTTTTTTAAAGGAAGCCATGAAAAAATCAATTCATAAGTTTCTTGACAACCATGAAGAAAAACTTACAAATAAAGAACCTAACACTAAGATTTGTTATTTGATGCACTGAGAACTATAAAGCCAAGCTCAGTAGATAGTGATAAAATATTTTCGATTTAAGGCAATATTGTTTTCAAAATAAGAACAAGACGTAGCCACCGTTCATTGTTTTATGTTTTTTAAAATCCTATTTTCTAATAAGAAATTAAAATTAACGAAAGAAATATAAATATTATTTGAAATTTGAAACTTTTGTTTGAGTTTTCGTTATTTTGTGTAATTAATATGTAATCCTTAACTTTTTTTTTTATATTTTGACTTTGGAATTGATTTCGGTTTCGAAAATTCGCAAACCGGCTAAAACGTGTATTCGTTGATGTTTCTACATTTTCCTGTACGCGTTCAATATTGTCATCCGTGTACACCGTACGTAGTCTTCCGGCACCAAGAAGGTTCGATACAGACGATTTATTGTTGACTTTGATGGACCAATCTGCACGTTAAAATTTCGTTAAAATTTCGACGAGTTGATTTGACAAATAAAGTTCAATGATTTTAAAATCCCCAAACCTTCTTTACAAAATTCTGAATTGGATTTTAAAAATAAAAATACAAAAATTAAAAAAGTTATAAACAGCTCAAACCATAAAGTTCATTTAGCGCCACCCAATAGATTGTATAAATTTCACTAGAAGAGTGAATGACGATGACTAATAAGGATTCAATTTTAATTTTATTTTAATATATTTATTGCTTTTAATATCGGCCTTCTTTGCTACAAATTTTTTATATTATCTTTTTACAATTCATTCTGACGTAAAATATATTTTTTCATTTTCATATTTCATTTCTTATTCCAAACAGCTCGTTGACCCTTAGAATGGTAATGAGATAACAGTCTCGGGAATATGCCATATTAACAAATACACCACATAATGAACTTAGCATTATTATGACAAGCATAATATATGGCTTTAATAATTATGACAATCATAATATATGAGTTTAGTGATATGTTATGTATGATAAAATAACATTGCGACAGGCACTAACATATTGTGACAAGAACAATAGAAAAATAAAGTTGTAATAAGCACAACGAACACAATGTGTAATGAATTTTACATCTTGAAGACAAACTTAGCAGTTCTTAAATTTCATAAGGAAGGAAACATTTTATCCCATCTGCCACAGTGCAAACTCAAACTATCAATATGTTAATCATTATATTAGTGTTAATAATATTAAGTTAATTATATTAACTTAATATTCAACAATTTTTATTGCATTTGAATTAATTTAATTATTATAATAATTATGAATATAATTTAAAACAAATATAAAACGTAATTAATAAATATCAAAATATGTTAAAAAAAACTTAATTATACAAAATATAAAAATTAATTTCAAAATTGTATAAAAAATTTTCAGTTTTTTTTGAAATGCTACTGCTTTTGGTAAGTCTTCCATTTTTTCTTTAAGAATATATAATTTCACACCCTTTAAAATTGTACGAAGCAATTCTTCGTTAGATACCTGGCACACAAATGAAAAAAAAATTAAATTGTATTATTAATTTATGAATTTCAGGAATTATTGGATTTAAAAATACTTACATTTTTATTTGTGTAAAATATTTTCTTGTCGTGCACATTCAATTCATTCATTGTTATTTCAAAATTACTTATATCAAAATTGAATGACTTATTAAAATAAACGTCCAGTAAATTGAACGAATGAAACATTTTTCGTTGAGCACTCATTAAACTATAGAGTTTAATATATAAAAACAAAGTTAGTTAATTAATCATCATCTTCGAATTTAGTCGACTTCCAAAGTTTCATTCATCAAAATCTTATTATTAGACTATTGCGTTAACACGCTGACTTTTATCTTTTATTGAATCTTTGGAATTAGACTTCTATACTGGCTAAGTTCAAAGATTGAGAAAGCCCCCTTCTGTCAACCTCAATATAATCTAAATATCACCTTTGTCTTTTTATTTTAGTTTTAAACTTGATCATTTAATGATAAGTTGAAAATATTTGGTTACCAATAGATTAATTGCATATCATGAAAATTTATAAATATTTGATGGATGGGCTGTGGAGGTAATATGCCTTTCAGTTTTTTGAGGTGTTCTGGGGGAACATATATAACATTATAAAAATTACTCGAATATTTCAAATTAAGTTGAAATTAAGCATTTCCTAATGAACTGGGTGAAGAGTTTCCGCACTGAAGTAATAAAGTAAAGTTGTGTACAAGATTACAAAAACAAATTTAGTACAATTTGATCCACATTCTGCTTTGTGTCTGCTCATTGCGGCTGTACTAGAAATGAAGTCAGACGAACTATATACTTGATTGCACTCTATATAGAAATGATATACAATTGGAAGAAATTCAGGACCCGCATACAACCATCAAGAATGTAAAATAATTGTGGCGAAATAGACATTACGACCAATAGATTAAACATCGATCCTTATACGCTCTCTGAAATATGTATGAAAATAAAACCGAGGCATTCAAATACATTATTTTCATCTCACTGTCCAGCAATTTAAGAACGACGGCTCCTAATACCAGTGAGTAGATACTTTTTCAATACGTATGTAATAGTCAGAAAATAATTGACAGATTTAAATATGTTTACAAAAATATACGATTGGTCTCAGCGACTGGTTAAGTGACGTTATTTAAGAATAATCGTAATAACGTTCTGCACAATTTCGTCAAACTGGGTCTGGCCGATAGCTGATTGGATAGTGTCTTTTAGTGTAAATTCATTGAATAATGAATGTATTATTAAATTATTTTACTTTCCGTCCGCAATTTGTGCCTTCTATTGAACCGACGATTGTCCATCCTCTGATGAAGCCTCTTGATATGGTTGCGTTTACAAGTATTGAAAAGTTGGTGAAGAAAGATGGTGTGATACTTCGTTAGCCAAGCGTGCTGGTACATCTGCCCCGATTGGTTCGGGTAGTGGTACGAGGTCCTTAGCTCCGTTGCTTTCCACTATCATACATATTCCGTTGAGTAGGTCTGCAAATGCTTGCGGAACTACTTCTTCCATTGGAAGTGGTAGTCTGCTTTCTGTTCGAAATCCTGAAAACTTAACAAAGCCCATTCTAGCTTTTGCAAGGCATGTGCATACATTTACAAACTGATTTTCAGTTATCAAAATTGGTAAAAGTTACCGCAGAAAACATAGAAAAAGTTAATGATAACTATTATTTTGATATATTAAAGAGTTTGATGAGTCGTATTAGTCGTCTTCATCCTGGATATCGAAAAGCAGGCAGTTGGAGGTTACAGCATGATAATGTTTCAAAAATTACCACTAATTTTTGGACTCAAAACCTAATTTTTGATGATTTAATTCATTATTTTCACTTGATTTTAGCTCTGTGCGAGTACTTTCTATTCTCTAAACTTTATTGCTATGAAAGGAAATCGTTTTACATCAGTTGAAGCGATTCAAAAGGCAAAGACTGTCTTTACCAACTTAACTGCAACGTTAGATATATGCCCTAGTCACACTAGGGTGTGTTTGACAGCTTGTCTTCTAACTTAGTAAACTAATGTCTACTCGGCATGGTACCAAAAAGCATGTTGATTTAATTCGATATATCCCAAAATGTTTAAAAAATAAATTCAAAAGAACATTAATAAAATATTTACATTGGTTTTTTTCCAATTGATAACATTATTATGTCTCCAATTATTGCTAGAGATAGTTGTTGAAATACAACTACTAACATATGAATGAATCGACTTGAGTGAAAATGACCACCTGGAACAGTAAGTGAATATTGAAATGGCATTATTTTTAGTAAATGGATACCCAATTCAGCAACTGTATTCCAAGTTAGCTTATCTTCAATTGATTTATTTATGTTCATATAGAAAATATCATCGCATCTGTAATATTTATAAATATTAATAATAACTTGAATTAAATTCAAACAGAGTAATATATAAATATAACACATACACTTTTCGAGATCCTTGAACATATGCTGAAACAACTATTGCATTCACAACTGTATCGACAAAAACAGTATTAGAAATTAATTCACCATCGCAATGCGTTGATTTCATAATTCCAAGTCCAGCTGTTAGAACCCATCCATTTGGTCCATGTAATCCTTCAGTATAACCAATAAGTGGTTCTTTATAGGCCGAGCCAACTATATTTATATTTTTTGCACAGATAAATTTGAATTTTAAATTTATATAAATTAATACAACAACAAAAAAACAAAGCCGTGGTAAATGTTAGTGATGGAGAAATTGTTAATGTATTATTTGCTATAGCAGCAACCGAATCTTTATAAAGATTTGGCGTGGCGAATATCATTCAATAAGGGTGTCGACAGTGATTGAAAAATTATTTCGAAATGATTAAAGAAAAACAATTATAATGAACGTATTATTCATATGTAAATGTATTTAAGGAACTTTAAAAATTATGGAAATTTATGAAAACTGCTGTAAAAATGGATTAAAATTTGATAAAATAAATTAAGAATTTTGTGTTTGATTTTTTGGGACATCCTGTATTGCCGCCAATTTCAACGCCTCAATCGCCAAACTGACATCATTTTTGAATTAAAGCACAATCATAAAAACGAAAATTTTACCTTGAAAAATATTGTACTAATGAAACACCCTGTTATAAAAATATACTTATTTATTATACACATAACTTCTGTAAAAGTGTGTGTTGTCATTTCATTTGTTAATATTGATTTGGTAGCATTGTTGTCTTAGGTAGTATTATATTTACAGTAGATGTCTAATAATAAATATATAGTCAATGTAATTTCTCATATAAAAAGTAATGCCAACACAACTAACTACTATTAAATTCATATATATATGGATACGAAAAACAGTCACGTGTGAGCGACCTATTGAGCACAATATACACATATTTTTACGAAGAAATAAAAAACAATTTTATTGTCATATTCTTGCTCTTATGTTATTCCGGCCACGCAGCTGTTTTTAATGTTGCTTTCACTTTAGCCTTTCTATCTATATATCTGTTACTAAACTTCTACTATATATTTACTGATTCTTTCTTCACGCATGCAAATAAAACATATCAATATCAAATGTAGCGGTTACCAGTTTTAAAATCGAATATTGTGTGAAAACATCTAATATATATTAAATAAATATATTAATGGGTTCAGCATGCATTCTCCAACCGAGACTAATTCCTACACAAACAAAACAGCGATTAATCGATGAATTACATCGAATGCACGACGAGATAAAACGGCGATTAAAAAGAATGGCAACCTATACAAATACATTTATTTGTTGTTGGCAAAAAACATAGTGTTTGAATAAAATAAAAAAATTAATTTTTTGTATTACTTTTGCGAGCCTATTAAAAATCTCTTTTACGGTTCGCTTTGGATTTACTTTTACGAGCCGAATTTTTTTTGTTTTGTTTTTACTTTTTTTCACATAGCTGTAAATTAACAGTTTTCATATATTTTTATGTATACATGGTCAGTCTCACAGAAAACGGATAATAAAAACAAGAGCTTATTATTTTGAAAAAAATAATTTATTTTATTCAAAGTAATTTCCTTTGGTCTCAATGCAACGGATAGGACGGTCAATTAACTTGTCAAACATCGAATTTTAGAACTATTAAAAACGCAACAGAAGAATTTTCTTCAGAAAAAAATGTATGTATGTAAGAATTTATAATTATTATTCAAAAAACAGAACTATATATTAGAACTAATAGATAAACTATGATATTTATCAACTTAAATCACAGATTTAATTAAATCAATTCAATCTGATTCCACTTTTTCCAGGGCGTCATTTTTCGATCCAAGATGCAAAGCAAAGCTTTTGGAGATAATATTGCTCTGGAATATGTTAAATGAAGTAACGATTACCAAATTTAAAGGAACCATTACGTTAACGTAATGATACTTCTCATCTCTAATAAATGTGAGTTTTTATTTTAATTTAGAGAGCCGTAATATTACTATAGATTTATTATTTTGGAATTGATACAGTTGGAAAACAGTAGTTGATCCATTGAAAATCGATGAATTCATTACAAGAAATGTGCGAAATAGAATAAGCATAACCTATATTGCATTTAACATGCTAAATAACATCTGCAGATTATCCGGGTCTAGTCTTAATACAAAATTGTGAATGTTTGATTCATTTCGATTAGAAGTTTTTACAAATAAATGCTTTCGCAGTATTCTTCATGTTCGTTGGTCTGAAACAATTTGTAATGAGTTTTGAACGAAGTCCAAACTAACATGAATTTCTATATTAAATTCAAATGTTGAAAATGGAGCTGGATAGGACATATCTTGATATCTTGAAGCGTATATATTACACTTAACCAGCGTGGATATTATAATTATTGAAATGGTGTTCACAAGCTAGGAGCAAGGTTGGCCAATTAAAGGATGCAAGGTGAATAGGATTCAAAGTAGATGATGATAATATAGATTTTTTTTTTTAGCAATATAAAATATAAGTTCTATTGGCAGGTCGTGAGCTTTGCAGAAGTGGTACGGGTAATAATTATAGGTCCTCTGTCAGATATTAATTTTGCAGCTAATCGAATCAGTATTAATATTGCAATTACGATTACCGACATTTTACAAATTATTCCTAGTGGGCTCTGGGTTAATATTGTAATATATACAAATCAATTTATTACCAATACTCGGTCTGCATACTGCAATGCGAAATTTATCTCTGTATCGATAAACTGATGCTTCTGCTAAATGTTTCGAAAATACATAAGTATTTGGAAATTCCCTCAGTAATCTGTGTGTGATAAATAATAAAATCAAATGAATTGTTAATTAATTATTATAAACTCGTGTATTTTTGATTATTAATTTACTTTGGTGTCAAAATATTTATGATATTTTCATCGGTTTTAGTAAATATATCTTTGACATCATAAACAGATGGATAATATTTTTCACGAACAATATCACAGTGCGCCTGTGAAAAACACGTTGATACGTAAACAAAAACCTAAAAATATAAAAGAAATTATTTTTACATTCCGTACAAGAAAAATATAAACGTTTCATTGTAAAAAAAATATTAAAATCCTGTCTATCATGAAATTTTCCGATATGATATTTTTCCGCTTTCGTAAGAATATCATATAACCCGACGCATCATGAATGTAAACCGGAATTTTTATACGATAGTAAACTGTCAAAACCGAGAACTATTTGTATGTGGTATAGATAGCAGATCAATTGAAATTATATTGTTTATGTTTTTGTGGTATGTATTACTTGGTATTACTACTATTACTTTATAAGATTTTTCTCGTATTAAAACTTTTTCTATCCTGGGACATTTAAGATAGAATATAAAACAGATCCTACATCCTTCCATGGAGAGTGCCCTAATTTTAATACAATTATAATTGTTGGAATAGATCGAGTATTTTAAAACTATTACCATGCAAAATTATATTTGAGCCTTTGAAATGAATATCTTGGTATGATGTTTCCATAACATTCCTATGCTTATTAAATTTAACACTTTCCATGAATATTCGAATTGGAATAATTAAGAAACCATTTATGAACTTACTTAAAATTGGGAACTAAAGTGTTCTCGGTTGTGTTGAAAGTTTGGTGAAAGTTGGAGATATTACTCCACTCCATATGGGAGAACCTATAGAAGGTAAACATTCCAAATAGGATTATTCAAAAACCATTTTGTATATTGAGAGAGAGAGAGAGATGCGCTTAAGCTTATAATATAAAATCCTAACGTTTAGTGAAAGTATGCACGCCCACCCTTCTTGAGACTCCCATAGAACGTGAATACTTTCAATAGAATTACTCTAGTACTATTTATTCGATTTTAATGATATGTTGAACTACAGCATTTTTAACGTTTAGATTCTATATAACATGTAAGTAAAATAATCCTTAAATGATATTATTTTGACAGATAATTTCTATTTGTACTGAAATATTCTTCGAATGACCTCTACATACACAGTTTGTCGTTTAAATTGTTTTAGGTTAAAAAAATTGAAAACTAATTATAATTGACTCAATATAGCGTTTGGCGTAATCTTACAATCAGTGAAATTTCCATCGAAATCAATTATTTCACGAACTTTTCCTACTAATTCAGCTCAATTTATAGGTTCTCAACGTCATGGTCTCGGGTAATCATTGAAATCCTCACGATCATTTTTGAAACTTGTCGTTGAGACATACAATCATCACCATAAACTTTTTTTCATCAATTTAAGTAAGTATCTGCACATTTTTTTCCAATTTTAAAACAACATTTAATATTTGCTCTTTCTTCCATTGTAGTTTTACGACGCAGGCTTCAGAACTACCGACACACTGTGTAAAATCTGCATAATACACACTCAAAATAATCGATATGGCCAGTGACTTAGACACCGTTTAATGAAGAATCTATTGCGAATAATCATCTTAGTGTGGACGCGTATTATGCAAATTCGTGTTATACGTATCTTATTAGTGTAGGTGCTCTTGAAAATTAATAATGAATGCAGGATTTTGTAATACGTACATAAATACTCACACACAACAATCATGAGTAAAAGGAAAAAACACTAGAAATTTTTTAACGTTAAAAGAAAAATTAGAAGTAATAGATGAGCTTGAAAGAGATGTAAGTAATAAAGTCGTGACAGATAGATATATAATATATCCTCAAATTCAGCATCGACAATAGAAAAACTTAAAAAAACCCTATAGAAAACAATTGCTATGGAGAGGGGGGAAGGGGATAAATATAAATAAGAAAAAATATCAAAATAGCAAGAATGGATAATTTGAAAATTAAGCTTTGATATTTGTCCAACAATCAAGACATAACAAAACCAATAAGTGGTTGTACTATAATCAAAGAAAACGCATTAAAAATAAGCCAGTGACGGATGGTTGGCTAAATTTATTAAAAATAACAATATTTCGTTTAAAAAACTTTGTGGCGAAAGTGCCGATTCAAATCAGATGGCAGCTGATGAGTGGATGAAAAATAAATTACCACAGTTATAAAATAATTTCAATTATTGTATATGGTTGTGCAACAGACTTGACTACTTTTTTCCAAATTTTTTATGGTGGTCGTGGGTATGTAGCGATAGGGTAAGCGTTGACCGTCTGCTTTTCAAAGCATTCCAACGCCGCAACTATGTCAGCTCCTACCAAGTATTTATTATACCGCCTAGTGGTGACCACCGGGCAACTGTACGGATTACAGGCTAAATAATAAATGCGCATAAAAAAATCCAGAAGCGTCTGACCTATAATAGGCGGCTCCCTGGTCTGCGTCTGATCCCAAAGGGACGGCAGTTATATAAACCTGACGGAAGGTATAAAACGTTTTAAATGTTGAAACAATAATGCAATGGATAAAACAAAAGAAACTAATACCCCAGGTGGCAGACCAGTTTTACTGGAAAATCCACACTCTTCGGAGGACGGTCCCACGGATTCTGGGGGGGACCAACTATTTCCGTCAATTCAAATTAGTAGAAGGAGTTCAATAACACCGAGAACTCCACCCGGGGTGCCGTATTGTATAAACAATGGACAGACCCAATTAATACAAAAAAATGAACTTCTCGAGGAGAAAAACATGTTAAAACGAACAACTATAGCAGACATTATAAAGGAAAACCATGAACTACATGGGAGGGTCAATAACCTCGAAAACCTTATTAAACAAATGGGTACGGATATTGATGAGCTCCGTAAACAAAATGAGCTGTTAAAAAAATCTAGTGTCAGTGCCATAATGGAATCGAAAGCAAATTCTGAAAAACCGCAATACTTTACTGACGAGGAAGAGCTTGCACGAGAAACCAACTGGATTGTTAGGAAAAAAAAGCCTGCCAAAAAAAGAAAAGCTGAATCATCCCCAGAAATAAATACCTCTAATTCAGTGGGTATGGAAAAAAATCAAAAGGGTGCTCACATAAGTGAAAGATTACCACCACCAATAAATATAGTGGGCATTCAAACATATGCTCAAATACAGACCATTTTGAAATCAATTACGAATAGTAATTACAGGGTTATTTCATTGAACAACGATGTGTGGAAGATTAATACCACAGATCACGAAAGTTATAGGGCTGTTGCTAAAAAATTACAAGATGATGCAATACAATGGTATACGTATGAGAATAAAAGTGAGAGACCAATTAGGGTTATGGCTAGGGGTCTCCACCCAACGTGTGAAAGTAGCGATATTATATCCGAGCTACAGCAAAGAGGATTACATATAACGGAAGCGGTCAACATCATTAAAAAAGAAAAAAAAATAAATAATGAAGGAAATGAAATCATCAGTAGAAGAGGACTTCCTTTATTTATGTTGACTTTTGATAATAAAGAAAAGACTGAAAATATCTACAACATAGGCTCAATCCTAAATATGAGAGTGAAAATTGAACAGTTAAGGAAAAGTTCAAATTTAATACCTCAATGTAAAAACTGCCAGGGATACAATCATACGCAAAAATATTGCTCAAAAGAACCTAGATGTGTGAAATGTGCCGGCAAACACGGCACTATACATTGTACAAAAACACGAAGTGAAAAACCAAAATGTGTATTATGTGGGGACGCGCACCCGGCTAATTATAGAGGATGTATGATTGCTAAGGAAATTCAAAAACTCAGGAATAAAAATACGAAAAAATCCGAAAGAACCACGCCCAGTGAAATCAGGGGGCAACCAAAAATAAAGCCAATAAATGTGGAAGGAAATTCTCAACCATATGCCACTAACCCAACAAATACTCGTAGGGTAACTTATGCGCAAATAACTGCAAACAAAAATATAGTAACTAAGGAGCCAGATGAAAATTTGGAAAAAACCTTGAAACTGATACTTACAAAGGTTACAAGTATGGAAAATTCCTTTAAATCATTGAATAACCGGGTAAAAAACCTAGAAAGTACCTCGAAAGGGCTGTACTCGAAAACAAATACAAATGATGCCTAGTACACTCAATATATTATTATGGAATGCGAATGGACTGCAGCAACACAAAAACGAACTACAGGCAGTCCTTGAGCTGAAGAATATAGATGTGTGTCTCATTTCGGAAACACATTTTACTAAGCAATCCAATATCAAATTTTGGGGATACAAAACTTATCATGCGATTCATCCTGAAAACAGTGCCAAGGGAGGAAGTGCAATTATAATAAAAGAAAATATTGAACACCATGAAGAGGCTAAATATGAGACAAAAGAAATACAGGCTACTGCTGTAAACATCAACATGAAAAATTATTCCTTTGTAATATCGGGAATATATTGCCCACCAAAACACTTACTGAAGAAGGCGCAATACTTAAAATTCCTGGATTCGCTGGGAAAAAGATTCATACTGGGTGGTGATTTTAATGCAAAGAACTCTGCTTGGGGTTCCAGATTAACACTACCTAGGGGAAAAGAACTGTATGGCGCAATTAGGGAAATGGGATGCGAAGTACGGTCAACGGGAAGGCCTACATACTGGCCAACTGATCCTAACAAAATACCCGATCTAATTGACTTCTTCATAATTAAGAACATCCCCGCTAATAAATTACAAGTGGAAGAAAGTGATGAGTTAAGTTCGGATCACTCTCCGGTAAGTCTAACCCTAAGGGAGAAGGTTGTGGAAAACACTGAAAACCCAGCATTAACCAACAAACTCACAGACTGGTTGGGTTTTAAACTTTGTGTGGATGACAGAATAAATCTTAATATACCGCTAAGGACACCAGAACAGGTAGATAAAGCTACAGAAACATTTACAAGGGTCATACAAAACTCGGCATGGATAAATACTCCACAAAATAAAAAGAAAATAAAAGGAAACGGATATCCGGCAGAAATTATGGAAATACTTGTTAAAAAAAGAAGGATGAGGAGAAGGTGGCAACAAACCAGAACCCCAATTGACAAAACGAATCTAAACAACATCACTCAACACTTAAGAAGGAAAATAAAAGAATATAAAAATAGGTCGGTACAGTGGTATTTGAAAACGTTAACTAATAGCATTAACTCCGACTATTCTCTATGGAAGGCTACAAAAAAACTAAAGGGATCTATAGTTCATGTTCCGCCAATAAGGAGGGGGGACGGAAGCTGGGCAAGAAATAAAGAAGAAAAAGTGGAAAGATTTGCGGAACATCTTGAAAACATTTTCCAACCACTTGATAGTCGGGCCGAGGAGTCATGGGAGGTGCGGCATATTCAAAATGAAAATGTAGATATGGATATGGAACCAACGTCGACTACTGAAATAATAAATGAAATCAAAAACCTAAAACTGAAGAAGGCTCCTGGGTATGATCTAATTACGGGAGAGGTTGTGAAGCAGCTACCCAGGAAAGCTATAACACATCTAAGAAATATCATTAATGCCTGCTTCAGAATAAAACATGTACCAAATATATGGAAGGTGGCTGAGGTAATAATGATCAATAAACCTGGCAAACCACCTCATGAGGCATCATCTTATAGGCCAATTTCATTATTGCCAATATTATCAAAACTATTTGAAAAACTTATTTTAAAGAGACTAAAACCAATCATTGAGAGTAAACGATTATTACCGGATCACCAATTTGGTTTTAGAGACAAACACTCAACGATTGATCAGGTACACAGAATAACGGATTTGATCGAAAGAGCACTAGAAGAAAAAAAGGTGTGTTCCTCAATTTTTCTGGATGTGGCACAGGCCTTCGACAAGGTATGGCATGAGGGTTTAATACACAAGTTACAAAAAATGCTACCAGCACGGTTTGCAGAGATATTAATATCTTACATGTCAGAAAGAAACTTCAGAATAAAACAGGATGGAGCCGTTTCTCAGCTAAAACAAATCAAGGCGGGAGTACCTCAGGGAAGTGTACTTGGACCAATACTTTATTTATTGTATACTAGTGATCTTCCACTGATGGAAAACAACTTGATAGCAACATTTGTTGATGATACTGCCATCCTGGCTGTTGGGGACACTAACGAAGAAACAACCGCGAAACTGCAGGTGGCTATTACACAGATAGATAACTGGACCAAAAAATGGAGAATGAAACTAAACGAAACAAAGTCGGTTCACGTAGACTTCACAAATAAAAGGATTGTATATAGGCCTATATTTATTGGCAATCTGCAAATACCATATTCTAATTCGGCCAAGTATCTGGGCATGACTTTAGATGCTAAATTGCGTTGGAAAACACATGTGAAGAAGAAAAAAGATGAACTGGATATACGTTATAGACAAATGTATTGGTTAATAGGAAAAACGTCTTCTTTGACAATAGAAAATAAATTATTGCTCTACAGGCAAATTCTAAAACCTATTTGGACATATGGTGTGCAACTTTGGGGGTGCACCAAACAAAGTAATATAAATATAATACAACGATTCCAGAATAAGGTGCTCAGAAATATTGTAGATGCACCTTGGTACATTAATAACAAAAACCTACATAGGGATCTAGAAATAGATAATGTGGTGGACGAAATTAAAAACATGGCACAGGTTCACGAAAGAAGACTACGGGCACATGTGAATATTGAGGCTTACAGGCTAATAGACAACTCAAATATAACAAGACGACTCAAAAGGATAAAACCTTTTGAATTGGCATAATACTATAATCGAACAAAACTAAAATGAATCGCTGGATAAACTTTTAGTATCCTAAACAAATCAACAAAATAAAATTGCTTATTAGTCTTTAGACTAGATTGTAATAGGTAGTAGTATTGACATTCAAATATGGATGTTCATGCTCTTGGGAGGTTTTTTAGTGGATTAGAGTTCCACACTACCACCAGGATAACGCGCGCGTTCCTCGTGGTGTCTATTGAGATTTTTACCTACCCACGCACAAAAAAAAAAAAAAAAAATTTTTTATCGTTGACCGTTGTTGTATATCGGATCCATTTTTCATCAGCAATTACTATATACGCAATGGTAAGCAGTTCTAATATTTCGATTATATGTTATGTTAGGGTTTGTACGAACTGAGCGGTAGCGACAGCGATCAAGTATACTACAAATAACTATAAAAGTATTTTTCTCGAAACAATATTATTCGATGATATTAACAGTAAATCCAACGACAATCGACTTAGGAAAATGTTCCATTTAATGAAATAAATCGGTCTCTTTTATTTAATAAATAAGAATATATTAATTATCCTATCAATTACAGAAAGAGAAAGAAAAACATAATTCAAACAAATTAAAATAAAATAATTCAATGACGATTATCTTTTATATCATAATTAATAACACAGTTGGATTCGTTGATATCCGGATTTCTCGTGTGTAGTATTGTTGACTTAAATTTTTGGATCTGAAATGGTTCTTAGTTGTAATCCATATTACATTTTATTGTTAGATCATGCACATCTCATCCTTCTAATAAAATCTATTACTACATCATTTTTATCTACTAGTGTCTAGCACCAGCGTCTTCTTCGGTTTCATTTGTGCGTTTCTTCGGTCTTAGTGGTGTTTCATCATTTCTCCATTTTTACTTAGATCTACGTTCAGTCACATTCCAATAAGTTTCAAATTTTAAATAATTAGTTAAAGCAATAACTAAATCATAACCATCTTTGTAATTTATGCTGTTCAAATGATTTATTATTGTTCTAGCGTTTACTGAGAATTTTTGATCGGGACCGATATGATACAATATTTGAACAACCTGTAATGTGCTTAAATTGGTGAAGAATTTTCCTGGATTAATTTTCCTGTCCTTGATCATGTCATTAATCGAACTAAGAACTTTACCTAACCATTCCGATTCTGATTGAGAAGTCGTCATAATTTTGAATTCCAATAAAGAATATCCAAATGAATTTAATTATAATGATAAACATTAACTAAAATGTTAAATTAAAGTGAATAAATTGAGTTTGGTGATTTAACACAAAATTCTAGAACAATAAATATATAAATAATAATAAAATCCACTTTATCTGTGCTCTAAGTGTTGATCTATTAGAATTTAAATAGATTCAAGCCATATAATAGGATTCTATTTATAAATTAATGCAATAATTACCCTAATGGAAATAAATGAGTTTTAGAGTATATTAGTACTTAAATCAATTGATTGTATCAAATTTCATACACAATGTTTTTTACATATTAGTACCTTGCATTAATAATGTCGATTTGATAACAGTTGGCGTAACTGGCGTTGTGTGCATCGGAACACACCGCGGCCATATTCTTTTTTTTTGTCTGTCATTACTCTATAAATTTCAGTATATGTCATTTCGTTGAAGTGTAAACAACAAAGTTTTTTTTGCTTCGAACATGTCGAATTATGTGCCTGAAAAAGTTGTTTTGCGGGGGATTTTAATAACTTTCTTTTAATTTGAAGAAAACCGCTGCTGATAGTTATCGATTGTTGGTAGAAGCTTACGGTGAACATGCTCCAAATCAAAAAACTTGTGAACGGTGGTTTACACGCTTTAACTTCACAATCAAAACGCAATATTCATTGCCAGAAGGTAATGCTGTGCATTTGGTGGGATCAGAAAGGTGTGGTGTATAACGAGCTGTTAAAACCAAATGAAACGGTTACAGCTGATCGCTACCGACGACAACTGGGCGAATTGGCAAAAAAATTGAACGAAAAACGACCATTGATAGCTCGAAAACACCACAAAGTTTTATTTCACGATGACAATGCCAGACCACATCGTGCAAACATCGTTAAGGAAAAAATAAAGAGGCTCGGTTGGGATCATCTTGATCACCCCCCGTACTCTCCAGACCTTGGTCCTTCTGATTACCAATTGTTCCGATCAATGAAGGTCAGCCTGACAGATGTACACTTTCGAAATACTGAAGAAGTGCGAAAATGGGTCGATGAATGGATTGGGACAAAAGATGAAGAGTTCTTCAAACGAGGAATCAACAAACTTCCCAAAAGATGGGAGGAAGTCATGGCTAACGATAGGCAATATATTGGTTGATGTACTCAATCATTTTGTTATACAAATAAATGTCATTTTCAAGCCAAAAAATCGACATTATTAATGCAAGGACCTAATATACGAGTGGAATTTATAATAAATCAATTATGTACCAAATGTACTAAAATGTTCAAATAAATAATCTTATTAAAGTTTTATAACTTTGATCTTATTTTCTAATACTTTTTTTTTCGTTTTACATGAAAGATGTAGATAATCTCTAAGAATTCTTTTCATTTCAATATTCTGTATATTCTATAGTCATATATGATTGTTAACCTTCTGACAGCCGGTATTTCTTCTTCAGAAAAAGTGATACATTGTCGCAAATTTTCATATTAGTGTTCTTTAACTACTAACAGATATGTGACCATCACCCCATGTCGCCACAAACAAATTGTCAAAAGGTTAAAACCACCATAGAAGTTGTTGTACAAATATATTAATTTATATATTAATAATATAGTTTGCTTCGAAAATATTATGATTTACGGTTCGTTGAACAGTGTTTTTCTACCTTAAGTCACAAAATTTTAGAAATTTCGTGATGAATATATCAACAAAATATAAATCAGGTAATACCACAGAAGTACTTTTATATTTGCGAATATTCTAAAATATTCTATAACATACAATTAGTTTGTTTTACAATTATTTTACTAATCATTTTAGTTCTTCGAATGTACTTCAATTAAAAACAAGATATAATAAAAAATTATTTCGTTCACTTTATATTAGAACAACTGAAAACTATTCTAAAATGAGTTTAAATAAATGTGTAAATATTGGTGAAAAGAAATTTAGATGTGATTTATGCAATTATAAATTCAATACGAAACAAAATATATCCTTACATATGTTTGTTCATAGTGGTAAAAAGTCATTTAAATGTGATGTATGCAAACGTGATTTCAGCCAAAAATGTAATTTAACTCGTCATGTACGAACACATACTGGTGAAAAACCATTTAAATGTAATGTATGCAAACGTGAATTCAGTGTTAAATCTAATTTAACTGTTCATCTACGAACACACACTGGTGAAAAACCATTTAAATGTAATGTATGCAAAAGTGAATTCAGAGATAAATCTAATTTAACTGTTCATCTACGAACACACACTGGTGAAAAACCATTTAAATGTAATGTATGCAAAAGTGAATTCAGTGATAAATCTAAATTAACTGTTCATCTACGAACACACACTGGTGAAAAACCATTTAAATGTAATGTATGCAAAAGCGAATTCAGTGTTAAATCTAATTTAACTATTCATCTACGAACACACACTGGTGAAAAACCATTTAAATGTAATGTATGCAAAAGTGAATTCAGAGATAAATCTAATTTAACTGTTCATCTACGAACACACACTGGTGACAAACCATTTAAATGTAATGTATGCAAACGTGATTTCAGAAATAAATCTACTTTAACTGTTCATCTACGAACACATTCTGGTGAAAAATCTTTTAAATGTAATGTATGCCAACATGATTTCGGACAAAAAATTAGTTTAACTCGACATCTACGAACACACACTGGTGAAAAACCATTTAAATGCAATGTATGCAAACGTTATTTCAGAAATAAATCTAATTTAACTGTTCATCTACGAACACACACTGGTGAAAAACCATTTAAATGTAAAGTATGCAAATGCGATTTCAGAGATAAATCTAATTTAATTAATCATCTACGAACACACACTGGTGAAAAACCTTTTAAATGTAATGTATGCCAACGAGATTTCGGACAAAAATCTAGTTTAATTCGACATCTACGAACACATACTGATGAAAAACCATTTAAATGTAAAGTATGTAAACGAGGGTTCACACAAAAATCACATTTAACTATTCATTCGCAAATTCATAATCGGAAAATTATGCTAAAATGTGATGTATGTAATAGTGAATTTATGAGTAAAACTGATTACAATAGTCATATGGAAAAACATAATCTTGAAATAGAATTCGATTGTTTATTATGCTCGGAACATTTTTCCACATCAACTGAATTATTTCGTCACATGGAATTAAACAATCATTTAAATATTTCATTTGAACTATAAGAAATTATTATGGAAATCTTAGGACTTTAAAACACGAATGTGTAATTGACACACAAATAAATATTTTACGTTTTAAATTTTGTGCTGCAAAATTAAATATTGACTTTAACGATTTCGTTACAAAATCCAAATTATTATCGAAATATTATAAAATTAAAATATACAATTTATTAAAAAATTATTATTCACATATATAAAAGTTTTTCAATTGATAATTTGAATTTGATTTTCCTGAAAATTTTACATAATAAGGATAGTCTAAATTCTAAATTTATAATAATATAAATTATAATCGCAACGAAACATTTCTTGTTCCAATTTTTCTGGACGTTTAGCAACTGTTTATCACTAACGTATTTTTGCACATATATCAAACAATTTTTTCTGAAAAGAAGCAGAAACGTTCTTGTATTTTCTACTATATTTTTCTGGTTGCGAGTTAAAATTAAACTGCATAATAATATAAAAAAATTTTGGATAACCATTTAAAAAATTTTCCGGACATCGACTCAAATCACCAATTTTTCAATTACACGCCATTGTGGAAAATCGGTTATATCTATTGAAGGGTTAAATCAATTTAAAAATTCTCTTCTATATGAAAGATTGGAAAGTGATTATTATTAGCAATTCTATTGTTACCCAGGTTATAAAAAACATATAAGATGATTTTGAAAATTGAATGCTATTTCTCGGTTCTCGCGACTACTTTGGCTCTTATATTAATTGAAAAAGAATTACTGATATTAATACGAAAAAAAACGATTTACAATATAAATTTATTGATGAATGTTTAAGAAAATAAAGGTGAATTGAATTAAATTAATATAATAACTAAACTTTCATAAATTTTTTATTCCAATTTTATGTAGCACAATTATTCAATTGCTTTCAATTGAAAACAGTGAATGATAGCAACTGGAATATATAGGTATCAATTAGTACATTTTCTGGCACATAAATTTATGAAGTCCGATTTCCCACCTCCTCGTGCTGCCATTGGAAATTCAGATACATTTTGGAAAATTGAATTTTTAAAAATATCACTAACAATCAGGTCAAAAGATTGGACTAAATCTGTAACGATATATCGTCTATCTGCGCAATACTTTACTGTATTTTAATACAAGTTTTTAGGCAAAATTCCATAGAAATGTTTCTTTCCGAATGTTGTTTCCGAATAGTGGTTGTGTGCACTTAACACAAAACTCGCCGCACGGTCCTGTTATACCTACCACATATAATAGTTGGGTTTTGCTTTGAATATATTATTATGAGTCTTGTATGACGAGCAATGTTTTTGAAAAATTGATTTTACCGTTGGATTACAAATTCAACATCAATAAAGCAGTCAATGTATTGTGGTGTCATCAAAAATATTAAACATTTTCATAGAACAACATTAGTAAAAAAAACAATTAGCTACTATTGAATATAATCAAAAAATAACTGAAATATCAATATTAGATGTTATATTTTGTCGAGTATTTTACACACAAAAATAAGGCCGGATACAATAACCAATTGTTTTAAAAAAGCCGATTTTAAAACTAGTAATGAAACCTCTGCAACTTAAACACCATTGCCGGAATGACTGAACACATAGAATATAATAATTGTCTTAGCGATGTCAATGTTATAGAATACGTGGATATAATGTGTAGATAAAACGTATAAATTTGTCAAATTATTCATATTTTGGCAAGTTTAAGAAAATCGGATAAATTGGTACTACTAGAGTAATTGTTTTGGGTATATTTGGGTCTTCCAATTACGAATTTTGAGGATTACCATATCAGATTATGTATATGGAAAAGTAAGTTCCGTTTTTCAAATAGATAGCGTAAGTCTTCTGATAGTATGTGTACAATATGGTAATACATGTTCTTGAAAAAACTCTTTATAAGCTTCAAAAAGTAGTATATGATAATTGATTGATGTGTAAACAAGATATTTTTTTATTCTCATGATAATGGAAAGTGTTGTAACAAATAAACTACATTTTTTGGAAGCATCATTATTTCGTTTTTATTTAAAAAAATTCGCTGTTGTAATTGTGACTAGAGATTAATAATTGATTTACTATGAGGATCATAAGGGTAAAAAAGCTTTAGTTCACCCTGGTGAAGGTTGTCTACTACAGCCAATGCAGAGACGGTTATGCTCTGTATTTGATGTTATCAAAAGGTGATGTATACTAAGAATTGCTGAAAATTATTCCACTTTTATACTTGCTAAATAAACATACAACTTAACCAAAAAACGGAGGTTACTTTTGCATATATAGAATATTTCAGTGCGTCTTACCATCTGGCCGTAGGTATTACAAATCAATAAAAAAATTGTGTATTTCTGGTGAGCTTTAGGATAACATTTTTTTTAAAACTTATTACTAAATGCCTAATTTACCAATTTCAGGATTATATCGATAAATGATACGGCAGTAGTTCTATTACGAATATTCGGATTGTATGCGAATTCTAAAGAGTATGGATGTAGTGTCACTCACTTCCGTACAAAAATTTAGAACTTATCTCTATATATAAACACAATTAAAATGTCAAGAGAAGTGTGGAGAAGTGGTTCTAAACTAATGCTATTGTTAATATTTAGGTTTTATAGGAGCACCTAAAAAAAAACTGAAGTAATGTGTCGTAATTTCACTTTGCAATTGATCAGTAAATGTTAATGTAAATAAAATTCTCAATATTTCAAAAATAAATCGATTATAAACTGGTAAAAACCATACCTTTAATTGTTTTATGTTTGACGCCAATTCCAATAAATATTTAGTTCCAAGAACATTTTGTTTATAGATAGTTACAAGTGGCATATCAAATCGTACACTTGCGGCAACATGAAATATAATTGATACATTTTTATGTATATTTTCGCGATCGATTTTAGAGATTCCTAAATCTTTAACATCTAAAGATCCTTCAAATACTTGAATTTTTTGTATTGCTATGTCACGAAAATTTTCAAAAATCAAATGATCCAAATATTTAGTTTTACGTTGCTCGAAATTTTCGTTTTTCTTTGACCGAAACATTAAATATAAGTGACCGATGTCGGGGCAATCTTTTAATAATTTATGAACTAAACATTTTCCAACTAAACCTGTCGCACCAGTTATTAAAATATTTTGTTTAGCAAGCCATTTATTTATTTCCGACATTTTGTACGTACTGTACACTACGTTGTAAAAATAATTAATAATACCATAAATAAATAAATTCAACTGAAAAATAGTAAAAAGAAATTAATAGTAATACCAATGCAAATGAAAAATAATTATAAATTCAATATTCTTATGACCTCACGATCATGTATGAATTATTATTATATTAAATTAATTAATGAATTTTTGTAATAAATTATCATAATTATTTAAATGACTATTTTAAATTATTATTCGATATATGAAACACTAAAAATTTCATACTTTCTAATAGGCGACCAATATCATGTAAATAAAGTTTAACTATATCCTGACCTAATTTTCGTCAATTTCATGTAACAAATAATGTGTTATTAATTAGTTCATTGTCTAAAAACTTCCACGTTATTAAAAGAAATCTTATATAATCTTTTATAATCTAGCTCTATTTAAAATCCCGGCCATGCTTCTCGTATTTATACAATTTATAAATAATCAAATAATTATCCTCTTAAAACTATAAATTATTGAAATTTGTAACCAAACTGTGGTTGCTATAATTATATTAGTTTGTTTACATTACCCACTAGCTACTCAATAATGAAAAGAAGAAATGTCCAATGTGAGGATAAGTTGAATTAAAACCGTACAGTGACAACATTTTTATTAAAGATTAGAAGTAGAGGTGTTACTGTATATAATTTTTATTATTCAAATAATAAATCATTGTATATTAATTCCAACATAATAATAACGCATTCTATTGTATTGTAATAATTGAACCTTTAACATTTTATGCATAATAAAACTTAATATATATTAATAAAACTTAAGGAAATGCCAAGCGACATACGTAAAATATTACATGACATAGAAACATAATATTATTTACAACATTTTTAGCGGCGGCAAGAATTATTATCTTTATTTAATTTTTGATGTAAATTTAAAATAATTCAATTATTTTTTTTTTTTTCTTTTTTAAGTCATATTTTGCTCCTAGTGGAGCTTTTACGTCATCTAATAAACCTTTCATTACAACCAAGTTGGTAAATTACTCCGCATGGGAGTATATAACAATTTACCAATTGTGTACTGTACTGTACTGTAATTAACGAAAGATAGATGTTTTCATAAAACTATTATTTTTATATGGGTGATAAGCCCATAGTGATGTGTGTGTGCAGACATTGTTAATCTTTGAATAGCGTCCAACACCATATTTTCAAAGATATCTGTTTTTCTTCTTATTCCTTCAACGAACAAATGCTGGGTGACCAGCAGAAAAATTTTAGTATTAAAATAAATACCGATATATTTCCTTTGAAAAAATAGCGGCTTTGAAGCCGCTATATTTCATGATTAATATATTTAATATATATATATTTATATTTCGGCGCTATGCAACTGCGCTACTGAGTGTAAATTCAATTATATCTGTCCCATAATAAACCGGAATGGATTAAAAAAATACAAAAATAAATATATATTGAATTTTCACAAAAACCATTTTATTTATTCTAAGTTATCTCCAATACTTTCATTTGACTTTTTTATGTCTGTAATTGGAGTATTGTTAAGAACGTTGGTCGTCGCCTTTGAATGTCTTCAACTGATGTATGACGACTTCTGTTCAAATGAATGTTTTGGGAATAGAAAGTATCAGGTGTATCGGTATCAAGCTTGCAAACCATGAATATTTAAATAAGTTAATATATCTCGGTGCTGACAGCTGATTATGAACAAGTGATTGTAATTTAATTATAGTGTTCCAAGACAATATAATCTACATAACCAGAACACTATAACTAAATTAAAATCACTTGTCCATAATCAGCTGTCAGCTCAGAGATATATTAACTTATTTAAATATTCATTATTTGCAAGCAGATGCCTGAACGAGCGACCACCAAAATTTGAAAACTCGCTACACTTTGTTTTTAAGGAAACACAAATATGGCCATAATTAGTTGTTCATAGTGTAAAATATCTTTGTGCCTGCAACACTTTTTTGCAAATTATCACTTTCCAAGCGATTAAATATAAGTGCATTTCAAAATAATGCTTTAAAGAAAACCAATTACTAATTAATTCTATACAACGTATTATATATATGTAAATGTATTTCAACAGCTTTAAAAATTATCGGAATTTATGAGAACTGTTAAAATGGATTAAAATTTGATAAAAAAAAATATAAAAATTTTGTGTTCGATTTTTTGAGACAGACTGTATTTCCACTATTTTGGGTAGCTCAATCGCCAAATTGACATCACTCTTAGATTCTTTCAACCAAAGTACCTCAGAT
The DNA here is from genome assembly GCA_910594885.2 of Bibio marci. Lineage (NCBI taxonomy): Eukaryota > Metazoa > Arthropoda > Insecta > Diptera > Bibionidae > Bibio > Bibio marci. Next base: position 60,729,280 of record OU343114.1, read on the forward strand.
GCAATCATAAAAATGAAAATTTTAACTTTAAAAATATTATTTATTGAAACACCCTGTTATTATACATATAAAGTTATACATAACTTTATAACTGGTAACCCTATATTAAAAATTATGGCTCAAATTTAAGGTGAAGAATTTCTCCGTCGACTTAATTTATAGTAATTTTTTAAAAAACATGCTCCTGACAAAGTTATAAGCATAAATTCACATTTATTTTACACAATTTTTCAAAATAAGCAAATTTTGAAACACTCTGCGACCAAATCCAAATAATTTTTAAGAATTTTTTTTTGTGAAATAAAGCACACTTTAGATAGCTATTATTTCTAACTTCAAAAATTATTGTGGCATTTCCGGATCAAAAGTTATAGATTTTTATAAAATGTCATGTTTTGTAGTCCTTCGGAGGGATCGTTACCCCCTTAAAAGTGAAATTGGGGAAAAAAAAATTAACTCTGTTCTATACTTTGGTGAGTACTACAACCTGGAAAATTTCATTGGATTCGGAATACGACACCGCGGGTGGTTCCCTTGTCAGCAAAAATAAAATTAATTATTTACAATAGTAAAATAGTTATTTTACATAACCGTTGCGATGGAAACTGACAAGTGTAAATATCCTATAGAAATTTCCTTACCCGGTGGTAACTAATAATCCGATATCGTTATTGTAATTGCAAAACATGTGGATCAATAAATTTAAATGTATACGTAATTGCGATTCATATAATTATATGTATATTTTCTTATAGCTAAAGGGTAAGTCATACACTTGTGTAGTTCTTTTTCTTTTGTTTATTTATCAAATTTACAAAATATTTTGTTTTTCTTCAAGTCTAAATTTCATTTGTATATGAATGGAGAAGAAAGAAAAAATTAATTTATTACATTATATTATATTATGTTAAATTTGATCTTGATGTTTTTTTTATATAGTTGTATTTGTATGTAAAATGTTTATAATGTAACATAATATAATATTATTGTACATAAAAAAATGTAAAATGTAACAAAAATGTTATTTTAAGGTGCATCATTCAATTTCATTTTACATCAAACACAAATAAGAAAACATAAGAAAAAGAAGTATAGAAGCAAAACGACGATGAGAAAAAGCGAGAAGTAAATAAATAAATAAAATTCGATAAAACTTTGACTCACAAGTCATTTTTATAACTTAAAGAAATATTGACATTGCTTTGCATTTAACTTACTGTTTTTTTTCCCCGTTTATATACATAGGCAATGTACGTGTGTTATGGCATAACGGATATTCTTGTATAATACATGGACTGTCTCACAAAAAATGAAACTTTTTGAAAATAAAAACAAAACCTTATTATTATTATTATTATTTTATTCAAAGTAGTTTCCTTCGGCTTGCAATGGAAAACGTTTTGCACGGTCAATTAACATATCGAATGAATTTTTAAGTACATCTTTAGATATGTCCGTCACTATCGCTGTTGACGCCTTTTGAATGGCTTAAATATTGACATAACGCTGTCTTTTGATCGGCAAATGTAGTTTGGAGAATAGATAGAAGTCGTAGTAATCAAAAACAGGTGAATACTTATTAAGTGATAAGATGGTGTATTATTATATAACAAACGCTTGCTTCCATTTTCTCGGCAATAATTGCGTACACGACGAATAACACTAAGATAATACACACAATTGTCTGTTTGATCAGTTTGACAAGTTGGGACAAACATTTTGACACATAAACTTAGTGAAGGATCTACCTTTTCGACACTGATTTTTGACACTAAAAATTAGTAATTTAAAAAAGTTCCGTTTTCTGTAAGACATACCATGTATAATATACCCATATTCATTTGAACGTAGCATGGAAATTTACATGAAAATGATAATGGTTTGAACATGATGATGAATATGAAAGCCGCTGATGATTTTATGTGAAAAATAATAAATATGCAAAGTATAAAATTTAATATGTCATTTGTATTACTTACGTACGAACTCGTTTTATTCTTTATATAGTGACATGAAATTGGTTTTAACAAAATTAAATTGAAAAAATGTCATCCTGTATTTCAATTTAAAATATAAAATTATATATATATATTTTTCATAGAGTTTTGAAATTTTAATAGACAAATTTCTTTTCAATTATAATTAGATGGAGAATATATTCAACTATTGACACATTTATAATTAATGTAACATAATACGCACCAGCACATATTCTAAATTATATTTTGTGAAAGACGTAATATTTTTAATTCTCTTAAGCAAACATATAAATCCTTTATACTCAATAAACTTGCTATAACTATTCATTGAAATGTTGCCAAACAGATTGTGGATTATTTACACATATCCCAATTAATAATTGTGATTGGATATATTCGTTAAAAGTGTTTCGAAATTCTCCGGTAACAGAAAATTTCAATAGATATTTTCTGAACGCAATATTTCCATACAGTTTCCCATTTGGTGTAAATTTTAATGTTAAAGTATTTATGAGTATTTAGAAAATTAAATAGTGTAGAATTCAATAATGTTAACTTTTTTGACATTCCGGCAATAGATGCAGTAGTAACGGCAAAAATGGTGTAATCAAGTTAATTGCGGTTAACTTTGGTGAATAAATAAAAGCACTCCATGCAATTAGTAAATTTAAATTAATGTTTGACTAATTAAAAAAACATTATTCATTGCCATCGTTCCGCATTTGTGGCATGCTACAAATCAATATTCTTACGGCAACACGCAAATTCAGAGATAACTATTTTGATTGGTCAATATTCGTATGAAGATTCAAATTGAATCCTGTCGAACGCCAGAATTAAATGATGTTAACGAAAATCTATAAGTACAAGAATGAAAATCAAATAATATTACAGACAGATTTAAATTTAATACTCATCAAAATTCACGTTACACTTTTGTATACAGACTAAAGAATAGATTATCAGCTAGTCATAATACAACTATGATATATAAATAATATTGTAATACAGACTATTATATTATTCACCCACAGTTCGAAAAATAACCGGAATGACATTCTATAATATTTGGATTTGGAAACGGAAAGAAACTAACATTCGATTTTGTTTTAAAATGCTATCAAACCACTCTTAAAATGTTTCTTTACGGTGATAATTGTATATTCAAAATACACAGGTTTTTGAGTACCATCGACAACAGAAAAGATGTAGATGAAGATGTGATCTGGAAGTGGCAATAGCTTCTTAAAAAAATATGTTGTTTCGATACGAACAAGAAACTAAGTGTCAATAGTGAATGAAAAAAATCCAAAATTTTAAAATATGTAAATTGTTATATACTCCCATGGGGAGTAATTTACCAACTTGGCTGTAATGAATGTTTATTAGATGCCATAAACTCCACTTGGAGTAATATATGACTTGCTAACTATTTAATATTCCCTAAATTCATGTGGTGATGAAAGCAATCCGGTTGACAATAATTGAAGACATTAAGATTAAAAACATTTTACGACCGCCGCCATGTTTGAAATCAGCGACATAAACAATTTTGAATGAAATTATGCAAAATGGATGTTTTTCATTTTTGTAAAAATAATATGTGAATTTATTGTTTGCTTTTTCTTAATCAACTCTGGTTATTTGTCCGCCAGAGTAGCTATATATTATATAGAAGTAGAAATATATTGTATTATAATCGGTTATCTACTATATAGTATTTCGTTGTATTTAGTTTAGTGATGATGGTACATAAATATAGTTCTTCTATACATGACCCAAGAGTTTTCAAAACTTATTATAAACTAATTTCGTATACTCATTTTGCCCTTTGATGGTACCTTTGGGTCAACACTATACATACGTTAAATGTATAACTAAATTCCCAAAACAAATTATATGGTTATTTCTAATAAATATAATATGATATACACACATACACACATACATCATAAGAAGCACAAAAACAAGATATACCTATACTATGACTATATGCACTCACTCATAACTATAACTATATAACAATATAAATTTATTTATTATATAATATTATATGAAGCATCCGAAGTTCGTGTTAAGCTGATGATTGTTATTTGTAATTTTGGTAGCAAATCTTATGTTGTTTCATAAATATTATTAGAATTATCACCATCACCGATTTATTTGAACAATGTAAAGTAATCTGAAAACAAAATCGTATAGGTATACCGTTTATTTTGAATATACGTGAATTCTGACAAATTTATTGCTTAATTTAGTCACTTAATTGAAAGTGTTTGGCATATTGATAGATTATTCTTTAAATAATTAATTTAATATACAATATTTTAGTTTTTGAATTTCCTATACAGGTTGCGTGAAAAGTTTCAAGTCTTGCAAATAAATGACGTTAATACTATATGCAAATAAATAAGTGTATTCGAATATTCCATCTGTCATATGAATACCTGAAAAATTTCAATTCTGTCAATTCATTCCTTGTTTACAAGCCATTTGAAGTTGACGTATCAGTGACTTTTTTTAACATGGACAAATTAAAAAATCGAGCATTCACTGAATATTTATTTAAAAAAGTTTAACCGAACAAAAAATTCATAACTATATGAGAAATGTGTCATATGCAACAGTAAAAAATTGGGTTGCTGAATTTAAATGTGGTCGTACAGTCGAACTATGAGAGGGACGTAGAAGAACTGTATCAACATCAGAAAATATTGAAAAAATACATGAAACTGTTAGTGAAGATCCAAGTTTTATTACGCATGAAATTGCTGATACTATAAGCATCTCAGATGAACGAGTACATCATATTTAACATGAAAAATTACAAATGAAAAAGTTGTTTGGAATAGTGGTGGCACACGTTAACAATTCAACAAAAATTTAATCGTAAACAAATTTGTCAGCGGTATTTGGATCGTTTTAAGAAGAATAAATTTTAAATTTTGTGCGTCGTTTTATAACTATGGGTGAGACTTGGATCTACCACCATGATCCTAAATTGAAACAAGAACGTTTACAGTGGACTAAAGCTGAATGTTCGGCTCCAAATCAAACTCAGCATGAACGAACGACAAAAAAAGTTATGCCATCAGTTTTTTGGGATGCAAAAAGAATTTTATTGATCGATTATCTTCAGAAAGGTAAAACAATCAACTCGGAATATTATTATAACCTTTTGGATCAATTGGACGAAAAAATCCGAAAGAAAAGATCCGGTTTGCAACATAATACAATCATTTTTCATCAAGAAAATGCATCAGTTCACAAAAATGCTTTGACCATGACTAAATTCAAGGATTTAATGTACGAAATGCTTGAGCATCCACCATATTCACCTGATTTGGCTCATAGTTACTACTACCTCTTCAGTAATCTCACAATCACATTTTTTTTGAGGAAAGTATTTTTCGTCGAATGAAGCGGCCATAGCAGTTGCAGAACGGTATTTTACAGAGCTTCCGGATTCATTTGGTCAACTACGGGATACAATTATTGATGGAGTACTGGAGTAAATATATTGAATTGTCGTGAGATTATATTGAATAAAAAACACTACGTCAGCCCAAAAATAACAGTCTTTAATTTGTAGGCTAAAAACTATTCACGCAACCTGTAGTAGTAAAAAGAAAATATTTAAAGTGTCGTTTATGTAGTTGCAATGAAATGCGTGGAAATTGGAGTAAAAAATAGAAACGTGCGTGCACTTTATAAATAAATTTGCAAATAAAATATTTATTATCCAGTTATAGTAAAAAAAAATGGTACAGTAAATGAACTAATTAATTGTTCATTTACCCACAAATATATTTATCTTGAAATTGTTCATATTAAATTTTTTATCCTAATTTTGTACCCTCGGAAATGTGAATGAGTAGTGTTGAAGTACTTCTTTTTAATTAAAAAAATATTCTAATATAAATGATATAAAAATAAAAATATTTTGATATCATATAGTGACACTATTAAGGTGTATTTCAATTGTAATAATTGTAAATAATCTACATACTCATTTGCATATTTGACGCCTCTGCTTCAAAAATAACAAAATTCAAATAAAATCTTGTTAATAAATATTTATTAACTGTATTATTTGTATTATTAAATATTCATTTACTGTTTCCAAATCATATATTGTTGATTGTCAATAAGTTAAATAAGTTGTTTGTTGTTGTCATCCGTCACATAAACAAGCGAATAAAATGTGTCATTTATTTAGAATTTATTTATTTAAACTTCTTTTATGGTTTCGTATTTTATTAAATAATTGTTTGGGCATTGATAACGAATGTTATTTAAATAATTTATTAGTGAACGATATAAAAGATGGTATAGTAAGAAATTTAAATATTTATATTGAAATGGGTGTAAATATAAATTATGTTCATTCGTCGGGTTTAACACCATTAATATGCGCAATTATGAAAGGAAATTATGGTATCATTCAATTTTTATTAATACATAAAGCAAATGTTAATTATAAAGATTTACAGTGCCATGCACTCACTAGTTTACATTATTGTTGTTGGAATGGTAATGCACAAATTATGAAATTATTAATTGAACATAATGTTGAAGTTAATGCTCAAGATTTTTACGGTAAAACTGCATTACACTATGCCTGTATTTATGAACAGACGATATATATAAAATTACTATTGTCCTCCAAACGGGCTGATATTAATAAACAAGATAAATTGAAACGAACACCAATTTTTTATACAAAAAATGTGCAAAATTGTAAATATTTAATCGAAAATGGTGCTAATTTAAATCATAAAGATATTAGTTGTTATTCTTATTATCTTCATGCTGTTCAAAACAATTATATTGATATTGTTAAATTTTTAATCGATATGAATATTAACATTAATGAAATTGATCGGAATGGCAGAAATGCAATGCATTTATCCACAAATTTGGTCATTAGTACATATTTATTGAACAATGGAATAAAATATAATGCTACAGATAATCAGAACAGAACACCACTGCATTATGGAAGTGTTAACAATTTATATGAAATTGTTAAATTATTGATTTCTAAATGTGATTCATTGGATTTCATAGATTTAAAAGATGACTTAGATTATACAGCATTAATTTATGCATTTAATCATAATTCGTATAAAACAATACAATTGCTATTAAAAGCGGGTGCTAAAATGCATTATGATGATGCAATTGTAAAATTTTTTTTTCTTACAGTAGGCATTATAGAAAATGCACAAAAATTTAAAATATTTTTAGTGTATCATTTAATTAAACAAAATCATATTAATTTCAATAAAATTCGTTTTATGCGTGAATATACAAACAATTATGAAGAAATTATACATGAATTGCTGGTCATGGATAATATAACAGTTCAATATGGTACTTTTACATATTTGATATTTTTTATGGATTCAATTGATGAATGTGCCATACAATTTGAAAAAAACCCGAAAATACAACATACGATCGTGCCAAGTATTACAAATAAATTTCCAATATATTCTCATAAATTGCAATCAAAATATAAGAAAGTAACGAAACGATTAGCTTACAGACAAAAGGGTTTGCAATGTATTAATGTAATATTAAAGAAACATGCTATAGAATTGAAAAATAGTATAATCAGCATTATAATATCGAGTTTCACAAATGATGATATTAAACAATTGGCGGAATGTGTTTTGTAAAAATCTATTTATAGTAATATCATACATTTTGTATTTATAAATTAACAATAACTAACAACACCTGATTGTTTATGCATAGGTTTACAATACATTAAATACTTTTATTATATATCAAACAAATATGTTTTAAAATTTTTGCTGTTTTTACTCTCCTACCAATCAGATATGTGTGAACACTTCTTTCTTACATATTAGATTAGATTATAATAAATTTATAAGATCTGATTTACGTCACCTTCCACATCCTTATAATGTTACGATGTTCATTCTTAGAGTATTTCTTCCCACCATTGTTTGAAGACAATTTCCTTAATTCTCAGTAACACGTAAATTTTTTTTTTTTTTGCTCCTAGTTGAGCTTTTATGTCATCTAATAAACCTTTCATTACAACCAAGTTGATAAATTACTCCGCATGGGAGAATATAACAATTTACCAATTGTGTACTATACTGTACTGTAATTAACGAAAGATAGATGTTTTCATAATACTATTATTTTTATATGGGTGATTAGCCCATAGTTATGTCTGTGCAGACATTGTTAATCTTTGAATAGCGTCCAACACCATATTTTCAAAGATATCCGTTTTTCTTTTTATTCCATCAACGAACAAATGGTCACCCAGCAGAAAAATTTTAGTATTAAAGTAAATACCGAAAAATTTCCTTTGAAAAAATAGCGGCTTTGAAGCCGCTATATTTCATGATTAATATATTTAATATATATATATTTATATTTCGGCGCTATGCAACTGCGCTACTGAGTGTAAATTCCTAACCAATTTCCAAACTAGGATAAGTTATTCTACCATATGTTGCGTTGAGTTGAGTTCTAGAACGTGGACGACCAAAATAATTTATTTTTCAAATAATATTTATAGGCAAATGATGATAATGTTTTGAAATGGTTGTTTTATATTGAATCGATATAATTAACATTAACTTCATTAAATTTAGCAAATTTACATCGATCTGTAGTATTTTATGTATGCTTATTTTGTGTAATATCGTTTGAAAAATATTAAATCAAAATAATCATTTTTTTTCGCTTCAGCAATAATAAGTTGGCATCAAAGTTTACAACAAGTTTTATGCTGTATTGTCTGAGGTCTTCAGGCTTAAAAAGTATCTGTGGCAAAACTCAAAATTGCTTTCCTAATTAGGGATCTATTTCATAAGACATACATCAAATTCATTTATATAATGTAGTAAATGTCACATACAATGTACACAGCATTAACAATCAACTTTTCCAATTTTGCAGAGTTAAATACATTCTTTGATGCATACATAATAAAAACATTTCAACCCAAAACTGTTTACAAACTTTTAACTTTTGCTTTTGTATACAACATGAAATTAGTTGCAAATTTAACATTAGTATTAAAAACAAATATGAAATGAAGTTTCAAATACAATAGTATGAAATCATATAATTTTCATAATTCTGTTGTGAGTGCCACAAAAGAATAAATACGACATGTAACATAAAGATAAATATGCTATTATTGCGGGGAGAAACGGACAATTTAACAGATTTCTGACCCATGTGTTATTTCAGCAATTTGATTAAATTGCATCTTTGCAGAAAAATGAACAACACATATTTAAGGAAAATTTGTATTATACCAGGATTAAATATTCATATAATGGTGCATGACAATAATAGAAATAATAATAATAATAATAATAATATTATAAATTTTATTTCCTTAGCATATTCATAACATATCCAAAATTCAATAAAATTATATATGTACTCATTCATTTATATCTACGAGAATATGTAAATACAGACTACAAATGCATACGAAGTTTTCTAAATACATAAACTAACAAAAAAAGGTTCACACGAAATTATTTATGCAACCAAAAATTTTCATTAAATTTAAAACAGTTATTTGCAATTTTTACTTGTTAAGAATAAATATATATATGTTTTCCAACTTCCTAATTAGATGACCACAATAAGTAAAATAGAGTTGTCTACCTTTTGTTTGTTTGCATTAGCTGTAAGTAGAAAATTTTACCTACCACTTATTTTGAAATAAAACAAAATACAGAATGTATTGGAATTATGTGGTTAATGACGCAGTTGTTAAAAAGCATGCCATTCAATTCGAATACTACTGATTCGATCCCCGCTACTGGCTTGAAAAAAATTTTCAGTATTTTTTATACTAACAATAAGAATTACTCAACTGAATTATTATTTGGTCGTTTATGAAATCAATAAGCCAATATCTTTGAAAATTATAGTGCTGTATGCTATTCAGAGATTAACAATCTCTTCTCACACGATTATATGGAAATCTAGAATAATTGAAGTAATAAAGCATCTATCAAAACATAAATGAAGGCCATTTATTGAATTATTATATATTCACATGCCTATTAATTTATCAACTTGACTGCAATGTTAGATAGTTATGCCATAAAACTAGAGGCACTATTAAAGGTGGGGATGACTTGGTGTACAATGTACATACTATTGAGGGGCGAAAAGGGACCCAAATACTGGTCTGATCCGAAAAAATTATAACCTACGAAGGTTACAAAAATTGTGTTAACCTATTTTTGTTGCTATGTGTGTCAGTATGTGTGTGTGTATATAATATAATAATATATATTAACACAAACATATATTACAATTCTGTATCCTTCGAAATTGAAACTATAAATCATTTTCATTCTAAATTCGTTCGTGAATAAAGAGACGATGATCAATGTATGTTTCCGTCATTTAATAAAGTGAATTTATAAATACTATTATGGATTTTCTATATCACATAAATAATGTGTACGTCAACAAATATTGTATATAATTATGTTATGTTTCGGTAACCCAGGCACACGGTTTGAAAATTTAATAAACAGGATATTTAGAAGAACGAGAACATTCTAGATAATATTTTACAATTTAAAGGAATTTCAAAGTTATAGTTTGTTCGCATCACAACCGATATCATTATGGCAATAGCCTATATTATTGGGTTATTTAGATTTATTATATGACTTCAAGAAAGTAAATACTGTCGCTCTGTATCTACAGTATCTTTTTTATTCTTGAGATATATGCAAAATTAAGTTCCGTTTTTTGGTTAAAATTACATGTACCATATATGCGGTTGAAAATATTGTACAAATCCATAAACCAAAACTAGTTTACACACTTTTTATAAACTAAGAAATATTAAATAATAAATACAACGAAGTTTACATCGATTTTTAAACCATTTGAGATTAATTTTCAAACCAAATTCATATTTGTACAATTTTGTAAATTATTGGTATTATTTTTAAGTAATAATATTCTTATTTTAGGATTAAAATTGTATTTTAAACCATCGAAGATTAAAACACCTTCGTCAACCGAAAACAAAAAACTAACATTTCGGTTCGGCAACAATATTTTAAACTTCTTAGGTTTAAAATTTAATCTATAATGGTTTGATCATTAATTAAAACTTTCTAGGGTTTACTTTTTAAACAAATTTCGGTGTGGATCAAAGTATATGTAACGAAAAATAGTTTAAAAAATAATCCAAAATTATTAGTATTTAGCAAGTATATAAAAGTGGTACATTATTCAAAATATACTCTATCAGAAGTCACAATTGAAGCGATCCATTTGTCAAGGCAATTTTTGATTTTTTCTTAAATTGTGAATCGAGCGTCTTGAACGGCTAGCTGCATCGACAGGAATAAGTAGTTGTCCTAAGGAGCAATGTTGGCGGGTTTATATAGAACTACGCAGTTCCGTACCATTTGCAGTATCAGGTTTGGCGTTGTCAAGTTGAAAAATTGATCTGGTGTGTCTCTGCATCCATTCTGGTCGTTTTCCCATCACTGCTTGCTTCAAACGTTAGTTATCAACAGTGATAGTTTCAGAATTTTTTGGAAATTCACAGTACGCAACACTTTTTTGATTCCACTAAATACAGAGCATAACCTTATCAGCATTGGATTCGATGAACCAGTTTCACCAGGTTGTACCTAAGCTTTTCTAACGCTTAGGATTCTCAACGAAATAATGATGCGTTCAAAAAATGTAGTCTATTTGTTACAAAACTTTCAATTATCATGAGAATAAAAATATATGTTGTTTACACTTCATTCAAATGTTATATATTATGTATTGAAGTTTATAGAGAGAGTTTTCAAGAGCATGTATTACCAGATTCTACAAATACTATCAGAAGAATTACGTCAAATATTAGAAAAACGGAACTTACTTTTGCATATATTTAATACTATACAATACTTCTGACCATGAGTCTATATTAACTAGTGCAACTTCTACAAATTTGAACTCTTTGCATAAAGCTAATTTTGTTTCATTTAAATAAGGAGATGTTTCACTAATTTATCCATTGCATTTATGAAGATATAGAGCAGTTAACGAAATTTCATTTCTACAGCTCTTTGGTACAAACGTACAAACATCGACAATTTCTCTTTGTAGTTGTCTGGGATATAAGAATCATGCAACATGGAAAGTGTCGTTAATCATTATTGTATAAATTTGCTAATTATATTTGGTATGATTCCAAACGTGAAATGGTCCAACGATGTTAATATCCCATTTTGTCTCTTTCGGAGTGCATATTTTACCAACGAGGATTTTGCTTTCTGAGTTTGGTTTATATTTATGCGCAGCTTTCATAACCCAATCGTATTACTGACCATGAGTTATTATATAAAGAACTACAACGCAAATTTGAACATTATGTAACTTGTCACTCTCGCTTATTTATTAATCCCTATAATCCTACAGTATTTGTTCAAAATTAACAAAAATATTCATCGCACGATGCGCAATGCAATACTACTATTTTATTCTCTATATGAGTGTATTTCAATAGAACAAATTAACACTTGTTATTTATAATATGGCAAAGTTAACCAATTAAAAAACAAAGCAACTTTTTACATAAAATATTCTTCAAAAAAAATAAAAAATTTCGATCTAGTGATTTTCAATTTTAATATTTATTGTTTATAGTTTTGTAATTTTAACACAATTTAATTTTATTTTAAAATATTCACATTTAATCGGTCAAAAATAAAATATCTAAATAAGTTATATATATGGGGAAAATATGCTTAGTAAAAACATCGTTCAATAAAACATTTTAAAATTGAAAGAGAAGAACTTGTATCAATGGCACCAGTAAGTTAAGGAAATAAAATACAATTCGAAATATTTATATTATTAATTAAATTATCAATGCACTTTTTAATAGATTTCTAAAAATACTGACGTAACCGTAAGAGAATATTGGGTGAAAAATATTGAAAAAATAAATAAAGAAAAATTAATGTAAAAAGTGTTGTTTATATGTGGCAAACATTTTGAACCAAATTCAAAACGCTACATCTAATTGGGAAATAGTTGCTGGACGGTACCAACAGTATTTTTAGAGCCTGCTATTTCAAAAGATTAAAAAGAATCAACATTAGAAAAGTGTATATACCTATTTACTTCAATCTGTTATATATGTTAATTACCATCTTAAAATTTTAAATAATATTTTAGTGAACCTATTTCCTACTCGCAAGATAAATATACAAAAGCTGAAAATTGTCGAAATTGATTTCAATAATAAATTTACTGTATATTGATTTTGGTCTTATGTTACGTCCAGATAATGCTGTGCATATTGAGGACAATACACAAAAGAAAAATAAAAAGAAACATCAGTGATAAAAAAAGATAATAATGAATGGAACAAATGGTGAAAATACGACGACTGCGAGAAGAACTAGTACGAAAGAATAATAGAATAAGAATGTGTGGAAGAAGAACTGGAGCAAGTTAAGAAAAAATTGTCAACATATATGAAACTGCAAATGATACTTTTTTAAAGCCAAAAGAAAAAAATTAATTTTGTGTTAATGTTGGATATAATTGTGTACAATTTATATATAATTTATTTTCTTTTCATTTTAACATGTCTCGGGGACTAACGAATTTGATCACCTATTGTACCTTATTGCCGGCATCTGTTTGAAAGACAACCGAAACATTTCTTCGTCTGCTATGTACAATTTACAAGTATCTTCCAAAAGGATTCAGATTTCGTATTTTTGCTTATACCTCTAATTCTGTCTTTGAAATAATAGGAATGTATAAGTACTATATTTGTTTACCGCATGACTATGCATCTGCTTAGTTCAGCAGACAAGCTTATGCCATGTTGCAATTTTTATTTGAGTTATATGAATGTTTTGTGAGTAAGTCATTGTAAGTCTTAATCGTTTATCATAATTTTGAAGATGATAGCAGAAAATTTAATTACAACTAATATCCCACTGTTTTTTTTTGTTCAGACAACAGACTTATTCCACTTGTAGGCCTACTATGACGTACTATTTCCTTCTGAATTGCTACTATTGCCTACTGTTATCTTAAATTCTGGGTTATCAGATTTATTCTGTAAAGATATATTTAAAAAATTATTTAATATTTCATTAGTTTTTACTACTTCGGAATTTGTATTTACTTTCTTCTCAGTAACCTGTACCTCATTTGTACATTCTGTTTCGGGATCTGAAATCTCAGAGTCTGTATATCAGCCGCCTCCGAGTCAACGAAACTATTTGCAGCTTCATACATTCTTCAATATTCCATCTAGATGGTTCTAATATATTTATAAATTCTAATTTACTGGTGCCTTGGGCACAATTTGATTTTAAATGGTCACAATCCATTAACCTTTTCTTTAAATATATTATATTTTCTAAAAGTTTAGAGCGGGGAAGTCCAATGAAACTCTTTTCTATAAATTTGATTTTTTTTAAAAGCTTCTGAGGTAATCTAACTTTCTATTTTGTTTTCGTATATAACCTTTTCCTTTTGGAGTATTTCAAAAATATTAATGGACCTTAGAACAAGTTTTTCGGCCTTAATTATGTCCATATTTCTAGCCTGTAGCGCATTTGACAAAATAGATATTTCATTTAAAATGTCAATCATTAAAGACAAATCATTTAAAAAGAATTTATTTTCCAGTCTTATAGCCATACCCATGTATTTTTCATATTATGAAAAATAATTATGTAAAGCAGGATATCGTATATCTATTTTGTTGTTGTATTTTTTTTTGAATAATTTTATGAGGTAAGCATGAAATTAAAATTTAAAGTATAATTTTTTACCTTTTATCTAGCGGTTTGCCAAACTTGTGAATCATTTACGAAACGGTTCTATCGAACCGGTGCGAACCGACCGAATCCCACTACTGTATAACACAACAAAAAAATAAATAAAATAATTTCAATTGATCCGCTCTATTCGGCATATATATCGTAGTCGGATTTTAAAGATAGGTATTGATTCAAAACGCCGGTTTTTTTCATGATGCGATGATGGATTGTTGGATATTTTTACGGAAATGTATTTTCAGGATTAAAAATGTACTAAATCGACTAAAAAATACAATATCGGAAAATACATGAAAGCTGCACTAGTTATAAGAGCATCATTCGTGTTTTCCATTATAACGATTCGAAAGAGGAATGTTTTGTAGTCTTGCATTGGCCGAGAGAACTGTGACCTCTTCACATAGTAGTCTCCTAGATCTACTTTTGACTACTTTTAATGAGACATTTATATTCAGTGTGGGAAATCTTATACGTTTCGCAATATATGATTGATGTTATATTATTAAATTGCTTACTGGTTTCACAATGTATTTTTCTCAGTTTCTCATGCCACCAATGTACCTGTTTCGATTGAATCTATTTTGTGCATTATGGGATAGGCTTGTTCATAAACGTTTTTTATATAACTTATAATTTACCGTAGGATTTGAAAATCGTCCAAAATTAGTGGAGAAAGCAGCTTAAATCACTGCTGTGGAAGTGTATATGACTGTGAGAATATTGACAGAAGCATTAAATACACATAGTGTTAATATTTGAACAATTTTAACACAATATTTACGTAAAAGTAAAGCATGTGCTAGTTCATAACTTGGTTATGACTTTGTCTTTGTCTTTGTTCAAAGCATGACGAAAATTCTCAAATTCATATCAAAATTTAATATTAAAATCCCGTTGTTAAATATATCAAATTGTCACACCATATTTTTGACATTTGACAGCATATAGTATTTCACATTAAATTTGTTACAATCGTTCTCTTTAATTTTAGAGACACAAAATTTAATTATTGATGTTTAGTATTGAAGGCATTGTTGAACGAATTGAAGGTATCCATGCAGATATTGCCGATGTAACAAAGCAAGTTGAACAATCTTATGTGAAAAAGGGTTTCAAGAACTTAAATGTACATTTAGCTAGTTAACTAACTAACTAACTAACACTAACAAGAATGCAGGAGGAATCACCACGAATGTGGTTATTTAATAATAAAACATTAATATCAATTTAATTTTTATAAAAGTTGTAAAATGGTTTTCGGATGGATTGATAAATGTATTTTCATTTTATATGAAGTTAATTTTACCAAATACATTTAATAAGTTATTAAGGGTACCAGCTACAAGCAATTTTATGAACACCTTTTCGGATACCATCAACTACTAGACAAGTAACAAGATAATATAGTAATGTAACAGGCCAATTGAAAAGTTTACGGTCTACCATAGTTAAACACATTTTTTTGGCAAAATTTGATTTTATTATTCAACATAGTTGCCTTCGAGGGCGATACAGCGATTATAGCGATCATCCAACTTTTCGATACCATTTTTTTAGTACGATTTGCCTTTTGCTTCAAAATAGGCCTCAGTTTCGGCGATTACTTCTTCATTGGCGCTAAATTTCTTTCCAGCGAGCATTCTTTTGAGGTCTGAGAACAGGAAAAAGTCGCTGAGGGCCAGATCTGGCGAATACGGTGGATGCGGAAGCAATTCGAAGCCCAATTCATACAATTTTGCCATTGTTTTCATTGATTTGTGACACGGTGCATTGTCTTGATGAAACAGCACTTTTTTCTTCTCCAAATGGGGCTGTTTTTTAACGATTTCATCCTTTAAACGATCCAATAACGCTATATAATAATCGCTGTTGATGGTCTGGCCTTGCGCATCCCAGAATACTGATGCCATAACCTTGCCAGCTGACTGTTGTGTTTTTCCTCGCTTTGGATTCGGTTAATCTTGTGTAGTCCATTCAGCTGTATCATCCATTGTCACATATCGACGCAAAAATTCAGGTATATTGCGCTTGAACAGCTTCAAACACTACTCAGAATCATTAACACGTTGTTGCTTTTGATCGATTGTAAGCTCGCGCGGCACCCATTTTGCACACAGCTTTCTCATGTACAAATATTCGTGAATGATATGATATACACGTTCAGAGATATCTTCACAATGTCTGTTATCTCGATCAACTTCACTTTACGGTCATTCAAAATTATTTTCTGAACTGTTTTGATATTTTCGTCGGTGACTGCCACTTTTGGGCGTCCACTGCGCTCGCCGTCTTCGGTGCTCATTTCACCACGTTTAAACTTAGCATACCAATCAATGATGGTTGATTTTCCTGGTGCAGACCCCGGAAACTCTACATAAAGCCAAGATTTTGCTTCAACTGTATTTTTTCCCTTCAAAAACCAATATTTTATCAGCGCACGAAATTCTTTTTTTTCCATCTTTTTTCAAATAACAAAAGTAGCTACACTCACAACGCAATATCTCACAAACTACTGGTCGGACTGCTGTCAAATTTTGACACGTATCGTTTGAAGGTTGGTACTAAGTAAAAATCATATGAATTTAATTCTAGAACTGTCATCTGTGTGTCAGACCGGGAACTTTTCAATTGGCCTATTAATTCATAGCAGAGTCCGAAATAAAATTGAAAAATGCAATGGGGTATTTTTAAAGTGCCAACTTCTTACCATAAAACAATATGACAGATCCATTTAATCGTACATTCCAAAAACAAATGTAATTCCTTTTAAATTTTATTATAATGTTAATAAATTTTAATTAAAACGACGAGATTTTTTGGCATAAAACATTTAAACATTTACGGTTATAATTAACTGTATGGTCGGTCATACGTGTTCATTGAGTTAGTGAGTGCAAATTGAGAAAAATAAACTAATAGCGGGGACGAATTCCATTGGTTGCTGAGAATTTATAAAATATAAAGTGGCATCGATAAATAAATATACGCCTAATCGCCATCATCTAATCCGGCGAAACATATATATGACATATGTGAGCAACATGCAGCGCAAATGCATTTAACTTCAGGATAAAGGATAAGGTGTTTCTTTTTTTTAGAAATGTTTTTGTTTAATTTATTTTTGTAAAAATAAATTAATTTTGTTATAAGATTATTAATTGCGATCAATATTTATTTTTTTTTTGTGTTTGTATGAAAGTAAAAAGACGAAAGGTTTCACTACATGAGATATTAAATATGAAGAGGTAAGACGCCATGGAGTCTATATAAAAAAAAAAAAAGTGATCACTCTAGACGGTGTGGTGTGGGGTGTTAAACGAAATTAATTTCAACATAAATTTTATGTTAAATTATAAACTGTATACGAAAACTTAGTAATTTCCTGTTTAATCTCCCATTTCAACTCTGCATAGACATTCGATAATGTCTTATTTATAGCCTCTATTTATATATATTTTGGTATTCAAATTCTAAATCAATAGCAATATGTAATAACATATATTATAATAATAATAATAATAATAATAATATATATTACAATACATTATATAATATTTTAGTTAAATATTAGGTATGCAATAAATGTACATATTATTATCAAATATACAATATTATTATATCATTTTAGTATATTACATATGTAGTATTACAGCCATATATGCACGTAATAAATATGATGAACTAGTATAATATATAGTTTTGTTGTCAAAATGTATATATCAAGTGTACCGGTAACAAATGAGCGTTTTTTTTTAGAAAATAAAAACTAATTTTAAATGGAAAAGTAAAAAACATTTTATTCAGTTTTATTGGCCATTGCTTTCTAAACATTTTGATTACCTTTCTGGCAATTTGTGGATACCACACCAATAGTATTGTTCATCTTTTGAAGTAATCCAATCAGACACCAAATTTTCGACTTCTTCGTAGGAATCGAAGTGCTGCTCAGCCAATGCGTGTCTCATCGATGAAAATAAATGGTAGTCGGAAGGAGCCAAGCCTGGTGAATACGGCGGGTGGGGTAGCAGCTCCCAGCCAAGTGCTTTCACTGTATCCTAAACCGGTTTTGCTTTGTGTGCAGGAGCGTTGTTATAAAGCAAAATTACCTTGCCATGTCTTCTGGGCCATTCTGGTCGTTTTTCGAACATTGCATGAATAAAATTAATCATTTGTTGTTGGTAGCGATCAGGATTAACAGTTTCACCAGGTTTTAGGAGCTCCTGATCCCACTAGACACACAGCATTGTCTTCTTGCCGAAACGATTTGGTTTTGCAGTTGATGTTGATGGTTATCCATGGATTAACCCATGATTTTTTTTGTTTCGGATTTTTACAATAAAACCATTTTTCATCACCAGTAACAATTCAATGCAAAACTGATTTTCTTTCGTGTCTGGCAAGCAAAATTTCACAAGTGTTTTTTCGGTTTTCCATCTGTCTTTCATTCAATTCATATTGCACCCATTTTCCTCACTTTTGGATCTTACCCATAGCTTTTAAACGGTCAAAAATTATTTGTTGTGCAACATTTAACATTACTGACGTTTGTTTTTGATTCAAAGTGTCATCTTCATAAAATATTGCTTGCAATTCGGCGTATTCAAACTTTTTTGGTGGTATTCCACGTACATTATTTCTCACATCAAAATCATTATATCTGAACCGTTGAAACCATCTTTTGCATGTTGCTTCTGATAGAGCATGATCACAACAAGCATTCGATGCGACTCTGCAGCACTTTTCTTCAAATGAAAAAAAAAAGCAACCAAATAAAAAAAAATTGAGGCTCGTTCATAACAAATGTTCCTTATCGAGACATTTATATCTTGACGCTCACTTCATATCGGTACACCTGGTATAATATTCCTATGTAATATATTTTGTATATGATTATTATGTTACAAAAGATATAATATGTGATAATACGAATATACACCATACTTTCAAAACCCATCAATCACTACTACACATAATGTAATAGTTATATATATATTAATATAAATTGTATACTTTATAATATATAGGTAGTTACGGGTAGTTACTAGATAACTATAGTTATATCCCTGTCGGGATTTTTATATGTTGTTCCAATTTCTTCAATGAAGGCATACATAAATTGTAAGTACTGCCGATTTCATTCATGAATGAATTCACCAATGAACTCATCAATTAGTTTATCAAAATATTCACTAAAGAATGAAAATTAGAATTCAAAAGCCGTTAGTTGAAGTAAATTCGAAATTACGTCATAAAACAAATGAACAACGATTGCTATTGAACGATCTTGATCTCAAATGTCATTCTGATTTTACTGTGTTTTGATTTAAAAAAAATGTATGTACAATATTAAAAAAATTGGCTTAAAAATATTAAAATTAATTTATATATTTCATATTTCATTTGAATTCATTATTTTTAATTTTTATTACTATTTAATTTTGAGAGACTGTCAAGAACATGTGGAAAATTGTAAAAATATATATTTGACATTTCTAACTATTTTCCATAACTCTCATATCCATTTTTTTAGAGAAAAAACTAGTGTAAATAGAAAAAAAAATTCTATTCGATTGGTCTATTCAATATGGCGTCGGTATAAAACGTCAAACTTCACGCGCGAAAATTTGTATGAGAAATCTTATCGTGTGAAAGTATCTTAAGCCCGTATGATACTTCATTTTTTTTTCATTTTTAATGCATTAAAAATGAGAAAAGAGCGGTATGACTAATGTGGATGCTAAATTGGCAATTTGTGTGAGGGCGTAAGGTATATATACTTAGAAAGGGGAAAATCAACAAAACTGTCAAAATTAATGCATTAAAAATGTAAAAAATTTACATTTTTAAGATTCTAGAAGCTGAAAATTTGACAGAAACCCATTTATGACGCATATTGCTGTATTTTCAAAAAAAAAAAAAATAATAATAAATAAATAAAAAAGTTTTAATTCAATTGGAATTGAAATTAAATAAATATAAATAAATAAATTAATAATAATAAATAAATAAATATATAAATATACATCAAAACAAATCTACAATCAAAACATATAAAAGGTAAATACAAAAATAACCAATAATTATTTATTAATAATATTAAATAATATTATAATGTTACTCTATATTAAATAAAAACAGCGTTTTGTGTTTTGCTTGTAATAGTTCCTATCTTCCTACATAAAACAAATGGATAACAGCACGAAACTTAAGGTTTTATCTTTAGCAAATTTAAATTTGCTAACTGCAGCTGCTTTGTTGGAGATAGAATGTATTATTAAAAAAAGAAAAAAATATTCTGCAGAGTGGCTAATGCGTAGGGAAGAGGAAGGTATGTGAATTAATATTTTCTGATATAACTTTAATTATAATTTACTTTTATTTATTTACGTGTTTATAAGTATTGGATTGAGTTCACATTACAATTTTATACGAATGTATAAAAATTTAATTACAGGTTTCAGTCATAAATTGCTACGAGAAATTCAATGTGAGGACACCAAACTATACAAAAGACCACTTCTCCTAAAATATAATTAAGATTAAATTAAGTGTGAAGATGTATGATAATAATATTGTTATACCGTATTCAAATAGCACATTTGGTTTATATTCATTATTTAATTCTTGCACAACTTGTAGCCAAAATTGTTGCTTTTTAAATTTATTCTTATACAGATGATGTTTATAATTCCATATAAATTCTGCGTTATGGATTTTTTCAATTAAAAAAAAAACTATTTCGTCGTCCCACTGCACTTTTCCCATAATTAATTAATTAATTTTTAAATTATTTAAATATTTTTTTTTTGTATTAAATTATTACTATGTCCACAATTTTTGTATTAAATTTCACTGATTTTTTTTTTATTTATTATGTTTCTATTTTTATCTCTTTCACACAAAGTCTAACTATCTCTTTTATCCGCGGCTGAATTTAATGCATTAATAATGAAAAAAAAATGAAAAAAAAATGAAGTATCATACGGGCTTTAACAATATTTTCACTATGAACTACAAATGTCGTTGTCGATGTAATGATAGAAACACAAAGCCGTTCACTGCTTTGTGACGCAGACATCCCACAATGACGCTGTACAAATTCTTTCACTAAACTTCAAATCAAATTTTTTATAAATAGTATTCGCGGTTATTTAAAATTGTACACTGACAATCAGTTATAGTAATTGGAAAATAAAATGTTATTTTATTAGCACTAATTTTTTCGTTTAACTAATTGTATTTTGTTATATTTGGTTTTATTTAAAAATTTAAATTCATTTATTTCTCTCACTCATAGAAAATTTCTCTCGTACTTAGCGTCAACAGCGTCAACTTAGAAAATATTCTAATTCGTGGTGAACGTGGCTAACGAAAACTGCTTTACGGGAAGAACCATATAAATTTATTGTTTCTATTTTACAGCTCAATGAACGTAGTGAGCGCAGCGGCATTGTGTTTCTACTATAACTACTACTAAATTTAACAAAAAATTATTAGTTTCTTTTTTCCTCCTTTAAAATAAATTAAAAATTTACTGCAACGCCCCAATTTGTCAAGTTCTATTCGACAGATTTGCAAACGACAGCGTTGAACTGATCTGATTGAAAAAAAAAATGAATTCTCAATAATTGGAAAAATTAAAATGAAAAAAATATTATCAATAAAATTAATAAAATAAATAAATTTAATGTAAATGTTTAATTTAAAAATTATCCTTTGTATTTCTGGTCAGTAAAGGATACCCAACCTCGATCAATAAAACTTGACTATCAATTTTTCAGAAGTACCTTGGGAACTGTACATATAATCCCATTTTGCACTTACATACTAAATTTAAAATAAAAATTTCATCAAAAATTTCATTTTGAACTCATGAAAATGTACTAACCACAAATGTCATCTCGTACAACAGCAATCTAGAAAGTATTGAAAGAATTGAGTAGTGCTGCCAAGAAATAAGTAGGCAATCATCGATGTAATAATACATACCGGTTCCGACTGGGATATTTATACCTTTTGCTTAATTCTAATACAGTGGATTCTGTAAGACTCAACTAAACACGGGTGTGTCGAGTTATACAGGATATCGAATTATACAGAATGTTTATTTCAATGATTAAAACTTGAGTATTTTTATTGTATCTTATCCGAAGTTGGTAAGTAAGTTTATAATGGATTGTATGTGTAATTTTTAGGAAATTTCTTACAATAATATATTCAGGTCAGATTCACATAATAGATTACAATTCTGATCATTTCAAGGTGAATTTTTATGAAATTTGTAAGTACTTTTCTAATAAGATTTTATAGACAATTTTTATGAAGTACTTAAAAAATAGTAATCAGATCAGGTTTCCAGAGTTTATTCGAGAAACTTGACAATTTTGGGCATTTCTTTACCAATTTTGATAAAATTTGGTATCGGTATGTTTCCAAAAGCACTGTATTATAACTTTTAATTAAGTTCCTTGAAAATGATAATCAGGACTGATTTCCAACTTCCTCGTGAAATTATAGAAATTTACTTAACACAGCCGAATGCCATCTTCGATTTGGTTATGGAAATGAACGAAACTGATCTATTTTTGAAACGATAACTGTCGATAGAAAATGGGTTGTATATAATAATGTACGAAAGTGTACGGAGCAAGCAAGATTAACCATATAACAGGAGTTATCTGTTTTAAACTTTTATCACGCAAGCAAACCATCAAAAATGAATATATGCGCAGCACAGAAACCAAGCAAACTGAACCATTTATTGTTATCATATAGTGATCAGGTCACTTACATTTTTGGTTACTGGACAATTTTGAGTGGAGCTTGATTGAAATGTGTAACCAAATCCACTCCACCATATATTCCTGATCTTGCACAATCAGATCACCATTTATTTGGTTCTCACTTTTTGAATGGTAAGAATTTCAAGATTTTTATGTCAAAACGGACTAGATTCAACTTATTCTGATGCCATTGCGTTGTGTTGTTCACGACGAATCCAACAATATTAGGAATTTATTGTGGGAATTTGTCCTTATTATCAATTCTAAGAACTTCATTAAAAATGTTAACATAATCTTATTAGAAACCTACCTGACATCTACTGGAATCTACTCTGACAACCTTATCTGACTATCATTTTCTATGATTTTTGTGAAAATTGATTGTATTAGAAAACAATTTACACGTACATTTTTTGAGAAATGTTTAATTATTTAAAGTTACACAAAGTTATAAAGAATTTTTTTCTTATAAAAATTGCATAGATCGTACAACAGAACTCGAGTTATATTAGAATGTATTACTGCAAATGATTTGAGTGAAAAAATTGTTCGAGTAAAAGAGGATGTCGCGTTATACGATATTCGAGTTATACAGAATCGACTGTATATACTATTTTGTTGGTATTAAATTCATACGTAAATGGTACATACTCAATATGTAGTTGAAATAAGTGAATGAATGTTTCATATTTGGTATATAATTTGATAAATTTTCTCTTAAATTTAATGCGATCGAATAATGTATGTATATTTAACCAACGAGAAAACAAATGTAATATGGAAAAGGGTGCTTGAATTTTATATAATCTTTATTATATATATTTGTACACAATTGCAGATATACTTTTTACAATAGAATATATTTTATGTTAGTGTAGGTATAAACTCGAACGTGACAGATAACATGATAAAGTAGAATGTAAATCTCAATTTCTTGTGATTATATCATAGATATAATATATCTATAAAATATGTCTTCTATATATATTTCCAATATAAAGATTGTTGTAAATATATCTGTTTTCTTACTATTCTATATAAAATACGATTCAAATGAAAGCAACATAATAGTTACATTACATTTGTACTTTTTTTCAATATGCATTTTTCCTACAAAATTTTCTTAAATATTTAGAGTTTGTATTATAATTCTATTCTATACATTCCAGGTTCTTTAAATAATAAAACCAATATTATTTAATCTCGTCTCGTTGGGCGTTGATCAAAGTATATGTAATGCGTATAGTAATGGTGCTCGTTGTTTGAGCCTTTATGTATTGGCCTTTTCTTAGAGATGTGAGTTTGAAAAGTTTTCATTGAAAGAGTTTTCAAAAAGTTTTCAGCTTTCAGAGCCATTTGTAAAATTGAAAACTTAAAAACTTTGAAAACATAATGACAGCTGCCATTTTTGACGGCCCACGGTTTTTGACTAGGATAAATTTTGTTAAGGTAACAAAAATAATCGATTAAAAAAAGTAAAATACACTTATTCTGCTAAGCTAACCGTAACAAATTAAATTAATTAAATTATATAATAGATTATATTATATTATAAAGTAAAATATAAATAACGACATGATGTCTAGAGAATCACAAATTTTCAATGGTTTTAGAGTTGGCTATATTGATATTCATATAGAAAACAAACATAAAATCAGATATGCTTGAAAATATTGCCAATGGCAAACAGTATGCAACGCTACTCGATTTCATGACCACATATTTAGCAGAAAATGTATATGTAATTGCTTGAAAATGTGAAGCTAATCTTAAGAAAGTCCAAAATTCAAACCTACATAACTACGGAACTTGTTAAGAAATATCAGAAACGTAAATCGATTTACCAATGTGGGTGACTTTCGTAAAAAGCCTCTTTTCAAGAAATCACACATCTCTACCTTTTCTGTATAGCTCTCGCAGGTTGGTACATTCTATTTAGCTAGAATTTCTATATTAGGTTTATGCCATCTACATACATTGTGTACCATATTTAACAATTTCTTTTATTTTTATATACTGCATTTTTTTGAATGACAAAAGTAGTAGAATTGTGTGCCGAGCGAAATTCTTTGACGACCATAAATATATTTCCAACTTTCATTATCGCAGCATAAACATCAATTAGGAAAATAACAGTAAATCAGCTCCTAAAAACTTGCATGATTCATTTATGTTGTAATTAATTGATACTCAAAATTCATCTACGTACGTTTCACAATTGATTGACCAATGTTGTCCATATTAGCCGAAACCTTTGCTGACAAATCCCCAAATATGTGAATTTTATACTATGAACACACTACATGCTTAAACACCACATTCCTAATTAAGTCCTCTTAAACATGTTGAATTGAGTGATCATCAGGTTTATTAAATAACACATATTATTTGTAATTAATAGTGAATCAGGTACAAATACACCATCTATATTTTATGTTCGGTGTTATTATTGGAAGTATTTATAATTATATATAATTATAATTTATAACAGAGTTTAGACGACATGGATGTAATTGAATAGAACATACTATACTTATTTTAATTTCTTTTATTTTGGATAAATTTTCAAATCTATATCTTTTTATGAAAATTTGTATTCATCAATGGCAGCAACTTTATCATCAACAACATTTTCATTAAATGAAGCGTTACAAGAAAGGTCAACAACAATATCACCATCATCTCCATCATTATTACCAACAACTCCATCACCAACTTCATCACAAACGTTTTCCCTTCTAACACATTTGTCGTCAACTCCTGTAATAAAAAAACAAAAAATTAGTAAAAAAAAAGTATCAACAAACGAAATATTACAAGAAAATAAAAAAGGTAATGAATTAGCTGAAAAAGAATTACAAAACGCCGATGAATTTTCACAACGCTCATTAGAATTGGAAGAACATAAAATAAGTCTCATTGAAAAATTTATGTTGAATATATTGGAAAATTAGAAAAACGTATAGAAATTCAAATGGAATTGTTACAGAAAATTTGAAGAGCTAATTTAACCCTTAGCGAACGAATGTCGCCATATCATACTCGCGACATTGCAAATATTATATTAAAATCGAATGCCGCCATACATGCGGCATGACGTAATATAACATATGTTCTCTCATATAAATTTACTGTTTAACATATATGTCATATGTCATTTGTTATAGCTAGATTAGAGACAGAAAGTGACAAAGAAAGTGAGTTGCAACGTATTATTAGAAGACAGCAGATAATACAAGTTGCAGATATAGAAGGGATGATGTTGGATTAAATAGATTTTGACTACCAACATTCTCCTTATAACCAATGTATTATTTTCGGATGTATATGAAAAAGTCATAGAATTGAATAGTTGTGAAGATTATATAAAAGTAAGTAAATGGTGCGTTAAAGCATGCATCAACCAATGGTGTAACTTTCCTAGTGCTAATAATGTATATAAAAAACTTAAGATAAAACATGGTTTGTTTTCTGGAGTGCGCGGAACAAATTTTATGAATACAATATTAAACTTAGCATATTATAATTTAGCTAAAGAATATGTGTACAATATGTTTCATCTGCAACCCATAGTTGAGTTTCATATACATCGAGGTGGTGATGTGTGGATAACTAACAAATCTAGATTGTGGTTTATAGCTATGTATAATACTCTGACACATTCAGGATTATTGTTCCATCTCACTAACAACTAACGAATCTAATTCAATCGTTACAGCTCTTATTAATCGTTTGAATCATAATTAATTTAAAAAAACATTACATAACAATATTAAAAGTACAAATTTAAATAAAAGTTACGTTACTGTATTTCACTAAAAGTACAATTTTTATAATTGATAATCATGCTAGTTTATTACATATGTAATAAAAAATTTTCGTTGATTGATCTACTGATTAACCACTTAAAATTATTCATGGTACACCATCTAACTTTAAGTTTAGTTTTAAGCAATACATTCAAATTTTTAACCATTTAATAATGCATTTAAAAAACATTTAAAAATTCATGAAAAAGAATACATGAATGAAACGAATTTTTCCAACATATTCTAAAATTGGATATATATAATCATCCAAAGATATTCAATATAAATTATAAAGTTTCAGAAATAATTATCAATACTAATCCAACTATTGATGAAAATAAAATTCAGGGATGTTTAATGGGTTTATCATTTCAAATTAAAAAATTATTTGAATGTCAAAATTTTCTAAAATTGATACTAGAAAATATGAAAAATTTACAAAGCAAAACTAATAATTTTATTTATTTACCATATTTATACCATATTTATACCACTATGCAGAAATTCGAGATTTAAAAAATACGGGACCTGATATTAAAATGAATGATGGGAGTTATAAAGTTCATTTTGTTAATGCGTCAAATACTTGAAGATAATTTAGTATTAAATAGTATGATGGGTTATACTACTTTTTTCATTTCTACATATTACTGTCGACTTTGTAAAAGATAAAAAAAAACGAAATGCAAACTGATTACAAAGAATATCATGAATATTTACGAAATTAAAATAATTATGATTTAGATATTTGGATAAACGGATGTCACAATTCTGTATTTAATAACATAAACACTTCCCATGTAACGGATAACCTTGCAAGTGATGCAGCTGTCATTTCATCAAGGGTTAACATTCGACTAACTTTATTGATTAAAGCATATTTACGCTTTTCAAATTTATTCATACGAAATAACTTCTTTAGTGAATTATTAGAAAATGATAAAAAAATGTAACTCAATAAATCTTGATTTTATACAACAATTATCTAATAACACTATAATAAATATATCATCATATATCATCATTAAAACAGCCTCTTTCAAAGGTATAAATTACAAAATGTGGTTATTTTTTAATTAGGAAAATAGAGTCAACCACAATGCCAATAATTTATGAAATTATAAAAATATTAATATCAGATGACAACATTATGTTGCGTTGTTTGTAGGAAATATTCCATGATACATTATCCTGAAACTTATGTTGCTTATATAAATTTCTATGAAAAATATAAATTAAGTGAATTTGATGGTCCACCTATTCATTTATATTATCTACCGAATGAACAGAGAGTTGCGAAGTTAAAGTTATATTTTGATGCATAATTGATCATTAATTGTTTATTTATTATTTTTTTGAATTTTTTATTACCTTATTGTAATTTAATGAATAAATTACATTTTTTTTGTGAAATGGAACACCCTGTATTTCCATCATTTTGACAGCTCAATCACCAGACTGAAATTTTTAGCTTCTTCCAACCAACCTCAGATACAACCATAAAAATTAAAATTTAACCTTCAAAAATATTGTACATATGAAACGACTTGTTATAAAAATATACATGGCTTTATAACTGGTAACTCTATATTAAAAAATTATGGCTCAAATTAAAGGTGAAGATTGATTGAAATTTCTGCAACGACTTTATTTAAAGTAATTTTTAAAAAAACTTGCTCTCGGCAAAGTTATAAGCATAAATTCACATTATATTAGGTTGTCAACTATCTCCCTTCCGCCTTTTTGCTCTTTATTCAATGCTTTATAAAAAGTGTTACAGTAATCGGATTTAGTTCAAATATGCGCCGTTTTGTTCGATAATCTGTTTCCATCTAGACTGCAACTTCATAATACCTCCGTCGTAGAAGCCCCCCTCCTTATTTGCGAAGAACTCGGACAGCCACTTTTCACAAGCCTCTTTTGAGATCAACTTTACACCACCAAGGGCGTTCGCCATGGACAGGAACAGGTGGTAATCACTTGGCGCTATGTCCGGGCTATATGGTGGATGCGATAAAACCTCCCATCCGAGCTCCCGTAGCTTCTGACGAGTCATCAACGAAGTGTGTGGTCTGGCGTTGTCCTGGTGGAACACTACACCCTTCCTTTTGGCCAATTCTGGACGCTTCTGGTCGATCGCCTGCTTCAAGCGGTCCAGTTGTTCGCAGTAGATGGTAGAATTAAGCGTCTGGCCATATGGGAGCAGCTCATAGTGGATGATTCCCTTCCAATCCCACCAAACACACAGCAAAACCTTCCTGGCCATCAATCCCGGCTTGGCCACTGTTTGGGACGATTCACCGGCCTGCGACCACGACCGTTTTCGCTTGATATTGTCGTATGTGATCCATTTTTCATCGCCAGTCACCATCCGCTTCAAGAATGGGTCGAGTTCGTTCCGTTTCAGCAGCATTTCGCAAATGGAAATTCGGTCCATTAGATTTTTCACTGTTAATTCATGTGGCACCCAAACATCAAGCTTTTTTTTGTATCCAGCCTTCTGCAGATGGTTTAAAATGGTTTGGTGACTAACTCCCATCTCCTGGGCGATGTCACGAGATGCCACATGCCGGTCTAACTCGATGTATTCCATGATTTGATCGGTATTTGTCGTCACAGGTCTTCCGCCGGCTGGCTTATCCATGGTGTCGTTTTCACCGGCTCTGAATCGTCGAAACCATTCCTCCGCGGTTCGAAGTGATAGAGTACCATCCTCCAAAACACCATTAATCTCACGGAACGTTTCTCTAGCGGATTTGCCTTTAACGAAGGAAAACTTTAAAATAGCGCGAATTTCGGCGTTAGTGAACTCCATGTTTACACGTCTATAACTGTTGAACGCAATATCCAAACTAATCATACATAGCGTCGTTTTGTTTGTTATGTCAAGAGCTTTCAAATTATGTACAGTGTTGCCAGATACGAGCTCTGTAGCGCTTTGTACATAGCCGCGAAATTAAAAAGACAAAAAGGCGGAAGGGAGATATTTGACAACCTTATATATATAAATTTAAAACGCAACCCTACAATTAATATACTGGGTGTAATATACTTTTTAAACCTCGCAGTCAATTATTTCGAAAACGACAGACCAAACGAACAAAAGTTTCAAAAGTTTATCAAAGTTTTAGGTATCGAATGTGTTCGTAAACAGTGAAATCACATCAAAAGATACTAGTATGTGATCAGCTTTAACTGTTTGTGTTATGATAAATTCTCTCGAATCATATGAGTTATTTATTTCATATATACTTTTAGGCAAAAGGCCCATACTATACTTCAAAATATATTACAAATATTCTGGGCCTTTTGCCTAAAAGTATACATCATATGAATAACTCATATGATTTAAAGAAATGTATCATAACACAAACATCGAAACGTTGGTATAACAAAAAAGTTGTTTTATTTACAATAAACTGAAGTCCTATTAACTTCATTTTATTTATTATTATTAACTTTTTGCGTTAATACTAAAAATTCTAAATATAAAATTGTACAAAGCACAACGACATAATCGAAAAATTTGACTGAGTATAACAAAGGTTTTACAAGAAAATACAAATTATTGATATTTATGGTATATAAGAAGTGAATATGAAATCCAAAAACACAGCAAGGAAATTATAATTACTCTTCGAATCTTCATATAATAATAATAATAATAATAATCATATACTACGATAAGTTGACAATGTGGGAAAAATGTATGCATTATTTAATTTAGTTTTTATTAAATGGCATACATAAATGCAATTATTTAATTAATAAAATATTATTATTGATTTATTTTTTCACTTCATACTTTGCAAGGGTTTATGTGGAATCAAGTGTGCAACAGTCACTTTCTATTATGCATTTGTTCATGTAAAGGAAATTATATATACAAATGAAATGTGTGTTGCAGTCAATTTTCATTCTTATTTTATCATTACAAAAATACATTTTTTTGATACAACATAAAATAATTTTCCGTATATGGTATACAAAATTTGAAGAGCAAATCGAAATTTTACAAAATTATTAGTTACTTATTTATTTAATAAATAATTAATGTTTTTGAAGTTCAGTGGATTGTATATTTTGAATAATAATAAAATATTTACAGTATTGATTAAATTATAAATCCAGTAAAAATTCGAGTTGTGCGAGGTTGTTAAATGATTATAATTTATGTGATTGTTGAAATTGTTAGTAAATGTAAATATTTAAATATATTGTAATTTTGTTTGTTGTATAAACCATCACTGAACAGTGCAAAACATTATTAATTATTTCATTTTCATTATGAGTTAGTGTCCAACTACTATTGACGCCGTTGTGCATGACGACTTTTCAAAAGTGTTTCATGAATATGAAATTTTCTCAAAGCACGCACAATTGATGTGATTGAGTTGTCACCAAATACTGTTTTCTACTTTATCATGCGTTTTCTTATAAAAGCGGATATGGGCAAATATTCATCAAATTATTAATGTTAGAATGGTTATGATTTTTGGATTTTTCTATAATAATACATATTAATGTTTTAAAAATAATTTTATAAATTAAAATAATAATAAAACAAAACGCACACAGCTGATAATTGGGAATAAATAAATTTTCAAATGACAAGTCGTGGCGGTAATAAACGCTTCAATCGCTTTTAGCCGCTATGTGGTGTGTGCGATTTATATTTTAAAGCTCGCTGAGAACCATGTGTGTATACTCTTTACTGATCCGTCAATGAGCATCAGAATGAAACAATGATGAATTTATATAAATTATAATAGTCATTATGGATTTCTCGTCATATTTTTATAAGAATTTACTAATTTAAATTTTAGTTTTCCATTTTAAATAGAATAAAAGAATGGATTTATATATCCAGTAGAAAAGGTTAGCTTAAATTATTATAATAAACCAAATTCTGAGAAAAAAATTTTAAATTTTAAATTATTAGCACGACGACATAGTGAAAATTTTGATTGACTAAAGAAACAAAAGCTTTACTAAAGAATACAAATAATTGATAATTATATACTGAATATGGAACTATATATGAAATCCACAAATACATAAAGGAAATTATAATTATACTATTCGTGTCTTTATATAACCATAAACTCTACGATACGTGGACATTATTGTTAGTATTTATACATTTTTAATCAAATTTATTTTAAATTGCATATAAATTGTATTTGTTTTGTTAGTATCAATTGAAAATAATAAAATATTAAAATAAAATGGATTTGTTTTCTCACGTATAATACATTGCGTGGTTTTGCGTATATTCAAGCGTACAATACTAACTATAATCGCTTTATTTATATAAATAAAATTTTATATCCAATTGAAATGTGTATTAGTGGTAATTTTCATTTTTCTTTTGTCATTACAAAAATACATTTTCTTGCTACAACAACATAAAATAGTTTTCCGTATATTGAGTACACTTGTGCTAGTTCAAGTTAAATTTGCTTGAATTATTATATGTTTATTAAATTTATAAATAGTACAAAAAAAATACTATAATAATGGTAAATAATTACATAAATTTTGAATTACAAATCGAATTTTTACAAAATTATCAGTGAATAATTTATATAAAAAAATAATAATTATTGTTGTATATTTTGGATAATAATAAAGTATTTATCAGCATTTTGATTAAATTATTAACTGTGTAAAAATTCGAGTTGTCTTAATTGTAAATGTAATATTGTTAATTTTAATAAATGTAAAATAATACATATTTACAGAATCAGATGAATAAAAATTTATTACCTTCGATTATTTATCTTTTAAAATTGTTTGGTTTATTCGTGGATTCGGATTGTACAACAAAGTGGAATACACGTATTTTAAAGTTCACAATACCATGCATAATTTATGTGATTGTTGGAATGGTGAGTATGTGTATAGACTATATAAAAATATAAATATTGTGTCATTTGTTTTAACAAACTCAGAAAATTAGAAAACCTAAAATATTATTAGATTTATTTATTACTAATTTACTGCACTAATTTGATTTTTAAATCGCTACTTTAAGATGCATATGTGTTTCGGTACTAAGTTTTCGCATCAGTTGCCACAGAACAAACAATATATTATAAAGAAATGGAATAAATAAATATTTAATAATTTATTTTAATAGATATCACTTCAATTTTACACATATATGAATTTCACATTGTTATGTAATCATAGAAAACATGTTTTTTTAATATTTTCAGACGATACATTTAATGGAAAATATAAACAATACTGCAGTATTATTTAAAGGATTGATATTTGAAATCCCATTCGTAGTTGTTTTATTATTGACTCTTATTTTCATTTTCAAACGAGAGAAATATTACAATCTTTTAATTAAATTACAAAATATTATTGATTTTGGTAAATATAATGTGTATTTAATACTAACACTAGATCTCCATGTAAAATTTTGTGATTTACTGTTTTGAGTGTAAAATTACTTTTTAATTACATACTACTAATTTTAATTTTTAATACATCAATACATAACTTTAAGTAAATGCAAATATTTTAGGTACATCAAAAAACTTTAAAATTAATGGACATTTAAATGTAGAGATTTTTATCAAATTAGCTGTCAAAGTAGTTACTGTTTGTGCTGGAATTGCTTTAATAGTTCTTATATCAGCTCCACTCATAAAAGTATCTTATAAATATTTAATGGGAACATTAACTTTGAACGATTGGTCATATCCAGTTGAAATGAGGTATATATAACCACTAATCGGTAGGGTCTTACAAACACATTAATTATATATTTAATTTTTAGTTTTTTCAATATTGATGAAACGATTATAATTTTTTGGATAAATTATGTGATATTCTCACTCGCATCAATTACAAGTGCCGGAATTGCATTCAGTGTATCATTTTTATATTTTGGTGTCAGTTTTCATTTGGTAATTGCTTATAAAAATGTACAATTGATGTTATTAGAAACTGATGAAAAAATAACTACATCAAAAAATAATGTAAACATTCAAAAAAATAACATCGAATTCAAAAAAAGTATGGAAATTTGTATTGAATTTCATAACGAATTAATAGAGTAAGATAAATTTGAATTTTTATTATAATTTCATAAATTAAAATTATTAATAAAAGCACACACTGAATAAATTCTTCACTTTATAAAATATTTGTCATATCATCGTTAATTTTTCATCAATCATTTAAATAATATACAGTCAAGGGTAACCAGAACAGTGAATAACATCCAAATTATTTATTTTATCTCGATGCTTCTTCTTCTGTTCTACTTATTGCATACAGTAAACTGTATACCCAAGATTTCTTTTTCTACCTTGTTAAGAATTTTTGTTTTCGAAATGCTTAGTTCGTGTCAGTTTGCTGACTGTACTTCTTGTTCACTTACACTTTAATACGAATTTTTCAAGAGAGTCATGTGCAGTGTTGCTTTATAACTCCTTACGTTAATGATGTTATTGCTGAATTATTACAATGCATTTCTATCTCTATATATTTATAAAAATATTGATAATACATTAAATTTGAATAACTTGAATTGGAGTGTGAATTCTCTAATATTATAAATCGATATTTTATAGTGAACGACAAGCCAAGTTTTTATGTTATTGTCTTTCTGTCGGAAATATGCATTTGATAAAAAATAGAAATACTTACTCAAATATAAAAATATATATAGTAATTCATTTTCAGCTTACCGATTCTCATAGTAATCTATTATTATCAACAATAATTATATATTTATAATTATTTTTTAAGCGTTGCAGATTTTAAAAGTTTAATAAAACAAATACTGTTTAATGTGAAATTCAAATTTGCACGTACAAGCGAAGCCGATTTATAGATTCAAAAATCTCAACAAATGTAATATTAAGTTAAAACCACAATCCGAAGGCATTGTGCAATGACAATAAAAACGATTTATTAAAAATATTATTTTTGAACAAAGATATAATTTTATTTACCACTTTTATATTTCCTTAGGTTCCAAAAGCTCTATAGTCTATAAGCGCAGTAATGTCAATTGAGTTAGTTTTTAAGAAAATACAATATTTAACATATTTAAATTTATCGCATGAATAATGAATATTAGTAAGTTTTAAATAAATCCTTTGATCATGAGCTTATTGCAGATTTCAAAATGAATTTGAGGAAATTAATAGTGAAATAATATTTGGAAATATGTTTGCATTTTTATCAATTATATGTTGTACTACATTTCAATTAACCAAATGGGTAACATTTATATTATTTGGTGAATAATAAAAAGTATTTATATTTTATATAACTTTTATTTTTAATTATTTACAGAAAACGATGACTTATGATAATTTAATATTGAATTCATTGGACATTTTTTTATCATATTTATTATTGTTTGGCCTTGCTTTTATATCCAATATGATAACAAATGAAGTTAGTATATTAAAAATTTATTAGTCAATGTAATTATTAGGTGTTTTCCTTGAGAACCTCTGTTTTCGTACAGTTGGCGCTAGGGTTAGCTGTGTGTTTTGCCCCGGAAGGACAACATGTCACCATATGTAAATTTTCACTATAAACTGCAATAAAATTATCTATGTATATGCGTTGATATTTGTATATAAGCAAATACCTCATATAAAGCAAGATTATGGTTTCTAAGAAAAACATTTGCAATTATTACCTAAATATGCAAATTTTATTATTTGATTTATATTGGATCTATAACTAAGTTTTGGGGATATTTAGGTAAGAAAAACACATTTATTTGAAAGTAACGGTACATTATATTTTATTCAAAGTATTTGCCATCTGAAGCTACAACTTTTGACCATCTTTGTGGCAAATTTTGAATTCCCTCATAGAAGAACTTCTTAGGTTTTGAAGCAATCCATGAATCCAGCCATTTTTTCATATCTTCGTATGAATTGAACCGCTGTGCAGAAAGGGATGACTGCATCGACCGGAACAAATGGTAGTCTGATGGAGCAATGTCTGGTGAATATGGCGGGTGAGATAGGACTTCCCAGCCAAGTGCTTCTAACGTTTTTTTGACCGGTCTTGCAACGTGTGGTCTTGCATTATCATGCTGCAGAATCATACGGTCATGTTCTGGTCGTTTTTGATGCAATACTCGGCTCAATTGGATTGATTGCTCTCGGTAACAATTGGTGTTCAGCAGTGATGGTTTATCCCGGTTTAAGTAGCTCATAGTACACTATACTAAGCTGGTCCTGTGGGATATTAAAGTTAGAGGATATATAATTACTATTATTGCTATTATTTTTATCAGATTTTAATTATTTAATTTTATATTTATTGGCTTATATTTTATTATATTTTATATACAAACCTATGACGGGTTCACACCGACGTCGTCTTAACGTGTCGCCACAGTCCCATCAGATACACAACATAAGCTTAGAACCATGAATATTGCGTTTTGGTGTCGATGGACCTGGTTCACCTGTCTTCACCCATGCTTTCAGACGTTTTGGATTATCGTATCCACTTTTCATCAACAATCATCAACAATCACAAAATTCGATACAAAATTGAATGTCTTTGGAGCAAAATTTCACACATTGTTTTCGATTTTCTTGTTGTCTTTCCGTTAATTTAATGTGGTACCAAATACGATAGCTTTTGGACCATTCCCATCTTCTTTAAACGTTTGGAAACACTTGCTTGGGTAACATCTAATGCCTAATGAGTAAAGCTTCCAATTCTTCGTCTTCAAATTTTTTTGGTGCTCCAACGCGTTATTTATCACTAACATCAAAATCATTATTTTTAAACAGTCTAAACCAATACTCACAATTGTTTTGTGAGAGGAAATGTTCGCCATAAATTTGTAACAAAAAGCGATAAGTTTCTGCTGCTGTTTTCTTCTTAATAAAATTACTTAATATAACTTCCCGCAAATGCTGTTTTGTTGGTACAAAATTTTCAATTTTTAATCAACTAAAAAAATACTTGTTTACACTTCAACTGAATACGTCATATACCGAATGTGAAAGGTGGATTCAACTACTACAATAGCGAAGTATTGTCACTTCACACTGCGTACAAGCAATACTGCTTACGACACCAATAACATTATCCCCAGGACTTAGTTATAGACCCATAAATTCAATATAAGCAATTACATCTCTTAAATCCTTTTTAGTAACTTCTTGTGCAATACGGTTTCCTGTATTCTAGTAATTTTGTCATTTCTTAACCGATATTGATAAAATGTTGTTTATAGGTCTATAATGGGACAATATGTTCAGATAGCTTTGCGGGGAATCGATATCTAGGTCAGTAATCCTGAACTGCTGCCTGTTACCAAGTCAATTAGGATGACATATGTAATTCTAGTATATAGGGGGCTTTTAGAAATATTTGAATATCTGTCCTTGTTATCGATGACTCAGAATTATCTAAGGAACTGTTCTTATAGCCACACTATAAATCGGCTTAGAAAGTTGACATTGGTTTCGAACATTCAGAAGCGGTTACTGCAATGTCTACAAAAAAAAGGGGAATGAATGTTGCAACAGCAGCATACAATTGTCGATGGATTGAAAGAACACCAAGCCAAAGAAAATATTATCTATTAATAATTCAAATTGCTCAACGTCCTCGTTATATGCGAGGATTGTATTATTTTCCATGTACATTGGAAACATTTTTAAAATTAGGTGTTCCTTTAACTATTCAATTAATAAAACATTTAAATTTATGTCACATTTATTTTTTATTGATTTATTTCAGGCTGTAAAAAAGCATCTTTTTCTATTTTGACAATAATGCAATCATTAGAAGATAAGAGCTAGAATTATATTGAAGAATTTTAATTTTATTCTAATTACAAACCACATAAATCTGATATATCACTTAAGTACACGCATCTAGTGTTATCATTTTAGTTTGGTGTGTCTGTAATGCAAACATTTAGATATTCCATATGATATTTATGTTAAAACACGTTAATCTCGTATATTCACATTTTAATTAATTTAAGTTTAATTGATTTTCAATTTACACTAAATTAAAGTTACATTTTTGTATTAATTCAAATTAGTTATAAGAAAATTTGCCATAATTTCAGTTGCAATACACAACACTACAGTATCTTCTATTCCTCCAAGGAGTGACATATTTCATAGATTAATTTACAGATACAATTATATTATGTAACCGCAATTAACCATACTTGATAAAATTGTAAAGATTAAAACAAGACGCAAAGAATATTTTAGAATCACAATTTGAATGAATCAATTGACGCAAAAGTATTCTGAACATTATTTAAAAAAATTATGAAAAGAGGCCATACTTTGGACATAATTTTTATACTGGATTGTACACATCTTTTCTTTATTTACCAAACATTTTGTATACATTAATACAGAACGCCGATATACCAAAACGATCAAAATAATTTGGACAAGCACAGATTAATTTTCATTCTACTTATTGTTAAATCTTAATATAATATTTCTGAATTATTTAATTTTGTTTTGTAATTTCAAATAAAATTTAAGCAAAATTATTTATGAAAATTTGTGTGTAACTTTAGCTTTAGCCACTTTCCACTCAATCTGAAAATTTTAAGTAATGCATAAGAAATGGTTTTAACAAAATGATTTTTTGCCTATAACTAACCATTGGAGTTACTTTAAAAAAATTGATTCCATTTGTTTTCAATGCGGAGATTATTTTAAAATTCCTATAATTAATCTCATTAGGTTTGTAATCACAGTCACACGGTTTCATATGAACATATGGAAAAATTATCTATTCCTTGAAAAGTTTATCGATTGGATACATTTACCTACCTATCTTACTTTAATATTTATATTCCTGTGTTAATTGTTTATAATTTAGCTAGATAGTTTTCGACATTCACTTTATACTCATTTACAGAGTGTGCACGCTCATAACATAGCAAATTTTGTGTATGTAACTATAGTTAAATACGTTGCTATTTTTGATTTTCACACTGTTTTTACTGTTTACTATATACTCTTTACTGATCCCTCAATGACCATCAAAATGAAACAATGATGAATTTATATAAATTATAATAGTCATTATGGATTTCTAGTCATTTTTTTTATAAGAATTTACTAATTTAAATTTTATTTTACCATTTTAAATAGAACAAAAGAATGGATGCATATATCCAGTAGAAAAAGTATGACCAATTGTTTGAAACATTAGCATTAGTTATTAAGCTTAAATTATTATAATAAAACAAATTCTGAGAAAAAAATATTAAATTTTAAATTATTAATACGACGACATAGTGAAAATTTTGATTGACTAAAGAAACAAAAGATTTACTAAAGAATACAAATAATTGATAATTAGATACTGAATATGGAACTATATATGAAATCCATAAATACATAAAGGAAATTATAATTATACTATTCGTGTCTTAATATAAACATAAACTCTAAGATACGGGGACATTGTTGTTAGTATTTATACATTTTTAATCAAGTTTATTTTAAATTGCATATAAATTGTATTTGTTTTGTTAGTATCAATTGAAAATAATAAAATATTAAAATAAAATGGATTTGTTTTTCCACGTAATACATTGCACGGTTTTACATAAATTCAAAAGTGCAACACTCACTTTCAATACATTTGTATATGTAAGGGAAATTATATATGCAATTGAAATGTGTGTCACAGTTAATTTTTATTTCTTCTTATCATTACAAAAATACATTTTCTTGATACAACAACATAAAATAGTTTTCCGTATATTAAGTTCAATTGTGCTAGTTCAAGTTAAATTTTTTTGAATTATTATATGTTTATTAAATTTATAAATAGTAAAAAAAAACTATAATAATGGTAATTAGAACGCATTTTGAATTACAAATTAAATTTTTACAAAATTTTCAGTGAATTATTTATATTTAAAAATAATTAATTGTTGTATATTTTAGATAATAATAAAATATTTATCATTTATAAATTCTGTAAAAAATCGAGTTGTCTTATTTGTAAATATTATACTGTTAATTGTTAATAAATGTAAATTAATTTATATTTACAGAATCAAATCAATAAAAATTTATTACCTTCGATTATTTATTTTTTAAAAATGTTTGGTTTATTCGTGGATTCAGACTGTACAACAAAGTGGAAAAGACATATTTTAAAATTCTTAATACCATGCATAATTTATTCAATTGTTGGAATGGTGAGTAAATATAAAGATATAAATATTGTGGTATTTTGATTACGTTTCAAAAACTATCGCAGAAAAGTGAAAAACCATATTATTAATTATTTCATATTCATTGTATATATTCTAGTTACTGAGTTAAAGTAATTAATTTTAA
This sequence comes from Bibio marci, assembly GCA_910594885.2. Classification (NCBI taxonomy): domain Eukaryota; kingdom Metazoa; phylum Arthropoda; class Insecta; order Diptera; family Bibionidae; genus Bibio; species Bibio marci. The sequence goes on from OU343114.1 coordinate 60,770,048, forward strand.
TAGATATCACTCCAATTCAAATGTACATAAACATTACATTACATTACATTACATTATTATGTAATAATTGATCATGTGGCTTCTTTTTTAATTTTCTAGACAAGACATTTAATGGAAAATATGAACAATACCCCAATATTATTTAAAGGATTGATATATGAAATCCCATTCATAGTTTATTTATTAATTGATTTTAATTTTATTTTGAAAAGAGATAAATATTATAATCTTTTAATGAAATTACAAAATATTATTGATTTTGGTAAGTATTTTATACAAACACCGGTACATGTAAAGTTTTGTGATTTACTGTCTTGTGTATATACACTTAATTTTAAACAACATACTAATTTTAATTTTTAACTTTTCGAATGTCAATACATAAGATTTTATTAAGTAAATACAAACATTTTAGGTAGATCAAAAAATTTTAAAATTGATGGACATTTAAATGTAGAGAATTTTATCAAATTAGCTGTCAAAGTAGTTACTGCTTTTGTTGGAATTGACGTAATATTTATAATATCAGCACCACTGTTAAAAGTATTTTATAAATATTTAATGGGAACATTAACTTCTAACTATTGGTCATATCCAGTCGAAATGAGGTATAGATAACCATCTGACCAATAAGGTCTTACAAACACATTTTGTATATATTTAATTAATTTCAGTTATTTCAATATTGATGAAAGCATTTTAATATTTTCGATAAATTATTTGATATTCACGATCGCATTAATATCTACGGCCGGATTTTCATGCAGTCTAGTATTTTTATACTTTGGTGTTAGCTTTCATTTGGTAATTGCTTATAAAAATTTACAAATGATGTTATTAGAAAATGATGAAACAATAACTACATCCGAAAATAATTTAAACATTCAAGAAAGTAACATTGAATTCAAAAATCGTATGCAAATTTTTATTGAATTTCATACCGATTTAATAGAGTAAGATAAATTTGAGTTAATATTATAATTACATTAATTAAAATAATTAATAAAATCACACTATAAAAAAAAACTTCACTTTACAAACATTTTTCAATCATGTTATTAATTTACATAGTTATCATACCATAGAGTGTCGTATACGTTAACAACGCATAATATAAAAATATTACTATTTGGATGATTTGATTAATTTAGAATTGGGAATAAAGAAACGGGTGGGGTTGGAATGGCAAAAAATGGTTCAACAATACATATGCAATCCATAGGTCTGAAACACCCAAAAATAACGGTCTAGAAATGATTGATGAATACAGATTTTATAAATCTGGGCAAAATAATCTGCGGACTCAAAAACTTTGAAATAATATATGACACGAGGAATCTAACTGCTTGGTAAACATTGAAACCGTTCAATATTCTGCAAATTCATTCATTCAAATAAAATATGGTGGAAAATGAATCAAAAACTCCAGAGTGCTGTGATATAAATTCCATTTGGAAATTTTTTTTTATTTTATATTGATTAAATGTATATATTTTTTAAAGTAAAAATTCACAATCAATTTCAGCCTGTAGAAAAACAATTGTGTCCAAGTGGTTCAAGTCAAGTCGACTTTTACTAAGAATAGTTTCAAAAAACTCATCAAATGTAACATTAAGATGAATGAACTCGTGTTTCAGTCTCCTTTGAACGTGTATGAAACTCAGAACACAAAGCATTGACATTGACAACAAAAATAACATTTAAAAAATTAGTATTTTTAAAGATATTATAGTCCATTTACGACAAAATTTAAGTATGAAAACATACTTAAAAAGCACACGTAAGTTTTTGAGTATAGTTTTTCGACGCTACCACTATAAGCGTTCACCAACGTGTATGCAAATAGTTGCGATTGATTCATGAATTGGGTCCCTGAAGCTTTATAAGCAGTAATGTCAATTGAATTCGAAGTATATGCCATAAAAAGTAACTACTTTTTTGTTAGCGAATATAATGAGAAGACTTTTTTATTTACTTTTTAAGGAAATAAAATATTTAAATTTATTGCATGAATGTTGAATTTTCAAAACTTGGAATAAGACACTAAATAAACTTATTTTGCAGATTTCAAAATGAATTTGAGGATAACAATAGTGAAATAATATTTGGCAATATGTTAACATTTCTATCAGTTATATGTTGTACTGCACTTCAATTAACGAAATGGGTAATATTTATGCTATTATAATACGTGAAAAAATAAGATTACTATTTTATATAAGATTTATTTTTAATTATTTAAAGAGAATGATCACTTATGATAATTTAATAATGTGTGCGATAGACTATCTCATAGCTTATGCGTTATTGTTTTGCTTTGCCTTTATATCCGATATGGTAACAAATGAAGTTAGTATTAAAAATATATTAATCAATGTAATTATTTTATAGGCGCTTTCATTGAGAACTTTTGTTTACGTGCAGGTGGCGCTTGATGCGTGATTCCCCGACAGGGATAGTTGACTTTTATCCTTTTATATGTCAGTTTTTACTATAGAATGCAGTAAAATTTTCTATATGCAAATTCCTTTATAAGCAAATATCTTAGTAGAGCAAGATTATGGTTTTTTAAAAAACATGAAAATTAATGCAAATTTATTCGGTGGTATGTTGGGTATAGCCCATTTGCAATAGCGATTTACAACCGAAGGCACTCACTGGTTGCGTATAGTGGGACGGTCTTTAACGAGTTACGAGGTACTGTCTGAATGCAGTATCAATTTAAAACTTATAGTAAATGATTCAATAATGATACAGTGTCAAGTACTCTTATAAATGCAAATTTACATAATGATTGAGTAGCTTGGACGTTTGATTAACTACCAACTTGCTAAATATAACCGGTTATGAACTCTACAACACAGCCTCGGTTTGGACAACATAAACGGCAACAACTTATGCAACGACAAAAGGTTAACGATTTAGAATTTACATTATGGAATGTTAGAACTTTGTTACGGCATGGTGCTTTAAGAACACTTAAAAATACACTAAAAAAAAAAGAAGTACTGGATATAACAGCTATCTGTGAAACTAGGTGGCCCGAAATAAATTCGAACTAGGTTTGGAAGTTTTTGGTAAGACAAGAAATTCGGTAGCTTTTAATTCGATTGAAGAACACATTTGTACACCATGTGCAATAAAAATCGACCGTAAGACGTTACTGTGACAGATACATTAACGGTTTGATTTGAGAAAAGGGAAGCTGAAACTCATTATTTGCTCTAGAAAACGTTTTCTGAATCCACTCAAACAGAATGTAGAGATTAAGAGATTGGTTTTATTCAGAGGAAGTGATTGCAATGTCTACAAAATAAGGGGTAAAAGCGGGTACAACCATTGTGGGCAAATACTAATGTAAGTTAAAAGAAAAAAAAGCAGCGGCGTTCAATGCATGCGCACCTATTAAATAATTACATTAATATAAAATAGTTTTGGTAATAAATTAATTTTAACATTATTTGTAGGCTCTGAATGTTGCAACAACAGCCTATAATTGTCGATGGGATGAAAGAACACCAAGCCAAAGAAAATATTATCTATTAATAATTCAAATTGCTCAACGTCCTCGTTATATGCGAGGATTATATTATTTTCCATGTACATTGGAAACTTTTCTAAAAGTAAGTGTTCCTTTAGCAATAAGGATATTCTTTATTTAATATTTAAATCTATTTTACATTCTTTTTTGTCGATTCATTTCAGGCTGTAAAAGCATCATTTTCTATTTTGACAATAATGCAATCATTAGAAGATAAAAACTAGAATTATATTAGACAATTTTAATTTTCTTCAAATTATAAAAAACATATATCTGATATATATCACTTAAGTATTCGAATCACGTTAACTCGTATATTCACATTTTAATTAATTTAAGTTTAATGGATTTTCAATTTACACTAAATTAAAGTTACATTATTGTATTAATTTGAATTAGTCGAATTAGTCATAAGAAATGTTGTAATAATTTCAATTCACATTATTATAAATAGGAACACATTAAACAATAAATAGTTACTACACTGCACCAGTGGCAACGCGTGAAAAAGTGTTTTCAGATTGCAATATCACTATATTTTTCTGGTAGACGAGTCGAAAGTAGTGTCCACTTACAAAATTTTTCGGAAAATCGACTTTTAAGAATTATCATCTTTTCGAATTACGGGCAATAGTTTTAATGGATTTCAAGTTTTTATACAGAATTACTAATTATGATCAATTTCCAATCTTGCATAGAAGAGATCTTTAAAATCAATTCACACGTTCAAAAGATATGATCGATTTTCCATTTGATGTCATTGAAATTTTGTTTGAAATAATGGCACTGTTTAAATGTTTTGAATATACACTCGGTAGCGCAGTTGCATAAGCGTCGATATATACAGGGTGTCCCAATTATCGACGGCAATACGAAAACACTAGATTCTATGGGTTATTTTGCGTCGAAAATATCATATAACATTTTGGCCGATTCGACTTCGGTACCAAGTTACACGCAAATAACCAAATTTTCAATCAGACCATGTTTTGCACTCTACTGGGATCAATATCTCAATAACTAATTAACCGATTTTAAATTTTTGATACACTATTAGCATTAGCATACCGAGATCTTTAATTTGACGTTAAGATAAGACAATTCGGACATGTGGTTATCGAGATACTTACAGGAATGTTGACAATTTGCTGAACGCCATTTTTCTTTTTGAAAGCTTGTTCAAGCATAAGTTGAAAAATCATGATGAAAAAATTTTTTCGGTATATGTTTAAAAACTTGCCACATTCATAAGCTTTCGTTTAAGCTATAACATTACGATAGGTCTCAACTGGTTCCAAAGATATACACAAATAACTACAACGATGTAGGCATAAAATTGATTTTCGCTATGGAAAAATTGTATCTTTTTTTGTTTTTTCCAAAACCAACAATACGGACGTGACAGATAATTGATTCCATACACTCCTATGCATTCACACAAACCTTCTCACACACACAAACGAACTCACACACAAAGGCCCACACACATAAACCCACAAAAGCACACGCACGCATATCACGACAGTTTTAAACAAACAAAGCCTAAAGTAATTGCTGAAAATGTGTTCCTTCAGCTCGAATACATAGACAACAATGCTTTTCAATAGGCCGAATCAATCTAAGTGTTTGCTGTTGCTTGTGGCGAAGGTCTTGAATACAGTTTTCAATAAGCTGAATTAACTCTTCAAGTGAATTAATCACAGTTGCATATACTTTTTCTTTAAGGCAACTCCATAAATAGAAATACAATGGATTTAAGTCTGGAGAACTTGGCGACCATCTCATGGGCCCACCTCTGCCAATCCATCTTTGATAAAAGTTTGCGTCCAGTCAGCATCTAACATTCCCTCCATAGTGCGCTGGCCCACCATCATGTTGAAACCACATCTACACTCGTTCAAAGATGGATTGTCAGAGGTGGGCCCATAAGCTGGTCGCCACGTTCTCCAGACTTAAACCCGTTGGATTTCGATTTATGGGGTTGCCTGGAAGAAAAAGTCAATGCAACTGTGATTAATTCACGTGAAGAGTTGATTCAATGTACTGAAGACTGTATCCAAGAATTTCGCCACAAGTCACAACCAACACTTAGATTGATTCGGTCTATTGAAAAGCATTGTTGTCTATGTATTCGAGCTGAAGGAGCACATTTTCAACAATTACTTTAGGCTTTGTTTGTTTAAAACTGTGGTGATATGCGTGCGTGTGCTTTTGTGGGTTTATGTGTGTGGGCCTTTGTGTGTGAGATCATTTGTGTGTGTGAAGGTTTGTGTGAATGCATAGGAGTGTATGGAATCAATTATCTGTCACGTCCGTATTGTTGGTTCTGGATAAAACCAAAAAAAGGTAAAAATTTTCCATAGCGAAAATCAATTTTATGCCTACATCGTGGTAGTTATTTGTGTATATCTTTGGAACCAGTTGAGACCTATCGTAATGTTATAGCTTAAACGAAAGCTTATGAATGTGGCCAGTTTTTAAACTTATACCGAAAAATTTTTTTCATCATGATTTTTCGACTTATGCTTGAACAAACTTTCAAAAAGAAAAATGGCGTTCATCAAATTGTCAACATTAATTGTAAGTATCTCGATAACCACATGTCCGAATTGCCTTATCTTAACGTCAAATTAAAGATCTCGGTATGCTAATGCTAATAGTGTATTAAAAATTTAAAATCGGTTAATTAGTTATTGAGATATTGATCCCAGTAGAGTGCAAAACATGGTCTGATTGAAAATTTGGTTATTTGCGTGTAACTTGATACCGAAGTCGAATCGGCCAAAATGTTATATGATATTTTCGACGCAAAATGACCCAGAGAATCTAGTGTTTTCGTATTGCCGTCGATAATTGGGACACCCTGTATACCAATCTAAGTGTTTGCTGTTGCTTGTGGCGAAATTATTGGATACAGTCTTCAGTACGTTGAATCAACTTAAAAGTGATTCGGTCCGCTATTTTTCATAGGAAATTTTTCGGTATTTACTTTAATACTAAAATTTTTCTGCTGGGTGACCATTTGTTCGTTGATGGAATAAAAAGAAAAAAGGATAAAACAATGTATGCACACACATAACTATGGGCTAATCACCCATATAAAAATAATAGTATTATGAAAACATCTATCTTTCGTTAATTACAGTACAGTACAGTACACAATTGGTAAATTGTTATATACTCCCATGCGGAGTAATTTACCAACTTGGTTGTAATGAAAGGTTTATCAGATGACATAAAAGCTCCACTAGGAGCAAAATATGAGTAAAAAAAAAAAAAAATGTTTTGTACCATTTGGGTGTTCTGCACTGTTACACAGTGCCACAAATGTCTTTAAATTTTCTCTGCTATCGATTGGAAATTCGGTTATATTTTTGAATGCGTGAATCGATTTTAAAAATTTTCTTCCATCAGAGATTGGAAATTGATTATAATTTGAAATTCTGTATACAAACAAACAAAATTTAATTTGGTGAACACCCAATTTTTTTTTCATTATTTAGTTAAATTTAACCCAAGTTATAAGAAAAATATAGCGATATTGAAAACTGAATGCTACTTTTCAGTCTTCGCCACTGCAATGCACCTACTTTTTTCTGTCAAGGAATACATTTCATAATATAAATAAATTCACATTGATACATTTATATTATAATGATTTTAAATATTAATAATTAAGTAATTAATTTTGAGTATAAGAACAGACTAAATGTAACCGCTATTTGTGTGTAATTTTAACTTATGCACAAATATATATAAAATGACCAACATATTACATAATCGAAGTTATCTTTAATTTGTGCATGATTTACTGTAACCATACTTGAAAGAATTGTAAAGTTTTCGATACAATATTTTAGGATTCGAATATTAAATAAATCAATTGACGCATAAATATTCTAAACATTATTAAAAAAATTATAAAAAAAAGAGCATACTTTGGGTTGGTAATATTTTCCATATAGTTATTGTAAACATCTTTTCTTTATTTACGAAAAACTATGTATAAATTAAGAGAGACCAACGACACTTTAAATCTCAAAATAATTTAGGAAAGTACATATTACTATATTAATACTAATTATGGTTTAAACTTAATATATTTGTTGTAATGTAATTTGAAATATAATTTAAGCAAAACTATTTTTGAAAATTTGTGTTTAACTAACAATAATGAAAAATTTAACTAAAATCTTAAAGTAAATAAATGATTTTAACAAAATGTTTATAACCGAAACCTATATACTTCCATTAGAATTACTCTTAAGACCATTGATTCTATTTGCTTTCAATTTGGAAATCATTTAAAAATTCCTATAGATAATCTCATTAAGTTTGTAATCATATTTCCACACGGTTTCATATGAATTTATGAAAAATCAACTATTCGTTGAAAATCTTATCGGTTACATACATTTACATACATAATACATTTAGATTTACATAACCAGTAATTATGTGTTAATTGCTTATAATATATCTAGATAGTTTTCGACATTCAGTTAATCAGGTTATACACATTTACAGAGATTGCACGCACATAACATGGCGTATTTTAATAATTATAGTAAAATACGTCGCTATTTTCGATGTTCACACTTTTTAAACTGTTTCCATTTATAAAACTATAAAATTTTAATAAAGAATATGTACAAATAATTGATTATTATATACGAAATAAGGAACTACATATATTGTATATGAAATCCACAAATCATAAAGGAAATTATAATTATGCTATTCGTGTCTTAATATAAACATAAACTCTACGATACGGGGACATTGTTGTTAGTATTTATACATTTTTAATCAAGTTTATTTTAAATTGCATATAAATTGTATTTGTGTTGTTAGTATCAATTGAAAATAATAAAATATTAAAATAAAATGGATTTGTTTTCTCACGTATAATACATTGCGTGGTTTTGCGTATATTCAAGCGTACAATACTAACTATAATCGCTTTATTTATGTAAATAAAATTTTATATCCAATTGAAATGTGTATTAGTGGTAATTTTCATTTTTCTTTTATCATTACAAAAATACATTTTCTTGATACAACAACATAAAATAGTTTTCCGTATATTGAGTACACTTGTGCTAGTTCAAGTTAAATTTGTTTGAATTATTATATTTTTATGAAATTGATAAATAGTACAAAAAAAATACTATAATAATGGTAATTAATTACATAAATTTTGAATTACAAATAGAATTTTTACAAAATTATCAGTGAATAATTTATATAAAAAAATAATAATTATTGTTGTATATTTTGGATAATAATAAAGTATTTATCAGCATTTTGATTAAATTATTAACTGTGTAAAAATTCAAGTTGTCTTAATTGTAAATGTAATATTGTTAATTTTAATAAATGTAAAATAATACATATTTACAGAATCAGATCAATAAAAATTTATTACCTTCGATTATTTATCTTTTAAAATTGTTTGGTTTATTCGTGGATTCGGATTGCACAACAAAGTGGAATACACGTATTTTAAAGTTCATAATACCATGCATAATTTATGTGATTGTTGGAATGGTGAGTATGTGTATAGACTATATAAAAATATAAATATTGTGTCATTTGTTTCATAAACTCAGAAAATTTGAAAACATAAAATATTATTTGATTTATTTAGTTACTAATTTACTGCACTAATTTGATTTTTAAATTGATACTTTAAGATGCATATGTGTTTCGGTACTAAGTTTTCGCATCAGTTGCCACAGAACAAACAATATATTATAAAGAAATGGAATAAATAAATATTTAATAATTTATTTTAATAGATATCACTTCAATTTTACACATATATGAATTTCACATTGTTATGTAATCATAGAAAACATGTTTTTTTAATATTTTCAGACGATACATTTAATGGAAAATATAAACAATACTGCAGTATTATTTAAAGGATTGATATATGACATCCCATTCATAATTTATTTATTATTGACTATTATTTTTATTTTCAAAAGAGAGAAATATTACTATCTTTTAATTAAATTACAAAATATTATTGATTTTGGTAAATATAATGTGTATTTAATACTAACACTAGTTGTCCAAGTAAATTTTTATGATTTACTGTTTTGTGTGTAAACTTACTTTTTAATTGGATACTACTAATTTTAATTTTTAACTGTACAATATATCAATACATAACTTTAAGTAAATGCAAATATTTTAGGTACATCAAAAAACTTTAAAATTAATGGACATTTAAATGTAGAGATTTTTATCAAATTAGCTGTCAAAGTAGTTATTGTTTGTGCTGGAATTGCTTTAATAGTTCTGATATCAGCTCCACTAATAAAAGTATCTTATAAATATTTAATGGGAACATTAACTTTGAACGATTGGTCATATCCAGTTGAAATGAGGTATATATAACCACTAATCGGTAAGGTCTTACAAACACATTTATTATATATTTAATTTTTAGTTTTTTCAATATTGATGAAACGACTATAATTTTTTGGCTAAATTATGTGATATTCTCACTCGCATCAATTACAAGTGCCGGAATTGCATTCAGTATATCATTTTTATACTTAGGTGTCAGTTTTCATTTGGTAATTGCTTATAAAAATGTACAATTGATGTTATTAGAAACTGATGAAAAAATAACTAAATCTAAAAATAATGTAAACATTCAAAAAAATAACATCGAATTCAAAAAAAGTATGGAAATTTGTATTGAATTTCATAACGAATTAATAGAGTAAGATAAATTTGAATTATTATTATAATTATATAAATTAAAATTATTAACAAAAGCACACACTGAATTAATTCTCACTCTATAAAATATTTGTCATATCATCCATTCATTCGTCATATCTTCATACTATACACCTAAAACGTCATATAATTATTAATGTTAAAAAATGAATTGAACCAAGATTATACAATCTATGGTGTAACAAATCGGAATCTAGATTCCTGCAGAGTCACCGGTTTATATGGGCGTTCAAAGCATCGTGTTGCATCAATATCTATAATGACATTTATTAATCGAATTCAATTCAATAATTTCCGCTTCAAAAATAATCTCGTTCGAATCATGTATAAACGTATCATAAATGTTAATCGTCTGTATCTTATAACATTATAGATATGTATACTAGAAATTTTTAATGTGAAGTTTGCACACGGTATATATTATACCACTTTAAAGTGTAGCCACTCTACAATACCATTTAATAGCAGTTAGAACGTAACGGGAACTTTCTTTGACACTTCAAAGTTACACCACTTGGTGTAAGAGAGAATACAATTCTTAATCACACATACTACAGAAATAGTTTTTATAATAATATGTGCTGCTATGTAATGAACTGATGATAAAGATATGGCGCCTTTTCAACACAAAAATTGTAATTTAAATGTATTTTTCTGTAAATAATTTTGGGTTTAACCAATAACTTTTACATACAAAATAGTAATATAATAATCATTTATTTAGAAAATAATTTAATATAAATAAAGCAATACACTGATTTTTACTATTTACACTGAAAAAACTAATGGTTAGGCCAACACATTTTTAGAAAGATATATATGAATTGGAATTTTGTTGGAAAAAATAACATTTCTTTTTTATGTTCATCAGTCCATTACACGTTAACAACGCAAAGTATTAAAAATATTATTATAAATGGGTGATTTAACTAATTAAGAATTGGGAATAAAGAAACAGGTGAAATAGCAAGAAATGGTTCAACAATACATATATAATCCATAGGTCTGGAACAGTTCTGTGAAATAAGGTAAATAAATAAATGATAAATGCAGATTTTATAAATCTGCAGAAACCTCCGACCATCATATTCTAAAACTGCGAAATAAGAGATAGCTCACGGGATTTAACTGCTTGGATAACAGTGAAGTGTAACCATTGAAACCACTCAACAATCTACAAAATCATTGAAGAAGCGTATCTGGAGGTGGTATCACAAGGGTATGAAACTCTCCCTTACGAATGCGTATTATATTGTATTATATAATACTAGAAATGATATAATTTTGACATATTGAGCACATTTGATGTGGATACATGCCATATTATATAATATATTTCTAATTTATATGGAAGTTAAATTGTATAGTATAGGAAAAGTGAATGCCATACTAGAAATATATATGTGTGACAATTTCGTGCAAACCGAGTCTATTTTTATGAAGAATAGAATCAAAAATCTCATCAAATGTAAGATTACAAAATACAAACGATAATGAATCTATCGTTCAATTCGCTTTTAATCAATATCAAACTCAGAGTCCGCAGACATTATCCATTGACAACAAAAACGACCTATTAAAATTATTACTTTAGAAGAAAGATATTTTGCCACTTTAATTGTTCGTGTTCGCACAAAAGCTCTATAAGCAGTAATGTCAATTGGATTCGAAGTATATACACTTAGGAAGTCATTACTTTTTTGTTAGTGCACATAATGTGAGGACTCTATTATTAACTTTTTAAGAACTTAAAATATTTGACATATTTAAATTTATTGCACGAATATTGAATTTTTTGCAGATTTCAAAATGAATTTGAGGATATAAATAGTGAAATAATATTTGGCAATATGTTAGTATTTCAATTAGTTATATGTTGTACTGCACTTCAATTAACCAAATGGGTAATATTTATGTTATTATAATACGTGAAAATAATAAGGATTTATAGTTTATATAATATTAATTTTAAATTATTTGTAGAAAATGATTACTTATGATAATTTAATAGTGAATGTTTCGGAATATCTTTTATCATATTTATTATTATTTGGCTTTGCCTTTATATCCGATATGATAACAAATGAAGTTAGTATTAAAAACATATAAATCAATGTAATTATTATAGGCGATTTCATTGAAAATCTCTGTTTACGAATAGCTGGCGCAAGCTGTGTGTGTTTCCCCAGAAGGTACCGTTGACTTTTGCAATTTTTACTATAAAATTCAGTAAAATTTTCGATATGCAAATTCGTTTATAAAGCAAATGTCTTATATAGAACAATGTTATGATTTTTTAAAAAAACATATGAAAATTATGCCCTGTATATGTACATTTTTATTATTATTAACTCTAAAATATTGTTTAGTAATTTCTTCTGGAATACGGTAATACTTACAAGGGAACCACCTGAGGTGCAGTGCTCCGGATCCAATAAAATTTTTCCTGGTTGTAGTACTCACCAAAGTATAGAACACAGTTTTTTTTTCCCAATTTCAATTTTAAGGGGGTAACGATCCCTCCGAAGGCCTACAAAACATGACATTTTATAAAAATCTATAACTTTTTATCCCGAAGTGCCACAATAATTTTTGAAGTTGCAAATAATATATATCTAAAGTGGGCTTCATTTCACAAAAAAATTCTTAAAAATTAATTGGATTTGGTCACAGAGTGTATCAAAATTTGCTAATTTTGAAAAATTGTATAATAAAAATGTGAATTTATTCTTATAACTTTGTCAGGAGCAATTTTTTTAATTACTATAAATAAAGTCGATGGAGAAATTTGATTCATAATTTTTTAATATAGAGTTAACAGTTATAAAGTTATGTATATTTTTATAACAGAGTTTTTCATATGTTCAATATTTTTGAAGATAAAATTTTCATATTTTATGATTGTATCTGAGGAATCTTAAAGTGATTTCAGTTCGGCGGTTGAGCTTCCAAAATAGTGAAAATACAGTCTGTCTTAAAAATTCTAACCCAAAATGTTTATATGTTTTTATCAAATTTTAATCCATTTTGCAGCAGTTTGCATAAATTCCGATAATTTTTAAATAAATACGTTTACATATAAATAATACATAGTTTATAATTAATTCGTAATTGGTTTTCTTTAAAGCATTGTTTCGAAATGTACTTATTTAATCGTTAGAAAATATGGAAAATATTTGTTGATTCTTTTAGAAAGTCTGAGATATCGATATCTGGTTAGCCATTCTGAACGGTTGCTTGTTAACCGGTCATTTTGGATGACATTTGTTATGCTAATTGTTGATAGTAAGGTTTTAGAAAAAGTTCTTATGAAACTTTCACAATAATTGGCTGAAAAGGCCAAAATTTTCCAGAATCGATATACCAGGTATTGGAGCATGAAATGAGCCTTTTTTAAAGGAAGAAAAACACATTATTTAGAATAGAAAAATCAAAAATATTTTATTCAAAATAACTTCCATCGCTTTCTACACATTTTAACCACCTTTCAGGCAATTTTCGTATACCACGTCGAAAAAATGGTGTTGCTTTGGAATGGTTTTGCTTTATGTGCTGGTGCATTACCATGTTGCAAAATTACCTTAACAGATTTTTTCTTTCTTTCTGGCCATTCTGGTCGGTTATCTAATAATGCATGGTTCAAATCGATTATTTGTTGTTGGTAGCGAACCGTATTAACAGTTTCACCAGGTTTCAGAAGTTCATGATACACCACACCTTCCTGATCCCACCAAACACAAAGCATTCTCTTCTTACCGAATCGTTTTGGTTTTGCAGTCAATGTTGCTGCTTTACCTGGTGTAATCCATGATTTTTTGCGTTTAGAATTCTCAAAATATATTCACTTTTCATCACCAGTCACGATTCGATGCAAAAAGACTTTCTTTTGTATTGTTGAAGGTGCAATTCACAAATGGTTTTTCGATTTTCTTGTTGCCTTTCAGTCAATTCATGTGGAACCCATTTTCCACACTTTTGAATCTTTCCCATTGCTTTTAAACGATTAGAAATTGTTTTTTGATCTACATTTAAGGCTTCTGCAAGTTGTTTTTGAGTTTATGTATCATCTTCGTCCAACAATGTTTGCAATTCACTGTCTTCAAACTTTTTTGGTAGTCTTCCACGTTCTTCATTTCTCAAATCAAAATCTTTGTCTCTAAATTGTTGAAACCATCTTTTGCATGTTGCTAATGATACAGCATGATCACCAAAAGCTTCTACAAGCATTCGTTGAGATTCAGCTGCGTTTTTCTTTAAATGATAACAAAAAACTAATGATACCCGCAAACCGTTTGTTGAAGGCACAAAATTAGACATTTTTAACACGATAAAATTTTATGTTGTTGTATTACAAATGGAATTTACCACACTGAATATTGTTGACAGATGTCAAAACAATAAAAAAACATCGCATTAAGGCTCTTTCACAATTACTAATATAAGTACAGCCATTTATTGGCAGCGGCTCGCTTCATACTCCTATACCTGGTATAGTCAAATTGACCAAGTTCCAGTATATCTGACCTTGTCATCGATTGCTCAGAATTCTCTAAGAAATTGTTCTTATATCCACACTATAAACCAGCATAAAATATTGGCATTCAAAATTGGTTGTGGAATAAGCCAATTGATTAGATTACAGGAAGTCGTTAAGTATAATTGCTATAAATATCTTAGGACCTGATCATATAATCCCAATTATAATGTACATACAATAATTTATTTAAAATTTGGTAAACATTGGATAAAACATAGCCAGAAGTTAAGAAGTTTCCTAGAAACGATCCATTATTTTATTAACATTTCCTATTTTGAGAAAAAGTCAGCTGAAACTCATTGGCTACTTGCGAAAACGTTTGCTGAATCTACTTCATCACAAACAGTATGTAGAGATTGGTTTCAATTATTCAGAAGTGGTGATTGCAATGTCTACAAATAATTCGATTCTTATAATGTTAAAACAAAACAGTGGTGTTCAATGCATACGCATCTAATAGATAATTACATTAGTATAAAATAGCTTTGATACTAAATTAATTTTAACATAATTTGTAGAATCAGAATGTTGCAACAGCAGCATACAATTGTCGATGGGATGAAAGAACACCAAGCCAAAGAAAATATTATCTATTAATAATTCAAATTGCTCAACGTCCTCGTTATATGCGAGGATTATATTATTTTCCATGTACATTGGAAACTTTTCTAAAAGTAGGTGTTCCTTTAACTATTCAATTAATAAAATATTTAAATTTATTTCACATTTATTTTTTATTGATTTATTTCAGGCTGTAAAAGCATCATTTTCTATTTTGACAATAATGCAATCATTAGAAGATAAGAACTAGAATTATATTAAAGAATTTTAATTTTATTCTAATTACAAACCACATAAATCTGATATATCACTTAAGTACACGCATCTAGTGTTATCATTTTAGTTTGGTGTGTCTGTAATACAAACATTTAGATATTCCATATGATATTTATGTTAAAACACGTTATCTCGTTTATTCACATTTTAATTAATTTAAGTTTAATTGATTTTCAATTTACACTAAATTAAAGTTACATTTTTGTATTAATTCGAATTAGTTATAAGAAAATTTGCAATAATTTCAATTCGTATTATTATAAATAAGAACACATTAAACAATAAATAGTTACTAAACTGCGCCTTCTTTTTTTCGTCAAGGTCTACATTTCATATAATATAAATAAATACACATAAACACATTTTTATATTATATTTATATATTATAAAATATGATTTTAAATATTAATAATTAAGTAATTAAGTAATGCAATGTTATTAAAGAAAATATAATTTTAATTGTAAGAACAGCGTAACTGCACTCAATAACATCAGCGCTCTCGACAAAACCGATTTTATACCCTGTTACCAACTTTTTTTTGTCTCTTAAGCAAAAAGTTTGTCCATGAAACAAACGATTTCATCAGATTTTCGATTTGTAAATTTAAGTTTTAACAACATTTTATAAATACAACAAAATTAATTTTGTAAAAATTAATTTTAATAATTTACAAATTTTTGGTATATTTGTGCCGAATTTTGTCGTCAGAACAAATTTTTTTTTGTACTTTTTGTAACTTCTGATTAGTATACAAAGATTTTGTAAATTTGTACAATATTTTGTTCGCATGACTATTTTTTTTCTTTATAACAATATTGATTCTTCTGTTGTGTATTACAACCTGTTATGGTTCTTTTAAGTAATTGACATAGATTTATTTATTGCTATTTTTTAAACAGTAAGTTTATTTACTACGTCAATATAAAAAAACTCCAAAGGGAATGCTATTTTCTAAGTATCACAACCGTATGCGAAAATTAAGGGAAAGCGGGTTAATTTCAACGAAAAAAAAATTCAAAACATCTACGAATGAAGGTAATTTTGCAATTTAAGATATGTCTATGTTCAAAATAATATTTACTAATACTAATACAAAACAAACCGTTTTAGTTATATAGATGGTTCACATTTTGTTAGTGAGGAGAATGCTGAATCCATTCAACAGCAATTAAAATATATGCGCGAGAGTGAGAATTGGGATGATATAAAAAAATTGTGTATCACGACAACAAATTATAGAAGGAATATAATCGCCAACGATGATAGCAGAACTATTATAAACATAATACCAGCTTGGCCAGCATATAAATTACCATTGGGATACCATTTGGTAAGTTGTATTGTAATTTAATATAATTATAAATGAAAAATTCCAATGGAACAAAAACGCTTTTATTAATACACCACAAGTTTCACAAAACACGTAAAATTTTTTTTGCTAAAAATACAAAATAATACACGAAACTTATAGTGTTTAATGAAAGAGTTTTTGTTCAATTGAAATTTTTCATTTTTAATTATATTAAATATTTGGTTTACAGTTCAGTGTTAAGTTAAATAACATACTTATGTTGCCATTAAATTATTGTATTGTAGTATTTCGAAACAAAAAAAATTAATTAAATATATAGTATAGGTAGGATAATGTAAAAAAAATTTGCATTTTTCTTATAGATAAACATAGACTTTGAGAACTTATATAAAAATAAAACCAGTCAACTTTTCTCGAAGTGGGATAATTTCTGTAAAAACATTATTACTATATTCAATAAAAAAATTAAAGATAAACAATCTAAAATATTATTAAAAGAATTAACCGAAAGACAAGAATCTTCTGATGGTAACTAATGTTATATATATAATATATATAATTCATTATATGAAAATTAATATTGCCTATACATACTTTATTTTCATTTGTTTTGCAGATACCAAACACTTGATGGTTTTACTACTGATACATAGCGTGCTTATACCTACTTCGCGCTGTGTTACTAAAGTTGATGGAAAAAATACATTTAAGAAATATACCATAGAAGATTCGCGAAATTCATTTATTTTAAAATGAAAAACAATGACCGAAATTAAAGAAATAATAAATGACAAAATAAAAATTGATAAATTTTCTCAACCACTTTTAGTGATATTAGAATCATCATTTGATGTAAAAGAAATATATGTTGTTGTAGATCAAATTACGTACAAATTTTTTTCTGTTGTTAACGCTTTGGATGCATGCTTTAAACTATTTAAAGTATTTAATTTACAGTACCCAAAGGCATCATCGATGGTTTGGCAATTTATCCAACAGTATTTTTATGATGACATAAAAACGAAGTACGATGAGGCATTTATAAATAATAAATTATTGATATCTTATCTGGAATTTAAAACTGGATGTGAATAATGTTTTAATTATAAACAAAATAACATTTTAAGTATTATTCTTATAGTAAAAACGAGTAGGACTGCGACAAAACTAATTATATATACATGAAATTTACTACTTATATATTTACTATTCCATGTTTCTTACATTTATTGATAACATTTTTTTTATTTTTAATATTATAGTTTTACTGAGCACAATATTAAAATCAATTTAATATAGTTGCAAAGAATTATTATATGTTTTTATTATTTTATTAATTATTATTATTATATTTTTATTTGTTTTTGTTTAGGTGTCCATACACTATAAAAAAAATTAAAAATTTTAATATCAAATTGTATACTTCAAATGCAAGGGTACATATTTTATTTTGAATTAACAATTATTAAATAAATAATATAACATAAAATATAAAATGAATTTAATGAATGGGAATATGTATATCTATTACAATTTTTTCATAAATGATTATTAGTTCTATTATTATTATTACCAGGTATAGGAGTATGAAGTGAGCCGCTGCCAATAAATGGCTGTACTTATATTAGTAATTGTGAAAGAACCTTAATGCGATGTTTTTTTTTATTGTTTTGACATCTGTCAACAACATTCAGTGTGGTAAATTCCATTTGTAATACAACAACATAAAATTTTATCGTGTTAAAAATGTCTAATTTTGTGCCTTCAACAAACGATTTGCGGGTATCATTAGTTTTTTGTTATCACTTAAAGAAAAACGCAGCTGAATCTCAACGAATGCTTGTAGAAACTTTTGGTGATCATGCTCTATCATTAGCAACATGCAAAAGATGGTTTCAACAATTTAGAGACAAAGATTTTGATTTGAGAAATGAAGAACGTGGAAGACCACCAAAAAGTTTGAAGACAGTGAATTGCAATCATTGTTGGACGAAGATGATAAACAAACTCAAAAACAACTTGCAGAAGCCTTAAATGTAGATCAAAAAACAATTTCTAATCGTTTAAAAGCTATGGGAAAGATTCAAAAGTGTGGAAAATGGGTTCCACATGAATTGACTGAAAGGCAACAAGAAAATCGAAAAACCACTTGTGAATTGCACCTTCAACAATACAAAAGGCTTCGAATCGTGACTGGTGATGAAAAGTGGATATATTTTGAGAATCCTAAACGCAAAAAATCATGGATTACACCAGGTAAAGCAGCAACATCGACTGCAAAACCAAATCGATTCGGCAAGAAGAGAATGCTTTGTGTTTGGTGGGATCAGGAAGGTGTGGTGTATCATGTACTTCTGAAACCTGGTGAAACTGTTAATACGGTTCGCTACCAACAACAAATAATCGATTTGAACCATGCATTATTAGATAACCGACTAGAATGGACAGAAAGAAAGAAAAAATCTGTTAAGGTAATTTTGCAACATGATAATGCACCAGCACACAAAGCAAAACCAGTTCAGGATACGATAAAGTCGCTTGAATGGGAGCACACCCGCCTTATTCACCAGACTTGGCTCCTTCGGACTACCATTTGTTTTCATCGATGGGACATGCTTTGAAAGAACAGCACTTCAAAACATCTGAAGAAGTTGAAAATTGGCTATCTGAATGGTTTTCGTCCAAAGCAACACCATTTTTTCGACGTGGTATACGAAAATTGCCTGAAAGGTGGTTAAAATGTGTAGAAAGCGATGGAAGTTATTTTGAATAAAATATTTTTGATTTTTCTATTCTAAATAATGTGTTTTTCTTCCTTTCATACTCCTATACCTGGTATACATGCATTTAATGTAGTAATTATTTAAAATAAAATGAATTGTTTTATTAAAAAAAATTAATTATTATCAATTAAATGAAATAACCAGCTAAACTAAGGGTTGCTGTATATTTATATGAAATGATGTGTAAAAGTAAGAAAATTTTGAGAAAAAAAGTAGGGTAAGCACACTAAGTTTTCGGAATAAATTATGAATTATTAATCTTTTTAATTTATAATCATAATTTTAATGGATTTTAATGATAAAATTTAATCAATTTCCAAACTTTTATAGAATAATTTTTTAATATTGCTTCACTCGTACGATGTAAATGAAATGTTGTATGAAGTAATAATAATGTATTGTATTCCTAAATTTTTATGAATTGAAAATTGATTAAATCTTGTAATTTGGAAAATAAGAATGGAAATCCATTAAAACAATTGTAATTAAAAAAGTTGATAATTCACAAAAAGCGATTTTCCGAAAAATTTAGTGGGTGTTTATTACTGGAACCAAAAATTTTGTAGTAGAAACAAATCTGCTTCAAATGTCGTAAGGACGACAAATCTTTGTCTATAGCGTAACAAAATTGATTTTATACTATAACCACTGCTGTTGTCGCTACAAAAAAACAATTTATAATATTTTGTAAGTAGGACAAAACTTGTATGTATATGTAATATGACAAAATTTTGTCCACATAACAAAATTGATTTTCGAAAATAACCACTGGTGTTGTCGCTACATTTATAATATTTAGTAAGTAGGACAAAACCTACTTTATGAATTTGCTATGTTAAATAATTTATTTTGCTCTTGTAACTAAAGATATGTGGTATCCGTAACAAATTATTGAGTATTCAAACAAAATTCGTTTTGCTGTTAAAACAAAATAATTTTGTTGCAGTTACAAAATGTTACTGATATAGGTATATTAATACGAGAAAATATTTCTCTCAACAAAATTTTGTTATGAAAACAAATAGTAAATCTTCAAAATTTTAAAATTTTAAAATTTATACAAAATCGATTTTGTCGAATCATAAAAATATTTCTTTGGATGAATAGTGATCAATTGTTTGTTGTGCAGACAACAAATTTTGTCGAGAGAGCTGATGTTTTTTTTTTGGGTGTGTAACCGCTGCTTGTGTAAAATTTTAACTTCTGAGCTAATGTATACGAAATGATCAACATATTACATAATGGAAGTTATCTTTAATTTGTGTCTGCCTTACTGTATCCATACTTGATACAATTGAAATTGTAAAGATTAAAACAAGATATTTTTTCTATACCGGTGTCGTAAACATCTTTTCTTTATTTACGAAAAATTATATGTTAATATTTATTGTAATCATTGTTAAAATTTAATAAATTTCTGAATTATTTATTTTTGTTTCGTAATAACACTCGAAATTATTATCATTAAAATTTAAACGAAAATATTTTGAGTAAATAATATTACAATTTATAAGAAATGTTTCCCAAACCTTAAACTCCCATTATAGTTACTCTATAGTCATTGCTTTTAATTTTGAAATCATTTAAAAATTCCTATAATAATTCTTTATATTATTTAAATATAACTATCATTATTATAGACTTTATAATCACATCCATATGGTTTCATTTGAATATATATGGAATTCTAACAGATGAAAAAAAAAATCGATTAAAGAATTTTAATATTTCAAATAATAAATTCTTATTTAATCCTCAATAACTCAGTATTTAAAAATTCAAGGATTGTTTCTCATAGTATTATGTATTTTCAATGCATAAATACATTAAAACAAGGCCTCATAAAACTTCGTCAAATTGTAGATAATTTTATTAATTTATTGTCGGATAATCTATACGTAAAAACCATCATTTGAGTCAAGTTGGTAAATTAATCCGTATGTATGATCAATTCACTAACTAGTCTGCAATTATATTTTCTTCCATTATTTTTATATGTCAGTGATTAGCCCAAAATGGTGTGAACAAACATTGTTCATCCTAGAGGAATAGATCTCGGTGGTGATGATGATGATTTAATATAGGGGAAGTTAATTACGGTACTTAGACCAGGAAAGTTCCATTGTGCTCTCCCTGTGAGAGTTAATCCTCGAAGCGTCTGGTTTCAGAAATAAAACAGGTTCTTGGTATTTATATTGAACAGTTGAAGTACAGTCGGTCAGTAAGTGTGGCAGCGGGGTGAGTCTCAGAGGTCGACTTATACGAGGCATGATTTGTGGAACACAACTGTAATGTCTCTGTGCAAATGTTAATTAAATCGTTAATTCAAGTCGGAATCAAACAATTACCATGACACAAACTGTATTGTAAAGACTATTTGAAAGTGATTCGAAAACACGAAATGCAATATACAGAATTAGTTAATTCTCCCTTTGTGGAGTACATGAATTAGTGATTAAAAATGTAAATTGATAAAAGTTTATATAAACATTTTCTTCATAAATCCCATGTCATTTTCAAATATGCATTGCAATATTTTATTTAGAATGAATATATGTTGATAATTATTAATTAAAAATTGACTCACCACTTTTATTTATTTCTTTCTTTTTGTTTCTGGCTATTTTTACCAAATTTCTTATGGCAACTGATGACAAGTTATATCCTTCGTATGGTAATTATTCTGATACAAGTACAAGTGATAACTCGTTCTTGCGCTTGTATAATAATCAACATTTTATCACTTGTTAGAAAGAAAACCATTAATAGGTTTTTACCAAATATGCCTCCTGTATTAAAACTATTGTATGTTCAAACGCTCTATCTCCAAAAAAAACAAAAAAAAGCAGGTAGCCAGTGACAGGTTTGAAGTAATGTAAATTGACTTGTATCACCTGAAGCCCTAAAGTTCTTCGCACGCTATCGCAGATACATTGGTATTCATAGCAATCATTTTCAGCATATGACCCATTGATTGAAAATAACACCATTCATTACGAAAAACAGAACTACTTCCAGATGGTAACTGTTTCAGTTTTAACTTTTCCATCTTCATTGCACATCTTCAACTAAAATTACACAAAGTATTTTAAAATTTAAAGGATATATTGAAGATAAATGTTTAAACTATTAAAAATAATAATACTATATTTTACTTGTCATACCCATTTGTATACTGTATACTGTAAGAACCAAAGGCATTAGGTAAATAATTTTGAAATGTATCAATTATTTATTTTGGTTTAATATGTGAAATGGTATATGTCTTTTTAATTTTTGTGTTTGTTCGTTGGTATTTAAAAGTTTCATTACAAGTAGGTTTGGATGTACCTGGAGTCTTTTATAATAAGCGGTACTTTTAGTTGTAATTGAGTTTTTAACCGAACAAATGTTGATGTCTTTTCTTAAAAGATCGTTGCGCAGATACCATGGGTGCATTAACCATATTACAGAGACCTTTGATTGGACTCTTTCTATTATATCTACCATATATTTGGTTTACATGTGGCTCGTCATAGTTCTATAGCTATACCATAAGTCCATACTGGTGTTATGATTGCCTTATATACAATTATTTTGCACTCTAGAGACAACTGGGATGATCTTACCAGCAACCAATAAATTTTGTTGAAGTTTTAGTTTTTTATTTTTGTTTATAATACGTGTTTTGCAATTTAGGCAACTATCCAAATACATACTTAGGTATTTATTATTTGAAGTAACGTATTAGTTTTTCAAAAACTTTTGAAATAGCTGGTAATAGACTAATTGGCATATATGATTTTACATCGTCGTGTTTCTTGCCTGGCTTTGGTATGAGAATAATTTGGATTTATTTGTTTTTTAATAAATGTTTCAACTTCTACAATTTAAAATTTTTTTTATCGGAAAGTTCAGTTGTAATGGTGCTTCAAGGAAATCTATAACTTCCTGATCTTCATCTACTGATCTTTTTGCTGGATGAGGTGTTATCGTATTTGCTTTGAAGCTTTGAATAGCTTTGAAGCTTTGAATTGCCTCGTCTTTGCTACCTTTCAATAGTTTTCTTAGGTCTTTTATTGCACGATTTAGTTTAGACTTATTTTTATGTTATCTAATTTTTTGCCTCAGTTTTCTCCGTTTTCTGTTTTCTTCAAATTTTGCTTTAACAGCTGCTGGACATATTTCTTATATTTTCAGAGTGTGGTGGTGTTGATATTTTGACTGCAACTTTTACAATGTTGATAATATTTTCAATTGCATTTGATATATCCATCTTATTTATCAACGGCATATTTGGTGTTATTCTTTTTATCAATTAATTCTTTAAAAAAGTATCAATTTGTGTATGTTTTATAATTTCTTATATTAAAAAAGTTTCCGTTGGTAAAATGCGCTATTTATTTCATGTGTATGTTGTGTTAAACCGTTGGCGTTCCAGAGTACTATTTTGAGTAGATTTGGCATTATACCATTTTTGTTACTAATTTGGTTAATAATCCTATCAAAAGACCAATTTGACTCATAAGCTTGATGTTGTTATGGTTGTTGTTGTTTTGGTTGTTGTTGTGGTTGTTGTTGTGGTTGTTATTGTGGTTGTTGTTTTTGTAACTGAGGATTCATTGTTATATCATTTTTTTGTTGCCTATTTCTAGCTGTTATCACTTTTGCGTATGTTAAATTTGGCTGCACATAGTGATTTACCTGCGTTCTATGAAACTAGACTACATCTTGTCGGTTTCTTAGTACTGGAAATTTTTCATTTCTAGTTGCTTATAGTAAATGCAACCTTTATAATTGGCTCGATGATTTCCATTACATAATACATATAGTGCATTATCATCTCGTGTTTTTCGTTTGCAATTTCAACCTAAGTGCTCCCCGGCACACTTAACACATCTAGGATTTCTATTACAATATTTCTAGGTATGTTCATAACGTTGACAAATATAGCACTGAGGAATTTCTATTTTAAAAATTGGTAATTCGAATTTAATTTTTGTGTGCGATATTACGTATTCTTTATATATTATTATTTTCTGCTGGTTTTAGATCTATGTAGAATAACTGCAATGGGTTTCAAGTTATTCTTTGTTTTATATTGTAGACATTGGTTACTTTATGGTTTTTTTTCAATTTCAGATTTAATTTCTTCCATGTCGGTTGATGGATGTAGCCCTCTTACAACTAGTCTGAAATTTTTTTGGTTTTTATATTTATTTGTATAGAATTCGGGTTTCCTTTTTGTTAATTCCGTCACTAGTTTTTTATAATTTTCAGCACATGTCACCTGTATCTTTACCTCTTCATTATTAAGTGTTTTTAAATTGTACTTTTTATCACATATTTCGTTTAATAAGATTGTGAGCGGTGTCATATTCTTTACACCTGATACGAAGATTGGAGGTGGCATATTGTAATGATTGAGACGAAGGTTGTATTACAGGTTGTTGGTTACGTATCATTTTTGGGGTTTGTTGTATTATTGTTCAATTTTCATCTATTATAGTTTTGGGTGGTGGTGTTCTTTGAGCCATCACTAATAAATTGTAATGTTACACAACTCAAGAACATTTTCCACATAAGTTGAAAAATTTATGAAATAATGTCGATATATCCACTATTTACTGTGTACTTTGTTTTCTATAAAATTTAACAATTTAAATTCAATAGCAATGTACCGATATTCCAATTCTATTAAATTCTATTTATGGATGTATTATTTTTGTTTTTAATTATTTAATTTATTTATTTATTTAGCACGTACGATAACAAATGTACTGCAACCTCACTATTCGAATGATAATTAAATAACATTTAAAAGGATAATTTATTAGTTTGTAATGAATCAAAAAATCAAGATTCTATAACAAATAAAAAGGTTCAATAAATAATATTATTACCATATATAATATATTTTCAAAGAATCTCACTTTTATTGTATTTAAATTTACCTGATTTTTAAGTCATTTTTTGAAACGTTCTAATATTATTGATATTTAGTTAAAGTTAGTACACATTCAACTTTCGTGCAAGACAGTTTTGATACAAGTTTGTGCATTAAAATAACTTGTGTTAAATTATATAATAATAATAATTTCAAAATAATATTGATTAGACTACATTGAATATATTGAAAAAATATAATTTGAAATTTAAATTTAAAAAAATAATACCATAATTATAATAATAATAGATTGCGTGCAAGTGTTTTTGTTCCTATATAAAAAATAAGAATAAAAAAAAAATGAATTATGGAAACTCTTAAAGATAGCTTAGAATTACACCATGCTTTACATTCATCCGCGATTGATGCAAATATATTTAAAAAATTAAAAGATAGCATAAATTATATGCATGTACAAGATGCGGCTGGAACAATAATATTGCATTTATCTTGTAAATATAATCGTATTACTGTATTAATTGGCTATTAAAAGTTGGTGCTGATATCAATCAACCGCATAATTTTGAGAAAACTGTTTTGGCCAAACTCCATTATTTTATACGTGCCAATATAAAAGGCATATGATGAATATTCTTCTTCTACATTATGGCGCTGATATTGAATTCAAGAATAATAAAGGTAAAACTGTATTGGCTCAAATGTGTGCGGCAAAAAAAGGTCACATCGTTGACATAATCAAATTGTTAACACTTATGAATGCAAACAGTGATGCCAACGACAGCAATGGTAAAACACCATTTCAATGTGCAATCGACCGTTAATTAAATGAAATTTTCGATGAATTCATGTTAATCAAACCACTGCTGAAGATAATGCAGAATCACGCCTTAAAATTGTTTCAAATTTAAAATTCATTCCAGTTGAAAAATTTAAATTTGATGAATCAATGTTACATATTATCTGTTCAAATTATTATAATAAAACTCCAAGAACTTAACCAAGAACATCTGCTTTAGAAAAATATGAGCCTACTTTACTAGAAACTATGTTAAAGTTAAACACTGCTGCAAACGATGATGGTATAGTGGAAAATAAATGCATTGAATATAATACGACCGTCACAGGCGTTCAATATAATACCTTACAAATTATCAAAATTTTAATTGAAAACTGTATTATTAATATAAATGCTAAAAATTTTCTTGGAGAAACAGCTTTGCATTTACTGTGTACGAAAACCATTGACGTTGAAGAATTTTCCAAGTGCATAGAATATTTAATCGAAAAAGGTGCCGACATTAGTATCACTTATAATTTTCAGCAGACGCCATTGGATTTATTGAACAAAAATATTATATATTATGAAATAATGGTTTTTAATTGTACTGAATGTAATAATAAATTGGGGAGACCTATGAATACTACGGAATACTACAAATACGATGAAAAGGCATTTATAAAACATTTCACTTATTCGGCTATAAATAATTTTAATCAGGAATAGTTAGAATTTTGTATAGGATTCATACTTTTAAGTTACCACAATGATGAAATTATACTCATCATATCATTTGAAAAATTATTATAATTTCGTTTGCAAAACAGTAATGGCTGCATGCACATTTATTTTTGCAAGTGTACCATACTATTCAATCATAAACGGTTTGCAGCGTAAAACTGGTGAAAATATTTACTTTATTGAAAGTAAAGTCAACTTTATTTAAAATAAAGTTAACTTTATTTAAAGTAAAGTTAACTTTATTTAAAGGGAAATAAAAAGCAAACATATGTATGCACGCGACCGTCTACTCACTACGCAGTACTCCCTCGTCAAAGTCAATATTTTGTTTCAGTTCAGTAGTCACAAGTGGTTCGGCTGATACAGACATTCGATTCTGTTGTGCGCGTATAAGAAAAAAAAAACGAAAAGAAAAATTAAATAAAAAAGAATAAATTATTATTTAAATTAAATTTACTAATAAAAAAATAATACAAAATAATTATTATAAAATATTAATAACGTTATATAAAAAAATATTTGTGGAAGAAACATTAAAAATATATGTTTAAAGGAATATGAAGCAACATACACGGAAGGATGCGTTAATTATATATTGTAAGTTTTTTAAAACCCAGCTCTGGTAGTTCTTTTATAATTTGCCCAGTTATAAGATCGTTTCCCGGCGACTGTTTGCTTTTAAGGTTTAGTTCATTTATAGTAACATTGCACATTTTAGCTTAGTCTATTTTTTCTACGAACTATGAATGTTATATTTTCTTCATATGACATTTGTGGAAAGGGTTTAAAAACATTTTAGATGCAAAGAGATTAGCTTTTTGTTTAAGATCGCCGATCCTTGAGCAATCTTTCGGTTTTTAAAGGTGTATCCTGTATTAAAGGTCTTTTGAATCGTTTAGTAGTTTTCCGGATAGCGGATAGTTGGTACTTGCGTCAGTTGTTAAGCCATTTAGAAATTTATTAAAATGCTCATTTTTTAATTCACCAATTTTTTTTTTTTTTGCTTATTACTATACGCTCTGAGAGCTCACATCGTATATCATCTTCAGCACATGAGTGATGCAATTCTCTTGTCATAACCCTTATCGATCTAGAACATTTATCTAAATAGCTATGCCCTTGCACCCTATTTTTCGTCAATTCACTTGTGATCGATCTGTATTGCATGTTACAGTAAAGTTATTTAATATTTATATTGGGTCTATAACTAAGTCCTGGGGATAATCTGATAGGTGTCGTAACTAGTATTGTTTATACGCAGTGTGAAGTGGCAATACTTCGCTATTGTAGTAGTTGAATCCACATTTCATATTCAGTATATGACATTCAGTTGAAGTGTAAACAAGTATTTCTTTTAGTAAATTAAAAATGGAAAATTTTGTACCAACAAAACAGCATTTGCGGGAAGTTATGTTAAGTAATTTTATTCAGAAGAAAAGTGCGGCAGAAACATACCCAACCGAGCCTCTTTATTTTTTCCTTAACGATGTTTGCACGATGTGGTCTGGCATTGTCATCGTGAAATAAAACTTTGTGGTGTTTTCGAGCTATCAATGGTCGTTTTTCTTTCAATTTCTTTGCCAATTCGCCCAGTTGTCGTCGGTAGCGATCAGCTGTAACCGTTTTATTTGGTTTTAATAGCTCGTTATACACCACACCTTTCTGATCCCACCAAATGCACAGCATTACCTTCTGGCAATGAATATCGCGTTTTGATTGTGAAGTTGAAGCATGTAAACCACCGTTCACAAGTTTTTTGATTTGGAGCATGTTCACCGTAAGCTTCTACCAACAATCGATAACTATCGGCAGCGGTTTTCTTCAAATTAAAAGAAAGTTATTAAAATTTCCCGCAAAACAACTTTTTCAGGCACATAATTCGACATGTTCGAAGCAAAAAAAAACTTTGTTGTTTACACTTCGACGAAATGACATATACTGAAATTTATAGAGTAATGACAGACAAAAAAAAAATATGGCCGCGGTGTGTTCCGATGCACACAACGCCAGTTACGCCAACTGTTATCAAATCGACATTATTAATGCAAGGTCCTAATATATTAAATTAATGTATTGAAAAAATATTTTATTGTTGTCTTTTCGTGTGACTGATGGCTGTTGGAAATTGTTTTAATTAATTAATTGAAAATAATATACTCAATAATAATATATTTTATTTTTTAGACTGAACATTTTTAATTGGATGGAAATTGTGAAGCTTTGACCATTTCCTGATTAATATTTATAATATGTTTAATTTAATATTTATAATTTATACAGTTTCATCGAGAGTATTCATCCTTAATAGATTTTTTTTAGGAACCTGCAACACAACAAGATTACTAGATTTTTTGGATTTTAAAACCAGAAACGTTTTGATTTCGAATTTTATACATAATGAAATGTATCAAAAATTGTTACCAAATTAGCATTTTCTCCTTAAACTATAGTCTACTGTATCAAAATCTCATCACTCATCATAAAGATCATGACGATACATGAAAATTATTATTATTTGGTATATTTTTTGCATGACTTTTTGTTTAAACCATTTTTTTTTTATATTTTTATTTTTTCATTGTAATGTAATGCAATTATAATTATGTGTTTAATAAATATGACTTTTTATAATAGAGTAAAATGTATTTTAAATTTTCAAATAATAATTTTTATGTATTATCATCTATTTGAAATATTCCGCCACAAAGGTGGTCGATTAGGACTTATCGACACTCTCAGTGTTGCACTTTTGATTGTTTCTGACATAACGTTACACATTAGTTTTTTTTTGCCAACAATACCTTTTATACTTACGTGACGCCCCGTGTTCTTGCTCAAGTTTAACGAAAATTCAACGATTGTGCGATTATGTTCATTTTGGGTGACTATATGTATACTTTCATATGTTCGCATATGACAGTGACATAAGTCTAAGGTAGCTTATGCATATTATGGTTATAACATGTTTACACAGTAATACCGAAACGTGTGTCCAGCAATTTAAAAATATTAAATTAGTTCGCCACTGTGTCCCCGGTAAATACAAACAATAAATAAATGTATTTGTGTAGCAATATAAAATGCTAAGTCATATGAAGATTTGAATAATTCGCTTAAATAAAGTGAAAAAATGAAAAAAAAAAAAATAAATTAAGACAAACCCTTCTTTTAGCTCACATTTTACACGGATTAAATCTTGAAGACTTTTTGCGGGGTGTATCAAACAAACGAGAAAAAAAAATGTTGCAGAATGAAATCCTTTTAAACATATAACCAATTTAACATAATATATATGTTTAGAAAAAAAAAGACACACACACACACCCACACAGACACAATAATGTGTATATTATGAGAAAAAACATCGTGAAGCATTTGTGTTATAGGCCATGGAAATACTTTTCGTACCTATACATGTACAGAATTACATAACATTATCATTTCTATACATTATTTTACATATATGCAAATTACTATATGTGTACAAAGTTATATATATAAATAGATGTACGTTAAGTTCCGTTCCTTTATATCCTTACAGAAATATATATAATACCTTTAAATTTTTTATATCATGCAAATATGACACTTTCTTGATTTATTAATTTTGGGATAAGCACATTTTATGCAAGATATGTTATATCAAAGCAAAGGGCTTAAAATATATATATAAATATCTTTTGTATTAAAATTCTATTTGGATACCGTATGAAAGTTAATAAATTTGCTGGTTAGTTTAATGTTTTCTCATTGTATAAAAAATATATTACATATCTGTGTGTGTGTGTGTGTGTGTGTGTATATGCTGAATATTAAATTATACATTGCATCCTTATATAAGGACAGGATATCTATCAGGTTATTTGTATATGAATGAACATAATAAGAAAAAGAAAGGTTTTTCTTTTCGATTCAATAAAGCTTGTCATAAAAGAAACGGGTATACTTTATTATTTATGATTATGATTAGAATATAATATTTATAATGAAAAGATAATCGATATGACATTATTTGTAAATAACATACAATTATTGTTATTGTATTGTATGTGTATTTAATTATGTATAGTTTTTGTATCAGATAAAGATTAATAAATTATCTAAAAGAAAATTAGAAAACCTAAAATGATTAGCCATTCATGGATTATATATAGTAAAAGTAAAACCATTTTTATAAAGTTACAGTGCTCGAAATTCGTATGAAAGATTGTCAAAAATGATAATATTTTCATAAAATAAAATAGTATTTGGAACCAAATTTTAACTGGGTTATCATTTGTTCGTTTTGTGGAATAAAAATATTTAGTATCGTAGAAATGGTGTTGCTCACGTTATTCATAGATTATCTATGTGTGGACACACCATTAAGGGTTAATGGTTATTTTGGTAAATAAATGCCTTTTTGACTGTACTTACATAGGTATCACAGTAACTTTTACAATATACCTTTCGCAAGAACTTAACGTATATATCGACTCAATCTTATACATTTCAATTTAATTGTCTCTTTTACTTATTGTTGGAAGAACTTTAAATTTTTTTGCGAGAAAATGGAAAAATTTGTTTTTTCCCAGAAAGCTTATGGCATCTTATAAACATTCATTCATTACAGTCAAGTTGGTAAATTACTCCGCATGGGAGTATATAACAATTTACCAATTGTACTGTAATTAACGAAAGATACATGTTTTCAAAATACTATTATTTTTATATGGGTGATTAGCCCATAGTGATGTGTGAGTGCAGACATTATTAATGTTTGAATAGCGTCCAACACCATATTTTCAAAGATATCCGTTTGCGAGAAAATGCAAAAATTCGGTTTTGAGGAAAAACAAGTTAATTGCTGGGAAATGTTAAATTTTATTTCAATCAAAATATTTTCCATTCCTTGCTTCTACTTTTGACCATCTCTCTGTCAATTTATGTATTCCGCGGTAGAAAACCGATCTTAGTTTCGAAACAATCAATTCATCGCGCCATTTTTTGATTTCATCAAATGTTGTGTAGTGCAGATCTTGAAAAGCGTTTTTCAGTGACCGGAACAAGTGGTAATCCGATGGTGCACAGTCTGGTGAATAGGGAGTATGTGATAGAATTTTCCATTTAAGTTTATCCAATGTATTTTTATTCATTCAGCGCATGTTTCAAATCGATCAGTTGTTGTTGCTAACGTATAGCAGTAATAGTTTCATTTTTGTTTTAGCAGCTCATTGTACACCACTCCTTATTGATTTCACCAAATGAACAACATAATCTTACTTCCATAAATGTTTCGTTTTTGAATCGATGTTGATGGCCGGCTTGAATCAACTCACGCTTTTTTTTTGCGTTTTGGGTAGTATATCCACTTTTAAACACTCGTTACTATTTGTTGTAAAAAATACCATCTTCGGTGCCTTGTAGGTAATGAATGGATTGTTTAATCTTTCGCATTGCATGTAAATGTTTACTTACCGCTGCTTGAGTTACATTTAAGGCTTCCAATGTTTCAGTGCGCTTAAGCAGCCGATTTCTTCAAAACGAAGTAATACACTTCGAAAATGATGTCTATATTATGAATTGTGTTAAAAAGTGAGGTTTTGTTGACCAATCTCAAATGAAGTATAACATATTAAATTGTAAATGTCATAGCTTTGTCATGTCAATGACGTAAATAACATCATAATACCTGAATTAAAATCGAAGTCTACTAAGGTCCTAGACAGACGATGTAGGAAGATTATAATGAAACCTTGATCATGATCAGTTTTCGTCGTTTGTCAACGTTCAATTTTCTTAATGATGATTAGCATCTTCATTAAGTTAATCACGGTTTGAAAAACGACATTAAAATGTAATCATAAATAATTTGGGAGCCAAATCTGGTGAATACGGTGGATGCTCAAGCAATTCGTACTTTAAATCCTTGAATTTAGTCATGGTCAAAACACTTTTGTGAAAAAAAAGTTAGAATGAGTTGATTGTTTTACCTTTCTGAAGATAATCAACCAATAAAATTCTTTCATGCGTAGTCTGTTTTGGAGCCGAACATCCAGCTTTAGTGCACTGTAAACGGTATTGTTTTAATTTAGGATCATGGTAGTAGATCTAAGACTCAGCTATAGTTAAAAAACGACACACAAAATCGGTGTTATTATTCTTAAAACGATCCAATTACCGTTGACAAAAATGAGAAAAAATTTCACGCCTAGTCATACTTGGATCTTCACTAACAATTTCATGTATTTTTTCAATATTTTCTGATTTTGATGCAGTTTTTAAACGTTGCTCGCGTGGTCCGTCTGTACGACCACATTTAAATTCAGCAAGCCAATTTTTTATTGTTGCATATGATGGAGCACTTTCACCTAACTCATTTACCATATCGTTATGCACTTCTTGTCCGGCTAAATCTTTTTTAAATAAATATTCAATGACTGCTCGATTTTTTAATTTGTAAACAAGGAATGAATTCAGGAATGATCGAATTGAAATTTTCCAGATTTCTGCTCAGCCAATGCTTGTCCCATCGTGAAAACAAATGGTAGTCGGAAGAAGCCAAGCCTGATGAATACGGCGGTAAGGGTAGCGGCTCCCAGTCAAGTGCTTTGATTGTATCCTGAACCGGTTTGGCTTTATGTGCAGGTCCATTGTCATAGAGCAAAATTACCTTGCCCAGTCTTCTGGCCCATTCTGGTCGTTTTTCGATCAATGCATGGTTCAAATTGTTCACTTGTTGTCTGTAGCGATCAGCATTAACAGTTTCACCAGATCCCATTTGCTTTTCACTTTTCAGAAAATATTTTTATAACAAAACAAAAATGAAGTCTGCATAAAATTGACATTTTCTTTTATCGTAAAATAGAGGTTAGAATTAATCATCATTATCGTATGTCAAGTAAATATTTTATTCATAATCAATGATTAGTCGTCTGTCTAGGACCTAAATATCAACCCTCAAATCCAATACTATAGTCATATATAAAGAAATAAAATTACAATATGTAAGGTCAAAAAACTTTTTATTTTTATTTTGCGAAATTCGTATTCAGATAAGGTGTTTTCATTAAAATATTTAAGAAAATAATTGACTTATTTTGAAGACAAATAAGATTTTTTTTTAAATTTATATTTTGTTGGAGAACTTTCAAAATCATCGAAATATTTTACCACTACGCAGGGGGGTAAATTAAAATCATTTTACGAATTAATAGCAGTTCTATACTTTATTGAACTTTATTGTTAAAACTGAGATACATTGCGATGTATTGTATGACAATGCACGAATAATTTCCCATTGTACGATTTGTCTAAATGGAAAATACAT
The DNA here is from genome assembly GCA_910594885.2 of Bibio marci. Classification (NCBI taxonomy): domain Eukaryota; kingdom Metazoa; phylum Arthropoda; class Insecta; order Diptera; family Bibionidae; genus Bibio; species Bibio marci. The sequence goes on from OU343114.1 coordinate 60,804,533, forward strand.
TGTAATAATATTTTGTTATTATAGATATTACCATATTTCTATCAACATTTTTGCAACGTTTTATATTACAATATAAAATATATTTGTAAATAAATCAAAGTTTTGTGCATCTTTATTCTATTTGTAATGTATAAAAATATGTAACAAACACGTAACATACAATTATATGTTTTATTAAAATATTTATAAAGAAGCAGATAAACTATTTATTTTCATTCACACAAAATATTTTTGATGTTATTATTTTGGTTTCATATAAATATTCATTCGTGTTCTTTACAGTTCATTGCATTTATCCAATTTACTGTAAATAAAATGTATAAATGTAAATGTATATTTATAATAATGTTATTTATATTTTGTTACATGCATTTGTATTCCTCACGTATGACCCGTTTTTAAATTCTCATTTTTTTTCATTTTGTCGTTCCTTATACATCCTTTTTCTTTTTTCACACAAATGTTAAGACTTACAAATATCATATTCTAGAATACATTTATTTATTCGATACCATAACGGCATAGTATACACTTAGCGACACATAAAATGCAAACCAATTTAAGTTCTACAAATCTCCAAACTAAATGCTCTATTTACATGTATAACCGTAATAATGAGTGTAAATAACTTATATATTCCTTAATGTGATCTATATTCTACAATATATTACAAATTGTTAATTATTTTTATTAATGAAGTGTGAAAAATGAATAAAAAATGAATTAATTAATAATTAAAAAATGAAAGCACAGCTTAAACTGATAGAATTAACGTATTATTATTTGTATTACTACATTGATTAAACAAATTAAAATTTAACAAGAATATAAACATAATATAAAGTAAAATTATTGAACCCTTTGTCCGTCCACATAGTTAATGAGAACTGATTCCAAACGTCGTGGATTTCACCAAGAAATAATCTGTTGAAATATCATTCTTTCAAACATATTTCACAGCTTCTTTCAACTCTTGCACATTCCTTGGATATTTAGAAGCTACATATCTCTTAATTAGTGCCCATAAATTTTCGATTGGATTTAAAACCGTACTATTTCCCAGTCAATCGATAACGTCTGTTCTCTTTTCCAAGAAGTAATCTGACACAAACAATGGAAACGAAACGCAATAAATAAATTTTATAATAATTATGCTCCGAAAAATATAACATCGTTTTCTTCATTTTCTAGTATACTTATTTAATCTTTGGCATCCTGTAACAGCCACCTCTTTCCATCTATGCTTGCTGCCACATTTTATATTTTAATGACATTAATTTTTTCCGTATCAGTACGCAACCCCTGCCTATCAATTACAAACCCCAAATATTTCAAAAATGGATGACAAAACCACATAAACACATGTTCAAGTACACTTAAGTGTTCCTCAAATTTTTCAGTCGCAATTACAAGATCATCGATATATACAAAAGCTCTACTGTCTGTAGAATGACCAAACACGCGATCCATTAGTCTCTGCATTGCCTGTAGCGCATTACATAATCCAACAGGAAGTACTTCAAATTTCCAAAATCCAAGTCCAAGAATAGAAGAAACGTGTTGAAGTGGATAAGCATCTTTTTTAGTTACTGAGTTTACCGCCCGACTGTCCACACAAAGACGATCTTTCCCATTGCTTTTTTTTACGAGAACCACATTCGAGCACCAAGGACTTTTTGAAAGTCGAATAACACCCATTGACCGCATACGGTGAAGTTCTATTTCCATACGTTTTTGTATAGCCGGCCACACCGGATAAGACCTTTGTTTAATAGGGAAATGATCGCCCGCATCAATTTCGTATTCCACAATATTTGTACGACCCAAAATTTTACCAGTCAATGTTTTAAATTTATTTATAACGACATTTAATTAATTTTTATCTTCTTCCAGAAGTTGTTTTGCATCTACTATTCTACCGATTTTTGGACCATTGGATTCAAGATAATTAATTGACCATTCATTGTTAGGATGGAATAAAGTTATGTGAAAAGACTTGAAAAAATCAACACCAAGAATAAATGGAACAGATAAAGACGGAACAGCAAAAAAACATACAGTTTTAACAGTATCCATATATTTCATTGGAATATAAAATACACCAATAATACTATGGAGTGTACTATCAGCAGTTCTAATTGAAGCAAAATAATTTTATCTAAAATCAAACCCAAAGCCTGCAGTACTATTAGCAGTTCTAATTGAAGCAAAATAATTTTTATCTAAAATCAAACACAAAGCCTGCATACTTTTAATACCATATTCACCAACTACAGAATTATTGCAACCAGTATCCACCAAACATTTAAATTTTACATCAAGAATTTCCACACTAACGTAAGGACGATTATCTAAAGACATAACCATATTACAAATATCGGATTTAAAATAATTTATTGGAGATCGTTTTCGCAACTTGGGCCCACCTCGAGAACTATACCCGGCCCTGTTTGTATAATTCGATTCGCATTTTCCCCATTTGATGGCATATCCGACATATTTTGATCCGGCATGGAACTAGCACCACGATTCCCGCCAGAATAATGCCCGTTGGAGCAGTCGTTTTGAACACATTGTTCAGTTGAACCCAAATCAGTTGCAGATCCGAATTCATCACTTCTCAACACTGCATTCACACAATCACCGTATTCCTAGAATTGGGAATTAAATTATTTTTTCTTTTATTTTTAATTTAATCTATGATTTATTTTTTATTATTATTATATTTTAAGACTTGTGGTCTTACTGAGTTGTTATCGCGGTAATAATGTCCTTACATAATTTATTCTACATACTTTTATAGATATATATGTTACAGTAATTTTTATTTAACTTACAAACTAATTATTATGTAATTTGAATTCATTATAATAGCTACATTTTAAGTATTCAGTTCTATTGTATTCTTTATTTATATTAAAAACAATAATTTTTTATATAGTCTTATTTTATAATAGCGGCACCAGGGCCGTATTGCGCTTAACAGAGCCGATACAAAAGATGACCGAATTGGAATATTATCATCATTATCCTCAAGTTTTGACAAAGCATCAATGATCTGAAAAAAGTCATAAGTGACTGATTTATTTATAATTTCAACCTGTAAAGAATTTGCACGAGCATATAAATCCGCTTTTAAAACTACATTATTAGAATCCTTATCAACAATTCTAAATATACGAGCTAATAAAAATTTTAATTTGGCTTGCATAGATTTTAACATATTGAACATTTACATTTGTAAAAAAAATATGATTATAATGTTCATATAAAAGAAACGTAAACTAATGCACCAACAAATATCAATAAAAAGATTTAAATACTATATGAAATTATGAACAAATACTATATGCACTTAGGCAATAATTTAATAATCGTCTTCAAATTTTTTTGGTGCTCCAACGCGTTATTTATCAATAACATCAAAGTCATTATTTTTAAAACCCTCTAAACCAATACTCACAATTGTTTTGTGATGAGGAATGTTCTCCATAAATTTGTAACAAAAAGCGATAAGTTTCTGCTGCTCTTTTCTTCTTAATAAAATTACTTAACATAACTTCCCGCAAATGCTGTTTTGTTGGTATTTTTTGTTTTCCATTTTTAATCAACTAAAAAAATACTTGTTTACACTTCAACTGAATGCCATATACTGAATATGAAAGGTGGATTCAACTACCACAATAGCGAAGCACCACTTCACACTGCGTACTAACAATATTACTTACGATACCTATCAGATTATCCCCAGGACTTAGTTATAGACCCAGTTATAGAAATGAAACAAAGATATAATACGTAGCACAAATATATACCATTTATAATATTTTAAATTATTAAATTAAAATTATTACACAAAAAAAAATGTAAACTTAATACCATGAAAGCAGCTTAATAATATCACTGGTACTATTACCTTAACAATATAAGTTAATAATTTTTATTTTATAAAATAAAACTTAAATTGCACAATTATAAACTGTAATAATAGAGACCAACTATGATGTATGAGAAAGAATTAACCGTAACCGTAACCGTAACTTTTCAAACAATGAAATAAAAAATTTTTAATTATTTTTTTTCACTGCAAACTGAAGATTTTATCTAATTTTAAATTTATTAGATAAATTATTTTATCTATTATTAAATTAATTAGTTTTATAAATTGTAGAAGATTCTTTTCGATATCTCCCTACAAAACTAAAACTAATACGTGTTTAAAAAATTGTGATATAAAATTAAATATGTGTACGACGATAAAATATACTTTATTATAACCTATTTAACATACAAAATTAATGAATATGACTCGATTCCTATAAAGATCCCGGCTGAGTCCCCAAATTGTATCAGCCACCTCTTTCCTTTTTTATTTTAATTTTTATTTAATATATTTTAATAATATATAAATTTTGTTATTCATTTTTGTATATGAATTAAATTTAATAATATTTATTATTAACTAAATGTATATTGTACTAAAAAAAATACAAATATCGATGGTATAAATTTAATTATTTAATTTTTATTTTCTCTTTTGATACACTTAAATTAAATTATTTTATACAATTTTTTTAAAATTCGTTTTATCTTTTATATATAAATTTTTAATTACATCCACCTTCTATGGTGATACCGACAAGAATCCTCTATTTTAATATACTTAATTTTGCTACCCGTTCTTTCATTCTCATTCATCATATCTCTCTTCATAATTTTCAATTCTCTTAATTTTACGAATTTATATTGTAAGTTTTATTGTTATAACATATCAATAGCCGGAAGCGCATGTTTAAAAGCCTATTTCCACGATATTATTTTTCACTTAAAATAGTAAGCGTTACAATTCACAATTTTTGTCTATGATGTATATAGTTTAATCCTCTAAAACAAAAACAACCCCATATCATAATTTCTTTACCCACGCGTACTAATTTTATCGTGCATTTAGTTGATTCATGTTTCCCATCTAAAGGTCGAACATATATCTTTCCATCTGAGCAATACAATATAAATTTGGTTTCCAGCAAATGTAATTTTTTGCGAATTGTCGCCGTTTTTGTTGCATATTGGTCGTCAGATATGAAACTACTTTAGGTGTAAGTGCTCTTAAAATTAATTTCGTTTAAGCGTCGTTGACTCGTTCTTACGCTTATATGTTTACATTTAATTGTTCCACTAGTTGTCTTTTTATTTCCCTATATGTTTCAAACCGATTTTTCTCTCCGCACCGCAAAAATAGCGTGGAAGGGAGATAAAATAGTGTCATTCCTTTTCTTTCCATTTCATATGTCGCTTAGTGTATAATATCCCTTAATCGATTTTCGTGTGTGACACTAACTAAACTTAAGATGCACACAATATGTCATATGTTAATATAATATATGATTAGTTGCATATACTTACACATGTACTTGTATTATAATGATTATATTAACTTAAATGAGTATATATTTTCAAAATTGCGTGGTGGAGTGACATTTAAAATTTTTAGAATTAAACAGCGATAATCTGTTGCGTGATCTGTATAGGAGAGAATATTATTAGTGGTAATCTAATCAAAATTTCACTATGAAAAACGCTAATGCTGTACCGATATGAAGTGAGCGTCAAGATACAAACGTCTCGATAGGGAACATTTCTTATGAATGAGCCCTAATTTTTTTTTTGTTTGGTTGCTATGACATCTGTCAAACATATTTAGTATACATCAAGTCATTATACAAACAACATCATATTTTTCATCGTGTTAAAAATGTCGAAACTTGTACCAGAAAATGAAGATTTGCGGAAAGCATTAAATTTTTGTTTTCATTGGAAGAAAAGTGCTGCAGAATGGGCCAGAAAACACTGCAAGGTAATTTTGCACTATTACAATGCAAATCCACACAAAGCAAACCCGGTTCAGGATGCAATCAAAGCACTTGGCTGGGAGTTGCTACCCTACCCGCCGTATTCACCAGACTTGGCTAATTCCGACTACCATTTGTTTTCCTCGATAGGACACGCATTAGCTGAGCAGCACTTCGATTCCTACAAAGAAGTCGAAAATTAGGTGTCTGATTGGTTTGCTTCAAAAGACGAACAATTCTATTGATGTGGTATCCATAAATTATCAGAAAGGTGGTCAAAATGTGTAGAAAGCAATGGCCAATATTTTGAATAAAATGTTTTTTACTTTCCCGATTAGAATTAGTGTTTTATCTTCACAAAAAAACGCTCACTTGATACCGGTACATCTGGTATATGCATTAAATGTTAAATTAAAAATAAATATCTATAAATACTCGCTCTCGCTATTATATTCCCTAAAATAACAGCGAAAAATGAAAGCAAGCGTATTCTGATAAATTCGCACTCGTATTAAGTCTTTAAAGCACAGCGGTACGCCAGTGTACCACTTGCTTATATGTTGTACGATGAACCACTACATTTCATTTTCAGATGAAAATATTTTTCGATAACTTTTTTACAAGTATGGAATTACTGATTTCGTTAAAAGAAGACAAAATTGTATTGTGTGGAACCGTTAGAAAAAATCGCAAAGATTTACCAAAAGATCACCAGCCAGATAAAAAAAATGAAAAGAGATGACAGTCAGCTTCGGTCATGTTAAAGTGTCATAAGATGGAAAGACAACAGTTATTTTTTGTACCGGTAAGATAAAAGAGTATATGGGCTACGTAAACAAAGCTGATATGCTAAAATCGCTATACGAAATCAACAGAAAATCTAAAAAATGGTAGTGCAGAATACTTTGGCATCTTGTAGACGATACTATCACGAATGCATTTGTCATCTAAAACAAAAAGAGGAGTTTGTGATATGACTCTAAAACAATTTCGTTTATCAGCAGTCGTCGACGGACTAATTAGTTGGACACCACCTTCGAAACTGAGCAGAAAACCTCTAGCCAAAGATTTTACGAGTCACAAAATGAAAATTCTTACTGACCGACCATTATAACAATGTTCACGAAGCAATTTTTTAACTGTTGGTGAAGAAACTTGTTTATTGTATTGTTAATGCCCAATCATTTTTTTGCGTTGATATATGAAACAAAAAATAAAATCACCTGTAATTTTGCCCTGAATTGCGCTAATTGTTCATTCTATGAATATTATTGTGAATAATTGCGTCTACCAGAATTACCTTATTTTCAGGTCGCTTGAAATTCCATTATTCAGGAGATCTTCTGTAAGTATATATATTTTTGTTGCAGTCTGGCTGACAATGAGTGAAATATTAAATATATAACAATGCACACTAAATATTCAATATGATTATTTCGTGCTCTTCAAAATTTTTTGCTTTTATTTATTTCATGTATTTTGACAAGCGATTTCTATTATTTTTTATTTTGTTAAAATATTTATTTGTTAGCCGGAGACAATAAAATGATTACATATGAAAAATCTGAACGTAAGTCATAAGTTATATATTGTACATACACAGGTGTCATATAAATAACCTCAATTTGAATTTTAAAAATAGACCACATAGTGGTTTCTATTGAAAGTTGGGATCAATAAAAAGGCATATCTGTCCTCTTTCACACGCAACCAACTTCTTGCAAATCGCCTGACAGATCAATAAGTGACATTAGTTTTGATGCTTGTGTCGTAAAAATACAATAGAACAAAGAACAAATTATTAAATTTTTTATTAAATTGGAAAAATATGTGCGGAGACATATACATTGTTGTGAAAAAAGTTGATGGTGATGATCTCTTTACAACAATTTTATAATTGGTTTTCACGTTGGCGTTGCTGTCAATGTTGGCGGGAAAATACCTGTTTTTATTGTACTATAATGCATCACCTCAAGAGATAAAAAAAATAGAACAAAGTAAAACATTGCCATAACTTCCATTTAAAAAATCTAAGTATGCATTAGTCGATCGTGCCAAACGCTGTATTGATCCAAATGGAACATGTTTTGAAAAAAAATGTTTCAAAAATTATTTTAATGTGTTTTCTATATTTTTTAAAATAAAATTGTGATTATTTAAACAACACACTGTGTATTTAGAAAAAAAAAATTAAATAAAAATTAAACTGAAAAATAATATCCAATAAAAGAAAATCGATGAGAAATAAAATATTAGAAAATGACATGCATAAAATTTATTCAATATACAAAAAAATTGTATGTAACTGCTGTATGGGTATGGTACTTATGAAATTTGTAGATTCTATTGGATTGTATATAATGCATACTATGCACACAAAATAACACACATAGACACAAACACACACACACACACATGATTATGCATAAATTGTTCGAAATGTGTTGTGTAAAACAAAATAGTTCATAAATCAATATCAAATGACAGAATACATAACTTACCATAATTTAATTTTTTTTAATCCATGTCAAAAATAATATATAACATAAAAGATATACCAACACGAATATGTAATATTAACAAAAAAATAAAAATCCAATGTATAATAAAACACGCAGAACCATCTATTGTTCGATGATGTAAAATTCTTTAGTATTAAATTTTAGTAGAAAAAGTTAATATCGCAGAGACACCTATTACCTACCCGATGTTATAAATACGGTCTTTTTAGTATTCTTTTTTCTACTTTCTATCGTTTTGTTGTTGTTGTTGTATAAATATAAATAAAAACAATTTGAAAAAAAATTTTATACGCAGTATGTGTTTCAATACTTTGAATCATCAATATTTTTATATTTCTTATATTATACTTTTTCATTCCGTGTCGTATTGTTTAAATTTGGTAAATTTTTATATTATTGAATTTTTTAATTTTTGCTTGAGGCAGATATTAAATTATTAATTATTAAAAATCAATCAATTAATAATTTTAATTGTACAAAAAATTAATTAATAATATTTTAAATTTTTTTTTTTTTCATTAATTTATATAATTTTTGTCATAATTATGAACGAAATACCAACAAATTCTGCAAAGCGAATTAGAAAATGTATCGTCATATCTTGCGATACTAACGATAGCGACCCTCAAGCCCAATTCGTATGTTTTCCATCTTATGGTTCAGAAAAATTTTATAAGTGGGAGTCGGCAATTGGCCAAACAGTTTGCCGTGGTAATCATTTTATTTGTAGAAAGCATTTCTGTCCAAATTCGTTTAGTTTTCAGAAAATTAAACGTAATGCGTGTCCAAACATATTTCCATCACGATCTATGCCAATATCATCAGAATTAATTAATAACTCAGATTTAATCGTAAATAAATCAGGAAACAAGTGTTATAGCAATCGCAAAATAAAAAATGTAGTTAATAATACGGGTGAACTACTTGCCGCCACTAATTTACCTTTGAATTGCGACAACGAGGAATTAACTGTAATAAAGCCTATTCAAACATATGGCATATCGACTGATATGGACACATCAGAACTAACATTAGAAGATATAATAGAAATCGACAAATATGTAGATGTAAGTCGCAAACTAATATCTCCATTTGAGGACCCGGTCTGTAATAGATGCCTAAAACGTGAAAAACTATTAACATATTACAAAAATAAATCTAATCAACTATCATTGTGGAAAAAAAATAACTTAAAACGAATTATTAAGGCGAAAAACATAATTAGAAACAGAACTGTAAGGAAAGTGCAAAGTAAACCAATTCAAGCGTTAATTGATGAAATGAATCATGTTTCAATTTATCCAAAAGCATTTGCGAAACTCATTTTAATTAAGCGTTCTGTAAATAAAAAATATAGTGAAGAGGAAAAAAGTTTCTCCCAGATGCTTCATTTTAAATCACCTAGTTGCTATAAATTTCTACGTCAATTGCAATTTCCTTTACCATCAATTTCATCACTTCTGAGGTGGTTGCCAATTAAATATTTATCTCCTGGTTACAATACAGAAAATTTGAACAATATAAAATCTGATTTAAATGGAATGGCTGAGAAATTTTTAATTGGAATAATAGGTTGGGACGAAATTAGGATAAAGCAAGCTTTAGAATATAATATGCATTTCGATCTAGTTGATGGTGTTCAGGATGATGGATTCAACAGAAAAAACATCATTGGGAAAGAAGTATGTATATTTCATGTTCGCAGTATTATTGGAAATTGGAAATATGTTCTTGGGTATGTCGTATCTGGAGCAAGCACTGCTGCTAATTTGTTGGAGCTTCACCTAAAAAAGTGCATAAATATATGTAATTATATAGGCATTAAAGTAATTGCGACAGTGTGTGATCAGGGCTCAAATAATCGAACATGTTATAAAAATCTTAATGTTAATGCCAATACACCATTTTTTATGAATGAAGGTAGTAAAATCTATTGTCTCTACGATTCTCCTCATTTAATAAAATCTGTACGAAATGCCATATATGATAATGGGTTACACTGTCCCGATGGCTTTGTAAGTTGGACAGTAATCGAAGAATTATTCAATATTGATAATCAATCAAATCGGATGTGTCACAAATTAACTAAGTCACATGTGTATTTAAACGGTTTTTCAAAAATGAGAGTGAATCTTGCAGCACAGGTGTTAAGCAGATCCGTTGTAGCTGGAATCAGGACGGCAGTCAAATTGAAGAAATTCAAAAATGTTTCATCTGAAGTTGCGTTGTCTACAGCAATGTTTTTTGAAAAAATTGATAAATTATTTGATTGTTTAAATAGTCGCATAGTTAATTTTGTTGATAGTTTCAAAGCACCAATATCATCAACGAACGATGTCCAGAACAAATTTTTACTGGAAATGATTCCATATCTTAGTCAAATAAATGCCACTTCAAAGCGAGGAAATAAAAAAAAAGTATTTTATTGTTTTAATGGACTAGTTCAAAATATTAACGTTGTTCGCGAAATATCTAATAATTTATTTTCATCGGAACTAGGCATTAACTTTTTATGTACTGGCAAATTAACAACTGATTATATAGAAAATAATTTTGCTGTGCTTCGTGGTAGAGGGGGTTTTAACCGATACCCCACTGTCCGAGAAATAAATTATCATTTAAGACATATAATTTCTTTGAAATTTATTGCAAATAATTTAATACCAAATTCATCCAATTGTGGCTCTGTTGGACGGGAAGATATGGAAGAGTTAGACAGCAATAATTATTCTGAAATAAATTTATCGAGTAATGTTTCTAATTACGATTGCCGTGAAAATATATCCACCAATACTGATAAGGAGGAGGCAAAAAATAATGAAGAAGAAATTTATATTGAAAACTTTTTAAATTTGGACGAAATAGAAGAAAATGCCGCAAAATATTTTATAGGATATGCTGTTCGAACTATATTGAAAAGAGTAGACTGCGAAATTTGTAAAATTGAATGGTCAAATGAAAGTGGAATCGTTAATTTGGGTGAACCAGAGGATTATTTAATAATAAATAAATCTTATGTTCCTGAATCATTAGAGGGATTGATTTGCCCAAGCGACAAATTATTCAATATATGCAAATTACAGATAACACATTTTAAAAATACCTTTAACACGAAACTTGCAGACTATCATATAAAAGAAATGTATGTGAAGGATTGTATAAAACTTGTTGAATCCACTAACTCAGATTGGTATTTAAACGAAATACATGCTAAACATAGAATCCAGTTATTGGATTTTATGATACTAGTACTTTTAAGAACGAACTGCAAATGGTCAATCGACCAATAAAAGAAATACCCGGATAAATTAAAAACGTTTTCGAAATAGAGAATTTTGAGAAAATTTCAAAATTAGAAATTATGAAAAAAATTTGCAAAAAAAAAAAAAAAAACAAAAAAAAAACAAAAAAAAAAACACAAAAAAACATAAGAAAAACGCAAAAAAAACAAAAAAAAAATTAAAAAAAAAAAAAAAAATAGAAAAAAAAAGGAACCAGAGTTCTCATCACTTCCTCGTAGTTGGTTCTGGATAACGCCAAGAATGGGAACCTTATAAGCATGTCTTATATGTAATAAAACTTACATGAAAAACATATAGGATGGCAATTAAACAAAACAAAATATGAATTGTTAATTATACTAATAACGGAACCACCTGAAGTGTCTGATTACGATTTCAATGAAATTTTACCACGTTGTAGGACCCGCAAAAATATTTATATGTATTTTAGCGATACACTTTGAATGGATAACCAGCCATCTGAATCAGGAAAAAACATGGCATTTTATGAAAATATGCTACAACGGATCTGCTTAATAAAAAGATAAAAAGTTAATGCCTAGTTCCGATGAAAATAAATTATTAGATATTTCGCGAACAACGTTAATATTTTGAACTAGTCCATTAAAACAATAAAATACTTTTTTTTTATTTCCTCGCTTTGAAGTGGCATTTATTTGACTAAGATATGGAATCATTTCCAGTAAAAATTTGTTCTGGACATCGTTCGTTGATGATATTGGTGCTTTGAAACTATCAACAAAATTAACTATGCGACTATTTAAACAATCAAATAATTTATCAATTTTTTCAAAAAACATTGCTGTAGACAACGCAACGTCAGATGAAACATTTTTGAATTTCTTCAATTTGACTGCCGTCCTGATTCCAGCTACAACGGATCTGCTTAACACCTGTGCTGCAAGATTCACTCTCATTTTTGAAAAACCGTTTAAATACACATGTGACTTAGTTAATTTGTGACACATCCGATTTGATTGATTATCAATATTGAATAATTCTTCGATTACTGTCCAACTTACAAAGCCATCGGGACAGTGTAACCCATTATCATATATGGCATTTCGTACAGATTTTATTAAATGAGGAGAATCGTAGAGACAATAGATTTTACTACCTTCATTCATAAAAAATGGTGTATTGGCATTAACATTAAGATTTTTATAACATGTTCGATTATTTGAGCCCTGATCACACACTGTCGCAATTACTTTAATGCCTATATAATTACATATATTTATGCACTTTTTTAGGTGAAGCTCCAACAAATTAGCAGCAGTGCTTGCTCCAGATACGACATACCCAAGAACATATTTCCAATTTCCAATAATACTGCGAACATGAAATATACATACTTCTTTCCCAATGATGTTTTTTCTGTTGAATCCATCATCCTGAACACCATCAACTAGATCGAAATGCATATTATATTCTAAAGCTTGCTTTATCCTAATTTCGTCCCAACCTATTATTCCAATTAAAAATTTCTCAGCCATTCCATTTAAATCAGATTTTATATTGTTCAAATTTTCTGTATTGTAACCAGGAGATAAATATTTAATTGGCAACCACCTCAGAAGTGATGAAATTGATGGTAAAGGAAATTGCAATTGACGTAGAAATTTATAGCAACTAGGTGATTTAAAATGAAGCATCTGGGAGAAACTTTTTTCCTCTTCACTATATTTTTTATTTACAGAACGCTTAATTAAAATGAGTTTCGCAAATGCTTTTGGATAAATTGAAACATGATTCATTTCATCAATTAACGCTTGAATTGGTTTACTTTGCACTTTCCTTACAGTTCTGTTTCTAATTATGTTTTTCGCCTTAATAATTCGTTTTAAGTTATTTTTTTTCCACAATGATAGTTGATTAGATTTATTTTTGTAATATGTTAATAGTTTTTCACGTTTTAGGCATCTATTACAGACCGGGTCCTCAAATGGAGATATTAGTTTGCGACTTACATCTACATATTTGTCGATTTCTATTATATCTTCTAATGTTAGTTCTGATGTGTCCATATCAGTCGATATGCCATATGTTTGAATAGGCTTTATTACAGTTAATTCCTCGTTGTCGCAATTCAAAGGTAAATTAGTGGCGGCAAGTAGTTCACCCGTATTATTAACTACATTTTTTATTTTGCGATTGCTATAACACTTGTTTCCTGATTTATTTACGATTAAATCTGAGTTATTAATTAATTCTGATGATATTGGCATAGATCGTGATGGAAATATGTTTGGACACGCATTACGTTTAATTTTCTGAAAACTAAACGAATTTGGACAGAAATGCTTTCTACAAATAAAATGATTACCACGGCAAACTGTTTGGCCAATTGCCGACTCCCACTTATAAAATTTTTCTGAACCATAAGATGGAAAACATACGAATTGGGCTTGAGGGTCGCTATCGTTAGTATCGCAAGATATGACGATACATTTTCTAATTCGCTTTGCAGAATTTGTTGGTATTTCGTTCATAATTATGACAAAAATTATATAAATTAATGAAAAAAAAAAAAATTTAAAATATTATTAATTAATTTTTTGTACAATTAAAATTATTAATTGATTGATTTTTAATAATTAATAATTTAATATCTGCCTCAAGCAAAAATTAAAAAATTCAATAATATAAAAATTTACCAAATTTAAACAATACGACACGGAATGAAAAAGTATAATATAAGAAATATAAAAATATTGATGATTCAAAGTATTGAAACACATACTGCGTATAAAATTTTTTTTCAAATTGTTTTTATTTATATTTATACAACAACAACAACAAAACGATAGAAAGTAGAAAAAAGAATACTAAAAAGACCGTATTTATAACATCGGGTAGGTAATAGGTGTCTCTGCGATATTAACTTTTTCTACTAAAATTTAATACTAAAGAATTTTACATCATCGAACAATAGATGGTTCTGCGTGTTTTATTATACATTGGATTTTTATTTTTTTGTTAATATTACATATTCGTGTTGGTATATCTTTTATGTTATATATTATTTTTGTCCATGTAGAGTTCAATTTGAGTTATATTGCAATATATTGCACTTCGAATTTTTTATTTTTATATTTAAATACTTATGACAGACAGTTGAAGTTTTTAGTTTCGACACAGCTTTCAATAAGACCTAAAGTGTTCTTGGCAAATATTTCATGAAATTCTGATTGAACTTGAGAATAGAAATTCATCATTACTACACGAATTCGAGACTATTATTTTCAAAGTTTATTATTACAATAACATCATCAGTCTGTTAATAAACTAATTATCAACTTCTACTTCTATGATCAAAATTTAAATATGTGTATTTTAGCGGCCCTTAAGAAATATAAATAGGCGCCACTGCGTAAAAGTAATTATTAATTAAAACAGTAATTATTAATATAAAATATATTAATAATTACTGCTTGAAAAATAAAATAATACATTTTTGGAATTCGTAGTTACAAGAAGTAATACAAAAAGTTACTATACTTAGGATCCGAAAAGTGCCACGTTTAGTTTTAGAAATTATATAAAACAGAGTAATAATAAATATAAAATATGGAATATTAATACTTTATAAAAATAAAATATATTGTGTATAAATAGTAAGAGGAACACGATATGTATATATTGGGAAAACGCATAACATGCGACTATAGTCACATGAATATATATATATATCGTTCCTCTAACTATATAGGTTAGGTTACAAAAATTCATAGACTGCTGTCGGATCCCAAATTAAAGAATATAAAATAAATTTAACTTTAATCTGTGGTCTGAGGAATTAAAAACAGTATCATGAATTTATAATAATAAGAATGGTATGGGTTATAGAAGAATTTGTACGGGCTATAAATATAACAAAACTCATGAATAATTTAAATTAATTTCAGTTATTGAAAAAAATGCTAATGGATCCTATAAAAAGTAATGAGGAAATTTTCTTTCTTACTTACTTACTGGAATGGTGATAAAGTTTTTTTTACCAAGTTAGTGCATCTAATGCAGTTGACTGAAAATTTGTAATTATCATCTTATCTTATATATAAAGGTGTATCCAATAGATGCGCTAGAACTTTCGAGTTTTGATTTTCATCATGCGAAGCGTTTAACATTACAACAATATAAAAAAATGTAAAAAGAAAAATCACTAGTGTTACTGGTAACCAACAATGATTGACCAAGAAAAAAGCAACATAACTCATATTATTGCATAACTTCGAACAGATTAATGTAATGACAGAATTATTATATACAATATTTAAATTGTAATGAAAATATTTTAACTTCGTATGGTTTTAAATAAATTGGCGATTTAAACAATCCAGGTTTATATGCTAGACACACAGAAGATTTAACTAATTAGTTTGCTCACAAACTAATTCAGTAACTAAACTGGTGACACACTAGCAAACCATTAGTTTACTATTATTTTGACACCTATTATTGTACGAGAGTGAGAGAATTACTAAGAGTTAATAGTTTGTTTACATATAATTTTTTCTAATATTTAATATATTTATTGTTATTTATAAATCAATCGGTTCATTATATTTGCAATTAAACATTAGTTAAATATTTTTAATAATAATAATATACCAACGTGATATAATTTTACATTGTTCAAGGGCACACAATAAAATCAATTACGATTACAATAACAAAAAGTAGAGTTTGTTTACCCATAACTGTTTTCAAATGTTTATTAAAGTTATTGTGTATATAAAAATTCGTAAGTTCATTGTAAAATCAAATTAAATATTTATAATAATAATAATATTATATCGTGTTATAATTTTACAGTATTTATGTTTACACAGTTAAATCTATTTCGATGGAATCAAATAGAGGATCAAGCATTAGTAATTTGATTTCAATAGCCCAAACCAATACAATCGTATTTAAAATGTTATGGGAAAAAAACAAGAGGAAACATAGGAATTTAAAAAAAAAAGTAAATTTTCATGTCTTAAGTGCATTGAACTACCACCAGAAAAACACATATCTTATGAATATATTGTCAAATGATCAAATTGACAGGAACATTTGGACCTATGCAAGTGTTTTTATTGTCCTACATGTATTCCCAAATAATACAAATCTATTATAAATTACATTATATAGTATATTTAAAATTGTGCATCCAAGTAACATTCAATTACTTTATTATAGTGTCGAACCAGCACGTTTTGGGAAAAAGAGGTGATTGAAAACGGTCCGGTAAAATTCAAAAGCGATTTCCGGATAAAGAGAACATCGTTCGCTAAACTATGTGGTAAGGTCAGTGGTCTCGGAAAACAATCGACCATTCTCCTTGAAAAAAGAGTGGCAATAGCTCTATAGGCTCTTGACAGTTCCAGCGAATATAGGACCATTGGAAATTTGTTTGGTGTTGGAAGAACTACAGTTGGCGAGATAGTGCTAGAGTTTTGCCACGAAGTTTGGCGAGTATTGCGTCCGGAATATTTAAATGCATATCCATTAACAGACGCAAGAATTCAACAAAATGTATCCGGTTTTGAAAGAATGGGTTTCCCACAATGTTTAGGAGCTCTGGGTATGTTTGACGTTCATATAATTTGGTAATTTGTCGGTGATAGTACAGTACTTCAGGCAGGAAAACATGCTTACAGATAAAATAGATGTAAATATATGGGGGTGTTTTCACACAATGAAAACCACCTCGATAAATGTTTATGAATTCTGGATCGTGATCCTCATACGTATGTCGTGTCTGGAGATACGAGGTGTAAGGTTTTTTTTTTGCAAAAGCACATTTATGTAAATGGACAGTAATAAAGTATTTAACGTGTAACCGTTTTTCTGTATTTATGTGCCTTTTTTTGTGTTGAATATAATCTATCATTGCAGATGGTTCCCACATTGAAATATCTCCGATGAAAGAACTTGCAGTGGACTATTACAATTACAAAGGGTGGTACTCAAAAGTATTGTTGGCAGTAGTAGATTATATATGTGTTTTTTAGAAGTTTGTTGTTATGTGTAATTTAAATGTTGTCTAATTTCTTTCATTAAAGATATCGGTTTATGTACATAAATGTGGGTGCTCCAGGTCGGTGCAACGATTCCCGGATATTCGAGTGTTCATCCCTTAAAAAATATCACACAGAAAATAATATCCTAGGCGCTCATTCTAAAATTATTAACGGAGTGAATGTACCAGTAGTACTAATTGGAGATTCGGCATTTCGGTTAAGTCCTTTGCTTATGAAACCATATCCATTTGGTTTAGAACAGAATGGTAAAGAAAAGCACTTCAACCGAGGTTTATCGAAATGCCGCAGAGTCGTTGAGAATGCCGTTGGTCATCTAAAAGCACGATTCCGGCGTTTGGGTAAAGGATTGGAAAACAACATTAATAATGTAAATATTATTATAAAAGCTTGTTGCGTTCTTCATAATTTCTTGAATGAGGAGAATGATATAGTTTTACATCAATGGATGGTAGACGCGGAATCTGCACGAAAAAGCCAACCTGAGACTATAACAGCTGTAAGGGATACAAATAGTCGAGGAATTGTTATAAGAACTGCCTTGGCGGATGCCTTATGTAAGTATGTAATAAAAGTCTGAACACAGATTTTAATAAATATATTTTTTTATTTAAATTTTTTTTTAATAACGCTTAAATCTAACAAAGACTCACGATTACATTTTGTCCAGCATTTTTTTTTGGATCTCCAGGCTCCTTGTAAGGAAATCGTTCAGCAACAAGTCCCTTTCCTTATCGTTTTCCAACTGTTTTTCAACAGTTTCATTGAGCATCTTTAAATGCTTCTCCATCAAGGCATTAGATTTTTTAAATTCCTCAAAAATTTGTTCATGTAAGTGCCTTTTCCTTACAGATGAACGTGAGGTTGATGGTGTTGGAGATGGTGAAGGTGATGGAGATGTCGAGGCTGCAGGTGATGGTGTGGGCGCTGGTGATGGTGATGGTCCTGATAATGGTGATGGTCCTGATGATGGTGCTGGGGACGGTGATGGTGCTGGTGCTGGTGCTGGTGATGGTGATGGTTCAAACGATGCTGGTGATGATGTTATTTTATTTGATCAGCATCATAGTGAATCCAGTCTGATGGTGCTGAACCGCTACCGAATTTGCTTTTTTCCAATCTATATGAAAGGGTATTTATAATTTAATAACTTAATATTTTAAAGTGAAACAATTACTTCATTTCTACTTACTTATACTTCTTCGTGAAGTTATACAATTTGGTTTTAATTTCTTTGGCGGTCCGAAACACATTTTTGCCCTTCAGGTCCCGCTCCATTTCCATATATATATGGTTATTTTTGCGGACCCCTCTTAGGGCGTTGTATTTCTGACCCCAAATTTCCACCAAATAAACCTCCTGTTCCGTTTTCCACACTTGTTTCTTTGTTGTATTCATATTCAGATTCATGTAAAAATATTTAATATAGCACAATTTGATTTTTTTAAAATTTCTTTCACTATATAACTTCAAATATTTGTTATTGTTATTATTTGATAAATATAACCTATTTTTTTTATTTGTTTATTTATTTTGGCATTTAATTTTGACATTCGACACGGTGTTCCAGTTCGACTTTCCTATATTTGAGAGAAACTAATTAGTTTCACACCAACTACAGACATTTTATTGTAGTTAGGCTAACTAAATCAATACACTACAAACTACTAGAATTTTTTCTCAAATTGGTTATAACTACAATTTTAGTTGGTTACCTCCTCTGTGTGTCTAGCATATAACACAAATATTGAAATTGTGCCAAAGTTTGAAATTCGTTTGAAATTGTTTTCCACCTCCGATCCGATTCACTATCTGAAAATTTTAAATACTTTTCTTTCAATTCAGTAAGAATGGCAATGCATGTTTCTAAGATGCATGTTTCTTAAGATGATTCCTGAAATAGCGTTCTGTGCAACATGAAAATTATATTGTTGTGACGTTTGTCTTTCATCTGAAAACGTTTATTGTAGAATTTTTCAATTTGATTATAAATATACAACCTGTAGCCAAATAACAAATAATTGTATCCGCTAATGGCATTTTTGTGGTAATTGTGTGTCTGGCAAATGTGTTTTTTGATGAGTGTAGTTACACATTCAAATAAATAATAAATCTGTGAAGGAGTCATTCGTAGAACATTGAGAAACCCGTTCTGGTTATTATATTATAGTTCCGGTCATTGTCTATTTACTACAATCGCCATTGTATTTCTATCAAGAAATCCGCATTAGCATGATCTATCACAGTGTGACTATTTTCTGTTCCCAAAACCGAAAACTGCCAAGAAAGGAGTGTTTTATGATAATGTTCCTGCTGTCCAAGCAGTCGCCACTCGGGTGATGTAGAACATTGCTATAACTGGGTTAAAAAATATATCTATACATTAATTAAACGATCTGTATTGAGTCAAATGGAATCTATATTTTGAATAAAATTCGTGTTTCAAAAATTATTAATAATGTGTTTTCTGTACTTTTTAACCTAAAATTAGCGGTTATGTTTAATCGACACACTGAGTACATCATACCCCAACTTCTAATAAATGTATATTATATAATGCATTTTTATACATACAATAAAAATTAATTAAGAATGAAAAATGTTTTTTCAATTTATGTAATTAAATAAGAAAAATGAAAAACAAGAAAGTTATGAAATTTCAATTTAAATATAAAATAATTTTAATAAGGTTTTCGTTTTATTTATTCTATAATTTCGAAAATGACTTTTTGCAGCGATTATTTTTTTCGCAATAAAATCATACAATCATACAATCCGACACATTAATAGAATAAACTAATTTGCTGTATTTGGTTATGGAAAGCTGGTAAACCGGGGTGTGTATTTTGTCGCATATTAAATAATACATTAAACATTGTACAATAAAGTATTTGCAAATATAATGCAAACAACAAATATTTATAGACTGTTTTTTCTATTATTATTTTTACTGTTTTTATTATTGCATTTTTCTTTGTCGGTATAAATAATGATATTTCCCAAGGATAAATAACAGGAAAAAATATTTTATTTATTTATTTATGTATTCTTTTACTTATTTATTGTATATTTTTCTGTGATGTTATTTATGATATTATTTTTTATATAAAATTTTCTCTCATAAATATATTCATATTCATGAAACAAAAAAAGAAAATAACATCGGAAAATATAATTGAAGATAATTTTATAAAAATGAAAAATATTGTACAAGGATAAAAAAAACTACTCTGGGTGGAATATAAAAAATTGAAAAATGTTGAGAAATTATGTGTGAACTCCTTCATTGAATAAATTTCATTAATTTTTATTAATGCATTTTTCGGTTCTTTTTGTTCTATTATTGCGTTTGTAAAGCACCGAGCAAATAGAACTAACGCAGTCGTACGCATGACGCAGAAAAAAAACAGAACACAACGGAATTATGTCTGAGCATTTTGACATTTAAAATTCATTAATAATATTCAAAAATATGTCATAAATAATTTTCATATTATTTTTAGATTGCTATTTTATTTTGTTAATATATTATTTATAAATATTATTACATATTAATCAAATATTAATTAATCCAAAATTTCGAAATATCTATCTACTAAATGTACAAGTATGTGTTTTTAAATTTACGTTAATTTCATATCAATATAAAATGTAATTTTCAGAACAAAATTAATTCCTCAAAAAAGTCCTCAAAAACGTCCTTATTATTATTTTTATTATTGATATTGTTAAGGCGAATCAGAAGGAGATGCCAAACCAAACGATACTGGATTCGCCTATTTAATAAATTAAGGCTAAAATTTGGGTTTGAAAACGCTTTCAACAACATTAATAAAAACAATGAACAATTTTTCATATATACAAGAATGTGTGCCAAACAATTTGATGATTTATTAGAGTATTTATCAGCTACTATAACTAATAAATCAAATCAAAAGGCATTTGGGTGCTCCGTGTCGATTGGCAATAACCCATATATGTGAGTATATTTGCAATTTTACTGGAATTTCTAAACAGCGGTTCGGGATGTGTACTATAATCAGAATATATACAATATGCACTTTGAAAATAAAATAATTTATAAAAATTCTATATTCACAGGCACTTATCTTAAGGAGCTAGTTATAAAGTAGTCGCATGATGTTTCCGAATTGGAATATATACAGCTCGCACAGTTGTTGAAAGTATTTTCTTTAGTTCAACCTAATGTTACTGCGTTTACAGATATAACATCAAAATTTGAAACTAACAAGGAAACCACCTGAGGTGTCGTATACCGATTTCAATGAAATTTTGACAGATTGTAGTACTCATTATAATAGTAAACACGTATTTTTTTTCCTAAATTTCACTTTGAAGGAATTCGCGACGCCAGTCTTCCGAAGTTGTTAGAATAAGAAACATAACATTGTTGAATCTATAACTTTTGAAATCGAAGTGCCACAATAATTTTTGAACTTGGAAATAATAGCTATCTATGTTAAAATGTCTTTCATGACACATAAATAATTTTGAAAAAATTTATTGCGTTTCGTTACAGGGTGTGTCAGAAGTTAAAATTTTTGAAAAACTAAATTTAAGGAAATAACCATATTGGGATCATGTTTTTAAATACAATTTTCTAAATAAAGTCGATAGAAAAAGTCTTCACATTTATTTTTAGATATAATATTATATTATATTATGGATAGGAAACACTTTGTTATAAAAATATTCTATAACTTTACTTTCACACTGGTTACCCTAATTGTTAAAATAATTTTTCAATATATTGTATATTTTTTTCTTTTTAAAAGACAATATTTTAATTTGTTATAATATTATTTATTTAATTTACAATTTTTTCATTTAAAACTTATTTTATTTTATTAAATTTTGCATTCTATTTTTTAAATTTATTAGTTTTGGTCACAGGGTGTATCCGAAGTGAGAAATTTCGAAAAAATTTATAAAAAGAATGTAGATTTAAGCAAACAGCTTTCTAAGGATAGGGTTATTGAAAAATTTAATTTTAGTAACGTTAATGGAAGAAGGCTCCACATATACTTGTGACTACAATATTTTAATATAGGCTGTCCATAGTGATAAAGTTATGCATAGTTTTAAGACAGGCTATTTCGTATTAATAATATACGTAAAATGTTTTAGGATTGTGGGTTTTTGTGTACGAAAAGCAAAACGGCAGAAATACATGAAAGATCATCCGAGAAAACCACAAAACAATTTATTTTTGAGTTATATTCTAACCATAAATACGAGGGAGACAAAGAGAAGACAATCTTGACCAAACTACGAAAAACTTAAAAAATCTATTTATTACTCTCCATTCTTAAAATATAATCTAATCTTACATAAGAATAGCTATTCAAATTTCAAAAGAATAGAGGTACTAGTGCCTATAGCATAATACACAACGTTTCTTATATATTTTATGTTATTTAAAGTGTACAGTACTCGTATCTACATTTATGTATAAAAGGCAAGCATTAAGTAGTAGTAGACATAATCATAATGTATCTAAATATATTATTGAGTACGTATATGATACTTTCAGTATACAAAAAGTTATGTATATATTATTTGAATAAATATATACTGTAGAGTGTAGATAGTAAAACACGGGTATGTATGAATCTTCTTATTATGCAGACAATGCGCTAACATATTGATCAAGATTGAATTCGCTTTATCAAAATAGGAAAATCGCATTTGGGAATACATTATTTGGTGTATTTAAATTGTATATGTACGAAAAAATAATAATATTCTACATATACGCTAAAATATTTTACATTTCCTTATATTTATATTATTATATTCAACAATAGAACATTCATTTTTATTCAAAATAAATACACACATCTGTATTCAGAGGTGGTTCCATTTTAAAGTATAGAATTTGATTCTTTTATTGAAAATAAAATATTTAGAAAAATTTATGTTTAATCACATAAATTTATAAATGTTACTTTCATGTATATATTCAGTAAATGATACAAAGACAAATTTCCTCATATTTTCGCAGTATCTCACCATAAATTTTGCCGTAAATGAGCAGATTTTTGGGCACACTGCAATTTAAATAAGTGCCCACGTTCTTTTGCTATGCATTAAGTTTATATACCAAATTCAAATGTTAATGTTCTTATGTATCACGATGTGGATAAAATGAGAAAATTAATTTTAAAGTGATCTACAACTCCGCATTTAATATTAGCGGACATTAAATGTGAAGAATTTAATCGAAAGATAAATAAAAGAATGATTTAATAGCAAGTAAGCGGCCACGCACTACTTTTCCGCGCAATGCCGCGCACTGCCGCGCACAGTGGGCTTGTTCTCCATTCATTTGATTTCATTATTATATAAGAATTACGAATTGCTTCTAAAAACGCATGTTCAGCGGCCGAAGGTCGAGCTTTTGCCTAGTTTTCATTATTTTATCTTAATGTATGCTAAATGAAGGGAGTTCTTTGTTGCACGCGATTTGCACAACGCACAACGTGCGTGATTGCAGTTAGAAGTTTTAGTAACATTCATCAGCAGTCTTCGTGCACTTCTATTGTTTTAAACTGTCCTAAGTATATTATGTATAATCTATACATAATAAAAATAATAAAAATCTCAAACAAAAGATGTCTAATCGCAAATTAGACGATGATGATATTATAACAAATAAAAAATCCTGCGACTCGTTTAAAATTGAATGACTTTCAAAGTTGGAAGAATACTAAACGCCAAATACAAATAAAAAAGAAAATATTAAATTGGGAAATTTTTTTAAATATAATGAAGACAATGGAGTATCATCGTCATTCTGAGCGGAAGCAATGTTTTCAATGAATTTAGTTCACGACGGAAATGGGATGAATAGAAGTTGGATTATTTAAAACGCCACCTGAAGCAAAAGACGCATTTGGAAAAATTTGAAAGGAAGACGCCTTTTAAATATATTGCTAGAAACGCCAGAATAGCGTAATTTGAAAAAAGAACGAAGTGAACGATTAAAATCAGATGCTGATTGTGTTAAATTTTTAATAAAGGATGTAATTTTGGCTATAAAAATTAATGCATCGATGAATTCTGTGCAAGACATATACGAACATATGAGTAAGAGTATGTAATTATTCTAAAAAGTTGGAGGAATAAAAATTATGCCTTCGAATTTGTTGAATGCATTAATTCAATTCTCATGAAACATTTCGTAAATGAACTGCGAGAAGCAGCATTGCATTCAGTTATAATAGATGAAAGTAGAGACATTTCAGTTCAAGGGATTCGAAAGTTGTTACATACAAACGGTTCCTAACTTTTGTTTTTATTTTGTTTAATTTGGAAAAAATCTTTCTACTTCTGCTGTTCTATGTGGTAAACTGAGCATATTTCTTACAAATTTTGATAAATATGAAAATATTTGTCGCTGTTCGGCAAAATAAATAAATAGTTGGTTCAGTTCTGATACCGGTACCATATTTGAATACTTGCGGCTAGAGGAGCAATAGTAAAAAGTATATCATCTGAAACCACCTTGTATGGTTCTAGAAGTGAAAGATTTTTTTTAAAACAACATCTTCAGAGCCTTTTTTAATTTTTGTTGCAAACTTAATATAGTATTCAATTGTCTTTAATTTAAATGTTTCTATATCATTTACCGATGTGCTCAATTGATTGCTCAATTGTACAGTTACTTTTGAACCAAAATACATTTTATCTATTAATAAAAAATTTCATGGGTTTAAGGGATCAATTTTACTAAAATTTTCAAAATTTACTAGTTTTACATCAATCTAATTTCGTAAAATTGTTATGTAAAAGTTCTTAATGGAATCAAAAAATTTATGCATTCTAAAGTTGTTGCTTTGAAATTCCAAATTCATATTTGTAGATATTTCTAAAATTTAAGACAGAAATAATTAATAAATTTTAAAAATATTATTATTTAAAGCAATAATGTTGTTTGTTTTGGAATGTTATCTGCTTTATTTTATATCTCAGACCAGATATATCAGTTTATCTTTTTAAGTTAAAACACCAGTCCACTCTACTCAATTCATTTTATTATTCTAACAAAACGTTATAATATATTCCATCACAACACAAACACATATACATAATTCATATACAAATTAAGAATAATGATGGACCGTTAACCATGTAGGGTAATATACAACATTTTCCCCCACTTAAATATAGACGTTGTTAACACTTGTAGTTGATGTTCCGACCTTGATAAGCACTCTTTAACCGTTTGCTTCTTCGTGGCACTTCAGGACTTGTTCACTCTGAAGCACTTGAATCAGAACGAGGTCTTTTAAAAAACTTCCCTTGGACTGACAAGTTAGGTTCTTTAAAATGAACTTTCCTATGACCATTCTGATTTTTAATACACGACTGACTTGGATATTGACATATTACTGGAACATTCGTTGGATATTTATCATGTAACGTATGTTTCCTAATCTGATTTTTATGCACCATTCTGATCATGCCTTTTAACTTTATCAGACATGTATAACGACTTATATCTTGCAGGAATGTTGCCGGTAACCATTTAATATAGTCTTTAATATGATTCCGATAGTAGACTGCTTCATTTTCACTATATTTAACATTTGACAATGATGACTTCATGATATTTTTACAATTCAATTTATTTCTTGAAGACGATTTCAATATACTTTTATAATTCAACTTATTTTCTGGAGACGATTTCAATATACTTTTATAATTCAATTTATTATCATTTTGTTTACATTTTTTAAAATATGGTATTGGATTGACCTCATCCAACTCTATTTTTGTCTTATAATTAAATACTAAGCTATTTGGTGACTGCTTAGTGACTGTTGAAGGTGTGTTCCTAAAATGAAATAAGAATTTATTTATTAATTTATTTAATGAAATACTATTTTTTTCCAGAACCATTTTCTTCAGAGCATTTTGTGCTGTTTGCACTGCTCTCTCCCCCATTCCATTTGACTGTGGATGATAGGGTGGACTATGACTTAATTTGATTGATTTCTTTTCACAAAATACTTTAAATTAATATGAATTAAACGGAGGACCATTAACCGTAACAATCTCGGTAGGATAACCGAAAATAACAAAAATATCTTCCAATGTATCTATTAAATGTGGTGCATTTGTTTTTGACATCAATTTGACATCGATATACTTACTAAATGCATCGACTAAAATAAGAAAATATTTTCCAGCAAATTGATAAAAATCCAAATGAACTCTTTCAAAAGGATAAGAACATTGAGGCCATTGACCCTCTAACGCCTCTTTAGATACATTTTTCGTTAATTGACATACTTCACAAATATCTTCATACCTTTCAATATCATTGTCAATGTTCGTCCAAAATACATATGACCTAGCTTGCATTTTCATTCGTACGATCCCAATATGACTTTCATGCAAAATTCTTAAGACTTGAATTTGGCAATTTATTGGGACTATAATTCTGTTACCGTAAAATAAACACCCCGCTTCGGTACTAAGACTGTTTCTTAGTTTATAATAATGCTTTATTTCATCATTTAATGCAGATGAATTCGGCCAGGAGTTCATCACATACGAATAAATTTGACTTAATATTGGATCAGTTTTTGTATATTGCCTTATGTGTTCAATATTTAATGGCATTTTTGCGATTGCCTGAATTGCGTTTACTTCAGAACTATCTTCATTATCAACAGAATCTGATAAAGGAAGTCTGGACAATGCATCCGCGTTACCTACTTTTGATCCTGCCCTATGTATAATATTATATTTATACATGCCCAAAATTACTGACCATCTTTGTAATCTTGTAGCAGCAACTGCGGGTATTCGTTTTGAGGAATCAAATAATTCTTTTAGAGCTTGATGATCCGTGACAATGGTAAAAGACTTACCATATATATAATTGTGAAATTTTTTTATAGCAAATATTATTGCAAGACCTTCTCTGTGTAAAGACGAATAATTCCTTTGTGCCGGTGATAGACTACTCGACACAAACATGACCGGTTTTTCTTCACCATTGATGATGTGAGACATCACTGCTCCTACTCCATAGGAACTAGCATCAGTAGTTATCACTACAGGTTTGTTCGGATCAAACAAAGCCAAGACATTATGACTAGTAACTAATTGCTTAGTATTTTCAAAAGCCGCCTGACATTTAGCGGACCATTCAAATTTTACATCCTTATTTAACAGACGATACAATTCAAATAACTTGGTTGATAAATTTGGAATAAACCGACGATAATAATTTATTAACCCTAAATAAGATTGTAATTGTAAAATATTTGTAGGATTTGGAGCATCTAAAATTGCTCTTATTTTATTAGGATTTGGCTGTACTTTATTTCCTGATAAAATATGTCCCAAATATTCGACTGACGTTTGCAAAAATTTACATTTTGATAAATTTATTTTGACATTATGATCGTTAAGACGACCCAATACTAAATGTAAATTTTTACGGCATTCTTCAACAGTGATACCTGCGATTAATATATCATCTAGATAACAAAATACATTTTTTAGATTTACTAAAATCTGATCCATAACAGACTGAAAAATGGATGGTGCTGCTGATACACCAAAAGGAAGTCTACTATATTGAAATAAACCTCTATGTGTATTTATAGTTAGATATTCCATTGAATTTTCAGACACTTTTAATTGCTGATATGCACCTGACAAATCCAAGACACAAAAATGATTGCAATTTGCCAATGATGCGAAAATTTCCTCAATATTTGGCAATGGATAATGTACAGTTTTCAAATATTGATTTATGGTGACACCACAATCAATACATAACCGAATTTTGCCATCATATTTTGGTACGACGACTATAGGACTAGCCCATTCCCTATACTGAACGGGAACCAATATCTTGTCCTCTACTAAACGATTCAGCTCCCTCTCTACTTCATCTCTCAAACGTAGAGGAACGGAATACGCCTTATGAAATATTGGTCGACACTGGTTTAAATGTAACTCAGCAACATGACCTTTAATAAATACATTAGCCTCACTAGATACAGTAAATGGAAATTTAGTTGCAATTTCTGTCTTCCAATCAATTTCACTATTTACCTGTAAATTATTATTATTAAATAACTTACCTTGACTTGACTGTGGACATATTGGTTGTCTTTGCCTAGACATACTACATACAGTTGAATACATAGACTTTTTATTTGTATTTAAGACTAATTCTTCTCGCCAATTTGGATTGATGACATCTAACCATTTTCGTCCAAGTAAAGGCTTAAATGGTCTGGGCGAGGCAATGACTATAAGCCCCAACTGATGTTTTTTATTCGCTACTACTACTTGCAGGCTCAGCGAACCTAACACGTTTAGTAGCGATCCTGAAACGGCATATAAATTGACATTAGTTTCTTTTAACTTAAAATTACCTAATTTAATGCGATACTCTTCTTCTGCCATAATTGATGCTGAACTGCCCGTATCAATCTCCATCGTGACATTGATGCCTTCAATATTGACATTACAATCTTGAGCAAGACATACATTATGCACTCTTTCAATGCGACGACTTTTAGCGAACAGTTCTCTCCGTAATTTAATTTGATTAATGAAATCAGCAACAGCATTTGACTTTTCACGTAAACCTTGACGTGACTGACTTGATGTGCTAGCTTTATGTCTACAAACGACGCTTGTATGACCCATACTACCACAAGTAAAACATTTCCAGTTGACCGCTGGACAAGCCTTATAGTTATGCGACGCGTTATTGCGCCCACATCTTCTGCAGCTACTTTTTACAGTTGTTTCATTATTTACCTTATTCGTTGACTGATTACGCTTATGTGAACAACTACGTCTTCGTAAACTAAATCGAAAACTTCTACCTCGAGACGGACTTCTTTCGAATTGTTTATTATCTCGGATGATATTAGTGTAGGATGAACGACTTATGACTGCCTGTTCCTTCCTAGATAAATCTATATTATTGGCTATTTCCACACCTTTTTCAAAAGTTAAATTTGACCTTTCTAATAACTTTTGCTGGATACCACTGTCTGAAATACCCATTATTAATTGACTGAGCAAAACATCTTCTAACGCACTTGTTCTAAGTTCCGCGAGTGTCTTCGT
Organism: Bibio marci; assembly: GCA_910594885.2. Lineage (NCBI taxonomy): Eukaryota > Metazoa > Arthropoda > Insecta > Diptera > Bibionidae > Bibio > Bibio marci. Next base: position 60,834,370 of record OU343114.1, read on the forward strand.
TGCAAAATTTTCTGGAATAAATTCGCCGAATTTGCAATGTTCAGACAGTTGTTTTATTCTTACGACATAATCTGCGACAGATTCACCTTGTTCTTGATGTGACTTTAGAAATTTGAAACGATTAGCTAAAGTTCTTGACTGCTGACTGTAACATTTTTCTAAAACATCCCAAATCACTTCCATTGTGCAGGTCGATGGTTTTTTTGGATGTAAGCTCGTTCTTAACCTTTCATAAACAACAGAACCAAGACAAATGATTAATATTGACTTTTTAACATTTTCACGTATATCATTAGCAATAAAATATTCTTCTACTACTTCTCTATACGCTTGTATGCAATCACCTGGCACATACTGATCTATGCGACCATAAAATATTCGACCTCTACTAACTTCTTCCTCGTTCGTATCCATCATGTCATTCACCTTTTGCATTTTTAACAATTTTACTATTTATATACCAGACCGTATATACTAATTTCAAAAATCCAAAAATTTATTCAACAATATAATTAACTTAAACGTTAATGTTTATTTATTTCAAAAATTTAATTAATTTTGAAGATAATTATGATACTTTCAAAAATTCAAAGAAAAAAAATTATGTATTTAAAAAAACTTAGGTACAATCCTAAATTGTTGTCCTCACAAAACAACATAAAAGGCAAGAGAATGTAACGGCTTAACACCAACTATATGATAGTGTGTAAGGTGAATTCATATGAGAGTCATTCCTGTATTGGATTACTAGTAATCCTAACAGTCGGCAAAAAGGTTTATTCTAAACGGATGATAGAATACTTATTTGCCACAGCGTTCCGGGTAATTGCGTTACAATTAAATCAGAAAAATTAAATATTTAAATAGAAAACAATAATAATATAAATATGGATGATGGTAAAACCAAATCCCTACAATCAAGATACAATACTAGATCGTCAATTATAACATCGACATCTAGTATTGTATCTCCTAGAGTATCTGAAATTGGCTCTAGAAATCCGGCGCAAACGATGTTAAGTTATCCTGTGCTTGCATCTCAGTCGGTAAACGTAGAACAAGACAATATTGTTAGTGCGCTTAATGTTCTGTCTCACTCGGGGGCAGTATCTCAGCTTAACAATAGACGACCGAGCTCATCTGGTATATGTATAGGTACAATCCCAAAAGGAATTAAACCATTAAATTACCAGTTTAAAAATACAACCTTTGTAAATACGACTCAGGACAAAGGCGAGCCAGGTTATTTTGCCAAACGCGATAATAACATTAATCTATATAGTATAATTTAATATAATTAACTTAATTTTGTATGTATATATGAGAGAGACTTTATTTTATATATATAATATAATTTAAATTTTATAATTTAATTATTTCACTATTGTTAATAATAATTGTTCTAATAATAATAATTAATATATTTAAAATTAACTTTATAATAATTTTGATATATACTACTGACCTTGACAAGACCTTGACTTATTTATATGACTATTTTATAATAATTAATTAATTAATATCTATAATAATGACCAATTTTATATCTCACTGACTTTTTATTCTATATATAATAATTCAAATTTTTCACTTATAATAATATATACACACACTTATGGACTATTTACTTATGATTCTGTTTATCACAAAAACTAGACTTTTTTTTATCCTCGTCGCCAATTTTATATCTCAGACCAGATATATCAGTTTATCTTTTTAAGTTAAAACACCAGTCCACTCCACTCTACTCAATTCATTTTATTATTCTAACAAAACGTTATAATATATTCCATTACAACACAAACACATATACATAATTCATATACAAATTAAGAATAATGATGGACCGTTAACCATGTAGGGTAATATACAACAATAAAGCATTTTTTCAGCAAGTCCCATTTCTTCAGCAGCTGCCTATATTAAAGAAAAAAATATTAAAAAGTTGATCGTTTTTTCCATCTCAATAAATATTATACAGGCACACATTCACAGCAAAAACAGAAGCACGGTAACACATTTTGCCCATCGAAATATTATATCATCTGACATTAAAATTAGAAATTTACCTTCAATGAAAACCATGCATGATCGTAAAAGTTCATGTGGCTTCAGATCGCATAATATTTGGAATTCTTTAAATTTTTGTATTCGCTTTGTACTATGTGCGAAATGATTGTATATATTGTACTTACTTACTTACTTACTCCATGGCGTTATGCCACTGAGTACCTTTCGTTCAAAAATCCGAAGTAATTGTTCCTGGTTCTGTGTCATGCGCCAAGCCTCCGACCTATACGTTAATATTAGACGTATTAATGTTGTATATAGCTTGAACTTAAGATTGGAATTGTTTTTTTAGCCCGTAATAACATCTGTTTCCAATTGCTCAGTTTTCTCTTCAGTGGGCGCATGTACATTGTTGAGCGTCAAACTGAAAAGTTTCGTTCTTACATGTAGTGTACAAATGTGTTCATCAATCGGATTAAAATCAATTACTGCATTTTTTGCTTTACCAAAAACTACGAAACCTGTTCCGAACTCTATTCTTTAACTTCAATCGTTGCCGCTGTAAAAAAATTTGTATCCTTTTCCTTTCAATAAATTTTTTCGGGGCCACCTAGTTTCTTGTTATATCCAATTTGGCTTTTCTTAGTGTATCAGTAAGTGCTTTTAAAGTACCTTGTCGTAACAAAGTTCTAATATTCCAAGTTTTAAATCATTGTCCTTGAACAACCACTACCATTTCTAAGAATTGATTGTATATATTATGTACAAATTGCTCAATTTTATCCGGTGATTTTTCTGCTGCTGCCGAGCTGCATAATGTTATGCTATGAATACAAATACATCCAAATTTGAAAATAGTAGGATTAATTTTTGTTAGCCGAGTCGATTACTTTGTTCGAAATTATGTACAATTCAATTAGTTTGACTGATTTTATCCGAATAACTTTTAATTTAATAATAATACATAATTAATTAGTACATAAAGTTTAATAATAATTAATAATTATTATTTAGTGTACATCTATTTAAATCAAGTTGCATTGATATTTCAACAAAGCCAAAGAAAAATATTCACACATAAAGTAGCAATACATTTTTTCAATTGCAAAACGCAGTGACATTGGCGTATTATCAAATATAGGTATAGCAGATACCGACAAAGGCGTAGCTGAATCCATGACACGTTTACCCCTCAAACAAACACCAATAAGTCTGTTTACAGAAGCGAGAAAAAATTGTGAATAAAAGTACGACGGAGTCCAAAATTTATGTTCAATAATTGTGTACCAAAAGTGCTAATTGACGTACCGTTTGCAGCGGATAAATTAAAATTTGGATTACAATCACGAATCTGATACGCAACATTGAAAATTTATTTAAGGGCTTATGCGGAATTAATGAAATATTTATAATGTTGTGTTCAAACTTTGTATTTTGTACAATATAGGCACATTCATCACATTTATTATAATAATTTCAATATTATATAATCATATAAAATCATAATTAAAGTAATTATGTAAATATGTACTGTTAATAATAATGGTATAAGTGTAAAATTATAATAATTATATTAAAATAAAGATCAGAAACAATTAAATAGCTGAAAAACGGATTAAACACAGAGTACAACATAAATGGTGGCAGCGAATTTTTAAAGTTTAATTAACGGAAAGTGAACAAACAGTTTTTATTTGTTGAAACTATTCATGAATTCGTTAATATTCTTCTTCAACTTCAGTTATTCTGTGATTAATTTTTTCATAAAATTAATAATTTTAATTAAAAAAAACTTTTCATCATCATTATCAAAAGTGAAACATCAATAAAATTGTCATCAAATTTCATAATTTTTTTTTGAATTAAGAATTTTGGAGAAGTATAACATATACAGGGTGTCCCAATTATCGACGGCATTACGAAAACACTAGATTCTCTGGGTCATTTTGCGTCGAAAATATCATATAACATTTTGGCCGATTCGACTTCGGTACCAAGTTAACACGCAAATAACCAAATTTTCAATCAGACCATGTTTTGCACTCTACTGGGATCAATATCTCAATAACTAATTAACCGATTTTAAATTTTTAATACACTATTAGCATTAGCATACCGAGATCTTTAATTTGACGTTAAGATAAGGCAATTCGGACATGTGGTTATCCAGATACTTACAGAAATGTTGACAGTTAGCTGAACGCCATTTTTAGTTTTGAAAGTTTGTTCAAGCATAAGTCGAAAAATCATGATGAAAAGTTTTTTTCGGTATAATTTTATAAACTTGCCACATTCATAAGCTTTCGTTTAAACAATAACATTACGATAGGTCTCAACTGGTTCCAAAGATATACACAAATAACTACAACGATGTAGGCATAAAATTGATTTTCGCTATGGAAAAATTTTATCTTTTTTTGGTTTTATCCAGAACCAACAATACGGACGTGACAGATAATTGATTCAGTTTCAATTTATCCTTCGAATAGTAAGGTCGATGTACATTTGTAGCGTAAGTCTATATAAATATACAAATATAATAATTCAAAAACAAAAATAAAATAATTAAAATAAAAAAAAAAAAAAAAAAAAACTACATAAATAAACAAAACAAAAAGCCGCAATAGAACTCAAAATAACGGTACATTGCTATTGAATTTGAATTTAAATTTAAATTTAAATTGTTAAATTGTATAGCGTGTACAAAGTATACAAAATACACAGTAACTTGAAGATAAATCGACATCTATTAATTAATTAAATTTTTTTTCAACTTATGTGGAAAATGTTCTTGTGCAACACAAATATTTAATTGTGATGACACAAAGAACACCACCACCCAAAACTATAATAGACGACAATCCACCGAAAATACAACAAACCCCAAACATGATAAGCCAACAAAAACCAGTTATACAACCTGTATCTCAATCTTTTCAATATTTACCTCAGCCTAATGATATGCAACGAACACCAATTATGTGCACATCCCAACAACATCCAAATATTTATGCACCAAACCCACAAATCGGAAGTGCATTTCAACAAGTAACGACTCAGCAACCAATATATTACACACAACAATCTCAACCAACATATACACCTCACCAAATGGCTTATGTAACGGCCTATCCACCTTGTGAAACGCCAAAATTTATACAAACAACTCTGCCATATGTAGTAGAACCAACTTCAATACAATATAACGTATACAACAAACAACAAAATAAAATGCAACGACAATATAGTTCACCATCGACCCAAGTCTCAAATAAAGAAGAAGATTTCAGTACTATGTCCAGCAAAAGAAAAAGAAATAGTCCCCAACAAAGCCAAACAACTAAACAAAAGAAAATACAAAGTAATAATTGGTTAAACCCTATTTCTACTTCAAATACTTACGAACTATTAGATAATATAAACGATGATGAAAACATTATAAAAACGTCAAATAAAATTCCACTGCCACCTCCAATCTTCGTATCAGGGGTAAAGGATATAACACCGCTCACAACATTACTAAAAGATTTATGTGATAAAAATTACAACATAAAAACACTTAATAATGAAGAGGTAAAGATACAATTGACATGCCCTGAAAATTATAGAAAACTAGTTACAGAATTAACCGAAAGAAAAACAGAATTCCATACATACAAAGATAAAAATTAAAAAAATTTCAGAGTAGTTCTAAGAGGGCTACATCCTTCAACCGATTTGGAAGAAATAAAATCTGAAATCGAAGAAAAAAACCATAAAGTTACTAATGTCTACAATATAAAACAAAGACTAACTGGAAACCCACTGCCATTATTCTACATAGATCTCCAACCAGCAGAAAACAATAAAGATATATATAAAGAATACGTAATATTGCACACCAAAATTAAATTCGAACCACCAACTTTTAAAAAAGAAATTCCGCAATGTTATATTTGTCAACGGTATGAACATACCTGGAAATATTGCAATAGAAAAACTAGATGTGTTAAATGTGCAGGGGAGCATTTAAGTCGTGATTGCAAAAGAAATACACGGGATGATAAGGTATTATGTGTTTTATGTAATGGAAATCATCCAGCCAATTATAAAGGTTGCAGTTATTATAAGCAACTAGAATTGAAAAAATTCCCAGCATTAAGAAACAGACAAGATGTTGTCCAGACTAGTAGAACGCAAGTAAATCAGTATGTGCAGCCAAACTTAACTTACGCACAGGTAATAACAGCTACAAATAACCAACAACAAAATGAAAAAACGATAAATACCCATGCACATCTACAACAACAACAACAACAACAACAACAACAACAACAACAACAACAGCAACAGCAGTTCGACACACAGCCACAACAGCCATCAAATGATATATCTGAAATGAAAATTATGATGAGAGAACTTATGAGTCAAATTGGTCCTTTGATAGGATTATTAACCAAGTTAGTAACAAAAATGGTATAATGCCAAATCTTCTCAAAATAGTACTCTGGAACGCCAACGGTTTAACGCAACATACATATGAAATAAATAGATTTATTATTGAACACAAAATTGATATCCTGCTGATCGCCGAAACACATTTTACCAGCAGAAACTTTTTTAATATAAGAAATTATAAAACATACCATACCAAACATCCGGATGGGAAGGCGCATGGAAGTTCGGCCATTATCATCAGAAATACAATAAAACATTATGAACTGGAAAAATATGAACATGCATATCTTCAAGCAACGAGTGTGGTTATAGCGGATTAGAACGGGCCATTGACTATATCAGCCTTATACTGCCCACCAAAACACAATATCAACAAAATTGAATTCATCAAATATTTTAAAACTTTGAGTAACATATTTATTTCAGGAGGTGACTATAATGCTAAGCATACAGAATGGGGTTCAAGATTGATCACACAGAGAGGCAGACAACTTTATATGGCGATTCAAGAAGGTAAATTGAGTCATGTATCTACGGGAAAACCAACTTATTGGCCCTCTGATCAAAACAAAATTCCAGATTTATTGGGCTTCTGTATCACAAAAGGTATTACAAAAAATCGAATAAAAGCGGAACCGAGTCTAGAATTGTCATCGGATCATACCCCTATCATAATTACCGCATCCACAAGCATAATAAATACACAGAGTAAACAAACATTACATTCAAAGCGCACTAATTGGAATTTATTTAAAGAACTAATTGATAAAAAAATAACATTGGACGTATCATTAAAAAATAATACAGATATATCAAATGCAATTGAAAATTTTAACAACATTATAAAGGATGCAGCTAAAACATCAACACCAGTGCACTCCGAAATTATAAGACAAGAAATATGTCCAGCAGCCGTAAAAACAAAAATTAAAGAAAAAAGAAAACTAAGAAAATTATGGCAAAAAACAAGATCACCTGAAAATAAGTCTAAATTAAATCGTGCAATAAAAGAGCTAAGAAAACTAATGAAAGACATCAAACACGAAGCAATTCAAAGCTACCTAGAAAGCCTTACGGCAACCGGAATAACAGATTACTCTCTTTGGAGAGCAACGAAAAAAATAGGTCATCCACAACAACATGTTCCACCCATTAGAAAAAGCAACGGCGAGTGGGCAAGAAGTGACAACGAAAAAGCTTTTTTATCATCTAAAAAATACGTTCACACCTCATCCAACAGAAATGTCGGTAGCTGAAGATCGCGAAATTTTAGATTTCCTTGAAACACCATTCCAAATGAACTTGCCTATAAAAAAATTTAAAATACTAGAAGTACAAACATTTATAAAACAAGAAATAAACCCAAAAAAGACACCGGGACTTGATAAAATCACCGGAAAAATGCTAAAACACCTGACACCAACTGCTATGAAATATTTAACCTATATTTTCAACGCCATACTAAACACAAATAGCTTTCCAGAACAATGGAAGACCGCTAAAATTATTCTTATCCCAACGCCAGGCAAGAAACACGACGATGTAAAATCATATAGGCCAATTAGCCTATTACCAGCTATTTCAAAAGTTTTTGAAAAACTATTTGCTAAAGTAGTAATGTTGCAAAACTCCATTATACCAAATCACCAATTTGGATTCCGTCAACATCACGCAACTACAGAACAAATACACATAGTGGTTAATCAAATAATCAATACATTTGAAACGAAGAGTTATTGTTCTGCGGCTTTTCTCGACATCTCACAGGCGTTTGACAGGGTATGGCATGAAGGCCTCCTGTATAAATTGAAAAAACTACTACCTCACCACTACTTCCAAATTCTAAAATCATACTTGGAAAACCGTAAATTTATTGTCAATCATCTTGAGGAATACACGACAACTTTCCCAATAAAAGCTGGGGTTCCACAAGGAAGTGTTTTGGCCCCACTTTTATATCTCATTTACACGGCGGATCTTCCAACAACGAAACATACCATCACAGCAACTGCCGCAGATGACACAGTAATCATGGCAACGGATATAAATCCAATGATGGCTTCAAAAATACTCCAAGAAAACTTAAATGAAATTCAAAAGTGTCTCAGAATATGGAGAATAAAAGTAGGTTAAATTGTCTGGCTGTAAAGATTAATAATAATACAATACAACATGCTAACTCAGCTAAATACCTAGGTATGTATCTAGATAGACGATTAAATTGGAAAACGCAAATTATAAACAAAGACAAGCAACTAAGACTCAAGTTCAACAAACTGTATTGGTTACTGGGAAGATCGTCCCAGTTATCACTAGAGAGCAAAATAATTGTATATAAGGCAATCATAAGACCAGTATGGCCTTATGGTATAGAACTATGGGGAGCCACATGTACATTAAATATAGATATAATAGAAAGATTTCAATCAAAGGTGCTCCGTAGTATAGTTAACGCACCATGGTATGTGCGCAACGATCTGTTAAGAAAGGACCTCAACATTTGTTCGGTTAAAGATTTAATTACATCTAAAAGTAAATCTTATTATAAAAGACTTCATGAACATCCAAATCAACTTGTGATGAAATTTTTAAATACCAACGAACATGCACGAAGATTAAAAAGGCATATACCATCAGAATATAAAAATAATAGTAGTAAGAGCTGATTCAACGTACTGAAGACTGTATCCAAGAATTTCGCCACAAGTCACAACAAACACTTAGATTGATTCGGTCTATTGAAAAGCATTGTTGTTTATGTATTCGAGCTGAAGGAGCACATTTTCAACAATTACTTAAGGCTTTGTTTGTTTAAAACTGTGGTGATATGCGTGCGTGTGTTTTTGTGGGATTTTGTGTGTAGGCCTTTGTGTGTGAGTTCATTTGTGTGTGTGAGAAGGTTTGTGTGAATGCATAGGAGTGTATGGAATCAATTATCTGTCACATTTATATTGTTGGTTTTGAAAAAAACCAAAAAAAGATAAAATTTTTCCATAGCGAAAATCAATTTTATGCCTACATCGTTGTAGTTATTTGTGTATATCTTTGGAACCAGTTGAGACCTATCGTAATGTTATAGCTTAAACGAAAGCTTATGAATGTGGCAAGTTTTTAAACTTATACCGAAAAAATTTTTTCATTATGATTATTCGACTTATGCTTGAACAAACTTTCAAAAAGAAAAATGGCGTTCAGCTAACTGTCAACATTTCTGTAAGTATCTGGATAACCACATGTCCGAATTGCTTTATCTTAACGTCAAATTAAAGATCTCGGTATGCTAATGCTAATAGTGTATTAAAAATTTAAAATCGGTTAATTAGTTATTGAGATATTGATCCCAGTAGAGTGAAAAACATGGTCTGATTGAAAATTTGGTTATTTGCGTGTTAACTTGGTACCGAAGTCGAATCGGCCAAAATGTTATATGATATTTTCGACGCAAAATGACCCAGAGAATCTAGTGTTTTCGTATTGCCGTCGATAATTGGGACACAACCGATATTTATTATGTTATTGTAAAATATATTCGGTTAATTATTAAGAAAAATTTATTTTTATGCAAATATATAATAATTAATTAATTTTGCATTTTCTAGAACGTAATTAACAAAAGAAGTGTATTCAAAACGAAGCTATAACATAAATACAACAACAGTAATTAAAAAAAAAAAAAATTAAGAATGGATACTGAAGAGGAAATGTTTACGGAATATTTACTCGACGTCGACGATGATAATATAGGAGAAGGTGCAACTGGATATACTGCTGCTATAAGTATGGGTACACCAAATGAAATTGATGACGGTGAGTTTAAATTTAATTTATAACGATATATGTATACGTTTTTTTTACATAATCTGACTTTAAATTTCAGGTTTATTGATTGAATATGTCCATCAACGGCCACCGATATGGAATATTAATAATAAAGATTATAGGAATAGTTATGCGACCAAAACTTTGGTCAGAAATCACCATTCTACTTAGTAAGTAAAATATTAAATTAAAATTTTTCTTTTTAATATACAATGAGCATTTTTGAAATTTTGCATTTCATGTGTAGCTTAGTGTATATTGACAGTATTCTAGTTCTATTAATTTAAAAAATTAATAGAATTATAGGAACATCTACCGAAACATAATTTCAGATATAATATAGTTTTCTCAAATATGGACTAATTTATCAAATAAAGTGTAATGAAGGTTTGGTAGATATGCAACTTACAAATTAAATTTTTTTATGATGACTAATACGTTTTGTAGGTTTTACAGACGAACCAAAAAATATTAAAAAAATTAAAAAAAGGTGGGATTATTTGAAAAGCTAATATATTAAATCTAAGAATATCCCAAGTGGTTCAGGTTCAATGAAACAATCCAAATATGTAACACAAATGAGATTTCTGGACGACACATATGTACCTAGAGAGTTAGTATAATATTTAACATTCTATTTATAATAATAAACATTTATTTGAATATATTGTTTTTAAATTTTGATGTTATAGAACAACATTATTAGGAATGGAAGACAGCAGTACCGACGAATTTCGAGTACCAACACCTGAACAATTTCCATCCTTAAGTAAGTATTATTTACTTACTGTTATTATGTATAAACGATATGTTTCTATAGTAAAAATTACATTGTAGAAAGAAGTAGATCAAAAGTATCCACAGAAAAATTAAACTTAACAAAGCGTTTTGTAGATTTGGTAGAACAAAAAACGCAACGTGACACTTTAAACATGACAGCATCAGAGAAAGGTTTTGCTGATATGCTAACGGAGGATATGCGTGTTCTACCAATAGAGGTGCAAAGACGGTTAAGAATAGAAATCTTGCAACTTGTGCAAAACACAATACAATCATTTAATAAATAAACTAATAAAAAATGTACAAATTTTTTATTTTTTTTTGAATATATATTTTTTATAATGAAATAAATACCTCTCCAGATCCCATAAAATAGTCTGCATAATTATCTCTAACGGACTTTGCTGAAAATGTTGCATTTGCTGCTGAACGTGAAAGTGGTAAAAAATTGTTTGATTCTTCCCTCCAAGAGCCTGGAATTATTCTATGATTTATTTCCCGATCAACCATTTCTGTAGAAATATAATGGCTGGTGTTATCTAAGTTTATCCAATTGTGTAAACACACACAGCATCTAACAATATTTTCAACCATTTTTACATTGGCATTGATAGGTGATTTAAAAATTCGCCACCTTGCACTCAATATACCAAAATAATTTTCGATCTTTCGGCGAGCACGACTTAATCTATAATTAAATATTCTTTCCGGTAGATGTCTTTTACTATATGGTTTCAGCATGTTTTTGTGAAGTGCAAAAGCATCATCAGCAACAAAAACGTACGGAGCGTTTTTAAGGTCTACAGCAACAGCTACTGGTTCAGGGATTCTAAATAGATAAATAATTTAATTTTAAAGTTATAAAAAAAAGCTAACGTAACACAAACATAACCTACAACAGTCTTTCAGAGTAAAATTTTTTACCAAATTTTGAATTTCTAAAAATACCACCGTCACTTTGTCGACCAGCAGCACCAATATCGCACATTATAAAATTATAATTGTGATCACATATAGCAAGAAGAACAATTGAAAATGTTTTTTTATAATTAAAAAATTGAGATCCTGAATTTTTTGGAGCCTAATAATATAATTAAAAGTAAAATATTATTAACATTTATGCTTAATACGTTAAGAATATAATACAATATTATAATTTTGGAATCCATATTTTAAAATTTGAGATAAAAGTACCTGCATTAAAACGTGTTTACCGTCAATTGCACCTATGCAATTAGGAAAATTCCGTCTTGTGGAAAACCCATTCGCGATTTTTTTCCAATAATCGGGAGTGATTTTTGGAAAGACACTATCCTTTAGCACATCTGTTATTATTGCTAAAGTTTCTGCAATTATTAAGTTTACTGACGCTGGTGAACACTTCTATGCAATCGATAAACTTTTTTGCGATTCACCAGTTGCTAAATATCTATAAAATATAAAATATAAAATAAGTAAGTTAATATTAAATAATTTTATTAATACCGTAATGTTATGGATAAACGCATATCAGCATTTATTGGTTGCCTTATGTAAGTTTCTTTTGTCAGCCTTCCACTTGTTAGACTTAATAATTCGTTATATTTGGATACACTCATGCGAAAATAATTCTGGTATAATTCAGAATCATTTATATTCCTTAATTGTTTTACAATTAAAGTATGTGCTCCAGTTGTATCCCTATCCTTGTAAAAAGGACGTACCCAGGTACTCTGTTTTCTTCTTTTTATTGGGGGCCTTTTTTCGTCTTCACTGTCAATGGAGAAAAACAGATCATTTATTATTACAAGCTCAAGTGCAGAAAAATCCATTATATCGATATTCTTAGCAAATGTCTTGTATTTTAATTTTAATAGGTTGGGTTCGTTTTGTATATAAAAAGACAATTTTTAATTGTTACACTTCTTATAACTAGAAAAAAGCAACTATTAACAGTTTAATAAATTTATTTCCATATAAATATTAGATGTAATCAAAGTGAAAAAGTAAATACGAGATATAGGCATAATGTAAATCTCCCATAATTCAACTATTTAATTATTAGAATCCAGTGGGACCGGCATGTATGATAACATCGATGATTGTCTACTTACTTCTTGTCAGCACTCCTCCATTCTTGCAATACTTTCTAGATTTCTTCAGAGATGTCATTGGTGGTAAGTACTGCTTTTCTCGATGAGTTGTTCATGGGCTCAGAATGGGTGGGTTTTTTATGTGTACAGTAAAAGTGTATTTTTCATGGAATCGGATAGGGTGAGTTTTTCTTGGGTTAGAAATGGATAAACTCTTCATTTGTTCGGAAGGGACTACTTTTTATGTTCACACATACCATACACTATCAATCTAGGGTTTCACAATACTTTCTAAAACCTCGATGTAAGCGGTAGCATTAACTCGAAGCCCCTGGGAAAAGAACTGAGGTAGTATAACATGACCTTCGTTGCTCACAACTCCTAGCACCGTAACAGTAATGAACATCATCTATCATTTCTTAGATTAATTTTTTGGTCTTGATCGAAATTTTTATCATCAGAAAAAAACCATATCATGTTGAGTGTTTCTGGGTACTTAAGCTCGTTTTTAATGATCATTTTCCTGAGATAGTTCTCTGCTCACAAGTTGGTGCCGACATATGCGCAGAACGTACGATTTGTAGCGTAGATCTTCGTGAACGACTCGACGAACTATATACGCTCAGGGACAACTGCATCAATTCTGTTGGAGATACAAAAAAGCTTTGTGGAATTCACAAAAGAACTATTATTAAATAGCATCGGAACATCTAGTAACTATGTTCATGTGTAAGCGTCATCGATTCCTACTAAAAATCAGTTTGTGCTATTGCGTTGAAGTGTAAACCACATATTTTGTTTGTGTTCTAACGATGTCAACTTTGGTGCCCACAAAACACAATTTGCAGGAAGGGCTGCTAATTTGTTTTAATTTGAATACCCACATCACACATTGCTCGTCGGAATGTACCACTAAAATTTGGATAAAATATATTGTACTAATTTCTCTGAATAAACAATAAAGCTTCGAAGTTATAAAAAAAATCCTCAAAACTTTTTTGTACAACAACAAATAGTTGGACACTTAGTAATTCTATCAGGAAACAATTATTAACATTTGCTAGCCTATTATGCAATTTTAATTCTACTTTATTATTTTTAATTTTTTTCAATCTTCGTAAAATCTTCAAGAAACAGATGGAAACGCAAAATATTGAATTTCAATTGTTTTTTTTATTGATTAAGCACTTTTCAAAAATTGCACTCTTTTAAATATACAGAATATGTTGAATGTTGCGTAGTTAAATTATGAGTGCAGCTATTTATTGAGTGTGCAAGTACATTTCAGAAATACAGTGTAGTAAACTCACTTACGAACAAAAGAATTAAAATAACATACATTTGTGAAAAATAACTTAACTAAAAAAACTATTACTCTATTAAAATTAATTTAACACGAATCATATATATTATTTACTGTTCTAAATTACATTTTACTTATTTCAATTATATAAAATTAATAAAAACTATTACATTATAATATTGGTTATTACTATATGAAGCTTGTAGTACATCTGATTTTAAGTTTAATTATTTTATAATTGTAATAATTTGAACAATAAACCTTTACCGTTCAATAAATATATTTATATATAGTGGAAGACTCTACAGTTCGGCCATCCTGACAATATAATCGATTATAAAAGTAAAAAGAATTAAAATCAGATATACTTAATTGTTTACGTTAAAAAATTTTTCATGAAATATCAGTATTAAATAAAATAAATAGTTGCATACTTACAACCATGTCAATTCATTATATAATGCTAAAGCAATCACTTGTCATTACTGTTGGTGACGTAAGGTTTCATATTATCGGCAAGTGATAATTATCCATAAGTGAATATTTATTCAATTCACGATAATCTATACAAAGTCTTAATTCTGTATTCTTTTTCTTAACCAATACAATTGGCGAAGCATAGGGCGAATTACTTTCGCGTATTATTCCACTAGATAATGAATCATCAAGAATTTTTCTTACCTCAAGATTATGGGAATAAGGCAATCGTCGAGGTGCACAATAGAATGTTTTATCAAATGTCACACATTTGGGTGACATTTTATCATTATTGTTCAATAGCGGATATGAATCCCGATCATCCAACACATTTATATTTAAAATTTGAGTATCAAAATCATTGTCATCATTTTTAAAGTTTAAAAGGTCCAGAGAATTGACTTGATTGAAAGTACTTACATGATTCGTAACTTCGTCACAATCCTCTTTAATAGATTCCATACTTTTAAGCATTTAATCATTTGCTTTCATAAAATCACGACCTAATATTGCCGGATATTTCATCGAAAAATTTTCCACAATAAATAACCTAAAAAATATAACATTATTTTTAAAATTTACATTTACATTATTTACAATACCAATTATATTTAATTTACTATTATTTAAACCAATGAAATTATAATCATTTCCATTTACACCTTTAATTAAAATATCCGGAATAAATTGTTTTTGAATAAAACTAATTGGACTACCCGTGTCCAAAAGTGATAAAATATTAATAGAAAATGTTGATTCGCAGCTATCACTAAAGCTATACGTAATTTTAATTTCAAATTCATTATTATTATTAAAATTAAAATTTGATACCTTATTATCAGTATGATGTATCGATGTTGAACAATTTTTCTTCAAATTAATATTATTAGTATTAGCGGGCATACGGCAATCACGAATTTGATGGTCGGACTTACCACAACGATAACATGAACCTTTTTTGCGGCTCTGAATACCACAATTAGTACTCACGTGGCCTAGTTGATTACAATTGAAGCATCTAATTTCAGGTTTCTGTTGCTTTATGTTCACGTTAATGTTTTCCAAACGACCATTATTAAATGTTTGGTGAGTATCACGATGTACTGGCAAAGTCGATTTGATGTTATCATATTTTTTTAAAACAATTTTTAATTCATCTATATTTCTTGCAGTGTATAACAACATTTTATTTGAATTAGAATCTGGAATACCATTTATTATATATTGCATGATGTCTGCATCGTCGATATTAGAAAATAGTGCAATTTCTTGCATAGACAAAATATACTGCTGCCATGATTCTTCCTTGCGTTTCTTTTTATTTCGTAGTTCATTGTGAATATCACCATCCGTTACTTTTTTATCAAATTCTCGTAACAATAACCTTTTTAAATTATCATATGAAACCACTGATATTGTTCTTAAAAATAGCTTAGCGGTACCAGTCATTAACCGTTTAGCATATACAAATTTTATTTTTTCTGTAAAATTTAATAAATTTGCTGTCTCCTCAAAATTATTTAGCCAATATTTTATTGAAAAATTATCATCACCAGAAAAATGGTGAAAGGTATCTTCTAAGTCTTTAAAATTAAAAAAATTTGGTTGCGTACTAGTACTACTACCTTCATTTAAATTTTCATTATCTAATTCGCGTATTTTTTTCTTTAATTCAGAAATTTCTTTTTTCTTTTTGAAAACTTCATTTAAACGGCATGCTTCTTCGTTTAACTGTTCTAAATTATTATCTGTATTTATTTCCACCTCATCACTATCCGATTCTACAAACGTTAATTCTTGACGAATTTCTTCATAAGTGAATTTACTCCATGCATCAATAAGACGCAATTTTAGGTCGGCTTTTGGTCCAGAAATTGGTAAATTCAATTTTTCCAATTTAGCACGCAATTGAATTACAGTTGCCGTATTCAAAAATTGTTGGACAAATGCTGTATCCATATTGAAACACTCACACAATATTCAAACGGACACGTTTACGAAAAAAATTATTCACCCAACGGTAAATTAATAAAATTTTTAATAAAACTTACATAAATTGTCCACATATTTAATCCAATAAACAAATTATGGATTCATAATCTCACTTCTGATAATTTGTAGTAAACTCACTTACGAACAAAAGAATTAATTTAACATTTATAAATTAAATAACTAAAAAAACTATTACTCTATTAAAATTAGTTTAACACGAATCATATAATTATTTACTGTTCTAAATTACATTTTACTTATTTCAATTATATAAAATTAATAAAAACTATTACATTAAAATATTGGTTATTACTATATGAAGCTTGTAGTACATTTGATTTTAAGTACAATTATTTTATAATTGTAATAGTTTGAACAATAAACCTTTACCGTTCAATAAATATATTTACATATAGTGGAAGACTCTACACAACAGAAAAACATTAATGTTATTTTAAATTCTGTATAAATTCAATACTTTCTACATAATCTATCGAACTATAATATATCGTATGTGATATGTGTGAGTGTTGGTGTGTATATACTAATAGAGTATATGGATACAGTGATCCATTTGTCTTTTTTTCTTATTCTTATAAAGTTGAAAGATTTGCAGTTACACATACAGTAGGTGCTCAAATTATTAGGGATACACTTAGGTACTTAGGCTGTTTTATAGTTTAACCGAACAAAATAAAAGGTTATAGGTTTCGTAGGCAAAATTATAAAAAATAAAAATCTAGTATTTAGTATTTATAATGTTGTCACCCTGACTAAGCTTCCTATGCAGACTTTTTCATCACCCGTTTGATGAGTTCCTCCATGATCTATGGGGTTCATATCTGGGAAGTTTCCTGGGCTGGGCAAAACAGTAATGTTATTTTCAGCCAGGAATACTGTTCCTAATAATTTGAGCACCTATTGTATATATTTTGTACTTGATTATATACAATATCTTATATATAAATATTGTAGAATATAAATAGATTATAATATGCATACAATGTTGTGCATAAACAATAAATATAGATTTCGATTGAAGGAAGTTTAAGAAGTTGGTTTTGGTTTTGGCTTTGCTTATTCCTTTGGGTTTTAACTTAAAATAGAAAAAAAAAAACTCACTATTTTATCGAGACTTTTCTTTTGTCAAAAATTCATATATGAAACATCAATATATTTCATATAATATCACACGTGTGTATATATTTATATACAGGTATCCCTCCGATAACACACTTTATTCGTTGCGTGTTATATGGAAACCATGTTATTGAAAACTTGAATGTCATGCAAATTTACCATGTTATAGAGAAACTATAGCTGTGTTGTAAGAAGGAGTGTCGTAATCTTAATACCATGTTATAAGGAAACCGTGTTATTTGACTACCGTCTTATCGGAGGGATACTTGTAAAAATAAATATAAATATTTATGTAAAAAGTCTGCATAGAAAATAATGTTCTTCATTTTTCGAATAATTTGTTAATAATTTCTATCACAAAATAGTCAAAACTAAGAATTTACCCTGACTTGAACGTTTCCAAAATGCATTTTTTTAGAATTTTAATCTATTTACGATCCCAATACGATATACACTCCCAGACTAAACGAAGATTACATCTATGTTATTTAATATGAACTATAAAATGAATCGTTATAATAAATTAAATTTTTATTAAAACCAAATCAACACAATGAATAATATTTGGTTTTTAAAATGCTACAAACATCGCAAATTCGAATTCATTAAAAAATTGATGGTACATAAATAATAAATATATCTCATTGATGTCTCTCATATTACTTCAGTAAATTTTTTTGTAAAATATTGACTGAAATAAAAATATCCTCTGAACGTATCGTGTGGGAACTTAGATAAATGAAAACCGCTTTACAAATAAACGCATTACGTTCTGCGGTCGTAGATTACGAATATGAGATCAAACTTATAAAATTCATCAATATACAACAATAAACAATTACATCGATTCGTAAGTATGTCCATAAGTTGTAAGTATAATGCCACATACATTATATAGTGAAACTATACAAACAAAACTTAATTAATAGTTAAAGGGCGGGCTGTTACACAAAATATTAAAAATCTTTTTGACATATAATTCATACAAGTGTTCGGTTTCATATTATCGATTATTGAATAAAATATAATTATAAAAATAAATAAATTTGCATTTAAATATGTTTTGGAAAATTTTGTAATTTTGTTTTATTTATGGTTACGGTTTTTTGAATTTAGTTTTAGCGAATACCTTTTTGGGAGACTGTATATATAATACGAATACGTAAGTACAAATTTCCGTTGATATTATTATTCATCTGCATCATGATAATGCACAATGTACGGATTATTCGTGCATTTTTGGCCAAATACAACACAATTATTTTGGCACTTCGGGATCAAAAGTTATAGATTTTTTAAAATGTCATGAGAGTGATCGTTACACCCTTCAAAGTGAAATTGGAGGCAAAAAACAAACTTTGTTCTGTACTTTCATTAGTACTACAACCTGAGAAAATTTCTTTGTATACGGAGTACGGCATATTAGGTGGTTCTCTTGTGAGTCTTGTGTTTGCTGATAAGTCACGAACAATTCAAGAACTTAAAAAAAAATATGTGCAGAAATTTTGCAAATTACAGCAGAATTGTTTCGTAAAGTCATAGAAAATTATGACAATATGCAAATTTTGATATTCCAATTTGTTATCATTTTATCAGAAAATTACATATAGGCGTTTACCATTGATCAAGCTATATCTTTTGAAGCTTGGCACTATTGAAATATCATAATGATATTTCGTGAAAGGTGCCATCTGGTGGTTAGGTCCAGAACTTTTTGAGCCATGTGTTACGTACATTAAGTTTTGTTCATTGTTGTTTTGGTTCGATAGATATTTAAAAAAATATGATAATATAGATCTGCTTAAATTTTACCTAGAATTATTCGGTTTTGGATTAATGCGGAACGTAGCTATCACATAATTCAAGGAATACCTGTAAATAAACATATTGTAAATAAATATCTTTATTTTATCTCAATATGTAGTGCATTTGGATATGTATTTATATTAAATATATACGTATTTTGTGATATTGTGATGCACATTTATGTAGACAATATGAATATCAACTGTGTCTGTGACACACTTCTTTTTACTATTATTACAAATATACTGTACATGCACGAACGTAACTTTTTGCAATTTATAAGAATCACGCTAATCCAGATTATTGTTTTCCAAACAACATTTTCTATACAAATGCAATTTTTGAATTGTTATATCATTTTATATTTACTATTTGGATATTATATTTTATTTTTCATATGGATACATAGAACATACCTTTTTTTAAAGCTTAATGCATTTACCTATATTATATGTGGAATATCCCACATAATGCATACTTATGCTATACAAACATGTATTATTAATATTTTACTATCAGATAATACTACAATATATTGGTACTTAATGTAAACAAAAATATGCTTACAGGGTAGTTTAAGGTGACAGGTACAGATGTACATTAACAGAATAATATTATGCAAGTTTTAACAAGAAATGTATAAATTTCCACTTTGTGCATTGAGCGATCGTCCAGTGAGGATCCTCCCCGCATATGCTATTGTAATCCCACTTTGTTTATTTGAGTTTATTTAATTTAATCTATTATTTTATCTTCGTTACGATTACGTAAATCAACGAACCATTAATTAATTTTCTATAGATGCAACTCCTGAAAGATATGCGGCACCATATGTGAGAATTAGCTTTAAGATCTGTTTGTTACATACATTCAATAAATTTTTCTAAATTTATATTTAATTAATCTTTTTTTATTTTAGCTTGCAGCTTTACAAGAAAGTTAGGCAGCTAGTGGTAGATATTGCTGCGCAATAATTTTACAGTGCTCTCTTTACTCGAGTAAAATTATGCAGTATTTAAACAAGCTGAATTTTGCAAGTTTTGACGTGAGGGAGCAAAATTCTGCAAAATTTCTAATTGAGTAAAGAACAAACAAAATACAACCTATTTTTGTACTGAAGTGCAATGGATTGTCAAAAATTCGTTTTCATATTAAAAAGGTAAATGAATGGTGGAACTGCTGTTGTTTTTTGCAAAGAAACCGAAATTATATTTTTACGTTTTAAAATTCTATATGCAGGGTGTCCCAATATTCGACGGCAATACGAAAACACTAGATACTCTTGGGTCATTTTGCATCGAAAATATCATATAACATTTTGGCCGATTCGACTTCGGTACCAAGTTACACGCAAATAATCAAATTTTCAATCAGACCATGTTTTGCACTCTACTGGGATCAATATCTCAATAACTAATTAACCGATTTTAAATTTTTGATACACTATTAGCATTAGCATACCGAGATCTTTAATTTGACGTTAAGATAAGGCAATTCGGACTTGTTGTTATCCAGATACTTACAGGAATGTTGACAATTAGCTGAACGCCATTTTTCTTTTTGAAAGTTTGTTCAAGCATAAGTCGAAAAATCATGATGAAAAAATAATATCACAGATGGATTGTCAGAGGTGGGCCCATAAGCTGGTCGCCACATTCTCCAGACTTAAACCCGTTGGATTTCGATTTATGGGGTTGCCTTGAAGAAAAAGTCTATGCAACTGTGATTAATTCACGTGAAGAGTTGATTCAACGTACTGAAGACTGTATCCAAGAATTTCGCCACAAGTTACAACAAACACTTAGATTGATTCGGTCTATTGAAAAGCATTGTTGTCTATGTATTCGAGCTGAAGGAGCACATTTTCAGCAATTACTTTAAGCTTTGTTTGTTTAAAACTGTGGTGATATGCGTGCATGTGCTTTTGTGGGTTTATGTGTGTAGGCCTTTGTGTGTGAGATCGTTTGTGTGTGTGTGAAGGTTTGTGTAAATGCATAGGAGTGTATGGAATCAATTATCTGTCACGTCCATATTGTTGGTTTTGGAAAAAACCAAAAAATGATAAAATTTTTCCATAGCGAAAATCAATTTTATGCCTACATCGTTGTAGTTATTTGTGTATATCTTTGGAACCAGTTGAGACCTATCGTAATGTTATAGCTTAAACGAAAGCTTATGAATGTGGCAAGTTTTTAAACTTATACCGAAAAAATTTTTTCATCATGATTTTTCGACTTATGCTTGAACAAACTTTCAAAAAGAAAAATGGCGTTCAGCTAATTGTCAACATTCCTGTAAGTATCTGGATAACCACAAGTCCGAATTGCCTTATCTTAACGTCAAATTAAAGATCTCGGTATGCTAATGCTAATAGTGTATCAAAAATTTAAAATCGGTTAATTAGTTATTGAGATATTGATCCCAGTAGAGTGCAAAACATGGTCTGATTGAAAATTTGATTATTTGCGTGTAACTTGGTACCGAAGTCGAATCGGCCAAAATGTTATATGATATTTTCGACGCAAAATGACCCAAGAGTATCTAGTGTTTTCGTATTGCCGTCGATAATTGGGACACCTTGTATATTGTGTTTGTTGTATTGAATGATTGTACAGTGGTTTTGTAAGAAATTAATAAAGTAAAAGTTTAAAAACATAATCAGTTTTTTATTTGTCATCAAGATGTACCGGTATTCAGATATTTAGTATAATTTAGTTACCGTTACCTACATATAAAAGCAGCAGCAAAATCAATCTAATTTCACTTAAGTTCCCACCGCCGATAGCGCTACATCGTCCTAGTGACTGTAACACTATTCTTCCACAATCCAATAATACTTTCAACATCGCTCTATGGGCTATTATATATGAAAGTATCCAAGCCACATTATTAGTACCATTTATTTAGATACGAACATCAGTGATCTTAGAATCATAGTCAACGATACCATCGCATCAACACTACACAGATACATCTTTAACACCATCGATTCCACCGTCACCACTATAGTTGCTGTAGTATTGATATTATTTTTGTAAACCAGTGTATATTTAATTTTATATTAATAAAATGCCTTATTACCATTAATTTAATTTGTAGAGTTACTAAAAATCATTTGACTATAGAACAAATATGTTGGTCGTATATAAGTAATAAAAAAATTATTTAACACTAAATATACCAACACTTAATATATACCTATTTCTACTATAACCGGTCAAATGACCTGACTTAATGTTTCCTGATTAAATGTATGAAATATGGATGTTAGGAACTAAATAAACAAATACTTTATTATAATTTAATTTATAATTTATTCTTTTATTGTATATTGCTGATTTCTATTACAAACACAAAGAAAAAGAATTTTTCATTCATTGCTCATAGGAATTTTTAACATATGCAAACATATTTTTCACATTTAGAATAAATTTTGATGTTGTTATTTTTGTTAAAATATCCAATTTGACACGTGTTATACATACGTTGATAAGAATATGTAGTAGAATAAGGCAACGATCGGTTCGTTATTTGTTCTTTCTTTTGGATGTTCATGCGGGCTTCTCGAAAATCGGCGGCAAGTTCTACTGCTAACAGTAGTAAAAAATCTCGTTTCAAGATATTTTCTCCTGTCGTTTGCTTATACAAAATCCAGGCATTTATGCCAGCTAAATCAAGGATATTGAAAAATACTTGGAGACTAAGATTTTGTGGTATATTTCTTTGTCATTTGATCGGCCATTACTACACCAAATTTAGTTTTATTGTTATATGTAACGTTCTCCGCTAACTGTTTATCATTGTTTTCAACTGTTACAGATTTATGTTTAGAACTAAGTAAAAAGCACATTTTTTTGTTTACTTTTATACATTGTAAGAGTATAATTATCTGTTGTGAAAATTTTCAATGGAAAGAGTTCCATATCATCTTTCTTTTGCTTCGCAATTATTGGTAATTCCCTTTTATTTGAGCGTATAGATCTAACGTAATTTTTTTTTTGCTAGCAGTTGTGTTGGTAGGTATTTGCTTGTAAAGAAGTTGTCTGTGGTTACAGCTCTTCCTTCCCAAATCATACATATCATGGCGAATTTATCTAGTTTCAAACGTTGGGTTCGCTCACTTTTCTATCAAAACGGATAGATTTAAAAATTTCTCATTACTGAACACATACATAAAGTATATATATATATTTTCTAGGTATATTACTGTTAATAATAAAAATGAATTAAAAATTCCAATTAAAGAAATAAATAATTTTAAATTGAAGCTTCTAACTTCTTATTTTAATGGTTAAATTCCATTTTTATTTCTTTATTTATTAGTTTAAACTAAAACCTTACATTACATTACAACATAATCGAGTTGGGGATATAGCATTTATTTTTCAGCAAATACGAAAACGTTTGAACGTTTCTGATCTGAATTTAAATTTAAAAAGGAGCAAATATCGGATTCTGGTGGATCTAAAAACTGAAAAAAATACTGCTATTACTGTTTTCACTTCTTAAAAAATTGTGTAGAACACACGCTATTTTACCTATCAGAATGTAGTGCTTATTTTAGTTTCTATTGGTTTATATAAAATTCGCCATTTTTGAGCCATTATACCAAACGCATTTTCTTCAATTCTTCTTGCTGAACAAAGCCTCAAATTATAGTTATCTTTTATAGGATCATTTTTCGTTTGCCTATAAGGAAATGGTCTCATGAAATATGGTTTGAGGGCAAAGGCTTCATCTCCAATTAAAAAATGGGCACAAGGCTAATTTTGTCCAGGCAGATTTTTGCCGTCGAAATGTGAGACACCCTGTATAAATTGTAAGCAAATGCATAAAATGAAAAAATAATAATTTAAAAAAACCGGTCAACATCATAAAATTTGATTACACAAATATAAGAATCTCTTGGGAACAATTAAAATGACAAATGGTCGTTGAATTATAAATGGTATATGAAGACGGTTTGTCGTGTTCTTTTATTAATAAAAACATTTTTTGCTCTATTCTACTATTTTACGTAGACAAATACACGTGCGATAATATTTTTTTGGTATGTTTTTTTTAAGTGATTCTTTATTTACAGATAATACAATGTTTATTAATTTTCTTATACAAAACATTAATTCATTTCAAAACATTTATTAAGTTAATTTAGATAATTATAATTATAGTAATTATTTATGAACGACTAATGTGTGTAATACACAGTGTGTCGATAAAATAACTGCAATTTTAGGTTAAAAAATACAGAAAACACTTTATAATAATTTTTAAAACCTGATTTTTATTCAAAATATAGGTTTCATTTGACTCAATTCAGATCGTTTGGAATGATCAACTAATGTATAAATATATTTTTTTTATCCCAATTATAGCAATGTTCTTCAGCACTTGGGTGACGTCTGCTTGGATGGCTGAAACATTGTCATAACACGCTCTTTACATGGTAGTTTGCAGTTTTGGGAACAGAAAATAGTCACATAGATCAGGCGAATACGCGGGGTGACTGATAAGAGAAATGCGTTTTTTCATCAACAATTCATTCACTTTTTTAGTCTTGTGAGGTAGTCCATTATAAAAAAGGTCAGTTTTTTACCTAAATCTCGTGATAAAATCGTCCAAATAGTGTCTTAATTCATCAGCCAACATTCTCACAGCGAAATTTTCATCGGAAGCAATGATTTCACGGGTTTTTTTCCACAAATTAAGCACGATTTTTAAGTTCTGGACGTCACGAATTCGAAATTTAAGAAATTAAACAGGTGAATGTGATTTGCGTAGTTTAGCCGGTAATAGATCTTTTGATGAAGTCGATGGCCCAGCGAAAACAACTTCTTCATCAATTTTGTCGGAAGCCCTTACATCTTCATTTGTCTGGTAGCAATTTTGACAAACCATACATAATGTTATACATAACAGATCGATTTGATGCAAACATCACATACGGTATTAGTTATGTTTTCACCCGTTGTGTCCTTACAATTCGGTTTACAGTCCTCACACCGCATCGGTATGTTGTTGTTCGGCTGAATTTGTGAATAGACGCTCAAATTCTCGATGGAATAAACAGTTAATTTAATGTCAATCAATGCTGATTCCCTTAGGTTTTCTTATTCTATTCGATTTTTGATATGTCGTTCAGCCAGTTCAGTTTGCCAATGATTTCAGGAAAATTTTGCGTTTGCTGTGCGTAGCTCGTAACCACAATGTATTACTTATGTTGAATAAACGATATACCCCGTTCTTTGATTTCGTTGGCGTTAGTGAAAATAAATGGCATCTCCAGTTTATTTGATCTTATTGTTCCCACAATAGTTGTATTGTTTTTTAAAAGTTACTCAGCGAATTTAATGCTAGTGAAAAAATTATTCATGGTTATGTTGTAGCCACCATTCAAGTAATTCTTAGCTAATCGTAATACTAGATCTGCTGCCACATGTCTGGTTCGGCTCTGACATGGTTGAGTTCCGACATAAACTTTACCAGAAAGTGAATAGTTAGTGCGTGAATCGCCGAGCCGAAAAATTTTATGCCGTATACTATACTGGGTGGATGCGAAGCGAGCATTGCCTTAGTGTGGAAACTAATTGTTCATCAACAGTGAGTTATAAAGACGGTTTGTACAGAACATGTAGATGTAAATTGTCTAAGAACAACTTCCATATATGTCGGAATGCAGCAAACTTATCTTCTCCACTTTCTAACAGAACGAGGAATATTTGATTGATAAAACCGCATTGCTTTGCGATCTGTTTCCATCACAACTTCAGACATAATAGTTGGGGTAAGTAAGCGCCTGAAGTACAGCTAAAACCTACTATAATTGAAACAATTAGAGGAATACTGTTGGAAATAGATTACAAAATAATTATTATATGTCATTACCGTTCGCAAAAAAATAGTATACAACGAAAAAATTGTATATAAATAACCGAACACGGTTATTGTATTTTAATTGGTTATGCATATGTGGAGACCATAAATGAAATAACCAATAATTCATTTTTAACTTTTTAACGATAATAGAGTATGTATTGTCTGAAATTAGTGCTGTTTCAAAGTTTACTTACAACTAAAAATACGGTTTATAGGCATTTAAATCGTTTGGGGCATAGAGTGCCCCAAACACGGTTTTAAGGTTAAACGACACAATGTGTATAGTTTCGTTATTGGTACGAGTACATCATAAACTATATAAGAATAAGAAAACACTGATAAATTAAAGAATACTCTGCTAATCTATATATTACGTATTTAATATATGTATGCACATGAAGTACCTATAACAGAAAATACAATTACCAATTACCAAAGTTTTCTAATATATGTTCAGAGTTTGTTGATCTAATATGAATGTACTATGTGTACTACCACAGAATTGAACAAACTTACAGATAAAACACTTCATACATATATGATTTATTTTTAAATTTTAAAATTATTTACTTTAGACTGACCCCCATGAATGACGTTGTAGTTATAGTAGTTATCATATATATATAACAATTTACAATATGATGTAGTTTAGTATGCGAGCGTATTTAAAATATCGTCATTCATGGGAGTCAGCCTAAAATAAATATTTTCATATTTTTTAAATAAATCATATGTATTAACACATTGAAGACGGTTCACGTTTTTTTCACGTTTTTTTTCCAACCGTTGGAGACGGGTGACGTTTTTTTCACGTTTTTTAAAATTTCAACCAATGATGTAGGTAAATTGTGCCCTGTTCAATTCATTCACAGTATACAACAAGTTAAACTGCCAGTAGTAAAAAAATGGGTTAGTGATAATTCTGAAGTAGAAGAAGATATAGCAGATGTTATTAAACCTGGAACGTCTACTCCTACCATGCATGCTTCTTTTTACGATCCACCAGGACGATTATCTGGTAATATGCGACTACATGTTTTTGTTAGCGGGAAAAAAAAATATCCATGTAAGACATGACTTGAATGTAAGGCATACAACAAAAGGAGCGAAACTCGATATATTTGCAAATTTTGTTTAGTATCTCTCCATACGGGGACTTGTTTTCAAGCATATCATACGAAAAAAACACATTAAAATAGCTTTATATATGTTTATAAATCTTTAATAATGTATCCGATTTAATTAATGTTATAATTGGTTTTCGAAATTATCATTTTTTATTTATATAATTTTAACAAAATATGCGGGAATTGGGGGTATATGCTATTCATCACATACCGTCTTCAAAGTGTTAAGTGTTATTTCTGTAAGATTGTTTTACTCTGTGGTATTATGTTTATATTGCATACAATACATGTATTTATATGATATTAATATACCAAACATACATGTTAAATAAATTATTTTGTCTGTTATTTGGTTTTAGTGTGGTTGTACAAGACTTTCAAGTCATACCCTCAAAACAATAAAACTCTTACTAAATTAAAGTAGATTTATACCGGATACGTATATTCATATTATGTATATTAATATTATGGTAACATCATCAAATGAAAATTTACATATATGGTAATAAATACCATATACATATGAATATACGTGAATAACTACGTACATTATGTAGTTGTACATATTTATATACTCATAGTTATATGAAAAGCTGTCAGAAAGGCTCCTTGTCATATGATGTTTCATATAATAGGGAAAATGTGGGTACCACAAACTTACATTACATTTATCACCCTTTTAGTTGTAGATCAATGGCTTATGAAATAAAAATTTTTTTGTGATTTACTACAAATTCATTTTTATCAAACAATTATGATATATCACTCAAATTTATGGTCAAAGTCACCACCTCAACACCAGATTGCTATTATCTTAGTTAGATATACTTGATTGTATATAAACTACTATCGCAGATACTTCTTAATTCAAAAAATATTTAATAATTGCTTTTTCTTGTAATGGTAAATATTGTAGTTTTAAGTTCAAATTACAATTATTTGTCAAAGTTGTTTTAAAATTGTACCAACATAGTGTATCATTCGCGTTGACCATGCGAATATAAATGAAGTGGAGTTGGTAGTAAGTAACCTAAAAAAGAAAAATTAAGTTCGTAATATTGTGCAAATTTTTCATTTTTTTTCTTCTTTACCAACTATTATTATTCTGATTTTTATTCAATTGCATTATAAACCACAAAAATATATCTTTATCTGCCATTTTAATACAATTTTAATCTAAACTCAAATTTCAGTTTTCTAACTCATCTGTAGATGTGACCACATATACGATTGCGAAGTGAAAACGTCGCGAAGTACTGACTTCGCACGATGTGAATGAGATAATAATGAATATAATAAGCCCTTACAAGTTGATACGAAATGGAAACGTAAATATAATTTTCGTAGTTTTTGACAGCTTGAAATGACTTACGCACACCTTCTTGATGTGAACGCTGTTTATTTTTTAATTTTGTTAATTTACACAAACAAGTTTCGTATTTTTGGTTGTGTTTGTTTAATGTCAGTTTTTTTATTTTTTATTTTTTAAAATGGATAATTTACCACAAAAGCTGGTAAGAATAAGATTAATTTTTAAAAAATGGAATACAAATGAAGAAATTTTAATAATGGAATATTTAAGAAATATTAGTGTGATTTAGAAATAGAGGTAAATTATAATACATATTTTATTTAGCATTTTTCTAAATAATATTATGAAATATTTGAACTAATGACAGGGAGACTATTCTTGAACTCGCTCGTTTGCGAATATAATAAATAATATGTTTTTCATTACTGAATTCTACTAAAAATTAGAATATTTTAGTTCGCACTTTCTACTAAAATAAAGAAATTAATCCAGAATTACCAGAACCTCGACCAGTACATATACAGAATATGGAACCAAGTAAGACCCCTTTAAATTAATTGCCAGTTATAATTTCTTTTTGCAATTTAATTTGATTAAAATTATTTTTTTCTTAAATAAACAGATCTAAATGGGAATACAACCGTAACACAAAACATCGAACAAAATATCAGTAATTTGTCAGATAAATATAAGTAATTTTTTCCTCATATGAATTATTTGTGTAGTAATTTTGTTGTATCAATATTGAATTGTTTCTGATTTTTCAGCCAAAAAAAAAATGGAAATGATAGGTAGGGAAGATTCGCATACGAAATGTATGATATAACACTACGGACAATTATTGCCTTCGATACCGAATTAAATAACATTTTCGAATCGGATGATTCCCTATTAATAGCCATATCAATGGGACCATATCGAATAAGACGCATGGCTATATTAACATCCAATTGTGACTCCGGTAGTCATTTAAAACAAACTACAGTGACTCTACCAAGTCGCCAACAATTAACAATGTCAACAGCGTGATCATTAACAGCATCATCATCATCTAACGCTTCGTTCATGTATAGTGATATACCATCACCAACATCATCAGCAACGCTATCACAATCACAATCAAATCATCATCATCACAATCACCATCACCATATCACCATCACCTTCACCATCACTATCACCATCACCATCACCGTCACCATAACCATCACCATCACCATAACCATCACCATCACCATAACCATCACCATTGCCATAGCCATCGCTATCGTCATCGGAAAAAAATGCTTAAGTACACAAGAACTTTTATTATGGAATAATTACTTAGCGCAAAATGAGGCTCAGTTTAAACAAAACCAGAAACAAAAAGAAGATTATTACAACAAAAAAATTGAGAATATGGTGTCTATTAAAATTTCTTTAGGTGAATTAATTTCAAAATTTACAAACAATAACAATCGAAAAAAAAAAATTAATAAAAATAAATATATAATTTAATTAGTAATTATAAAAAATTAATAAAGATTAAAGACCCTAATATATAAAATTTAATTTGTGGTAATATAGTTCAGTTCAGATAGCAAAATAGTAAAAATTATAAACGAATGAACCATGTATGAATGGAAATTGTTAAATGTGACTAATTTCTTAAACAAAAAAACTCCACTTTTTATCAAAAATTTATAGACTACAAATTAATGGATATTGCAACGTGGTTTTAATCTCACCTGCATGAAATCCTATAAAATTTATAAAAATTTAATAATTAACAAATAATAATAAAATTTTTAATTTGCCAAAATAAATATGTTTAAAAAACAAAAAAACAAACACAAAAACAATTAATTATACACAGTTAATACATAATGTTCATGGAGGAGCAGCGTGTGCCGAAAAAACTGTTGAATGGTAATCCAGAAGGTAGAAGGAGAGCCGGAAGACTTAAGGCAAGATGTAGTAAACTGTGATATAAAGATCCTTAAACTTCGGGATTGGAAGACATTGAATGCAGATAGGTCAGGTTGGAGAAACGTGTTGGAGAAGGCTAAAACCGCACCTGAGTTATAACGCCATGAAGTATAGGTAGGTAAGCAAGTTTTACTAATTGTAAAACCAGTCATTTGGACCGGTGTGGTATATTTAGTGGTAACGAAATTAGTAACACGAGTTTTTTGATTCTTTGGAATAAATAATTGAAATTAAAATAATCTTCAACCGATGAAGATGAAGAAGAAGATGATGATGACGATGAAAATATTAGGACCTTGCATTAATAATGTCGATTAGATAACAGTTGGCGTAACTGACGTTGTGTGCATCGGAACACACCGCGGCCATATTCTTTTTTTTTGTCTGTCATTACTCTATAAATTTCAGTATATGTCATTTCGTTGAAGTGTAAACAACAAAGTTTTTTTTTGTTTCGAACATGTCGAA
Organism: Bibio marci; assembly: GCA_910594885.2. Classification (NCBI taxonomy): domain Eukaryota; kingdom Metazoa; phylum Arthropoda; class Insecta; order Diptera; family Bibionidae; genus Bibio; species Bibio marci. The sequence goes on from OU343114.1 coordinate 60,865,957, forward strand.
TTACGTGCCTGAAAAAGTTGTTTTGCGGGGAAGTTTAATAACTTTCTTTTAATTTGAAGAAAACCGCTGCTGATAGTTATCGATTGTTGGTAGAAGCTTACGTTGAACATGCTCCAAATCAAAAAACTTGTGAACGGTGGTTTACACGCTTCAACTTCACAATCAAAACGCGATATTCATTGCCAGAAGGTAACGCTGTGCATTTGGTGGGATCAGAAAGGTGTGGTGTATAACGAGCTGTTAAAACCAAATGAAACGGTTACAGCTGATCGCTACCGACGACAACTGGGCGAATTGGCAAAGAAATTGAACGAAAAACGACCATTGATAGCTCGAAAACACCACAAAGTTTTATTTCACGGATGACAATGCCAGACCACATCGTGCAAACATCGTTAAGGAAAAAATAAAGAGGCTCGGTTGGGATCATCTTGATCACCCCCCGTACTCTCCAGACCTTGCTCCTTCTGATTATAATTTGTTCCGATCAATGCAGGTCAGCCTGACAGATGTACGCTTGCGAAATGCTGAAGAAGTGCGAAAATGGGTCGATGAATGGATTGGGACAAAAGATGAGGAGTTCTTCAAACAAAGAATCAACAAACTTCCCAAAAGATGGGAGGAAGTCATAGCTAACGATGGGCAATATATTGATTGATGTACTCAATCATTTTGTTATGCCAATAAATGCCATTTTCAAGCCAAAAAATCGACATTATTAATGCAACGTCCTAATATATATTCCTTTGCCCCTTATTTTTTAATTTGAAATAATAATAAAAATATGTATTCAAATCAAAAAAGATGTGGAAAACTATTCATTGGAAAAAAAAGAGTACGTGAAATCAATTAAAAAGCAACGTCTTGTAACGTTTACTATTTTAAGTTAAAAATAATACCGTGAAAGTAGGCTTTTAAACATGCGCTTCCGGCTGTTGATATGTTATAACAATAAAACTTACAATTTAAATTCACAAAATTAAGAGAATTGAAAATTATGAAGAGAGATATGATGAATGAGAATGAAAGAACGGGTAGTAGAATTAAGTATATTAAAATTATGAGATCCTTGTCGGTTAACAAGTTAGAAGGTGGAGTAATTAAAAATTTATATATATAAAAGATAAAACGAATTTTAGAAAAATGGTATAAAATAATTTAATTTAAGTGTATCAAAAGTGAAAATAAAAATTAAATAATTAAATTCATACCATCGATATTTGTATTTATTTTTAGTACAATATACATTTAGTTAATAATAAATATTATTAAATTTAATTCATATACAAAAATGAATAATAAAATTTATATATTATGTAAAAATATTAAATAAAAATTAAAATAAAATATAAAATGTGGCAGCAAGAATAGGTGGAACTGGAAAGAGTTAAAATGAAATAAGATTTATTAAAGAAATGAATAATTCATTAAAACATAATAACGAAAATGAATTTCTTCAATGAATCACTTCGTTGGTTTAACCACTTAAGCATCTCGAACGAGACCCTCACGTGCATCAAATGTGTTCCAATTTGCGCTATCCCGAGTACCTCTCGCCACTTATAAATATTATGTTTATATTTTTATTTGGAGCGATACCTTCTCGCCCGTTTGTATTTCATAGAGCTTAATGTATATTTATTGTATGCTCGTCCGAATTTAGTGCGTGAGCGAGTGGCATGCGTCCGCACGCGTATAACCATGGTATAGCAATCTCATATAAAGAAATAAAATTTTAAACCAGCACAGAACGAGAGGGACTGATAATATGAATAATATTGCTATTCCGCTTGTTTATATTTAGTATATATTTAGTTAGATTATATGATATTACTCTACCTAGTTAAGTCCTAAAATTTAATTATTAATCTAATTCCTATCATTTCATTTTCAAATATATCAAAATTTTTCGAAAACATCTCCTCCGGGAGAACTTATTTCTTTACAATTATTTCTATGTATAGATCATCATGGAAGCCTTGCTCACTTTGACAAATAAGGGTAATCTTTATATAGATATTAACAACTATATATATATAAAGAATAAAGCCGTATTGCAAAGTGATGGAACAAATATAATTTATTTGAAGTGTCGAGAAAGTTTTTGTAATGCAACAGCAAGATTGCACGGACACAATGTCATTAATGGAATCTCCCATACGCATGGTGCTAATTTAGAGCAAGTAGCTATGGAGAGATTACGAAAAGATCTTCGTGAGAGAGCTGCAACAGAGGATCTCCCCCTCCAACAAATATTTAGGAATGCTGAAGCGGAGCACCACGAAGCTGCACAACTAACATCCTTCGAAAATGTTAATTCAATGATGCGGCGTTTTCGCAGGACAACAATACCGCCAATTCCGGCAAATTTGGCAGAACTAAATGGCTATATAATGGACGCCAGATATTATCAACGGTTTGGACAAGAAACCGGCATTAATGAAGAACCATTTTACTGCGGACACAGAATTGTGTCGGACAATTCGGAATATGTATCATTTATTTCGCCAACGGTTCTACAATTTATTCAAGGAAAGCGAATAAATGTGCATATGGATGCTACTTTCAAGGTTGTTCCCAGGACAAGACATATAAGCCAACTTTTTATTGCACATGTTATACATTCCGGAGTTGTAATTATACGATTTATTTTTATCTCCTATTTTAGTTAATTAAGTTTATTTTAAAATATCAATGCTAATTTTTTTAGACATTCCCAATCATGTACGTGCTAATGGAGCGAAAGACGAGGGCAGCATGTGAGAATATTCTCGAATTTTTAAAAGGTAAGTTGAATACAAATACAATAATTTTATCGGTAATGTGTGATTATGAGCGGGCCTTGCGGAACACTATTAGAGCGTTTCTGCCAACGACACAGTTGCGTGGCTGTTGGTTCCATTTCGCGAGAGCCGTTTTTAAAAAAGCACGTGCCTTAGGTGTAGTTTCTACAAATTTAGTGGCTGTCAAAATGGCAATGGCTCTACCATTATTGCCAGCGGACCTTATTGATACCGGTATCAATACTATCTGGGAAACCAACACAGCAACTAATAACATCTTCAATTATTTCATACATTACATACGCGGACAATGGTTACCTTTAGATATATCTGTCCATGGACAAGAACACCGGACAAATAACGCTATTGAGTCGTTCCATAGGGCTTTTTTCCGTTATGTCGGAACACCACACCCAAATATATGGGTATTTATTAAAATATTGAAAAAAATGGAACACGCCAAGTCGTGCGATTTATCTAGAATTATAAATGGAGTTGTACTACAGCACCGTACTCGTACAGCTTACATTCATAATAATCGGCGAATATCTGCTGCACAGGCACTACTTGCAGAAAATGGGGATGTACCACATTTTCTACGATACACATCACATATAACTTCGAATCTCCAAACGTTATTTGAGCCAGTGAATAATGTTGATTCGGATGTTATTGATGATGTGGAACTCCCAGTGCCTGTTAGAAATTTAGTGGAAAACTATGAGCCAGAGGTCGACAATATTGATGAAAATATTGAAGGCTCCATTCCACAAATTTTTAATTATGAATTTGCTGAGACTATTCCACCAGTTGTAATTGATTTGGATATAGAATTTCCAACTGTTACTGTTGCTGTAGTACCGGTAGGAAACGACAACAGCGGACCTGTAATTACCAATAATCCTGCACTTAATTTGCAAAATGATAATGTTCCAAACTTGGAAATTCCTCTTCATCAATTATGTACAGTTTGTTTGACTACGCCGAGATCGCATATCCTCTTAGACTGTTTCCATTTTATACTTTGCGAGGATTGTGCGAGAATATTTATACCGACATTAAATATCCCTACTTATAACAATGCCTGCCCTCTTTGTCGACATCCCATCACACAATTACCGCATCGTGTGTACCAAACCAATAAAGGTGGTACTTTTTATTTATTTAAAGAATATGTTAATACATTATTTTAAGCCATTTTAGGTAAGACGCCAGTACTGATGGATGATGGTTACTATGAATAAATAAACATTTTTTTTAGGTTGTGATTTTCAATGGTATCATCTATTGTGACTGAATTTAAACAGGACTATCCTATATTTATTTTTGAATTAAATAAAAAAAGAAATGCTTTTTTTATATAAATATCTTACTTCTTTCTTTAGGATAGTTCTGTCTAATTTCAGTCACAAAAGATGCTACCATAAGTGATCCGGTTCGGGCTCACATGCGTAGGAATCCGAGGTTTTCGATAAAAACGTTCCAGCTGTAGTAACGATTTACAAAAAAAAAAAATAATTTTATTTTACAAAACTCACTCTTTAAGTTTATCAATTATTTGAATAATTGACTTTAATTTATTTATTATAATTAAATAATTAATTATTTATTTTCATTAGATAATTTATATAATGAATAATAACATAGGAAGAAACAAAATAAAATTGTTTACAATATGTAAATAAAGTTAATAAATTAATTAATTTATAAAAAATAATTTATTTAGTTGTATTATATTTTTATTTTTTGACATTTTATGTAATTTAACTAAAATAATGTGGAAAATTGATGAAATTGATTTTTATTACTCTATACTAACTAAAACCTAAAACATAAATAATAATAGTAACTGTGATAAAAAGCAATTTCAAGATCCAAAATGAGAGAAATATAAATAAATACTAATTTTTCTATAAAAGTAATGAAGAAAGAAAATGTACGTCGTTACTCGTTATGGAGAAATTAAATTGTTGAAAATTTAATTGAGAATTAAGCGAAGAAACAAATAATTATTGAGATCAGTTAACAATTCACCTAAATCATTTTTTAGTCTATTTATTGTTCCATATTAAAAAAAAATGTTTATTATGCAATATTAATAATTGGTTCCGAAAGTAATATAAAAAAAGCAAACAATATTTTTTATAAATATTACACACTAAAATAGTAAATTAATTAAAAGTACTTAAAAGATTGAAAAGAGCATAAAATTTTATAATTCAAAATACAATTGGTATAGCGCAGCGGAACCCTAATAGTGTTGACTTTTTATACCCAGAAAGTATTTCGTATTGCAAATTAAAATAATTAACTTTTGTGATTTGGTATAAAGGAATTTCTAGACGCTAAATTACTTGGTGTATAAGAGCGTTTAAAACAGGTTGGTTTTATCTAGAGATCAACGTGAACATACAGAGTTGTATTTGTATCTATATATGTTCCAAAATTTACAATAAAATATTTCTATCCAACATTAATAAAATAAATCATTAGTTTTAAAATCTATTAAACAAAAAAAAAATAATTTATATCGTTAATTAGTTAATCATATGCATTTTCGTGATTAACACCACCACTTCCATCATTACCAAATGTAGTCAAATCATATATTTTTTTCGTGTGTAAGTATAGTTGCACAAAATATTTGTTGTATACAAAATCTATATTATATCCTTAATTCATGTGTATCCAATAGTTGTGACCTTACAATACATTATATTTCTTTAAATTATGGATCATATAACGTCATATAAATTTTCAGCAATCTAATTGCAATAAATAAATACCAATTAAGAAAAAGCATATAATAAACAATTAAACAAAATATTTTACCTGCGCATGTATATTTGAAATTGTAACACATTTGAGATGTGCACATTTTTGTTTCATAATTTGACATTGTTACGATTTCATACTTTTTTTTTTATTATATTGATGTTTCATAATCATTTTTGACCAAAAATTTATAAAATATATGGATCAATTTGCGCTTTAGTTGTTTTTAAAATTTAATCACAATTTGTTTTTACTTTAAAACATGTTTGAAATGGTAAGTATAATGTCGAACTTCTTATAACAATTTTGGTTTTGGTTTCACATCTCACATCTTATATCAGTCTTGTAGGGCACGTCTTGTTGATAACTACTTTCTGAAAAAGATGATGTATTTGATTTAAAAGGAAAACATCCAAAGAATTAAACCGACCATAATATTGCTACGATAATTTCCCAAATGAAAATATTCGATACGATAAACCGAATATTCCTACTACTTGTCTTCATGTTAAGTCTATAAATAAAATGAATAAAATTAGCTTATTAATTTATTTAATTATTTGTTCTTATAACTTGTCAAAAGAGTAATTGACCATATAATTCACAATTAACTATTATAAAATATTTAAACAGTAAGTATAAATTTTAATTTAAATTGAAAAAAAAAAAAAGAAAGTTCAACAATTTATTTTGTATAAAATTGTCTATTAAATATTTTTTTACATTCACTTTAAATTTATAAATTACAAAATAAATGTTAAACTTATGTATTGTCTGTGTATAGATAAGATTAAGAATGTAAGTCTATGTTATTGGATTGACTTTTCTTATTGTATTGATTTCAATCTGATCACATCACACGCACGTTCGAGAATGGAACAAATAATGTATGTTCACATGTACAATGCGGATCAGGAAGTTCATGAGAGTTACGATAAATAAAACTCATTACAAAATTTACCCTAATAACATAATCAACATCACATTTAAAACCAGGTTTAGGATTCACATATAGACCAATCCGATTATTATTTAAAATAATACCAGAATAAATAAATGATTCTACTAATTTTTATGTAAAATTCACTATTTTACGTTTAACCGTATTTAAAATAATACAATTTTTAAAACACCTAATGTAAGGTAAGGACAGATTATAATATGGACTACCCGATGATTCAATTGATCTATAAATTTTAGCATCATTGACTTGTGTTTTACGATTATTAGGTCACCATCAAGATTTGATGCCCGATATTTACTATAACTTCCACATCTTATTTTTAATCTTACAAAACCCTAAGTTGGTTTATCATGAGGTAGAACAGAATTAGTATCACAAATAAAAAGGTCGCTGGTATTTTATTCATACCACTTATTGTTAGATATTTTTTTTAATTAGTATATTGATCTTGGTGTTTACATTGATCACAAATTACCATATTGGTTATGTTGTAAATAAGGCCAATTTGACAATGGTTTTTAATTATTGGTGGGCTCGTTAACTTTGTATTCGAGTATTACTTTATACGTGAATATATTTTCATTGGTGTGATCCATTAAGGTTGTGTAGTTATAATTACTTACAATATATTGTATAATATGCAAACCCTTGAAAGTAATAGGAAATTTGTTGGGTTGCCTCATACCAGATGTTAAATTAATATTTACAATTTTTTTTATTTTTCTGTATATAATAGGGCGAATTTTTATTGGTTAAAAATATTGTGTTGATTTGTTTTTCATCGGAATGTGATTACGGTTAATTGTCTCACAAAATATGTATGTGTAAAACCAGGCTACTGCAATCTCATATAAAGAAATATTGTATGTTTAAATTTTATAAAATAAAATTTTAAACCAACACAGAACGAGAGGGACTGATAATATGAATAATATTGCTATTCCGCTTGTTTATATTTAGTATATATTTAGTTAGATTATATATATGCTACATATAATTTGCCGTCATATTACACATATGTTAGTTAACACATACACATATTTTCTATATTGCTAATATATTTTTATACACAAATACATGCGTTTCTGATTTAACACGTTGAATGTGTGTTTGTAGTAATTTATTTTATTGTTCATTTATATTTTATTTTATTTTCGTACATATTTTTGTTTTTAAATTTTTATTCATATATAACAAATAATCATTGATATGCAGCAAACAGCAGAATTTGAAAAATTTTGAATTATTTTGAGATTTAATTTAAAAATTTTCTTATCTTATTTGAGAATTAAATATTTTTTTGTTAATTATTTGAATAACTTTAATAGAAATTTATCATTGTTTAGATAGATAGTTTATTAAACTATTAAACAAAAATTTGGCTAGGATTTTTAATATTTTATTTCAATTTGATTATTTATAATATGGAAAATAATTCTTTTAGGAAGTGTCGGTCTAGCGCGTATTGCGTAGTGAAATCATGTAAACGATCAAGGTTTTCGGGTGAGCCTATTAAATTATTTTCATTTCCTAATGATGACAGAAGAATAATATGGGCATCGAAGTGCCAAATATCTATGAGCGACGTTTCTAAATATACTCGAATCTGTGACAAACATTTTGAGAGAAGGTACTATGGTCAAAAGTACGCATTGAAAACAGCAATTCCGTCATTGTTTTTAGACGAAGAGAAAGTATTAGAATCAGAAGTTTGCTCACCAATTCCCAATTTATCCACAGTGAGTGATGCAACTACAACGTATGTTAACAATGATTCAGATATTTATAATTTCGTAGATGATCCACCGGATGTTGGTTGTTTAAGAAGTATTTGTGAAAAGTATGTTCAAACAATAGGATCTGTTGTTAATAATGAACCTGATAAAATAATATTTTGTGATAATTGTATCAAAAAAGAACAAAATGAATTGTACTACAGACGGCAACATAGTGCAGTTTATAATGAAAACATTAAATTAAAAAAGCAATTATTAGCAAGCCAAACAATGGTACGTAATTTGAAACTTAAATTAAAAACGGATCGAAATAAAAAAATTATATTAAAATGAAAAAAAAACAGAATCAACGCCGAACTAATCAAAATTCACAAAACATTTCGCAACTCGCTAAAGTGTTAGGAAAAATGTTACTTAAGAAAAAACAAACTTGGTTTAAAGAAGAAAAATTGCTTGCGCAAAGTATTTTTTTGAGTTCCCCGCGTACTTACAACTTACTTCGAGAAAAAATGCAATTAAATTTACCTTCCGTGAGATCTTTACAAAACTGGTCACCAATCAAAAATGTAACACCTGGCATAAATCTGCAGAACATTTCACAATTAACTGATATTTTCAAAGATGATAATACTTTAAATAAAGAAGCCGTATTAGTTTTTGATGAAATAGCAATTAGACGTGATTTACAATATAATGTTAATTTAGACGAAATTATTGGTTTTTCTGATGATGGGGTTCACAGAAAAAAAGACTTACCTAAACATGTTTGCTTTTTCATGGTCCGTGGTTTACACAAAAAATGGAAATATATTATATCATATTTTGCAGATAAAAATATCAGTGGCAAAAAATTGAAAGAATTATTGTTCCAAAATATTGAAATCGTTACTAAAATTGGTTTGAACATTCGTGCGGTTATATGCGATCAAGGTTCAAATAATAGAAATTTGTTTTCAAGATTAGGTATATCAGCTGATAAACCATACTTCTTGTATGAAGAAAAAAAGATATATTGCGGATATGATGCACCACACTTGATTAAATCTTTTTGAAACCAACTTAACATTTGAGAAAATGGAAGTTAATTTGGCTGTTCAAATTCTCGGTAATACATGCTCTGCAGCTATTAAAACATATGTGGAATGTGGGCACTTTACTGATTGTAAGGATGTAGCTGTTGGCACAAGCTTATTTTTACAAAAAATTAATAATCTCTTCGATTGCTTGAATAGCAATGTTATTACTAGCGATAATCCAAATAGATCGGCTTTACAAACTAATAATGATGTTCATAAATATTTAATTTCAATTAAAAGTTATATTGCTGGAATAAAACCTAAATCAAAAAGTAGAGCGTTTTGTTTTGACGGTATGATTTTGAAAATCAACAGTTTTTTAAAACTGGCGGAAGATATTTGGTCTGAAGGTAATGCAAATTATATATTACTAGCTCGTCTCAATCAAGATCCGTTGGAAAATTATTTTTCTTTAATAAGATCAAGATTAATAACCAATACCAACCCATCATTGTATGAATTAGGTTTTATTGTCGCAAAATTAATGTCAATTCAAGTCATTACACCGCAAATTATTAATGCCAATTGTGAAGATGACGAAGACGACATGTTAGTAACAAATCGAATGATGGAACTAAATAATAGTAATATTGGCACGGCACTACCTGAACAGAGTATTGAACAAAGTGATACATCAGAAATCACAAATTCAAATGATGATCAAATTTTCCTTAGCGTTATTCCAATTACTATAGATGAAGCAAACATTAATAACACCATGGATCAATATTCTATGCGATATGTTTGCGGATACATAGTTTTTAAAAAGTTAAATAAATTCAACTGTGACGAATGCCGTGAATTTATATCGAAGTCAGAAATGATGGCATTTACGGAATCGGAAAAATTCTTACTTAACAAAAATTTTGGAAGTTCTAACCAAGAATTCTTCTTAAAAGCTCCTACAGAAGAATTGTTTAGTTTAGTACAAGTACACATTAAAATTTGTGATATTTTTTTCCAAAAATATTACGAAAGTCGCAACAAAAGCACAATTATTACACCATTTTTTTAGGTATGAAGTAAATACTTTTTAAATTTTTTCTATTTTAAATTTTTATTAATTTAATTATTTTTTATTTTTTAAAATACTTTTCTTAATATTTAATTCTGTTTACATTCATTTTATTAATTTAATAATAACATTTTTTGTACTAACCATTTCGCATGCTTTCTAATTAGTGCCAATATTACTATTATTTAGTTCCATCATTCGATTTGTTACTAACATGTCGTCTTCGTCATCTTCACAATTGGCATTAATAATTTGCGGTGTAATGACTTGAATTGACATTAATTTTGCGACAATAAAACCTAATTCATACAATGATGGGTTGGTATTGGTTATTAATCTTGATCTTATTAAAGAAAAATAATTTTCCAACGGATCTTAATTGAGACGAGCTAGTAATATATAATTTGCATTACCTTCAGACCAAATATCTTCCGCCAGTTATAAAAAACTGTTGATTGTCAAAATCATACCGTCAAAACAAAACGCTCTACTTTTTGATTTAGGTTTTATTCCAGCAATATAACTTTTAATTGAAATTAAATATTTATGAACATCATTATTAGTTTGTAAAGCCGATCTATTTGAATTATCGCTAGTAATAACATTGCTATTCAAGCAATCGAAGAGATTATTAATTTTTTTGTAAAAATAAGCTTGTGCCAACAGCTACATCCTTACAATCAGTAAAGTGCCCACATTCCACATATGTTTTAATAGCTGCAGAGCATGTATTACCGAGAATTTGAACAGCCAAATTAACTTCCATTTTCTCAAATGTTAAGTTGGTTTCAAAAAGATTTAATCAAGTGTGGTGCATCATATCCGCAATATATCTTTTTTTCTTCATACAAGAAGTATGGTTTATCAGCTGATATACCTAATCTTGAAAACAAATTTCTATTATTTGAACCTTGATCGCATATAACCGCACGAATGTTCAAACCAATTTTAGTAACGATTTCAATATTTTGGAACAATAATTCTTTCAATTTTTTGCCACTGATATTTTTATCTGCAAAATATGATATAATATATTTCCATTTTTTGTGTAAACCACGGACCATGAAAAAGCAAACATGTTTAGGTAAGTCTTTTTTTCTGTGAACCCCATCATCAGAAAAACCAATAATTTCGTCTAAATTAACATTATATTGTAAATCACGTCTAATTGCTATTTCATCAAAAACTAATACGGCTTCTTTATTTAAAGTATAATCATCTTTGAAAATATCAGTTAATTGTGAAATGTTCTGCAGATTTATGCCAGGTGTTACATTTTTGATTGGTGACCAGTTTTGTAAAGATCTCACGGAAGGTAAATTTAATTGCATTTTTTCTCGAAGTAAGTTGTAAGTACGCGGGGAACTCAAAAAAATACTTTGCGCAAGCAATTTTTCTTCTTTAAACCAAGTTTGTTTTTTCTTAAGTTACATTTTTCCTAACACTTTAGCGAGTTGCGAAATGTTTTGTGAATTTTGATTAGTTCGGCGTTGATTCTGTTTTTTTTTCATTTTAATATAATTTTTTTATTTCGATCCGTTTTTAATTTAAGTTTCAAATTACGTACCATTGTTTGGCTTGCTAATAATTGCTTTTTTAATTTAATGTTTTCATTATAAACTGCACTATGTTGCCGTCTGTAGTACAATTCATTTTGTTCTTTTTTGATACAATTATCACAAAATATTATTTTATCAGGTTCATTATTAACAACAGATCCTATTGTTTGAACATACTTTTCACAAATACTTCTTAAACAACCAACATCCGGTGGATCATCTACGAAATTATAAATATCTGAATCATTGTTAACATACGTTGTAGTTGCATCACTCACTGTGGATAAATTGGGAATTGGTGAGCAAACTTCTGATTCTAATACTTTCTCTTCGTCTAAAAACAATGACGGAATTGCTGTTTTCAATGCGTACTTTTGACCATAGTACCTTCTCTCAAAATGTTTGTCACAGATTCGAGTATATTTAGAAACGTCGCTCATAGATATTTGGCACTTCGATGCCCATATTATTCTTCTGTCATCATTAGGAAATGAAAATAATTTAATAGGCTCACCCGAAAACCTTGATCGTTTACATGATTTCACTACGCAATACGCGCTAGACCGACACTTCCTAAAAGAATTATTTTCCATATTATAAATAATCAAATTGAAATAAAATATTAAAAATCCTAGCCAAATTTTTGTTTAATAGTTTAATAAACTATCTATCTAAACAATGATAAATTTCTATTAAAGTTATTCAAATAATTAACAAAAAAATATTTAATTCTCAAATAAGATAAGAAAATTTTTAAATTAAATCTCAAAATAATTCAAAATTTTTCAAATTCTGCTGTTTGCTGCATATCAATGATTATTTGTTATATATGAATAAAAATTTAAAAACAAAAATATGTACGAAAATAAAATAAAATATAAATGAACAATAAAATAAATTACTACAAACACACATTCAACGTGTTAAATCAGAAACGCATGTATTTGTGTATAAAAATATATTAGCAATATAGAAAATATGTGTATGTGTTAACTAACATATGTGTAATATGACGGCAAATTATATGTAGCATATATATAATCTAACTAAATATATACTAAATATAAACAAGCGGAATAGCAATATTATTCATATTATCAGTCCCTCTCGTTCTGTGTTGGTTTAAAATTTTATTTTATAAAATTTAAACATACAATATTTCTTTATATGAGATTGCAGTAGCCTGGTTTTACACATACATATTTTGTGAGACAATTAACCGTAATCACATTCCGATGAAAAACAAATCAACACAATATTTTTAACCAATAAAAATTCGCCCTATTATATACAGAAAAATAAAAAAAATTGTAAATATTAATTTAACATCTGGTATGAGGCAACCCAACAAATTTCCTATTACTTTCAAGGGTTTGCATATTATACAATATATTGTAAGTAATTATAACTACACAACCTTAATGGATCACACCAATGAAAATATATTCACGTATAAAGTAATACTCGAATACAAAGTTAACGAGCCCACCAATAATTAAAAACCATTGTCAAATTGGCCTTATTTACAACATAACCAATATGGTAATTTGTGATCAATGTAAACACCAAGATCAATATACTAATTAAAAAAAATATCTAACAATAAGTGGTATGAATAAAATACCAGCGACCTTTTTATTTGTGATACTAATTCTGTTCTACCTCATGATAAACCAACTTAGGGTTTTGTAAGATTAAAAATAAGATGTGGAAGTTATAGTAAATATCGGGCATCAAATCTTGATGGTGACCTAATAATCGTAAAACACAAGTCAATGATGCTAAAATTTATAGATCAATTGAATCATCGGGTAGTCCATATTATAATCTGTCCTTACCTTACATTAGGTGTTTTAAAAATTGTATTATTTTAAATACGGTTAAACGTAAAATAGTGAATTTTACATAAAAATTAGTAGAATCATTTATTTATTCTGGTATTATTTTAAATAATAATCGGATTGGTCTATATGTGAATCCTAAACCTGGTTTTAAATGTGATGTTGATTATGTTATTAGGGTAAATTTTGTAATGAGTTTTATTTATCGTAACTCTCATGAACTTCCTGATCCGCATTGTACATGTGAACATACATTATTTGTTCCATTCTCGAACGTGCGTGTGATGTGATCAGATTGAAATCAATACAATAAGAAAAGTCAATCCAATAACATAGACTTACATTCTTAATCTTATCTATACACAGACAATACATAAGTTTAACATTTATTTTGTAATTTATAAATTTAAAGTGAATGTAAAAAAATATTTAATAGACAATTTTATACAAAATAAATTGTTGAACTTTCTTTTTTTTTTTTTCAATTTAAATTAAAATTTATACTTACTGTTTAAATATTTTATAATAGTTAATTGTGAATTATATGGTCAATTACTCTTTTGACAAGTTATAAGAACAAATAATTAAATAAATTAATAAGCTAATTTTATTCATTTTATTTATAGACTTAACATGAAGACAAGTAGTAGGAATATTCGGTTTATCGTATCGAATATTTTCATTTGGGAAATTATCGTAGCAATATTATGGTCGGTTTAATTCTTTGGATGTTTTCCTTTTAAATCAAATACATCATCTTTTTCAGAAAGTAGTTATCAACAAGACGTGCCCTACAAGACTGATATAAGATGTGAGATGTGAAACCAAAACCAAAATTGTTATAAGAAGTTCGACATTATACTTACCATTTCAAACATGTTTTAAAGTAAAAACAAATTGTGATTAAATTTTAAAAACAACTAAAGCGCAAATTGATCCATATATTTTATAAATTTTTGGTCAAAAATGATTATGAAACATCAATATAATAAAAAAAAAAGTATGAAATCGTAACAATGTCAAATTATGAAACAAAAATGTGCACATCTCAAATGTGTTACAATTTCAAATATACATGCGCAGGTAAAATATTTTGTTTAATTGTTTATTATATGCTTTTTCTTAATTGGTATTTATTTATTGCAATTAGATTGCTGAAAATTTATATGACGTTATATGATCCATAATTTAAAGAAATATAATGTATTGTAAGGTCACAACTATTGGATACACATGAATTAAGGATATAATATAGATTTTGTATACAACAAATATTTTGTGCAACTATACTTACACACGAAAAAAATATATGATTTGACTACATTTGGTAATGATGGAAGTGGTGGTGTTAATCACGAAAATGCATATGATTAACTAATTAACGATATAAATTATTTTTTTTTTGTTTAATAGATTTTAAAACTAATGATTTATTTTATTAATGTTGGATAGAAATATTTTATTGTAAATTTTGGAACATATATAGATACAAATACAACTCTGTATGTTCACGTTGATCTCTAGATAAAACCAACCTGTTTTAAACGCTCTTATACACCAAGTAATTTAGCGTCTAGAAATTCCTTTATACCAAATCACAAAAGTTAATTATTTTAATTTGCAATACGAAATACTTTCTGGGTATAAAAAGTCAACACTATTAGGGTTCCGCTGCGCTATACCAATTGTATTTTGAATTATAAAATTTTATGCTCTTTTCAATCTTTTAAGTACTTTTAATTAATTTACTATTTTAGTGTGTAATATTTATAAAAAATATTGTTTGCTTTTTTTATATTACTTTCGGAACCAATTATTAATATTGCATAATAAACATTTTTTTTTAATATGGAACAATAAATAGACTAAAAAATGATTTAGGTGAATTGTTAACTGATCTCAATAATTATTTGTTTCTTCGCTTAATTCTCAATTAAATTTTCAACAATTTAATTTCTCCATAACGAGTAACGACGTACATTTTCTTTCTTCATTACTTTTATAGAAAAATTAGTATTTATTTATATTTCTCTCATTTTGGATCTTGAAATTGCTTTTTATCACAGTTACTATTATTATTTATGTTTTAGGTTTTAGTTAGTATAGAGTAATAAAAATCAATTTCATCAATTTTCCACATTATTTTAGTTAAATTACATAAAATGTCAAAAAATAAAAATATAATACAACTAAATAAATTATTTTTTATAAATTAATTAATTTATTAACTTTATTTACATATTGTAAACAATTTTATTTTGTTTCTTCCTATGTTATTATTCATTATATAAATTATCTAATGAAAATAAATAATTAATTATTTAATTATAATAAATAAATTAAAGTCAATTATTCAAATAATTGATAAACTTAAAGAGTGAGTTTTGTAAAATAAAATTATTTTTTTTTTTTGTAAATCGTTACTACAGCTGGAACGTTTTTATCGAAAACCTCGGATTCCTACGCATGTGAGCCCGAACCGGATCACTTATGGTAGCATCTTTTGTGACTGAAATTAGACAGAACTATCCTAAAGAAAGAAGTAAGATATTTATATAAAAAAAGCATTTCTTTTTTTATTTAATTCAAAAATAAATATAGGATAGTCCTGTTTAAATTCAGTCACAATAGATGATACCATTGAAAATCACAACCTAAAAAAAATGTTTATTTATTCATAGTAACCATCATCCATCAGTACTGGCGTCTTACCTAAAATGGCTTAAAATAATGTATTAACATATTCTTTAAATAAATAAAAAGTACCACCTTTATTGGTTTGGTACACACGATGCGGTAATTGTGTGATGGGATGTCGACAAAGAGGGCAGGCATTGTTATAAGTAGGGATATTTAATGTCGGTATAAATATTCTCGCACAATCCTCGCAAAGTATAAAATGGAAACAGTCTAAGAGGATATGCGATCTCGGCGTAGTCAAACAAACTGTACATAATTGATGAAGAGGAATTTCCAAGTTTGGAACATTATCATTTTGCAAATTAAGTGCAGGATTATTGGTAATTACAGGTCCGCTGTTGTCGTTTCCTACCGGTATTACAGCAACAGTAACAGTTGGAAATTCTATATCCAAATCAATTACAACTGGTGGAATAGTCTCAGCAAATTCATAATTAAAAATTTGTGGAATGGAGCCTTCAATATTTTCATCAATATTGTCGACCTCTGGCTCATAGTTTTCCACTAAATTTCTAACAGGCACTGGGAGTTCCACATCATCAATAACATCCGAATCAACATTATTCACTGGCTCAAATAACGTTTGGAGATTCGAAGTTATATGTGATGTGTATCGTAGAAAATGTGGTACATCCCCATTTTCTGCAAGTAGTGCCTGTGCAGCAGATATTCGCCGATTATTATGAATGTAAGCTGTACGAGTACGGTGCTGTAGTACAACTCCATTTATAATTCTAGATAAATCGCACGACTTGGCGTGTTCCATTTTTTTCAATATTTTAATAAATACCCATATATTTGGGTGTGGTGTTCCGACATAACGGAAAAAAGCCCTATGGAACGACTCAATAGCGTTATTTGTCCGGTGTTCTTGTCCATGGACAGATATATCTAAAGGTAACCATTGTCCGCGTATGTAATGTATGAAATAATTGAAGATGTTATTAGTTGCTGTGTTGGTTTCCGAGATAGTATTGATACCGGTATCAACAAGGTCCGCTGGCAATAATGGTAGAGCCATTGCCATTTTGACAGCCACTAAATTTGTAGAAACTACACCTAAGGCACGTGCTTTTTTAAAAACGGCTCTCGCGAAATGGAACCAACAGCCACGCAACTGTGTCGTTGGCAGAAACGCTCTAATAGCGTTCCGCAAGGCCCGCTCATAATCACACATTACCGATAAAATTATTGTATTTGTATTCAACTTACCTTTTAAAAATTCGAGAATATTCTCATATGCTGCCCTCGTCTTTCGCTCCATTAACACGTACATGATTGGGAATGTCTAAAAAAAATTAGCATTGTTATTTTAAAATAAACTTAATTATCTAAAATAGGAGATAAAAATAAATCGTATAATTACAACTCCGGAATGTATAACATGTGCAATAAAAAGTTGGCTTATATGTCCTGTCCTGGGAACAACCTTGAAAGTAGCATCCATATGCACATTTATTCGCTTTCCTTGAATAAATTGTAGAACCGTTGGAGAAATAAATGATACATATTCCGAATTGTCCGACACAATTCTGTGTCCGCAGTAAAATGGTTCTTCATTAATGCCGGTTTCTTGTCCAAACCGTTGATAATATCTGGCGTCCATTATATAGCCATTTAGTTCTGCCAAATTTGCCGGAATTGGCGGTATTGTTGTCCTGCGAAAACGCCGCATCATTGAATTAACATTTTCGAAGGATGTTAGTTGTGCAGCTTCGTGGTGCTCCGCTTCAGCATTCCTAAATATTTGTTGGAGGGGGAGATCCTCTGTTGCAGCTCTCTCACGAAGATCTTTTCGTAATCTCTCCATAGCTACTTGCTCTAAATTAGCACCATGCGTATGGGAGATTCCATTAATGACATTGTGTCCGTGCAATCTTGCTGTTGCATTACAAAAACTTTCCCGACACTTCAAATAAATTATATTTGTTCCATCACTTTGCAATACGGCTTTATTCTTTATATATATATAGTTGTTAATATCTATATAAAGATTACCCTTATTTGTCAAAGTGAGCAAGGCTTCCATGATGATCTATACATAGAAATAATTGTAAAGAAATAAGTTCTCCCGGAGGAGATGTTTTCGAAAAATTTTGATATATTTGAAAATGAAATGATAGGAATTAGATTAATAATTAAATTTTAGGACTTAACTAGGTAGGGTAATATCATATAATCTAAGTAAATATATACTAAATATAAACAAGCGGAATAGCAATATTATTCATATTATCAGTCCCTCTCGTTCTGTGCTGGTTTAAAATTTTATTTTATAAAATTTAAACATAAATATTTCTTTATATAAGATTGCAGTAGCCTGGTTTTACACATACATATTTTGTGAGACAATTAACCGTAATCACATTCCGATGAAAAACAAATCAACACAATATTTTTAACCAATAAAAATTCGCCCTATTATATACAGAAAAATAAAAAAAATTGTAAATATTAATTTAACGTCTGTGTTTTTTTGCTTTTTTTATTTATTGTTATTTTCTTTGAATTTTTATTCGTTTATTATAAAAAACATAATTTAAATAACGGTTAATAACAGTAACAAATTTATACTTATACATATTTATTTATGTATTTATTTAAGAACCATTAGATTCTGATGTCTGAGGTATAATAATGGGTCTTAATATTGCAATAATCTTTATTTCATTCCACACACAAATGTCATTATAGCAATAGAGAATAAAAAAAAAGTTATTTAAATATTTTTTTTTGTTCGTTTGTGTTAAAATTTAACTATTTGACTTTTTCAAATGCTGTAAGAAAAATTGAAAAAATATTTAAATTAGTTCAATAATAGTGGAACCTTAATTGTTTTAAATGATTTTCTATTTTTAATAGAATTTAATTATGCACAAAATTAAAATATTTTTATATATTTTTATGAAAAATATATAAAAAAAAAAAAAATTTAACAGAATGAAAAAAAATTTGCGATAATTTATTTTAACGTTGATTGAACACAATTTATAATTAAAATAAAAATAGCAACAGGTTAGTTAATATTGCTATTATAAAGATAAATTTGACATTTTACAGCAAGATTCAATATTTTAGACTACTAAAATTCACATATAGCAAATGTTCCACTTACTATTATTATTTTGACACTTTATGGCAAGATGACAATAATTCAGAATACAGAATGGAATAATAGTAATAATATTTTTTAATAGGAATTTCTATGTTGATAGTAATGTTCAGCATAAGGCCCGATACTATATAAAAATACATTTAAATTTTTTTTGATAATTTATTCAAATTAATTTTGTCACTAAATTCGTTGTAAGACATTATCATTAAGTTTAGTGGACTAAAACGACAATAATTGGTACGATAACTATTTGTTGAAAAAAAATCAATAGAGCCCAAATTTCTTAAATAAACCCTCAAGGGTATCTTTGCTAGTAAATCAGGGCAATCAATTGTACTGTCTAATAACCTTAGATAATCTCAATGCCTTTGAAGAATTGGCATATTTTGCAGATTTAGTCTATCTTCATATAAAGGGAGACGAATAGGAATTAAGGAAATACGTCTTAATGCGAGTATTAGAAATCTCCTTTGAATTCATTCAATTCTGGCCATATGTACACTACAATGTGGAGACCAAAGCGGGCAGGCTTATTCAGTTATACGCCTAACAAGAGCAATAAATAATGTTTTAACGCAATACGGGTCAGACATTTCACGTAATTCGCGTTTAATGAAACTCAAAACGGAATTGGTCCTGTTTACCACAAAATCAATGTGATTGGTAAAAGTAAGTTTTTTATCGAGGTATGAGTACGCTAATTCCGAATTTACTATACAACTATACATTTGTAAATATTTAATGTTAATCTATTGATTTTTCACCAATAATACAGTGCCATTATATCTGATTGTAAATCAGTACAATCTACAACATTATTAATTGATTTACAATTTTTTTACATCGTCCGCATACATTAAACATTTAGAATATTTTATAATACACCACAAGTCAATAATAAATAAAATAAATAAGATCCCTCTAAATTGACTACCCTGCGAGGTATGCTAGAACCAACATCTAAAACTTTAGATAAGCACCCATTAAATACAACCCTACATGTGCGTTGTTGTAAATGAGATTCTATTCAAGACGCAACATTTTTATTAAATTTCAATCTTGATAATTTTAAAAGTAAAATTTCATGAGATACTTTGTCGAAAGCCTTGCTAGAATCAGTAAAAACACAAATGTAACAAATTCCAACAAATTTGTAGTTGTTGATCGTCCATTCATAAAACCATGCTGTTCAGAGCAAATAAGCGACTTAATATTGAATATTACTGTTTTTGTAACAATGGATTCAAATAATTTAGGTATTGTAGAATATTTAGCAATTGGACGATAGTTTGAGACTTCATCCATTGCACCCCTTTATAAAATGGTGTAATTATAAATTCTCTCCATATTTTTGGAAACAAATTATATGAAAGTGATATATTGAATAATACAGATAATGAAAGCGACAATTTCAGACCACAAAAATTAAACAATGCCGAAGGAATTCCATTCGGTCCATAGAAATAATCAACTATATAATAAAATATAAGTCGTAATCGCCTTATAAACATCACCAGAGGTAATGTAAGGATTAAGAAAACCCAAATGATCAAAGAAGCTAGTGAATATATTAGTGATCAATCCAGGATCGTCACTTTTATTATCCAAATATGTCATTTTAGAAAGATAACCGCATGCATAACATTTGTTATTTGTAAACCTCCAAAAAGTCTTCGGATCTTTATTCAAATTACTTTGAATCCTAAACAAATAATAGGCATAGTTATTAGATAATGTATCACAAAAACTATGAATTGTAACTGATATACCAAAAAATCAGAATCAAGACCAGAATTACAATTTGTTTTCCATTCACTATTACGGCCTCATAAATGGTGCAGGTAATTTGGTCTCATATTTGGTGGTATAGTGGTAATACAAACGTTAAAATTAATAATACTTACTATGTTTACTATTTAAACAATTATATTCTATTTACAATACTTAAAATATTTAGTTGTATACTTTTTCTAAAGATACATGTAAAATTTTTGGTTAAATGTTTAAATAAATTTTTTTATATACTTGAAATACCCATTTGTACATATGGATTTATTAAATTTTATTAATTTATATTAATGTAGCCCGAAAATATGTGTTGTATAAAAAAAAATTTATGTAAACATTTAAAATTAAATACAATTAAACTTAATAATAATTAGTGATGAATATAATGATGATATTGGCTATTGTTGAGGTCCAATAAATTTTGTGCCTATAACAAATAAAAAAAACATTTAAATGATATGAATATGTTATCTTACTTAAGATATAGTGTTGTATGTATGATGTAACCCAAATATATATTATTTATAAAAAATATATTTTGGTGACAAAACAATTGTTGTTTTGCAATTATATTTCCATTATTGTTAATTAAAATAAACCCCATCATCCATCTATTATATAAACTATTTTATATATGATAATTACTTGCAATTCTAAGGAAATAATACAAAATAACCAATATTAATATTCTATTGTTTATCTTCTAATTATGTATTTTATATATTTTATCTTACCGAAAAAATTGCATGTTCTTTTCAACTGTTACTGCACCAAACATCAAAATTATTATAACAATAATGATGAACTGGGCAAATGCAGCGTACAATCAATATACTCTGGCACTTGTGACTTGCTGAAATAACTCAAAAAATGTTTGCGAATGATCATGTTATTGTGTTGTGTTTGTTTCCGATTTACATACATATTAATACATTATTCTTATAATAAACTTAATTTTTATAATACCATATTTACATGTCATGTATCTTTTTAGTCACTATTTACATACGATGTGTTAATAAAATGGAATTCTATTTTCAACAAATTTGAAAATTCATATGTGAAATTAAATGAAATATTAATTAATTTTAAATTTTAACAATTTTATTAACACCGAAAATGTAATAGGGACTAATTTAATGTTACTAAATAAAAAATTTGTGATTTAGTTAAATCCGAGGCATCAGCATTATTGTTAAGCATAGTAATATTTTCCAAAATAAGAACATTTAATATGTTCCGACTATATTTTGACATTTCAAAATTATTGAAATGTTCGTAAATTGGATACAGATATTCATAAAATATCAAGCTAAACACTGACTGATTTTAATTTGTTTATTTATGTAGCATTTACATTATGCCTAATTTTTGAATCTAGAAAATTTCTAGGAAAAATAAAAAGAGATAGTTATAAAAAAAATATACTGAAGTAAGAGCAGTAAAAAAAATACCAAAATATCACTCAAAAGTACCACCACCCTGTAATCAAATTCATACGACCAATAAATTAAAGCTATTTATTTTAAATATTTACTTCTAGCACCTTATAAAGTCTAAAACTATATATCGAATACCGTAAGATCGACACTTTGGGTAATAACTTCTACATACAATAACTTCGAAATACAACAAGTAGTTTATTATAGGAGCTATTCTTATGACCCATTCTACATAGTCACAAATTTCTACAAATCGTTCAGGAAAATTGTTTGGGTAAATGAATTTTCCATAAACATCTTTATAATTTAATCATATATCAGAATTAAGAATTCCTATTTTTGAATTTACATTAACTTACATCAAGAAATTGTCAATTCTTATATATTTTAGCCAAATTTACAATATGTGCATTGCTTTTGATACCAGAACTTCCCATGTCAATAACTAAAGTTATATTAAAGTTGAATAAAAATTATTATTGTATCAAAAAATGAACTATAAAAGATTTAAACTTTCATACAGATTTTATCATGTATACCGGTTAATGTCCGCCGTTTTTAAAGTGAAAAAACATATTTTTTTTGGGTAAACACCCAAAAATTCTTTATTCAAAATATTTTCCATCACATACTGTCCACCTTTCCGGCAATTTGTGGATACCACGCCAAAAAAATTGTTGTTCCTTTGATGAAAACCATTCAGAGACCCAATTTTCGAGTTCTTCAGACATTTTGAAGTGCTGGTCATTAAGGGCGTGGCCCATCGATGAAAACAAATGGTAGTCTGAAGGAGCCAAGTCTTGTGAATAAGCCGCATGCGATAAAACTTCCCAGTTAAGCGCCTCTAACGTTTCCTGGACCGGTATTGTTTGTGTGATGGTGCATTGTCATGTAGGAAAATTACCTTGTGTTGTCTCTTTTGATATTCTGGTCGTTTTTGTAGCAAAGCACGGTTCAAATTGATCATTTGTAGTCGGTAGCGATCAGTATTAACAGTTTCACCAGGTTTTAGAAGCTCGTGGTACACCACACCTTTCTGAACCCACCAAACACAAAGCATTCTCTTCTTACCAAAGCGATTTGGCTTAGCAGTCGATGTTGATGGTTGTCCTGGATTAATCCATAATTTTTCCATTTAGGATTCTTAAAATAAATCCATTTTTCATCACCAGTCACGATTCGATGCAAAAAAGACTTCCTTTGTATCGTTGAAGATGCATTTCACAGATGGTTTTTCGATTTTCTTGTTGCCTTTCACTCAATTCATGTGGCACCCACTTACCTTCCGTTTTGGATCTTACCCATTGCTTTCAAGCGATCGGAAACGGTTTGTTGAGCAACTCCTAGTTGTTCTGCAAGTTGTTATTGCGTTTGCGTGTCTTCTTCATTCAATAGAGGCTGCAATTCGGTGTCCTCAAACTTATTCGGCTGCATGTTCTTTCTGATAATGTGTTATCGTCATAAGCTTCTACAAGCATTCGATCTGATTCTGCCGCAGTTTTCTTCAAACGAAAACAAAAAATCAATAATGTCCGCATTTCGCGTTTTACGGACACTAAATTCGACATTTTCAATTATTTTTTTAACAATGTTGTTGCTCGATAAGAGATCTGCTGTCAACTAATTTTGAGAAGAGCATTGTCACAACTTTTAAACAAAAAAAAATTCAGCCATTTTGGTTTACTACCGGTCGTAGCGCCATATATGTGTGAGCGGCGGACATTAACCGGTATACCTGATATTTCATGATTCTATAGCATGTGGTTCAATAAATATTCCAAATAATATAATATGTCAAATATAGGTATGTTAACAAACTTTTCCCTTGAAGTATACGCATATCTCAAGGATACCTATAATATTACACTAAAATACAGTTACAATAAGTTATCAAAAGATTTCTCACATCACAATCAACTACAATTCGAATGCACAAAGCCACAACACAAAAAAAAATTTTGTATTAACGAATATGGATAAGGATATCATTTGAATGTAAATGAAAATGAGAAAGATGATAGAGGTTTTAGTTAGTTTGTTTTTCAGATCAAGAATATATTTATAATTGGAAAAGTTTATTTATCTATAATAAATATTTAGATGCTTAGATTAGTTACGATAGATTACGGATTATATACAAAAATTAAATGTTTGTTAATATACGGATCATGAAATATGATGATGAGATTTTCGCGATACTTTTTACGTAAATTATAATAATTTAAGATTTTTTTTTGCTATAAATATAAATTTACAAATACCCAAAATTTATAAATGGTGTCACTGAATTCATTGTCCTACGTAATTCTTTGTCTTCAAATTTATACTAAATATTATTTTTCATCGATAAATTTGTGTAAAATGGAAAAACACTAAACATATCTACTATTGTATACATATATAAAAACAAAACTGCGTGTACGTGTATTGGTCAAATTTATAATACTATTACAAGTATATATACATAGTGAGAAAAAAATCAGTAATTACAAAAACTTTTCAAATAAAACTTTGTTCTAATAAAGCTCACCACTCTCCAAGGTATTCGTTTTGTTGGTGTTGACTAAATACGTAAAATGTATATATGGTACAGTAACATTTGTGATTATTCAACCAACTTCTTAGATTATATATTTATTAAAAATTTATTTATTATTCGTGCATACTCGCGTATCTAGTATAATGTTATGTGCCCACTAACCCAATATTACTTGATTTTGAAACTCACTTATTCATAGTACTTCGCGACGCTCTCACTTTGCATTCATATATGTGTTCTCATCGACAGAAGAGTTAGAAAACTGACATTTGAGTTTAGGCTAAAATTGTATTAAAATAGAAGATAAAGATATATAAGGTTGTCAACTATCTCCCTTCCGCCTTTTTGTCTTTTTAATTTCGCGGCTATGTACAAAGCGCTACAGAGCTCGTATCTGGCAACACTGTACATAATTTGAAAGCTCTTGACATAACAAACAAAACGACGCTATGTATGATTAGTTTGGATATTGCGTTCAACAGTTATAGACGTGTAAACATGGAGTTCACTAACGCCGAAATTCGCGCTATTTTAAAGTTTTCCTTCGTTAAAGGCAAATCCGCTAGAGAAACGTTCCGTGAGATTAATGGTGTTTTGGGGGATGGTACTCTATCACTTCGAACCGCGGAGGAATGGTTTCGACGATTCAGAGCCGGTGAAAACGACACCATGGATAAGCCAGCCGGCGGAAGACCTGTGACGACAAATACCGATCAAATCATGGAATACATCGAGTTAGACCGGCATGTGGCATCTCGTGACATCGCCCAGGAGATGGGAGTTAGTCACCAAACCATTTTAAACCATCTGCAGAAGGCTGGATACAAAAAAAAGCTTGATGTTTGGGTGCCACATGAATTAACAGTGAAAAATCTAATGGACCGAATTTCCATTTGCGAAATGCTGCTGAAACGGAACGAACTCGACCCATTCTTGAAGCGGATGGTGACTGGCGACGAAAAATGGATCACATACGACAATATCAAGCGAAAACGGTCGTGGTCGCAGGCCGGTGAATCGTCCCAAACAGTGGCCAAGCCGGGATTGACGGCCAGGAAGGTTTTGCTGTGTGTTTGGTGGGATTGGAAGGGAATCATCCACTATGAGCTGCTCCCATATGGCCAGACGCTTAATTCTACCATCTACTGCGAACAACTGGACCGCTTGAAGCAGGCGATCGACCAGAAGCGTCCAGAATTGGCCAAAAGGAAGGGTGTAGTGTTCCACCAGGACAACGCCAGACCACACACTTCGTTGATGACTCGTCAGAAGCTACGGGAGCTCGGATGGGAGGTTTTATCGCATCCACCATATAGCCCAGACATAGCGCCAAGTGATTACCACCTGTTCCTGTCCATGGCGAACGCCCTTGGTGGTGTAAAGTTGATCTCAAAAGAGGCTTGTGAAAAGTGGCTGTCCGAGTTCTTCGCAAATAAGGAGGGGGGCTTCTACGAGGGAGGTATTATGAAGTTGCAGTCTAGATGGAAACAGATTATCGAACAAAACGGCGCATATTTGAACTAAATCCGATTACTGTAACACTTTTTATAAAGCATTGAATAAAGAGCAAAAAGGCGGAAGGGAGATAGTTGACAACCTAATATATTGTGATTTGTAATGCAATTGAATATAAATCAGAATAATAATATGATAACAATAAATATGAAAAAAAAAATGCAAAATTTGCCCAATTTTACAAACTTAATTTTTCTTTTTTAGGTTACTTACTAACAACTTCATTGCTATTCCCATCGTTGACGCGAATGATGTACTATCCCACCTTGATGAGTAGTGTATCATTCGAGTCAACTGATATTTGATATTTGACCGAATTATGTACTTAGCGTATTACCAACTTCGTGCAATGTGAATAGAATATAAGTGAATTGGCTAAATTGCGCTAATCAACCAAATGTATGGGATATTAGGTGATATTGAAGTTGACTTCGTAGGAAATCAAGAATAGCATCTAAATCAAGTAAAATAGCATCTAAATGAAATAATGTTGAGTTAGTGCGAAGATAGCTTAAGAAACATTCTTAATTTAAATAAAATAAAATAAAATAGAAAATTTTGCATTTCACCCTAGAATATGTTCGCACTGTCTCAATATTACCAGTATTTGATAGTTTTCTTGAGTTCTTACGAAATCAACTTCAAAATAAGGTAATATCCTTTACATTCCGCTTATTAATAACTATTTTACAAACATTGGTGTCATTTGAATTTGACATATTCAACATCAAAAAGATGACGTCATTTTTGCGATATCCAAATTTTCATGGCAAACTTTTATTTGAAACTGTTCTCTAAAGCACACTCAGTTATTTATCCAATTCGAAATGAAAATCGGTCTGATATTTTGCTTGTTTTTTTACGTTAAATTTGAAAGATAATAGTGGCGAATGAAGTCTAAACCCGATTTATCGCCGCGAAATGTCAAGCTCAATATAAAAAAAATAATGATGGCGGATTTCTTACTCAAAAATTGGTTGTTGCTATATCAGTTGCGTTAGGTTCTTATTGAAGGTAAATTTTTATGGCTACTAGTGAAGTAAGTTTTGGAAAATTTTTTTTATGCGGTCCCTATGGCTGCTTTTTCCTAGGTACGTCAAAACGCACCGGAAAATTGTGATAGAAAAACACGACGAAAAAACGCAGAGGTAATATCCCTAAGTCCGTCTAGGCAAAAAATCGCAAAGACTGTCAAATACAAAACGCACACCTAATAAATTAACGATACGTATTATTATAAGCTTTCGCTTGCTGATTGCTAATAAAATTATGATACTGAAACAAATAAAACAACAAAATACGATAATAATAATAAATAAATAAGCCAATAAACAAATCGCATGAGATTAAAAAATTACATAAAAAAACACAAACATTTTATTCGCATGACTGCAGATGTCTCTTGTGTAAAAGTTAGCAATTTTATTTGGGTAGCACCTCTTACGCCTCCGTAAAACTTAAAAGTTAAATTGATTTTTTTTTAAATAGTTTTGGTATGAAAAATGTGATTTCTCCTCTAAACACATACGTCGCTGTAATCGATGTTTATTTATAAATTATATTGTTATGTTAGTAATGTTGCTTATCGATAAATACCGACATTTTGACAATTGTTATTGTTGTTTATGTTGTTTTTGTTGTGTATTTTCTTTTTGTTGCGTAAATCAACATAACAGATAATGAAAGTTTTTTTTGTACCCCGCCAAACGCAAGCGTCGCATGATCATAAATTAACCGCCGCGTGCTGTGGTTTTATTCGAGGTTTTATTGTTATTTCAAAATTGAAAAAATAGAAATGAATGCAAAAATAGCAGCGATATATTCAGTATTGTTGTTGCGTTAATTGAGAGGTGGAGAAATTTACATTACATTTAACTTTATATAGCTGTTTCGATATGTAATGTAACATCGCGTAACTTTCATTCGATTAGAGACGTCATATTCAGTGACGAGCGGTGGAGCTATACTTAGGGTGTGCTTTGCGTAAAATTGCATATATTTTTTATTGATATACCAACTCCATCCGACGAGTTTTTCTAATAAAATGATCAACAACATTATCATAGAATTCCGGTCGTGTTTTCAATTCATTCAACAGATCCTTTTCTACACTAATTAAAGCCAGATGTGATAGTCTATCTTCGCTAATTTTGTTCCTTGCATATGATTTAATTCTTTTTAATGCAGAAAAAGATCTTTCCGTTGAAACACTAGTTGAAGGAATTGTCAAAATTAATTCACTTAATTTATGAATTTCCGAAAACGTATCTTTTAAATTCAATGAATATAGAAGATTAGGAACATCGCAGATTTTCGTTTTTTCAAAAACGCTTGACTTATAAAAAACACATAATTCATTTTTCAATTTCACGAAATCGAAGTATGTTCCATAATTTTGTTTTAAATTGTCCAGTTTAGCGTTAGGAAAACTTTTTATATCACTGTAACTGCCAAACATATTACTGTCTAATAGACCAACGAATTCAATTTCCTTCAAGGATTCAAAACGTGTGGTAATTTGGGAAGAAATAGTATCAATGATTTCATTATATATTTGTTTGTAAAAATCCTCTACATTTAAAGTTTGCCCTCGCATTTTTGGTAAACTTGCCTGAGTTGAAACTTCTTTATAAATGTTTTCAAAATCATTTCTTAATGACAATATATTTGTATGCGTTTTTGAAATTTGATCACAACAATGCTTAATATCTAAATGTTTTGTTTGCATTATGCTAAACAAGACGTCGGTAAACAAAAATATCGTTGAAAACGTTTTCAATAAAAATATCGTATTGAATTCGTTCAAAAATTGTGCAAAACCTCTAGCTAAAACGGCATCTTGTCCCCATTCATCGGGATTTTCAATGACAAAATCAAATAAATTAATGAAATCTTCACGGTAAATATCGACTGTATTAATTAAACGTGATGAATAGTTCCATCTTGTTGGAGCTACATTCGGTAGCCTTTTCTTTACAATATTATCCAGTACATTTGTTCTTTTAGTTGAATGGGAAAAAAAGGCAGCTAAACCAGAGAGACTAGTGAAGAAAATTTTGGCTGGTTTAATAAATTGCACCGATTGCGACAATACTAAGTTTAAAACATGTGCCGTACAATGTATAAATTTGGCGTTTGGAAATGTTTCTCGTACTCTAGATTGAGTACCACTTAGTTTACCTGACATTACAGCCGCTCCGTCATATGTTTGGGCAATTATTTTGCTTTCCCATTTGTTTTCATTTATTAATGTAATTACAATATTTGCAATCGCAGCTGCCGTTCTATCGGAACTAACATCCAGATATTTTATAAACCTTTCGACAGGTTTATTATAAATAACATATCGTAAGATAATTGCTAATTGCGAAAGTTTACCGATGTCTGTGGTTTCATCGATAGAAATGGCTAAAAAGGTTGAATCATTTACTTCTTTCCTTATTTCTTCGGAAATTATAAATGCTACAGACTTCATATTGATTACATATGACATACTAATTTCACTTTGCCACGGTTAAAAACGTAACACGTATTTTTTGATATAATTTACCAACCATTTTTGGTGTTAAATGAAAGACATATACTTACGAACAACCATGTATACTTTTCAAACTTAAGTTCATATTATATAGATATTTATTGTTCGTTGGTAAAAACATAACATATTCCCATATTTTATATCTTTCTTTCTCCTGTATTTTATTATACACTTAAGTACCTGAGAAATTACTTTATTTTTCTAAAACACGCTCAGGTAAAAAATAAAATCTTAAATTTAAATTAACAAAAAAATAATATACAATATATGAAAACATATACGAGTACATAAATAATAATAATAATAATAATAATAATAATAATAATAATAATAATAACAATATATGAAATATATCTAATAGCATAAGGAAAAATATAATAAGCGTAATAATAAAGTTTCCAAATATTTAAAATGATAATTCATGCAAAATGTTATAATAAAGGAAAACAACAACAACAACAATATGAAAGCGTACTTAATTTTATTAACAACAACAACAACATCAACAACCAAATTCTACCTAAATAGAAAAGATAAAGAAAAATTGATGATATTTCCGTTACAGCTTATCGCAATAATATAAATAATGGGGAAGTTGAAAATTATACGGAAAAAAAATGTAAGTGAAAGTAAAAACAAAATAAAAATAAAATAGAGAAAATAAAAGAAAATTTAATTTATAAATGCAAAAGACATAAAAAAGAGAAAAGTCTTTAAAATATATGGCGGTGTACATTGAAAATTATTATTAAATAAAAGATTTTATTCTTCTTTTTTCAAATTATTTTTTTCATAAATCGCACTCAAAATAATTTTTTCTATCTGAAAGGTTAGAAAAACTTTTTAAACCGGAAATTTAGGCTATCGGAAGCGTTAACAAAAATATATAAATATTAAAACGAATTCAATAAATAATATAAAATATAATATAATAAAAATAAGAAAGTTTCTCCTCGTCGAGGAAGAGTATGGTTTCAAATAAAACAGAGGGTCATCTTGTTCTAATTTGAGGTAAAGGTAGTATTTTTTTCAGGTTGTGTTACCCTAGCCTTCGCCTTAGGCATCAACAGTTATGCATCATGTACCCCTTGATATCGTTGGCAGTTAACCATACGTACAATGTATCTAATCATTCTGTAAATTCGTAGAGCAATTACACAGGCGTATATTTCACCTCTACCGAAAGTAGTTATATTGGCACCGCTGATTCGACATGTCTGTGTAATCACTGAATCGTTAATTTAGTTTTAAGCGAATAATGTTTTCACACAGTACCCCTTAGTAATTCTAATACACAACTATACTGGTTGTCCAGGGCCTCATATTTATTAATCGAAGCAAACCCATTACAGAACTTTTTACTATCCGCAACCTGTGGAAGCGTTTGGTTTCAACTGGCTGTGCATATATACTATATCCAAATTACCACAAAAAAAAAAAATACGTCATGGTTGCGATAATGTAAAGATTTATTAATTAGCTCTATGTATTTTAATTTCTTCTATTGATTCCTATTTATAATTGTGTATTGTAGACGTAGTGCCTCAGCTGCTTAAACACAAGTTTTAAACTACCCGGCAGTAATACAACAAGACCAATTGTTGCTAAATTTAGTTCCAGTATTTACAATTACAGTAATACAAATTACAATTCTGAATTATTTGGTCCATATATTAAATATAAACATTTATGTTAAAACAATATCGGGATCAAGTCTAATTCTCGAATATTCATCAATGACTCTTTAACAAAATATAATGCGCCAATCAAAAAAGAAACACTTCTTTTATTGAAAATTAACTTATTTACAAAATTGGTGTTAAATATATGGACTAGTTTATATAAAGACTCCAGTGTTAGTGTCGGTTCCAAACGTTTTAAATATTTGTCATTTAAATGTTTGCTCTATTTTCAATAAATATATTGATACGGTCATGAATATTGTACATATGGTTAATCTACATGTTACATGTATTTCGAAATCGTGGTTGAGTGACTCTGTAATTAGTGGAATGATCAATATTCCAGGCTTTAGGTCTCATCGATGTGATAGGGCTACTCGCGGCGGTGGTTTTATTATATATGTAGGGATTGGTTAGCGTGCTGCGGTTGTTCGTAAATTATCTGTTTCTGGTTGTGAGTGTTTATTTATTACAATTAATTTCTCGGGGGGTGATGTACTGGTCGGATGTATTTATTAATCAGTATCGGCTAGTGCTCTTGCTCTTTTTAGATATGAGTTTAAACTGCTGGCTCTAAAATGCGACCATGTTATTATTGCTGGTGATTTCAGACTCTATCCATATTCGCGATTCACTGATCTTTTGTCCCATTTTGGCTTGAAAATCCACCATGGCTCGCTTTCAACTCATTTTGCAGCTCTTGCTGTGTCCTTGTTTCATTTATTCCTTGGTTTAAGTGCAAAATCTGCCAGGATATCTTTCTTTAACCGAATCTGCATTCCCGGTATTTCAAATCACGACCTGATTTATTACTCTTATTCAATTGATGACGTTGTCAATATTAAAACAGTCGGTTATATTCTCTAGCGATTATTCTGGATATAATGTGGACGAGCTGTGTACCGATGCTTTGAACATGTCTTGGCATTTCCTGTATGATTCGCTCGTGGTTGACGAACAGCTGGATCTTCTTGTTCAATAATTACGTTATTTAGTTATTCAATAAACAGATAAGGCTAAGACGGAGTAAAATTCAGTATAGTGCGCTTCGTTGGTTTGTCTGTGAAGTTGCACTAGCTATGATTAATCGTGATCTGAGCTACAGAAAATGGAGGAAGTGCCGCCCTAGTGTTTCTAGAAATATATTTACATCACTCCGTAATCATGTCACGTTATTGGTCCGAATGAAATAGGATGCTTACGCTAATTCATTAAACTCTCGTCACGCTAAATCTGTTTCTTTCTTAAATGTTGGCGTTACCGATGTCCAATTTGCTTTCATGTTCATTTTGGGTGTTACCAGGGCATGTGAAACAATCGACGATGGTATTTTAAGTAATAAACTTGCTAGGTGTTTTGGTTTCGATCCGTCCGCAGTTAAATTAATTAATAGTTATCATTCAAATCGCTCGCAATGATAACCTGTTTTGTCCTATTTCTGTATTTTCCGGTGTACCTCACGGTTCAATTCTTGGCCCTCATTTGTTTTGTCTGCGTTCATAAATTATTTGCCTTCTTCATGTCTTCGTCTAAAATTCACATGTTCGCTGTTGATGGGCAGTCTTATCATCATTGTTCGCTTTCCGGGATAGGTATATGTATTTCGGTGGTAATTTATGAATTAAAAAAGATTTACTTAACGCGTTCATTCATTAAACATAACACTCAGTCTATCCTGAACCCTCGAACTCATAGGCGACAGTACGACGTCAATTATTAAATGGTAAATCAAATTAGTCGTTCATAATTTTATCACGAATTGATTGATAATAGGTTTTCAAGGGTCAGAAGCATTTCCAATGAATATTTATTCAATTTATCTTAAATCCTTTGGTATTGATATCAATTATAATGGACATAAAATTGTGCGGACTCAGTTATTACATATATAATTTATATTTATTTTATTTTCCATAAATGAACTAAAATGTTAGTCTTAAAGTAAATACACAAAATCAAGTCTTGTATATCATATTTGATTAGGATGAACGCTATCGACTGTGCCACTGAGTGTTTCATACCAGATGCAATAGTTAAAATTAATTATAACAAATGTGTAAGTATAAACACACAAAAGATTACAAAGATTAGATTTTCAGTGAAAAACCAAATCTTTTTTAATATTAAAAATATTTACGATTCTATTTCCTGGTGAACAACTATAATGTAATAACGTTGATAATACATGTGATATACATTTCTATAATATATTTGTGCATATATAGATTGTATACATACACAGTACGCTCCAGATAAGTTTTATAGCTGTGCACATATACAGTTTCAAGTTTATTGGACATAAAATAAAGTATTGTACTGAAATTAGAATGAGATTAAGTTATGCATCAATTTTTGTAGGTGAGTTACGTTTATTGCTGTATTCTGACTTCATTATTTTAATTCTGTGAAATATGTTCATGAATATTTTTGAATATGGTATATGTATTACTTCACACCATCAGAATGAAAACTAAAATGCCTTTAAATTATGAAAAATTCATATTTTCACTAATTACCACTCCAACTTATAACTCGTTTAAATGCATAATTTGCAGTAATTAAATTTCAAAACTAATCGGTTTCAGGAGAAACTCGGGAATGGACAATCCAAAGTTATAAAATATATTTCAAAACGCGTTTTCGGTTTCAAAATAAAAGCTTAATTGATAGGTAACCCCAAGAAGTTTCTATCTTCTGAAATTTTCACAGACTCTCCTTTTCGAGTCCATTGTAATCTCCCTGTGAGTTAATCTTCGAAGCGTCTGGTTTTAGAAATGAAACCAGAGTTGTTTCTTATATTTGATGCATGACCTTTTTCTTTCATTATTGGTCCCCGAAATAACAGATCCTGTATTTGTGCTTATCCCTTTAACCCTACACTTGAAGTAATAAGGTTCCCGATTATGTACCATATTAGTTTGCCTCAAGACAATGTATCTATTTAATGATAGTCCGGCAGACGAACTTTGACCATTTTGCAAATTTATTTAATAATAAATAATATTGTAGAATAATTGTAAATGTAAATGTTACAGCACCAACTTTTTTCCATAATAAAATGTTTATTGCTCTGAAGTCCAAAGAAAGACCTTGGCAATACTTATTATTACCTTTTTTTTTTTGCAATTTAAATTTTTTTCCCTATTTTTAGTTTCTGTTTTACTTTTAATTTAATTTTCTGTTGACAAAGAAAATTTCAACATAAAAGCTAATTGAAAATGAGCTGTGTGTGAACAAAAATAAAAATAAATATAGAATTGAAAAAACTTATTTTTCATTTCTTTCTTTCCTTTAAAATACAATACTGCGAATACAAATACAACATCGCATATATAAATTCTTCAAGTTAGCTCTTAGCCGTTGACAATTTACCATATAGATATTAAGAAATACATAGTTCTATAGCTAAAATAAATTCAATCCATCCTTTGAGAAAAATTCAAAAACCAAATTGTTATTTTTATAAACTAAACAATGTTTTTAATTAAAAGTTTTAGATTTTGTGTTCAATGAAATATATTATGAAATTAATGTGAATATAAAATACAGTCACATAAGCAGTAATAAATCGATATTGTTAGTTGGCTTAATTGAATTTCGGTCTATCGTTAATGGAATTTTAAATTTGTTTTTTAAAAAATATACCAAAACACATAATTTAATATTGTCAGAAAATTTTTATTATATTTTTGAAAAATTTAACATCCCGACGTTTCGGTAATTAATTTAACATTTTCAAGGGTTTTATCAAAAAACCAAAAATTAAAAAAATTATTTACAATTACGATGTGTCCAATACGATGTGTAAAATATACATACAATTTCCTTCTTTTTTTTAAAATATTAAAATTTTTGGAATGCCGATAAATGACAAAAACAAAATAACAACAAAAATTAAAATATTATAAGCAAACCATAAGAGTAAGTTTCGCGTTATCAATATTATTGTTGATGTAAGATATCAAATTTATTACACATTGTGTTCGTTGTGTTTGTCACAATTATCGTTTTCACATAGCACGGAGTTGGTACTACGCGAAGTACATAATTCGGTCAAAAGTGTCGATGTGAATATCAGTCGACGCGAATGATACACTACTTATTAAGGTGGGATAATACATCATTAGCGTCGACGATGGGAATAGCATTGAAGTTGGCAGTAAGTAACCTAAAAAAGAAAAAGTATGTTTGTAAAATTGTGCAAATTTTGGATTTTTTTTCTTATTTATTATTATAACTATTATTATTCTGATTTTTATTCAAATGCATTATAAACCACAAAAATATATCTTTATCTTCTATTTTAATACAATTTTTACCTAAACTCAAATGTCAGTTTTCTGACTCTGCTGTCGATGTGAACAGATATACGAATGCGAAGTGAGAGAATATGACTCAGCCTAGTACATGCTTGCTTTAATATTATTAAAATTATTTATTTATTTTTAAATTAATAAATGGTAACGAAAAACGTAAATTGGTTAATTATATATAATTCAGAGTTATATATATACCATAGAATATACAAAGATAACACGCCAATGACACCGATTGTTGCTGCAATCACACCTTCTTCACGCATGTCAAAATTATTGGCCAACATCTTGACTAAAAAATGTATTGACAACCCCCCTACTCTATAAAAACCTCAGTGGAATTTAAAAATAGGATTTCTGATATTTATATCAAAGTAGTCGTTTATGCCGTAATGCATAACCATTCCGGAATGGTTATGGGTTTGAGTTTATGCCGTAATATATTACATCTATTCCGGAATGGTTGAGTATATGTCATTTCAAAATTAAAAAAAAATTCGAAAGAATAATCATATTAAAAAAAAAATTAGAAAGAATAATCATATTATTTTTTTAGAAATTAAACAAAAAAAAAACTAAATAAAATGAATAATAAAATTAAATGCTATTACCTGCTGCATAAAAAAAAAATAGCTAGAAGACGAAAGTGGTTCCGATTAAAAAATAGGTATGCAATATTTAAATACCTAATAATATATTTGTAAGTGAGTAACATTTATACATAATAAAATTACTTTATGATTTCAGAAGAAGCATAATAAATTACAGCAACAACGTTGCTTCCAATGCTTCTGCTTTAATGAAAATCATATCAGTGTATGAAGTACCAACACGAAATGTAGCAGCTTATCCTAGATCTGAGGATGTTTGGCTAACAACAATGTTAAAATTTTATACTGATGAAATGTGGAAGGAATCATTCCGGGTATCAAAAAACACATTTCAAATTATATGCGATGAAATAACTCCATTCATAGAACCAAAATATAACATTGTTAGGAAATGTTCTTATGGTACAACAGCAGCTAAGCAGCTTGCAATAACTTTATTTAAATTAGGATCGTGTTGCGAATATAGAGTAGTGGGAAATGTTTTCGGAGTGCATAAATCGACCGTAAAAAAATGTTTTTATAAAGTGATAAATGCTATTTTCGATAATTTATTGCACAAATATATATATATGCCAGATGAACATGAAGCTGAAGAAATTGCAAATATGTTTATGACTATTTCGGGATTACCTCAAATAATTGGAGCTATTGATGGATCACACGTACCCATCCTTGCGCCAACCGATGGTCATGCTGATTTTGTCAACAGGAAAAATTGGACATCAGTATTACTACAAGGACTTGTTGATCATAAATTAAGGTACTCATTATTGTAAATATGTTATTATCGATATAAACTTTTCTATTATAACTAGGTTTAGACATGTCTCTTGTAAGTATCCTGGCAGAGTACATGATGCCAAAGCTTTTAAAGATTCTGGAATATATAAACATTCTGGAGAATGTATGCCAAAGGTAGTTACAACTTTAAATATTTTTATTTTTATTTTTTCGTCATAATTTTAATTACAGGGCAATAAGGAAGTTAATGGAATACAAATTCCTTTTTACATAATTGGCGATCCAGCCTATCCTCTTTTACCTTGGCTGTTAAAAGATTATATTGGCTCAAGATTATCAATTGATAAAGAGAATTTTAATGTGCGGCTGAATTCAGCAAGAAACAAAATTGAACTTGCCTTTGGGAGACTAAAAAGTAGATGGCGTATGTTAAGCAAGAGATCTGATATAAATTATACATTTATGCCAACTGTTATTACAGTAGCTTGCATATTACATAACATAATTGAAGATAAAAACGAAGCCTATCCTGAAAAATGGTCAAAAGAAAGAGAAATTGCTGAACAATTATATATGCAACCATTAACCCAACCTGCTGTTGATAATGAGAGTACAGTAGTTGCCAAAGACATGAGAGATCACCTTTGCAAATATTTATTTGAAAATTTTGATCTTCGAGAATCTGCATTTCTTCATCCTTGAATTTAAATTAATATAAATTTTTATAATAAAATGAATGAATACATTTTTTTTTTTTAAATAAACAATTTATATATTTGAGTATAATATAATTATATTATTTTTTGTTTCTTTTAATTTAATCAAAAAAAAAAATTATAGTAACTTCAAAACAAATACAAAATAAACTTCATTCAAATTCTTATAATAATAAAATTAAATTCAATTACAATATATTTCAAAAAGGTAACAAAGTTATATTAAATCACATCAAAAAAAAATTGAAAAATATTCAATATTGCGAAAATGGTCCTGGTTATTTAAGTATTTGAACTAAAATTAACACTTGACGGAATAATTTTCCCTCCACGTATCATATATGCAATATTATTCATGGGAATCGATGTTGGTTGCGGTTTGGGTTCTAATAAATTACGAAAAAATTCCTTGTCTTCTCTAGCCATTTTCTCCTCCCATTGTTGTTGTTTTACTTGCAAGTTTTCTTGTTCTTTCATAAATTCTCTTTGTAAAGTTCTTTGAGAACACTCCCAAGCATCCTTAAAATTTAGTAATGCTTTACCATAAGAATTTCGTCCTGAAATTTTTCATTAAATAATAAATATACATGTACATTTTTCAACATTTTTTTTTACATTCAAAAATATTTGTTTACCTCCACGTCCTTTAGTACTTTTTGGGATTTGTTCAATTTTTTCTGTATCATTTTCAATCGAACTTTCCATAGTCGTTTCAAAACAATTACTGGAACAGTCAAAATCTCCATCATTGTTTTCAGTTAATGTTACAGCTAAATCTACAAAAAATCATATACCAAATAAAAACTAATTAATAATTATTATCAACAATTTTAATTTAATACGATTTAATATATTTGCGGCAAGATAATATAATAAATATATTTTTTGTTACCACTTGTCTTGCTTTTATTTTGTTGATTCATTATCTGCTCAATTGTATCTACACCAGAAACTTCTGGATATTGTTGTATTGGTCTACCACCAAAAAGAATTTCTAATTTCTCAAAATGTATTATATCACTTCTACCATTGCCACTTTTGTTGTTCTCTTTTTTACTATTATAATACGATGCTTTTAATTTATTAAATTTATTTATAAGTTGATTTACTTCTCTATTGTAATAATTTACAAGCATTTCAGTTTTAATTTTGTTGAAAATTTCTTGGTTGCGAAATTTTTTTCCATCCATAATTGCAACTACATTTTGTTCTATACATAAATCTATGAACAAATTAGTTTCTGTATATCCCCATTTCGATTTAGTATCCATGTTGAATTAAATTAGAATTTAAATTATTTTACACTATTTAAATTTATCAAAGAATTTATTAAACAAAAAAAATTATTTTATGTGTTTGTATCTATAGCACT
This sequence comes from Bibio marci, assembly GCA_910594885.2. Lineage (NCBI taxonomy): Eukaryota > Metazoa > Arthropoda > Insecta > Diptera > Bibionidae > Bibio > Bibio marci. Next base: position 60,905,781 of record OU343114.1, read on the forward strand.
ACTATCCCATCACACAAATTAAAATAAAAGCATAAAAATGGCGATTTATGAGGTTATAATTTAGAGAATACTGTTTATGCCGTAACAAAATGTAACCATTCCGGTTTGGTTATGCATATTTTAAAATTTCTTTTCGGAATTGACAACAGAAGTTTATATCGCTTTTTGACACTTCCATAACCATTCCGGATTGGATATGGCGTGCGGTGTAAATGAGCACAAAGAAACTACCGATTTCCTCTTCCAATGTGTATTTTAACCGTGGATGGTAATCATATAATTTGGTCAATGTATCATTTAAGTTAATCGATGTTAATATTGTGAAAATGTCATCGACATATTTAACAAAAATTATAGGATTGAACGATCGTGTCTTAAATGTGACATTGAATAATATGGTGGTTACTATGGGTCTTATGCTGAAAATTATTGCTATCATAGCAATTGCTATATTGTTAAAATTAAACTATGTGACTTTTTCAAATGCTGTAAGAAAAATTTAAAAAATATTTAAATTAGTTTAATAATAATGGAACACTGGAACCTTAATTGTTTTAAATGATTTTCTATTTTTAATACAATTTAATTATGTACAAAATTAATAAAGAAATATTATTACGTTTTTATGAAAAATATACCATATATAAAAAATATAAATGATATATTAATTTGATTAACCACTCTGTGTATTTGTTCTGTAGTTGCGTGATGTTGACGGAAGCCAAATTGGTGTAGAGTCTTGTACTATAAATTATTAGGATATAATGTATGTATAGAATAGAGGTATCGTTTAATTATAGTCATTGTTTAATTGTTAGTTAAAGTACCGATATTTATATTTATATAATTTTATACTAGAAACTATTTTAAAATATAATTATTAGAGAGTTCTTCATCATATGTCTTCATATTAAGTAATAAAAATATAAAATTGGACATATCATTATGATATATAATAAATTAATAGTTTAATTCTTACAAAATCAGAAGTGGAATAAAGAATCATAGGATTATAGGACCTAACGATCGAAGGATATATGTATCCGTAACGTGGTTTTTAGTATTTTTAAAAAAGTTGTATTTGTGAAAATAATTGTTGAATTTTGTGTAGTTTTTATAAAAAATTTTTTAATTAGTGAAACCGTTACCGTTGGGTGAAAATTTTTTTTATATACGTGTCTATAGTCATAGGTGATATGGATACGAATTTTTTACAACAATTCCTCAATACGGCTAATGTCAGCCAATTGAAAAATAAATTGTTAAAATTGAATTTGTCGATTTCGGGAACGAAAGCATCACTGAAATTTCGATTGAGTGAAGCGTGGCAAGACTTAACGGAAGAAGAATTAAAATTACAATTAGAAGATAATGATGAAAATGAAGATATGTTACATGAAAATTCAGTTGATGAGACACAGGCTCTAAATGATGAACTGCTTAGGTTAAAAAATATTTTTAATAAAAAGAAAGAAATTTCCGATTTAAAAAAAAAGCTACGAGAACTTTCGGAAGAAGAACATATGGATAATATGAGGATATATTATCCAAATAAAATATTATTATATAGTGCGAAAAATATTGACGAGTTAAAAATTGTATTACATAAATATGAGAAAATTAAAGCAAAATCTAGAAATGTATATAATTCACCTCAATTAAATAAACAACAGTATCCTGAAAATAAAAACGTACAACATGATGTAAAAATTAAATGTTTCAACTGTAATAAATTTGGCCATTGGAAAAATAATTGTCCAATGCAAGTACGCGAAAAAGGTTCGTGTTACCGTTGTGGAAAAATGGGACATCGATTTCGGGATTGTAATGTTCCTTATAATCCAGTTAATTTTCCAAAGAAGAATGCTGATTCATCAATTCATCATGCCGACATTCAAGCATCAAATTTAAAGTTAATTAAAAATGAATTTGAGAAACAAATTTCTTTTATTTTCGAAGGTGATGCAGCAAATATCACACTAAATTTATTGACATTAATGGATACAGGAAGTCCAATTAGTTTTGTGCAAGAGCAGTATATTCCAGAAATTTTAATAAATAGGATTACTGAAAAGAACTATAATTTTTGTGGTTTGAATAATAGCAGTCTTAATATAATTGGTAATACAAAATGTAAAATTAATTTTAATAATAGTATTGTACTTTTAAATTTGTTTATAGTTAAGAAGTTATCTATGAATTATCCTGTAATTTTAGGTAGGGATTTTATAAAAGCTAATAACTTAGTTTTAAGAAAAAATATTCGGATTAATGACAATGAAGAATTGAATAGCAATCAGGTCAATTCCATGTGTAATAGTTTTATTAACGACGAAAGTTTTGAAAAACAAATTTTAAATATTAATGTGATTGATGATAGAGATTCATATCCTATTTTAAATATTAATAACAAATTGTCGGTTGAGCATAATTCAGAAATTAGTAATATTGTATTTGAAGCTTATTCTGACAATAAGTCTGATAAACGAGCAAATTTTGAAAATAAAAATAACCAAATTTCATTAGAGATTATTAAATTAGTAGACAATAATGAAAAACAAAATGACTTATATGATATTAGGGAAAAGGCATCTAATACAATAATTAAAAATCAAGAATATAATAAATCATATTACAACCAGAAACACAAGCCGCCACATATTTATAAAGTTGGCGATTACCTTTTAGTTAAAAATGTAGTAAATACACCGGGTACTAATAAGAAACTATCGCCTAAATTTCGCGGTCCCTATGAGATAACTGAAATGTTTGATAACGACAGATATCGAATTACGGATATAGACAATATCCAAATTTCAAGGTTACCGTATAGTGGAATATGTTCTCCTGCAAATATGAAACTCTATGATTTAAAAGAAAAAAAAACTTAACTAAATATTGATTGTTTTTCAAAATAAAATAAATTTCAAGATTGAATTGACATGGTTGCATTATAATTGCATAGTTGTTAACTCAAATTAAATTAAGTAGTTATAATAATAATAATAAAAAAAAAATTTTAAATTTGGGTACATTAACTAAATGAAACAAGATTGTAAATTAATAGATTAAATTTTACTTGAATACAATAATCGGGACGATTATAAGTCAGGACGGCCGAGTTGTAGGGTCTTGTACTATAAATTATTAGGATATAATGTATGTATAGAATAGAGGTATCGTTTAATTATAGTCATTGTTTAATTGTTAGTTAAAGTACCGATATTTATATTTATATAATTTTATACTAGAAACTATTTTAAAATATAATTATTAGAGAGTTCTTCATCATATGTCTTCATATTAAGTAATAAAAATATAAAATTGGACATATCATTATGATATATAATAAATTAATAGTTTAATTCTTACATTGGTGATTTAGTATAGTATAATTTTGCAACATTACAACTTTTAATCTTTTAGCAAATAGATTTTTCAAAAACCTTAGAAATAGCTGGTAATAGGATAATTGGACTGTATTATTTTACATCGTTGTGTTTCTTGCCTGCCTTTGGTATGGGCATAATTTGTGCTGTCTTTCACTGTTCTGGAAAGCTATTTGTGTTTAGGATGGCGTTGAAAATATATGTTAAATATTTCATAGCAGTGGGTGTAAGTTCTTCTAACATTTTCCGGTTATTTTATTAAGCCCTGGTGCCTTTTTTGGCTTGAATTCTTTTTTAATAAATGTTTCCATTTCCACAATTTTAAATTTTATTATCGGAAAGTTCAGTTGTAATGATGTTTCAAGAAAATCTATAATTTCTCGATCTTCGTCTACCGATCTTTCTGTTGGATGAGGTGTGAACGTATTTTGTAGATGTGAACCAAATAAAAAAGCTTTTTTGTTGTCACTTCTTGCCTACTCGCCGTTATTTTTTTTTTATGTGTGGTATATTTTGTTGTGGATGGCCTATTTTCTTCGTTGCTCTCTAAAGATAGTAATCTGTTGTTTCGGTTGCCGTAAGGCTTTTTAAGTAGCTTTGAATTGCTTCGTCTTTGATATCTTTCAATAGTTTACTTAGGTCCTTTACTGCACGGCTTAGTTTAGACTTATTTTTAGGTGATCTAGTTTTTTGTCACAGTTTTCCGCTTACTTTTTTCTTCAATTTTTACTCTAACACAGAAGTCCAATAAATCTGGAATTTTGTTTTGATCAGTGGGCCAATAGGTTAGATTTCCCGTATATACGTAACCCAATCTTGATTCGCCATATAAAGTTATCTGCCTCTCTGTGTGCTCAATCTTGAACCCCATACTGTATGCTTAACATTATAGTCACCTCCGGAAATAAATCTGTTACCCATTGTTTTAAAGTATTTGGTGAATTCAATTTTGCTGATATTGTGTTTTGGTGGGCAGTATAAAGCGGATACCGTCAATGGACCATTCCAAACCGATATAAGCACACTCGTTGCTTGTAGATGTGCATGTTCATATTTTTGAAGTTCATAATGTTTTATTGTATTTCTGATGATGATGGCCGATCCGGATATTTTGTATCTTATGTTTTATATTTTCTTATATTAAAAAAAGTTTCTGTTGGTAAAATGCGTTTCTGCAATCAGCAGGATATCAATTTTGTCCTCAATAATATGATAAATTTATTTATTTCGTGTGTATGTTGTGTTAAACTGTTGGCGTTTAAGACTACTATTTTGAATACGATCTTAGTAGTAAGAATATGCCGATGGGCTCATGATTGAGGAGCGAGGAGCAGGGTCGAAGGGCAAGGTCAAATGTCATGAGGACTAAGGTCACGGGGTCAAAGGTCAAATTGCAAATGTCACGGGTCAAATGTCAAAGGTCACGGGGTCAAATACCAAAGGGGTCGCAGGTCGCGGTGTCAAATGTCATGCCGATACCCTCTGCAATGAGGAGTGAGGATCAGAGCCAAATGTCATGCCGATGCCCTCTGCAATGAGGAGCGAGGATCAGAGTTAAATCTCATGTCAAATGTCATGCCGATGCGCTCTGCAATGAGGAGTGAGAATCAGAGTTAAATATCATTCCGGTGCGCTAACCAATAAGGCGTGAGGATTGTGGGTAAAGATCAAAGGGGATTGGGGTTTCATGTTTTCTCTAATGTATTAAAAAAAGAAGGCATTTATATGAGTGAGTGACATAACGTAGATGATTAAATGACTCACGCTATTTATAATAGGAAAACATGTTGCTGCAAGCATACATTCTTAAATATATTAGTCACTATTATTTTTTGTTATTAATATCATTTATAGAATTAAAAATGAGCCCCTCTCTAATTTCATTGCCACTAACTTGGTATAAAAACCCGTACTATTTCTAAAGTCCTCGTATTATATCGAGATATTATAGTGAAGTTTATTATTATATACCATAGTTCAAGTTAAGGGAAGTAAATTTTAAATTACAAAATATAAAGAAATAAAAGGAAAAAAAAATGAATTCGTCAGATGTATTAAGTATTTTAAATAATTGCAACCCTAAAGAATTTTTGAAAATAACTGATATGGTCATAAATCAAGAATACCAAATATTTAATATGAAAAGAACATCAACCAAATACGGGGACAGAATTTTAGTGGAATTACAACAGAATAAAATTCAATTACCAGAACGATATAATCAGCTAACAACAGAGACTATGGAACCAATGTTGCAGGATGGAAATTATTATCTTAAATTTACAGGGTTGGTCGGTAAATCATATAGATTTGATTTCATATACAAGAACCCTATAGATTTATCCAACAAGGAAGATGAGCAATTCTCAATACTAGAATATTATGAGAGCGTATTCCCGAAGTAAAAAATATATAATATTATCATAAATTATTTATATAAATGTTCATAAATAAAATGTATAATAAGCAATATTTATAATAAATGTAAACCTAAATTGAATTTATCATGTATTTTATTACTCATCATATCACATAAGCAACATATTTCCTTATTGATAATATATAAACATGTTTTTTCTTGAAAGTTTAGTGAGTCATTAGTTTAAAATTTGTGTTATTCAAGATAAAATATATATAATAAACATTTTTCTATATCATATATTTACTTTGATGATTAGCCGTAAGAAATATTTTATTATTCCCTTTGTTTATTTGATCCTTTTTTTATCTATATAAGTAAATCTTATATATATTAACTTATAGATAATCATTTTTTTTTTTTCATAAAATCAGCATGCAGCTGGCGCCAGAATTATTTTGTCACACCTTTTGTCTAGTGTTCCTTTTTTATGTTATATATATATAAGTATAATGGACTTCGTATTATTTGTAATATCCACAGTGATCGATTTTCTATAAAACAAGAACACATTCGAAAATATTTATCAGTCTAAGTTTTGCAATTGATTTTAAAAATTTTAAAAGGTAAACGAAAATTGTTGGTTACATAGATTTTGTTTAAAAGTGTATTTGTGATATATTTATATGAAGTGTTATTAACTTTATCAATAAAAGTAACTAAATTAAATAAAAAAAAAAATGGAAGTGATCTGTGAAATTTGTGGTATGGTCTTTACTCGAAAAAGTAATTTAACGCGTCATAAAATCCTCGTGCATGGTAGCAATAATTTAATTAAGTTTAATTGTAATATATGTAATAAGAGTTTTATCAGAAGTGATAATCTGAAAAGACATATAAATACTGTACATAATAACAATAATGAAGGTGGTAATAATAATAATAATAATGTAAGTGATACTAATATCAATAATACTAATAATAATAATAATAATAATAATGAAAGTGATACTTATATCAATAATGACAATGCAAAAGGTTCCACAAAAATGAGACTATGTAGCACCTGCAATGTTTCTATCCCCCGGAAAGAATGGATATATCACCTTCGTACAAACGAGCATAAAAAGCATTCAGGTGAATTTATTAATGCCACGTGTAAATACGTGAAAAGTGGTTTTAAAGAAAGGATTGAAACCTTTACTGTTTTCAACGAGAATGAAGCACTTATCGAAGTGAAATTATTTTTAAATAATATTAATAAAACAGTTTTAGAAATATTAGAGGGTGCATTATTGAAACATATTACTATTAAATTTAATATGGAATTATTCTGTGAATATATAAAATTTGTTAATGATGATGATAATGAAGAGGATGTGATTTTATCTATCAAATCATTCCCGAGTAGGATGAAAACCATTTATTTAAATACCGAAATTAAAGATGCGGTAAACGAAATAAATTCATCTATTCAGTTACAAAGCGAAGAATTTCAGGAGGTTTCCAGTGGTTGGTCGCTAGTAAAAATAAACCATATTGAAATAAATATTAATCAATATAAACCTTTGGCGGGCAACCAGTATTTACCTCTACCAGATTTTATACTAAAAAAACAGTGCTGCGTAAATATTAAAAATGAAGATGTCTTTTGTTTTAAATGGGCTATAATTTCATACTTTTCGCATCCTGTAAACCAAGCATCCAGACCATCAAATCATAATATTGCCAATATATATGATGACGAAATAATGGTGAAGGATAATATAATAAATTTTCAAGGATTAGAATTTCCTCTGAAATTAGATGATATCAAATTATTTGAAGAATTAAACTCCTCCATAAGCATAAATGTGTTTGGGTATGAAGAAAAATCTATAGTGGGACCATATTATAGTTCCCAAATAGAGAAAAAACATCATATCAATTTGTTATATATAGGGAATAAAGATAAAAATCATTATGTATGGATTAAGGATTTATCAAGGTATGTATAAAATATTATTTACTTATATTCAATAATTATTATTAATTTAACTGAAATAACACTTTGATATATCGTATTTTTCAGACTTATAAGCCGACAGGTTTCTAAACATGAACATAGATTATATATCTGTAATACTTGTCTACAGCATTTTTATTCAGAAGAAAAGTTACAAACGCACAAGAGCGAATGCTGTAGAATAATAACAAAAATGCACAGCGAAGACGCTAATATTTTTAAAATTTAAAAATCAGCATAAGCAGATGTAGGTCCTCTTTGTTATTTATGCTGATTTTGAATGTTTGCTACCATCCATCGCTACATGCATGCCGAATCCAGCGATATCTTCAACAACATCAGTACAGAAGCATATTCCATGTGCTTTTGCATATTATATAAATTGTTCATATGATTCAAATTTATCATCATTTAAAAGTTATGCGGGTGATGATGCTGCTGAACAATTTGTTAAAAGTATAGCAGCAGATGCTTCAAAAATCTTTAACAATTTCATTAAGAAGTCAATACCATGTCTTCCTTTAACATCAGAGGAGAGAATAAGACAGGTAAATCAACCCTTATGTCACATATGTAAAAAAACTTTAATTAATTATCGAGTATTAGATTATTGCCATTTGTCTGGCAGATATAGAGGACCAGCTCACCAGAGTTGCAATATAAAGTATAGAGTACCCAAATTTATTCCTATATTTTTCCACAATTTTTCGGGATATGACTGTCATCTCTTTATAAAATCTTTATCTGATATCCCCGGTGATATTAATCTTATCCCCTTAAATAAAGAATTATATATATCGTTGTCGAAAAAAATCCCTGTTGTAATTAATGATGAGGAAAATGCAAAGACTATTGAAATAGTTGAACTTCGTTTTCTTGATTCAACTCGTTTCATGCCATCTAGTTTAGACTCTCTGGCTACTAATTTAGGTGATGATGATTTTAAAATAGTAAAATCTGTATTCGTAAATCTAGAGGAATTTAATTTAATGAGAAGAAAAGGCGTGTTCCCCTATGAATACCTAGATTCTTGGGAGAAGCTTAAAGATGAAACTTTGCCTTCTCAAAATAGCTTCAATAATAAATTAACAAATACAGATTGTACAAATGAATCCTATATTCATGCAAAAAAAGTTTGGGAGATTTTTTCATGTCGAAATATGAAAGAATATTTAAACTTATATTTAAAGACTGATGTGTTAATACTTGCAGACATTTTTGAAAACTTTCGAAAGATTTGTAAAAATATTTATAATTTAGATCCTTGTCAATATTTTACAGCCCCAGGTTTATCATGGGATGCTATGTTGAAAGAAACAGACATAGAATTACAACTTTTAACTGACATAAATATGTATAATTTCTGTAAAAACGGTATTAGAGCGGGATTAGTACAATGTTCACTTAGGCATTCTATTGCCAATAATAAATATTCCGCAAACTTTAATCCTGCCAATCCTTCACAATATCTAGCATATCTCGATGCAAATAATTTATACGGTTGGGCTATGTCGGAATGTTTACCATTTTCTAACTTTAAATGGTTTGATATCGAACAAGTTGCTTCTTTTGTGGTAGACTCTATTACAGATGATTCTGATACAGGATATATATTAGAGGTTGATTTGGAATATCCAATTTCCATACACGACAGTCATAATGACCTTCCATTTTGTCCCTATAATAAAAAAACCCCTATGTCAAATTATTGTAAGTTGGTAGCTGATTTACATAATAAAAATAATTTCATAATTCATTATAGATATCTGAAGCAATGCTTGAAACATGGTTTAATTTTAAAGAAAATTCATAGAATTTTACAATTTAGCCAATCTTGCTGGTTAAAAAAATATATAGATCTAAACACCACCCAACGTAAGTTAGCTAAAAATACGTTTGAAAAAAATTTTTTTAAACTCATGAACAATTCTGTATATGGGAAAACGATGGAAAACATCGATAAGAGGAAAGATGTTAAAATTGCCACAGAGTGGGATAACCACAGAAAACATTTAGGTGCTCGGGCACTTATAGCGAAACCAAATTTTCATAGTTTAGCTCAATTCACACCAAATATGGTAGCTGTTCAATTATCAAGGGTAAAAACATTCTATAATAAACCCATTTACTTAGGTTTTACTGTTTTAGAACTTTCTAAACTTAAAATGTATAGTTTTCATTATGATTATATGAAACCAAAATATAATCATAATATTTCCCTTAATTATATGGATACAGATTCATTCATATATACCATTAAAACAGATGATTTTTATGAGGATATTTTTAATGATATTGATCAGCATTCAGAATACTCCCCCAGCAACCCTTATAATTTTCCATTAAAGAATAAAAAGGTGTTAGGAATGATGAAAGATGAGGCAAATGGCGAATTAATTAAAGAATTTATAGGTTTAAAATCAAAAATGTATAGTATAGATATAGATAATTGTAAACCTATTTTAAAAGCTAGAGGTATTAAGACGAGTGTGGTGAAGAACTACACTCTAGACATATATAGAGATTGTGTATTGCATAAAAAGAAAGTAAATTGTAAAATGTATATATTTAGGTCTAGATTACATAATATATACACTAATTGTATAAATAAAGTAGCATTAAGTTTTGAGGATGACAAAAGGTTCATCAATAAAGATGGTATAACCACATTAGCGTGGGGCCATTATAAAATTAATATTAATAATATTTAAATTAAATTAGTAAATAATAATTATACGGTTAGCTAACTAAAAAAAAATAAATAAATAAATATGTTTGTTTTAGACTCAAAAAAGAAATAAAATAAATATTTTTCCATAATATATGTTTTTCAATTCATCCTTTATTCATATAATATATAATTATATAATTTTATAATATTTATGTGAGTTTCTTCACTTCGCCTGTAAGCGGATTATATTCAATTATACGATCATGAAGTAGAAGACAATATGCCTTTGTATCTGCTGGTATCTGAACTGAAGTCTTAAACTCAACTCTTATATCCACTGGCCCTGATTTAATTAATTCATTTTGATGCGAACAATCGATAACTGAAATTGGAGCATAGTCTTTAAAATCATTCCACGATAGCAAGGGTTGATTTTGACGCCCATAATAAGATTCTTGAAATCTAATATACATATTATAAAGTATTGCATATCTATCTAAATTGAAGAGTATATTGAGGTCATCATATGGATATGTTTCAGAATTCAAACGTACTTTAACATCTGTTAATCTACAATGATCAAATTTGCTAGCATCAGCATCTCTACGATTCATTCGTGTTGTTTGTAATGCAATTATAACGAATCTTGGCTTTTCAAGTTGGTTTGATGTTTTTACTGTCCATGTATGATGAGTAGAAGCAGGTAATACGGGGTATTCATACATATCCCAACTTCTAAAACTCATTTGTAATGGATGACCACTTTTTAATGTTTTATATAACACTAATCTTGTTCCATCATCTATAGCTACATGAGGCATTTTCCATTGTAATTTAGAAATCGTTATCTTAACATCTTCTGGTGCTACAACAGCATTATTATCGGTTCTAGCTCTAATTAATATCAATTCATGTTTAGCATTGATAATAATTTTCTTAAAATCTTCAGCAAATCCGAGTAATACTTTTAATGGTACACAAAAATTAAAATATCCATTTGTGGGATTAATCGTATTATTTGAAGTCCAACCAGCATTAAATAATATTTTACTTTCTATTTCACTACATGAAATGTAATTTTTTAAAGTTGTAGTGACATGACTGGTTCTGTCAATTTCAACAGCATTTATTTCATATCGTATTTCATCAAATAAAAAAGCTACTACATTATTAACTAATCTTGCTGCTGCTGAGACAATATTGTTTAACGCTGTTAATCGACCTTCAATGTAAATAAAACTTTCGCTTGGTAATATATATATATCTTGTTGTTGTATTGAAAATCGGATCTCATCGCTGTTCTCATATGAATTTTGAAATGGTGTATATGTATGATATTCAATTTTAGTGATGTTATTGTTATATGCTGGAGCGTTGGTAATATTTAATATATCATTCATTTTTACTTATATATTTTTTGCAAACGAAAGCCTAGAGATTTTAAAAATTGTTTATTATCTGACGATAAATCGTATTGATTATTTAATGATAAAATTTTTTTCGTAGATATCGATGGTTTCACTGATGATGATCGAGTAAGTGAGTTGTCTTGTTTTACAGGATATTTATAGTTATTATTGTATATTAGCATATTAATGTTATTGTGGTTTTAAATGTAATCGTATAGTTATTGTTTCCCCCCTAAAATTAATTAAATAACCGTCTTGATCAACAAATTTAACTGCTAGGTTGCTTATTCGTCGAGTATTTAATGGTAAATAAATGATGTTTGTAGGAACTTCAACTATTTTATATCCCGAAGGTACTATTGGTGAAAATTCATGAATTGTGTGCGCTTGTTGATTATTGATATATGAATTAGATATAATGTTGCATTCCACTCTTATAGCATTTACAGCATTTATATTAACCGGCAAGTCTGATATATGCCAAGTATTAGGTTTTAATTCTCGTTTACTAAATCCTAATAAAGGACCGATAGAACGAGATACATCGAAATATATTTTTTCTGATGAATAAATCTCACATTTTAAAGAGTTTTTATTTGTTCGTATTGTAATTGAACCATATAATGCAAATTTCTCGATTTTTTCTTGAATATAACTTGATATGTCATATCGATTTCATATGATCCTTCATCTATTTCAATAATTTTATTACCAATTCTGATGCAGTTATTTCTGTTATCAATGTTTGGGATTGAATTATATGTTTGAAAATCAACAAGTCCACAAACATAATTCGTATTAAGTTCTAGTGGAGGGAAATAGTATATAGTGAGTATTGATTTATTGCCACTAAAGACATGACTGCTTTTAATAAAGTGACTAATTATTTTATAAATCATTTATTTATATTTAGAAAAAAAATTAAAATATTTTACATTTCTTTTTTATAATATTTACTAAATAAAAACTGTAAACATAAATGACCACAAATAACTGTGTCATATTTTTGATATGTGTTGTAGTTGTATTCAATATTGGACCCCAGATAATGTTTTATTTCTAATGGTGGTTTCAAATTCCCAAAACTATCAAAATATTCTATATTAGAGCTAGATTTATAATAAGCTACCCAATGTGTTCCTGGACCTGCCGAAATATCTAAATTTACTATTCCGCATTCATTTTTACGAGGTTTTTAGGTAAATTGTCTCGCATAAATATTCCACGGAAATATGGTATATCTTTAGTAAATTTATGGAGATCCAATTCATTTAACGCTCTTTTGGGTAGCAATTTTATTAATTTTTTGACTGTGGTTGTAAATATAAACCGATACCATTTCTATAGGGTTTCAGATGAAGTCCTTTTCCTATTGCAATAGACTCCATTAATTGATTATGTCTATTGGTTTCTTTTAATTCATTTTTAGCTTTATTGGCATCAATTACAGCCTTGGCAATACCGGCTGCACCACCAGATAAAGCTCCTACTGCTGAAAGTCCAGCGAACAATGGTATTAAAAAAGGTAAAACACCACCAACTTTTGGTAAAGGTATTATCCTAGGTGTTGAAATACATTTTTTTTTTCCTTTTGCAGCTTCCTTAGCTGCCTTTAATGCCACTTTAGCACTTTCAATCAAATTTAGGGGCGCTTGTGCATTTAGGGCTACTTTAGCACTTTGAATAACTGATCGATAGGAAGTTTTCTTTTTAATTTTATTTTTTTTTTTTATCTCACCATTTTTCTTTTTTCTCATGCCTATTCCTAATTTCACTTTTGCTTTCATGATATTTGTTACAGCTAATGCAGCTGCTCTTTCTGATAATTTTGCGTCTTTAGATAATACTTGGTTCCAGGCTTTATCAGCAAGTAATTTATCTGCTATATGTCTATTAGGTATATCATTAAATTTTGAGTAGGCTATATCATGTGCTTTGCAAGCCTTGTCTAATAAATTTATGCCTGGATCCCCTCTAAATAATATCTTTTCTAGATTCGTACCGGGACCACAATATTGATATCCAGGTATATGTAATTCAATAGGTAATTTATTAATTGCTTTATTCATTAAACCTTCTCCTTGAACTGTGTGTTGCTTACTCATTTTATACTATGTTCATCAACAGTTTAATGTGAAATGTTAATATGCAATATTATTTTAATATATATATATGCCAGTTTAAGTTAAGATGCGTTTAATGAAACAACAAAAGACTTTACCGGTTAGAAATATAAAATTAAAAAATGATTTCAATAAACGAAAGAGACATAGTGAGTTACTACCAAATAGTATAAGAGCATTAATTGTAGGACCATCGAATTGCGGAAAAACTAATATAAGTTTGTTAGAACATCCGAATGGCCTTAAATTTAGAAACATTTACATCTATTCGAAATCTTTACAGGGACCACAATATTGATATCCAGGTATATGTAATTCAATAGGTAATTTATTAATTGCTTTATTCATTAAACCTTCTCCTTGAACTGTGTGTTGCTTACTCATTTTATACTATGTTCATCAACAGTTTAATGTGAAATGTTAATATGCAATATTATTTTAATATATATATATGCCAGTTTAAGTTAAGATGCGTTTAATGAAACAACAAAAGACTTTACCGGTTAGAAATATAAAATTAAAAAATGATTTCAATAAACGAAAGAGACATAGTGAGTTACTACCAAATAGTATAAGAGCATTAATTGTAGGACCATCGAATTGCGGAAAAACTAATATAAGTTTGTTAGAACATCCGAATGGCCTTAAATTTAGAAACATTTACATCTATTCGAAATCTTTACATCAACCGAAATATGAATATTTAAGACGTCTTATAACACCAGTGGTTGGTTTGGGATATCAAACATTTTCGAACAATAGTGATGTTATTGCCCCAGAAGAAGCTAAACACAATTCGATATTTATTTTTGATGATGTTGCATGTGGAAAACAGGATAATATTCGTTTATACTTTTGTATGGGGCGACAAAATAATTTAGATAGTTTTTACTTATGTCAGACTTATATGAGTATACCAAAACATTTAATACGTGATAACGCAAATTTTATAATTTTATTTAAACAAGATGATATGAATTTAAAACATATATATACTGATCATGTAAATACCGATATGGGGTTCGATGTTTTTCGGCAAGCTTGTGCCGAATGCTGGAAAGATGAATACGGATTTTTAATTATAGATAAAGACAGTAATTTAAATAAAGGACGATACAGGAAAGGTTTTGATGTATTCATAACATTATAAAATCAGCTATATTAAGTTGAAATTAATCAGTATGTAATTTAGCGTAGGGGGAGTGCACCATGAAAAAAAAAAAATAATAAATAAATAAATTTCAAAAAAAAAAAACAAAATTTATTTAATCAACAATTAAAAACAGCCAGTAAAATACTGTCCAGTAAAATACTACTCAGTAAAATACTGCCCAGTAAAAATACTGCCCAGTTAAGAAACAGCTCTGTTAAAAAATATTTTAATCATCATCATCATTTCATGCTAATATGGATGTGAATATCGTAAAAGATATTATTAAGACTCGAGCCAATATACGTAAAAAATTTGAGTCTATAAAAAGTAACAAAATTAAATCGAGAACTCAATTAGAAAATATATTTGAGCCTATAACCAACCCATTAAAAAAATTGGTTGAAAAAACAGGTGAAAATGATACTTTAGCACATGGTGATGATGATCGTTTAAAGGGATCTCCGAAATTAAAAAAACCTAAATATAATATTAAAATAGATGATGTAAAGGGTGATGGTGACAATGACGATGATGATGACGAGGATGAGTATACTAGTGCTATTGCCGATGATAGTGAAGATGATAATCGTGATGCACCATGCTCTGCTTTTACTAATATTCCGTATAAAGACAGAAAAATTCAAGAAATAATTATGCATTTTTACGCACTTAATCCGTCGAATACTGATTCTATATATGGTATCCGTAGAAATCCTCAAGCAGGAGGTGGTTTTCTAATTGGAAATTCTAGTGTCACAATAAAGAATAATATGTTACATATAAAAGACAAAAAGTATGATATAACACGGGGGTTATTAGAATTAATGATAACGGCAAGACCTGATTCAAAATTATATGATGACGATGATTTACAAAACTATAAATCTATTTTAATTGATACAAGTGCACACCGAAAACATTACAGTGCAAACAATCAAGTACATGGAAATAGAGGGTTTAAATATTCTAAAATTATAGCCCCATTATTATTATCACATGAAGGAAAAGGATTAACAATGCAAGTTAACAATAGTCCTATTGAATATACATATTGGAATGATGCAAATGAATTAGTAGATAGATTAAGATTACTTATTTCATCTAAATTAGCTGGCAATAACAGTCATAAAAATGAAATTAATTCAATAATTGAAGAATTGCGAGAGGCCCAAATTATTATATAAATAGAGTGAAAGACTTGATAATATTGAAGAAAAAATTAATGTCTTATTTTTAATCAAAAAAATAGCATGTATAATTAATTTATGCTATATCATACTATTAAAGATTGAGCAATTAATTAATAAAAAATATAAGATTATATTTTGTGTTTCATTTATTTGTGAAATGACTAAAAGAGAGGTTGTTGAAGAATTACACCGACCTGTAAGAAAAAACTTCAAAAGACGGCGTGTATTTTTGAAAGGTTTAGATGATTTATGGCAAGCAGATTTGGTAGAAATGGGTGCTTACTCTTATCAGAATAAGGGATATAGATATTTACTTACTGTAATAGATGGATTCTCCAAATATGCATGGTGTATTCCAATTAAGAGCAAAAGTGGTATAGCAGTTACTAAGGCAATGCTTAAAATACTTAGCTATGGGCGTATTCCTAAAAACTTGCAAACTGATGATGGTACTGAATTTTATAATAAGAATTTTCAAAATTTGATGTTGAAATATAATATTAATCACTACTCGACGTACAGTAATTTAAAAGCTTCTATAGTTGAAAGATTCAATCGAACTTTGAAAAACATGATGTGGATAGAGTTTAGTATAAATGGTTCTTACAAATGGGTTAATATAATACAACGTTTAACTGAGAAATACAATAATACATGGCATCGAACTATAAAAATGAATCCCTGTGATGTTAATTCTCATAATGAGCAACATCTGCTTTCGACTGTATACAATTTTATAAAAATTTTTAAAAAAGCCAAATATAAAGTTGGTGATTTTGTGCGTATTGGAAAATATAAACATGCATTTGAAAAAGGTTATACTCCGAATTGGACTACAGAAATATTTAAAATTACTAAAATTCAGAATACGAATCCTGTAACTTATCTATTAGAAGATTATCAGAGTCAACCTGTTAAAGGCGGTTTTTATGAAATGGAATTATTAAAGACTGAATATCCTGATGTTTATTTAGTAGAAAAGATTTTGAAAGTAAAGGGTGATAAAGTTTTCGTTATATGGCTTGGTTTTTCGTCTAAGCATAATTCGTGGATAAATAAAAGTGTTGTATTATAATATTTTTAAACAGTCATTATAATGGATTTAATCAGACAAGTATTCCGGCGTATTTATTTACTAATAATATGTAAGTTATCAATGGGTGATGATAGAGTTGAGGATGTTCGCAATGATGATGATGATGATGTTGATGATGAACCTAACACTTATAATTTAATAAATGGAGAATCTGTAATTCTATAAAATTATTTCAATATGAAAAGGAATTCAGTTAATTGTATTGTATTACATATATTACTGAAATAAACAAATGTTTTAAAGATAAAAATGAGTTTTTGTTTTCTTTTATATTTCTTAAAAATTTTTATATTACAAATAATAGGTAGTCCATTATACTTATATATATAACATAAAAAAGGATCACTAGACAAAAGGAGTGACAAAATAATTCTGGCGCCAGCTGCATGCTGATTTTATGAAAAAAAAAAAATGTTTATCTATAAGTTAATATATATAAGATTTACTTATATAGATAAAAAAAGGATCAAATAAACAAAGGGAATAATAAAATATTTCTTACGGCTAATCATCAAAGTAAATATATGATATAGAAAAATGTTTATTATATATATTTTATCTTGAATAACACAAATTTTAAACTAATGACTCACTAAACTTTCAAGAAAAAACATGTTTATATATTATCAATAAGGAAATATGTTGCTTATGTGATATGATGAGTAATAAAATACATGATAAATTCAATTTAGGTTTACATTTATTATAAATATTGCTTATTATACATTTTATTTATGAACATTTATATAAATAATTTATGATAATATTATATATTTTTTACTTCGGGAATACGCTCTCATAATATTCTAGTATTGAGAATTGCTCATCTTCCTTGTTGGATAAATCTATAGGGTTCTTGTATATGAAATCAAATCTATATGATTTACCGACCAACCCTGTAAATTTAAGATAATAATTTCCATCCTGCAACATTGGTTCCATAGTCTCTGTTGTTAGCTGATTATATCGTTCTGGTAATTGAATTTTATTCTGTTGTAATTCCACTAAAATTCTGTCCCCGTATTTGGTTGATGTTCTTTTCATATTAAATATTTGGTATTCTTGATTTATGACCATATCAGTTATTTTCAAAAATTCTTTAGGGTTGCAATTATTTAAAATACTTAATACATCTGACGAATTCATTTTTTTTTCCTTTTATTTCTTTATATTTTGTAATTTAAAATTTACTTCCCTTAACTTGAACTATGGTATATAATAATAAACTTCACTATAATATCTCGATATAATACGAGGACTTTAGAAATAGTACGGGTTTTTATACCAAGTTAGTGGCAATGAAATTAGAGAGGGGCTCATTTTTAATTCTATAAATGATATTAATAACAAAAAATAATAGTGACTAATATATTTAAGAATGTATGCTTGCAGCAACATGTTTTCCTATTATAAATAGCGTGAGTCATTTAATCATCTACGTTATGTCACTCACTCATATAAATGCCTTCTTTTTTTAATACATTAGAGAAAACATGAAACCCCAATCCCCTTTGATCTTTACCCACAATCCTCACGCCTTATTGGTTAGCGCACCGGAATGATATTTAACTCTGATTCTCACTCCTCATTGCAGAGCGCATCGGCATGACATTTGACATGAGATTTAACTCTGATCCTCGCTCCTCATTGCAGAGGGCATCGGCATGACATTTGATATGGCATTTGACTCTGATCCTCACTCCTCATTGCAGAGCGCATCGGCATGACATTTGACATGAGATTTAACTCTGATCCTCGCTCCTCATTGCAGAGGGCATCGGCATGACATTTGACTCTGATCCTCACTCCTCATTGCAGAGGGTATCGGCATGACATTTGACACCGCGACCTGCGACACCTTTGGTATTTTGTAACAGCTTCCTCCTGGCTCCTTCCTAAGCTGCCACATATTATCTTTTACTTTATAGAAGTTATTTTATTTATTTATAAAAAATAACACTAATCAACTTTTTCTTTTTTTAATAATAATATTTTTATTTTTATAAAACATCAACAAGAACTGTTGTTAATAATAATATAACTTTATAAAATCTTACGTAAAAAATGCAACAAACATTTTACATTTTTTAATTAATTAACTATTTCCTTAATTTTTAATATATAATATTTATTTAATTTACTCTTCTTTTAATTTATAATTATTCTATTCAGTTTTACTTAATTATATTATTTTAATTTTATTTTAAATATAACTTTTATCATCGTCTCAAAGCTTCTCCTCTTTTTACCTTATTGCACCAACATTTATAGTTTTTTTTTCCTTTATTTCAATCCGTATCCGTTAATTGCATTATTCCTTTTTATTTAATTTATTAATTTGTTTATTTATTTATTTATTTATTTATTTATTTATTTATTTATTTATTTATTTATTTATTTATTTATTTCTAATTATATTTCTCTCTATAAAATGTCATCCATACTCTCCTATCATACCTCGGTTAAACTATTATATATATAATCACTTTATTGTTATTGTGGAGGACTTTGCTTGTGGTCGTTACAATTTGACCCCGTGACCTTTGACCTTTGACATTTGACCCGTGACATTTGCAATTTGACCTTAATTTCACAGTTCCCTACATCAAGCCATCTAGTCTTAGGACTTCTGGCTTTTTTCTTCCATCTGGATTGCCATTCAATAGTTTTTTTGGCACACATTCCCCCTCCATGCGTAATACGTGGTCAAGCCATCTTGTCGTCTCCAAGCACTATGTTCTTTGACGAGAGTAAATATACCGAGGGAGCATCTTTCTTTCAAAAACCCAAAGTAATTGTTCCTGGTTCTGCGCACCATTCCACCGATCCGTACGTTAATATTGGACATAAGTTTTATTCAGCTTACACTTAAAATCTTGTTTTAATGTTTTCGGTTGGAAATGTATTTTTAGCTCGTAGTAGCATCTATTTCCAATCGTTACTCTGCGGCAAATTTCCACTTCAATGTCAATTTCCACATTTACCAACGGTCCCAAGTATACAAAACTAAATATTTAAAATTTCAAAATTATATTCTCCAATATTAACAGTCTGACCTCGAATTCTTGATGCATTCGTTGCCACTATATATTTTGTTTTGTCTGTATTTACTTTGTCAACCGATACCTCCCCGTATAAAATGTTTTTTTATTTATTTTTTATCGGATTAAAGTCAGATCGGTTTGGAATAGAGTCGTTGCCTAAGATATCCTAATATATACACATAAAATGAATCGGAAAATAAAAAAAATTAGTAACATTATAAATACAAGAAAATATTGTTTTATTTAATTAATACTCGGTTAACCGTTATTCAGTATAGTAAATTCTCTTATCCATATTATTATATTATTCATATTAATCGATATTTGGAGTTATAGTGCCTACAAAACACCCTCCTCCAAATTTTGCTACATATTCGTTTTACCTTGTTTTACAGCATTTACCGTCTTTGCATGTATTATATAATTTTTTGTTGCAAAAGATTACGCAACACACAGTTAATATAAAGTAAATTTTGAAAATTAAAATAATAAAATTTCGACCCAAAATTTAAAATTTATTTAATAATTATTCTATTATTTAATTAATTTGTATTGTTTATGTATTTTTTTATTTTATATTATATATTTATTATGTCCAGTTGGCGTGGCAGTTTGTAATCGTCAGTTGTTCTGTCCAAGTCTCACGTCAGTTGTCACTGTCGATGCGAATTTGTTACCTGCATGTGTCCATTACTGAACACATACCTATGCCGGGTTCGCGCCGACGTCGTCTTGGCGTGTCGATGGTAATAAATGAAGACCAACAACCAATAAAGCCAACACATACATTTACACTAAATTCGTGTTGAAAAGATGCATTGCGAACAGTATGTTTTAGACCATGTTGGCATGTATGTTTTAGACGCAGCCTATCAATTATCCATCTGCAAAAATGTACTCTTGGTTCATGGTCACGCTGCAGTAAACATTGCACACGTTGTACATGAAACGGATGCAGTCGTACGTTCTTAACAACGCGATGAACAGAACTTTTAGGAACAGCTGTTCTTGTAGACACTTGGCGAACTCATATTGATGAATTTTCGACTACCATATTTATTATTTCATCTTCAGTTTCGGGCTCATGCGTGAAATATTGGTTCTCGAATTTTTAAAAGTGTAATTTTTTGCAATATTTCGAAGAATATTCGCAAATACACTTCTATGAGGAATACATCTATTCGGAAACCTTCTTCGATACACATTTAAAGCTCTATTTGCATAATCATTGCAAAATCCGTACACAAAATTAATATTAGCGTGTTCTTGCGAACTTTAAGTTGCCATTTAAAAAATAAATAAAATTCATACACAAACGTACTGAAATCTATATGTTGTCTCCAAATTAAAATTTATTTTATTTCAACGACATACGTTCATCAATGATCAAATCAACAAACAATTGTTATGAGTATGTGTCGATGGTTATTTGTAAAACGAATTAAAAATATCAAACGAATATGCGCATGCGCTATAAAATACATTATTATGATTTTATTTATTTATTTATGCTTTTTTGTGCGTTAAAGCAAAGAACAGATAAAATTTATCGATAGCAAAAATAAATTTTATGCCTGCGTCGTTGTAGTTATTGGTGAATATCTCTGGAACCAGATGAGATCCATCGTGATGTTATAGCTTTAATGAAAGCTAATGAATGTGGCAAATTTTTAAAGTTATTACAAAAAAAATTTAAATCATGATTTTTCGGCTTATGTTTAAACAAACGTTCAAAAAGAAAAATTCCTTTAAGTATCTGGATAACCACATGTCCGAATTGCCTTATCTTAACGTCAAATTAAAGATCTCGGTATGCTAATGCTAATAGTGTATCAAAAATTTAAAATCGGTTAATTAGTTATTGAGATATTGATCCCAGTAGAGTGCAAAACATGGTCTGATTGAAAATTTGGTTATTTGCGTGTAACTTCGTACCGAAGTCGAATCGGCCAAAATGTTATATGATATTTTCGACGCAAAATGACCCAGAGAATCTAGTGTTTTCGTATTGCCGTCGATAATTGGGATATCCTGTATAATTGTATAATTATGGATAGCAGCTTCAATTTTATGAGAGATGGCTATTATCTGTTGCCAAAATCTGCTATAAATAGAAATGGCCAATATTTCAATTGAATCACATTTATAGCATGGAATATTCAATTTCATTGGATAATTTACCAGCATTGGAATTGTAATGTGAATTAAAATGGGAATGAAAATAACTATTTCTATGTTTAAAAAATGCCGAAGTATATGAACAGCAGATGAAAACAACTGAAATACTTACTTGAAATACAGCAACTGGGGATTTTTTAAAGTTAAAGTTTTTTTTAAAAATGATGGGTCGGGCTCAGTTTTGAAGTCTCATTTTTCGACCACCACAAAACTTATTTCAAAAGTTGTTATTGCCATAATAAAAAATCATAATATAAAAGGTTGTGTTCGGCTGCCTAATGGTTTTTTCTATTTCTCAACGCCATCTGATGGGTTAGCAAAACATTTCTGACATAAGTTATATGCAATTGAAAGACTGATTTTTAGACGTTCAGAAATATAAAATTTGAATATGGGTTCAACTTGCGGCACTTGCGACACTCTTTTGGTCCATATGGAAATGATGTAAATTTTTAAAAATTTAACATTTATTAACGAAAAATATTAAAAATATAGTTCGATGTTCTCTTCTGGAAAAATATTATTAAATTGAAAAGCACGTCACGAGTGAACCTATACCCAAAAAAGTGTGTAACAATCAAACACGTCCGTCTAATAAGAATCGATTGAAAATTAAATTGTAAGTTACAGAATCCATTGTATTCACAAGAGTTAAAAGAATTAGACGTTAATTAAAACATAACTGTAAATACATATATATAATGACATGTACCATATGTATCATCTTATCATCATATACATATTTATGAATTTCTATATTTCAAATCCCTATATAGTTCAACAAATAAAACGAATGTGTTTCAAAAAACTTAATCAGTCCATCAACACGAGAGACATTATATTTTTAAATGATAAAACTAAAAGAAAAAAACGGAAATAATGAAAAATATAAGAAATGCCATAAAAAAACTAACAAAGAAAAATCTTTACGTTAACGACTCATAAAATGCATGCAAATGAAATTTGATTATTTTTGGAATTGTTTTATAAAATTTAACACACGTATTACCGGATACGATTTTTAGGCGAACATGAATGAACATAACACAATTGCTAATAACAATGTTAATTACTTTATGTCATATTGCACATCAAAATTCAATCAATTCAATTTTTACATGATGTTACTATTCCAATCAGTTTTATTGAATATTCCAAAAAGAGCCAATATTTTTCTTATTATTAGGGGAAATTTCTTTAATCAATAGTCTAAAATGTGCTGACAGAAGAAACTTAATATGTATAATACTAAGGAATTTTTTCTACTTATTCATTTAATTGCTAAAAAATATATCCTATTGATGCGTACAGTAAACCTATTACCAGTAATATACATTTACTTTTACGTAGTCGAATATTTTCTAATGAACACTCAGCGGTAACAAAATTGAAAGAATATTTTATTGATTTTAAAGAGAAACAACTATAACAGTATCTTATTATTCGCAAAAGTTGTTTTCAAATTTTTCTGTTTTTTCTGTGTACTATGACGTTTATGGTGGCCTGTTTTCGAATAGGTTTTGCATTTGGTTTCTCTCCCAAAGAAACGTTCGTCTATATGTATATCTCGTTTATATACTACCGAAATATACAGTAATGTTGAGCCAATGTAATTTCTGTTCCATGACCCATACGAAATACGTATTGTGGAAAATTGTCTGACATTTCCAACTTAACAATTTTCATAATGTGAAAACGCAAGGAATCGTTAGTAAATAGCAAATTCCTTACTATTTAAAAAAGATGTAATTAAATCTGTCAAAATCTTATTCGCAATTTAATATAATAATATACGCCAAAATATAATATGTTACCATTTCAACCATTTATTCAAAATACTTGCAGACTCAAATTGGACGTCCAGAATATGAAAATTGTGCTGAATTAGTGAAAAAAATCGGTCCAATCATTGCTTTTTGCATAGAATTTCACTGCGAGAACGTTGGCTAATGAATTAAGTACCAGTAAAAGACACTATTTAACACGAGATTTAGATAAAAACAGTTGTTTTTATAATGGATCATCTCACAAGACCAAAAAAGTTAATGAATTGTTGATAAAAAAAAAACGAATTTCTCTCATCATTCACGCTGCATATTCGCCTGTTCTATCACCGTGTGACTATTAGCTGTAACCTAAACTAAGAACTGTCGCGAAAGGAGCGTTTTAAGATGATGTTAAAACCATCAAAACAGCCGTAGCTCAACTGATAAAGAACTTTAATATTACTGACATAAAAAAATCTATGTGTATGTATTAGTTGATCGTGTCAAATGCTGTATTGAGTCAAATGGAACCCATTTTGAATAAAAATTATATTTCAAAAATTATTATAATTCATTTTCTATTTTTTATCCTAAAATTGCGTTTGGGTAAAACGGTTTCGAAATGAGAAATTATGCACAAAGAAAACATGTGCAAAGTTATTTCATTTCGACTTTGGTTTTTTGATTTTTAAAGCGTCGAAAGATTTCCGCTACTTAGACCACACTGACCACAATAGAACCATTGTACTCTGCCTATTCCTGCCAAGTAACAATGCAATTTGATTACTTAAACGTCAATCCATACCCATATATAGAGCTCTTCGATCAACCAGCTAACATTGTAACTTTAGGCGCTAAATTACACCTTATGTGAGTATGTATATACCAATTTAGCAATTGTGTCTGACGTTATGTTTCAGACAGGTTTTTATTAATTCAATTATTTGTATGAGTGAATCGTCACACATAGTTGTGTGTGTGTGTGGAAAATTGTTAATCTCTGCATAGCATCCAACACAACAACAAATAAGTGATAATTCAATTGATGAACTTTTAGCATAAGTTTTTGTCCTTATCATCATCATCTGAATTTGGGTGTTGTACTGCGTTGTTAGTTGATAATTTTTAGTACACCCTGTTTATGTTTAAATTGCATATATCGTTTATACAATCGCAAAGCATATAATATTGTTTATGTGCTAATTTGCTTTTCTGCATTATGTGCGATGCATTTTATAGAGTTGATATAACGTGACAAAAATATTTAAGCGACATATTTCATTAAATTTTTTAAATGCATATCTATTTATGTGTTACGTTACGTATTACGTATTACTAATATAAGTTAATATGTAGGGGAAAGCACTGCCCAGTGAAACACTTTTTTTCCAGAGATATTTTTTATGACAAAACATTTAGCAATATTCGTGAGTTTTTTTAAAATATAATATAGCAAAGTCAAATCTAGAACTAACAAAAATTTTCTAAGATACATATAATATGTATGTTTGGTGGAAACCTGGCTATGTGTGGATATATCAAGAATATAAAATATGTTGCCCGAATATAAATTATTATTTATCGTACTATTGGTAGCGCTAGAGTTGCTCTGATTATTGTTGAAAATATTGAATTTGAATATGTGTTATAGAAACGTGGGTATTTGTCAAAATTAAAATAGAAAATCAGAAATTAATCGTAGGATGTGTAAATATGTAGCCGTTGAATGATGATAAAAATTTTTTGCAAAAAGCTAGAAGAAATTATTACAGAGGTTAGCATAGGAAATTTACATAAAATGTTATCCAGGAAAGGTTTTATATTATGATAACCTGGATAATTTGATCATTTCTTATTCGATTTTGATCAAATTTGTTATGTGGGTTGAAAATGACAATATATGAATAATTTTGATGAAGTTCCTATAAAATGTTACCTAGGAGAGGTTTCAAGAATATATTATGATAACCTGGATAATTTGGTCATTTCTTATTCGATTTTGATCAAATTTGTTATGTGGGTTGAAAATGACATTATATGAACAATTTTGATGAAGTTCCCATAAAATGTTACCCAAATATTTTATAAAAATCTGAACAACCTTTAAACTATTACTCCAAACTCTAAAATATTTATTATAATATATGTATTATAATTATGACTTTGTGGTTTTTGGTTCATCATAAGTTTCAACAAGCATTATGTGACTTTCAATAAATAAAAATGAATGTTGTTTACGTTTTCACTTAAATTTATCATGTAAAGAGACCATCAACTTCTGCAGTGGGAACCATTTATTGTTGTACAGCAAACAGTGAGTTTGCTTGTATGCTTATAAACATATTACAAACTTAAAAGCTAAAATATTAAATAATTCCAATTTTTTTAAAAATTAGTAATATATGATCAAGGAACAATTACAAAATAATTAAAACATAATTTCATTTCAAATTATTGTTAATTAAAATATAATGAATGAATGAGTAATATTACAAACATACTCAATTTTTTTTAATAAAATAGAAACCAAAAAATATATGTAAAATAACAAATTTCACTTTAGTTAGAGTAAATTGTTTTTAATATGATATTCCACTTTACTGAAATTATGGAATATTTCTTTTGGTGTATTATTTGATTGCAGTAAACTTTTTTCAATTATACTAACCGCATTTATCAAATCATCCTGCGATTTATTAATTTCATTATGAATGAAAATCACCTCTTTCAAATAATTCTATAATTTCTAATCTTTTTTTTAATGTCAATATTTTTCTTTTGGTTTTACCACTCATAGTCATAGTTATAATAATTGCAACTTACTTTCCTATAAAAAGTATTTATTATACTAAAAATGGAATTATTTTATGTAAACAAATATTTCACTAAACACTGAAACACACAATAAAATGTTCAGCTAGTTTTATTTTTAGAATTATAGATAAATATTTATACTTTTTAATTTATTACCATATACGTATTAATCGTTAAATAGAGAAGTAAAAACATATAAATTAAATACTGTCAAACATCGTTAAATTGAGAACTCGATATACAAAAATATCAATGTATTGAGAATATATTATATGAAAAAATGAAGGTAGGGAAAAAAACCTCGATGTATGCAGAAACTCGTTGAATAAATAGCTCGTTGAATAAAGAGTCTACTGTATTATATATTTGGTTTAGTATATGAAATGTTGGTAATGGATCCAGTGATCAAATTACCCTTAATTAACCCTAATCATTATTAATCATTATCTTATTTATTGAAATCTTGTTATTAACTGCGATGGTATATGTCTTTTAAAAGTTTCATCACAAGTTGGTTTGAATGTTCATGAAGTCTATTATAATAAGCTGTATTTTGCTTGGAATTGAGTCTTTAACTGAACATATGTTGAGGTCTTTTCTTAAATGATCGTACTACGTACTACTGAACACCTTTGATTGGAATCTTTCTATTATATTTATAATTGATTTACATGTGGCTCCTCATAGTTCCATACCATAAGTCCACACTGGTTTAAACTTGCCTTATATACAATTATTTTCCACTCTGGTGATAACTGGGACTATCTCCCCAGTAACCAGTACAGTTTGTTCATTTTGAATCTTAGTTGTTTGTTTTTGTTTATAATATGCGTTTTCCAATTTAGGCGACTATCCAAATAAATACCCAGGTATGAGTATTGAGTATTGAGCTGAGTTAGCATGATGTAACGTATTATTATTTATTTTTAACTCCGGACAGTTTAACTTACAAAATGTGACGTGAACCGATTTTTCTACATTGACTATTATTCTCCATATTCGGAGCCTATTTTGAAATTCAGTCAAGTTTTCTTGGAGTATTCTTGAAGCTATCATTGTCAACAAATAAAATTTCTCTATGGACAATTTAATAAATAAAAGAGGACAATTAATATTCGAGTTATTTGAAAATGATGGTAACATCATTAATTTAAGTGCTCGAACAGTAAGTGACAACCCTGGCAATTTCACATTTGTAAGCCACAGTAGCAAAAGTGTAATTGATCTAGTATGAGTAAATATAAATACTACACTAAAAATTCTCGATTTTATGGTAACATACATGTCGATAACATCTGACCACTTACCTTGTGTCATTGAATTTTTTTCGATAATTATAGGTTTGAGAATAAGGGTAATGAAATAAACAATAACTTTAAAATAATCAAATTTAAATGGTACGCAAATATGTTGGCTGCATTTGTCCAACATCTAAAACCATTGGAAAGAAATTAGAACATGAAAGAAGAGCATGTCAGTTAATGTCCACTTTAATGAAGGCTGCAAATATGTGTGACATGATTTGTACACAACAAATAATTGGTACAATACTGTTTGTAGAACTTTTCATTTTGAATGTAGATAATTTTTTCGCAAAATTAAGAGAAATAATGTGTCAGTAAGATGGGCTGATTATACTCTAGCAAAGCGTGAATATATAAAATAAATCAGAATTGTGAAAAAAAAATAAATTAGAGGAATTGAAAATGTGTTTCAACAATGCAAAAGATGTGACACATTATTTGGAAGGTTGTTAAATGGTGCAAACGAGTTAAAATTGACTGCATAAACACAATTGATGTGGAAACCTGAAATCGATATTTATACGATATATATCCTGTAATTGTGGTGAGGTTTACACATAATGTTAGACATCCATATTTTTAGATAGGTCAATTGAAGTTAATGAAATTAAGTTAATAATTGATGCACTACCAAAGAATAAAGCAACTGAACCGGATTTAATCCCTAATGAAGTCATTAAGATAATTTTTTTTATCAAGATTCTGAATTATGCAATGAAAACGGTGCTCTTATATTACGGGAATTGGGATACGGAATGGGGGAATGTGAGAAATTGGGTATACATACGGCCGACGGTACGAAACACTTACCGATGGGAATAATTACGGTGCCGGTTATTTTTGCCGAAAACAAGAAAATTATTCAGTTCATGGTAATACCAGCACTGTGCCATGAATTCATATTCGGAATGGATTCATGGATTGCAATGGGTTTATCAATTGCATACCAACCGAACACTGACCAAATTAAAAATATAACGAATGACCTGGCCGTCGAAGAAATTCTACCAAACAAATTTAGTAACGGGCTTAGCGCTAGTAACGTTAACGGTCGTAAATTAATTGGAAATAAAATACGTGGAAATGAAAAGATTAAACACACTTCGGACGTTTTACTAAATGACCATCTTCAAATTATTGAGAACTTATCACTATCCCAAAAGGAAGAATTGGATAAAATAATACAAAATTTTAAAACCTTATCCAACGGAAAACTAGGTAGAACTAGTACTATGCAACACTTTATTGATACTGGGAATGCCGAACCAATATTTCAACGCGGTTACCCAATATAATATCACCTCCGATTTCGGAAAGAATGAAGAAGGAAGTTCAAAGGATGTTAAACTTGGGAGTAATTGAAGAGTCCTACTCACCTTGGTCATAACCAGTGGTGTTAGTAAAGAAAAAGAGTGGTAAAGATATGTTGTGCGAAGACAGTCGTAAATTAAACGAGGTCACGAAGGAATGGGAATGTTTCAATTTAATGTGTTACCTTTCGGGTTACACAATAGGGCGCAATCAATGCAAAAATTAATGGACTGTTTGTTTGGAAGTCTTCCAAATGAATACACCTTTTGGTACATTGACGATATTTTCATTGTAAATGATAACTTCGAGGACCATATAAATACGCTTCATTCGGTTTTTAATATCCTAAAGGGAGCGCATCTTACCATAAACTTTACAAAATCGCAATTTTGTAGAGGAAAATTACAATATTTGGGTTATGTGTTAGACGGACAGGGATTGAGAACGGATCCTGAGAAAATCGAAGTTATAGCAAATTATAAAAGACCAACGAATACCACGCAGATAAAGCGATTTTTGGGTTTGTGTAGCTGGTATAGAAGATTTGTGGCAAACTATTCCGAATTGGCTGCATCACTACACGATCTTACCAAGCAATCTAATAAGACAAGTTTAAAAATAAAAGGAACAATAAAGAAATCAAAAATAATAATAATAATAATAATAATAATCAAAAGTATGTAGATACTCCAGCGATCACCTTTTCCAAAAATGTTGATTTATGTTGTGTTTGATCTTTGTAGTTGGAAGCACAACCAATTAGGAAATCGAGATCATTAGGGTCTGAGGATAATGGACACAAAGGACGTCCATTCAATACACTCTCAATTTATATAATTAAGGTTTGAAATTCCTCCTAATTTAAAGGGGAATTGCGCGCCAAACAAAGAGAATAGTATTTTATGGACTTTCCACCAGCATCCCATAAACCGCCAAAGTGAGGCGAACGCGACGGAATAAAACGCAAATCAACTTGATGACGCTGAGATATAACCTCAATCGTATCATTTCCAAATTCTTTCGTTTTCATGAAGCGTCGAATTTCATTATTAGCTCCAACGAAAGTAGTAGCATTGTCCAACCAGATAGTATTTGGAGGGCCACGTCTCGCAATGAATCGTAGATAAAAATGAACAGTAGTCAGATCTCTTACAATTTCCAAATGTAGAGCTTTGGTTGTAAAGCACATATATTTTTAAATGGCACTTTGAACGTACCATGGGCCTGATATCAAAGGTACCACAATAATCAACTCCATTCATAGCGAAAGGACGCGATGGAGACACAAGATCAATAGGTAAGCTGCCCATTAGTTGTTGAGTTATGGTGGCGAATAGGCCAATATTTACGTCTAATAATAGCCAAGAGTAATTGTGGAGGACCATGCAGATTTTGAATATGATAACCTCTATTTAGTAAAATGGTGATATTGTGATATGGTAGCAAAACAGGATGTTTCGCATCGTACGGAATTTTAGCCACAGATAGGCATCTTCCCACACGGATAATTCCGTTGGAATCTAGAAATGAATTTAAGCAAGCGATGTTATTGTTTGATGCAACAGCCAAATCCGCTGTTAGGTTCCGCATTTTCCTGGAGAATTCCATGAGCTGAAGAAGTAACATTATACGATTAGTAGAAGCATTTAGCTCACGCAATAATAGAGGTCCACAACAGGCATTCGAAATAGGGCTTAAAGAATTGAAAAACCGAAGCACGTAGGCGACAATGCTGACCAGTTTATCGAAAGAGGAATACCCTTCAAAGAAAGTTAAATCATGTTGATAAGTCGTAAGGACAATTGTTGTTGTTACCTCAGGAACGTTTGATGGGATTCATGTGTGCTTTTCTTCCAATAGTACTGATAGAGTTGGATCAGAGAGCCAAACCGGTCCCGACTACCAATGTGTGCATGAAAGTTATTTGTGTGGAAGCATACCACGAGATATACCATATAATCAGTGGGATTTTCAGAAGAAAAGACATGATTCCAATTATCAGTAACCGTAAGCTCTTGGATCTCAGAAATGCGATGGAATCGAAAGTTTAATAGAGATGCGAGGAGCTTCTCAACCAACCCAATACAATCATTGAATCAGTAAAAAAATTGATTATGACTATTTTTGAATCAATTGATGTCTTGATCTTGTTTATCAAATTGTCCAATAAAAGTGCGTCACACAATTCCAATTGGGGCAAAGTTATCTTTTTTATTGGGGCGACCCTAGATTTAGACCCAATCAATTGAGAATAGCATTTACCAACACGAAGTGATCTGAGACACACAGTAGCACCATAGACAGACTCCGAAGCATTGCAAAACCCGTGTAACGCATATTCAGGATTGATTACTATACTCAAACAACGCGGTATGCGAAAATCATTTAAACCCTTCATTGAAGTAACATAAAGTTTCCAATCGCTCTCAATATCTAACGGAATAATGTCGTCCCAATCTTACTTTAATTTCCAAAAGCGTTGCATGAAAAGCTTGGCCATCCTCTAATGGAGACCCAAGTATACCCAAGGGATCAAGTAAGAGCGCCAAAGCGGACAACAACCCCCTCGATTGGATTGAAACCCCATAAAATACGCTGTAGGCTTTTAACTTTTTCATGTACATTAATCTGCCTATACAATTTTTGCCAGTCTTTTTCAAATCGACATGATGTCGTCTAAATCGAGTTAAAACTTCGAAAATGTTTCTTAGAATATTAGGACCAGAGCAGGTTGATAAGAATCACCAAGAGCGGCATAGGGTAACGACACTACATTATAACACCAAATTTGTAAGTGATGCGTTCATTATAATACGATATGGTTACATAAACCATTGTATATTGAATGAGGGAATATAATAAGGTTTGATGATGAGAGAAATCAAAAAGGCTTAGATATTCATTGATAGAAGTAAAGATATTGTATAGAGAATTATATAAAAAATTATAAAAAAAATATTAAACGTTTTTTTTTGCATCAAATAAAATTTTATTGTGCACCACCATACCCTAAACGAAGTTGCGTCAACCACGATATTTTTCTCAGAATTTACATATACGTTTTTTAGCATTTGTGTAAGTTCAGTATCATCAATAGTAGCTGTAAAAGAACTAGAAAAACAAAATTTGTAATTATGTTATATATTATAAATACAGTCAAATTATTGGGTATATAACTTAAGTTTTGGGGATATTACATAAACAATTATTAACAATAATTAAATAATGATTACAATGCAATTAGTAAATTATTATATACTTCGATTCGGAGTAGTATGTTGTGGTAGATACCATATAAGCTCTATCTTGGAGTAAACACATTTATTTCAAAGTAACGGTACATTATATTTTATTTCAAAGTATTTGCCATCTGAAGCTACAACTTTTGACCATCTTTGTGGCAAATTATGGATTCCCTTATAGAAGAACTTCTTAGGTTTTGAAACAATCCATGAATCCAGCCATTTTTTCATATCTTCGTATGAATTGAACCGCTGTGCAGAATGGACTGACTGCATCGATCGGAACAAATGGTAGTCTGATGGAGCAATGTCTGGTGAATATGGCGGGTGGGATAGGACTTCCCAGCCAAGTGCTTCTAACGTTTCTCTGACCGATCTTGCAACGTGTGGTCTAGCATTATCATGCTGCAGAATCACACGGTCATGTCTGTTGGCATATTCTGGTCGTTTTTGATGCAATGCTCGGCACTATTGGATTAATTGCTCTCGGTAACGTTCAGCAGTGATGGTTTGTCCCGGTTTAAGAAGTTCATAGTACACTACACCAAGTTGGTCCCGCCAGATACACAGCATAACCTTAGAACCATGAATATTGTGTTTTGGTGTCGATGGACCTGGTTCATCTGTCTTCACCCATGCTTTCAGACGTTTTGGATTATCGTAATGGATCCACTTTTCATCACCAGTCACAATTCGATGCAAAATTGAATGTCTTTGAAGCAAAATTTCACACATTGTTTTTCGATTTTCATGTTGTCCCAATACGATAGCTTTTGGACCATTCCCATCTTCTTTAAACGTTTGGAAACACTTGTTTGGTTAACATCTAATGCAAATGCTAATTCGTCTTCCTTTTGACATGGATCTTCACTGAGTAAAGCTTCCAATTCTTGATCTTCAAATTTTTTTGATGCTCCAACGCGTTCTTTATTTCTAACATCAAAATCATTATTTTTAAACCGTCTAAACCCATAATCACAATTGTTTTGTGATGCGGAATGTTCGCCATAAATTTGTAACAAAAAGCGATAAGTTTCTTCTGCTCTTTTCTTCTGAATAAAATTACTTAACATAACTTTCCGCAAATGCTGTTTTGTTGGTACAAAATTTTCTATTTTTAATCAACTAAAAAAAATACTTGTTTACACTTCAACTGAATGTCATATACTGAATATGAAAAGTGGATTCAACGACTAAAATAGCGAAGTATTGCCACTTTAACACTGCGTACAAGCGACACTACTTACGACACCATTATTTTTTCCAGGACTTAGTTATAGACCCAATATATAGTTAGTAACATAATTTACCAAGTATTGTATTACCATCATCAAATTTGATTATATTAAATATAACGTATCTCGTAACGGTATTTTGATTCTAACAATTAGCAAAACAAAAATTTCGGATTTTTTTAAATTATTTAATGAAATATAATCGTTAATACATACTCTCTATTAATTATCTATTGTAATGTTATGTAAATACAAGCTGATGTATTTACAAATTTAAAAATTTATATTATTTGAAGTTGTACTATGACGGAGTAGCAATAGTTGGTTTTACACATAATTATATAATTCAAAATATTTATATTGAAATTTACTTTACATATGATCTCACAACAAATCGTCATTATTTATTCATATTAATTTTGTAATAAATTAAAATTGGCTTCTTGGTCAATGTTGTTTTTAGCAAAAATTTAAAAATATTAATGTAAATATTTTTAAAAAAACACATAATATTTTTATTTATCAAATCACATTGCCCTACGTTTCAATTTATTTAAAATCATATTCATGGGTCTGTACAGACATTAACTAAATATTTTACATTATAATATAAGGTTGTCAAATATCTCCCTTCCGCCTTTTTGTCTTTTTAATTTCGCGGCTATGTACAAAGCGCTACAGAGCTCGTATCTGGCAACACTGTACATAATTTGAAAGCTCTTGACATAACAAACAAAACGACGCTATGTATGATTAGTTTGGATATTGCGTTCAACAGTTATAGACGTGTAAACATGGAGTTCACTAACGCCGAAATTCGCGCTATTTTAAAGTTTTCCTTCGTTAAAGGCAAATCCGCTAGAGAAACGTTCCGTGAGATTAATGGTGTTTTGGGGGATGGTACTCTATCACTTCGAACCGCGGAGGAATGGTTTCGACGATTCAGAGCCGGTGAAAACGACACCATGGATAAGCCAGCCGGCGGAAGACCTGTGACGACAAATACCGATCAAATCATGGAATACATCGAGTTAGACCGGCATGTGGCATCTCGTGACATCGCCCAGGAGATGGGAGTTAGTCACCAAACCATTTTAAACCATCTGCAGAAGGCTGGATACAAAAAAAAGCTTGATGTTTGGGTGCCACATGAATTAACAGTGAAAAATCTAATGGACCGAATTTCCATTTGCGAAATGCTGCTGAAACGGAACGAACTCGACCCATTCTTGAAGCGGATGGTGACTGGCGACGAAAAATGGATCACATACGACAATATCAAGCGAAAACGGTCGTGGTCGCAGGCCGGTGAATCGTCCCAAACAGTGGCCAAGCCGGGATTGACGGCCAGGAAGGTTTTGCTGTGTGTTTGGTGGGATTGGAAGGGAATCATCCACTATGAGCTGCTCCCATATGGCCAGACGCTTAATTCTACCATCTACTGCGAACAACTGGACCGCTTGAAGCAGGCGATCGACCAGAAGCGTCCAGAATTGGCCAAAAGGAAGGGTGTAGTGTTCCACCAGGACAACGCCAGACCACACACTTCGTTGATGACTCGTCAGAAGCTACGGGAGCTCGGATGGGAGGTTTTATCGCATCCACCATATAGCCCGGACATAGCGCCAAGTGATTACCACCTGTTCCTGTCCATGGCGAACGCCCTTGGTGGTGTAAAGTTGATCTCAAAAGAGGCTTGTGAAAAGTGGCTGTCCGAGTTCTTCGCAAATAAGGAGGGGGGCTTCTACGAGGGAGGTATTATGAAGTTGCAGTCTAGATGGAAACAGATTATCGAATAAAACGGCGCATATTTGAACTAAATCCGATTACTGTAACACTTTTTATAAAGCATTGAATAAAGAGCAAAAAGGCGGAAGGGAGATAGTTGACAACCTAATATAAATAAATCAATATACATTTCAATAATATAAAATTGAATATAAAAGAACAATTATTACTTACATTGAAATAATAAATAATATGCTTTACTTAAAAAGAATAGTTGAATAGTAAGAAATTAAAACATTTTTTGTAAAATTAGTCAAATGCGCAAATAACATAAATAAACTGAACAGTGACAAAATATTGACTATAATTAAACTTATTTTCTGTTATTAAACTGCATTTACATTATTCTTCTCCTTTTAACAGTGTGTGTTTTAATATTATTTGTATCGTCTGTGTAAGTTATCGGATTATCACGTAACCTTTTCCGTGCGTGTTACATATCAATTAAATTGCAAAAAACTGGTGCAATGTCATCGGTGTCTCTTTTGATGTTGTATGTGTAGAGTCTTCCACTATATATAAATAGATTTATTGAACGGTAAAGGTTTATTGTTCAAATTATTACAATTATAAAATAATTGAACTTAAAATCAGATGTACTACAAGCTTCATATAGTAATAACCAATATTATAATGTAATAGTTTTTATTAATTTTATATAATTGAAATAAGTAAAATGTAATTTAGAACAGTAAATAATTATATGATTCGTGTTAAATTAATTTTAATAGAGTAATAGTTTTTTTAGTTAAGTTATTTTTTATAAATGTTATTTTAATTCTTTTGTTCGTAAGTGAGTTTACTACATATGTATGTTCTGAATAAATGTGTAGCGCTTCAGTGGTTAAACGTTTTGCCAAATGTTGTTGTGTGGCCAGTTTAGAAACAATCAAATCACGTTAATGGGTGTTCATACCGTTCTCCAGGTACTGTTTTGTCTGTTCCACATATGACAAATTACACTTGGACCCAGGACTTCCATCACCCAGACAGGGAATTTTATAAATGACGTTAGCCTTCTTCCCAAGCGGTACAGAATCCTTCAATTTTGAATAAATATTGCGTAAGCATTTATGGTTTTTATATGCCAATCGTGTGTCGCCAGAGAAACCAGTGATGACGTTACTTATTTCCTAAGACACACCATTGAGATGTGTTACACCTATGTATTTATTCCCGTTCAAATCACCAATAAGATTTCCATCACTCCTGTTACTTTCTTTTATTCGGTTCAGAATATATTAATTTCATAATGACACTATGTGGACAATTGTTGTGTATTAATGTTTTGTAAATTATTTTTTTATTCTTAATTGTCATTAATGACGGCGGAAGCTAACAGTGAAGAGTATACTTTTACGATACCATCTTCTCCTTATGTTGATGTGGCTACTTTTATTGCTTACTTGGAGGGATGGCAAAAGACAATAGAATCGAGTAATATATTTACATCGAGGGCTGTTAACTTTTTAGCTTTTAAATTTTTTTTTTTTTTATTTTAAAATATACAATTTTTTATTTTAAGTATTAATTTTAAATTTTAATTTTAATGTTACTTATGTGACTTAGTAAACGCGTATATATTATTTAACTGTAATTACATATATATGTAGTTATTGAGTATAATAGGTTTTAAAAATTACTGTATTATCATACAATATAATAGACTTTGAATATGTATTATTGCACAATTACAGATATATACAATATAATAATAATAAACCCATAAGGTATCTTGCACGCAACAAGGGTCGTTGATTAATGATTCTCAATTGATATGTTTACAATTTTTATTAAGAAGATTAGAACGGATAGGTAAACGTGAAGATATCGATTTGTTGCTACAAAATAAAATAATTGAGTTGATAACAATGGCTCAAACATTCAGACGTGATTTTATGCACATGTCTTTTGGTGAAAGATCCTGTTGCACGATTAAAAATAATAGTGTCGTTACGCTTCCAACAGTATTAACCAGTATGGATAATATGGAATGGACTCCAAATCGTGATTCAATTATTGCAAAGAAATCAAGTTGGAAATGATGAATTATTTCGTTCTGTCGCAGAACTATTTGAGGGAACGGCACTTAAATGGTTTCGATCCATTAGGGTTAATGATTTATGTGGGGATTGGAATGGCATACGACAATAATTACTGGCAGATTTTGAGGTGTATGATTATGGTGAGAATTTACTTGAATTTATTAGAAACAGGAAACAACAGCCTAACGAGAGAATTGTGACTTATTTTGCGGTAATGCAAATAGAAATATTAGGACCGCTATCCAACAAACAACGAAATGGTTTATCTAATATGTTTACTTGTACGTATGGTCGGTTATCCACATTAGACTCTTTTTTTAAATATTTTTTATGTTTATTAGGCGTCATTAATGCTATTTCCGTATATACAGAATCAATTTCGTTCAATACTTCACCGGAATCCGCGATATTATTATCTTCTTCTTGTATTTCAACATCGTGGCTGGATATATTATCCTCCCTATTGCTTCGTCCTATAGATTTATCCATTAATGAAGATATTCCAAAATTAACATTTGATCGCTGATTTACATTAGATGTCGGCATCGTGTTTTTATTGAATGTATTCATATTTGACGCAGTGGCATTATTAAAATTCCTACCCGTATTATTAGGTACTTGTGTACGATAACGACCATCAATATCCCTTGACTGCGTTGGATAACGCCAGTTATTATCTTGGTAATTAATTTTATTGTATGTATTCGCTATTAAGGATTCATTAATTTCAATTCTTTTACAATGGCACTTTAATTCACCTATGGTTAAAAATTCCATAGTAGCTATGAAACGACTATATTTCGGTTGTAAGTTAGATCTTATAGTAAAAATTCGCTCCGCTTCAGATGGAACGTTTGGAAGTCTCTGATACATTTCTTCCATTATAGCAAACTATTGAGTTATATTTTCATTTGCCTTTTGCCGCCGATTTCTTATTTCCTCCATGAGAGCAAATGATGACAAGCTTGGTTCAAAATTCCGTAAAAATTGTTGCTTGCCATGATATTATTTGAGTCGTTCCCCTAAATCCACAATACAACTTCGAAGCCGTACCTCCTAATAAAATTGGAATAGATCTTAACAAATCCGCCTCCAAGATATATGTGGCAGACGCAAGTTCCTCTACTTGTGTTATAAATTCCCGAGCTGATTTAGACAAATCATCACCCGAAAATTTCAATTTCCATTTAAATATATTCACAGCATTAATGTTGCTCGAAAATTGGGTTTGGTTAGATGATCCATTACCAAATTATTATTATCTGTACCATAAGAATATATGCGAGGTGGTTGCGAATGACCCGCATTTGAGTTAGAATTAAATAATGGACCGCCAGTATTAAAATAATTTAAATCGATTCGTCCAGAAGGACAATTAATATTCGGATTATCTCGATTATTTTGAAAATTGTTTACATTATTCACATTTGATCGAATTGGTTGGTTAAAATCTCTTTCAAAACCACCTCCATTTGATGGTAAATTACTACTCACTGACGATGGAATGTTATTTTGTAAATATTGCGATATCGACGCCAGCTGTACATGTGGAACATTATTTACATACTGTATTGATGAAATCGGTATCCGTGGAATTGCATTTGCTCCACCATAATTATGATCATATGGATACATATGATACCTATTATTAAACACCGTACGATGGCCATTACCCATACTAGATATCTGTGATTGTGTTGGCACATTAATACCCCCATCCAGTGAAGTATCAATATTAGTAAAGCTAATAGGCACCGAAGATGGATAAGATAACATGTGAATAATTGAATTAGTCATTGTATGTAGTGTATTGGTGATTGAAGGTATTGTTGCGGTAAGAGTTGTAGCCTGGGCTTGGCTGCATTAATTTTATGTTCAGTAAAATTTATCCCACCAGAAGAGGTAATTGGTGTAGTTGTTTGATCTGGGACCACGGCCAAAGCAGGACGCATTGGGTGTTTTATATTAGAATAAGCCGCATTAATTCTCTCCAACAAATGCTTAATCTTTGTACTCAAATTATTTAATTGATCCCTTGTGATTAATTCATTTATAGGTATAAGCCCAACTCTTTTGCCCATGAAACACAAAATTGAATTAGCCACACGCAATTGAGAGATATCATTATAGTTCAAATCCCTATATAGGGTTTCAACACGATTATTGCACTCGTTAAATTCCACATCCGGTTCATTAACCAGCACATTATTATTCATTGTCTGACTCCCTTCTTCCAAGACTAGCATTTCCAATAATAGCTTACGTCTATTAATTAATGATCCCTTCAGTGGTTGACGTCGACTATGCATACCTATGTAGGTCATCTGGAAAACAATCAACCATAGATGACAACATGGTAAAAAAAAATTTATAGAAATATTGCAAGTTATTTAATAATACCCGCAACGGTATGTTCTCAATAAAATACGATTTGTTTACGTATACCCAATATATTTAGAATCTATATATAAATTATGATTTCTACATAATATCAACCCAAATTAACCGTTTAACATTGAACAATTGAAACTATACAATGTTGATGTAACTAACGGGATTTTTTTTTTTTTCTTTTAGAAGAATTTTATTTATTTTTAAATATTATTTAAAAAACATTAATTTTTTATTTTTTTATAATGCCACAATTTCAATCAAACAAATGTGCCATGAAACCATACAATTATAGTACAATAAAAATTTATTATTATATGAATAAAATTAAGGCATTATATTATTTTTATATATGAGGATGTTGCAAACTAGTGTTCGCACATCTCCTCGTTACAACTTGCTCATCGAAGTCGAGCATATGACCCATCTTCGGCCAATTTATACACGCCTACGTGAGTATGACCTCACAATAAACGAGAAGAAATGTAATTTTGTTCATGACAAAGTTACATTTCTTGGTCACACCGTTAACCAGAGCGGAATACGTCCACTGGAGGAGCGTGTCAAGGCAATAGTTGAATACGAACCTCCAAATACTGTCAAGGATCTACGTAGATTCCTTGGCATGTTGAATTTTTATCGACGTTTCATTGCGGGTGCTGCGGAAAGTCAAGCTCTCTTAAATGACATCCTCATTGGCAGCAAAAAGAAAAATGATAAACGTGCTATTAAATGGTCCACGAAATCTCTTGCCGCATTTGAAACGTGTAAGGCTTTATTGTGTCGTGCGGCGACGTTAGCATTTCCGTCGCCCAATTCTAAATTATGTCTTAAACTACGCCATTTAAACTACATTGTTCAGTTTACGACGGACATACGCTACATATCCGGCAAGGACAATGTAGTGGCGGATGCACTATCGCGGCTGGACGAGGTTCAGCTAGGTGAAACCGTAAATTACAAGGACATAGCTGACGCGCAATCAAACGACAGCGAATTACGCAATTTAATGTCCTTTTCCAAATCCTTAAGATTTGTGAAGATGCCTGTCATTGGCACAGATACACACATTTACTGTGATGTACCCAAGAGCATAGTTCGTCCCTATATTCCAGATTCATTTCGAAGATCAATCTTCGAATCTGTTCATAATATAACGCACCCTGGAATTAGAGCCACAACTAAATTGTTGGTAGATAAATTTATATGGACATCGATAAACAAGGATGCTCGTAATTGGGCGCGAGCATGTATACCTTGTCAAAGGTCAAAAATTTCAGGCCATGCAAAAAGTTCACACCTGTCGAACATAGATTTCACGACATACATCTCGATATTGTTGGACCGCTTCCGCCGTCCGAGGAATATCGATATGTACTTACATTGATAGACAGATTTACGTGTTGGCCTGAAGCTTTTCCTATGAAAGACATTCGTGCCGAAACGGAAGCTAACACCCTAATTAGGGAATGGGTACCAAGATTTGGTGCACCAGCTTCGATCATAACTGATCAGGGTTCCCAGTTCGAATCCGAACTGGCCCGCGAATTATTCAAGCTACTAGGTACACAACATAAGCGAACAACCGCTTATAACCCGAAGGCCAACGGAAAATAAGAGCGCTGGCACCTGGCATCGCACCTTAAAGGCTTCTATAATGCGCCGCGCTGGTGGACAGTGGAGCAAGGAACTACCATTTATACTTCTTGGTTTGCGTTCCAGACCCATTTCTGATTTCAACGCCACTGCCACCGAAATGGTATACGGTCTAAATCTACGTCTGCCGTATGACCTACTTTAAACTCCGCGACTGTCACGCGACTGCAACGACTATATCCGCGGACTACGGGAACACATGCAACACATCAGACCAGTCCTGCCTACACGGCATTCAAATAAGGATGTGTTCATCTTCAGTGATCTCCCATCGTGTTCCCATGTATTCGCTGAGGGGCCATTCCCGGTCATGAGCCTTTCGGAAAAATATTATTCTCTTTTAATAAAAAGAAGACAAACATCTCAATCGATAGATTGAAGCCATGTTACGTCGACCGCTCTGAAACTTCTCCTACGGCGATACCAGCGGAGCCACATCTGGCAGTAGTTTTCACACCTAGTGTTAAATTTTCAGCACTACCGGAAACAAAAACCCGCTCCGGAAGGATTGTTCGTCCTCGTTCAAGGTGTCGCACTGTGTAAGAGTAGTTTTTCATGACCCAACTTTTTTTTTTTATAAATGGTTTATTTTTTTTTTGTTTCTTTCAAAAATACTATTGCTGGAAAATTTTGCAATGTGACTATGGTCATGGAAAACCTGCCACGAACTGTTTCTCCATCCCGCGTGTTTTATTATCGTGGGCTATGCGCGCCCACTGGGGGGGAGTACTGTGGCGACACGTCAAGTCGACGTCGGTGTGAACCCGTCATAGGTTTGTGTTCAGCAAGGAACACAAGCAGATAACGGTTCGCATAAACAGTGACAAATAACTGACAAGACTATTTGCATTGACGGTAAAATGAGACGATTACAAACAACCACGCGGACATGACGGAGCAAATAAAAATATAATTCAATAAAATATAAAATAAAATAAAATAAAATGAATTAAATAAAATATAAAATAAAATATAATCAAACCATAATAAAATATAAATCATAAAAATTAAAAAAATATTAAAAATACAAGTGCAAATAATTAATTATAACCAATAGTAATTGTAGTAGCAATAAATATATATAGATAAATAGTGGAACAGTTAGTTGGTATTTTAATAGTAACATATCCTCTAACATATACAACCCACACACTACTTTGAGTACTCCAGGTGACATTGTTGTTTGTTCCTCCTGGAATTTGACCAGAAGGTATCTATAGGTCAGTTAGATTATTTAATCATGTAGTTGTATGTGTAGGATAGTAATTGTTTATGTTTATAAAGTAAGCCAGTAAGCCCTAATTTATCAAATATATTTGACTAAT
Source organism: Bibio marci (assembly GCA_910594885.2). NCBI lineage: Eukaryota > Metazoa > Arthropoda > Insecta > Diptera > Bibionidae > Bibio > Bibio marci. Next base: position 60,949,275 of record OU343114.1, read on the forward strand.
GTCTAAACAGAACGCCGCATAATATTTCTACTCTTCCAATGATAATCAAACCGATATTGGTTACACGATGTATACTTGTTCTTGTTCTATCGTAGCGTATTTGTTCCATCGAAATTGAAACTGATGATTTCATTTGAATTTATATTTATGTATGATTGGTCGAAACCGGTTGAGTAATAACATTTCAAATATCTTTGATAATATTATGGTATAACAGAATTATCGGTCTATATATGAGTGAATTTCTTATGGCTGTTGTGTATTAAAATGTGTAATAAATTATATGTCACACTGTAAATATAGCAAATGATTAAATTATAGTGTATTGTATTGTATTATATATTTATGTGATACTTTATATTCAGATTATATTAAGTTATAGTCGAAGAAAGTTGTTGATAGTTTCATTTACTTTCCCATAACCATAACCATTTAGTTAACCATAACCATATTCCTAAAGTCAGAAAATACAAAAATGGCGATTTACCTGGTTTTGGTATTACAATACGATGTTGGCGATCTTCCATTGTGTTGGAAACTATCGAGTTCGAATAATTAAATTGTACAATATATCATTGTGTTATGAGTTTTAAGACCTTCGCCGGCATTTCCCTTAGCAAAAGGCCCGTAATTAAATTGTAACTTGTTTCCATCTTTGGGTTGATATAATTATTGATGGTGATTTTACCTTTCGCATTGTTATCTTTTTATTTGGTGGCGCTATTTGCTGTGGTGATTCAAGCTAGTTTATTTAATTCGTTTTCTTCGCCTAATGTTACCCCACAGTTTATTTGGTGAAAGATTAGTCCCCAAAGTAGAATAAGCGTAAGCAAACTTTGCCTTTCGTACCAAACACGTGACATGATTACGGAGGTATGTAAATATATTTATATATAGAAATGCTAGAGCGATATTTGCTTTATTTCCGGTATCTTAGAACACGAACAACCATAGTAACTGCAATTTCACGGCTGAACCAACAGGGAGCTCTATACAAAGTTTTACCCCTTAGCCTTATGTGTTTATTGTTATTCAAAGTAATGAAATTATTGAAGATATCCAGCTGTCTGTTCGTCAACCACGATCGAATCATACAGGAAATACCAAGAGATGTTCAAAGAATCGGTACGCAATTCGTCCACATTACATCTGTTGTAGTAAAAAAATGTTTACTGGATAAAATTAACAGTACAATATTATTTACTACTACTCAACCTAAAATAATATAATAATTATAAAATTAATTAAGGAGATCTGAAAAGATCAGATGAGTAGTAGGAGTAGCAGTAGCCTAGTTAACATCAAATTTACCTCCACCCTCCATCTAAATTTCACTAAAAATTTAGTTTACAATGTTGTCATTTTTATAACGGGAATATTATTGTGGATATTAAAAAAATGTTGATGTCAAGTTTATGATTCCTACTGCAAAGCGCTTCAAATACACCTAATTTTTATAAAAATTTTCTTTATATTGGGTTTCTTTCCATCGCAGGTACTTGGTTTATATATTGCTAACAATAAAAACGAATATTTTATTTAGAAATTTGAATATAAATTTCATTTTCATTTTTTATATATAATTTTATTAAATTATGTACAAAATATACAACAAAAACATACGGGCGGGATGGGATACTTTACCAAAAATTTAAATTTTTGATACTCTTCCAATCAAGTAATATTATTATTTTAGTATTAAACCATCGAAGTTTAAAACACCTATGACAACCGAAAATAGAAAATATAAAATTACGTTTATAAAATTGTGTTATGTATTTTAAAATCAAAATGGTGTCATTATGTATTGATAAAATACGGCACACCACTTGTATATTGAGTTTAAATTTTCGGTATTTTAGACCCACGAAGTTTATAAAACCAACTTTGCGGATCGGCAACAATATCTTTAACCTTCTTATGTTTAAAATTTAATCTATAATGGTTTGATTATTATTTTAAAACTTTCTAGGGTTTACTTTTTAATCAAATTTCGGTGTGGACCTTTACGTAACACAAAAATAATTTAAAAAATAGTCAAAATTTTCGACAGTGTAAGCCATATTAAATAATTCCCTGGTCAAAACATATTAGCACAAAAACAGGATTACTTGGTTTGATGAACTGCCTACGTAATGTATTATTATTATTATTTAACCAGTATATCATAAATGATAAATTACAATGTATTCCATTTTGCAAGCTGAATCAGGATCACACGTAGAATTATTTTGCAGTACTGTTAGATCCTGGTTATGGAGCAACAACAATCCTACTGAAAAACAGTTTATAGTTGTCCACAAGAGGATATTAACAAATTGAGAAATTATAAAAAATCAAAACAAATTTCCTAAATCTATTTCAAACAAATGTGATAAATGTCTGAACTCCTTTCAAGGGCAAGAAACGAAGCATTCTTTCGTACATATTCTACGCATTCCAACAAAAAGTGCATTTTTTAATTTTGAAAGTACCGAAAACATGATTCGAAGACAGTTAAATTGTTATACGAACGTGACGGAATTAAACCAAAAATTTTTTCAACCAATTATAAATGATGTGCAATAATTGTTTTTACACACGCAATATGTTTACAAACTTTGAAGAACATGTGTGGCAATAATTATTACAGTTTACTTTTGAAAGAGTATCATTGAAAAATATTTAAACACATATGCTATTTCCTTTTAGCCAAAAGTTCTGTTAGTTCAATTGGTAAAAAAACAGACAGGTAGAGAGACAGCCAGAGAATCAAGTCAAGCTTGTAAAATTTAAAATAAAATAAATAAAAAGTAAATAAATAAATAGAAAATATCAATAGATTTAGAAACATCCAAAGCGCAAATTTGATATTAAATTATTATTTATTAATATTAGAAATTTTTTATATTGTATTTATTATTATTATTATTATTAATTTGACAGTTCGCATAAAAGTCACCAGTTGGTGTTCGCCGATATCAGACCCTCTTACACCCATAATTCCCAATTTATATATTTGAAATTAGCAAACAATTTTCTCAAGTTTAGTTGGTGGTTGCAGGCACATAATGTTACAAGGATCAAATTTTGTCCATATGTCGTTTTCATTAAAATTCTACCCATTTTCTACCGATATTATGTGAAAATTACAAAATTTCATTTTTTGTAAATAGATAAAAAAGGTGGACAATTATAAAAATGTCTACTTTAACCGATGAAATGTGCATATTTGTTGACATTTAACAATCTACTATTTATGTTCAAATTACAAATGCCCATATAATAATTTAATAATTCATAGCATCACACTACATCCAATTTTCCACATTGCCAATAATAAATTATAGTAATTTACAGTATTTATTTTCCTATGCATATAAAATAAATACAATTTGTATTAGCTTTGTAACCTTTAATACATAAACACAATATGAAACTAAACTATAAGCAAATTAACATATTTAAAACATAAATAAACCAAAATTTGAATTCTATACAATTTCCATCATTTACATATATTAATTCCATTAGACTAGCTAGAGACCTAGAGACTATAAAATTGCATATATTATCGTTTACTATAAATATAAATGTTTTATATCAGTTGATCTATTAATATCCCACTAAACATTTGCATGAAAAATCATCTGCACGATATTTTTGAGATTATATTTTTCATTTATCGCCATATTATTGTAAAACAAAATTAATACTATATTTTTTTTCCATGGTGTTGTGAACAAATAATAGATTTAATATTAAAAACCAAATTTTTAGTAATCAAGGCTCCAATAATTTAGGTATTGTCGAGAGCTTAGCAATGGGATGGTAGCTAGTGATCCCTAGACCCACACTTCAAAGTGAAAAAATTATAAATGACTTCCAAATTTTTGGATATTGTTTGAATACACTTAAAGATGGGTGATGACTGTCCTCTGGTTCAATGCTGTTATAACAACGAATAAGAGAAGAGTCTGCCGAAAGCGACGAAGAAATTAGTAAACGAAATCAATTATTACTGTTGCTAATATTGTTAATTTGCGGAATTCCAGCAGAAGATTGTCCATCCAATAAAGAACGTTCTATTTCACACAATACATTCTGTGACATATTGTCATCATCAGATTAGAAACAATACAACCCAGTTTTGTGAGGTTGAAATCTCCCACAACCAATATTTCATCACTATCAACACATAACGTAGATGATACGTACTCAATACATTCCATCAATTTATTATATTGGGTCTATAACTAAGTAGTATTGTTTGTACGCAGTGTGAAGTGGCAATACTTCGCTATTTTAGTCGTTGAATCCACTTTTCATATTCAGTATATGACATTCAGTTGAAGTGTAAACAAGTATTTTTTTTTAGTTGATTAAAAATAGAAAATTTTGTACCAACAAAACAGCATTTGCGGAAAGTTATGTTAAGTAATTTTATTCAGAAGAAAACAGCAGCAGAAACTTATCGCTTTTTGTTACAAATTTATGGTGAACATTCCCCATCACAAAAAAATTGTGAGTATTGGTTTAGACGGTTTAAAAATAATAATTTTGATGTTAGTGATAAAGAACGCGTTGGAGCACCAACAAAATTTGAAGACGAAGAATTGGAAGCTTTACTCAGTGAAGATCCATGTCAAACGGAAGACGAATTAGCATTGGCATTAGATGTTATCCAAACAAGTGTTTCCAAATGTTTAAAGAAGATGGGAATGGTCCAAAAGATATCGTATTGGGTACAACACGAATTGATGGAAAGACAACAAGAAAATCGAAAAACAATGTGTGAAATCTTGCTACAAAGACATTCAATTTTGCATCGAATTTTGTGACTGGTGATGAAAAGTGGATCCATTACGATAATCCAAAATGTCTGAAAGCATGGATGAAGACAGATGAACCAGTTTCGAGTAAATTTACGACGTCATGATTCAGGCTTTTTAATTAACCATGAGATTATAGCCACTTTCTCTGATAATTCCGACATTTTCACGAGTGAAACAGATCAATTTATTATATGGTAAATACAATATTATTTATGGGTTTAATTCTCAGCAATGCCAACAGCAAAAATATAACCAGCACATCAACGACTTACCTTTTTGCACAAACTGTCGATATGCTAAATAAACGACACTCAATTCTTATCTACATAAGTTGTTCTGCTGCACATAAACCCATTGTAATTTGTTGTGTATTATAAGATATATGAATAATCGTATATATTTGGATACTATTGCGACTATTCGAAATATTACTTCTAGACACAGTACAGTAATAAAATTAAATAATAATAATTAAAAAAATTATTAATAAAATGAATCGAAGAAATTGTATTTACTATTATTTTTATTGCATGTTTAAATAACATATAAAAATGTTATTGTTTAAATTGTTCAAAGAAAAGAACAAAACTTACTCACAATAATAAACTATTAGTTTATAAAAATGATAAATTATATGGAAAATTTGCAACGTGCAATGAAAATAATATAAATTGAAATCACGAACAAAAACCTTTTTTACTTAAATAATTTTGTAATATTATACATAATTTAAATTAATGATACCACATTATAACACAATCTTTTTATATAATCGCCCCAACACAGGTTGTAATATAAAGTATCGACCAAATATTTACCCAGTCTTAATTTTTCTTTTTCTGAAATTTTTATTGGTTCTACAATCTATGCAAAATTTTCATAACTCTGATTTTTCTATTACATTATAATATATGATTTGAGAAATTATTAAAAATGTCAGATTTCTTGCTCAATACAATATGATTTCTTTTAGAATAATCTCTTCTTTTCTTATGTTTCAAAACAATCCGACCAATTTAATTCATAAACTATACTCATTTTAATTATTTAATGATAATTGAATAATATCCTGATTCAATTTACAAGAAAATAAATCCCCATTTTTATTATTTACAAAAGAATTACTTCACACACAATTGATTAATGTTGTATAAGTTTATGTCAAACCAAATTGCATTATACATTCTGATAATACTGTTTCATTGAATTTACGGTATAATTCTAAATAAAACACCGTAGAATGTATAATTTCTATAAATTTCTATCCGCTTTAAAATTGTGAGATTTTTGACATTAATTTCAACATATAATCACCAATAGTTCGTGGGCTACTACATTTTATTACAGCCGGTGTATGTAATATACAATCTAGCATGTTAACACATATAATAATTGTATAGTTATAATTAATAGTAGACAAATCACATAATCGTATATATAATTTATAATTGCACGCAACGTATACACGTGTTATGCTTAACAAATCACATAAGAATTAATAATTTTGATAATGCAATAAAAAAAATATGTAACACATGGGTTAAATAGCCCAGGGCCTAAGTAATAAAACAACATTTTTTTAGGAAAATTGTTCTTTATTCATAAATAAAATCTCCTTTGGCGGTTTCATTTCATGTTTCATTCATTGTGATGTACCAACGCAAAAACTCAGGCTTATTGCGCTTAAACATGTCCAAACAGAGTTCTGAATCATTAATTGTACTGATTCGGAAGTACAGAAAAATCAACTTTCTTGATGTATGTACAACCACGTTTAAAATCAGCAAGCCAACGTTTGGTGGTTGTTGTTGATGGAGCAGACTCCGGGTAATACTTTTGATGTTATTGCTCTGCTTGAACGGTCTATTTTCCCATTAAATAGCAATGATAACTCCATACACAAAACTTCATTTTTCAGAAAATATCAAACAAAGTGTCAATTAAATCACTGTAACTTCTAAACTGATGGTCGGATTGCTATGAAATTGTGAAATATATCTTTTGACAATTGGCACTATTGAAATATCATAAGGGTATTTCGTTAGAGGCGCAATATGGTATTTAAGCCCGGAACTTTTTTATTAAAATAATGAATAGTTTGATAAAGAAAATTCATAACAATTAATAAAACGTCATACGGAATCTGTTTTAAACAATTTTTAACTGTAATATGCAAAAAAAAATAACTGCACAACTTTTTTAAAAATTTCTGATAAATTTGAAGACTTGATCACCAGAATTTTGATTCAACGTTTTTTTTATATATTCTTTGCAATATTAATGTGTTTTAGTCTAGAAAACTGTTCATATAGTTTTGGTCAAAAAATACCTGTGTTTTTCCACATTTTACTTATATTATTCTAACAAGGAATGGTCTGCGGATGTCATTTGGATATGTTGTACAACTTCGAAAACTCTATACTAGATTTATCTTCCCATATAAATAAAAAATGCAGACAATGTGATTTATGTGTAATTTATATATGGTTATTGGTCTTGTTAAAGTCGAAGCCTTAGTCTTAAAGTAATTTTTCTGGTTTACATATTTTCACAAAACATCACTGTCAAGGTGCAATTTGATTCCATTTCTAGCTAACATTAAGTTCAGGTTTTCAAGTGACATGTATATAATCCGTTCATTGTCATTTGCTACTGCTATGAAGTTAGCTACATTTTTTTTTTCGTTTTGCTTACGTAGCAATACTATTCTCAAATATTCAATTTTTTCAAATTATGGATTTTGTCTCTGTCACAGTCATAAATAAAAAACACACTATACACGTATTTTGTTTGATTTAATATTTATGACTAGGACGAAGTGAAATATATTTAAACAAAGTATTACACAAAAAAAAACAAAATCGGGAGCCCTATAATATTTACAATATTTCTATATAAAACAAATTAATTTTAAATGTAAATTCATTCATTTTTATTATTATATAGAATTAAATATCCGTAACATAATTAGAGATATGAATTTATGTTTTAATATGTTGATATGATATTACCTTGGTAGTCATCATAATAAACGCACACAATCGCACTATTATAGTCACAATTAGTTAGTAGGACAGAAAATTTTCAACGAAAAAGAAATTCTTTTATGAATTGTTTTTAATTTATAGACAATTTTATTTTCACATTGAAATAAATACCAGCAGCATAATATACTTACTGTCATTACCATGCAACATAATATACATAATAAAATTATTTTATAATTGGATTTCACTTCACATTATCGCCAGCCAATAGTCATGATATAGTCTATCTATATTAAATACTCATCAAATACAATGCGTGCAAAAAGAAACAAAACTCCTCATGCCTTTGATAACAACAATTTTTTAAAATGAAATTATACTACGAAGGCAACCGCGAAAATGAGCTCTCTGCCAAAGAAAATCCATTTTTTTTTCAACTTTATTATTTTCTTGACAACATGGTCTCCTTCGAACACAATATACTTCATCAAATGACTTCAAGACCCTCGAAATATAGTTCAGTTTGGGCATTAATCTAATCATTTGGCGAAAATTTGTTACCAGCGAGAATTTTTTTAGAATCGGAAACAAGAAATATTCACTGGAAGTTAAATCAGGACTGCGTGGAGAATTTTGCGTTTTTGCCTCTTAAGAGCATTTTCACCAGCTTTAGTTCGTTGTTTTGATTGTTGTTTGGTTTCTGGTGTTTAGTGATAGATCTATGATTCATCATAGCATAGCTCGCTAAAAGCTCCTCACTACGTGTCCAACGAATTATATCCTTTATGGCAAATTCAATAAACGCGACACCCACAGCTGGCAGACAGCTATTTCATGTGTGGTTCATTATGCAAAATATTCCAAATGGATTTTAACAATTTTAGCATGCTTTATACGACCATCTTTTGTCACTTCATTGAATATATTTTTGAAGTTTTCAATACTAGTGTCTATTTTTAGTTTTTTTTGAACGATGCTCATTTTCTGTGTTTGTACGATCCATTTTAAATTGTTTTACCCATGATTTTACGATGTGGTCGTTATGACCATGATCAGAATCCAACTACTTTTTGATTAAATTTGGTGTATAACCTTTCCATTAATGTGCTTTTAATCACTGCACAAATTTTTTTTTGTTCCATTTTTAAAAAAACCCAAAAGTTGTGCAACAAAGAAAATACGCAATTAATGTTTCTGAAATTTTTACAGAAGCCTCATAAAGGATGGTTGTAGTGAACAAAAAAATGCATTTCCAACTATTGGAACATAGAGGGTATTACGGAGCTTACTAACGGGGGTGTCCCCGTATTTTATTTCATTTATTTTCAATATTTATTGTGATAAAAAAATTTCAACTAAAGTATTAAATTCTGTACTTACAAAAACAATTATGATTCAGAAATATTAATTTTTTCAAAATATTGAAATACTAATTTTTTTTTTAAGAAAAACATTACACAATAGTTTTTGTATGTTTAACATACTAATTTAATTGTGTTTATTTAATAAAACACAGACACAATTCAATTCGGAATACACAATGCCACAATTAATTTGACATTTGATTATGTGCGGAAACTGTTGGTCGCAAAAGTATTACCCAATAATGCAATAAGTGTTTCGAATGTGGATTGTGTTGGAAGTTGGATTGTGATTTGTTGCAATTGCTCAAACTTTATTTCGTGGGAAACAGAAAATATTTCTATTTTCTGTTTGTATCTAGACCGGACACATCTCGCATTTAATTAAAAAACAAATGTGATCACAATAAAAATTGTCAATATCATCATTTTAATTTACACAAAATTTGATAGTCGCACGAAAATAATCCACATGACAATTGATGAGAGTTTATAAATTCGTCTACTTCTACCGGTTTACATTTGTGACTTTGATCGCATGTAGACAGTGTAGGTTAGTGTAAGTTGCGTCCATTGTCAATTTAATGGTAAAAATAAAATATAATTCTATGTATTAAAAATATATTATATAACGATTAAAATTACCATTGTAATTAGAGACGAAATATAAAAATTTATGTGAATTGTGCTATCTGTGAAAAAGTTTTAGTGGAACAAATTTATTATAATTATTGTCAAAATGGTATTTGTGAATAAAATTTTGTGAAACGATATTATTTTCTTCAATTTACACATATCAGGTGTACCGGTGTGAAGTGAGCGTCAAGATACAAATGTTTCGATAGGGAACATTTGTTGTGAACGAGCCTTAATTTTTTTTTTGTATGGTTGCTATGACATCTGTCAAACATATTTAGTATAATGGTCGTGAAAGACCACCAAAAAAGTTTGAACACGCCGAATTGCAAGCAATATTGGCAGATGACACTTTGAATCGAAAGCAAATGGCAGAAATGTTAAATGTTGCACAACAAACAATTTCTGACCGTTTAAAAGCTATGGGAAAGATCCAAAAGTGTGGAAAATGGGTGCCACATGAATTGAATGAAAGACAGATGGAAAACCGAAAAAACACTTGGGAAATTTAGTTTGCCAGACACGAAAGACAATCAGTTTTGCATCGAATTGTTACTGGCGATGGAAATGGATTTATTTTAAGAATCCTAAATGGAAAAAATCATGGGTTAATCCAGGACAATAATCAACATCAACTGCAAAACCAAATCGTTTCGGCAAGAAGACAATGGTGTGTGTCTGATTGGACCAGAAATGTGTGGTGTACCAAGAGCTCCTAAAACCTGGTGAAACTGTTAATGCTGATCGCTACCGCCAACAAATGATCAATTTGAACCATGGATTGATCGAAAAACGACCAGAATGGGCCGGAAGACTCGGCAAGGTAATTTTGCTCCATGACAATGCACCGGCTCCTTCCGACTACCATTTGTTTTCATCAATGGGACACGCATTGGCTGAGCAACACTTCGTTTCCTACGAAGAAGTCGAAAATTGGGTGTCTGATTGGTTTGCTTCAAAAGACGAACAATTCTTTTGATGTGGTATCCACAAATTTCCAGAAAGGTGGTCAAAATATGTAGAAAGCATGGCCAATATTTTGAATAAAATATTTTTTACTTTCCCATTTAAAATTAATGTTTTATTTTCACAAAAAAACGCTCACTTGATACCGGTACACCTGATATATACAATACAAAAAAATTGAGAAATTCTCTAAATACAAACATAAATTTTACCACATATAATTTTAAAATTAACATATTGTACAATGAATTATTTTACATATAGACATTTTTGTAAATAAATAATACAATAAATACCATAAAATCTCTTGTGTACCACAAAATTCAATTTTAATTTAATTATATACACTCTCTGTCCCAAAAATAATGTAAACGGAAAATATATTATAATATAATAAAATATAAAATATTCGACTGAAATGCATTGATGTGTGAAGTGCATCAAATGACGTTTTTACAATGATTATTGGAATATTGTTGAGTATATGGTGGTCGTTGTCTTTTGGAGGAACTAATGTAAAACGGTTTTCTTTCTTAGCCAAAAGAAATTTAGGGAAAAGAAAGTGTAGTGGCATAGGGAGCTAAATCAGCTGAATATGGTGAATGATTACCCAAAAAATTTTTATTTTTGGTCAAAAAATCAGTGAAAATCTACGGGTGTACAATATTATCATGCAGTAATCTCCTACTGCCAGTTTCTCGATATTCAGGACGAACACGACGAATACGTCTTACCAACTGCTTCAATACATCAAGGTAATATATATTCCTTCATCTGGTGAACCCCATTCAACACTTTAACGATTAGTTTCTGTTTCTTTTTAAAAACACTTTGTTTTGGCACCAGTTACAATAGTTTTTAGGAAGTTTTTCTTCACTTCCAGCATGTTTAATATAATGTTTTACAATGTTCAATTAGGTGCAAATTTTGGTCATCATTTAATATTGATGTGGAGCAAACTTTAAATTCAAATAAATAATTTATAGAAACATTTTTTCAGTTAAATTTGATAAATTGTTGTTTTGGTAATTCCAAGCTCCAATCTCACCGAAGATTTCATAGAAAATTTTAACGAAATCATGCACTTTTTAAATGTTTTCTGCAGTAATTAATTCAGATGGTCGACAATTGAATTTGAATTTCATCAAAATTGGATAAGGAATACGCAGATTAACCAGGATACCAAACTCTGATCAGTAAAACTGCCCTGAACATTTTCTAAGAGTACCTTAAGTACTGTTCATTTAATCCCACTTTGAACACATATACAAAATTTAATCAAAATCGGTTAAGAAATCATCAATTTACAAATTTCTGGAAACTTCGTCTCAAGTACTCCCATCTGGATGGTAATAGTAAATTAACTCTATTGATGGATCGCATTGTTTCTCAAATTGATGTTTTATTTATTAACCATCTGTAAGGCGAATGACAATTAAGCTGCAGTATCATCCAATAAAAACTGATTTGGCGTTAAGGCGAAAAGGTCATCAGGATCGTTGGTTAGGGAACAAAGAGGTTGGGAATTTAGTACATATTCAATTGCAGCTATAAGTCTCTTTATAGTTAATATATTGCATTCCGCTAACACACGTTTGAGATGGTATTTAACTGATTTTATACTTCACATAGACCACCCATGTGTGTTGGTTTGGGCGTTATAAAATGTCATTGAATTACGTATTTAGTGAGTAACATTATGATTAGGACAGGCTTCAAATGGACCAGTCGCAATTAACCGATCCCTTGGTAAATCGCCTATAATAGGCACGATTGGATTCCTTCTGAAGCAAGTAACGCGTTTGATCTATATACTCTTTTTACAATATTTCTGCAATTAATTGACCAGTCAAAAGAATTTATTATTTGAATTAGTAAATGATAAATTCAATATTATATCTTGAAAATTCACTTCAATTAAAGGAAATGACGATAAACAATAAATATGGTTAGAAATTCAACAAAAATTAAATGCTTGTGAACCGGGAAATCATCGATTAATGGAAAAGGGTAAGTTTTGGTATATATTTTTATTTATTGCAAATATTATAAGGTACTTTGCCTAAACGATTTACAAGAAACGGTTCGAAAAAAAGCAACCATTCCACCTTATCAGCTTACCATTACAAAACTGGTGGTGTATATAGACACCTCACTCACTGAATATGACAATAAAATCATAAATTTATTCGAACCACAAAAAGGATAAAACAAAAATTTGAAAACTCGATAGACTTCGTTTGAAAAGAATCACAAATGTGGCCATAATCAGTTGTTCATGGTGTAAAATATCTTTGTTAGTACAACAAAAAAAAAAAAAATTGTGTTCGATTTTTTTAGACACCCTGTATTTTCACCGTTATGAGCAGCTCAATCGACAAACTGACATCACTTTTAGATTCTTCCAACCAAAGTACCTTAGATACAATCATAAAATTGAAAACACTACATTAAAAAAATATGGCTCAAATTAAAGGTGAAGATTTTCTCCATTTATTTAAAGTAATTTTTTAAAAAACTTGCTCCTGACAAAGTCATAAGCATAAATTCACTTTTTTTTTACACAATTTTTCAAAATTAGTAACTTTTGATACACCCTGTGACCAAATCCAATTATTTTTTAAGAATTTTATTTTTGTGAAATGAAGCACATTTCAGAAAGCTATTATTACCAACTTCAAAAATTATTATGGCATTTCGGGATCAAAGAACAAAGTTTTTTTTTCTTTTCCCCAATTTCACTTTTAAGGCGGTAACGATCCATACGAAGAACTACAAAACATGACATTGTTAATTTTATTATTTTATTATATTTAATTTATATATTGTATATTTTATTATTTGTTATATGTTTTTATGTCCTGTTGGCGTGGCTGTTAGTAATCGTCTAGTCTCAGCGTCAACTCTCTGCATGTGTTCATTACTGAACACAAACCATTGCCGGATTCGTAAAGGTGTTGTCTTGACGTGTCGCCACAACTGCAATGTTGTACAGTAATTATAGCACGTTATCTTGCGGTTTTTTCTATAATAAGGTATGCCTAATAGTTAAACAATACGTTTGCCTATATTGAGTATGTGGTGTGGAAGAATACGATGGTGAGCCATCCACATTAAAATTATTCATTTGTAATATTTTATATAAGATACATAAAATATCTTTAGATTTATTAGAAATAAGTAGATATTAACATACTAATACATTTTAGAATTTGAATAATTTATCTTTTAAGAAATGAATTACATATTTTGAACTATTATTTATTTATTATAATTATTAGATAAAACGGGTATAGGTATGTTTTATCAAAATTTAAATATGGTTTACTGGGAAAATATAAAATATGATTTCAGTATAACTCTCTATCCGTTAATAAAAATAAATAAAATTTAAAATGTAAAAATTAAAAGAATAAAATTTAATATATTGAAATAATTAATAATATTCATAATTATTTGATGTAAAATAAATACATGTAATTGTACAGTTATTTATATCATTCCATTTTGTTGTATTGAATGTCTTGTTTAATTATAATTTAGTATATATTAATTACTGATAATACATATATTATAGTTTTAATCATACAATATTACATAAATCTTATTTAAAGTTGAGTAAAGTACAGTATTTTTAATACTAATTTTAAATATATTTTAATTACACTTCAGTAGAATATGATTTTTATTTCTTAACAAATTAATTTATTTCTATTATCAATAAATTGTTAAATAATTATTACAACACAACTTTTCAATATGAGATACAATTTTTGCTTTCAATCACCACTACACTGACAAAAAAATTACGTGATTTCACGTAAAAAGTAACGTCCAAACAATAAAATATTAATTAATTTTGCTCCAAGAAACATGGTTCATAGTTAATTTATTAACATTTATTAAATCAATGAATAATTCATTAAAACATAATACCGAAAATGAATTTTTTCAATGAATCACTTCGTTGGTTTAAAGGATAGTATAATTGTTTTCATGAATATTATTCATTTTTTCAACGAATTCTGTTTATTAACTTATTATTCTGTACATTAATTAGATAATGATCGCGAATTAATTTATTCAATGATAAGTACATTAAGATAATTTTTAAAAATGAAAAATTTTAATGAATTATTCATTGAAACAATGAAAAATGGGGTTATAAACGTTATTCATTGAAATTATGTACAAATTTATTTTCAGTGTAGTGCTAAACCGTAACTGACTTGAATGATAATGAAACTGAATATATTTTACGACGAATATGGATCAATAAAATATATCTGCTATTGTAACAAAAATCATAAGCAACCACAGAAGTGGTTGATCGATTACGCAGAATTTATACTATATATAGAATTTACATATAACTCAGCTACCATATTCTAAAACGAGTTGTAGATGGGCGAGTCGAAGGAGTCAAATTTGTTTGATGTGGATGCAATCCAAAAAGTTTGCATTGTATTCTCCGCAGTTTCCGTTTACTTTATTGAGTAAAACGAATCCCGTGTAAAACCATTTT
This sequence comes from Bibio marci, assembly GCA_910594885.2. Classification (NCBI taxonomy): domain Eukaryota; kingdom Metazoa; phylum Arthropoda; class Insecta; order Diptera; family Bibionidae; genus Bibio; species Bibio marci. Next base: position 60,964,564 of record OU343114.1, read on the forward strand.
TGCTTTCTATATATATCCCCTAACCCATAAGAATGGCTATGTAAACCATAAGACACGTAGAGCCATCTATGATATTATTCATAGTCTAGTGATTATGTTCTGTGAACGTAACTCAACAAACTGTCAAAATTTCATGACAACATATTCAGTAGAAACTAAAATAATTTACATAACGTTACAACTGTTTTTGTGGGTTGGTCGAAAAATCAATAAAAAAACAAATAACCAACATTAAATTTTGTTTTAAAATTGGTAAAATACAGAAACAGATAATTGTTTATCCAAAACAAAAATTTTTCAGTGGTTTCGAATATTCAAAGATGGTAGAGAAGATGTTAATGATGATGAACATTCTGGTCGATCATATGAAGCAATTACTTACAATTACAATAACAATTGATTTCATAAATGTTTGCAAGTAATCTTATATCAGATTCATGGAAATGGAAATAGGTATACCTCGATTAATTCGTCCTGAATATCGAGAACCAGGTAGTTGGAGGATACTGCATGATAATGCACCAGCGCATTGTTCTACAATAATCACTGATTTTTTAAACTAAAAATCACATTTTTTTGCTTCAACTTTCACCGTATTCACCAAATTAAGCTTCTTGTGAATATTTTCTATTCCCACAACTTCATTTGGCTATGAAAGAAAGTCGTCAAACATCAGTTGAAGGCATTCAAAAATCGACGACCACCACGGTTCTCAACAGCATTCCAATTATACACATAAAAAAGTCATTTGATTCAATTGTTGAAAGTGAGAAGCAAATCGATGTATTCCTGTTGATGGAGATTCTGTTGCATAAATAAAACTATTTTTGTGATAATTTAATATTTATTTTTGTGTTTTTTTAATCCATGCCGGAATATTATGGGACAGAGCGTACATGTTAAAAGTCCAACAGTATTCAACGAGTGCATTCAAATTTCTTTTATAATTATGAATCACAAATTCAATTCAAATATATAATTCTTCTTAAAACGATCTAACATTCCAACAAATACATTTTACCGATATGAAGCATATTTTACGCATCAGGCATTGAGCATCTGTTTAATCAGCAAAATTACTATTATTAACGTCCAGCAGAACTGTGTTATTTAATTATCGAATAAAATTTTTGTCTGTTTATAGTAGGTCCCAAATTAGTTTTAATCGAATTAAAAAATATCTGCTTAATACAATTTGTTTTCATATCACCATAGCGACATCGAATTAACTAGAGTTGACCTGTTCCCTGTACTATACACACTTCTACTGATTTAGAAATTAACAAAGGAATATAATGGTTATTAAATATTTTAATTATTTAACAAAACTTTAATACATTGTAACTTTAATTTGAAACCAGTCGATATCATTGCTTTTTAAAAAAGTTTTCTCTTTATTTATAACATCTATTGAAATTATAATACACAAAAACTTTACTATAAATGAATATAAATTTTCAATTAGTTTTAAATTAGTTTTACGTATTATTCCTCTATTTTAAATAGTTTTTATATACTCGTTCATATACCACTCTCTGTCTGTATTAACTAACACAATATATTATAATTATAAAACATACGTAGGTTTACCAAATATAATAATCTAAAAAGTCTGCAACTGAATTTATTTATTGTAAAAGGTGTTGTTAATCATTAAAAGTTAAAATTATAAAGTTAAACAATAAGTATATCTATAACTATAATATAATAACACCTATAACTATACAAATACAACAAAAAATGTTCATAAATTTAATATTTTCAATTAATTTACATATCGCCGTTAATATTTATATTTTAGTTACTTGCCATAACATATTCAAAAGTGAAAGGGTAAAATTAAACTTACATAATACTGTAACAAAATCACATGAAATATTGTACGCATACATAGCAGAACGGATATTACCACATCATTAAAATTACAAAAAATATCCTTTAAAGTACTGTTACATTAAATAAATAACAAAATGTATACAGTAGGTGCTCAAATGATTAGGGACAGTATTCCTGGCTGAAAATAACATTACTGTTTGGCACTGGCCAGGCAACTCATGAGATATGAACCCCATAGAGTGCATGTGTGAAGGTGAACTCACCAAACGTGCGATCGCTAAATGCTTGTTTTTTATGTCGCTGCAAAGTGCAAATCATAGTTCAATTTTTCCAAGTGCAATTCTGGTTTTTATATATTTTATGAAATGAATTTTGCACTGGTCATGTACAGATTGCGTGAATAGTTTCTAGTGTAGAAATGAAAGACTGTTGTTTTTGGTTTGAGGTAGTGTTTTTTATTCAATATAATCTCCAAAACATTCAATACATTTACTCCAGTGCTCTTCCAATAATTCCTCCCAGATACGATTCTGCGGCTGCTATGGCCAATTCGTCTGACGAAAAATACTTTCCTCGGCGAAATTGTTTCAGATTTCTGAAGAGATCGTATAGTCGCTGACAACCAAATCTGTTGAATACGATGGATGCTCAAGCAATTCGTACTTTAAATCCTTGAATTTAGTTATGGTCCAAACACTTTTGTGAACTAATGCATTGATGAAAAATGATTTTTTTGTGTTGCAAAACGGATGTTTTCTTATGGATTTTTGCGTCCAATTGATCCAAAAGGTTACAATTATATTCTGAATTGATTGTTTTACCTTTCTGCAAATAATCGATCAATAAAATTCCTTTTGCATCCCAAAACACTGATGTCATGACCTTTTTTGCCTTTCGTTCTTGCTTAGTCTGCTTTGGAACCGAAGATCCATCTTTAGTCCACTGTAAATGTACCTGTTACAATTTATGGTGGTAGATCCAAGTCTCATCCAGAGTTAAAGAACGACGCACAAAAACGGTTTTATTCTTATTAAAACGATCCAAATTCCGCTGACAAATTTGTTTACGATTGAGTTTTTCTTGAATTTGTAAAGTGTGCGACACCATTTTTTCATTTGTAATTCTTCATGTAAAATATGACATAGTCGTTGACCTGAGATGCCTATAGTATCAGCATTTTTCACGTGTAGTCAAACTCGAATCTTCATCACTGACAATTTCATGAATTTTTTCAATATTTTCTGAGGTAGATGCAGTTTTTGGACGTCCCTCGCGTGCTTCGTCTTCAAGTGTTGTACGACCACGTTTACCTTCAGCAACTCAATTTTTTACTGTTGCATATGATGGAGAACTTTCACATAACACATTTACCGTATCGTTATGAATTTTTTTATCCGGTTAAACCTTTTTTTAAATAAATATTCAATATGATGGAGAACTTTCACCTAACACATTTACCGTATCGTTATGAATTTTTTTATCCGGCTAAACCTTTTTTAAAATAAATATTCAATAAGTATTCGATTTTTTAATTTTTCCATGTAAAAAAAATCACTGGCCGGCGACTTCAAATGGGTTTGTAAACAACGAATGAATTTACAGATCGTATTGAAATTTTCCAGGTATTCATATGACAGATGAAATATTCGAATACACTTATTTATTTGGCAGAATTAACGTCATCTATTGGTAAGACTAGAAACTTTTCACGAAACCTGTATCTGTGTTTATTGTCAACAATTGTCAATTTAATAATAAATATATGAAAAAAATTTGAATAGATTTTATTTTGATAATAATTTTATTGTTATTGAATTTTTTAAAAGAAAATTAAAAATATTAAGTTTTGTTTTTATAAATACAGATTTTGTGTGAAAGTTTATTAATCGGATATTTGCACCATGATTTGCGTCGCAGTTTAGAAGTTTTATTTTAAATTTGAAGAACAAGTCCAATTTCAAAAGCAAAAACATTTACATAAAATCCATACCCATTGCTTTACATGTAGTTTTTGTTTTGCACTTTGCACTTTGCACCGACGTAAAAAGCATTACTTAAGGAAGTGATAATCACCAAGCGCCAGTTAATTGAAAATCTCAGCAAAGAATGGCATCACAACACCGAACTTCAAAATAATGCAAGTCTTTGTATAGAAAGCATGTCCCGACCCATAGAAGTTGTAATAACAACGGTGGCATCACTAAATACTAATTGTAAAATTAATTTTATTGGATTTCTATGTTATTGTATTATTTTTTATGAAAAAAATTAATAGTCTAGCCTTAATAACTTTTATTATCTTTTATGATCTCTATAATACACTGTTATAAATAAAAAATTATTTCGTTTGTAAAATTCAGTTAAACTAGAAAACATTAAAATCCCTAATAACTTGAGCACCTACTGTACTACTCTATAGAAGGGTAGAAGTTACACAAAATATAATTTTATACATATATAGAAGAAAATTCATTGAAGTGAAAACCGTATAATTTTTTTTTATCTCTTCTTACACCACATTATAAATATAAAAATTTTTTGAATTGAATGTGAGAGAGGTCTCTTGATAAAAACACCAGAATTATTTATAGATAATATATATTACAAAGGTTTATCATATAATAATATTTTTTGTTACTATGTGGTTGTTGTTGTATTATGTTCAAACAATCTGTTAAAATAAATACGTTAAGCAAAATGAAAAATGAATATACAATTGTTTGTTTGTAGAGTACGATTAACTCGTATTTTGCTTGATTTACTGTCAGTTTAATTTTGGTGGTATTTTATTAGTATTTTTCTGTATGTGGTGGTAGGATTATAAAATTCAATTTAAAGAAATTTTAATATTTGCCAAAAAATCTGTAAATGACATAAAACAAAAAAAAAAAAAACAAAAAAGAGATACGCACAAAAATACAAACAAAATTTATAAATGTATAACGACAGTGACTCAAACATTTGCTAAATTATTTACAAATTTTATAAGTGTCATCAAATATTATGTTTATAAGGCCATCTTGAACTATTGGAAATTTTAAGAACATGCGGTAGTGATGGCAATTAGGAGATGTAGAATAATTTTGGAAACTTTATTTGTTAGTAATTTATATTTGTGGTAGCATATAGATGACAATAATAATAATAAAGAATAATAATAAACTACACCCTCATTCTCATATGTCAATGCCTATTATACTACAATCTAAGTATTTTACTCTGATTAACTAATACTCCAATACTTCGCTATACTCCGTTCCTTCAATTTTAAAATTTTAATAAAAGTAAAAGATAACTTTTAAATTTCACAAAAATATTATTCAACTACGTTTTTATGTTAAATTTTATTACATTTACAAATTCGATTTATTAAATGTCAAACATGTTCAAGGTAAGTCTGTCAAAGTAGTTAGCAGAGTACATCGATGTGTTAGTACATGGATGGGCTATTAAACTTTGAAAACGGCGTATTTTTCCAATACTATTGCAAACAATTAGCAAACTCACAAATATACAAGTGTTAGTGACTTTCCAGTGAAGTAGTCACTAAAATTTGGGCTGTGTGTCCAAAAAAAGAGCTGGTATTTTAACCTTCTGATTTTGAGTTTTATAAATTAAAATATTTTATAAGTTTTGTTATTTACTTTTGTTTTTTCTCAAATACAAATATCAAATATTTGAATTTTTTTTATATAGTTTTTTTCGCAAATAACAAACGTCAGATATTTGCATATGTTTTATATAGAGAAAATACTCCGTTTACTTTACATTGTATATATACACTGTAGCCTATCCATGTACTAACACATCGATGGCAGAGTATCGCTATACTTCTCATTTGTTAATATAGTTCAGTTAGTGTCTATTGACATCTATTCTGTACACACAATATGAACTATAAAATACACACAAGATATAAAACAAAGAAACACATTTCACATCGAACAACAAGCAATCAAGTTTGGATGCCAACAAGATATAAATAAAGTTAAAAAAAAGTGTATACCATTTATAAGAGATTAATTAAATGCATTAAAAGTATAAAATAAAGTGTATTAATTAATTAAAGACATCACTTGCAATGAATATTATATAATATCAACAGGTTAAAATTTACAAGTATTACTCCTACCACCAAACTTATCACAATATACTTTAGTTAAATATTTCAATATATTCGAATAAATTGTAAATTATAAACAATTGTATAGAGAATATTTGTGTCCTACAAAATGCTAGAACTTATCATTAAATGCTTAAGTTCGAAAATACAAAAAATCGTTATAAATATCATTACTGGTATATTTTCTTCAATACTACAGTAAAAATAAAATGTAGTATTCAAATTTTATTTAGTTAAAGTGAAAACGGAAAAACATGTAAACATGAAAAGACAATTTTTATCTGAAAAAGTTGTAACACTAAATCAAGGACAATATATTTCATTATAGATTTAGTTATGAGTATGCTAAAATGCCTTTGGATTTGCAAATCGATTTCGAGTTTTGAGAAAACCATTAATGTTGCTCAAAAAATAGCTAGTTAAGTTGTACCTACAATTTGTATACTACATGGTTTTTTAATATACCGTAGTTTATGCATTTACCATTTAAGGCCTACTACGTTACAACTAAAGCAATAGTAAATAGAATCACCTGTAGATTCCCCATAATCAAATTGAAATTGTTATTTATTGCTTTAGCTATAATACAATCTGGAAGCTATGTATGAGAATTACTATAGAGTGTTGTGCAAAGCAGCATCCGATTAAAACTGAGTTAATGATTCAGTAATTACACAGTAACGGCGAATCAACATTATAACTGATTTCGGAATAGGTGATATACCCCTATAAGTACCCTACGAATTTACAGAATGATTAAGTAGGTTGAACGTATGGTTAACTTAACTACCAACTACGGAAAAACAACCAAATATGAATTCTACAACACGGCCTCGGATCGGACAGTATAAACGGCAACGACTCAAGCAAAGACAATTTAAGGCCAATGATTTAAAACTTGCATCTTGGAATGTTAGAAAACCAAGATGGCTAGATGCAGTAAACTGTGATAAAAAGTTCCTTAAAATTCGGGATTTGAATTGGAATGCATTGACTGCAGATAGATGATTTTGTATAAGTAAGTAAACATAAGCACTTGATCAAAAGTTTGAGTTACTGTAAATAGAATATGAATTAATTTTCATTTGCGTTTATTTATAAATATTTGGTTTAGATATGTGAAAATACATTTTCGTTTGTTATTTGTGTGTACACATGAGAATTTAATTTCAAATTTAAATCATTTACAAAACTAAAAAGGAAAAAAAATACAGGTTGAAAAGATTAATTTTTAATTGAAAATTACAATTGCAAAAAGTTAAAAAGATATAATGGAAACATTTGTCTAAATAAAATTTTGAACAAAAATAATATTAAATGTACAGTTTAATGGTTGAATGAAGATAAATAAATTAAACTATATTATAACTCAATAACAATATCAAATATATATATGTTACATAAATTCACAATTTGTTATCCATACATGAAGATCCTTAGAAAATGTCTTTAACATAACATAACATAACATACATAAATTTTCTTTACCCAACTGATTGTTTCGTTAGATGTACTGTTGAAATCACATGTCGACTTCGTCGATATCATCCATTTTGGGAAACAAAAATTAATTGATCATTGCCTAGTATTTAATTTCATTGATCGAAACTGTGATCCCATAATTTATTAAATACAAAATTTTTGTGATGACCGAACTACATCTCTGTACTTTATGTTCGATACGTACATACATATATTAAACTAACCACCCAAGATGTACTCCGAATCCAATGAATCTTTATTTTATTAACTTTATAACTATAACTAATAATACATTAAAAGATTAAATTAAATTAAAGGTGAAGAATTTTTCCGTCGACTTTATTTAAAGTAATTTTTTGAAAAACTTGCTCCTAACAAAGTTATATGCATAAATCTACATTTTTTTTACACAAATTTTCAAAATTCGATACTTCTGATACAACCAACTCATTTTTCAAAATTTGTGTTATACAAGACATTTTAGAAAGCAATTATTTCCAATTTCAAAAATAATTGCGGTATTTCGGGTTCAAATGTTATAGATTTTTTCAATAAATGTCATATTTTTAGTGCCACAGAGAGCTCGCTTAAAAATGAAATTAATGAAAAAATATTTGTTGGTTCTATCTACAATATAGTTTCATGAGCACTACACCCTGGCAAAATTTCATTGGAATCGGGAGGGGTCACATCAGGCGGTTGCCATGTCAGGTCCAGAATCAGCACACGTCGTTCAATTGTCTATCTATCCTTGGTGTAATGGTATAACAATAAATGTCACAGAATTTTTGATGATTGATTTTTAGTTTTGCCATATCAGAATGTTTTAGTTAGATCGACCTTTTCCATTTAAAAACACTTTATTTATAATGTAATAAATTATTTCTATAAATATCATATAAAAATGATAAAATGTATAAGTTTTATTGAAAAATGAATAAAATTAGGGCTTAAATTTTACTCATTTCCATAGGTCGAACATTTGCATAAGTAGTGTCATGCCGATTTGCCCGACAAGGAACTTTGAGCACAAATTAAATTTGTAACTAAACGCATTTTGTGAAGGTGAAGGTTTAGCGTTAAAATTTATGAAGTTAAAATATTTACTTTTGCATGTTTTTTGTGCCCTGGATATTGGTACTGCACGGTAAAATTTTCTCATAGAACTTCTGGTCCTTATCATCAAAAAACTGAACCAAGTGCGTTTTAACATCAACATCATTATTTTTACCATTCAGGAAGTTTTGCAAACTTCGAAATAAATGGTAATCTGATGGTGTAAGGTCTGGACTAAAAGGTATCATATCAGTGGCATCAGTTCCTAAATAAGCTCCAATAATTTTTGACAAGCGACCAAAGATGTGTGAAATTGCATTGTCACAACACATTTTCGATTTGCTAATTCTGGTCGCTAATCTTGAATTGCATTGTTCAATTTGTTGTATGTACACATGTGAATTGATCGTTTAATTGCGTGGTAAAAGTTGAAAATAGACAATGCACTTGTCATACCACCAAACTGATAACATAACCTTATTTCATTTTTTTTATTTTATCTATTTATAATTAATAAATTTTAATTTACATGTGAGACAATTAGTCTCTTTATTAGTATGTAAATTGGACAATACTAAATATTTTATATGATAAAACAAAATAATTTAATTATATAATACATAAATTAGAATATAGCCTATTGTATATACTCGTATATTTATTGAGGCCCTGGTTGCAACTATATGGTTGTGTGATATATATTCACTTCAAAGAATTTATACTTGTGTAATATTCATCCTTAAATAAAAAACAAAAGTTAAACTATGTGCTATTTCTCCCCAAATACTCAAAGTAGTGTTTTTCAAAGGAAGTCTCATTTAATACATTTTTAATAACAAAAATACAAGATACCTAAAATTCATATACTCATCCATTGAACAACCAAGAAATTTAATTGCATAATTTGATATGTCCATCAGCACCCATCGAAGAAATCACAACATCACAATATAAAAATAAAGTAAATACCAAGCGTAAAACAAGTCTACTTTTAATTTCAATCGGTGTCAAATAAGAGTAAGTCCAAAGTCTGCCCAGATTAGAATATACCCCTATCGCCAAGGAATCCACATGATCAGCCCAGTTTAAAATTCTATTGAATATAACACCAAGATTTTTAATTTTATCACAATATTGAATGATACCGCCCCCAATCTCAACAAAGGCAAACCATCAAAATGCGATTATAAATTACCATAGCCTTCGAGAAATCTCACCCAGTTTGCAGCTAAGATATAATTGTACAGCATCAGCATATAAATGGCACCGTGGCAGTGGCGAAGGCTAAGAAGTAGCATTCAGTTTTCAATATCGCTATATTTTTGTAATAACTTGGGTGAAATTAAACTAAATTATGAAAAAAAATGTGGCTGTCCAGAGAAAATTAACCTTTATTTCATACAAAATTCCACTGATATCGAATGGAAAATCAGTCATATCTTTTGAATGTGTGAATCGATTTTATAAATCTCTTCTATGAAAGATTGAAAATTGATTATAATTTGCTATTCTGTATACAAACTGGGAATCGGTTAAAACTATGGCCCGTAATTTAAAAAGATGATAATTCTTAAAAGTCATTTTTTCCGGCAAATTTAGTAAGTGGGCATTCCAATATTTGTTCATAATGTAGTCTACTTTTAACTCATCTACCAGAAAAATATAGTGATATAGCAATCTGAAAACATTTTTTCACGCTTCGCCACTGCAATATGTGTAATTCAAAGACGCCCGATGGTCATTTATAAATAAACAGAATAGAATGGATCCAAAAATGAACCCTGGGGTTTACTCACATTGGTAACAATATGATCAGACCTTTCATCTTCAATAGTGACAAATTGACGCCTATTGCTGATATAGCATTTTATTAAATTTATCGCATTATGCGATAAATGAAACCATTTGAACAATTTATGACAAAGTATATCATGTTGTACGAAATCAAATGCCCTAAAAAAATCCAACAAAAAGCAAAAACGAACACATACCAGCATTCATTGAAATTGATAAATTATTTGTAATTTTTAATAATGTAGTAGTAGTGCTAGATTGAAACTAATGTACAAGTCAAATTTAGTAATATGTGCACAACACTGGTTCAAAAACTTACAGGTTTCTTTTCAATGTAGTTATACCCACTTTTGTACCATGCGTACATAAAAAGTTTTACGAATCTGGAAGATTAAATATTGATTATGAGTAAGAGATTGAATATTAAGAATATTATTTCTCAAATGCATATTTATATCATAATCATATAATAATATTATTATGTCTGAAAAATATTTCACAAAATTCTTCCTCTGCCTAAATGTGTACACAAACACATCCAACGGCTGAATGATATTACTCGTTCCGGCAGGAATCTTTAAAATATTCGCATCTTTTCCACATTTATCGATTCACTATTGAAGACTATCGCGCGAAGAGGGATTTCGAGCGTAAATTGATCCATCGAAAAAAACGAGAACTGAAACGAAGGGTTTACGTCGAAATGGAGAAGTTCAGTAGAAACAACGACAATAGAAGATTGTACCGGATTTTGTGCAAACACAGAGATGGTAAGGTTATGGCGAAGAGGAAAGGTGCCCCGAAAGATGGGCCTAGTACTTTAAAAACCTATTAAATGTGAACACACCAGTGAATACTGTGGGAGATGTGCAATTTCAAACTGCCCAGGCATTTATAGCTGAACCATCAATACACGAAGTAAAGAATGTTATTCAAAATCTCAAGAATAATAAATCACCTAGATCTGATAGCTTACCAGGTGAACTCTTTAAACATGATATAAATGCATTATGGTATCAACTCCACGAACTAATTGTAAAGATTTGTAATAATGAACAGATGCCAGATGAGTGGAAGGATGGTATTATCTGTCCATTGTACAAAAAGGGTGATAAAGTAGATTGTAACAACTACAGAGGAATAACTATATTAAACATTACCTATAAGGTATTTGCTAATATAATATACCGTAGACTTATTCCTTACGCCAATGAAATTATCGGACAATACCAGTGTGATTTCTGCGCAGATCGATGTACATCTGATTGATGACATTGACCCGCACTTAGGTTTTAACGCCATGGATTAAGTAAGTAAGTAAGCACCCCTAAAAGCGATAGCGATCAAAAAAGCAAAAACATGACCTAATTATTTTTCGAAGTTTTACATGTGTCATTTTTGAAGAAGATCGGATGTATCACTTTGGGTAGTGTTACTTGTAAGTACCAAAATCATCCTTTTTTTTACAAAACGGTCGGTCCTGTAGTGTATATGTTTTTAAGTCGTTGAATTTTATAGTCAAAAATATTGTAAAATGAGAGTACTTGTTGTTTGCCTTTGCATATGTACTTTAATAAAACTTTGGAATAAATATAGAGATGTGCTCATCTGTTACAATCCCATTCATAATGTAATTATTACGAAATATAAATTAAACAATTATATTGATCTTTTTGTTTTTAATACAGGAGGAAATGAATATCGTAAAAAAAACATTAAAATTAATTTTCGTATTTTATTTATTTAACAATTATGTTGTAACAATGGTTTTTATATAAATTTTAAATATTTTACATTATCATTTATTGTATAAAAATTTTATAATATTGTATATTATTATTGGAAATCAGCATTTGCCTGGTTTCAGGAAGACCCATGCTATATAACAAAGAAAATAAACATAAAAGCAAAGATTATTTGAAATTATAGCATCATTAGAAACTAAATTATAAATAAATATTAATAAATATAGAATGTGGATAATTCAACGTAAATATACGCGGTCCTTCACATATTCATTCATATTCAAAAACTGATGTTATTATGGTATTCTGCCATTCTGTTAATTGCCTAAAAGCTTACTATGGCAGTATATTTATTTTTATTATTGTTTTCGTTGCCATGACTTCGTTTTATCAAACTAAAAATGTTATTAAGATGAAATAAACAGAAGGAGTTAATGGAAAAAACAAAATGCACATTACAATGCCGTCGATTGGAGTGTAATGCGGTCAACAAAGAAGAAGACAAAAGTATGTATAAAAAAGGCGCGTTGTCACTTCTTTCGTCTTTATCTCGCGTTAAGAATCTTGCTTGTTGTGTCCAGATTAATTACACAATTTGTAGGTACAGTGTTGATAACTTATTGTTATTTGTTCGCTTTTATTTCTCAAAATATATAATATTCAATATCTAGTAGTTGGTTATAAAATAAAGACAATCGCAATATATCGTTTAATGATTTGTTAATAATTATAACGTAGATTTTTATCCTTTATTACCAGGTATGAAGTAAGCGCCAAGATACAAATGTCTCGATAGGGAACATTTGTTGTGAACGAGTTGCTATGACATCTGTCAAACATATTTAGTATACATCAAGTCATTGTACAAACAACATATTTTTTCATCGTGTTAAAAATGTCGAATTTTGTACAAGAAAATGATGATTTGCAGAAAGCATTAAATTTTTGTTTTACTTTGAAGAAAAGTGCAGCAGAATTGCATCGAATGCTTGTCAAGGCATTAGGAGCAAAATGCAAAAGATGGTTTCAAAGGTTCAGAGATAATGATTTTGATGTGAGAAATAATGTACGTTGATCGAAAAACGACCAGAATGGGCCAGAAGACACGGAAAGGTAATTTTGCTCCATGACAATGCACCTGTACACAAAGCAAAACCGGTTCAGGATACAATCAAAGCACTTGGCTGGGAACTACTATCCCACACGCCGTATTCACCAGTCTTGGCTCCTTCCGACTACCATTTGTTTTCGTCGATGGGACACGCATTGGCTGAGCAGCACTTCGATTCCTATGAAGAAGTCGAAGATTGGGTGTCTGATTGGTTTGCTTCAAAACACGAACAATTCTATTGGCGTGGTATCCACAAATTGCCAGAAAGGTGGTCAAAATGTGTGGCCAATAATTTGAATAAAATGATTTTTACTTTCCCATTTAAAATTAGTGTTTTTTGTTCACAAAAAAAACGCTCAATTGATACTGGTACACCTGGTAAAATTAAAATACTACTATAATTTTGTTAGCTACTACAATATTTCGGTTGTCTCCTTCTAAGTCAAATCAATAAGCAAACTGTTCTAAGACATAGAAACTATTTGAAATTATAGTTTATAACGAACTGAACTTATTAAATGTTAGAGTAAATTGCCCTGGTTTACATATAAAATTATATTTTAGGATAAATTCAAGAAATTTGCGTTCGGTGTATTTATTTTTTACTAAATAGTTATTGTATTTACAATTATGGTCATTTTATTCCACTAAACTCCATGTTAGTGGTATAATATACAATGAATTTAATATAATAAAAAAAAAATATCAAAAAATATTAAAAATTTTAAATTTCTTCAATAGATGGATTTTGAATGCATTGTATAGAACATATAAGTTGTAAAAAATTTAGGAAAACTTGAAAATATTTTAATTTGCAATTATTTATCGAAATAAAACTGTTTTATTATAGTTTTTAATACAGCGGAAATAGATACACTCGTACTGGTCTTGTAGCTAATTAGTCTTTTATTGTAATTATAAAATGTTTGTGTAAAATATTACTTACAAGTTTCATAATGACAATTATATGATTGTAATTCACATTCATTTTCAAATGTTCGTTCTTCACCACCACCAACTGGTCCACCGCAAAAAGGATTATAGATCCTTGGGCAAATTATGAAACAATCTTTTGCGATTATAGACGTCACCATGACAGAAACTTTTGTAAATGAACAGAAGGAAAATGTTGTTAAACAAATAAAATAATAATTGAAACTTCAAAAAAATTATAATTTTAGTATTATTTTCTTAAATTTACCCAAGAAACACAATAATAAGAAACGCATTCTGTATGATTTATATTTCAATTAATATTTTGAAATTTATACTGAATTTTTGATTTAATCACATACAGTATTTATACAATAATTGTAATCACAATGTGTATAAATAGTTAGTACAGTATTTATCTCTATCACATATTTTTATAAGTAACGGGTGATAACTAAAAATCTACACAAAACATTACGAGTTTTCGCTTGCATATATTTTGTGTGAAAAATTGATGGCTTATAGTTAATATCTCCAAAACCAACCGAAACCATGACGAAACCACCAAGAAAGTATGTTGATACTGTAGTATACCTAATTATTTTTTAATTTCATTTATTATTTATTTTATATGTTTTGATATTAATTATTACGCCTTCATTAATAATAAATAAATATAATAATTATTATTCTCCCAAATTTGTATTTTAAATATACTGGACAGAGCCATATTTTGAAAGGACCGTAAAGTATTTTTATGGTAATTTATCAATCAAACGGAGAATGTAATAAAATTAATGTCTCGATAAAACTTTTATTCGTATTATTAATAAATATCAACAAGGCGATGATTATATGTTGGTCAGACAGCTAGGCTAAATTAATCGAAACTGCAGCTGATGACAATATACTTAACTTTGTCGGATTGGTTAAAGATGAAACGAAATTAGTACAGCTGAGTTTAAACCATCGATAAAAGAATAATATAGAGACACGCTTCACACTCATTACATATAAATTCGAAAATAGTGTTGAGTGGATTGCAAAGAGTTATAAATAGTAAAACATAGGCCAATGTCTGATAGAATTAAATTCAATCACAATTAAAAATCGAATCTCGATCGATGTTAAAAAAAAATCACAAAAAGATTAAAGAACAAAGCAACAATCATCATATTTAAAAAGCCTCTCCGAAAATGGACACCGATTATATATTATAAGAGCACATCTGGTATCTATGTAATTCCTTTCTTTATTGTTTAGAATGATTTACGCCCTATAACTAAAACATGAATTATTGCTTTATTAATTGCATTTTACTATATTAGGTGTAGAAATTGAAAATACCCGTTTTTATTCAATAAAAGGCTCGTTTATTCATAAACTATCAATATTAATACTTCAATCAAAGTATGATCCATTGGAAGCTACCACCTTCTTTCACGTAACTGTTGAATTCCTTGTCTGAGAATTCATACTCTTCTGAAACGATCCAACCAATTCTGATACTTTCTTGAAGAGCTAACTGAATCAACCAGAATAAGTGGTAGTCTGAAGCAACTATATCTGGTGAATACTATCGAGTGGGATAGAACTTCCCAGCGCTGCCCTAATAAATAGTTTTTAAAGACATTTGCAGTATGAGCTTTGGCATTGTTCATACGCATTAATTGTCGATGGTATACACCACGGCAGTGATACTTTCTGAACATTTCAGCAATTCATAGTATACAAGACCTTTTTGGACCTATCAAATACACAGCATAAACTTACCACTATGAATATTTTGCTTTGACAGTAATGGACCAGCTTCACCAGACTGTATCCAATCTTTTCTACGATTAAGATTTTCATAATAGATTCATTATTCATCTCCAGTCACAATACGAAGCAGAATAATAATATAGTAATAAAGTAAGTAAATTGAAGAAAGTATATTCGATAATAATATAAGATTAATGATGAGATAATGTGGTCGCATTACCATAATATAATATGTGTAAATTAAAACTTAAACTTAACTATACTTTTATGATCAGAATCAGAGTTTTAATTAGCACCCGGTAATATCCGTATTAGTTAAAAAGTTCAATTTTTTGTTTTTATGGTTCAACTCATGCACTCTATCTTGTTTTTTTTTTGGTTATTTAACAATTTCTTTTATATGACTAGTGGAACATGTTCAATACTGACACAACTATAATTGTAATGACCAAAATTTGTTTTATAAAGTCAAAGATATCTCAAATTTATACACAATAACCATCCATCATCTTTCTTCTAAATTTACGTGGATAAAATAAAGGTTAAAACACGAAAACATTCTTGTAATTAAATTAATGTCAGTTAACTATATAGTGTGTCATCTTTCAACATGGTGGCATTGGGTGACACATCAATTATTTATTATAACATTATTTCAAATTCAATTTTTTATTTTATAACCTGTTTCAGATCTTTTTGCATTTTCTATTTTTTCTTTCACCATTTCAAGATTGTTTGGTTTTTTCCACTGTTTACAAATGCAAAAGTTGTGTCTGTTTATAACACATTTGACTGTGTCAGTTCATGTGATGTGTATTTTAATTAATTTTTTTAATTTTTTTAAATTAAATTATTTTGATGATCAAATTGTTTTTATAACTTTAAATAAGCCATTAAATGTACTTACAAGAAAAAAATAATATTCGTTTATTCTGATAAATAATTAAGTTCCATTTAAATCCGAAATAATATACTTCATTAACTTAAAACCACCCTAATGCCCGTGTCTACATTATTTCTCATTGAAGGTCATACAAACAATACTAACCGGAATCGTAAACGAGACGAAAATAAAAAACAATAAAGATTTGCTTCGCGCGTGTGCCAGTTTACTGAACTTGTATATATATTTTTTGTGCATAAATTATAAAAAATATTGTATAAATAAACAAAAAATTTTATATTTTCTAATAATGTGATAATTGATAGGAAATAATATAATGTTTATTAAATGATTTAAAAAGTTAGCTGTTAGTATTTATAAATAATCAGTAAGTTGTTTATTTTATTTAAATATCATCTTATTCGAATTTCTTATCAGTTTTTGATTATGGCAAAGTATTACAATAAAATGGTGTATTGACCACTGTTTAATTCAAAAAAAAAAAAAAATGTAAAAATATTAATAAAATCTATTTTATGTCCACAACAGGTTTTAGATTTTTGATTTTTAACAGGTATTTGTATTGTTGTTTCTTAACGAAATAGTATTTAGTTTGAAACAATGTCTTTTAGACTATAATTTTGAAGTATCATCGAATGAATTTATTTCGTCTATAAGATTTTATTTGGTGCTAAAGGAGGTCAATATAAGTTTGCTAAAGCTTTAATTTCCAAGTAATGCTTATAAGATATCATAACATATAATTAAATTTACTCAGATGAAGTTTCAGTGTACTTGCATGGATACTGGTTTTATATGGGCAGTTCTGAAGTCGGAACTAGATAAAGACTATTTTTAGATTCAGCGAAATCTCATGAAGTATTGATATTTCTTAACTTTTATTAATGAAATAAAGTGAATATTAATTAGAATATAATATTTAACAGAATACCATTTAAGTTCTAGAGAATAAGTGTAAATGGTAGAGCTTCGTGCATATCTTCTCTAATTTACGCTACACATAATTTTAACGACGATTATTAATTTTCATAACATCATCTCAAATAAATTATAGTTTTTGATAATTATATTTTAAATCGATAATAAAAGAAGTGTATATATTAACACAATATTATATTATATTTGGTCCCGTCAAAGAACAGAATGGTTGGAGGCGAAGATACAATTTTGAATTAGACAAGTTGTACGGTCAACCAAATATTGTCAAAACAATCAAGATCAATAGATTGAGATGGCTTGGACACGTAGAACGCATGGAGGAGGAGCGTGTGCCGAAAAAACTGTTAAATAGTAAACCAGAGGGTAGAAGGAGAGCCGGAAGACCTAAGGCGAGATGGCTAGATGCAGTAAACTGTGATATAAAGATCCTAGAAATTCGGGATTGGAAGACATTAACTGCGGATAGGTCAGGTTGGAAAAGCGTGTTGGAGAAGGCTAAAACCGCACCCGGGTTGTAACGCCATGGAGTAAGTAAGTAAGTATATATTAACACAAATACTATTGTGTAATATAATAGGTATACTGGAAAATTCGGTCCGTTCTGGTTACAACAAGTTTCAACAAGTATTCGCATTATCATAGGACGCATATTTGGTTTTTATCGTTTTATCACTTAATGTATACATACCGGCGTAACCAATGAACTAAAACGTGCTGCTTCTGTAAGATTGTTTTATTCTGTGATATTATCTTTCTTCGCGATCAAGTAGGGTATAGTGTATAATGACGCTTTGTCTTATGATCATATATATATAAATGCTTCCGGTGTACCGCAGGGTAATCACACGATTAGACATCATCTTTAATGATCTTCCTTCTGTTATTCTTTTAAAAAAATATAATAGTTTCATTTAACTTCCAAAAATTTATAGTAAATTAATTAAAGATAAAATGGCATGCAATATTCCTATTGTTGATTTTATAATATATTATATCACAAACTGTGATATATAGTCGTGCAGGGCTGGTTCCTGCTTGGTTATTGCGTATTCCAGTATAACCCAGAACCATAACTGGTCGTAGGTATTAGTAATATAAGCAAAACGGTAACAATTGATGATTTTGATTAAAACAAAAGCATAATAATAAAGAAATATTTAATATAAAAAATTTGGCATATTGCGTAGTTAAAATGAAGCCATCTAACAACACATGTGGTATCCCACAATGTACGAAATATCAACAACTCTGGCATATCAAAAGCCTTTGCCATCATCAAAGAAATACGTTAAATGTGCTGGGAACCATTACACGAAACAATGCAAAAAACCAACATGCGCTCTTTGTCAACAAAAAGGACATACGGGAAATTATAGTGGATGCCCAGTTTATCAGAAAAAATCAAAAGTCTTGATAAACTAAATCAAAATAACAAACACAAAGAAGTTCATAAAGAGCTAGGGGTGTATCAGATGTTCTAGTTAAAAATAATATCAAACATCAACAGGAGATTATTCGTGAAAGTGTTAGCCAAGCGACTGTTATAACAATCCCATACAACGGCGCAGATCTAAATATTGCCGTACATACTCCACGATATACACCAATTCAATAATGTCTTCAAGAAACTCGATCTCGTCATCTTTATCATTGGAGGATATAACAAAATAAAATATACAGATTGGGGTTCCAGACTACTTTCTTCTGGAAAGGGAAGGGAACTATTGAGTGCCATTAATGAAAATAAATGAATGAATGAATATCTATCCCCAGGTGAGCCAACTTATTTGCCTACGGATCCGGGAGAGATACCAGAATTACTTGATTTCTTTTTCATAAGAGTCATTTCATCCAGTTATACTTGGGCGGCAGGGATTACAGACTTATCATCGGATCACATACCGGTTCTGTTGACGGTCAGTGCTACGGTCCTCAAAATATTAAAAAACATAATCTCACTAATAAAGTTACTGATTCGGATCTCTTCAGAGAACATTTGGAAGAAATGGTTGATTTAAAAGTGAGTATTTAGAGTTATGAAGAATTGGAACAACAAACAATCAAATTCATTGAACATATTCAAATGGCTGCCAATTTGGCTACCCACGAATCAGGGGACAAGTCGAAATGTGAAATAAAATATTATCATGAAATCAGGCAGCAAATCAAGGAAAGAAGAACGACTCAGAAGATATGACATTGCACCAGAAATCCTGTGGACAAGACAGTATCCAATCGTATAAGTAGCAATGTCAATGGGTTAATTAAAAATTACAAACATGATTGTTTCGACAACTACTTCAGCGAGCTGGGTCCAGAAATGGATAAAGACCATTCGTTATGGAAAGCAACAAAGAAATTCAACCGACCTATATCTCGAGTGCCTCCAATAAATAATACTCACGACATTTTGGTCTCGCGGGTAAAAGAAAAGGTGGAGCTGTTTACCAACACCTTGCAAAAGATGTTTCAACCACATGGAGTTCCACAAGGAAGTATATTGGGATCCCTTCTATAAGTAATTCATAAACAAATAATGTAGGATTTAATTTAAACTAACGTTAAATTTTACACAGGAGACTCTGGGTATGCACAGAATGCTTCTTTCGAATATGCTTTAGAAGTAATAATCGCTGACGCGATTACTTCACAAATTTCCATACTTTTTTTTCAAACGCCTAATTCTTGTTGGACATTATTAGGCGTTATTATTTATTATTATTAATAATATTTTATTATCATATATTTATGTGCTTAAATAATATAGTAGCGATTATTAAATTAATTATTTATACGTAATGACTGCCTTTTCTGTTATTGTACGATTATCGGGAATCTCTTCCAGGTCTTTGGTGGATTCATGCACAATTGTTGTTGGGTGTTCTGCTTCAAGAGATACCTGCTCTACCTTTGAATCTTCTGTGTTGGTTAGATTCTTCAACATAAAATATTAAAAATTTTTTTTATCAAAATAGAATTATTGTTTGTTGACAAAATAACTAACCAGAAAGACACTTTATGCAACTGTGTCATTATGACCATGCACAAGAGTACTTCCAATTAGATCTAGATCTCGGTGTTCAAAATATTGAAGTTTGTGAGATGTACACCATCACCGGTCCCGCCAGAATGTTTTTATTCTCCATTTACCGAAGTCCGCATAACCTGCCAGCACTAATTTATAAATTATACTTTTATATAAATAACATTTATATTAAATTAAATTAAAACAAATCTTTCTGCAATGCTTCTAATCTTTTTTTGCGCCAGGAATTGCGTTTAATTATTCGGATATTAACCGACACATATTTTCTACATCCTTAAATGCAAAATTTGCATCAAATTTACCTTTCTTTTATATAAGTCATTTGCTTCAATAAAATTTAACAAAATATCTTTTTGTGAAAAAGTTATTTTTCCACATCTTTTTTCATTTTTAACGCCGCTGTTTAATTGGAATATTATCACAATTGTCAATATGATATTCGAACATATTAATCCCATTCACATTCAATGTTTTTACATTTTTCTTTCAAATCATCCGATTGCCACTAGCATTAAGATACAAAAAATGCGATTGTGTAAAAAGTATCGAACATTGAACACGAACACATGATTGGAAAAGCATATTTTTTAGTGATAAAAACCAAAATCAACAGAATTGGATCAGATGGACATGAAAATGTTTGAAAACAAGCCAATACACATATTAGTGATATTGATATAATTCTTACTATGAAATTTGGTGGCGAAAGTTTAATGTTAATGTTTTTGTAAGAATGGTGTGGTAAAGTTGGCAAAAATTGAAGGCAAAATGACGGTTCAGGATTATTGTGAAATTTTGCAAGATATATAAATGCACTCTTTTCACAGGAAAAACTAAAAGGATATTATATATCAAAAGGGACAACGATCCATAGCACGTTACCAAATATACCAAAAAGTGAATGATAGAATCAAAGTTTTAGACTGGCCATCATTAATTTAATAGATGAAAAGAGAGCTCAATAAATATAAAATAGAGCCGAAGGGAATTAATGAATTGTGGTTTCAAGATGTATGGTCAAGAATAGATCCAAATACTTATGATAACCATGTCAGTTCAATGTCTGGACGTATTCCTGCAGTTTTAAAGGCTAAAGGAACATACACGAAGTACTAAGTACAAAGTTATTCAATCATTTTTATTGGGTCATTTAAATTTTGTAATAAGTTATTTTTATTTGAATTATAATTGTAATTTCATCTATTATGTTTTTAAATATTTTTTTCCATGTTTGTCCAACATTTTATTATTTCAAAATAAAGATTAATGTACGGTGTTTCATACATTTAAAAATCTGAGTTTTACCATATTTATTCATTCAAATTTTGTCAAACACTGGGACAGTTTTGAGAGCTACTGTATATATAAACACCGTTACTAAATTTGTAGGGTTGTGCAACCGATCATTACAAATATGATTTCAGATACAGGATTGCACAACCGCTACATGTTTTATTTTGCAACAAGATATAGTAATAAATTTATTATATGTAAATAATATACAACAATAAAGAGCATATAAATACAAGGAAGGATGTTATTATGTACGGATGATGCAAAAAAACAATAAAATTTATTCGTTACAATTTCTTTGCCAAGAAAAATTCTTTCTTTATTATTATTTTCACTATTTTGGTTTTTGTTGATATAATAATTCGTGATTCGTTTAAGTAACGATAAGGCGAATTTCTCATATATTATTTTAGAATATTATAGAATGATATATATATTATTCATAGCATGAACGCATTCTTAAAAAGATATCAGTGACAGCTTATCAATTAATAGGAAATAGAATAATATTACCTATACAAAAAATATTTCGGAGCATTTCCGGCGTATGAATATAATATAATCGAAAATTGTATGAAAATTGAAAATGTAGAATACGGTAAGTAATTTTCAATAATACCATATTTCACATGTTCATTTATGATTTTAAATAAAAATTTCAACAGCACAATCCAAATTATGTTTATGTAAATAATTTTACTGGATAAAGATGTCATAATCATTTTTTTTTGTTTGGCTGTGCATTTGGCATCTGGCTGAATATCATTTATATAATTTCATCAACAAACAAAATTTAAATTACAACACAAAGTTAAGTCATACGAAGTTACGGACAAAATAATAATATAGCAATGCCATGGAAAATTGAGAATTTTTATAGGGTAAACTTATAAAATAGTAATTATATTAAATAATAAAAAATATATCTTAGGAGGATATATTTTTAATGTGGACGCAAATTTATTTTGAACAACAGTTTTGATATGGCTTTGTTTTGTTGAAGATCTTCCATGTTTTTAATACAATATGAAAACACAAAATGAAATTGAATATATTAAATAATTTAATGAAGAAGAAGATTTACAAACGGACTGACTACTTTGAATTTACACGTTTATCATTAAATCCAGTGTATATACGCTTTCAAGTAAATTATTCGTTAGGAACGCAATGTTAATGTTCTTTGTTATTCGTTTTTTATTTATTTATGATTGACTTATGCACTTTCTGTCTCATAAAAAACCGAAATGGTTATGCAAGCCATAGAACACTTAGCCGCATCTCTTAGATATTTTTGTGATTATATTCTGTGAACGATCCTTAACAACGGTGAAAATTTCATGACATTCAGTAGAAACGAAAATACAACACATAAAGTTACATATAAACCCTTCCAAACGGTTTTTGTGCGTCGGCCGAAAAATGTATTGTATAAAGAACAAAGATTTAATATTAAATTTGGTTGTAAGAATGGTAAAACAAGTTTTTGGGTGGTTTCGAATATTCAAAGATGGTAGCGCGAATATGCGTAAATGATGATGAACATTCAGGTCGATCATGTGAAGTGATTAGTTTGCAAGAAATATTCAATCAGATGTATGGAAATGGAACCAGGTATACCTAATTCGAAGCTGAATGCGAAGTTTGTTTTAAATCGATGAACAGATAATCTAAAATTCCACCTAAATGAGCATTGCAAAAACATCATTGAATTCGCTCGTAGTGATAAAAACTTTTTGTAAATGATTGTTACTGATGATGAATGAGTCTTGGTGCTTTCAATATGAGACAGAAAGCAAATGTCAAAGTGCTGAATGGCGGCGGTCATCACACGAAGAAAATCCAAAAAAAATCTTGTTTAATGAAGTCAAAAATCAAAACAATACTGAATTCTTTTTATACGAATTATTCATAAAGACTTTCTTCCAACTGGTGCAACGGTTAATGCTAAAGTATAACCTTGGTGTATTGAAGGCGTTTATACAAAGTCGTATTCGTTGTATTCGTCCTGCATATCGAGAACCAGTCAGATGCAGATTACTTAATGTGCACCACTGAATATACAATCAAGGAAAGAATACAAGGATATAACAAATTCATAAATTATATACTTTTGCGTATACGTGTAGATAGATTAAAACTATATACTAAATAAAAATATATGGGAAAAGGATAGCAGAAAACCACACGTTTTTATAACTAAACATATTATGTATAACTTCCTAAGATTACCAGGCTTTCCAAATCTTTTCTTGATTTTGATGTAATAGATTATATTATTGCCATTCTGTACACAAAAATGGAAATCCGTTATAACTATTGTCCGCAATTCAAAAAGATGATAATTCTTAAAAGCCGATTTCTGGCAAATTTAGTAAGTAAACATTTGAATTCTTTTTCATAATGTAGCCTACTTTCAACTACACTACCAGAAAAAAATATAGTGATAATGAAATTTGTAAACATTTTTTCAAGAAATTTATGTTTTTTTTAAATTCATAAGAAAATTTATATTTTATATTTGAGCAAGTTTATGTCAAGTCTTTTTTAATGATTTCTGTCACAATTGTTACCAAAATTTATATATAGATTTGCATACAACATAATTAACGAACTTTTGAGACATCGATACCCAGGTCAGCTATTTTGATGTTTTTTCCGGCACTTGTTAATTTGAACATTTCTTAACTGGTTTTCTTGAAATTTTGAATGTAGGTTAAAATTGGGGTTCTGTAAAGCGTTTCTAAGAAAATTCTGAGTAATTAATATCCAGGTTAGTTATCCATGATCTCCCATCTATTTATGGAATCGTAATTTTAAACTACATTCAAAATTTCATCAAAATCGTTTAAGAAATGACCAAGGTATGAAGAAAATACCGTTATAAGCAAAATTCTTCATATTGGCAACTCCCCTGAAAGATTCTTATAGAGATAAGCAACTTCCTTGAAATATGCTTATAGAGATAATCAACTCCCTTTAAACTTGCTTATATACAATAGATAATCGACGGTATATTAACAATAATAATATATTAATAATTATGATATATTTTAATATGATCTAATTAAGAAATAAGCTAATTATTTCATCTGAGAATTTTCTGAAATATATTAAATGAGAATATTAATTTTTGATAAGAATGTGTTTCGTAAAATCTTTAATTTTGAATGCCTTGTTCTTAAGAGAAAGCCATTAGTAAAATTTGATAGAAAGGAAATGGGAATAAGGTTCCTCGATTGCTTGTTTTCGTACTTCTTCTTCCGGTTGATGACAAGACATGATATAAATTGTTTCCATCAGGAATTTCTCACCTAATATAATTAGAATATTTCAGTAATAGGTATATTAATATTATTTATAATCTTATATTTTATTAAACGAAGAATGTGGCAATATATGTTTATCACATGCGCTAGTTTTTCAGTCGTTCATGCGTTTGCAAGATTGCCCAGAAGAGATGTTGAAAATGATTCTCGATCTGATCGTCTTTCCACTTCAAAAACGGATAAAATTATATTGAAAAAATCAGTAATCTGATTCGATGTAACCGTCACGTTAACTGTTCGTGCGATTGCTGAAACTATAGGAATTGACAAAGACTGCGTAAGACAAATTGTACAAAACAATATTACAATGATAACAAGTGAAAAATTCTGACAAAATTTATTTCGTTCCATACGTCGTACGTATGACAACAACTGCACAATAGCGAAACAAAGTGTGAAACTTATACGCAACATTGGGAACGAAAAACTTTAATTCCTCGATTGAAAAAAGGAAATGTGTGTGTGTGTGTGGGAACCGTAACCCCAATATACCTTGTTGTTATATATAATAAATATAGAATTATGATGATGTTATCTGCTATGAAATACTTATAATACACACATATTTTTTATATTTTATATCATAACTCTGTGTACAATATTTACAATTTTGTTCAAATTGCAGTAGACTTTTATAAATTATAATTTTAATCACGAAATGCAATCGTAAGCAGTAACTTTTAAATTTGTATCTTTCTTGTTTATTTTATGTCTGAACGTATTTTTTTTTTATTTATCTTTCGTTTTTGTTTTGTGAAATAAAAAAAATACATATTGTTTTCAATTCCTTATTGAAAATGTTATAAAAAGAATTCACTTTCTTATATTTATTTTTATGAAAATAATACTTATTTGGAAATACATACTCGTATTTCTCGTAAGTATAAGTATTACCGGTCTCAAATAATCTTAATGCAAAAATGAGATGTTTAATGTTTAATACATAAATAAATCATCATCAAAATATTAGTACATAAAGTCCATATGGATACGCATCATACACAAGAAGTTATCCAAAATAAGAAATTATTGTATAAAAGTGGAAAATAAATTTCAATAATAATATTTTTATGATAAAGTGATCCATTGGGATATATTTTTTATTCTTGTTTCCTTTTTTGTGTTTGAATATAAAAAATTGTCTATGATATAATAAACAGGGTGCATCTAAATATATAAAAGGAAAGGATTAACGCGGTCATTATTGGAAGAAGGAGGCATTTAAATATTTATTGTTTTACTGAATTATTCATGATTAATTGTAATTGATTTT
This sequence comes from Bibio marci, assembly GCA_910594885.2. Classification (NCBI taxonomy): domain Eukaryota; kingdom Metazoa; phylum Arthropoda; class Insecta; order Diptera; family Bibionidae; genus Bibio; species Bibio marci. The sequence goes on from OU343114.1 coordinate 60,991,192, forward strand.
TAAAAAAATTAGAAAACAATGAAATGGGAAAATTTTTTTGCACTGATGGTTTAGAAAGTCTTAAGAATGCCATATCAAGCGGTTATCATTTTATTAATTTTGAACAATTATATTCTGTAAACATTAGGTAGCAACTGCGAACTTAACTTCTATACCAATGTTGTTTATTTGACTTTTTATTATTATTTTTATATATTAAAATGTATGAATAAAATCATTAAATAAATAGCGAGAATGCACGTAAAATGTAAAATGTAACGTAAACGAAAACTTTAAAATCAACTGTCAATCCGAAGCTGTGAAATTTATCATACTTTAATCATGTTGTCATCCTAAATACGTTATCAGTACGTTCATGTGAAAGTGTCATAACTTGTGCTCACACGATGTGGCAATTGACAGCTGCACATAAACATGTCGTTCTTGTGCAGATAAGTTATTCTACTTTTACCACGAATGAAACAGATCAATTTATTATAAATTATTATTTATGAGGTTTAGTTTCAGCAGTGCCAACAGCAAAAATATAAACAGCACATAAACGACATATCTTTTTGCACAAACTGTGGACATGCGACATAAACGACAGTCTATTCTTATCTAGATAAGTTATTTTACTGCACATAAACCCGTTGTATGATTGTGCAAACCCATTAACGAACCAATTTATATGTTCAACGTAGCAACTAGTCAAATCTATACGTTTACGTTGCTTACTTACTCCATGGCGTTATAACCCAGGTGCGGTTTTCCAACCTTTCCTATCCGCAGTCAATGTCTTCCAATCCCGAATTTTAAAGATCTTTATATCACAGTTTACTGCATCTAACCATCTTGCCTTTCTAACATTCCAATATGCAAGTTTTAAATCATTGAGCTTAAATTTTCATTTGCTTGAGTCCTTGCCGTTTATCCTGTTCGATCCGAGGTCGTGTTATCGAATTCATATTTGGTTATTTTTCCGTAGTTGGTAGTTAACCGTACGTTCAACCTACTTAATCAATCTGTAAATTCGTAGGGTACTTATAGGGGTATATCACCTATTCCGAAATCAGTTATAATGGCGCTGCTGATTCGCCGTTACTGTGTAATCACTGAATCATTAACTCAGTTTTAATCGGATGCTGCTTTCACACAACACCCTATAGTAATTCTCATACATAGCTGCCAGATTGTCCGCGGCTACTTATTCTTTATTCATAGCTAACACATTATATTATAGGCCGTTCCACTATCCGAAACCTGTGGACGCGTTCGGTCGCAACTGAGTTTGCAAGTTTGCTATACCTAACATACAATCCGAATAAGAATAATACGTTTATGTTACATATGCGCTAACTCCCTAATCAACTTTTTCTCAAAACATTTCAGAATGTTATCTGTAAATATATTAATTATAGTTATACTATTATAGCACATTTAGAACAAATAATTCTTTGAATTCACACTTATAATAATGTTAAACCTGTGTAAATTAGAGCATACACTTTTCCCTATCATAACCTAAACCATATTCAGTTATCAATCATAAACCATTTGTTGCCCTGTCTTAGAATCATCCAATATACCTTGCTTATACGTAGGAACAATCATGAATTCATGATATTAAAATATTTAGTCTGACAAGGTATAATATTGAATTTTTATTTTGGTTTATTTATTATGAACAATATTTGTATGTGATATGTTTTTATTATTAGAAAATCTGCTAATGTGTTTTTATTTTACTGACACGATTCTCTATTTAAAATGTGTGTGGTAGTTTGGAAGTAAAAATCTATCTAATTCCATTTTTACGAATGAAATGATAATATTCGAATATATGTTCGCTATTGTTGAAATTCAGAGAATATATTTTAATATTAATCATATTCAAATAAAATTCAATTGCTTGAAATCCCGTAAAATTAATGCTGGAAACATTACTTTAACCTTAACTTCAAATTTGACAGTTTAAGTAAAGTTATGAAAAACCAGAATGGAGAGCTAAATAAATAATTTGGTTTTATAAGACAAAAGTGAAATTAAATTTACAAATTGATTGCAGTTATATATGCTAGACACACAGAAGAGGTTACCAACTAATATTGTAGTTATAAACAATTCGAGCAGAAATTGGAGTAGTTTGTAATGCATTGAAAAAGTTTGCCTAACCGGCCTAATCACAATAAAATGTCTGTAGTTTGCATGTAACTAATTCGATTCTCTCAAATATTGGAAATCCAAACCATTCGAACTGGAACTCTATATTGTCAAGTATAAAATAATAAATAATAATAATAATAATAATAATAATAATAATAATAATATAAATAAAGTTGATTTAAATTGAATTACAAAAGTGAGTATTTAATTTAATTTACAATAATTAAAAATGAAAATGAATAGAACCATCCAGTGTATTTTATTCTTAGCTGTACCGTACATCACCAGTACACACCACGCATAAATTAATATACTTCTTTAATTTCCAGGCGTTTATGAAATGTCCGAAGACGAAGGTCAAAATAGTATTGGAAATAATATAAAAAATGTGATGCTGCCTACAGATTCGGCAATTATACTAAATCTTAAAAATAGTAAGTGTAATAAAGAACAATAAATTAATATTTATATCAATGACATCTTGTATACCTGAAAATATGGAGCAAAATATTCAAAGATTTTTCAGTGTAGAGTGTACAAAATATACATTCTCATTTAACCAAATCTTTAATTTTTTTTTAATTAAACAAATAAATATATAATTAATAATGTTTCGCTCAATTTTGCTTGTTTTATTTTTATCACAGTTTATATTTTTTTAGATTGTTGGACGGAAAATTCAACAAAATGGTTATTAAACCAATGTGCTAGTGCTATATATTTAAATTAGGTTAGACCTGGAAACAAATTTAGAAATAAAAAAGCAATGTGGATAAATTTATCTGAAGAACTTTATACAAATTTAAATATTTTAAAATCGTAGGAACAAATGCAAAATTTCTTAGAATATTTCATCGGAATATTTTAAATATATATCCATTCTGGATGATTATGGATAATGTTCCACTAAATTTTCCCATTCGTTGACTTTTCGGCATGGAAATACAATCGGATAATTTTCCATACCGGAATGAATACTAAAAATTGCATCGGAATTTTTTAAACATATATCCATTCTGGACAACGCTGGATAATATTCCATTGAATTTTCCACTCCATGATTTTTTCATCGAGGAAATACAATTGGATAATTTTCATACCGGAAAGAATACATACAAATTCCGACGGAATTTCCAATAACGACCAGTGATTGAGTGTTACAACAACAGTAAACACGCATTAGACGTAAAGAGAAACATAACCATACATTCACAAGGGAACCGTTCCGGGTGTCATACCCCGATTTCAACGAAATTTGGATATGTTGCAGAACTCGAAAAAATAATGGACACGTATTTTTTTAGCAGCTAAATTTCACTTTTTAAGGGGTAACGTGCTCTCCGAAGATGTGCAAAATCATGACATTATATTAAATTTTATAAAAATTGAAACCGAAGCGCCACAATAATTTTTGAAGTTGGATATAATAGCTATTGAAATTTTTCGCGCACACGAAAAATCATACTCCAGAATTTGCACAAGCAAGACTTTCATATGAAAGAATTTGCATTGTATCAAGGGTGCCAAGCGCCATATAAAAATTATATTTTTAAAAAGCATTTAAAATTTAATTTTTGAGAAACCCACAGTATCGACATCGAGGAAACCCACAGTTTCTAAATGTATTTGTTTTGATTTCTATATAAATAAATAACTACGTAGTCAAGCAAGAGAGAATTTTTGTTTTATTGCTTGCTGTAGTAGTGCTGTACTACTGCGCATGAGAGGCATTTTTATATAAATAAAAATAAATAGTTTTGTATTTAATTTCTGAATTTTAAATTTTAGTTTGTCGATTGCGTTTGATTGTGAATGATGTTCTTGTACTGCATAATTTTTTCTTAATTTTCATTTTATATATATATATTTTTATTACTTTTTCATTATTATTAATTATAAATTATTTTCATTACTATTAATTATTCTTTTTATTAATTTTTTCATTTTTATTAACTAATCATTTATTAATTTTTTCATAATTATTATTAATTATATTTAATTTTTTTTCTCTTATTAATTATTTTCATTAAATAATTTCAGTAACATTAATTATTCTTTTTATTAATTAACCTTTTATTAAATTACTTACATTATAATAATTCTACAACTTAACGATTTTATAATAGGTTCTAATAATAGAAATCTATTTTATACAAAATTAAACGTCACTATCGATAAACCGTTTTTTCTTTTCAATGATCAGAAAATATTCACTGTTTTTGATGCACCTCATTTATTTAAAAGCATACGTAATGGTTTGATAAAATCTGAAATATCAACTCCAGATGGAATTGTTTCCTGGGATATTATAAAAAAATTACACCATCTCGATTCTGCAAATGTTACCTGCCGCTGCAATTAAGACTTTGGTTGAACAGAAAGTTTTCCATGAAAATATAAAAAAAAGCAATATCCACAGCTGAATTTGTATTAAAACTTAATAATTTATTTGATGCTTTAAACAGCTTTGTTTTACATGATACTAATCCAAACAAATCAGCTATTCAAAATAACAATCATATTTTTAAATTTATGGAAAATATGCTTACATATTTTAAAAATGTAAAAATTTGTTCAGGAACAACTGTATTCTGGATTGATGGTATGCTTTTAACACTGAGAAGTATTTTTGATTTAGTTAGGAATGAATGTAACGATGAAAGTGGTATTTATTTTATTCGCACCTCTAGACTTAATCAAGATCCGGTTGAAAATTTTTATTCTCAAACACGTGCTAGAGGTGGTACAAACATAAATCCATCTTTATTCGAAGTTAATTTCATTTTGGCAAAAATAATATTCTTAAATCTGGTTAGTGTTCAACCAAATAATTCAAATTGTATTGCAGACAACGATGTTATGATAACGGCATCTTGAAATTCTAATAATACAATATCAGACTGTAATACGAATGAATTAATTTCCGATTGGATAAATAGTGATCAGGATAGTTTCGAAGATTCAGAATGTACCGAAAGTATTCAACCTATCTCAATTTTTGATATTAATGTAGATAAATCAGTTTGATTGAATTCGATGCGTTACTATTGCGGATATGTGTTATTTAAATTATTTAAGAAATACGAATGCGATGACTGTAAAAATAATTTAGTAAAACATGAAATATTAAGCGCAAACTCTGAATTATTTTTAGTAAACAAAAATTATAACAATAAAGAAACGGAAGCTAATCATTTACAAGCACCGACGGATGATTTCTTCGAATTAACACAATTACATGTAGATATTTTTCGAAAACTTTTCCAACAAAGTCCATACTTACAGAATATAAAACAGAAAATCATAGATGCATGTATAGTTGAAACAAAAAATTCTTTAAAATTTTGTGAATGGTTTAATGAAGAACATGCATGTATAGATCATCGAGTATATTATTTGGATACACTCATATTAATATTATTAAGGAAAAGTAGTACTTGGTTGGCATCGAAAATGATTCTTGATAAATCAAGAAACGTAAAACAGAAGCGTAATGTGCGGAATAAGAAAAAAGGTTTGAATCGCAATAGGCTCAAAATTATCAAATCGTAAAATATATAAATAATAAGCGAACTTATATAAGACTTCTCTTCTGAATTAAGAATTAAAGTTTTCTGGCAAGTAAACATCTTATAATGCCATTTTCATTTTATTTCCTTTTTTTTATACATCTTTTGTAAGTATACCAGGCATAGGAGTATGAAATGAGCCTTTTTTAAAGGAAGAAAAACACTTTATTTAGAATAGAAAAATCAAAAATATTTTATTTAAAATAACTTCCATCGCTTTCTACGCATTTTAACCACCTTTCAGGCAATTTTCGTATACCACGTCTAAAAAATGGTGTTGCTTTGGACGAAAACCATTCAGATAGCCAATTTTCAACTTCTTCAGATGTTTTGAAGTGCTGTTCTTTCAAAGCATGTCCCATCGATGAAAACAAATGGTAGTCCAAAGGAGCCAAGTCTGGTGAATAAGGCGGGTGTGGTAACAGCTCCCATCCAAGCGACTTTATCGTATCCTGAACTGGTTTTGCTTTGTGTGCTGGTGCATTATCATGTTGCAAAATAACCTTAACAGATTTTTTCTTTCTTTCTGTCCATTCTGGTCGGTTATCTGATAATGCATGGTTCAAATCGATTATTTGTTGTTGGTAGCGAACCGTATTAACAGTTTCACCAGGTTTCAGAAGTTCATGATACACCACACCTTCCTGATCCCACCAAACACTAAGCATTCTCTTCTTACCGAATCGTTTTGGTTTTGCAGTCGTTGTTGCTGCTTTACCTGGTGTAATCCATGATTTTTTCCGTTTAGGATTCTCAAAATATATCCACTTTTCATCACCAGTCACGATTCGATGCAAAAAAGACTTCCTTTTGTATTGTTGAAGGTTTGGTTTTTCGATTTTCTTGTTGCCTTTCAGTTAATTCATGTGGAACCCATTTTCCACACTTTTGAATCTTTCCCATTGATTTTAAACGATTAGAAATTGTTTTTTGATCTACATTTAAGGCTTCTGCAAGTTGTTTTTGAGTTTGTGTATCATCTTCGTCCAACAATGCTTGCAATTCACTGTCTTCAAACTTTTTTGGTGGTCTTCCACGTTCTTCATTTCTCAAATCAAAATCTTTGTCTCTAAATTGTTGAAACCATATTTTGCATGTTGCTAATGATAGAGCATGATCACCAAAATCTTCTACAAGCATTCATTGAGATTCAGCTGCGTTTTTCTTTAAATGATAACAAAAAACTAATGATTCCCGCAAATCGTTTGTTGAAGGCACAAAATTAGACATTTTTAACACGATAAAATTTTATGTTGTTGTATTACAAATGGAATTTACCACACTGAATATTGTTGACAGATGTCAAAACAATAAAAAAACATCGCATTAAGGCTCTTTCACAATTACTAATATAAGTTCAGCCATTTATCGGCAGCGGCTCACTTCATTCTCCTATACCTGGTAGATACCGTAAATTTTTTTTTTTATATGTTTTATTTAAAATCTGTTACATTTAAATAACAATAAGCAAATTTTGTGAGTGAATTAATCTAAAGATGTAAGATGATCTTTCCGTGAAAATCAATTCTTTTAAATATTACTTAATATTAATATAATTAATTAATTATTATATATTTATTTTGTTTGTTTATTTTGTTATTTATTATTTTACTATTATATTATTAATTGTAGCAAGTAGCAAGTACAAAATTGGTCCCAGTACACACTACCTTGTGAAACTCCCGAGGTTATTGGTGTATGTTTATGTTGTTTGTTTTTCCTGAAATTTTATTAGGAAGTATCTAAATGTCAAGTATGACTTGATTTTATTTCAATATGTGTAAGGTAGCAATTTTTTAACACAGCCAAATGATCAATTCGGAGTTATACATTCAATATCTAACCAAATGGTACAATAAAATTCAAAAAAAGCGATCAGAATCGGAAAATTTTCCATTAAGGTAAATATCTTTGATCACTCGTCAAAATTTATTCGAGTTTGGTTGGGATAGGGTGTCACATCCACCATCAGATTATCATTTTCGAAGTTTGCAACTTTTTGAATGGTAAGAATTGCAATTATGATTACGATGTCAAAACACTTCAGTTCAGTTTTTTGCTGATAAGAACCAGAAGTTGTATGGGCACAAAATGATAAAATTGCCAAAAACATGGCTAAGGGTATTCTAACAAAATGGACAATACATTATTGAATAAAGTTATTAAATTTTACCAAATAATTCCCTTTTGTTTTCATTAAAAAAGCGCCAATGTCTTTGCTGGCAACCCAATAAATAACATATCGCACAAAAAGAATCACTATGAAAAACTAAAGAGAAAACATATTTTACAAATAAATTATTCATTGCTAAAATCAAATTTTACAAAATAAATAGAAAATAGAGATTCAACAAAAATTACTATGATATTTATACTCATAATAATTATTAATTTATTTATTATGAACAATAATAATTACAAACCAAAATGAAAGATAGTAATTTTCTTTTTCTTTGGTTTTTTTTTTTCATACTAATTTATTTTGTGCGATGATAAGTATAGTAAAATAAATATAAATACACAAACCGTGCGTTAATCCGAAAGTTACTTTTTCATTTATGTCGATTTTAGTGTTCGGATTATCGCACGTTCGGATTATCGCACGGAAAAATATAAATAATATCATCACACTAAAATTCACATAATTATCTTATTTTAAAAGATAAATTCATGAAATAAAAAGTATCTGATAGCTGAAGCCTTCTAGTTGATCTGTTAACAAAAAAAAATTAATCACTATAATATCTTGGAAGGTCTGGGATCATAAATGAATCAAAATACCCTATGTTTTAATAATTGTAAAATCAATTCCATAAAACTATGGTATTTTTTGAGATATGTCAATGAAACTTCTCACATATCCTTCAAATGATTTTGTATGAGTACGTTTAAACCAATTTTTACTATTAACATCCTGATGATACTGCCCGTAGTGTCGATATCTTAGAACTACCTTAAGATCTGTTCTTATAATCCCACTTTGAACACATATACAAAATTTCATCAAAATCGGTTAAGAAATGATCAATTTACAAATTTCCAGGAAGTTCGTCTCAAGCACTCCCATCTGGATGTTAATAGTAAAAAATTGGTTTAAACATACTCATACAAAATCATTTTAAGGATATGTGAGGAGTTTCATTGACATATCTCAAAAAATACCATAGTTTTATAGAATTGATTTTACAATTATTAAAACATAGGGTATTTTGATTCATTTATGATCCCAGAACTTCCAAGATATTAGAGTGATTAATTTTTTTTTGTTAACAAGTCAACTAGAAGGCTTCAGCTATCAGATAGTTTTTATTTCATGAATTTATCTTTTAAAATTGTTGATGTAACATTCGTCAATTGTATGTACATTGTGTTCGTTGTGCTTGTCACAGTGTTGTTTATTAAATTGGGTTCGTTGTGCTTGTCACAACGTTATTCTTTTATTGTGCTTGTCACAATATGTTCATTGTGCTTGGCACAATGTTATTCAAACATTCAAACATTGTTCATTGTGCTTGGCAAAATGTTATTCAAACATTGTTCATTGTGCTTGTCACAATGTTAGGTCTATCATAAGCATTAGTCGCTCATTATGTTTGTCATAATGAGTCGAAGTGCAACGGACTATCAAAATTCCTTTTCGGAATAAACGTAAATGAAATGAGGGAGCTGCAGTTGTTTTGGTAAAAAGAAACAACAAAATTATATTTTTACGATTTAAAATTTGAGATATATTATGTACGTTGTATTGAAATATTCAAAAATGATTGATAAAGAAAAAATCAAATAAGATTATCTGTGTGTTTTATTTGTCATCAAAAATAAGATAATTATGTGAATTTTAGTGTGATGATATTATTTATATTTTTCCGTGCGATAATCCGAACGTGCAATAATCCGAACACTAAAATCGACATAAATGAAAAAGTAGCGTTCGGATTAACGCACGGTTGGTGTATTATAATATTGACCATTAATTTAAATAGTTACATATTTTTATTTATATATTTATACATGTAAAATATATTGAAAATTGTATATAAAAATTAAATAATTATGTTTTTGTTATCTTATGTTAAGTAATTTATATTTTTATTTATATACATTCGGATATATTTGTTTGTATTAATTAATATTATATAATTTATTACAGTTTATTATTATTATTTATTATTATTATTTAATTAAATAAAATATTTTGTAAAGTTCAACAAACCCTAATATTTAGTCTATTTAGAGCTGAAAGTGAAATTTTGCCAAAACTTGTTGTTGTTTGTTGTTTGTTTTTTCAATCTCCATAAAAATTTAACTAAAAATAAATCTTTTATTAGTTATAATGAAAACAAGTCAATTTTAATATAAATTTGAAATCAAATAAATTTTATAACTTATAAATATATACCATTATATCAGTGAAGCAGTCTGAAACATTATGTCGGAATATTATTACAATTATATTTCTTTTGAAGACAAGAATAACATTAATAAATGTGCTGAAAAAAAACATTTTTTAATATTATATTATACAATATATTTTTAAAAATTATTCAGGCATAAAGCAGAATTTCTCAGGATAAAAACAAGGTAAATAACATTAGGTATATTTATTCCAGACCCTCCACTTTTCTAAGCAAATATAAATAATATGTGAATAATTTGTATTATTTATTGTTTACTTTGTTCTGGGCTTGGGACCAGCAAAATACAGATATTATTAGCACATTCACTTATTGATTCACTCAGTGAATCTGTAATATTAAAAGTATTTTGGCAGTGTTACCTGGAATATTTTTGTAATTAAAATGTATATACAATATATGTAAATGATTATAATAAAACTAAAGAATTAAGTGAAACATAATTATGGCATGAAAACAGGTCTTGGACGTGAATAAAGAATACAATTACAGACGGGACACTTATAATAATTACGATTTTCTTGTTGATCATCCCAATCCAAATTAATATCTACTTCAGATATTGGCACATAGCGTTCGGAACAAGTTCGGCATACTGCAAAATGACCACACTCCATAAAAATATGTGTAATTGGATTATTTAGACAGACACAACACTGTGATAAATGTGGGTATTCCTCGTCGATGTTTATACTTATTCCACCGGTTGAACTGGTTTCAGATAATGACGGTGATCGTAGCGATGTGTGTATTGTTGAAGTTGATGCAATTGATGGAGTTATGGTCGAATTCAAAACAATTGTTTCTTCCAGTTCTTCGCCGTCAGCCATTGATGCATCGGATGATTGAAAAAGTAGTATATTACTATCCGTATTGTGAGCCATATGATGTAAGAAATGTGGAATATCTTTGTCCAAATTTAATATATTTTGTGCTGCAGTTATTCGCTGATTTACTTCCTTATTCGATTGACGAAATCTTCTAGAAATAATTCCATTTTGTAGGCGGTTCAAATCCATTGCTTTTCCATTTTCCATTTTTTGTAAAAAACTGATGAACATCCAAATATTTGGATGTGCTCTACCAACAATACGAAATAGGGAACGATGAAATGATTCAACTCCATTATTGGTTCTATTCGATAAAAGAAATACAGAAATATTTTCAGGGAGCCAAGTATTTCTCAAGTATGTGCAAAATCTTCCAAAATTGTCCGAACTATTTCTAATCCTCGATTCCACCGCGGTTATGCCTTCAGAAATGAGATCAGCTGGTAAAAGTGGTAAAACCATGGCCATTTTTATAGCTCTGGTGACATCTGCTGAAATTGAATATAAATTTAATGCTCTGGATTTTCTATAAACAGCCCTTGCTAAATGGAACCAACAGCCAATTAATTGAACGGTTGGAAAATACGATTAGTATCGAATTACGAAGAGCTCTTTCGTAATCCGTCATAACAGAAATAATTTTTGTACTTACATCCAACTTACCCTTAAATGTGTTCAACACATGTTGATAACAAATTGATGATTTTTAATCCATTAAACAATACATTATCGGAAATAACTGCCAAAACAAAGGTTTATAAATATATAATTATTTATTATTATTAAATTATAAATGTAAAATAACAAATTTACAAGAATTTATTGGTCAAATATATCAATGTTTATATATCTATGTAATTAAATTATTGTACATTTCATTAAGATAAACAATTAACTTAGCAAACAATACTGATATTTTATAAGTCAAGTTAATTTAACCACTTACCATATCTTTATCTTTAATATGTATTATAAATAGTTGGTGCATATTTCCTGCTCGCGGAATTACTTTGAAAGTGGCGTCCATTTGAAGGTTTATTTCTTTCCCTAAACAATAATCCAATACACTGGGTGATATAAAATAGCAATATTTTATATCATCCATATCTTCATATCCGGTATAGAATGGTTTAGAACCAGGTCCGAGGATTGTCCCATATCGCTTGAAATAACTATTAATCGTTATAGTTTATTATTTTAATTAAATATAAGTAAATAAATAAATTTTACTTTTCATTCATAATATGATTGTGGAATGGAGTGTATGTTGTTGGTATGGGTGGAGTGGTGGTTTTCCTTGCACGTTCCATTAATGAACGCACATTTTGAAAGGAAATTGTTTCGGCTGATTCTCTATTATTCAACTGCTCTTCTCGAAAAATATCCATTAAAGATGTATGTTCATGTTCCGAACGAAAACGTAATTGAGTTTTAAATTTATGTATATTGTATACATGTTAATATCTGGTGGATGATTATGCTCTTGAATTGTTTTGTATGTTGAATTTGGTTCTATCACAGATGTACCCATACAAAATTCAACATAGCATTTTAGATATATTTTAACGGTGCCATCATGTACTCTTTTTATTTTATTTGTCGTATACATAAATTTTTCTGAATCAGCATATGCCTTGCTACCGCGCCGTAACCCATCTAATGCCTCCATATTTAACTAACATTGACAATTATTCAAATTTTATTGATACCATTGAATTACGATACATATCAATAACTTATAATAATGTACAAATTTTATGTAATTACTTTTTTTTTTGTTTTTTTCATTTCATTAATTTTACATGTGACAACTTATACTTGGGAAGTATTTTCAGATTTTATAATTAGATGATATGACATTATATATATGGGTTTTTTTTTCTGTGTGACATGTGGTAGCTGTTACCTTTAGCTTACTTTAAAGGTAAATTGTGCGTAATTTTGTTTACACAAGAATTTCACTGCAATGGACAGTAATTGCATGTGTTTTTTTATTCAAAAGAATTATTCACTCACTGTTACTGGAGGTAACAATAAAAGAGGAATCGTCGAAAATACTTTTTCGCCTGATGAAAATTTTTTTTTTAATTGATTACTGTTATAAGACCAGTAGTTTTTAAAAATTTTTTTAAGTAAAAATTAATGAATATGTAATTCTGATACAAGGTACATTTATTTTAAAAGTAATGATGATATTTTTAAATTATCAATAAAAAGTATAAAGAAATGTCAAGAAAATTAATTTATGAATTAATCGTATTAAGAATATTTTTCTGTTTATAGAATCTTTTATTAAATTCAGTAAAATAAGATTTTTATATTGTAATCTAAGATAAAAATAAATAATAAATGTTTTTGAAAGCAGGGAATGAGTTTCAAAAAGTTACAAAAAAATCAATCTGGAAATTTATGATGAAATTAGTACTTCTTTTATTTTCAAATTTGTATAAGGAAAATAATAAAAAATAAAAAATTATTACTTTAAAAAAATAATTATTATATATTGCTCCTGCGAAATATTTGAATTAGCTTATTCCAAATATATTTTTCTTAAAGTCACTAGTAATCAATTTCCAATTTTACATAGAAGAAATTTTTAAAATTGCTTGAAATATTTATTGAATGTAGTCTTGAAATTAAATTAAATTGCTTTAGTTGAAGTATGCAAGGAATGTGTAAAAATCTACGTGATACATTCACTAGATTATACTCAGGTGAATTGAATACAACTAGTGGTTCGGCTGCTCAGGAAAAAATAACTTGGCCGTATTATGAAAATTAAAAATTCTTAATACCTCGTGTAATTGGCTGGGTTAAATTGCTTTTTTTTTTTTCAATTTTACTCGCCATTTTATGAAACAATATAGAATTTAGCAAATGACATAAAATTTGTTAATACTACAGAAGAACTTTTATATATATATTCTGAAACATTCCATAATATAGAATTTGTGGTTTCCAATAATTTTACAAATCATTGTGAAAAGAAATTTAGATGTGATGTATGCAATACGAAACAAAATATATCCTCACATATGTTAGTTCATAGTTGTGAAAAGTTATTTAAATGTAATGTATGTAAACATGGTTTTGCTCAAATCCATCATTTAACTTATCATCTACGAACACACACTGGTGAAAAACCATTCAAATGTAATGTATGCAAACGTGATTTCAGAGATAAATCTAATTTAAATGATCATCAAAGAACGCACAATGGCGAAAAATCCTTTAAATATAATATAAGTAAGCGAGGATTCACACAACTATCAACTTTTGCTACTCGTTCGCAAATTCATAATCGGAAAATGATGCTAAAATGTGTGTAACAGTGAATTTATGAGTAAAATAGATTCCAATAGTCATATGGAAAAACATAATCGTGAAATAGAATTCAATTGTTTATTATGCTCGGAGCATTTTTCCACATCAACTGAATTATTCCGTCACATGGAATTAAACAATCAATTAAATACTTCCTTTGAAATATAAGAAATTATTTTGTAACACCTTAATACTTTGAAACACAAATGTGTTAAATGAAAAACAAATAAATATATTATGTATACATTTTGTGCTGTAAAATTAAATAATGACTTAAAAGATTTCGTTAGAAAATCAAAATTACCAAAATATTATAAATTTAAAATATGCAATTTATTAAAAGATTAAAATTCATATATTAAATATTTTTATTGATAATTTAAAATTGGTTTTCCAGAAAATGAAAGATGAAAGATTTCATATTGATTATAATTAGCAATTGTATTATTATTCAGGTTTTAAGAAAAATATGCGATGATATTGAAAATTGAATGCTATTTCTCAGGCTACAATAGAAAACTATTGTTGAATTTTCAAGAAAAGAAAGAAAAGAATTGCATTCAATTGACATATAAATTTATTAAGTCCGATTTCCTACCTCCTCGTGGTGCCATTGGAAACTCAGATACTGTTTTAAAAATATCACAAGGGCAAAAAGAAAGACCACTCCATTCATTATATATCATTCAGACTTCCCACCAGCATCTGCTGCGATTTTCATTCAAATCATAGGAATTCACTATGCAAATGATATTTTAATCTATCTCTCGGGTAAGCATAGTACTTGTATGCAGACAAACATGAGTAAATATATCCATATTATGAATTACTATTTAAATTTTTGAAAATCAAATATCAATGAAAACAAATCCACTGTGGTAATATTTAAAGGTCACTATTGATCGCAGTATACAAAATCAATTTAAAAAAAATTCAATCAAAAATAAAAAACAATTGTATAATATACTCTCATACATTAAAATATCTTGTTCAAACAGTAACTAATATTCTATCTGTCGTCACTCAAATAGATAATACTATTAAAAGAGCTACAATTACTTATAAAGTTATAAATATAATTTAGATTGAGATTTAGATACAATTGGAGCCGCTAACATTCTATTCTAAATATCCATACTTCCAACTTCAGGATTTATTTTTGAAATTTATATAAGTCGATAAAAATATGAAAAGTTTTGGAATAAACCCTATTGTGAATTAGCTTTTTGCTCAATTTGGTGTTAGTTTGTGAGCTACGAGAGCAACCGTATAAGTACGCTCCTTAGTACCCTCTATGTTTCACAAGTGGTAAATGTATATTTTTGTTTACTAAAATCATTCTTTATAAAAGTTGTGTCAAAATTTCAGAAATACTCATAGAGTATTTTCTTTGTTCCAGGTGATTGGAGGTTTTGGTTTTCGGAGTACTTTCACCGCCTTTAGCCCATCCATATGCATTGTTTTGATTGTTGTTTGATTTCTGGTATTTAGTGACAGATCCATATTGCATCAACATTGATGAAATGACGTAAAAAATCAAACAAACATATAAATTTTCCAATAGTGAAGCATAGCATTCACATCGTATTAATGTATCAACCAAATTTGACAGTTCATATCTCACATTTTACCGAAGGATACTGGAAGATACTAGGGAAAATATACAAAAAATATGTGTTTTTCCTATTAAATAATATTTTCAGAGTAAAATTTTATTAAATTATTTAAAAAAAATGTTTTAAATTTA
This sequence comes from Bibio marci, assembly GCA_910594885.2. Taxonomy (NCBI): domain Eukaryota; kingdom Metazoa; phylum Arthropoda; class Insecta; order Diptera; family Bibionidae; genus Bibio; species Bibio marci. The sequence goes on from OU343114.1 coordinate 61,007,222, forward strand.
TATTATAAAATTTTTAATCTATCTTGTTTTCTACATAGCACGAACAATATAATTTTCTATCAACCTCTATACATTTGGCCCAGTGAGTATCATTCTAAAATATTTTGAAACAAATTAAAAAGTACATAATATCGATAAATTACTTAAAAATTAATATACACGTAGGCATACTTTTGTTGGTGATACTAAAGATACTACAAGTTATTAAATTGTTTAAAGTTATATTTTACTTTATTATATAGTATTAAATAAGTATACAGAAAACTTTTAATGTTATAAGTTAAACATTCAATGTTATTGTTTACAAATGTAATAAATTCAATCTAGTCTGTATGCTATAGACTACCACAACCTATACAAATACATACCATACATACATTGATATACCATAATACGTAACGCTAAAAGTTTATCAGGAAACATTTCTATAAATTAAATTATTTTTATGTTCATATGTCCGTTCATTTTATTGCATTATAGGGGAAAGGTGCGCACTGTGAGATACTTTTTTTCAAGAGATATTTTTCACTACAAATCATTTAGCGATTTTCGTGAGTTATATTAAAGCAATATAGCAAAATCAACTCTTTCATTTAATATATGATAAATGGTTAAATTCTTAAAGCGGAATTCAGGAATACAAATAAATCAGATGAATGTATAATGTCCCACCGTTTGCACTGCAGGCTATCAGTGAGACAGTGGGGTGCGAAGACTGAGACACGCAATTTCTTTTTCCAATAATGATAAATTGAAATAAAAATTTTATTTAGGATATATATTTAATAATAATAATTATTAATTATTAAATATTATCTGTATGTGTCTATATTTTATCTATCTTTGTTGGGAGTGCTATCAAAGGCATATTTTGAATTCAGCATTTCGAACCTAAACAATTAAAAATTTGTTAAAGTAAATTTAATTAATATATATATTACTATTATTAATTATTTATGGTAAAGGAAAAACAGTGAGACAGTCAAAAAAATTGTCTCACTGTATGCTGCCGCACTATTTGCACTGAGACTATTTTTTATAAAATTATTAAAATTAAAAAAAAATTATATTTAATTATTTTAACAAACACATTTTTTTAATAAACTAATAACTTACGTATAAAAATAAATTAAAACAAAACACAAACCAGTTTCTGTTGAAAAATAAATTAAATTAAGTTAATCGCCATGTCAGTCATATGTGTCTGACGCTAAGAACTTCTATATGAGCCATGTCAGATATATATGTCTAACGTACGCGATCTAATAAAGTTACCATGACCCATGTGAAAAATTTTCTGATATTATCGTGGCGATTAACGTGTTAAAAAAAACACTAACCGCACGAAAAATTATTTTGGCGCACTTTTCACTACATCAAGCTCCGTATGCGTCTGTTAAGAAACTGATTGAACAAACATCATAATTTTTATTTGTATCAGAAAATACAAAAGCTCTCTTTATGAGACAAACTTGTAACATGATTTTTAGCTGAAATATTTAAAATGTGTTAAAAAACTGTTTGCAATATCTCACTGTTCGCACATTTCCCCTACATTCGAGTTTATATACAGGAATATAAATGTATGCAGCATGTCACAAAGAGTTTACTCTCAAGATTTCTATGATAGTATGTAAATGTAAACACATTGCTGCGGTTAAAATTAAATATTTCTTTGATAATCACTTCAAGTTATACAGGTGCGCTGTATATTTTAAGCACTACCCCCTATACTTCCGCGTTATTTAAGATATATTTATAATATCGAAAAAAATCTATTGATTTGGACATTTATCAAAAAATATTTTCTATCCTAGTCCTTTGGGGGTATCTTGAGCTTGAGAGTAGGGTTATTGGGTCATTGGGACACCCAATATATATAAATATATGTACTTGCACAAGTACAAGTATACATATATTGTTGATATACAATAGCACTTAAGAAATATGATTTCAAATTACCATAAATAAATTATTACACCCTTTGTCCGTAAATTAACTGGAATGGATTAACCCCTTAACGCGCACAAACGTATTAATACGGGTGCGCAAAATCGGCCAAAATGTGCAGACCCGTATATATACATACGGTCGGTATTTTCTAAAAGAAAAAAAATTGATTTTTTTTTGGTCGGTTTTTTTTAAAAAAATTGTGCGTTAAGGGGTTAAGAAAAAAAACAAACAATTAATTAATTTATTTTTACAAAATTCATTTTTACAAAATTCATTTTATTTATTCGAAATACACATATTCTCCCTCAATTGATACATAAATTTGAATGGTAACAATAAGCCCTCGTAATGATTTTTTTTTGTGGTTAATTCAATGTTGTTGAATATGACGGTTATTGACTGTTCAATATCTTATTTTTAAAATGTGTCTATTGATATCGTATCAGGCCACCTTTCATTCCCATGCCGAGCAAAGTATGGAGCTTGATTACCATGATGAGAATCAAGCCATCACGCCATAGCATCTGTTTGTCTTCAATTAATGCAAACCAATTTCGCTTCATCGCCAAATGAAGTTTAGGGAACAGAGAATAATCACATTTAGGTAAATCGGGTTGAATCGAATAAATTTGATTTTTATTAATAGAAAATCAATGACAATTGTCGCAAGATGAGAAGGTAATCACCAACTGCCGGGCTCTCCAAATTCTGGACGAATACGACGAATTCGGCGTCATTGCACCAAGGTAATACAAAACATAAATCGTTATTCCACCGGGAATAAAACTTTTGTAGATACTAATAACGTTGTTTTGATTTTGGCGAGATTTGTTTGGGTTTCCTTCGTCTCATGACCGCCATCCATTCAGACTTTGACGTACATAATTTCAATGAATAGCGTTTATAAGCCCATTTTTCATTGTTTCAATGAATAATTCATTAATATTTTTCATTTTTAAAAATTATCTTAATGTACTTGTTTATTGAATGAATGAATTCGCGATCATTAATTAATTTATGTTCAGAATAATAAGTTATTAAACATAAAACGTTGAAAAAATGAATAATATTCATCAAAACAATTATACAATTATTTAAACCAACGTAGTGATTGATGACAAATAAAACACACAAATAATCTTTTTTGATTTTTTCTTTATTAATTAATTTTTGAATATTTCAGTACAACGTATATATTATATCTGATATTTTTAAATCGTAAAATATAATTTTGTTGTTTTTCTTTTTACCAAAACAACTGCAGCTCCCTCATTTCATTTACGTTTATTCCGAAAAGGAAATTTGATAGTTCGTTGCACTTCGACTCATTATGACAAGCATAATGAGCGACTAATGCTTATGATAGACCTAACATTGTGACAAGCACAATGAACAATGTTTAAATAACATTGTGACAAGCACAATGAACAATGTTTGAATAACATTGTGCCAAGCACAATGAACAATGTTTGAATGTTTGAATAACATTGTGCCAAGCACAATGAACATATTGTGACAAGCACAATAAAAGAATTACGTTGTGACAAGCACAACGAACCCAAAATTTAATAAATAACACTGTGACATGCACAACGAACACAATGTACATAAAATTGACGAATGTTGTTACATCAACATCCTGCCCACCGGGCGATGATACTATTTATTAATGATTATGTAATATTGGAACAAGTCTCGTGATTGCTCTCTTTATCAATCCATTCTTAGTTTGTAAGGTGACCACACGAACAAGTTGATCATCACCATGATGCAATTTGATAACACGAGCTAATAACCATTGAGTGGGAGGAAGATTTTCTTCCTTGACTATAACCAAATCATTGATATTGATTGATTTTGATTGTTTTTTCCATTTGTTTCTATTTTGTAACGAATTTAAATATTCAATCTTCCAACGTTTCCAAAAACATTGGATATGATATTGACATAATTGCCATCTTTTTATATAATTAACTGTCTTGATCGTTGGTTCATTGATTGCCATTAATGATGTACCCACCAAGAAATGACCTGGTGTCAACACTTCTAAATCGTTGGGATCTTCAGATAATGATGTTAATGGCCTTGAATTTGGGCATGCTTCAATTTGAATGATTATTGTATTGAATTCTTCGTAGCTTAATAATTGACTGCTTGTCATTTTCTTCAGAAAACCTTTGACACATTTTATATTTGCTTCCCACAGACCACCAAAATGGGGTGATCTCGGTGGTATGAAATGCCAATCTAATTTAAGATCATTTATCAATTGGTTATTGAAATCAGTTGAATTGAATAATTTTGAGAGCTCATTGTTTGCTCCCACAAAATTCGTCCCATTATCGCTAAATATTTTAGCAGGGATACCTCTTCTTGCTATAAACCGTCTGAAAGCACTTATGAAAGCTTCTGATGTTAAGCTTTGAACTAATTCCATATGTACTGCTTTGGTTGCAAAGCATATAAATAATGCAATATAGGATTTACAAACAGTTTTCGACCTGGATGGTCCAAATTTTGTCAGTAATGGACCTGCATAGTCCACTCCACAATTAGAAAATGGCCGACTCGGCTGTACTCGTTCAGCGGGCAAATTGCCCATAATTTGTTGATATGTATTATGTTTGAACCTACGGCAGGATACACATTCATTAATAATTGTTTTGACATAATTCTTACCTCTTAAAATCCAATATTCATTTCTTAAGGTGGTAGTCAACAAATTAACACCACAATGATGTAGTTCCTTATGTTTTGATATAATAATTAATTTGACAATATATTGTTTAGCTGGTAAAATAGCTGGATGTTGTTGGTTATATGTTAAATCTGCATGTTTAAGGCGACCACCCACACGTAGTACACCTTTATTATCCATAAATGGGTTTAGCGATTCCAGAGGTGATCCTCTAGTAACACGGTTGTTTATTTGTAATGACTTAATATCTTGAACAAATACAATATTTTGAATTAATTTAATAATGACTAATTTTGCATATTTTAACTCATTTATTGTTAAATGACTTGTGGAAATCTTGGTATGCTTTAATTTAAAGTAAAATCTATATATGTAAGCAATTATTCTTACTAATTTTTCAAATGAACTATATTTATTCAAAATGTCTAAACCTGATGTATTTAATAAGCATATCTTTTGACAATTATTGTCAATTAGAAGTTTATTTTCATTACTTAATATTTGTTTAACATTGCTTGAATTTATCATTGGCCAATTCTGTATTGGCTCGCGTAAAAAACTGGGCCCGTGCCACCACATATCATTAGTAATTAACTGATTAGGCATTAATCCACGAGAGAGACAATCGGCTGCATTGTATTTAGTAGAAATGTGAAACCACAAATCGGAGGTCGTATTATTTAAAATTTCACCTACTCTGTTATTTACGAATATATTTTTATGTGTAGAAGTTGACTTAATCCAACTTAAAGCTATCGTGCTGTCACAAAATAATGTTACCTTACAGGAAGGTAGATGTAATGATTTTTGAACATTCTTGTATAATTGCGACAATAACATGGCACCATTTAATTCTAATTTTGGTAGAGTTAGATTTTTAAGCGGCGCAATTCTTGATTTTGACGCTACTAATGTTGGGTTGGAATGCTTATTGTCCTCTAAAATATTTGTTATGTATAAACAAGCGCCGAATCATTTTTTAGATGAATCACAAAAACCAATTATATGTATATTGATAAAATCACAATTGTAATATCGTGGTATTTTCAATTGCTCAAGGCAAACTAATTCTTGCTTAAATTTACTCCACATCGAGTTAATGTCCTGTGGTATTTCAGCGTCCCAATCTATACCAGTCTTCCAAAGTTGTTGCATAATATATTTCATTGTAAATGTCAAAGGTCCTAGTAGACCAATTGGATCAAATTGCTTCGCAATATCTGATAACAATTGTCGTTTTGTTAACAATTCATTTTCATTGAAGGAAATCTTCTTAAATGTAAAGCAATCTTCATTACCATTCCAATTCAAACCTAATGTCTTATTTATTTCAGTATCATCACAATTAATATTGAATTCAGTTTGATTATTATTCATTATCATTTTTGTATTGCTACACCATTTGTGTAATTCAAATTTGCCTAGTGATAACATGGATTCAATTTCTCGCCTTAATTTAATTAATTCATTTTTGGAATCACATCCAGTTAAAATATCGTCCATATAACAATCATGTATTATGACTTCAGCCGCTTTCTTAAATGTATCCTTTGATAATTCAGCAAGTTTTTGTAAGCTTTTGACTGCAAGATATGGTGCATTTCTAGTTCCATATGTAACAGTATTCAATTGATACGTCTTAATTTCATCATCAACAGAATTCCTCCATAAAATCTTGTGGTATTTTCTAAAATTTTCATGAATGAGTATTTGCCTGAACATCATTTTAATGTCAGCGCAAAAGACAAATCTGTGTTTTCTAAATTTCACCAATATGTTGAATATATCATTTTGAAGTTTAGGTCCAATATAAAAACAATCGTTTAATGAAAGCTTAGAAGTAGTTTTAGATGACGCATCGAATACAACTCTTAATTTTGTAGTTTTCTTATTCAAATTTAAAATTCCATGATGGGGTATATAATAACCATTTTTATTTTCTTGATCAGTTACTAAACTCATATGCTTTAATGTTAAATATTGATTCATAAATTCTAAGTATAATTTTTGAAATTCATTATTACTGTAGAACTTCTGCTCCAATTTCAGAAATCGATTTAATGCTTGGCTGTAAGAATCACCAATTAATTCTATGTTTTCGTTCATCATAGGAGTTACAATAAACCTCCCATCTAAGTTTCTAGTAAAAGTGTTATTGTAATGATTTTCAACTTCTTGATTTTCTTTTGATAGGTTAGTAAAAGTATTTTCATCTAAATGTTCAAGTTCAAAAAATCTTTTAATGTTGTTATTTAATTCATTTATTAGCTGAGTTGAAATTAAATTCACTGATTTAAATACATGATTCTCATTGCAAACTCCTGTTGCAATCCATCCAAAAACGGTTCGCTGGAATGAAGGTAAATTGTCGTCTGATTTGTGATAACCATTTTTTATAAAGTTGAAGAAGCATTCTGCTCCTAATAATATATCAACATTTGAGCTAATATAGAAATTTGGATCAGCTAATTCATGAACGAATGGAATTTTGGTAGTATTTAAGTTGATTGACCTTAGTGGAAACTTATCAATAATTTTTCTTACTATTAAAAATTCAAGATTTATCTTATAACTAGAAGTCGTGGAATATATAGCTAAATTAGCTACCTTATTTATTTTTGATTCCTTTCCATCAATTCCAATAATTGCAATCGTTTTCCTTTCAAATGGAATTTTCAATGTTTGAAATAGACGTTCTGTAATTAAATTAGATTGTGAACCACAATCTAATAAAGCTCTGGCTATTAAATTACTATTATTATCGATTTTAATTAATGCCGTAGATAAAAATATTTGTTTATTAAATGTATTGGAATTGATTGTTATTATGGTAGAATCATTTAGTCATAAATCATCTTTTTCGTGAAATGTGTTCTCTTTTCGTGAATCTTTTAATTTTGGTTCATAACCTTTGTTAAAATTTATTTTTCTTTTTCTTGAATCTATCTGCTCTTCTTTGGTGTAATGCAAAAGAGTGTTATGCTTGTGCTCGCATTTCCTGCATCCTCCACTTGAACAGGAAGTATTAAAGTGATTTGGTTTTAAACAATTAAAACATAATTTCAATTTCCGTACTTTATCGAATCTATCCTTCGTGTTCAATTTCAAAAATTCTGCACACATGAATATTGCATGATTTTTCAAACATAATGGGCAATTATTTCCTTTAATAACAGTTAATGTAGTTCGCTTTGTAGTTATAAAATCATTTGGTTTATTATTGCTATATAAAGTTTCTAATGCATAACATCTATTATATAAAAAATCTTTCAATTGTTTTAAAGTAGGGAATTCGTTACCCTGTAATGTCAATTGCCAATTTCGTTTTGTAGCGGAATCTAGTTTTCTTATTATTATGGTTATAATTAATGGGTCCCAAGAGGAGGTAGATAAACCAAGAACCTCCAATGCTTTTAAATGCTGCATCATATCATCAATTAATTTTCTTATGGTTAAGAATGATTCCCGTTTAATTTCCGGTAAATCCAAAAGTTCATTGATATGATTTTGTATAATGATTCGTTTATTATCATATCTATTTATTAAAATTTCCCATGCGTTAGTAAAGTTTTCTGGAGCAATTTGAATTGATTCTATTAATTTAGATGGCTCTCCACCTAACGACGATTTTAAATAATGTAATTTTTCAACATCTGATAAATTTTTGTTAGTGACAATCAGTGAATTAAAAGTGTGATAATAACTTGACCACTGATCATATTTTCCATTGAAAAATGGTAATTCCAGTCTAGGCAATTTAACATTCAATATCGGTAATCTTGTTGGGTTTGAATTATTAATTATTGTTGATGAATATTGAGGGTCAAAATTATCGCTATTAACTTTTTTCTCATTTAAATATTTAGTCGCTAATGCCAAACTTTTATAAAAATCTTCTTCAAAACGATCTTTATCGAATGAATCCGTTTCAGAAAGATTATTTAATTTGTTTACGATTCTTGTAAATTTTCTTTCAATATTTTTTATTGTATCAAAACGAATTTGTAATTCGGTAGTATCACCTAAATTAGGATCAAAATTTTCCAAAAAATGAATAAATCTTAATAGGGTAAATTCAATATCTTCCTTTTCAATTTTTAATAAATTAATTCTTCGATCCATTATGATACGAAAATTTTTTCATACAATGCAACACGTGTCAATCTCGTATGTTTAAATCAATATAAAATGACGTCACCCAACAACGACAAAAAATTTTTTTTTTTTTTAATTTTAACTGATATAAATAATTTTATTTTTTATATATTAACTAATTGCTTTATCTTTTATTTATTGTACTTTAATATTTTTATAAAACTACTAATTTGTGCATAAATTAAATATTGCGTAATAAATATTACTAAATTCTTTTACGGTGTGTACTTTTATATGAACAAGTCATTGCATGCAAAAATGTTTTTAAATAATACAAAAATGAAAAAAACACTTATCTTTTTGTTGAAATGCTTTTTAATACAAAATTTCAGGTAATAACCTGAAATCCGGCTCGAAGGACCAAAAATGATGACAAATAAAACACACAAATAATCTTTTTTGATTTTTTCTTTATTAATTAATTTTTGAATATTTCAGTACAACGTATATATTATATCTGATATTTTTAAATCGTAAAATATAATTTTGTTGTTTTTCTTTTTACCAAAACAACTGCAGCTCCCTCATTTCATTTACGTTTATTCCGAAAAGGAAATTTAATAGTTCGTTGCACTTCGACTCATTATGACAAGCATAATGAGCGACTAATGCTTATGATAGACCTAACATTGTGACAAGCACAATGAACAATGTTTAAATAACATTGTGACAAGCACAATGAACAATGTTTAAATAACATTGTGACAAGCACAATGAACAATGTTTGAATAACATTGTGCCAAGCACAATGAACAATGTTTGAATGTTTGAATAACATTGTGCCAAGCACAATGAACATATTGTGACAAGCACAATAAAAGAATTACGTTGTGACAAGCACAACGAACCCAAAATTTAATAAATAACACTGTGACATGCACAACGAACACAATGTACATAAAATTGACGAATGTTACATCAACAGTGATTTATTGAAAAACATTAATTTTCGGTATTATGTTTTAATGAATTATTCGTTGATTTAATAAATGTTATTTAATTCATTTTACTAATCAGTTCAGCGATTCCGGCAGCAGCGTTGTTTTACATAATCTGTTGTTATGACAGGTGCATCCCTTGAAATAATATTCACCACACACCACTGTAAGCGTCCTAGTTAAATTCTGACAATAATATGATATATATTTATAAAATATATTAATATTTATGTATGGTAAATCAAATATTTTATAAAAAATCGTAAAATTGCCAATATCTCGTAAACTAAGCGTCCTAGTTGAATTCAGACAATAAACGGTAACGGTAACGGTAACAATTAAGTTTTGGGGATATTTTGGTAAGAAAAACACATTTATTTGAAAGTATCGGTACATTATATTTTATTTAAAGTATTTGCCATTTTTGTGGCAAATTATGAATTCCCTCATAGAAGAACTTCTTAGATTTTGAAGCAATCCACGAATCCAGCCATTTTTTCATATCTTCGTATGAATTTGTGGGATATAGTGTTAGGGATATTATATATACTAAACTATTTATTCCACGGTTTTAATATATTTATTATTTACAATTATTTTTAAATTATTTAATTATATTTATTTATTATAATATTTGTATAATTTAATTATTATATTTTATTTTTATATTTATTAATTTATTTTATTTATTTTTAAATTTATTTATATTTATTTTATTTAATTTATTCTATCTTTAATTAATTATATTTTAATTATTATTATTTTTAATTAACGTCTTGTCGGCGTGGCTGTTAGTAATCGTCTCCTTGTCCACGTCTCGTTCAACCGTCAATTAATGTCATTGTCGATTAATGTCATTGTCGATGCGAACCGTTATCTGCTTGTGTTCCTTGCTGAACACAAACCTATGACGGGTTCACACCGACGTTGTCTTGACGTGTCGCCACAGTACTCCCCCCCCAGTGGGCGCGCATAGCCCACGATAATGAATCACGCGGGATGGAGACACAGTTCGTGGCAGGTTTTCCATGATTATTGTACCATTGCCAAAGAAGATGGCAATAGTATTTTAGTAATAATAGAGAAAAAATAAAGCATTTATATAAAAAAAAATTTTGTTGGGTCATGAAAAACCATCTCGACAGTTCGCGCTTACACAGTGCGATACCTTGAAGGAGGACGAACAATCCTTCCGGAGCGGGTTTTTGTTTCCGGCAGTGCTGAAAATTTAACACCAGGTGTGAAAACTACTGCTCGATGTGGCTCCGCTGGTATCGCCGTAGAAGTTGTCAGTGGTACATTTTGCACCGAGATTGGCTCAGAAGTTTCAGAGCGGTCGACGTAACATGGCTTCAATCTGTCGATTGAGATGTTAGTCTTTTTTCCATTTATTACAAGAGAATAATATTTTTCCGAACGGCTCATGACCGGGAATGGACCCTCATAAGGAGGTTGAAGAGACCTACGTACCGCGTCGGTACGAACGAATACATGGGAACACGTTGGGAGATCCTTGAAGATGAACACATCCTTATTTGAATGCCGTGTAGGCAGGACTGGTCTGATGTGTTGCATGTGTTCCCGTAGTCCGCGGATATAGTCGTTGCAGTCGCGTGACAGTCGCGGAGTTTGAAGCAGGTCATACGGCAGATGTAGATTTTGACCGTATACCATTTCGGCGGCAGTGGCGTTGAAATCAGAAATGGGTGTGGAACGTAAACCAAGAAGTATAAACGGTAGTTCCTTGCTCCACTGTCCACCAGCGCGGCACATTATAGAAGCCTTTAAAGTTCGATGCCAGCGCTCTAATTTACCGTTGGCCTTCGGGTTATAAGCGGTTGTTCGCTTACGTTGTGTACTTAGTAGCTTGAATAATTCGCGGGCCAGTTCGGATTCGAACTGGGAACCCTGATCAGTTACGATCGAAGCAGGTGAACCAAATCTTGGTACCCATTCCCTAATTAGGGTGTTAGCTACCGTTTCGGCACGAATGTCTTTCATAGGGAAAGCTTCAGGCCAACACGTGAATCTGTCTATTAATGTGAGTACATAACGATATTCCTCGGACGGCGGAAGCGGTCCAACAATATCGAGATGTATGTCATGAAATCTATGTTCGACAGGTGTGAAATTTCCAATGGGACTTTTTACATGTCGTGAAATTTTTGATCTTTGACAAGGTATGCATGCTCGCGCCCAATTTCGAGCATCCTTGTTTATCGATGTCCATATAAACTTATCTGCCAACAATTTAGTTGTGGCTCTAATTCCAGGGTGCGTTAAATTATGGACAGATTCGAAGATTGATCTTCGAAATGTATCTGGAATATAGGGACGAGCTATGCTCTTGGATACATCACAGTAAATGTGTGTATCTGTGCCAATGACAGGCATCTTCACAAATCTTAAGGATTTGGAAGAGGACATTAGATTGCGTAATTCGCTGTCGTTTGACTGCGCGTCAGCTATGTCCTTGTAATTTACGGATTCACCTAGCTGAACCTCGTCCAGCCGCGATAGTGCATCCGCAACTACATTGTCCTTGCCGGAAATGTAGCGTATGTCCGTCGTAAACTGACCAATGTAGTCCAAATGGCGTAGTTGTCGTGGAGATGCTTTATCTGATTTTTGCCTGAATGCAAAAATCAGTGGTTTGTGGTCTGTGTAAATCGCGAACACTCTTCCTTCCAACAGATGTTTGAAGTACCTGATGGCTGAGTGCGCGGCCAGGAGTTCACGATCGTAAGTGCTATAGCTCTTTTGAGCGGCATTTAATTTTGATGAAAAAAATCCAAGCGGACGCATTGCCTTGACACGCTCCTCCAGTGGACGTATTCCGCTCTGGTTAACTGTGTGACCAAGAAATGTAACTTTGTCATAAACAAAATTACATTTCTTCTCGTTTATTGTGAGGCCATACTCACGTAGGCGTGTAAAAATTGACCGAAGATGGGTCATATGCTCGACTTCGTTTTTAGAAGCGATGAGCAAGTCGTCAATGTAGACGTAGCAAAAATCGAATTCACGTAACACATTGTGTATGAATCTCATGAACGTTTGGGCGGCGTTGCGCAAACCAAACGTAATTCGAGTAAATTCGTATAAACCAAATGGCGTACAAATAGCCGTTTTTGGTATGTCTTCCGGTTGTACCGGGATTTGATGATAAGCGCGCTCTAAATCTATAGTCGAAAAGACTTTGCAACCATCCAGTTGCTGCGCGAAATCCTGTATATGTGGAACTGGATAATTATCCGGCAAGGTCTGTGCATTTAAAGCACGATAGTCGCCGCAGGGTCTCCATTTGCCATCCTTCTTTTGGACCATATGAAGTGGCGAAGACCATGGACTGCTTGAAGGGCGACATATGCCTTGCTGCATAAGGAAATCAAATTCTTCCTTTGCAGCCCGCAATTTTTCGGTTGAAAGTCGCCGCGGTTTGGCGAAAACAGGTGGTCCCTTAGTAATTATGTGGTGAGTCACCAAATGGGTTTTGCTACGGTTTGCTGCAGTGGGGACAGTGAGGTCCCCAAATTCCGCCAGAAGAGATCGAAGCGCGGGCCTTGGATCATTTAAAATTGCCATTGAAGTAGACGGGCCATGCATGATCCATCCCATTTGGGATTTAACTGTCGTCAAAGGATCGACAAGGCGCTTTCTTTTGAGGTCTACTAATAAACCATGTTTATTGAGAAAATCAGCCCCAAGTATCGGTTTGTCCACATCGGCAATAATGAAATGCCATGTGAAAACCCTTCGAAGTCCGAGGCTGATATCAATTGTAGGAGTTCCATATGTTTTAATAACAGATTTGTTAGCAGCAGTTAACTGGAAACTCGGATCATAATTGGAATGGTCAATTTTTCTCGGCGGGAGAACGGAAACGTCTGCACCGGTGTCAACAAGTAGTTGAATACCAGACAATGGGTCGGTAATAAAAAGACGGCCAGACGTTTTACATCCAGTTGTTTGAGATGCCGCGCACTCAAACTGGATTACTGGTTTTTTTGAGCCTTGTTTGGAAAAGTGTACGAACAGGGTTTCGTACACTTTTGAGCTTGTTCACCGAATTTGTTGTGGTAGTAGCACATGCCGTTCCTATATCTAGAACTTGAACGTGAACGGCGTTGATTTGGACGATTTGAATTGGATGTGGAACGCGGTCGCCTTGAAGAATTATTAATATTGAGGCGTTCCACATGTTTCGAAAGTTGTGCCACTTGGTTTCTAAGTTCGCGTATTTCCCGTTGCGTTTGGGAAGGATTTTGTGCCGTTGCACAAGACGTGCTTGGTTTGGACGGGTTGGTGGAGACTGCGGCAATTGGCGACATTGAGAATGTCTCCATTATTCGATCGGCCATTTCGGCCACATTGTCCAAACCTTCAGAGCTGCTGGCCAGGATCGCACGAACCTGGACAGGCAGTCTCTGGATCCAGAGCTCCTTTAGAGCTGATTCCTGAATGGAATCACCAGCCAACGATTTAAGACGTGCAAGTAACTGTGTCGGGGTCCGATCACCCAACTCTTCGCCAGCGAGGGCACGCTGAATCCGCGATCGGTCGCTTTCACCAAGTCGTTTCGTTACATTGTTCTTAAAAAATGTATATGCGTCCGCCTGTGGTACCGATTCGATTATGTCGATGCACTTACCAATCGTGTCCTGGTCCATCGCACTCAGGACGTGCAGGTACCGTTGGTTTTCCGAGCGTAAGCCGAGGCCTTCAAACTGCCTCTCCATCACCTTGAACCAGGCAGAGGGATTCGCAACCCAAAAACCAATTGGTTTGAAGGTTGTCGAATTCACCTGCCCGGCTCCGGATGTGCCAGGTTTTGTTTCATTGGGCTGCATAGTTATGGGTTTTTAAAAAAAATTTACACGAAAAAAAAATAATTTTTTCAAAAGCAAAATAATAAAAAAAAATAATGTTAAGACAAGGTGGGGACTACCGTGACGCACTGTACTTGTTATGTAAGAGTATAAAATATATATATATATAAAATATATATATATTATAATTTTTAAATAATATCTTAAAATATAATTACTAAAAATAAAAATAAATATAAATAAATTAAAAATAGAAAAAAATTAACTGTTTTTTTTCAAGCTGTTTTATAGTTGTTGTTGCTCTTGCAGCAGCTACTGATGTTGTTGTTGTTGTTGTTGTTGTTGTTGCTGTTGTTGTTGTTGTTGTGGATGATGTTGGTGCTGCTGCTGTTGTTGTTGTTGTGGATGATGTTGGTGCTGCTGCTGTTGTTGTTGTTGTTGTTGTTGTTGTTGTTGTTGTTGATGTTGGGACTCTTGTCCTCTATCGGGGTCACCAATTGTGAGATATAGTGTTAGGGATATTATATATACTAAACTATTTATTCCACGGTTTTAATATATTTATTATTTACAATTATTTTTAAATTATTTAATTATATTTATTTATTATAATATTTGTATAATTTAATTATTATATTTTATTTTTATATTTATTAATTTATTTTATTTATTTTTAAATTTATTTATATTTATTTTATTTAATTTATTCTATCTTTAATTAATTATATTTTAATTATTATTATTTTTAATTAACGTCCTGTCGGCGTGGCTGTTAGTAATCGTCTCCTTGTCCACGTCTCGTTCAACCGTCAATTAATGTCATTGTCGATGCGAACCGTTATCTGCTTGTGTTCCTTGCTGAACACAAACCTATGACGGGTTCACACCGACGTTGTCTTGACGTGTCGCCACAAATTGAACCGAGGTGCAGAAAGGCTGACAGCATAGGACTTCCCAGCCAAGTGCTTCTAACGTATCTTTGACCGGTATTGCAACGTGTGGTTTATCATTATCATACTGCAGAATCACACGGTCATGTCTGTTGGCATATTCTGGTCTTTTTGATGCAATGCTCGGCTCAATTGGATTAATTGCTCTCGGTTACATTCAACAGTGATGGTTTGTCCCGGTTTAAGCAGCATAGTACACTACACCAAGCTGGTCTACCAGATACACAGCATAACCTTAGAACCATGAATATTGCGTTTTGGTGTCGATGGAGCTGGTTCATCTGTCTTCATCCATACTTTCAGACGTTTTGGATTATCGTAATGGATCCACTTTTCATCACCAGTCACAATTCGATGCAAAATTGAATGTCTTTGAGGCAAAATTTCACACATTGTTTTTCGGTTTTCTTGTTGTCTTTCCGTCAATTCATGTGTGTAGTAAACTCACTTACGAACAAAAAATTAAAATAACATTTATAAAAAATAACTTAACTAAAAAAACTATTACTATATTAAAATTAGTTTAACACGAATCATATATATTATTTACTGTTCTAAATTACATTTTACTTATTTCAATTATATAAAATTAATAAAAACTATTACATTAAAATATTGGTTATTACTATATGAAGCTTGTAGTACATCTGATTTTAAGTTTAATTATTTTATAATTGTAATAATTTGAACAATAAACCTTTACCGTTCAATAAATATATTTATATATAGTGGAAGACTCTACAGTTCGGCCATCCTGACAATATAATCGTCCCGATTATAAAAGTAAAAAGAATTAAAATCAGATATACTTAATTGTTTACGTTAAAAAATTTTTCATGAAATATCAGTATTAAATAAAATAAATAGTTGCATACTTACAACCATGTCAATTCATTATATAATGCTAAAGCAATTACTTGTCATTACTGTTGGTGACGTAAGGTTTCATATTATCGGCAAGTGATAATTATCCCTAAGTGAATATTTATTCAATTCACGATAATCTATACAAAGTCTTAATTCTGTATTCTTTTTCTTAACCAATACAATTGGCGAAGCATAGGGCGAATTACTTTCGCATATTATTCCACTAGATAATGAATCATCAAGAATTTTTCTTACCTCATGATTATGGGAATAAGGCAATCGTCGAGGTGCACAATAGAATGTTTTATCAAATGTCACACATTTGGGTGACATTTTATCATTATTGTTCAATAGCGGATATGAATCCCGATCATCCAACACATTTATATTTAAAATTTGAGTATCAAAATCATTGTCATCATTTTTAAAATTTAAAAGGTCCAGAGAATTGACTTGATTGCAAGTACTTACATGATTTGTAACTTCGTCACAATCCTCTTTAATAGATTCCTTACTTTTAATTATTAAATCATTTGCTTTCATAAAATCACGACCTAATATTGCCGGATATTTCATTGAAAAATTTTCCACAATAAATAGTCTAAAAAATATAACATTATTTTTAAAATTTACATTTACATTATTAACAATACCAATTATATCTAATTTACTATTATTTAAACCAATGAAATTATAATCATTTCCATTTACACCTTTAATTAAAATATCCGGAATAAATTATTTTTGAATAAAACTAATTGGACTACCCGTGTCCAAAAGTGATAAAATATTAATAGAAAATGTTGATTCGCAGCTATCACTAAAGCTATACGTAATTTTATTTTCGAATTCATTAATCTTATTAAAATTAAAATTTGATACCTTATTATCAGTATGATGTATCGATGTTGAATAAAATCTTCAAATTACTATTATTAGTAGCGGACATATGGCAATTACGAATTTGATGGTCGGACTTACCACAACGATAACATGAAGCTTTTTTGCGGCTCTGAATACCACAATTAGTACTCACGTGACCTAGCTGATTACAATTGAAGCATCTAATTTCAGGTTTCTGTTGTTTTATGTTCACGTTCACGATTTCCAAACGACCATTATTAAATGTTTGGTGAGTATCACGATGTACTGGCAAAGTCGATTTGATGTTATCATATTTTTTCAAAGCAATTTTTAATTCATCTATATTTCTTGCAGTGTATAACAACATTTTGTTTGAATTAGAATCTAGAATACCATTAATTATATATTGCATGATGTCTGCATCGTCGATATTAGAAAATAGCGCAATATCTTGCATAGACAAAATATACTGCTGCCATGATTCTTCCTTGCGTTTCTTTTTATTACGTAGTTCATTGTGAATATCACCTTCCGTTACTTTTTTATCAAATTCTCGTAACAATAACCTTTTTAAATTATCATATGAAACCACTGATATTGTTCTTAAAAATAGCTTAGCGGTACCAGTCATTAACCGTTTAGCATATACAAATTTTATTTTTTCTGTAAAATTTAATAAATTTGCTGTCTCCTCAAAATTATTTAGCCAATATTTTATTGAAAAATTATCATCACCAGAAAAATTGTGAAAGGTATCTTCTAAGTCTTTAAAATTAAAAAAATTTGGTTGCGTACTAGTACTACTACCTTCATTTAAATTTTCATTATCTAATTCGCGTATTTTTTTCTTTAATTCAGAAATTTCTTTTTTCTTTTTGAAAACTTCATTTAAACGGCATGTTTAACTGTTCTAAATTATTATCTGTATTTATTTCCACCTCATCACTATCCGATTCTACAAACGTTAATTCTTGACGAATTTCTTCATAAGTGAATTTACTCCATGCATCAATAAGACGCAATTTTAGGTCGACTTTTGGTCCAGAAATTGGTAAATTCAATTTTTCCAATTTATCACGCAATTGAATTACAGTTGCCGTATTCAAAAATTGTTGGACAAATGCTGTATCCATATTGAAACACTCACACAATATTCAAACGGACACGTTTACGAAAAAAAATTATTCACCCAACGGTAAATTAATAAAATTTTTAATAAAACTTACATAAATTGTCCACATATTTAATCCAATAAACAAATTATGGATTCATAATCTCACTTCTGATAATTTATTGTAAACTCACTTACGAACAAAAAATTAAAATAACATTTATAAAAAATAACTTAACTAAAAAAACTATTACTATATTAAAATTAGTTTAACACGAATCATATATATTATTTACTGTTCTAAATTACATTTTACTTATTTCAATTATATAAAATTAATAAAAACAATTACATTATAATATTGGTTATTACTATATGAAGTTTAATTATTTTATAATTGTAATAATTTGAACAATAAACCTTTACCGTTCAATAAATATATTTATATATAGTGGAAGACTCTACATGTGGTACCCAATTCCAGTGGCTTGCGGTGAATATTATTTCAAGGGATGTACCTGTCATAACAACAGATTATGTAAAACAACGCAAACTGCCGGAATCGCTGAACTGATTAGTAAAAGAAAAAATACGAAAAATTAAAATATATATGAGATGAAGTATAATCTGTATACTGTAGTTTTAAATGTATTAACTTCATCGTCAGGTTGCAATACACTAAGATAATGATTTATTATTTATACATTGGTCTTAATTCACGACACATTTGGGATAACTTAAACCCAGAGATAAATAATTTATCACGAAATTAATATTCACACATAATTCTCCAGTAAATGACAATAAAAATTTCATATATGCAAAAAATGTTGTAGCATCTCAATAACATATTCATACACATCAAATATTTTAGTTCATGTCAAACGAATCAAATATAATAATATATATGTATTGAAGAGTAAACTTAAAACAAAAATTCCCGTATATCGGAATATATTTTTGTTGCATCTTTAGCGAATAACCATACGATCTTTTATAATTTCTCTTGCTCATTTATGAAACATATATACACGAAGAGAAAGAGACTAAAAAACGATTTGTTATATAACATATACATACGCAGGTTTGTGGTGTTTAGCAAATAGACCTAAAATTTAACACATGGGTCAAAAAGTTCCAGGTCTATATAATGCATCTAACGGAAATACGTATCATATTTCAATAGAGCCAACCTTCACAAGAAATAGATCAACATTTCATAACAATACGACCATTAGCTTAGAACACGGTTGAAAATGTTGGATTATTAAATTTTAAACCTAAGAAGTGCTTATGCTGTATATTTATGTCAACAAATGCATATATAATTGAATTCAAAAGTAATAAAAAATATACTAGATGTGCCATCAGAGAAATGTTACAATGGAAACTATTGTCCAATGCAAAATAGAATTTAGATGTGACATAGACATAATTGTCAATGTAAACCAAAACTGAATTCAATTTTAAGCGATTTTTGATTATACTGTTCCCGATTAGCCAAAGATCTATTGCAATATAAAATACACAATGGGAAGAAGTTGTAGTAGATAAGCAATATAGAAATAGACCCAATCACCACCGTGCAACGATGAAAATATTGCTACAACATTGGGATAGAAAATTTATGTGAATGCATCAACACGTAATAAAAAAATATGTGTTTATAAGAACATGAGTATCTTTGGTATGATTTGGACGCTATTCTGAGATTAAAAATAGAATGACCAATTCATATTTTCGGATGGTATGTAGGGTATAGCATACTTGCAAAATCAGTTGCGACCGAACGCGTCTACATTGCGGATAGAGGAACGGCCTATTATATAATGGGTTAGCTACGAATAAAGAATAAGTATCCGCGGACAATCTGGCTGCTGTGTATAAGAGTTACTTTGGGGTGATGTGTGAAAACAGCATCCGATTAAAAGTGAGTTAATGATTCAGTAATTACACAGTAACGGCGAATCAACAGCGCCAATATAACTGCTTTCGGAAGAGGTGATATACCCCTGTAAATGCCCAACGAATTTACAGAATGATTAAGTAGGTTGAACGTATGGTTTACTACCAACTTCGGATTCCACAATACGGCTTCGGATAGCACAGGATAAACGGCAACGACTCAAGCAAAGAAAATTTAAGGAGAATGATTTAAAACTTCCATCTTGGAATGTTACAACTTTGTTAGGTGCGTTAAGAGCACTTACTGATACACTAAGAACAGCCAAATTGGACATAACAGCTATCCTAGAAACTAGGTGGCCCGGACAAAATTTAGTAAAAGAAGAGAGTTCGAAACCAATTTCGTAGTTTTTGGTAAAGCAAGAAATTCAGTAATTGCTTTTAATCCGATTAAGATTGTCCTAGGCGATATTAATGCCAGGACTCTCTTAATGCCTAGGACGATCTTAATGCCTAGGACGATCTTAATGCCTAGGACGATCTTAATGCCAAGGTGGTACAGGAAACAATATATCAACCAACTATAGGTAAACACAGTCTTCATAAAACAACGAATGAAAACAGGCTACGATTGATTGATTTCATCATGTCTAAAAACATGGTCATTAGTGGTACATACTTCCCACATAAAGAAATTCATAAAATGACATGGAGGTCTCCAGATGGTAGAACAAAGAATCAAATTGATCATGTACCAATTGATGGACGTCATTGTTCATATAAAATGGATGTTCGAACTTGTCGTGGTTTAAATATTGACTCTGACCATTCATCTAGTTCGGATAGTGCTACAAGCCAGAATTTCTTCCATTAATAACACAACCCATAGGGTTGAAATGGGCAATCGAGAAACTTGAACAGGCGGCGGTAAAACAATTGTACATGGATGCAATGGAATAACGAATTATTACAGATTTGGAGGCTTACCAGCAGGAAAGTAGTATAAATAGTACGTGGAAGAGGTTAAAATGATAACGCTGGCTACACGAACCTTTGTTGAAGACTATCGCGCGAAGAGGGATTTCGAGCGTAAATTGATTCGTAAGAAACAACGATAATAGAAGATTGTACCGGAATGTCAATCGTATTCGCAACAGATACAATCAACTACCTTTTTTGTGTAAAAACAGAGATGGTCAGGTTATGGCGCAAGAGGACAGGTGCCTACTGTGGATGATGTGCAATTTCAAACCGCCCAGGCATTTATAGCTGAATACACGAAGTAAAGAATGTTATTCCGAAGCTCAAGAATAATAAATCACCTGGATCTGATAGCTTACCAGGTGAACTCTTTAAATATGGTGGAAATGCATTATGGTATCAACTGCACGAGCTAATTTTAAAGATATGGAATAATGAACAGGTGCCAGATGAGTGGAAGGATGGTATTATCTGTCCATTGTACAAGAAGGGTGACAAATTAAATTGTAACAACTATAGAGGAATAACTTTATTAAACATTACCTATAAAGTATTTACTAATATAAAACCATAGACTTATTTTATACGCGAATGAAATTATCGGAGAATAACAGTGTGGTTTCTGCGCAGATTAATCTACATCTGATCAAATATTTAGTATACTGGCAATTTGTGGATACCACGCCAATAGAATTGTTTGTCTTTTGAAGCAAACAATTGAGACACCCAATTTTCGACTTCTTCGTAGGATTCTAAATGCTGCTCAGCCAATACGTGTCCCATCGATGAAAACAAATAGTAGTCGGAAGGATCCAAGTTTGGTTAATACGGCGGGTGGGGTAGCAGCTCCCAGCCAAGTGCTTTCATTGTATCCTGAACCGGTTTTGCTTTGTGTGCAGGTGCATTGTTATGGCGCAAAATTACCTTGCCGTGTCTTCTTCTTCTGGACGTTTTTCGATCAATGCATGGATCAAATTGATCATTTGTTGTCGGTAGTGATCAGCATTAACAGCTTCACCAGGTTTTAGGAGCTCTTGGTACACCACACCTTTCTGGCCCCACCAGACACACAGCATTGTCTTCTTGCCGAAACGATTTGGTTTTGCAGGCGATGTTGATTGTTGTTCTGGATTAACCCATGATTTTTTCCGTTTAGGTTTCTTAAAATAAATCCATTTTTCATCGCCAGTAACAATTCAATGCAAAACTTATTTTCTTTCATGTCTGGCAAGCAAAATTTCACAAGTGTTTTTTCGGTTTTCCATCTGTCTTTCATTCAATTCATGTGGCACCCATTTTCCACACTTTTGGATCATTCCCATAGCTTTTAAACGGTCAGAAATGTGTTTATTGTGCAACATTTAACATTTCTGCCCGTTTGCTTTTGTTTCAAAGTGTCATCTTCATTTTCAAGCTTTTTTGGTGGTCATCCACGTTCATTATTTCTCACATCAAAATCATTATTTCTGAACCTTTGAAACCAACTTTTACATGTTGATAGAGCATGATCGCCATATGCCTCGACAAGCATTCGATATGACTTTGCACCACTTTTCTTCAAATGAAAACAAAAATTTAATGCTTTCCGCAAATCTTCATTTTCTGGTACAAAATTCGACATTTTTAACACGATGAAAAAATATGATGTTGTTTGTACAATGAGTTGATGTATACTAAATATGTTTGACAGATGTCATAGCAACCAAACAAAAAAAATATTAAGGCTCGTTCATAACAAATGTTCCCCATCGAGACATTTGAATCTCGACTCTCACTTCATACCGGTACACCTGGTGTACACAAACAAATCTATTTAATATTTAGCAAATTACCAGCAATAAAAATAACTTTAACATGTATTCTATTGTGACTTTAATAAATTGTATATTTATAATATTATACATTTATACTCGAATTATTTTCAATTCATACTACGATAATAAATTGTGATTATATAAATTTCTTTATTCTATTGTTAATAAAAGGCATAAAGAAAAATAAACCTTCCTTATTCGAATTTGCAAATATATAAATCACCGGCAACATTATACAAACAATCGGACTGCTTTTAATATGCTCTATTTATACAATATGAATATGTATAGGTCTGCATATTCTATAGTTAGTATATGCTATTTATAAAATCAGTAAAAATTTAATTAAAATAATGTGAAATTATTATTATCAACAAAAGTTTTCTCATTTTCTTTCATATAACAAAAATTGTATAAGTACGAATTACGAATGTACCTAAGTAAATTATAATATAATTAAGTATAGCTATATTTTATAATAGATTACCCTTTTAAACTATTATTGTAACGAATCGCAGAAAGTATACAAATTTATAATAAATAAAAATTCAGTGATATTATTTAAATTAAGTTTTTCCATTAATTTAATCGTATTTGCATAAACCCGTATTAATACATAATTTAAGTTTGGCATATATCAGTATTTTTAAAATGTTGATTGCAAATATAATATTAAAATGTGTGTGTGTTGTGTGCATCGGAACACACCGCGACCATATTCTTTTTTTTGTCTGTCATTACTCTATAAATTTCAGTATATGTCATTTCGTTGAAGTGTAAACAACAAAGTTTTTTTTTGCTTCGAACATGTCGAATTATGTGCCTGAAAAAGTTGTTTTGCGGGGAAGTTTAATAACTTTCTTTTAATTTGAAGAAAACCGCTGCTGATAGTTATCGATTGTTGGTAGAAGCTTACGGTGAACATGCTCCAAATCAAAAAACTTGTGAACGGTGGTTTACACGCTTCAACTTCACAATCAAAACGCGATATTCATTGCCAGAAGGTAATGCTGTGCATTTGGTGGGATCAGAAAGGTGTGGTGTATAACGAGCTGTTAAAACCAAATGAAACGGTTACAGCTGATCGCTACCGACGACAACTGGGCGAATTGGCAAAGAAATTGAACGAAAAACGACCATTGATAGCTCGAAAACACCACAAAGTTTTATTTTTAACGATTACAATGCCAGACCACATCGTGCAAACATCGTTAAGGAAAAAATAAAGAGGCTCGGTTGGGATCATCTTGATCACCCCCCGTACTCTCCAGACCCATGCTCCTTCTGATTACCATTTGTTCCGATCAATGCAGGTCAGCCTGACAGATGTACGCTTTCGAAATACTGAAGAATTGCGAAAATGGGTCGATGAATGGATTGGGACAAAAGATGAAGAATTCTTCAAGCGAGGAATCAACAAACTTTCCAAAAGATGGGAGGAAGTCATAGCTAACGATGGGCAATATATTGGTTGATGTACTCAATCATTTTGTTATACAAATAAATGCCATTTTCAAGCCAAAAAATCGACATTATTAATGCAAGGACCTAATATTATGCCTTAAAACGGTTATAGGTATACCTCTAAAAAAAACGCGTTGCAAACCTACCTCAAGGGTGACGTGGAAACGGTTTATGAATGTAAGACGAATTTTAGAAAATATGAACAGGGCGCCAAATTGACTCGGTGCGGCCCTGGATATATTTTTTTTTTAAGTCATATTATGCTTCTAGTGGAACTTTTATGTCATCTAATAAACCTTTCATTACAACCAAGTTGGTAAATTACTCCGCATGGGAGTATATAACAATTTACCAATTGTGTACTGTACTGTACTGTAATTTAACGAAAGATAGATGTTTTCCTAATACTATTATTTTTATATGGGTGATTGGCCCATAGTTATGTGTGTGCAGACATTGTTAATCTTTGAATAGCGTCCAACACCATATTTACAAAGATATCTGTTTTTCTTTATATTCCATCAACGAACAAATGGTCACCCAGCAGAGAAATTTTAGTATTAAAATAATGAACGAAAAATTTCCTATGAAAAAATAGCTGATTTGAACCCGATATATTTCATGAATAATATATATAATATATATATATTTATATTTCGGCGCTTATGCAACGCTTATGCAATGTAAGAACAGTAAAAAAACAACCACAATATAATCTGACATTTAATTTTATAGCAAGTTTGACAATTGTTTTGTTTTTTCAGATAATAATAAAAACAAATAAAATTTATTAATTATTAAATTTTATTTCTTTTAAAAATACAATAACATAATAAATATAAGTATTTGCGTTTAATATTATTTCAAAAAATACCATTAAATTTTTTATATTTTTATTAATTTTAAAACAAATAAATTGTATTACTATTTTGTAAAAAGTTTGTTATTAAATTTGTTTTATAACTGTCGAAATATATTTATATTTTATTATAGTCAAATGACAGATTCAAAAATATTTTTTTTTTTTTTTACAAATTAGCAATTCAGTTATAAAAAAAGATGGACATGATCATCCTTGAATCTAGATTTTCAACCTAAATTATGGCTTGTGCCATAATTAGATTCTAATTTTTTATACTATTGTGATCTTTTAACTAGTATGAAATGTGTATGTTAATATCAATTTTTTTTACATTCAAACATTGGGCATAATGTAAATCGCCCATTATTATTTTGTTTTCAATTAAAAACCGCTGCTAAATGAATTTTGACATATAACTTATTTAAAATGTCAAACGATATTTTTTTTATAATTGGTAGTTTTACTTTCATACAACATCTAACCAAATTGAATTATGCAATTCAATAAAAGCGACTAGAATAGATAAATTGGACTGAGGTGTCGGACTCCCCGTCAATGACGTCCTTCCGACTAAAACCCCTTTGGGTATAGAGTATATGTTGCTCCGCGTACCGCGTATGCAAGAATGTCTTCTTTTTGGGCCTCGCATTCAAATAGTAGATGCGCTGGTGTTTCCTTATCTACTTCTCAGAATCTGCACTTCTCTGTGTTTGCCCTGTGAATTTTTTGGAGGTTGCTGTTAAACGGTCCGTGACCTGAAACTTACCACGTGAGTTGCTTTAGCTCATTGCAATTTATGTTTATTGCATTCTCGGGCCCAACATTGTTTTGTTTGAAGAAGCTAGGGACCTATGTTCCCGCCCTTGCCAGTTCCCTGGCCTTTTCGTTACCTTTGATGCCTTCCTGACCCGTAGTCCATATCAGGCTCTGATGACAGCCTGATATTAGTCTTGAATTAAACTTTGACTTATCAAGGGCCGCTTAACTGGTTGATATAATATATATTTCCGTATTTCTGTATCCCCTGCGTAGGCATTCTACCCTGAAAAAAAAAGAACATGGATCCAATTAAAAAGTAACGTCAAAACAATGAAATATTAATTAATTTTGCTCCAAGGAACATGGTTCATTGTTAAAATGAAATAACATTTATTAAATCAACGAATAATTCATTAAAACATAATACCGAAAATGAATGATTTTCAATGAATCACTACGTTGGTTTAAAGAATTGTATAATTGTTTTGATGAATATTATTCATTTTTTCAACGTGTTCTGTTTAATAACTTATTATTCTGAACATAAATTAATTATTGATCGCGAATTCTTTCATTCAATAAACAAGTACATTAAGATAATTTTTAAAAATGAAAAATATTAATGAATTATTCATTGAAACAATGAAAAATGGGCTTATAAACACTATTCATTGAAATTATGTACAAATTTATTTTCAGTGTACTGCGCATATCTCTATAGCCCATGCCTGCGCCTGGAATACCGTGTTCTGAGTACTTAGGGCCACCGATATTCGCACCGTTGTCGTACTATACCTCCTCCTGTTCTCCTGTGGGTTGTTGCACATAAACAATTTGTTCTTGAAGTTTGCTTAGGGACAAACATCTTCTGTGAGTCGTCAAAAATTATTGGAGCTTGGTTGGGAAGTTTTACCACATCCACCATATAATCCGGGCAAAACTTCTTGTATGGTAGAAATTTCAATAATGATCATGATATTAAAACGCACTTGGTTCAGTTTTTTGATGAGAAACACCAGAAGTTCTACGAGCTAAGCATCAAGAACTTAACAAAACGATGGCAAAAGGTCATCGAACAAAATGGACAATACATTATTGAAAACAGTTATTTAATTCTATTAAATAATATTGTTTTCATTAAAAAAAAAAAGAAAATATTTTGGTTGCCGACCCAATAAAATTTCATTAATTGCAGACCAGTAGATGCATTAATTGTATACTTCCATGCGGAGTAAATTGTCAGGCGTAAAGTAATATTTGTTGGATACCATAAACTCCACTTGAATTTATATATATAAATTGAGTAAATATACATAAAATAGTTAAGTTAAATAGCACATATGTATGTAATGTGGCAAAATGTTTTAATTTTATTTTACTTTCAATGTAATATTTTCCGTAATTTTTTTTGTGTAAAATTTTATATCATATTGTGTTTTTCACAATACACATACATTTGTGAATGTATAAAGTATTTTGAATATGAACAATTCAAACGAGTATGCTAACAATATGTACCTATCTATTACACAGTACATATAGCTATTCCTATAACATAGGATAGATGTGTATATTAAAGTTTCCAGAATCCTTTTCTTATTGAATTGCCTAAGGACAACTTTATATAATATAAAAATCAATTCGATCGCCTCGTTTGTTGTTATAAACATATAATATCCAATATAAATATAAAGATTCGTAATAGGAGCTTGAATGTATTTCTGTCGTTTTTTTTTGTACATGGCGATGTAAACATTTTTAAATGGCAACACTGTCTGATCTAGTACTTTTTTTTGAGATCTGACATTTGTGAATAAAGTTCAGTTTATTAACGCCTTCATTTGTTTAAACAATATTAATTTTTTATCAGTGAAAAATGAATTGTGCTAAAATGTTTTTTTGACATATCCTTTTGCACTATTTTGATTTGAAAAAAAAGTTCAGCAGAAATTCATCGATTGCTTCAAGAATATTATGGCGAACAAGCTCTGTCACATACAACATGTAAAGAATGATTTCGCCGATTTCGAAGTTGTGAAACTGATGCTCATGATGTTTCGAGAGTTCGAAAAAGTTCAAAGACGGTGAATTGCAAAGATTATTAGACGAAGACTCAACTCAAATGTGGAAAGAACTAGCAAAGAAATTAGAAATTAGTGAATCAGGTGTTGCCAGACGTTTACATGCCATGGGTAAGCTTGATAACAAAGGGAAATGGTTACTGCCTGGATAAACGGAAATTGCCATTGCGATACGATATAACAACCCACTTTCTTTGCTTGCCACTCATAAAAGGAGAGTTATCTGTAGCGAATTGTGACTGGTGACGAAAAGTGAATCTACTATGGCACTTCAGAACTCAAAAAGTTAAGGGTAGACCCAGGTCAACCATCCACTACGAAAGCAAAATTAAATAGGAATATTTATGGTCTGAAGGAAATGCTATACATTTGATGGGACTAACATATACTACGTGATCTTAAAACGAAATTAAACAGTGTATCAGACATAGCGCCTTCCGACTATCACTTGTACAGATCGATGCAGCACGACGTGGTTGGGCGGAAATACTTTCAACCACCTAATATATGTAGATTATATGTATTGTAAACATATACAGATATACATATTCATATACATAAATGTATAAAATATCCAATAATAAACCGGTGTTGACCCAAAAAAAAGGGGTTATGATAATAACACTATACATATAGAATAGTTACATTATATGGATTGAATTGATAGTTAGAAAAAACTGTAAACATATAAATATTAGGTAGGAAATTTTATAAATATTGAAGTTAAGTATTCGTTTGTAGCACACAAAAATTTTAAACCAAATGTTACATAACTTGCATTTTATGAAAAAATATTGTTCGTTCATATGTAGTATTTTACAGTAGATACCTCAATAATTAAATAGTAGAATACATACAATTATTTCAATAACCAATTTAACATTATAAGTAGCTACTACATTACAAATAAAGGTGATTGGGATACAATCAAATCAATTATTAGCCATTGTATAAGAAGCAGTAATTAGAAATCAATGGTTCCATTAACACGGATACACTGAAAATTTGATAAACTCTCCACTCTCGATAACACAAATAACTTTGATAATTCGATGAGTGATAAGTGATAAGTGATCGATGAAATTTCAATGATCTTATGCTACGTCGTCATAACGCCGTCGTTTATTGTGTAAAAAAAAGTTAAAATATAACGATTCAAATCAAATTTGTTTTTGTGAACTTCGTCGACGGCGATTACAATTATTCAACAATAAACAAAACATATTTTCATTTTTCCATGCTCATTAATAAATTTTATGTTATTATATTATATTAATAAAATAATGTGTTTTGAAGGAAAGACTTAATAGAGTTGATTAACGATAATGATATTAATTACAACAAAGGTAGTAAAAACTATAAAAATGTGTATCTCAAAAATAAGGCATGGAAAGATATGTTTGTCTTTTTAAAAAGTCTGATAAGTTCATCAAGTCAAACTGAATTATAATTATATATATTCTGTCTGATAGCATCAATAGGTCAAAGTTATGGAAAATTATGGAAGAGTTTGGTATTCCAAAAAACGGATAGATTTGGTGACCACGACGTTGGAAAATGTGAGGTCACAGGTACGAATCCGAGGTTAATTATCTGATCACTTTGAGACGGTTGATGGACTACGACAAGGCAACCCATTATCAACGCTACTATTTAATATTACGCTGGAAAAAGCAGTGAGGGTCGTAAATATTGATAAACAAGTCACGATATTCACAAAATCGGGTCATTTATTAGCGTATGCTGATGATATAGACATAATGGGTCGGAATATGATAACTGTCAATGATGCGTGTGCCGAAAAAACTGTTAAATGGTAAACCAGAAGGTAGAAGGAGAGCCGGAAGACCTAAGGCAAGATGGCTAGATGCAGTAAACTGTGAAATAAAGATCCTTAAAATTCGGGATTGGAAGTCATTGACTACGGATAGGTCAGGTAGGGAAAGCGTGTTGGAGAAGGCTAAAACCGCACCTGGGTTACAACGCCATGGAGTAAGTAAGTAAGTATACCCAACTAGCACATGGTGATAATTTTGGTGACAATTTAAAAATATCACTAACATTTGATGACTATCACTTGCATTTCACGGAAATTTTCACCATTCAGTGCAACCATGACGTCAAATGGTGACAAATTTTAGTGAATAAGACTATAAAGTGAATTTCACTATTTCGTGTTTATTATTATTTTTTTGATCGTTATAGTCACGAAGAAATATCTCTTCAGCGTGATTGTTAAGCTCATCACTTGGGAGCGATTTATTACCGTGATAATAACGTCAGTTTTAACTTTAAAAGTCACTAATAAGTGATTAAAATATGGCAATAAAATATTAGTGACAAATATTATATTTTCACTGTAAAAATTCACTCTATAGTGAAAATACTTTACTTGCGTTTGCTTAAATTTGTTGATAGTGACAAGCACTTTAACTAATCACTATATGGTGATTATCACTTTTAATTATCATTCATGACGGAAAACAAAATTAAATGTCAAATTTAGTTATGTGCTCATACATATGTTTTGTGATAAAAATTAAAAATGAACAATCAGAATATTAAATTTAAAAATATAATAAAGAAGCAGAGAATTAAACCATTTCACCATTCATCTTCATTTTACCGAAAATTTAAATTAGAAAAAGGTAAACAAAACAGAAATGCACATCAAAATGTGACGGAGCCGGTCATATCATCGTCAAGTTTAAGTTTTATACCTGCGTGTGGTGATATGGGTTTGTAAAAACATATATTATAAAATTTTCGTTTGATTAATGTTTATTTTTTTATTCTATAAAGAGTGCGATAACAATGAAAATAATAACGAAATCGATGACAATTTATGTATACAAGACGATGACAATATTGAAACGAATTCATTTCCAACTATTGAAAAGGAAAACATTGATAACACAGTTTTGTTACTCGAAGAATTAGTCAAATGGACATTAAATTTCCGCATTTCCCATGTTGCAGTAAATTGTCTGTTAACAATATTGCGAACAGTACTACAGATTAATCTTCCCAAAGATGCCCGAACATTATTGCGAACGCCGAAATCAATTGAAATTAAAGAACTGAGTAACAGAGGTATTTTTATATGCATATATTATCTATCGTAATTAAAAAATATTCGGTCAACGTTAAAATTAAATACTAAATCTTTATTCATCCAATAATTAGATAATTAAAGTGTGTAATCATTTACTTAATTGAATATTTTGTTACAGGTTCATATTGGTACAATGCAATTAAAAATTGTCTCACAAACATATCTCAAGATTTAAAATCAATAAACAAAATTTCATTAATGTTTAATATTGATGGACTACCTATTGCTGATAGTTCAAAAATTCAATTTTGGCCAATATTATTTAGAATATCGGAAATTAAAGTGCCACCTATGGCAATTGCTATTTATTGTGGTGAAGTTAAACCACCTCTTCACGAGTTCTTATCACCATTTATATATGAAGTAAATGATATGATGCAAAATGGAGTGGAAATAGACGGGAAAAAAATTAGTGTTCACATCAAGTTTTTTGTATGCGATACAGTAGCAAGATGTTACATAAAAGCTACAGTAAATTTCAATTCGTACCATGGATGCATGCGTTGCACAACTATTGGTGAATATTGTCATAAGAAAAGGGTAATGAGTTTTCCTACAATAAATAGCCCACTAAGAACTGATGAAAATTTTAGAAGTCAACTCGACGCTGATCACCACAAAGATATTACACCTTTAATTAAACTACCAATAGACTTGATTACTGATGTGATAATTGCCGATAGTTTACATTTGATTGACCTTGGGGTTATGAGAAAATGTTTGTATATGTGGATTGATGGTTCCAATAACTATAGAGCGAAATGGAGATCATCTCAAATAGATGAAATCTCAGAACATTTAGTAAAGTGTAATGAAACGTTACCGAGAGAAATACACCGTGCAAGTAGGAAGCTAAACGTCATTAAATTTTGGAAAGGTCTAGAATTTAGAACATTTTTATTTTATACTGGTCCAGTAATTCTGAAACACTATTTACCTGATGATATTTATGAACATTTTCTTATGTTATTTTGTGCAATAACAATTTGTTCCTGCAAAATATATTCTAAATACCTACACGTTGCAGATAAAATGCTTCGAGATTACATTGACAATTACATAACACTATATGGGCGGGCATCAGTGGGTAGTAATGTGCATAATTTATGTCATCTTGTAGATGATGTAAAGAAATTTGGACCATTGCCAGAATTAAGTGCCTATCCATTTGAAAATTATCTCGGTCAAATTAAAAATTATTTGCGACAAGGCAATAAACCTATAATCCAAATTGCTAAACGTTTAAATGAAATGTCGAAACTTTGCACGTTTAAAGATAATATTTTGATTTATCCCGTTTTATCAAAACAAAATTTTAAAGTAGTGCATGAAAAATCACCATTATGTTCAGATGTGTTCAATCTAATTGAATTTAACAACTTTGTTTTATCAACGGATAATAAGAATAAATGGTTCTTGACTAAAACTAATGATATTGTAGAAATGATAAATGCAACATTTATGAACAAAAAACCATACATATATGGTTTGCCTATTAAAAATAAAACCGATTTTTTCGAATCACCAATTAAATCGTCTTTCTTAAATATATATTCCACTACTGGTGAACAAGAAATTGCCGCGAAATTATACAAAGTGAAGGACGTCAAATGCAAATTATTGCACATGAAATCCAAAGACCCAACAAAAGTACTTAAAGATATTGTAGTATATTTCCCACTACTTCATACGCTAGAAAATGATTAAATGTTGTAAACTAATATTGCACTTCTCGTATTCATATATATATAAATAATGTACTTTTTTTGAATTTATTTATTTTAATTCATAATAAAAAAAAATGATTGAAATTTGAAAAAAATAATACGATATTTTAATTATATTTATCCTTTATTATTTACCCTCAGTATTTGTTCCTTCTATATTAATATTTTCCTTATCATTGGTTGGTTCTGCAAAATTATAATTGTTCGGAATATTGTCATTTGATGGTAATAACGCCTTTATGGGCCTATAAGTAATACAACATTATATTAATATTACATTTATCATTGTTATATTAAAATTAATTAAAAATGTTGCATATACTTAGTGACTTTTATGTCCCTTCTTTCCGAATATTTTAAAAGGCTATCCCGAAAAAATTTGTTGGTTGCTTCAATATCAAAACGTGCATCTGCTTTCTGACCAATTTCCATAAATATGCAAATAATTTCGTTATATTTTTGAAATCCAGATATAGGTTTAGCATTTTTTTTAACAATTCCGGTCCACGTATATTGTTTTAGTAATTCTGTATGAAACACGGTATATGCAATTTTACGTAGAATTTTATTTCCATCATCTTTACCAGTATTACTGCTACCACCAATTTTTACCAATTTTTCGAACTGTAAAAAACATTAGGTTGTGAAAAGTATTACGATTTCAAAAAATTATTTTAAGTATTTTTTAATTGCCGGATTTTTTTTTCAATTAAAAAATAAATATATAAAATTCTATTTTTATCTATCTATCAATTACAGCACCAGACACATACACCAAAGACATGATCACCAAAATTTAAAAACAAAATCTTAACAATTAACTTATATTTTAAATTATAAATCACCTACCAATTTTTTTCTGTAAATTTTGTCCACTCTTATATTATCTTCCATTTGGCTTAACTCATCTACTGTAGAAATAGGAAAATTTAAATTCAAGTCCTCTGTCTCCTCTGCAGTAACATTATTCGATTGTTGCATATTTGATTTATTTGTTTTTAATAAATTTAAAATCTCATTAAGTTTTAAGTTAATTTTAATGTTACTGGTTTTTAATTCTTGCACATCTAATTGCACATTGCCTACTTTTTCATCTAAAGCTTTTAACTTACAGTTTAGTTCATTTAAAATATTTGCGTCTGGTTCAGTTTCATTATAAAGTTGATACATATTATTTTCTTCAATATCTTTTTGATTATTTGTATCAACAAAAAACGCAGTGTTCAACTGAGGTACATCATTAGGAGCTGGTAATGTTTGAATTTCTTGTAGTGTAATTATTGGCTCTTCAACAATTGGATATTGTTCATCACTTTCATTTAATTTACATAATGGGTTTGTCGATGTTGACGCTGCAGACATAACTACATAAATACATACATAAAAATTTATTTATAATTGGATTATGTGCTGTTCGTTTGTTAAATAAAATTTTATTATATAAATTTATTTAAAATGTTAATTTTATTTACGATTATTGTAGTTTATGTTGTATGATGATTTTATCACTCGACAAATTCTTTTTTTTTTCTTTAACTGTTCAATAATAATTTCTTCTGTTTCGGTGCAACTGGCTGCAGTTAAGGATTTTTCCACCTTCTGTGCTTCAATGAAATCCTCGTGCTGGAATTTTAGAACAGCATGTGATTCTTCCCACATTTCAAATGGAGTACTGGTTGCAATTCTTCTGATTTTTTCTCTTTCTTTAAATGTTAAATTTGAAGGCCATAACAAACGATTATCTTAATTCAAGTAAAAAAAAGTACCATTAATTCATATAATATAATAACACAAAAAATTAAAATTTACCCTTTTCCCATTGATGAGGAACAGTTGTATATTCAATACCTTGTTTTTCTTCAATTGCCAATACTTTAAAAAAGTGTCGTTGTTGCGACATTGTTTCCATCCAGACTATTTTAATCAATTTTATTTTGTCTTATCCTAATAAATTTGTTATAATTTCATAATATTCTCGGCGGAGCTGCAACCGCTAGAGAACGCGTCCCTAGGTGGCGGATAAGGGAATGCTCGTCGGTATTACAGATGTACATATTTATTATGTATATTTGTGATTACTGAAGGGTAGGAAGGAAATAAAATACTTCCCGCGGACCAAACAGCAACAACATGCAATGACAACTATGAATATTAATACCCCAGGTGGCAGACCAGGCGTTGTCCTGGAAAATCCACCCTTTTCGAAGGTCGGCTCCACGGATTCTGGGGGGAGCCAATCATTGCAACACCAACAACAACAAACAACACCATTTAAAAGAAGTAGTATGCTACAAAGGTCACCTCCAGGGGTTACAATAAAGCAGAACACTCCAAATGAAAATTTGAATAACGTGAATGAAATTAACACCGAATGCACTAGAGGCAACTACTACAATAAATGGCGACTAGAAATAGTGGCCAGAAAACAGCTAGAAAAAGAGTTTGCTGACTTACAGAATCATGTAAAAAATTTAGAAGAGAGAATTAAACAATATACACCATTGGTTGTGCCACCACAAGAGATCAAAAAAAACCCAATATATTGTACTGATGAAGAGGAATTAGTGCGAGAAACGGACTGGATCTTGGCAAAACAGAAGAGGCCTCATAAGAAAAGATGGGCTAATGTAAGTCCGGGATCACCAATGGGTGATACTGAAACTAAGCTGGCATCCAGCCCGACAATAGGGAATGCGGTTCAAAATGATAAAAAGACATCAAAAACCAGGGCGCAAGTTATTCCACCGATAATTATTTCCAGCGTGGAGACGTTCAATGAAATCAAGAGCATCACCCAATCTATAGATATAAACAAATGCAAGCTCACATCATATAATAATAATGCTTGGAGGGTTAGTCTTGAGGACGGTGATTCTTACAGATTGATCACAGAAGAATTGAATAAAAAGGAAGTACAATGGCACTCTTATGAAAATAAGGCGACAAGGCCAATAAAAGTAATGGTGCGTGGCCTACATCCATCATGCAATGAAGGAGAAATAATTGAAGACCTCAAGGGAAAACAACTTAAAATCCTTGAAGCAAAAAATATGATAAAGAAAGAAAGATTAGAAAAGTTAAATGGGGAATACTCTATTCAAAAAAGGAGTCTTCCACTATTTATGCTTACGTTTGAAAACAATGAGAATTTCGAAAGAATTTTCAATATAAAGAGCATAATGGGCTTGATAGTGAAAGTAGAACCGCTGCGGAAAAATACGAATCAGATTCCACAGTGTAAGCGTTGTCAATCGTTTGGTCATACACAAAAATACTGCAATCGATACTATGCTTGTGTGAAATGCGCAGGAGAACATGCTACGAAAAACTGTTCGCTCTCAAGGGAACAAAAACCGAAGTGTGTTAACCGTAGAGGAGATCATCCCGCTAATTATAGGGGTTGTCTAATCGCAAAAGAACAACAGGCAAGAAAAAATAAACATACTAATAATGGAAGACCCAAACGGGATACACAAGTGGAAACTAGAACACCAACTGGTAGAAATAGTAAGGACACACCAAATACTTATGCTGGCATCGTCCGAAATATAAGACGGGATGAAGAAACATCAAGGGGAGAAATAAAGGAAATGCTCACCAATATCCTAATCGGGATAAATAACCAAGAAATGCATATCAAAACCCTAAGTGAAGAAATCTCCAACATCAAGGATAGATCATTAAGAGTGCCTAAAAAACAATGACAACACTAAAAATAGCTACTTGGAATGCAAACGGTCTCTTGCATCATATTGATGAAATTGAGCTGTTTTTAAACACTGAAAAAATCGACATCTTTTTAATATCGGAAACACACTTAAAAATAAACGAAAACATAAAAATTTTTAACTATAATACCTATCATACGCCACATCCTGATGGATCGGCAAGGGGTGGAACAGCATGAAGATCAAGAAAAGATAAATACAGCAATACAAACAACAATAATAAACATTCAAACAAGGGTTAAAACACTCAAAATAGCGGCTATATACTGTTCTCCTAGTTACACATACTGCGAAGAAGACTTCACTACCCTATTTAGGGGTATGGGACACGGCTTTATTATAGGCGGAGATTTTAATGCCAAGCATACCTTCTGGGGGTCGAGAATGGTCAATGCTAGGGGTACAAAATTATACAAATCCGGGATGAGATACAAGTGTGGATTTCTTTCAACCGGATCACCAACATACTTGCCAACGGATCCGGCCAAAATACCTGATCTGATTGATTTTTTCATTATCAAGGGAATAAATGGCAATAACGCATATGTGGAGGGTAAATATGACCTAACGTCTGATCATACTCCGATATTATTAACGCTAAGTGAGACTGCAATACTCCGAGGGGCTCGCATAAAACTTACCAACAACAGCACAAACTGGAATATGTTCAGAGAAAATATAAAAAAATTTATTAATCTACGGGCCTCTCTTGAAACCAGAGAATGTATCGATAATGAATCCGAACAATTTATTGCGGATATTCAACAAGCGGCAGAACTTAGCACACAAACTAGGGGAGTAAGACATCTAACATCTCCGTCTTATCCTATGGATATCCAAGAATTAATATTGGAAAAAAGAAAAGCCAGAAGAAAATGTCAATCCACAAGATATCCAGGGGACAAATCAATCCTCAATCGTCTAAGTAATCGACTTAAGTTCAGAATCAAAGAAGTAAAAAATGGTTCTATTAATACATTTCTACATAACCTAACATCTCAAAAGAATACGGAATATTCACTTTGGAAGGCAGCAAAGCGATTCAGAAGACCTATAATGCATGACCCGCCTCTAAGAAATGATTTAGGGGTGTGGTTTGGTCAACCGAAGCAAAAAGCGAATCTCTTTGCGGAGCATCTATCGGGAGTATTCAAACCGTACTCACCAACCAGTGGTAATGAAAATATAACTTTTAGGGAAGGGAATGATGAATCAATTATATCCCCGGTTTCTTTAATTGAACTCAAACAGTTATGCAATAAACTCAGTAATAAAAAGGCGCCGGGATACGATCTTATCACTGCACAAGTATTAAAAGAACTACCTAATGTGGCGGTTACCAAATTGCAGCATATCATTAATGCATGCTTTAAATTAAGATATGTGCCTAGGAAATGGAAAATTGCTGAAGTTATCGTAATTCGGAAACCGGGTAAACCAACATCTGAGGTTTCATCATATAGGCCGATTTCCTTATTGCCACAAATGGCAAAGGTTATGGAAAAATTATTACTTAAAAGACTTTGTGAAATCATTGAAGAAAGACAGCTAATTCCAAATCATCAATTCGGCTTCCGGGCCAAACACTCTACTATAGATCAAGTACATCGTATAACCAACGTCATAGAGAGGGCACTCGAGGAGAAGGGGGTCTGTACTGCGGTTTTTCTGGATGTAAAACAGGCTTTTGATAAGGTTTGGCACAGGGGACTTGAATATAAACTACATAGGGATCTGCCAAGACAGTATTTTGAAATACTCAAGTCATATATGGAAGACAGATATTTTCGAGTTCGTTGTGGCACCGAATATTCTGAATTAAAAAAAATCAATGCAGGTGTTCCACAGGGTAGTGTTCTTGGGCCTGTGCTCTACCTATTGTATACAAGAGACATTCCTTGTTGCGAGGATACATTAACGGCCACATTCGCAGATGATACTGCGATCCTTGCAGTTGAGGACGATATAGAAAATGCAACAAAGAAAACGCAGAATGCTCTAAACCTCGTTTTAAGTTGGACACAAAAATGGAGAATCAGGCTAAATGAAACAAAGTCTACACACATCAATTTTACATATAAAAAAGTGCCACTAATACCGGTATTCATCAATAACAAGGTAGTACCATATGCAAATACAGTCAAATACCTCGGCATGACTCTTGATGTAAAACTAAAGTGGAAAGAGCATATCAAAAAGAAGAAAGAGGAATTGAATATAAGATACAGAAAACTGTGGTGGCTGCTGGGACGAAATTCAGAACTAAATACCCAGAACAAAATGCTGATATATAAACAAATTTTAAAACCTATTTGGACGTATGGACTACAGCTATGGGGCTGCTCATCAAAATCAAATATCAAAATGATACAAACTGTACAGAACAAAGTGATACGTGGAATAGTCAATGCTCCATGGTATGTGCGTAACCGGGATCTACATAGAGATCTGGGGTTAGAACTGGTATCGCAGGAGATAAAAAGGGTCTCCATGGCTCACAAAGCAAGATTGGATCTACACCCAAATATGGAGTTGGAGGGTATACTAAACACGGATAGCCTCCGTAGACTCAGGCGAACCAAGCCTTATGAGCTAATGGCCTAAAACAGCTATGGCAAGCATGTTAATTGACATCTTTCCAAACACGTGAAAATACATATGAAGGTAAAATCAATTGTCGATCTTATGGATTGGGTTTGATAAAAGGTGGTGTTTTTTAGTGGGTGCAAGCCCCACACTACTATGTGCTTGGGTACATAGTGTCCGTAAGGGATTTTTCACCAACCTCCGTTTAAAAAAAAAAAAAAAATTAAATTATTTTTTTCTCTCGCAGATTATTTATTTTTTTTATTATTTTTTTTTAAATATTCACAAAATATTTACTTGTTTCTTCCACACGTTCACTTCACTTCTCGTTATTCTTATTTTTTTTATTTTCTTCAAATGTCAAAATTTTTGTTTTATATAAAAATTACTTTATGTTGGCACCATCTATGATCTACCATTTCACTACCTAGTGAATTTCAGCTCCAAATATTTGACACTATGTAGTGAATGAAATTGTTTTATCACTATATGGTGCATTTTTTTACATAAAATAACCATTTATTCACTATGTGTTTTTGTTATTAATATTTATCACTACAAAATCACCACACTTTGATATTTATAAGATGTGGCCATTTTTTTTAAATTTTCTCGTATTATTTAAGAAAAAAAAATACATGCAATTTAAATTTATAATTTAAATACATTTATTTTGAATATTAACAGAAAAATTTATTGAGAAAAAAGGTATAAACATTATTTCAATCAATTTTCGGTTTATTAATTATTAAAATAATTATGTATTTTGAGGTTGAAAAATTAATATTTATTTGAAATATTTTTAAATATTAAATATTTTGATGAAACTTTGTCATTTTTCCAAGTAAAATATATTATTTATCCAATGTAATTTGAAGCGTTTTAGTTTTTCACGCATAGAACGTAAAATAAATTCATTATCTATACCTTCTAATTACAATAGAAATTTTATATTTTATTATTTTATTTATTTCTTGTCATTCATTTAAGTAAAAGGGAAAATATTATATATTTATTATTTATAAAAATATCTTTTGAAATACAATATAACTCTTTCTCTCTCTTTATTTCTGCATGACTTTTAAAGTCCAGGGAACGTGTTGAAAATGACAAAATCACCGTGATTATCACCAAAATTTGTCCCCAAATTGGTGTTCCTCACCACTAGTGCACGGTATATGCACTAAAACAGACAGTGAACGTCACTTTGCAGTGCCTAAATTTAGTT
This sequence comes from Bibio marci, assembly GCA_910594885.2. Lineage (NCBI taxonomy): Eukaryota > Metazoa > Arthropoda > Insecta > Diptera > Bibionidae > Bibio > Bibio marci. The sequence continues at coordinate 61,047,837 of OU343114.1, forward strand.
ACTATCACGTGTAATTCACCTTTTATCACTACGAAATGCTAGTTGGGTATGCTCTTTTCATTAAATGTTAGTGTATAGTTCTCAATAGCGATTTTTGTTGCTCGCGTTAGCATTTTCAGTCTGGATGTATCTTCTGTATTTCGCACATTGCTACATTCATCATCAAACACCCCTCATTTCTAACTTTCAAAATCTTCCCATCACCTCTGACAGGACGCCTTCAAAGCATGATTTTAATTTATTCCATATTCTACTTAAATTGTATTCTGCTGGTAATCCTCTATATCCGTAATAATCGGTCGTTCCATTGCATACATGTACAATTGTTTTCCACAGTCTCTTCATTTGTACCCATTGCGCCCTTACTGGGGTCAAACTGCAAAATTTCGTTCTTAAACGTAGTGAACAAATGCGTTCATCAATAGGATTAAAAAGCAATTGCTGAATCCTTTGTCTTACCACAAATTACAAAACCGTTTCAAAAATATGTATCCTTTTCTTTTAATTAAATTTTTTTTCGGGCCACCTAGTTTTTTGGATAACTATTATGGTATATATGGTTTGGCTTTTTTTAGTGCATCATGAAGTTTTCTTAAAGCGCTTTATCGCAACAAAGTTCTAACATTCCATGATGCAAGTTTTAAATCATTGTTCTTTTTTCGTTGTTTGAGTCGTTGCCGTTTAGCCTGTCCGATCCGAGGTCGTGTTGTAGAGTTCATAGCTGCGGTTTTTTTTTCCGAAGTTGGCATTTCTCCCAATCTACTTTATTATTATGTAAATTCGTAGATCATTTACAGTTATTCTACCTCACAACCACCAGATTTTCAGCGGTTTCTTATTTATTATTCGTGCTAACCCATTGCAGGCCGTTCCACTATCCGCAACATGTGGACGAGTGCGGTTGCAACTGGCTTTGCAAATATGCTGTACCCAACATATAACCAATATAACTATTTTAGTTTAAATAATTATTTCATAATGATTGCTTTTTAAAATGAATTGAATTGTAAAATATTCAATACAACTTAACAAATACAACAATAAAAATCAATTGAATTTTACATTGTAGCTGACGCAATTGTGAAGTTTATGAGTGCAGGTGAATATGGTGAATAATAATTTACTGGTGTTCAATAATGCTAGGCGTTAGACACAAAATTGTGTCACGTCTTAAAAACACTAACAATCAGTAGTGCAATGGTATAGCGCCGAAATATATATTATTAATCATGAAATATATGGCGATCTTTCGTTAATTGCAGTAAAATTGGTAAATTGTTATTTATACTCCCATGCGGAGTAATTTCCTAACTAGGCTGTAATGAAAGGTTATTATATGACATGAAGCTCTACTTGGAGCAATATATGACTTAAAGAAAAAAAAATTTACAGAACTTCAGATTATAGAAATATCCAATATCAAAAAGGGAACTATAGAGAGTACAAATTTTTACCCACACATTTGTTATCATGTTTCTATCTCATCTGGTTGGTGCGAGATCCAATTATTAATATTTTCGCTAATTCATAAGAGACTATATTTTGTATGGCACAAAATCAAATTAACTGATGAGAAATTTGAAATTTAAAAATAATTATTTAATTTCTAACGTCTTGCGATTTTAACAATACAACTTGATTTCCAACCATTAAAATGGTTGTTAAAATTTGCAAATTGTATCGTGTTTTGGTTGCCGGTTGGTAGTTGTACTGCATATGGGTCAGTTGTAGTATACAAACAAAATGGCGTTTCTTGAATTTTGATGTGAAAAACATATACTGTATATGCCATTTTCTTCCTCATCACACAAAATTTTGCTAAACTAGAAAACTTAGGTTGCATTGTGTATGGGCAGCATTATATTTAGTTTATGATAATATCTTCTAATATACAAATGTTTTCCGATGATGTTCGGATATAATAAGCAGTCAACTACTGATCCGACCATTCATTTGTGAATACAAACATTAAACACATTTACACATTTAACAAAAAATCTATTTGCAATGCTGGAGGATGGCCACTAACCGAGAATAGAATTGCAAGTGAAAAGTGAAAAATCCGTATATGAATATAGTGCATAATTTATAAATACATTTTATGCGCACAATTAGATTTTAAGTTGATTTGATAATAAATATATATAAATTGACATATATTTCATTTTAATTATAGATAGAAATAAATAAGTCAATTGATATATTTTCTTAATAATTACACTTAACTGAAAATCTATTAATATGTTGATAAATCAATATAACTTATTATAAGAGACGTACTTGTACAATGTTAAACGTTAACATAATTACATACATAAGAATGGCAAAATTAAAGGAATGAATGAAAACATTATTATTCTAGAGATTAAAACACCAACAACAAATACCGTATGGTTTCCATTCATCATTTTCCAAACGAAAACATTTCTAAATAATATAATAAAATAAGCACATAATAGAAATGTCTATTCTATGGCTCTATCTATATTATTATATTATTATTATTATTATTATTTGTATGTTCCTTGCAAATAAATGTATTCCAAAATTTAACTGTTATAAATACATGGTTTTCTTTTCCTTTCCTTCGTTATATACGTGTTATATAAGTTATATTATGCGGTTGTGTCTGTCCAATAATAATTCGGAATGGATTAAAAAACCACAAAAAAAATTTTATTTATTCAACATAAATTCCATAAACTGAAATACTCATCGATTTGCACGTTCAACGACTGAATTTTTGTCATTGGAATGGTGTTGAGAACGGTGGTCATTGCCTTTTGAATGCCTTCAAACGATGCAAAACGGTTTCCTTCCATAGCCAAATGCAGTTTAGGGAATAGAAATTAGGGAACCAATTGAGGTGTCGTACTCCGAATTCAATGTAATCGCCAAACTGAGATCACATTTAGATTCTTCCAACCAAAGTACCTCGGATACAATCTTAAAAATCAAAATTATACCTTCAAAAATATTGTACATATGAAACACATCTATAAAAATATACATAATTTCACAACAGATAATCCTATATTAAAAAATTATGGCTCAAATTAAAAGTGAAGAATTTCTCCGTCGACTTTATTTAAAGTAATTTTTTAAAAAAAATGCTCCTGGAAAAGTTATATGCATAAATTCACATTTTTTTTACACAATTTTTCAAAATTATTAGCTTTTGATACACCCTGTGACCAAATCCAATTAATTGTTAGAAATTTTTTTTTGTGAAATGAAGCACACTTTAGATAACTATTATTTCCAATTTAAAAAATTATTGTGGCATAAGTTGTAGATTGTTATACCCCCTTAAAAGTGAAATTGGGGAAAAAAACAACTTTGTTCGATACTTTGGTGAGTACTACAACCTGGCAAAATATCATTGAATTCGTAAGTGATTATTAGTTCAATCGTTGCAATTTTTGATCATCATTTAATTGATGTGGAACAAACTTTGGATTCACTTATCGTAGACCAGTTAAAATTCGTTGTTTTCTTCAGTAAATGGCTTCTCCTCGATAGTCGACTGGGATGTTCATTACCACTTATTCACCGTGTTCGGTGAATCATTTATGACATTTAAAAACTTATGCTTTTAAGACACAATTTTAGAACAAAATATTATGGTTCTTTGTTTTTACATTCCTATTTCAACCGACGTAATTTTATGTTTTGTAATTTCGTTTCTATTTAATATATAATGTCATAACAGTTTGTTGAGGAACTTTTACCGAACATAATCACAAAAACAAACTATGCGGTGACGTTTTCTATGGTTTACATAGTCATTCCGGTTTATTATGGGGCAGAGGGTGTATGTATTATTTTCTTCTGAATATGGTAAACCACCAACAACTGTCTTAATATCAGCATCAGGTAAGGAATGGGTGTATGGTATGGATGGATTATAGAATATATATTTTTATATACTCGCATGTACATATAATTATATAGTATTTATATATACATGAGAACAGTATTTTTAGTCAAGATGGTTTAATTTCGACTACGTTAATGCAGCCAATAAATCAATCGCATAAATGGGGAACAATTAAGTGCTTTTGTTTGACTTTCAGATTACTATATAAAATTTTTCTACAAAAAGTTAAGACAATTATAAAACGAACGTAAAATTAATGTATGTGTGAATATTATTTTATTTTCGTAATTTTATATACGTAACTTATGTAGGTTGTAGGTATAGGTATAGGGCAGACCATACCATAAGTTTAACTCTAAATTTAAATGAAGGGATATTATTTATATTTAAAAATTATTATAATTTCTATATTATTTAAAATGTGGCAAAATTAGGTTAAAATCGATCTAGCCATTAAATGTCTTGTTGAGTGATTTATGGTAGTGATTTTCAAAATAAGTTTATGTTTAATTTTTCACCAAAATAAAGATTAATTATAGGTTAACAATGTGGTGTCTATTCCTGCCCCATATGAAGTTCCTTACTCTGCGCTCATTGATTCGTTTCGTTCGTTTTTAATTCTGTAATTTGTGGCAGTAATGCGTTTGCTTGGAATCAATTTTATTAACGAAATTGAGGCAATTCTTTTCATATTGCATCCGCAATTTTTACAGATTATCACTTTCATAATGGTTAGAATAGTATTTCTAATTGATACATTAATAAAGTAAACCAATTAGTAACTATTTATAATCATGCACTTTGACTTAGGTGACCAACTTGATTGACTTTTCGAAATTCACTTTGGATACGATTGAATCTCATCGGTAGTTGGATGTGATATACACGGATTTTCGTAAGGCCTTCGATAGAGTATCTGGCCGTATTCTTATTGAAAAATGACTTAATTTGGGTATTCATTCATCCATGCTTCATTGGATTGAATCTTATTGAAGTGATCGCAAACAATGTCGGGATACTCGGTCACAATTCGCGATCATTTACTGTTAAATCAGTTGTACCTCAAGGCAGCCACATTAATCATCTACTTTTTAACCTTTTTGTAAATTACTTTGTTTTGTTGATATCATATGCAAATAGCTTCTGTATGAGGATGATTTAAAATTTTTTCGGGTTGTAGCATGTCACGATTATTTAGTTGTTATTCGAGTGTTTTTGATTTTGGTTTGAACATTGATGCCTTTAGGGGCAATGTCAGATCTATGGATTTTTGGCGGAATTAAATATTATATGAGCCGTATGTTATTTTTTTTTTTTAATTGTTATTTGTTTTAATTTCAAATTGCTATTTTTTTAATCTTGGATTTTAAAATATAACGAGATATTCGAATGATATTTCAATAGTTCCAAACTTCAAAAGATTTATGTCAAAATTACATAACAATCCCACCATTAGTTTAGAAGTTTACACTGGATTAATTGACACTTTGTTTGTTATTTGCAGAAAAATGGATTCAAAGCAGTTTCGTGTGTTGATTTATCATTGCTTTTAAAATGAGAAAAAATGTCGTCCAAGCAAAACAATGACATAAAAAGTGTTACCCATACTCTGCTCCATCAACAACAACTTTCAAATGCTGGTTTACTGATTTTAACACCGATGATGCTGAACATCTTGCTTCCCCAAGACCCATGTTACTACTCACTGAAAACGTTGGCAAAAATGTACGAATTGTGCTTTGAATTGCTTTCGCACCCACGGTATAGTCCAAATCAAATTTTCGTAAGATCATGTGTAAGCCCGAAATTTTTTGACCCATGTGTTATATTTTTATTTTTAATATTTTCAACATGGTATATATACAAACAACTAGTACTCCCATTTAACAATATTTATGTCTATAAATCGTTGTTTTAACTTCACTTAAATGAAAAAAAGGGGAAAAAAAGAAGAATAATTTGACATTTCAGTAATTCACTGTGCTGCAGTGCATTATGTGGTTATTGTTTATGAGCCAATCGTTTTATACTGCATGTGACATCAAAACAATAACGATTGATATGTAAATAATTTACAATCAAAATCTACAACACAAATAAAATGCGTAGTATAATGATATCAGGCGAAAAGCGACTTAAATTTAATTAGTGGTGAGGCAAGGAGGTTCGAAGCTACATTACTGATATCACACCGGTTTTATTTATTTTGTTATAGTTTTGTTTTTCTTTTCCATGCGATTGCTTACTCTTTATTTTCTTAAATAAATTTTATGAACAAATTAAATTATATAAATAAAAATATGGTAGATAAATTAATAATTGCAATAATTAATTCTATGCAGTTAATATAAATAAAAGACACAAGTGAATTGGTTAATTTTCAGAATTGGTTTAGTTACTACACAAATCCCTGAAAAGAATGTCAGTCTATGAATTTAATAACTTTTTAGTTCATTACTAAAATTATCTGTAGACATTTTTCATACAAATAACAGGCCAATTGAAAAGTCCCCGGTTTGACACACAGATGACAGTGCTAGTATTAAATCCATATGATTTTTAGTTAGTACCAACCTTCAAACGATACGTGTCAAAATTTGACAGCAGTCCGACCATTAGTTTGTGAGATATTACGTTGTGAGTGTAGCTACTTTTGTTATTTGAAACAAGATGGAAAAAAAAGAATTTCGTGTGCTGATAAAATATTGCTTTTTGAAGGAAAAAAATACAGTTGAAGCAAAATCTTGGCTTGATGAAGAGTTTCCGGGGTCTGCACCAGGAAAATCAACCATCATTGATTGATATGCTAAGTTTAAACGTGGTGAAATGAGCACCGAAGACGGCGAACGCAATGGACGCCCAAAAGAGGCTGTCACCGACGAAAACATCAAAAAAGTTCACAAAATAATTTTGGATGACCGTAAAGTAAAGTTGATCGAGATAGCAGACTGTGGATAATTACTTCACTAATACGGTGGAATATTTGATTTATGGTTATAATAATAAAAAAAATAACTGCACAACGTTTCTAACAATTACTTTATTTTTTATTGATTACATATATATTTAAAGCTTACGGCTTATTTATGTGTATGCCACGACTGACTAATTCTGTCTGTTTTTAGAAAAATAAATTCTAATTTTGTATTTAAATTCTCATAGAGAATTAGTTGGTGTGAAACCGTTACCATATATGCATTCACACGGTACGCATATATAATAACCGCTACACACCAGCGTAAGTGTATAGCGCCGCCACAGTACTCCCCCCCCAGTGGGTACGCAGTACGCACGAAACGGATTTAACTCAAAATTTATATTTATATTTTCCAATACAATAATGCCAATACTACCATTAATGTCGAAAATTTACAATTTATACAGTGCCATACCTTGAAGGAGGTTTTACCAACCTTCCGGAGCGGGTTTTTAATTCTGGCACGGACGGACGATTAACATCCGAAGCAAAAGCAACTGCTTTTCGCGTGGGCTCCCTTGGTATGGCCGGAGTTGTCGTAGGTGGCGCTTGCCACAAAGATTTATTATGCTCAGAAGTCTCAGAGCTGTTCACATAACACGGTTTCAGTCTATCTACTGAGATGTTATTGTGCTTTCCATTCATAAGTATTTTGTAATACTTTTCCGAACGGTCGATGACCGGGAAGGGACCCTCGTAAGGTGGTTGCAGAGATCTGCGCACGGAATCGGTGCGTACGAATACATGGGAACACGTGGGGAGATCCTTAAAAATAAACACACTCTTATTTGAATGCCGTGTAGGCGGAACCGGTCTAATGTGTTTCATGTGTTCCCGAAGTCCGCGAATAAAATCCCCGCAATCTAGTGATTGATTCGGAGCCCGAAGTAGATCGTACGGCAGTCGTAAATTTTGGCCGTAGACCATTTCGGCGACAGTGGCATCGAAATCCTCCAGGGGTTTGGAACGTAAACCAAGAAGAATGAATGGCAGTTCCCTACTCCACTGTGCACTAGCGCGACACATAACCGCAGCCTTAAGCGTACGGTGCCAGCGCTCTAAACGACCATTGGCCTTCGGATTGTACGCAGTAGTGCGCTTCCTTTGAATGCCCAGTAGCCTGAAAAGTTCGCGAGCCAGTCCCGATTCGAACTGGGAACCCTGATCCGTAATGATCGATGCGGGAGTACCAAATCGTGGAATCCACTCCCTTATTATGGTATTTGCTACTGTTTCTGCGCGGATATCATTCATTGGAAAAGCCTCCGGCCAACAGGTGAATCTGTCGATCAATGTTAACAGATAACGATATCCCTCGGACATTGGTAATGGTCCGACGATATCAACGTGGATTTCTTGGAATCTGTGTCCAACAGGTGGAAAATTTCCAATGGGACTTTGAACATGTCGTGAAATCTTAGACTTTTGACAAGGAATACAAGCTCGTGCCCATTCTCGAGCATCCTTATTAATAGATGTCCATATAAATTTATTTGTTAACAGTTTTGTCGTGGCACGTATTCCAGGATGCGATGCATTATGGACCAAGCAGAAAATTGCTTTCCGAAATTTCACTGGAATAAATGGTCTAGGGTTTCCCCTAGACACATCACAATATATGTGTGCGTCAGTGCCAACGACGGGCATTTTACTAAATCTTAAGGATTTAGACTTTGAGATTAGATTTTTTAATTCTTCATCACTAGACTGCGCATCAGCTATGTCATCATAGTTGACGGACTCGCCAAGCTGGATTTCCTCCAAACGTGACAAAGCATCGGCAACTACATTGTTCTTGCCGGATATGTGTCGTATGTCCGTCGTGTATTGCCCTATGAAATCCAAATGTCGTAATTGACGCGGAGAAGCCTTGTCCGATTTTTGCTTAAAAGCAAAAATGATGGGTTTGTGGTCAGTAAAAATTGTAAATTCCCGACCCTCAATAAAATGCCGAAAATGTTTAACGCCCGAATATGCCGCCAAGAGTTCACGATCGTATGCACTATATCGCCTTTGGCACCCATTTAATTTCTTGGAAAAGAAACCCAATGGTTCCATATTTCCCGCCCGTTCTTGGTGAAGTGCGGCCCCAATTGCAACATCCGATGCATCTACTGTTATTGAGAGTTTGGCGTTCGGTGAAGGAAAAGCCAACACAACCGCCGAAGATAATTTCGCCTTGCACGACTCAAAAGCCTTAAGTGAATCGTTCGTCCACCCAATGGTACTTTTATCATTCTTCTTTTTGCTACCCGTCAGAAAGTCAGCCAAAAGGGATTGACTTTGAGCAGCGTCAGGTATAAACCTACGATAAAAATTCAACATGCCAAGGAATCGTCTCAAATCATTGACAGTTGCAGGCGGCTTGTACTCATTTATAATTCTTACACGGTCACCGATGGGACTAACCCCATTTCTGTCAACAGTATGACCCAAAAAGGTCACCTCCGATTTTATGAAATTGCATTTTGGCAAATTTATTACGAGACCATACTCGTATAAACGCCCAAAAATTTTCCGCAGGTGATCCATATGCTCTACTTCGTTATTAGAAGCGATTAATAAGTCGTCTATATAGACGAAACAAAAATCGAATTCACGTAAAACTTGATGCATGAATCGTTGAAATGTTTGCGCGGCGTTACGCAAACCGAATGTCATACGTGTGAATTCGAACAACCCGAACGGGGTACATATGGCTGTCTTAGAAATGTCCTCCGGCTCAACCGGGATCTGGTGATAAGCACGCTCTAAATCTATGGTTGTAAAAACCTTGCAGCCGTCCAGCTGCTGCGCGAAATCTTGAATGTGCGGGATAGGATATTTATCCGGCACCGTTTGCGCGTTTAGAGCTCTATAGTCGCCGCAGGGTCTCCATTCGCCGTTCTTTTTCGGGACCATGTGAAGTGGTGAAGACCAAGGACTGCTTGATGGGCGACATATACCTTGCTGCACAAGGAAATCAAATTCCTTTTTTTGCAGCCCGAAATTTTTCCGGCGACAATCGCCGCGGTTTTGCGAAAACAGGTGGTCCATTTGTAACAATATGGTGCGTAACCATATGTTTTACATTAGCGCTTGAAACCGAAACTGCAGCGGGGGCCATGATGCCCCTGAATTCCGCTAAAAGAGAACGAAGCGCAGATGTCGAGTCATTTAAAATTGCTAACGAAGAAGACGGACCTTTAATGACTCGTCCCATAAGGGATAAAACTGTCGTCAACGGATCGACCAGGCGCTTTCTTTTTAGGTCCACTAATAAACCGAATTTGTTTAAGAAGTCAGCTCCCAGTATCGGCCTGTCCACATCGGCAATAATAAAATTCCATGTGAACACTCTGCGAAGACCGAGACTGACCTCAATTGTCCGCGTTCCAAATGTTTTTATAATAGTTTTATTAGCTGCAGTCAATTGGAACCCGGGATCAATTTTACTCCTATCATGTTTGCGCGGAGGTATGACAGAAACGTCTGCACCGGTGTCAATTAAAAATTGAGTACAAGACAAGGGATCTGTAATAAATAAACGGCCAGACGGTTTAAATCCAGTTGCCGAAGACGCCGCGCTCCCCAACTGGATCTTTAGTTTTTTGGATTCGTTTTGTAGTTACACGGAGGATAACATTTAATAGCACTATCTCCATACTTTTTATGTAAACGGCAAATGTCATTTTTACTACGCGAATGCGAATGTGAACGCTGTTGTGAATTAGGTCGTGGACTTCTGAAATTGTTTGAATTGGAACGTGAACGTCTTGAATTTAAGTGAGTTTCGAGACGTTCCAATTTGTTTAAAACTTTGGACATTTGCCCCTCAAGTATGGATAGTCTATCAGGCTGTGGTCGGGGTTGCGATTGAGACACATATTTTGTATGAGGAGTACCAGACCTGGAAGGGGTGTTGGAGACCTCGGCTATTGACGTCATTGAGATGGTCTCCATGATTCTATCAGCCATTCTGGCCAAGTTTTCCAGGTCTTCTGTGCTGCCAGCCAGGATTGCCTGGACTTGATTTGGCAGTCTTTTCACCCAAAGCGTTTTGAGTGCGTCATCCTGGAACTTATCTTCGGCCAAAATTTTAAGGCGAGCCAACAACTGTGTTGGTGTTCCATCACCCAACTCCTCTCCCGCAAACAGACGTTGCAACCGAAGATGGTCACTTTCACCAAGACGCTTTATAATATTTCTTTTTAAAAATGTGTACGGATCTGCCAACGGTGCAGATTGTATTATATCCATGCATTTGTCAGTAGATGTTTGATCCATCATACTGACCGCATGGATATACCGAGTGTTTTCATCATGAACTCTTGAAGCGATAAACTGGCGCTCCAAAATACCGAACCATGCAACCGGGTTATTAGGCCAAAACGGAATATTTTTGACCGTAATAGCATCAATGTCCGGTTTCATCGATACAATATTTGTACCCGATGTACCCGACTGCACGTCTTCAGATTTACCACCGGTTGACATTATTATATTAATGAATACTCAAAACTATATTTGTTGCAAAAAAAACTTTTAAATCAAAAAAAAAATTTTAAAATTGTTTTTTTAAAAAAATCATCAAAATTCGGATAATTCCGCACTGTACTATGCAATGGGCACTGTAATTTAAGCTTATTTATATTTAAAAAAAAAAAAAAAAAAAATAATAATTAATAATACCAAAAAAAATTTTTTTCTAAATCCGCACGCGACTGTAAAACGGCACTTGTGTTTTTGTTATATTGTAATATTTTCGAACAATATATGATGTTAAATGCAATTCAGTGTTATATTATGTTATTGTATATGATGCGTGGCAAATATATGTATACGTACAAAAAAAAATTTTTTACAATGCAAATTATTCAACAGTAAATATAATAAAAGAATATAATAAATTCAATATATTTTTTTTAAATTATTGATAATAAAAATTATCTGTAATGGTCCCACGGTGGATGATAACCTTGTTGAAAATTTAAAGCTGTATATAAACTTATAATGCATTTATTTATATGCACTATATGATGCCAAACTTGCTAAACTTTTATAATTTATTTTTCTTAATCCCACGTAGAATGAGCTAATTACAATTATTTTGAAACTGATCCACGTATCAATACACCTTCCAGAAGGTTGAATTTTTTCTTTGTCGGGGTCACCAATTGTGGATAATTACTTCACTAATACGGTGGAATATTTGATTTATGGTTATAATAATAAAAAAAATAACTGCACAACGTTTCTAACAATTACTTTATTTTTTATTGATTACATATATATTTAAAGCTTACGGCTTATTTATGTGTATGCCACGACTGACTAATTCTGTCTGTTTTTAGAAAAATAAATTCTAATTTTGTATTTAAATTCTCATAGAGAATTAGTTGGTGTGAAACCGTTACCATATATGCATTCACACGGTACGCATATATAATAACCGCTACACACCAGCGTAAGTGTATAGCGCCGCCACAGTATTGTGAAGATATCATCTGAACGTGTATATCATATCATTCACGAAAATTTGTACATGAGAAAGCTGTGTGCAAAATGGGTGTCGTGCGAGCTCACAATCGATCAAAAGCAACAACTTGTTAATGATTCTGAGCAGTGTTTGAAGCTGTTCAAGCGCAATGAACCAGAATTTTTGCGTCGATATGTGACAATGGATGAAACATGACTCCATCATTTCACTCCGGAGTCCAATCGACAGTCAGCTGAGTGGACTGCACACGATCTGAGGCCTATTTTGAAGCAAAAGACAAATCGTACTACAAAAATGGTATCGAAAAGTTGGAAGATCGCTATAATCGCTGTATCGCCCTCGAAGGCAACTATGTTGAATAATAAAATCAAATTTTGCCAAAAAAATGTGTTTTACTATGGTAGACTTGGGGGACTTTTCAATTGACGGTTATGCTAAAATGAGAGTACTTTTTGTTTGCATATATACTATAGTATCAGTGTACAGTAAAAATTTCTGGATTGATTATGATGCATTAATCGAATAAATGATGCGTGAAACGAATTTTCATGTTCTCCACGCTATATTTCAAGAACCAGAATAGCTAGAATAATGTAATAAATGTTAAATGAAGGCTTGAACTTAATCTCATTAAATTAATTGTTATTTTTGCAAAAATTTGATATTATTTAAGTTCTGGAATTACAAATGATGTCATTTTGTCAGTCCATAAAATTGAAAATTTTTACAAAATTATTAAAATTTGAAATTATTTTGAATGTTTAGAGCTCAGTTATTAACACACACTACTATTCAGTTAGCATTTTATTCATTAATTTCTATAGTGACTAGTGACCATCATTTTTAACGTTATAGCAAATATGATGCATTAATCGTAGAGATGGCATGAAAAATTGATGGCTGAATAGTAGTGTGCATTAATAGAATTGTGCTTGAATCGAGTGTACGTGTATCGAATTTTACTGTACTATACACATTAAACATACACTATTGTAAAAACTATAAGTATATATACCACTATTACAAACTGCTAAAACTAAACGAGTTGATGAAGATATACAAATTAAATTAATCTATTCCTATCCTATTACATTTCTGTAATTCTATACAATAATAGACATGATGCATTTATAAAATGGTAAATAAACAAATACTAGTAATACAATAAATTGTTCATCTCCTTTAAAATATACAATTAAGATAATATCGACTCTATATTTGCACAATACAATTTTCAATATGTTTTGTTCGTCTGTATTTATAATCAATAATGTAATACAATGAATCTGCATGTATAAATATTTATAGATAGATGTTTGATAATGGTTTTACAGTCGATTTGTTTTAGCATGATTTATAATAGAAAAATTTACAAAAATTGATCATATGGAATGTGTAAAAATTAAATATTCGATGTGTTATTCATTTATAATATTTATGTATAAATATTCATAGTCAGGTCAGTCCCCATTTCATTCTGACAATAAGTTGAATAGTTTCAATACGTATATGGTATATTATAGGTGTATGAAAGTATATCCGTCCTTTTTTAAAGGAAAAAAAGCATTTATTATAACAAATTATTACAAGTAATCTTAATTAAAATAGTTTCAATCATTTTCGACAACTTTTTCCCATCTTCTGCAGTAATTGTTTCATTTAGTTTTAAGGGCACGTAGTATATTACACGCTGTTGGTACCACCAGATGCATAGCCGACCATGACTGTTACGTTTTGCGGTCGATGTGGATGGTTGACCTGGGTATACGCATGACTTTTTGCGTTTTGGATTGTTCTGTCAATTGTTAAATTATTTTATCTTGGTACATACTAATTTAAAAAATGAATTGGGACTGTAATAAATGCAATAATTCAATTGATGATGAAGATAATGCATTTGAATGTGGTGCTATGTAATTAACAGTTCCATACTAAATGAGGAGCTGTAAATAAAAAAGAAGTAACAATAAGAAAATAAAGCAAATTTTTATAAATTTTCTGTGAAAAATGTTGTAATAATACTCAGAATGAGTTATCAGAAAATGTCAAAGTAATTTTAAAGTTTATACATAAGATAGATTGTGTAACGCAACAGTAACAAAAAGTGAATATGAATATTGAAAAAATGTTAACCAATTCAACAGGTAGTATAAACAAAGTAAAAGCAAAAATGGTAAACGCAATTGAAAAAGAAAGACCAATAATTGCAACTATTGTGAATAGGTTGCTTAAACCAGCTGTAATAGACAAACCTAAAGACAGTAAACTGGAAAATAAAGAAACAATTGATGAAGTGAAAAATGAAATTCAAGCATGAGGTATAAGAAATGCAAAAAGTGGTGGTATTTTAATTAACTGTGAGACAAAAACATTAACTATGTTAAACAATTAATTGAAACAATAATTGCGCAATAAATATGAAGTTAAATTACCAGTAATAAAAAGATACCTTTGTTTAAGATTAAAATAAAAGAACAAAATAAAAATTTAAAAGAAAATGAAAAAAGTAAACTTTGATTGGAGAAGATGTGAAGTATATAAACATATCCGCATATTAAGACTTAAGAGATGCTACAAATGTCAAGGTTTTTCTCATGAAGCGAAAGATTGTAAAAATAAATTTGCTTGCTCTAAATGTTTTCTGATCGAGCACAAACGAAATGAATGTAATATAGTATTAGAATAGAATGTATAAATTGTAAAATAATTTCAAAAAAATATAACCTGAACATGGACATAATCATCATGCTTAGTATCCATTGTAAAAACAACTATAGATATTTAAAACCATAGTTCACATTCAAATAGAATCGCTGGCGTAGCTAAAAAATTATAATATCAAATATCAACGAATTTGCAAACAATTTTATGTGGATCAACAAATCGTTCACAGTTGCACATAAATATGAAAATGTATTAATAGCAATTGTTTATTTGTCTGCAACACATAACAAAGGTGAAATTTAAAATGCAATACGCGAAGAAAAGAATGTGATTCAAAATCTCAAGAATAATAAATCACCTGGATCTGATAGCTTACCAGGTGAACTCTTTAAATATGGTGGAAATGCATTATGGTATCAACTGCACGAGCTAATTGTAAATATTTGGAATAATGAACAGGTGCCAGATGAGTGGAAGGATGGTATTATCTGTCCATTGTACAAGAAGGGTGACAATTTAGATTGTAACAACTACAGAGGAATAACTTTATTAAACATTAGCTATAAGGTATTTGCTTCGGATTAGTATGTTGGGTATAGCATACTTGCAATGCCAGTTGCGACCGAACGCGTCCACGGGTTGCGGATAGTGGAACGGCCTATGATACTTATGGGTTAGCTACGAATAAAGAATAAGTAGTCGCGGACAATCTGGCTGCTGTGTATGAGAATTACTTTGGGGTGTTGTGTGAAAGCAGCACTCGATTAAAACTGAGTTAATGATTCAGTGATTACACAGTAAAGGCGAATCAGCGGCGCCAATGTAACCGCTTTCGGCAGAGGTGATATACCCCTGTAAATGATCCTACGAATTTGCAGAATGATTAGTAGGTTGAACGTATGGTTAACTACCAACTTCGGAAAAACAAATAGTTATGAATTCGACAACACGGCCTCGGATCGGACAGAATAAACGGCAACGACCCCAGCAAAGAAAATTTAAGGACAATGATTTAAAACTTGCGTCTTGGAACGTTAGAACTCTGTTGCGACAAGGTGCGTTAAGAGCACTTACTGATACGCTACGAACAGCCAAATTGGATATAACAGCCATCCAAGAAACTAGGTGGCCCGGAAAAAATTTATTGAAAGGTAGAGGATACACATTTTATTACAGCGGCAATGATTGCAGTAAAAGAAGAGAGTTCGGAACCGGTTTCGTAGTTTTTGGTAAAGCAAGGAATTCAGTAATTGCTTTTAATCCGATTGATGAACGCATTTGTACACTACGTGTAAGAACAAAATTTTTCAATCTGACCCTCATCAATGTACATGCGCCCACTGAAGAGAAAACTGATGAGGTTAAGGATGAGTTTTATGAAAAGCTGATGACAACATATAGAGCTGCACCCGGCCACGACATTAAGATTGTCCTAGGCGATTTTAATGCCAAGGTGGGACAGGAAACAATATATCAACCAACTATAGGTAAGCACAGTCTTCATAAAACAACGAATGAAAACGGGCTAAGATTGATTGATTTTGCCATGCCAAAAAACATGGTCATTAGTGGTACATATTTTCCACATAAAGATATTCATAAGATGACGTGGAGGTCTCCAGATGGTAGAACAAGTAATCAAATTGATCATGTACTAATTGATGGACGTCACTGTTCAAATATAATGGATGTACGAACTTGTCGTGGTCTAAATATTGACTCAGATCATTATCTAGTTCGGATAGTGCTACGAGCCAGAATTTCGGCCAGTAATAACACACAACCCGTAGGGTTGAAATGGGCAGTCGAGAAACTTGAACAGGCGGCGGTAAAACAATTGTACATGGATGCAATGGAACAACGAATTATTACAGATTTGGAGGTTTACCAGCAGGAAACTAATATAAATAGTATGTGGATAAAATTAAAGTCATGCGTTGAAGGGGTCGCAACAGAGGTGATTGGAAAGGGGATGGTAGTAAGAAATGAGTGGTTCGATGATGAATGTAGAAATGCTCGGGATGCAAAAAATGCGTCCAGGCTGAAAATGCTAACGCGGGCTACACGGACCACTGTGGAAGACTATCGCGAGAAGAGGGATTTCGGGCGTAAATTGATTCGTAAGAAAAAACGAGAATTGGAACGAAAGGTTTACGTCGAAATGGAAAAATTTAACAGGAACAACGATAATAGAAGATTGTACCGGAATGTCAATCGTTTTCGCAACGGATACAATCAACAACCTTTTTTGTGCAAAAACAGACATGGTCAGGTTATGGCGCAAGAGGAAAGGTGCCTCGAAAGATGGGCCGAGTACTTTAAAGATATATTAAATGTGAATACGCCAGTGAATACTATGGAAGATGTGCGATTTCAAACCGCCCAACCATTTATAGCTGAACCATCGATACACGAAGTAAAGAGTGTTATTCAGAAGCTCAAGAATAATAAATCACCTGGATCTGATAGCTTACCAGGTGAACTCTTTAAATATGGTGGAAATGCATTATGGTATCAACTGCACGAGCTAATTGTAAAGATTTGGAATAATGAACAGGTGCCAGATGAGTGGAAGGATGGTATTATCTGTCCATTGTACAAAAAGGTTGACAAATTGGATTGTAACAACTACAGAGGAATAACTTTATTAAGCATTAGCTATAAGGTATTTGCTAATATACTATCCCATAGACTTATTTCATACACCAATGAAATTAAAGGATAATACCAGTGTGGTTTCTGCGCAGATCTGTCTACATCTGATCAAATATTTAGTATACGGCAGATTTTGGAAAAGTGGACGGAATTCAATGTTGATACACACCATTTGTTCGTTGATTTTAAAGCGGCATATGATAGCGTCAATAGGTCAAAGTTATGGAAAATTATGGAAGAGTTTGATTTTCCAAAAAAACTGATAGATTTGGTGGCTATGACGTTGGAAAATGTGAGGTCACAGGTACGAATCCGAGGTAAATTATCTGATCACTTTGAGACGGTTGATGGACTACGACAAGGCGATCCATTATCAACACTGCTATTTAATATTACGCTGGAAAAGGCAGTGAGGGTCGTAAATATTGATAAACAAGGCACGATTTTCACAAAATCGGGTCAATTGTTAGCGTATGCTGATGATATAGACATAATGGGTCGAAATATGATAACTGTTAAGGTTGCTTTCGAATCGTTACAAAAGGAGGCATCAGGTCTGGGTCTCAAAGTGAATGCAGAAAAAATAAAATATTTGGTGGCAACGGATACATCACGAATTCGAGATCAAACGGTTAATATTGGAGAACACTATTTTGAAATAGTCAATAGTTTTGTATACTTAGGATCGTTGATATATGTAGAAAATGATATTGAAGAGGAAATACGCCGCAGGGTAGCAACTGGAAACAGATGTTATTAAGGATTAAAAAAACAATTCAGATCGAAAACATTACAACGAGATCTTGTGGCGTGAAAATACGACGGTGTGTCCATGACATTATATAATATATATATAATAATTAATTATAGAATCGAATTATATATTAATTGTAATATTAAGAATCAATGAGAATCTGATAGTTGAGTTGAACAGATCAACAATAGGGAAAAGGTTTGAATTATTATAAATATTAATTAAAATAAATTAAAATACTTTGTTGTGTTAAAATAAAGAAATATTTGTAGTATAAAAAATTTAAACTTTGTGATATATATAAAAACATCCAAATTGGTGACCCCGACGTGATCATACAAAGTAAAAATTTTTTTTTCGTGTGGTGTTGCACCGTAATATTACTAGAGTGCCACGGTGAAAGTATTCCATATATTGCATATATAAAATTGTAACGTGCATAGATAATAATAAGATAATAGATTTATATATTGTATATTGTATATTGTGTAATTTCACACTACACTACTCCCCTATAATACGCAACACATATTCATTTTTTTTTTGGCTTTTGCATATTTTTTTTTTGTTTGGAGATTCCCGTAATATTTTTTTAATTTTACAAAATTTTTTTTTCCGCCATAGTTTGTTTTTATTAATTTTTTTTTATAAAGATATTTTGGTTGGTCAACAATGACCTCTACGAACGCGAACGTTGGTGCCGGTACTACCAAAATGGAAGATGATACTTACGATATGGGAGTTAATGCGATTTCAATTAAACCAATACCTTTTTGGCCGAACAGACCCGTGGCTTGGTTCGGTATATTGGAACGCCAATTTATCGCCGCCAGAAATTCTGATGAAAATATTAGGTTTCTGCATGCAGTTAGCATGATAGATATACCATCGACTTATAAATGTATGGATAACATACAATCTGCTTCAGAAACTAGTGCGTATACTTATTTAAAAACTAAATTAATAAGGCGGTTGGGTAAGAGTGATCACTTGCGATTGCAACGTTTGTTCGCCGATGAGGAGTTGGGTGATGGTACGCCTACACAGTTGTTGGCGCGACTGAAGATTTTGGCGGAGGACGAGTTTGAAGAAAATGCTTTAAAAACATTATGGCTAAAACGGTTGCCTAATCAAGTTCAGGCTATTCTTGCTGGCAGTAAGGAAGATCTGGAAGCGTTGGCCAGAATGGCTGATAGAATTACGGAAACAATTTCGATGGCATGGGTGGCCGAAGTTTCACCAAGCCCAAATAACCGTCCTATTGCATAATACAAAAATAAGATGCCGAATACGGAAGATAACAAGTTAGACCGAATTGAAAAACAAATGTCGATATTAGTGAAAAAAATGGAACGCCTCGAATCGAGATATGCTGATAGACATTCTCGTTCCAATTCGCGGAATGCACGATCCAATTCGAACAAAAGATACCAGACAAATCGTGATGATAAAAAGAATGATGGGGCTAACATTTGTCGGTTGCTTAAAAAATACAATGAGGGTGCAAACAAATGTTATCCCCAATGCAATTTTAGGGCAAATAAAAAAAACTAATGGTCAGGGTGAAGAGCGCGGCCTCTTCATAAAACAGATCGCAGCCGTCTGGCCGTCTTTTTATAACGGACCCGTTGTCTTGTACTCAGTTTTTGATTGACACCGGTGCGGACGTATCTGTTTTGCCAATGCGCAGGATAGACAAAATTAAATTAGATCCGAGTTTCCACCTTACTGCGGCAAATGAAACAATTATAAAAACATATGGAACTCGCAAACTTGAAGACAGTCTCGGTGTTCGAAGAATATTCACATGGAATTTCATTATTGCCAATGTGGATAAACCGATACTGGGTGCTGACTTCCTAAAGAAATTTGGTTTATTGGTAGACCTCAAAAGGAAGCGCCTTGTCGATCCATTGACGACAATTTCCCTTCCGGGACGAGTCATTGGAGGTCCTTCTTCTTCATTATCAATTTTAACTGACTCGCATCCCGCGCTTTGAACTCTTCTAGCGGAATTCAAGGGCATCACATCCCAAGCTGCAGTATATCATTACAACTGGACCGCCTGTTTTCGCTAAACCGCGGCGATTACCGCCTGAAAGATTCCATGCTGCAAAGAAAGAATTTGACTTTCTTTTGCAACAGGGTATATGTCGCCCATCATTCATCAAGCAGTCCTTGGTCTTCACCACTTCACATGGTCCTTAAAAAGAATGGCGAATGGAGACCCTGCGGCGACTATCGTGCTCTCAATGCGCAAACTGTGCCGGATAAATATCCAATTCCGCATATACAGGATTTTGCTCAGCAGCTGGATGGCTGCACGGTTTTTACGACCATCGATTTGGAGCGCGCATACCACCAAATTCCGGTTGAACCGGAAGATATTTCAAAAACGGCCATATGTACCCCTTTGGGTTATTGGAATTCACGGTAATGACTTTTGGTTTGCATAACGCCGCGCAAACTTTTCAGAGGTTCATTCATCAGGTATTGCGTGAATTCGAATTTTGTTTCGTCTATATTGACGATCTGTTAATCGCTTCAAAAGACGAAGCTGAACATATGGTACATTTACGTAAAATATTTCAGCGATTATCTGATGATGGCCTTGTACAATAATTAATTTTGCGAAATGTAAATTTTTACAAGCAGAAGTAGTGTTTTTGGGCCATACCGTTGACAAAATGGGAATACGTCCTGTTGCCGAACGTGTTACATTAATTGCTGAGTACAAGCCACCGATAACGGTTAATGAATTGAGGCAATTCCTCGGAATAGTAAACTTTTACCGTCGATTTTTGCCGGCTGCGGCCCGTGATCAGTCCATTTTGTCTAATTTTCTTACTGACAGCAAGAAAAGGCATGATAAAAGTGTAATTGAATGGACAACCGATTCATTAATTTGTAAGTCATTATGTAATGAATGAATGAATTATGTAAGTCATAGTTGTGTACAGCAGCTGTGCTGGCGTTTCCATCGCCTGGTGCTAAAATTTCCATTGCAGTTGATGGGTCAGATGTTGCAATTGGTGCCGCTCTTCATCAAGAACGCTCGGGAAGAACAGAACCGTTGGGTTTCTTTTCGAAGAAACTCATGAGTGAGCAAGCAAAATATAGCGCGTATGATCGTGAACTTCTGGCGGCATATTCTGGCGTAAAGCATTTCCGTCATTTGGTTGAGGGTCGGGAATTTACGATTTACACTGACCATAAACCCCTCACATTTGCATTTAGGCAAAAAACTGACCAAGATTTGAGAAATTATCTGTCATGGGATCAGCTGCAAACATTTATTGCGACGTGTCTAAGGGTAATCCAAGACCGTTTATTCCAGAAAGATTTCGTAAGGAAATCTTCACTTCAGTCCATAATTTGTCGCATCCTGGAATTCGCGCGACTGCCAAAATGTTAACCGATAGGTTTATATGCACTTCCATAAGGAAGGATGCTCGAGAATGGGCACGAGCATGCATTCCATGACAAAGGTCAAAGATTTCACGACATGTGCAAAGTCCATTGGAAATTTTCCACCTGTTGGACATATGTTCCAAGTAATTCACGTAGATATTGTCGGACCACTTCCACAATCCGAGCAATATCGGTATTTGTTAACATTAATCGATAGATTTACCTGTTGGCCTGAAGCTTTCCCCATGGTTGATATACTTGCGGAGACGGTGGCAAATACTATCGTGAGGGAGTGGATTCCACGATTCGGAACTCCCGTTTCGATCGTTACTGATCAGGGTTCTCAGTTCGAATCAGAGCTGGCCCGTGAACTTTTCAAGCTCCTTGGCATTGAAAAGAAAAGAACCACCGCATACAACCCTAAAGCCAACGGTCGGTTAGAACGCTGGCATCGCACCTTAAAGGCTGCCATAATGTGCCGAGCAAATGGACAGTGGAGTAGGAAACTGCCATTCATTCTTCTTGGTTTACATTCCAAGCCCCTTGAAGATTTCGACACCACTGTTGCCGAGATGGTGTACGGCCAAAATCTCCGTCTGCCGTATGACCTGCTACAAACTCCGAACCAATCACTTTCTAGCAATGATTTTGTTCGCAGACTACGGGAACATATGCGACATGCTAGCAATTCCGTATTCATTTTTAAAGAACTCTCCACTTGTTCCCACGTATTCGTTCGTACCGATTGAGGGCCCTTTCCCGGTCTTAGACCGTTCGAAAAAGTATTTTAAAATTTTAATAAACGGAAAACGCAGTAACATATCGGTCGACCGACTGAAACCGTGTTAATCCGGCGGTTTCTGAGAATTCTGAATCTAATAAATCTTTAGTGCAAACGGCACCCCCAACATCTCCTGTAATACCAACAGAGTCCACGCGAAAGGCTGTCGCTTTTACTTCGGACACCAAAGTGTTCTTCCGTGCCAGTTAAAATTACCCGCTCTGGAAGAAAGGTAAAACCTCCTTCAAGGTATTGCAAGGTATAAATTGTAAATTTTCGAACACCAATCCAATGACGGAATGAACTCCTAATTGAAATCATATTTTGTTATTTTCTTTCTCGTAAGTACTGGGTACTCACTGGTGGGGGAGTACTGTGGCGTGAAAATACGACGGTGTGTCCATGACATTACATAATATGTAATAATATATAATATATAATATATATATAATAATTAATTATAGAATCGAATTATATATTAATTGTAATATTAAGAATCAATGAGAATCTGATAGTTGAGTTGAACAGATCAACAATATGGAAAAGAATTGAATTATTATAAATATTAATTAAAATAAATTAAAATACTTTGTTGTGTTAAAATAAAGAAATATTTGTAGTATAAAAAATTTAAACTTTGTGATATATATAATATAAAAACATCCAAAATCTTAAGTGCAAGCTATATACAACATTAATACGTCCAATATTAACGTATGGGTCGGAGGCTTGGTGCATGACTCAGAACCAGGAACAATTACTTCGGATTTTCGAATGAACGGTACTCCGTGGCATATTTGGTCCCGTCAAAGAACAGAATGGTTGGAGGCGAAGATACAATTTTGAATTAGACAAGTTGTACGGTCAACCAAATATTGTCAAAACAATCAAGATCAATAGATTGAGATGACTTGGGACACGTAGAACTCATGGAGGAGGAGCGTGTGCAGAAAAAACTGTTAAATAGCAAACCAGAAGGTAGAAGGGGAGCCGGAAGACCTAAGGCAAAATGGCTAGATGTAGTAAACTGTGATATAAAGATCCTAAAAATTCGGGAATGGAAGACATTAACTGCGGATAGGTCAGGTTGGAAAAGCGTGTTGGAGAAGGCTAAAACCGCACTCGGGTTGTAACGCTATGGAGTAAGTAACTCAGTATAGTTAGTGGATAGGGATACATCATGCAATGACCGGTATTAATATGATAACACCAGCAGCACCTATAATTAATTGAAAGTCATCGTTTTCATCGTTAAATATTGTCGTACACATTTAAACCATGCATTAAATGAAAAACGACCAGAATTGGCAAGAAAACAGGATAAAGTAATTTTGCAACATGACTATGAACCGTCGCACAGATCAAAACCAGTTTAGGTTCGATTAAAACGCTTGGCTGGGAATTGTTACCTCAGCCGCCTCATTCATCAGACTTAGCGCCTTCTGATTACCATTTGTTTTCATTGATGTGACACTGTTTTGCTGACCAGCACTTCAAAACATCAAAAGAAGCCGAAAATTGGCTCTCTGAATGGTTTTCATCAAATGAGGAACAATTTTTTTTGGAAAGGTATCCAAAATATTTTAATTTTTTCACTTTAAATAGGCGTTTTATTTTCCTTATAAAACAATAATTTTATACTTCTACACCTGTTATAACAATTTACAAATTGTACTGTAATTAACGAAAGATAAATGTACCGAAGTTAAATATATACCTAGTTTTACCGCACCCGTCAAATTGGCGGATTTTTGATCATATTTTTCATTGTAACATTTAACTTGGTTTATGTAAATAAAATAATACAATTTAGCAAAACAACATTTAATATAATAGTTCATTAATTATTGATAAAAAAACAAACAAAAACTGTTTCTATTTGAATTTATATTATAACACATACATGGTATCTTAGATGAACACTTGCCACAAACATATTTGTTGCATGCATTGCAGGTATAAATCGCTCTGTTTTTGTTGCACAATCGAATTTGACAAGATTTACGTTCATAAGGACTTTTTTTTGGGTTTTTGTACAATTCATTGCCTGTTTTTGTTTTTGAGAGGAGGCTTCTTTTCTGCAACGACTATATTCATTGGAGAGTTCTTCAGATAATTGAAACAAAAATTGTTTTCTAGTTATATTTTCATCACAAGTCTCTTTGTATAAAATCTACGAATTGATTGCTGCCAAGCCTTAAATATTATAAAATACATGCAAAGGCCATTTACGTGAGCCCGCTTTTACGCGGTATTTGCGGGCGATTTGATCAACTACATCTAGTCCAAATTTATTTTTATTGTGAAACGATACAGTTTCTGGAATTTGTTTTCGATGATTAAAATTAATTTTTACCGATTTATGCTTAATGATAAGAAGTAGTACTTTTTTGCGAAACTTACTTTTGTAAATGGTAAGAAGAATATCATTTCATATACGTAGAGCTTTGTGGAGAAAAGAGGCATGTTATCTTGTCTAACTTTAGCTATTTTCGGCAATTATGTTTTATTTGCCCGCAAGACTTGTTTTTTTGGCCAGTAGCTTCTTTGCAAGTTGTACACTTATAAAAAAATTATCTGTGGTTAGGGTTCTTCCACAATTTTCATAGTTTTGTGGAAGATTCAAAACTACAAATTCATTCAAAGGTACGTATGTATGTACATTAGATATACTCAATAATGTATGTAATAAAATTATGGAATACGAATTATAGATAACTATTAATTTTTAAGTAATGGTTGAGTTAGACAAAATAAAATTTTAAGAATAATTGAATTGTTATAAATATTAATCTAAATAAAAGTAAAATTATTTCTTGGGTGTTTAAATAATTTATATTTGTAGTAAAAAAATTAAACTTTGCATTATTAAGAAAAACATCCAAAAGCCATTTATAAGATATTTACTTTACACGTCTACAGCTAACCAAAACTTAATTCCAAATTTGTTCGGTTTATTGGGAATATACTGCAGAAATCTGCCTCTTGCCTTTGTGGGAAACAGTTGTTCATCTACGCTTATATTCTGATCTGGTTTGTAACAAGCTTGGATTTTATCAATAAAGGTTTTCCACATTTCGGAAACAAATCCAAATTTGTCAGTTCGTAAACGAACACTCTTCTCGCTGTTTTTGTCGAAACGAATTAATTTCATAATTTCTGAAAATCTATTTCTACTCATAGTTTCGTGAAAGAAAGAAGGTCCCCATTTTTTGGACCACATATACGATAACTTCATGTTTCTTGCTTCGTAGTCTCCTCGAGCATATAAAATGTAACTGTAACTCAGTTCAAGATTTTATATTATCAATTATAAGTCGAAATGCAATACTAACATTACCAAGCATAATGTTTCGCTTCGCATAACCAGCTGGGCCTGAAGTATCCTTGAATATGGCAATCTACCAAAACGACCATTCCCTAATTCATCCCATTCAGTACCGTCGACAGCAATGTCCTTCTGTTGCCTTTTTTCGGTTTCTGTTGAGCTATTTGATTCAGTATTTGAAAATATTCGCAAACTCTTTCTGCGTTTGTGGCTCGTTTGAGGAATTTCATCCTCACTTTCATATTCATATTCTTCACTTTGTTCAATATCTTTTACTTCAATTTCATCTTCAGTTTCCTCAGAGCCTGAAAAATCACTTTTATTTGCCACGCAAGATATGTTACTTGAATTAGTGTCCGAACAGTCTTCATTTATATTAGTGAGTTCTTTGAATTCCTCGAATAATTTTTTGCTTCCTAGAATTCGTTTCATCGTTGCCTAGGATTTACAAAAATAAACAATAAGATAACAAAAAATAAATTTTAATTTTTTATAAAAGCATGTTCATACTTGTTTTCGAGAATGGACTTTTCACAGATTACACTTTGCACTTTTCGCCAAGAATTTTTACATTAGAAGTACTGATAATGATTGCGTTCAGTTCTAAACTAAATCATAATCGGAACAAAAAAGCTGCCGAACACTTTTGATCATTCAATACAAATGCATGGAAGCGATGTATAAATGAATGTAAATATGTATTGGTGCCCATCATTGCATAGATGATACTACTGGGAGGCAATACTGAACAAATCATGACAATATTTTTGAATTAAATATTCTGTTGACCAGCGATTACAAAAATGATTTTTCATCTTAACAATATGTTGATATTGTCGTATATTACTGATGGGAAAATCAGCCGTAGTTGTATTACCTCCAAGTAAAAAATGATTTGAACTTAATAATTCTAGGTCATTTGGGTCATTGGATAAAGGACTAATAGGTCTGGAATTTAATATATTTTCAATTTCAATTATGAGTGTGTTGAAATTGTCATAATTCAGATTAGTTACATATACAGTTCGATGTAAATGATATTTTACGGATTTAACCGCAGTTTCCCACAGTCCACCCATGTGTGGAGCACGTGTTGGAATGAAATTCCATTTTATATCAATCTTCGCTAGTACGTTCATCATATATTTGTTATGCAACTTTGATTTTACAAATGATTTTAATACATTGTTAGCACCAACAAAGTTTGTTCCATTGTCGGACCATATATTTTTCGGGCAACCACGTCTAGCAATAAAACGTTTTAATGCCTTTAAACAGAGCCCGGTGGATAAATCCATGACCAGTTCTAAATGTATTGCATTTTTTGCAAAGCATATAAATAATGCGATGTATGCCTTTAGCGTACATTTGGTTCTGACATTTGGTCTTATTGCAAACGGACCGCAGTAATCCACACCACGCGTGCCCTGAAGCAAATAATGCAAGAATGGCATACTTTTCTTGATAAGTTTCTTCCATTCATTGGCCAATAATGTTTCCTGGTCAACGCCAATAAAAGTTGTGGACCCGGATGTAGGTTAGAAATATATATTTCATTTAAAATGATTTTAGTTAATCCGTGACCAGACGGCAAAAGTATAGGATGTTTGAAATATAAGGGCTTGTTTGAATTATGCAACCTTCCACCAACGCGTATAAAAAAATGATCAAAAAATGGATTTAAACAAAGCAGTTTAGAATTTTTAGGTAAAGCTTCATTGCGTTTAAGAACGAGTAGTTCAATTGAAAATGCAATTGATTGTAGTAATAAAAGTAGTTGAGTTTCCGCCCTCCCTATTTTTAGAGCAAGCATGTCTAATGAATCTGAATATGTAAGAAACAATTCTTTTTAATTTAGAGAACGAGGAGTATCGCTCTTGAATATTGTAATCGGAGCAAAATGCAGTTACCAGAACAGTTGGACGCAACCCAGGCAAGCCATTCAGATTTTGCTCGATCACAACATGATTCAGCCGAGATAAAAAATCGTCGGTTATACATGCAGGACCATTCCACCAGATCATATGGCATAATACCTCGAGAAAGACAATCTGACGAGTTTTCCAAAGAGGAAATATGATGCCAATGAGAAACAGTGGTCATACGCTGTATTTCAGCTATTTTATTAGCAACGAAAGTAGTAAATTTGTAAGATTTAATATTCAGTCATGTCAGTACAATTTGAGAATCAGTGAAGAGAAAATATGCATCAATTTCTAGATCCAATGCACCGGTTATTTTATTCAACAAGTTTGCAAATAAGAGAGCACCGCAAAGCTCCAATCGCGGAATTAACAATTGGGACAATGGTGCAACTCTAGATTTTGATCCGATCAAAATTAGCCCGAATTCGCCGTTTTGATTTGATCGTAAATATACACAAGCTCCATATCCCACAGTTGAGGCATCGGAGAAACCAATTAGCTGAAAAACTCCAGAACCAAATGGATTTAATTTCCGAGGAATTGCCAAATTGTTTAGTGATGATAATGAAGCAACATATTTGGTCCACCGCGTTTGTAATACAGCTGGAATGGGGTCATCCCAATCCAATTGTAATTTCCATAATTCTTGCATTATAAGTTTAACCGTCATAATGACCGGACCGAGAAGACCCAATGGATCATACAGTCGAGCAATAGTCAAAAGTATGCCTCTCTTGGTATTGTTTAAATTAGATTTTGTTATTGAAGATGTATCGAATTTGAAGGAATCCACATGAGTATCCCACAATAAACCCCTAGTTTTTATCGGTCCGTTTTTATCGAGTATGGAAACATCGTTTTCGTTATCCGAAGTAGCAATGATTGATGCCAACTTTGGATCATTTGTACGCCATTTGCGCAAATTATAACCACCTCGTTGTAATAGAGAGGTTAAGTTTGTATATAATTGGTAAGCATTAGCATAAGAATTTGCTCCGGAAAGCAAATCATCGACATAAAAATCATTGGCCAATATGTCACATGCTTCCGGATATGCAGAAGATACATTGTCTTAGACTTCTAATTGCAAGATAAGCCGCCGGACCAGTTCCGTAGGTTACCGTTTTTAATGCGAATGTATTTATAGAATCAGATTTGTTAGATCGCCATAAGATACATTGCAAGTTAATGAAGCTTTGCTCAACAATTGTCTGACGATACATTTTTTCAATGTCAGCATTTAGAGCATAAGGATGGCGCCTAAATCTAAGGATTACTTCAAAAATATCTCTTTGTAAATTCGGGCCAACATGAAGCACATCATTGAGTGATATACCTGTGGATGACCTAGCCGAGCCATCGAAAACCACTCTCAATTTCGTAGTTAAGCTACTTTCTTTAATAACCGCATGATGAGGTAGATAGTAGTAAACCCGCTGAGGAATGTGTTGTGATTCTTCCTTTTGTATCATGGACATATGATTCAACGAGATATATTCATTTATGAATTTTTCGTAGAGCAATTTTAAATTTTTTTTTGCATCCAAACGCTTCTCAAGGTGTAAGAAAC
This sequence comes from Bibio marci, assembly GCA_910594885.2. Classification (NCBI taxonomy): domain Eukaryota; kingdom Metazoa; phylum Arthropoda; class Insecta; order Diptera; family Bibionidae; genus Bibio; species Bibio marci. The sequence continues at coordinate 61,077,261 of OU343114.1, forward strand.
GACGCAATGCCATTGCTCTTGTCTCACCCAATCTATGGAAATTTTCTCGAAGGGGAAGATGTGCATTGTATCGACCATCTCCACCACGAGTTGTAGTTTTATCATACAACTCCTCACAGTACCGCTCTGACGGAGACAGAGAAGTGGGATTTGAAATTTGATCCAAAGACCAGAAATTCGCCATAGTCCCATTGAGTTCCTTTAAACATGTATTATACCCCGAGTTCAATGTAGCACCAACGAATAAATCCCTTGAATTGTTACAATTTGAAACCGACCCAGATATTACCCAACCATAAATGGTTTCCTGTAATTTGGAAGATTCCGACCAAGTGTGAATTGACCCCGTAGTAATATTTCATAAAATATTTCAGCACCCAACAATAAATCTATTTTAGCCTTCGTGCCAAAGTTAGGATCAGCTAAAATTAAGTTTGGAGGTATCTTTAAAATATCAGGTTTAATTGAAAAAGTTGGTAATCTATCAACAATATTATCCAATATCAAAAAATTGACATTATATTTCCCAGATCCATCTCGTGATTCAATGTAAGTTGAAGTAGAGGTATTAATTCTTAGTTTTGTTTGATTAATACCACATATGGGTATTGTAACTTTCCTTGATTTTAAAGACAGTTTTTCCAACAGTTCGGTTGTCATAAAACAAGATTATGCACCCGAGTCAAGCAAGGCGCGACATTTGTATTTTATTCCATTTACAACATGAATCATTACTTCGGCAGTAGCTAGTAATATTTGAGAATTTGTTGCAGATAGTCCAACAAGTTTGGCCTCATTATCATCTAATACCTCGGTATTTTCAACGGATTTGTCGTGAGTATTCCTATGCAGTAAATGATGATGCGGATGCTTGCATATAAAGCATTTGTGAAATTTGCATTGGTCCCTGGCATGTGTGCTTAAACATTGATGGCAAAGACTTTTGGTTTATACAAATTTAATGCGTTGAGAATAAGTTAGTTTCTTGAATTCCGCGCATTTGTAGAGTACGTGCTCCTTCTTACACTTTAAGCAGGATGATGTAGAAGTTAAGCAGATGGTAAGGTTATTTCTCTGTTTATTTGTGGGTGAGATGCTGTTATTTGTAAGTGTCACTGAATGATACAATGATTCATTGGCCTGACATCTCTTTGAAAGATATGTGGATAGAAAATCGAAGCTTGGTAATTCTTCGTTTTGTTTTGTTGTGCAATGGTTTTCCCAATGATACAACGTTTGTTGGTCCAATTTTGTAGTAACGATGTGAACCAAAAGAGTATCCCAGTGATCTGTTGGTTGATTTAAACCCCTGAGGCATCTAACATGACGTCTGACATCGTCAAGTAACTTGCGTAAGGATTGATTTGAACCACGCCTAACAGAAGGAAGATCAAAAAGATCCCGCACATGGTTACGAATAATGTAACGTTTGTTGTGATATCTATCTGTTAATAGGCGCCAAGCCACCATGTTATTGTCAGCTGTGATATCAATAGAGTCAATAGCATTTGCAGCTTCGTCAATGAGAGCTGTCTTGAGATATTGACATTTTTGAACTATTGATAGTTCATTGTTAGTATGGATTAAAGAGGCAAATGAGCCATGAAAAGACATCCATTTGTCGTAGGATCCATCAAATTTAGGAATCTCTATTTGAGGGAGCTTTATGTTAATGATCCCTTTACTTGACCCCTGCGTTTAATCAATTTTTCAATCGTATAGTCAGGCCCGGATGCGTTGCTTGCATTAGCCCCTATAGAACTACCCTCGTATTCAATGTCAGGTGGCGCTTTTCCCCTAGTTGCATTGCTAGTTGATGCCTTGCTAGTGGATGGTGCTGGATTGATCATTGTTATTGGGTTTAGATTGATCAAAAAATTGAAAAGTGTCTATAATGTATATAGATAGTCCAATGGAAAATGGTTAACCAATTGTAAAAAAAATACAATTATAAAAAAAATTTAAATTATATTTTTAATTCAGTAAATTCTCAAAGCTGTACATATGATGATTATGATTACAAAATTAATTCAATAAAATTATATATAATGTAATAATTTTATTAATTTGCACACCCATACACAAATATCATGTATATTAAGTTTGATATAAATTAAAAATAAATAAATGAAAAATTATTGGTATAAAGTTGTAATAAGAAAAAACAACAGTATATTTATGATATTATACAATATAATAATGATATATTAATAAAACTATCCTTTCAAATAATTACCACTATATGTACCGTAATGTTATACAAACGAAAACCAAACAATCTAAAATTTGTAAATGCGTACTACGTGTAGTAAATTTTTCGCGTATGTATGTGATTACTTTTAAACTTTCGAAGCAAGCCAACATTTGTAATATTGTAAATTTGTAATTTAAATATAACTTTTATTTTGATTTAAATGTTTTGGTTTTATGTAATATAATAAAAAACCGTTTTTAATTATTTGAATATGATTGTGAACCGTAATGTTTTTGTTAAATTATCAAAACTAATAATTTAAAATTTGTATGATTTTAATATTCTTGGAAAAAGAATATAATTACTGCAATTTTAATTATATGCCTTTTTTTATTTGTTTTAATTAATTTTAATTTAATTAAAAGCGTTATTTGTTGGTTTGATGATAAATTATCATTAACAAATCAAAAGAATTAAATTACGGGTACACGTATACTAAATACAATATATTTACGTAAGAGCGAAAAAATATTATAACTTTTAAATTAAAAAACCGTAAATGTAAAACCAATGAGTACATTTTAATTTCACAACACTTATTATTACACTTTATTTTTGAATTGAAAATATATTTAATAATAAAGAAAGAGGATAAATAAAAGGAAACTTACTTATTATAATATTATATTTCCAAATATGTTGATGATAAAGTATGTTGAATTGATGAAGTTGAAAAAATTTTTTTTTTAAATTCTAAATAGTTGTGATGTGCGGAATGTAATATATCCGGCTCGAAGGACCAAAGGACCAAATGTTAACGATTTAGCTTTTAAATAACTTTTTTTTATTTTTAAATATACAATTTCTTTTTTTATTTTAAATTATTAATTTTAAATTTTAATTTTAATGTTACTTATGTAATTTAGTGAACGCGTATAATGTTATTAACCTTAATTACATATATATATATAGATATTAATTATAATTGTTTTTACAATTACAGTATTATCATACAATATAATAAATAATATATCCATTGTAAATATATGTTTATTGTACAATTATTGAACAATTATAAATATATATAATAATAATAACACATAATGCATCTTGCACGCAACACAGTCCTTGAATTCTTCTTGGAGTCGAAGTTCATCGTTACGTACATGTTCAGGTGTAATAAAATCAAACATAGCATCCATTTGAACGTCTTCCAATGTTTTAGTTAATTTTAGTTTATCAATAGTCACAGATGTTTCTGGTATATTTAATTGATTGAAACACCACTAGTAATAATTTTAACACATTCAATAGATTTACTTGCATTTTTTATAATTTTCACAATCGTAATCTATGTTTAAATTAAATCAAAAAAAAAATATCAATCTACTAAATACTAACACACCTCTATTCAGTTTATTAAACAAAATTACACAGCTCATACAATGACAACGTTCTTGCTTTTATATGTTTTGTTACCTACTCATAAAAATAATATAGTAATGACCTCATTGTTTTGGCTGTTTATATTTAAAACAATAATAAACATTATTTTCATATTCCTCATACTCAATTACATCAATATGCATTCCAAAGTACATTTTGTCTTGATTTATACATATGTTGGTTTTTCAGGTCGGCCTGAATTCCCTTCATATTTTTTTTGGCCCAATTGACAAACTGACATCAGCTTTGGATTCCTCATACTTAAAAATACGAGATACAATATCTTAAATAAATATTTAATTTTATAAAATATTATGGGTAATTGGATACGATACACCCTGTTATAAAAGTATACATAACTTTACCACTGGTATCTATGAAAAATATTAAAGATGAAGACTTTATCTATGGACTTTATTTAGACAATTTTTTTAAAAAACTTCATCCCAACAAAGTTATTTGCATAAATTTAAATTTGTTTAACCCAATTTTTTCAAAAATCTTCACTTCTGTATCCACGTCTATTAATTTTTTCAAAATTATTTATGTGCCATGAAAAACAATTTTTTTTTAATTTTTTTAAAGTCAAATATTGTTCCAAATGGAACTCTATGTCATCAAATTAGCATTGCATTACAATCAAGTTGGTAAATTACTCCGCATGGAAAAGTATATAACAATTTACCAATCGTACTGCAATTAACGAAAGATAGATGTTTTAAAAATTCTTTTATTTTTATACGGGTGATTAGTCCATAGTGATGTGTGTGTGTGTGTGCAGCAGACATTGGTAATCTTTGAGTAGCGTCCAACAACATATTTTCAAAGATATCCGTTTTTCTTTTTATTCCATAAACGAACAAATAAATGGTCACCCAGTAGAAAAATTTCAGTATTAAAATAAATACCGAAAAATTTCCTTAATAATATATATTTCGTCGCTATGCCACTGCTTTAGTGAGTGTTTTTTGAAAGACATTGTAAATAGCTATTATTTCCAACTTCAAAAATTATTGAGGTACTTCGAGTTCAAAAGTTATAGATTTTCAAAAAATGAAATTTAGGAAAAAAAATATATGTTTACTATTTTGATGAGTACAGTAACCTGGCAAAATTTCATTGAAATTGGGATACGACACCTCCAGTGGTTCCCTTGTAAGCACCAATCTGCACATCTGCAGAATGGAAATCGAAAGGCGATGCAAAACCAAAAAGATCTTTTTGTCAAGAATTAAGACAAGAATTAAAGCTGATAACATTCTATACGATTCTATAAAATGATAAGTTTTAGAAAATCTTTTGTATTTTTTTTTTGTATAACGGCATAAACATGCAATTAAATTAAAATATCTATTTTTAACATATTTGCAGGCTCTTTCTCTATCATTCTGTTATACGCCATTTCATATTTTAATGAAATGGTGAATATGATATTAACTTACATTCAATACAAAAACTTTGCGTATATATCATAAAATGCAACAAACTCAACCTTTACTTCTATTTAAGCTTTTAGACTGTAATGAGTGCATTCACACTAAATATATTTGTTTTAGTGTACGAGATAAGATAGTGTTGAAGTTTGTGAAATAATAAATTTCTTAAAGTTTCAAATATTCAAGCCGTGAAATATTGCATGAGCCTAAATGCTCTAATTATAATAAAAAAAAGTTTAATAACAAAAAATTGTAAAAATTTAGAAAATTTAAAACTCCTAAAATAACTGGGTACTACCAGAAGTACACATAGCCGGACAGTAAAATACATGGCAATAAACAATCTCCTTATCTATGCTATAACTGACATAAAAAAAAATCTATATGTATGCATTAGTTGATCGTGCCAAACGCTGTATTGAATCAAATGGAACCTATTTTGAAAAAAAATTTATGTTTCAATAAATTATTGTAGTGCGGATTCTATATTTTTTATCCTAATATTGCGGTTATTTAAACGGAACACTATGCATATGACAAATCAAATCAGTAACAATCACAAATTAATGTTAACTGTTAACACCAAAGATTCAATATTATCTTTTATGTTATATCATATATTAACTATATAGATGAAGCCCATGCATTTGACTGCGCTTACAAAATATGAAAATGGTCTGTAGCCGTACAGTCACCATAAGCTTATATTCATTACTGCAATCACGAATAGTATTAGTTTAGTAGAATTATTCAGCCTATATGTCTACAATCAAACCGATATTACACCATAACTTTTATATTTTACTAACTTATTTACCTATTTTATTAATAATGTTACAATATAAAATTAAAATGGTTTTAGTATTAATTACACATAATATAAATAAATACAATATATATGTAAAATGATATACGAGTAAGTACGAGTATTTCAATATATTATAAGTATTTAAGTAAATTTGTTGAAATTCATTTTAATTCTTGGGTATATTTACTTTTGATTTATTATATAGATTTAAAATGTATTTGAATAAAGTGGATATTGTAATGTATGTATTAAATAACATCTATATACTCATACGTATTAATAAAAAGGTCCTTTTCACTAAATTCGCCCTTACATTTGAATATCATAGAAACACTTACATAATTTAAATTTCATAAAATATTTCTGTTTGTATTCACTATATCCGTATCTATGTATCATTTACATTTACAGTGTAGTCGCAATCAATCATTTATACATAATTCGATCGAGGCCAAAAAATCAATCGGAGATGTGATATAAACGGTTATATTCACAACCATGTTACGTGAAATTTCCAGCTACTGTTATTGTTTTAGGAGTTGTGAGCAACGAAGATCATGTTATGCCACCACCTCATTTCCTGTCCCAAAGGCTTGGGGTTAATGCTTTCGATTACAACGAGGTTTTAGAAAGTGTTGCGAAACTATGAATTGATAGTGTATGTGGGAACAGACCGGAAATACTCCAGCAAGTCTCTGCTCCTTCACACAAAGCGTTGGCGACACAAGATTGAATGGCCGATAATTTCCATGAACACATCATCCCGAACTTCTGGTCACCTAGCTCCCCAGACCTTACTCCCCTGGATTAATACGTTTGGGGCGTAGGAGACTAATAAACATCCTCATAATACTGTTTCTTCGCTGAAGTATGCTATAACTACCACTATGACCGATCCCGGATTGAGGAAGTTATTGCCGCTAATTGAGATTTCATGGATTAATTTTTAGAGTCAAATGGTCACTTCAGATTGTATAAAAATTTCCTGTAATTTTTATAAATCTTGTAAAAAATATAATCAAATTAGTTTTAATATCAATTTGTTCTCAAATACCGTATGCACCCTGTAGTTAAAGTGCAAATGTGTAAAATCAAATATGTATTTATATTTTTAAAATATTTTTAAAGTGAATGGTATAGTACCAACAACATGGCAGATGACCATCAGTGTTTGAAGATGTGTGAAAGGTAAAACCTCCACAATTTATCAGAAGTTAAGTGATATAAATAAAAATCCACACAACAAACCGTGAAACTACTGGAGCTGAATTATGTAAGGTGATTAGCGACTATTACCATCACTTTTTGTGACTATTTGGCATATTTTGTATGTTTAATATGTCAAAATTCTGTCATCACTTTCTGTGAAATTTTGACATATTAAACATACAAAATATGTCAAATAGTCACAAAAAGTGATGGTGATTGTCGCTAATCGCCTTACATAATTCCATCCCAGGAACATTTCACTTTAAGCTGACAAGTTTTTTTTATATTTCAACCAATTATATCTTTTTATGGTAAGTAGAACTTTTATTAGTAAGAAACTTCGTGCAACATTCGTTTGTCAGGCGAAAAATGTCGCCTTTTGTCTAGATAGTATAAATGGCGGCACTGTATTATAAACCATTATCGTCATAAATTACTTTCTATAATTATAATTACGTTTAAACCTGATGACTGGAATTAATTACTTATTTTATTTGAATGCCTAAATTATAACTTAACAATTCTAAATAAATTAATTTTGGTTACATGCTCCATTTGTGCTAAATGTTTCTTCTCGAATTATGAGAATCATCATAAAGTGCAGTTCATTAATTTTGTGAAGTTGTTATGTTCCTGGCGTCCCACTTTATCCAGTCCACCTTATATTCATAATGAGTGTTCTATATTATTGTTTTAGTATGTTCTTATTCATACATACATTCAATATTACAGTATATTAGAGATATATATTTACATGTGTATTATAACTAAGACGAATTTATAATATTTAAACTAAAAGTAAGTAGATATTAAACAAATTAAAATTATTATTATTTGTTTTAAGTTTTAAAATGTGTTTTACAAAATAATACAAACAATTGTTTACTTATCATTTATTCACAGAATATCCATGCTCTAACTAATTTTATATCAGGACCAATAATGGGCATTTATAGATTCGATTTAGCTACATTAATTCTTCTTATGTTACAATAAATAAACCGGAAACATTTTATTTTGTTAACGGAATGTTGGTATTCTGTACTTATTTATTGATTCTGTACTCTGTACTCTGTACTCGCCGCAGTAACTATTTACAATATATATACCACATAGTCGATCCGATCGCTGCTGACAACCAATTTCACATAATCTCTACTGAATGCAAAATTACGGTTATTTTCGTTTTGTGTATAGTAAAAAAGAATAAAAAAAAATTATCGAAACTAAAATATTAAAAAAATAATTTGCTGTAAGCTGATAATTATTCAAAGAAAAATATTCCGCGGTAGAGAAAATCATGTTGATTATGTTTGGCGGATTATTTTTCAGGTACATACTAACCAAATATATATATATTTTTAATTACAGAGTCACAAATCCAATTGAAAAAACCAACTAAGCGTAAAAAGGCATTTCCTTCATATTTAATTATATTTATTTATTTATAAATGTGACAATCTGACATGAAAATTCAAGTATTTTTTCAAGAAAAATTGCTATTAAAATGTTGCAGGTGTTAATGAACTTGACAATTGGAACATATTCAGCACATAAATTATCTTGGATTTGGGATTGCTATTGATTAATGCAGTGACGAAGCATGAAAACCCATTCTGTTCTTTGACGGGACCAAATATGCCACGGATTACCTTTCGTTCGAAAAAGAACAGAAAGATCAGAATGGTTGGAGACGAAGATACAATTTTGAATTAGACAAGTTGTACGGTCAACCAAATATTGTCAAAACAATCAAAATCAATAGTTTGAGATGGTTTGGACACGTAGTGCGCTTGGAGGAGGAACTTGTGCCGACTGTTAAATGTTAAACCAGAAGGTAGAAGGAGAACCGGAAGACCTAAGGCGAGATGGCTAGATGCAGTAAACTGTGATATAAAGATCCTTAAAATTCAGAATTGGAAGACATTGACTACGGATAGGTTAGGTTGGAAAAGCGTGTTGAAGAAGGCTAAAAGCGCACCTGGGTTATAAAACCATGGAGTTAGTAAGTAAGAAGCATGAAAAAATGTTTTCAGATTGTAATATCACTGTTAGACAAGTTGAAAATAAGCTTCATTTTGAAAATTACCATTTTTTTTTTTAATTATATTATATTTTTAACGATTTTTTCAGTACTGTACACAGAATTACAAATCAATAATCAATTTCTAATCTTTCATAGAAGAAATTTTTAAACTCTCTTCATACATTCAAAAGATATGACCGATTTTCCATTTGATGTCATTGAAATTTTATATCAAATAATGATACTGCATAATTTTTTTCTAAATATCTTTTGAAGGCGTAATACCGATTTTCTCTTCTATATGAAAGATTGGATATTGATTATAATTAGCAATTCTTTTGTTACCCAGGTTATAAGAAAAATATGCGATTATATTGAAAATTGAATTTTATTTTTCAGGTTTCGCATCTGACTACTTCGGCTCTTATATCTGTAGAAAAAGAATTACGGATTTTAATGCGGTAAGAAACGATTCGCAATATAAAATTATTGATAAATTTAAGAAATTTCTTGATGAATATATCAACTTCAACAAAATATAAATCAGGTAATACCACAGAAGTACTTTTATATTGCGAATATTCTGAAACATTCTATAATTATAATATAGAATTTATGTTTTGCAATAATTTTACTAATCATTTTAGTTCTTCGAATGTACTACAATTAAAAACAACAAGATTTCATTCATAAATTCGTTCACTTTATATTAGAACAATAGAAAACTATTCTAAAATGAGTTTAAATAAATGTGTAAAAATTGATGCAAAGAAATTTAGTTGTGATGTATGCAATTATAAATGCAATATGAAACAAAATATATCCTTACATATGTTAGTTCATAATGGTGAAAAACCATTTAAATCTAATGTATGCAAACGTGATTTCAGACAAAAATTTAATTTAAATGATCATCTACGAACACATACTGGTGAAAAACCATTTAAATGTAAGGTATGTAAACGAAGGTTCGCATTACAATCAACTTTAACTACTCATTCGCAAATTCATAATCGGAAAATTATGCTAAAATGTGATAGTGTAATAGTGAATTATTAATAAAATTGATTACAATATTTATATGGAAAAATATAATCGTGAATTAGAATTCGATTGTTTGTTATGCTCGGAACATTTTTCCACATCCACCGAATTATTCCGTCACATGGAATTAAACAATCATTTAAATATTTCTTTTGAACTATAAGAAATTATTATCGGAAACCTTAGGATTTTAAAACACAAATGTGTTTTACAAACAAATAAATATATTACGTATAAATTTTGTGCTGTAAAATTAAATAATGACTTAAAAGATTCAAAATTATTATCGAAATATTATAAAATTAAATTATACAATTTATTAAAAGAATAATATTCACATACAAAAGATTTTTATTGATAATTTAAAATTTTAGATATAATAAAAATGTACTAAAATCTAAAATTATAATAATATGAAAATTATAATCAAAACGAAAGATTTCTTGCTCCAATTTTTCTGGAAGTTTAGCGTCCGTTTAACGTTAACGTATTTATGCACATATGTCAAACAATTTTTTGCATTAACAATTTCGTAATAATTTTTCAGTGCTTTATTTCATATTTAATAACATATCTCACCTTCGATTAAATATTTACCAATTAATAAAAAATTTTCTTTGATCACCTGCAATTACATACAACGTCGAATTTACCTACAAAATGTCTGTAAAGAATGGTTTAGCATTGGGTTTAGTGATATGTTAAGCGATAGTCCTAGATATTTAATCATATGAAATACATATATCAGTTCACAGTAGCTTATAACTATCACTAAACAAAATTTCCTTATTTAAAAATTGAAAAAATTCAAACTAAACACGAGCAAAATGTATGAATGAATAAATGCTGCGAACTACGTTGTCCTTTTTTTTTATGTGTTTTTTTTTACCCTCGTCCCTTCGTTGTACTTGTTAACTTTATTGTTTGAATTTGTTGAATATAAATATTATATAAAATAAATCATTAATGTTAATAATATTGTAAAATAAAATAAATAAATATTTATAAAATTGGTGTGTGTTGCAACTTTTGTTTGGTATTTTACGTTATGAAGTTGGTTAAAATCTTTGTTTTCATTTTTAAACGACAACGATTAAACCAAAGGTATCTTATTTCATATACCAAGTCTTCCGGTATCAAGTGAGTGTTTTTTTGTGAAAATGAAACACTAATTTTAAATGGGAAAGTAAAAAACATTTTATTCAAATTATTGGTCATTGCTTTCTACACGTTTTGACCACCTTTCTGGCAATTTGTGGTACCACACCAATAGAATTGTTCATCTTTTGAAGCAAACCGAATTTTCAACTTCTTCGTAGGAATCGAAGTGCTGTTCAGCCAATACGTAAAAATTACCTTGCCGTATCTTCTGGCCCATTCTGATCGATTTTCGATCAATGCATGGTTCAAATTGATCATTTGTTGTCGGTGACGATCAGCATTAACAGTTTCACCGAAACGATTTGGTTTTGCAGTCGATGTTGTTGGTTGTCCTGGACAAACCCATGATTTTTTTCCGTTTAGGATTCTTAAAATAAGCCCATTTTTCATCGCCAGTAACAATTCGATGCTTAACTGATTTTCTCTCGTGTCTGGCAAGCAAAATTTCACAAGAGTTTTTTCAGTTTTCCATCTGTCTTTCATTCAATTCAAGTGGCATCCATTTTCCACACTTTTGGATCTTTCCAAATGAAAAATGTTAATGCGGTGTGCCCCACATATGCTTATTCTTTCTCAGTGGCGTGCGGTCTAATGCGCAGAATGCGCAGAGCACACCTTGGATTTTTGTAAAATTTCACTGTAACAAATCGTCTTTTCATTATAAAAAATTAAACAATTAATTATCTGGGTAATTTAAGATAATAATAATTATTTCATTATTACAAAATTATAAATAATGAAACAATACTGGCATTATTTTAAATACACACCCTATATGGTAAAGAAAATTGTATATATACTATACACGACGATACAACTAAGCTAAGCATAGCCGATATTTAAACCAATTCATATGATTCATTTTAAAATACAAAAATATCTCCGTGAGCAAAACATTTTTTTGCTAAATTTATAGTAGAGTGTTTCTTCCTATTTTTTTTTTTTTTTATTCCAAAAATGCTACTACAGCATGAGCAAAAATGAATTTTTCCACCTTGCATTGTATTTCTATTTCTAGTATGTATTGGTATGTATAAGAATTCATTTCTGCTGTACTGTATAGTACGTAAGAGAAATTCATTTCTGATGTGCTGCTTTTTTATTTGCTAATGCATATGTTTGTATTTCTATATTTTATGAGAAAGTCATTGAGTGTAGCAGTAGGAGAAATACTAAGTAGTTAAAATTCATTTTTGCGCTTTGTATTGTAGAATAGTTTGAGTAAAAAAAAAATAGTATGAGAATAACTCTATTCTATTATAAATTTAGCAAAATAAATGTTTTGCGATATGCATATATGAAAGTTTTAACATTATAATAATATAATATACTACTATATTTATTATATCAACGTGATACATAGCATTCATACTTGCATAAATAACAAAACAGAAATTATCTGATCGCGCAAACATTATTTTTGCTATTTCAAACCGATTTCATATTCAAAATTTGCTAGTTGCTTTTTTTTGGTCACTTTTTGGTTACGTTTTGTATAGTTATGTTGCTTATATTTATATTTTATTCGATCTAAACAACATATCAATTAACATTTTAAAATTTAAACGTATAATTATTGTATTGTATTTGCATTTATCGTATTTCAATTTTGATTAAAATTTTTTTTTGTCCATTACTTTACGATCCATTAATCTACTTGAACGTGAATTCATAATAGTCGATTTAGTTACAGCTTGTAACTGTATATTAATTAATTGTTAAATTAAAGCAATAAAAAAAATAAATTGTGGTATATGAATGAATATAATTATAATTTCTTTATTTTTGAGTTACAAAATAATGTCTACCTCTACATGTGATTGCAAAATTTGCGATTTAATTAGAAATCGTTTCTCTAGGAGAAATATTTCTGAAAAAAATGAAATTGTTAAATTTGAGCGTCCCACACCTGAAATTGAATTTACTCAACCACGAAAGGACAATATTATCAACTGTATTTCAAAAAAAGTACTTATGAAAAATTCCGTTGGCTATCAGGATGTTGTTATACAAAAAAACTATTTTGTTTCCCATGTTTAATATTTGCATCCTTAAAAGATAATGTAGTATGGACAAAAACTGGCTACAATGATTTACCACATCTGCATGCACCTGCAGAAAAACATGAGAAAACTCAAATGCATATTCGTAATAGTGTCGATATTAAAACATTTGGTAATACTAGAATAGAAAAAGCGATAAAAGAAACACTATAGAAACGTTTCCTAATTGTTGTCCATGTTAAAATTCAAGGAATCAAAATATGCTCATTTTCTATAATATTGCACATACACTTGCACAAGAATATAATTATTCTGCACAACTAGCCTAAATTGTCACCGCACGCCACTGTTCTTTCTTTTCTATTGTAAATTTATATATCATCTTGCAAAACGTATATACTGAAGAAAGTTTATATTTCTATATTCACTCTTTAGTATACAGTGCGTATATACTATATATACTCATTTACAATCAATAAAATTATTTGTTGTTGTATATATATGATAAAAATGTAACGAAAATATGAATTATGTAATTCTTTTCTTTTCTTTTATTTTTAATTATTTTCATATTGCATTTTGCCCCAGCAAACATTGTGATTCGCTTGTGATTTACTTTTACGAAGCTGCGATTAGAATTCAAGCTCGATAAAGACTCGCTTTCAAATCACCTGGCTTTAGTCCGCTTTAGTTACATATATATACAACAACTAATAATTTTATTGATTGTAAATGAGTATATATAGTATATACTAAAATGAACAACGAATTCGAATCGTATTAGTAAATCAAAACCGAATCATAAAAGTGATCTGCAAAAGGCTCGTAAAAATAAATCAAAAGCGAATCATTAAAGCGATTCGTAATAGGCTCGCAAAAGTAACAGAAAAACGAATCACAAAAGAGTAATGAAAATAATAAATAAAACAAGGGTTTTATAAAATTTTTGATTTATAATACCAATTCTAATGTTAATAATATAATCTATTCCGTTTGAATGCAGAATATTTTATATTAAAAATTAAAAATGAGCTATAAATTAAAATTTTATTAAAATGTTTTACTTCTTTATTTTATTGTGTTTTATTTCTTTATTTTATTATGATTTTTCAAGTTGACTGATGAACTATGTTGTCATGGCGAAGAGACAAAAGGCAACAAAGAAATGTATTTGTATATGTAGTCATTCTTTTTAATTGTCGTTTTATCTCTTCATGTTTTCGGTGTAATTTTTCCGACTAATCACTGTTTTGTTTGATATACGAACTATTCTCGGTTATAGAATGCATGCTGAACTCGTTTAATATATATATTTGATGTTTTCACAGAATCTTCGAATTTCACTCGCTTTTACGAACCTTCGCTAATATGCATGCTGGGTTTGTTCTATTCATTTGCTTGTGTTGGATTGCTTGTATGTATTAGTTTTCAAATAATTTTTATACTTTTTTTTATACTTATTTTATAAAAAGAGTTTTAATTTAGAAATCTATTACAATATTTTGTTTGATTGATTGAAGATGATTTTATAAAATTAATTCTAGCACTTGGACCAAGGATATCCACTGTGCTCTCCCTATGAGTTAATTCTTCAGAAATGAAACCAGGAATGTTTCTTATATATGATTCGTTCAATATAGAAGGGTCCATTGCGTATTTTCCAAATATCCTATGTGTTGCCAACGCTATTTTTCTTTTTCTGTCAACAGGAAGGCGGATCGTGTACCAGATCGTGTCATTTTATCAGCCTCTTTATTAACCACAATACCACTGTGAGCCGGTAACTACAAGAATACGACCTTATTTCACAGTGATATTTTATTTAATATGTCAATACATTTGTTAAGCAACTATAAAAAAAAGTGCAGTGCAAAATAACATCAATCGTTATTTTATACGGTTAAAAATAATTTTAATTATTTTAGTATTGTAATAGAGATTTTTAAATATTTTGTTCATATCATATCAACACGTACAAGAAGTAACAACAGAATTAAAATTGAAATATAAAAGGAAACTAACTAAAATATAATTATATAGAATAAAGTGAAATTAAATAAAAAGAATTAAACTTAGTTAAGTGTTTTAAGTTTATATGAGACAAAAACTTATTGGAACCGCAAAACATTCGTTCAACAACTCCGATCTTATTGTTGTTCCGTTTAGTGTCATTAGTACAGAAACCCCCGAACTGATAATTACAATCGCACAATTTATAATCTCCGCAATCTCTAATTGGAAAATAGTGGTACACACACCCATAGGTACAGTCAAGTCAACTGTACAGAACAGACTTATCCGTCCCGTAAACCCGATACCGGATGACGTTCCCAATAAGATGCCGTCCGAATACCAATAGTTATCCGATGCAAGCAGTGTTTTATTTACACCAGTAAAAAATTACATGACAACCAATATCTGCAACCAATACAACACACACAAAAGTATAGAATAAAAAATGTAATTTTTGAAAATAAATACAAAAAAAAAGAAAAGAAAATAATTCTAAAATTTATATGTGAAATATTTTTGTCAGGTTTTTTATCATATATTTACAACAACAAATAATTTTAATGTTTTTTAAATGACGACAATGAATAATTAGAATCGTTGAAATAATATTTTATATTTGTTGTATTAATATTTGAATTTTTTTGTTTTCAAATAGAAACAATTTATTAAAAAAAATTAATATTAAAAAACTAATTATTTTAATTAATCAATATTCTTAATTAGATAAAATGGAATATTGTAACAATTTACAAAAACTTAATACTACATAAAATTATATTTGGGTTGTAAGTGTAACATGTTTACAAGACACTACATTATTTTGGTAAAATTGCTTTACATTATTTCGTAGCGGCAAAATTACGTCAAGTTATTCTAATAAATATAAAGAGGAATAACTGTAGAGTCAAATGTAGTACAAAAAAACAAATATTTGGAATTTAAAATGAATTTAATAAAATATAATAAAATAATTATTAAATAATATCCGAAAATAGAGAAACAAATAACTATTATAATTCAAAGAAAAAATTTAATTAATTAAAACTGTTCGAGCTTTTTACGGAGATTGGGATAGGAGTAGTTGAAAAGTTAAAATATAAAATTAAATAATTAAAATAACAAAGAATTTTTTTTTTAAAAAAAGTAATAAAATATACAACAATATATTAAATTAAATGTGTATGAATTCATATAAAGTAAAGTGTTAAAGTGCATAATATATATATGGTATGTGAATATATTGAAAAATTGGTCATCATCATATTATCATCACACACAAGAAACAGAGAGGAATATTCAGCATCTTTCATCACTGCATCATTGGCTTAGAAAAAGTATATTCGAATATATTAGGTATTATATGAATAGAGTTTTCGTATTAATAAAATTATAAAATACATAATGTGAATATTGTATTTACAAGGGAGCCACCTGACGTGTCGTACTCAAGAAGTCAGAAGCAAGTTATTTAAAGAGATAATAGAAGAAAAATGCACTAACAAATCATAATTAGAAAATCTTTCAATTAGGAAAAAAATACATAATAAATATAAAATAAGCAATGTTTAATTGTATATTAAATATATAAACCATTTTTTCTGTTGTAAAACTTTATATAAACGTTCATTTTACATATTTATTAATTAATTTATGAATTATATAACACAAAATATATAGATTGCTTCAATCAAGGTTGAAGTCAAAGTTTCCAATCTGTTCCAAACAACTTTCTTTCAGATGTCAAAGTTGTGGTTGAGGTTAAGGTTGAAGTTAAAGCTCGTATTCAAACTTATTAAACGCATTCGCCGCCGACAATTAAATTTTGACATTTATAACAATTTTTGTGTGTTTTTAACAAACTATCTGTGAAATTGATGCTCACTGAACGACTATGCGTGAAATTGTGTAACAATATGTAAAATATTTGTACACAAACACACGTACCGTCAACTCAAGCTTTTTTATTGTTAATATAGCAATATATGTATAATTAATTCGTCGGCCGTCCACCAGAGTGACATTAGTGTTAAAATAAAGTGATTTGAGCATATTCACGAACTGCACGTTCATTACGGGAGAAATAAAAAAAAAAATAATATTAATTACTTACTTACTCTATGGCGTTACAACCCGGGTGCGGTTTTAGCCTTCTCCAACACGCTTTTCCAACCTGACCTATCCGCAGTTAATGTCTTCCAATCCCGAATTTTAAGGATCTTTATATCACATTTTACTGCATCTAGCCATCTCGCCTTAGGTCTTCCGGCTCTCCTTCTACCTTCTGGTTAACCATTTAACAGTTTTTTCGGCACACGCTCTTCCTCCATGCGTACTACGTGTCCAAGCCATCTCAATCTATTGATTTTGATTGTTTTGACAATATTTGGTTGACCGTACAACTGGTCTAATTCAAAATTGTATTTTCGCCTCCAACCGTTCTGTTCTTTGACGGGACCAAATATGCCACGGAGTACCTTTCGTTCGAAAATCCGTAGTAATTGTTCCTGGTTGATGATAACTGTCAAGGATGGTTTCGAATCGTTACAAAAGGAGGCATCGGGTCTGGGTCTCAAAGTGAATGCAGAAAAAACCAAAATATTTGGTGGCAACGAATACATCACGAATTCGAGATCAAACTGTTAATATTGGTGAACACAATTTTGAAATAGTCAATAGTTTTGTATACTTAGGATCGTTGATAAATGTAGAATATGATATTGAAGAGGCAATACGCCGCAGGGTAGCAACTGGAAACAAATGTTAATACGAGTTAAAAAAACAATTCCGATCGAAAACATTACAACGAGATCTTAAATGAAAGCTATATAAAACAATAATACGTCCAATATTAACGTATGGGTCGGAGGCTTGGTGCATGACACAGAAACAGGAACAATTACTACGGATAATAATCAGTTATTAACTCGTAAATAAACATTTTTTTTATTTATATTTATGTTTATTTTATTATTAAAATCAACAAACAATGCTCAAAACGCACAAAAACATAGAAAAAGAATTGATTTTTTTTTTAATATCAAAACCGCATACATCATTGGTATTGTAGTACTACGGCCGAACACCAGCTGCGCTGATTATTTCCTTTTTTTTAATACGAAGATAACCAGATGTGCACAAACAATAAAATTTTAGGCCAGCACAGAACGAGATATATATATTTGCCGTCATATTACACATATGTTAGTTAACACATACACATATTTTCTATATTGCTAATATATTTTTATTCACAAATGCATGCGTTTCTTATTTAACACGTTGAATGTGTGTTTGTAGTAATTTATTTTATTTTTCATTTATATTTTATTTTATTTTCGTTCATATTTTTGTTTTTTAATTTTTATTCTAATTTAACAAATAATCATTGAGCAAACAGCATAATTTGAAAAATTTTGAATTATTTTCATATTTAATTTAAAAATTTTGTTTTTTTATTTAAGAATTAATTTTAATTATTTGAATAACTTTAATAGAAATTTATCATTGTTTAGATAGATAGTTTATTAAAGACCATTAAACAAAATTTTGGCTAGGATTTTTAATATTTTATTTCAATTTGAGTATTTATAATATGGAAAATAATTCTTTTAGGAAGCGCCGATCTAGCGCGTAGTGAGATCATGTAAACGATCAAAGTTTTCGGGTGAGCCTATTAAATTATTTTCATTTCCTAATGATGACAGAAGGATAATAAGGGCATCGAAGTGCCAAATATCTATGAGCGACGTTTCTAAATATACTTTGAAAGAATGCGAAAAGTATGTTCAAACAATAGGGTCTGTTGTTAATAATGAACCTGATAAAATAATATTTTGTGAACATTGTATCAAAAAAGAACAAAATGAATTGTACTACAGACGGCAACATAGTGCAGTTAAACAGACACTATAGGGTATCGCTAGACGACCATCTTTAACTTTATATGTTATAAATAAAACACAATAAAAAAAAACTACAATTTTTTAACTTTAATCTTTATAAAAAAATAAAAGAAATCTGATCTTTTCATATCGTTTTGTTGGTTTTATTTTCTGATAAAAAAGAATTAAAATTTATTACCATGAATTCGAAGAAAATCAAATATTTCAATGGTTTACTACAATAACAGAATAGAAAAAATAAATAGGGTGAGAGGTTGGGTGTAAAATGAGCTATTGCATTTTTTCGTCAAATATGATATTTTGGTTACTATGTGGTGTTTTGGACACATTTTCAAAACTGTTTTTTTTTAACAAACTATTAAATTTTGCTATCTCAGACAATTTGCCGAAACCAACAGTCCAAAATCTTTAATAATTTTGAACTTTAAGGTGGTGTATATTGAACCATTCAAATGGTGGTCGAAATCGATTTCATCTGATCAATTTACACCACCTTCGCCTATATATTTCTTTTATGTTGTATTTATGATTCGTCACCATATTTTTTCTTTTACGATAAATATAAAATGAAAATATTTCAGTAAATGTGCTTAAATTCAACAAAAGAACAATCTATTTTAAATTTTCTAATTTTTGGGATGGTCCCAGGTAGAAATTCTTTATATTGTGTTTTACAAGGGTATGCTCATATAAAGAAATATTGCAAGTTATAATTTATTTAATATGATTATTTATATAGTAACTATACAATATTACTATATATTAGCTATCTATCATACTAAACATAGTATTATAGCAGATACACATTTACACCTAATTTCTATTGTGCTGATATATTTATATGAAATGTGTTTGTATTAATTTATTTTATTGTTGATTTTATTTTATTTTATATTCAAACATATTTTTGATTTTTAATTTAAAATTTTATTCAATTCAATTTATGTGATTGTTCGGCCTATGCGAATCTACACATGGAAAATTCGCAATAGATCTTTCTGTGGCTAGGAACTAGGAACAAATAATTAATAAAAATTTTTTCGTTCAGTTGTAAGTCAACAACTGTTGTGCAGAGAACACTATATTTGTGTATTTTGAAATAAATAATATTAGAATCGTTGAAATAATATTTTATATTTGTGGAATTAATATTTGTAATTTTTTGTTTTCAAATATAAACTATTTGATATTAAAAAACTAATTATTCTAATTAATTAATATTCTTAAATATTAATAATTAGATAAAATGTAATATTGTAACAATTTACAAATATCTTAATACTACACAATATTTGGGTTGTAAGTATAACATGTTTACATCGATAAAGCAGATTATTTTGGTAAAATTGTTCTACATTATTTCGTAGCGACAAAATTACTTCAAATTATTTTAATACATAGTTAAAATGGTGCTAACATTATACGGCACGAAAATTATGAGAGGAAATTATAAAGATTAATTACTGTAGAGACAAAAAAACAAATATTTGGGATTTAAAATGAATTTAATAAAATAATTATTAAATAATATCCGAAAATAGAGAAACAAATAACTATTATAATTCAAAGAAAAAATTTAATTAAATAAAACTGTTCGAGCGTTTTACGGAGATTGGGATAGGAGTCGTTGAAAAGTTAAAATATAAAATTAAATAATTAAAATAACAAAGAATTTTTTTTTTAAAAAAAGTAATAAAATATACAACAATATATTAAATTAAATGTGTATGAATTCATATAAAGTAAAGTGTTAAAGTGCATAATATATATATATTGTATGTGAATATATTGAAAAATTGGTCATCATCATATTATCATCACACACAAGAAACAGAGAGGAATATTCAGCATCTTTCATCACTGCATCATTGGCTTAGAAAAAGTATATTCGAATATATTAGGTATTATATGAATAGAGTTTTCGTATTAATAAAATTATAAAATACATAATGTGAATATTGTATTTAGTCAAAATTAAACGTGATAAAAATATTCCATTGAATACAATATTCTGAATAAATTCGTTTAAATACAATATTTCCAACCGTATTTTCTGTATGAAAATTCATTCATATAAAGTATTTATTTTAATATTAATTTCATGTGACGAAATAATTTTGAATTGAATGCAATATACGCTTAAATCGTGTATCGCTTGTATACAAAATTCACAGTAAATGTTTTTAAAATAGTAAACATTTATAGGAAAAGTAACATTAGAATTTTACTTATGTAATCATAAATAAAATTTATAATATAAGCAAAATTCCAAAAGAAACATTAATTAATTAGAAAATAAGTAAGAAAAAGTTATAACATGATAAATGCTGATAAATTTTGACAAACTCGTTGGTTTTATGCGTGCCAATACAAAAGAAAATTGATGATTCTTATACTTCATGGCACTAATTTAGAATATAAAAATGAAACTGCGTTATCACAAATTTGTGCGGCAAAAAATGGTAACTTTGTAAACATAATTAAATTGTTCTCGTTATGAATGCTGAAATTTATTCAAAGGTGCCTATATTTACCACAAATTTCCATTCAATTTACATTTATTTTATGATATATTATTTTCCTTTTGATGGAAAATATATTTTTCATATACAAATAAAGTCTAAGTTACGCTTACAATTATCTATTATATATATTATCTACATTGATTGAAAATTACATGCCTAAATATGCTAATCGACATTCTAACCTACACTCTATAAATTATAATACAATATTATATATTTTATTAGGCCACGAAAGATATTTAGAGAATGAAGCCTTAAATTGAAAAGTGTCAATTAGGATTTTAGACTTAGAATTATGTCGCATGTTATATAATTGCAATATTAATTTTGGGTGTCAATTTTGTGTCAAAATGGTGTGGCGTTGCCTCCACCTTCTTGTTGTATAATCTTGATAAACACCAGTGGCGTCGCGTGGCTATATAAGTAGGTGGGGCTAGTGTACTTTGCACCACGTGGAGGCGATTTACACCGCATCCCTTGGTCTTGTTAAAGACGCGGAAAAATAAAAATAGTATCAAAAATCCAATGTAAAAATTATAAAGTAAACTGAAATTAATTATTGCAACGATAAACAATAAACAACAAAAATAGAGATAAAGGATAAAAAATAATAGCTAAACATCTGAAAACACTTATGAATCGTTAGATTTATAAAAATATTCTGCACGTCTGTGTTTTAAAGAGGCAAACATCATGTCTATGACTTCTTTGTTAAAGTCTGGAATCTTTAAAATAACTTCTTTGTGGATGGAAAGTACAGTTAAAGCATTTAAACGTTCCTGACACATACTATTTCTTAAATAAGTTTTTATTCTATTTAGAGTGCTAAAACATATTTCGAATTCAGCTGTAGCAATAGGCGTAACTAATAATATCTCAATACATTTACTTATTTCAGAAAAAGTTTCATCCAAACTATTTTCTTTAATAAATTGAAATAATTTTGATTAATAACATTAACACAAAACTATAAAAAAGAATAAATACAAATTTTTCTTTTCATATATTTCCCTAAAATTTCTCCAACCATAGTCCAACCATAGTAAAAAAAGACAACTTTTCTGATAATACACTAATAATAATATGGTAAATGTGTGTATATTTATCTATCTATTTTATTTACTTTATTTCCCCAGTTTTATATACATGAAAAAGAATTTCGTAGGTTCGTTGTTTTTATTATATGTGCACGGCTTATTGTTTAGTCCAAAAACTCATATGAACTGAATATATATTTAATGATGATGATGTAAATAATATACATTGCGCTTATATATATCTTGGCCTATAGTTTCAATTTATCCTTCGAATAGTAAGGTCGATGTACATTTGTAGCGTAAGTCTATATAAATTTACAAATATAATAATTCAAAAACAAAAATAAAATAATTAAAATAAAAAAAAAAAAATAATTAACTACATAAATAAACAAAACAAAAAGCCGCAATAAAATTCAAAATAACGGTACATTGCTATAGAATTTGAATTTGAATTTAAATTTAAATTTAAATTGTTAAATTGTATAGCGTGTACAAAGTATACAAAATACACAGTAACTTGAAGATAAATCGACATCAATTAATTAATTAAATTTTTTTCAACTTAAGTGGAAAATGTTCTTGTGCAACACAAATATTTAATTGTGATGACACAAAGAACACCACCACCCAAAACTATAATAGACGACAATCCACCGAAAATACAACAAACCCCAAACATGATAAGCCAACAAAAACCAGTTATACAACCTGTATCTCAATCTTTTCAATACTTACATCAGCCTAATGATATGCAACGAACACCAATTATGTGCACATCCCAACAACATCCAAATATTTATGCACCAAACCAACAAATTAGAAGTGCATTTCAACAAGTAACATCTCAGCAACCAATATATTACACACAACAATCTCAACCAACATATACACCTCACCAAATGGCTTATGTAACGGCCTATCCACCTTGTGAAACGCCAAAATTTATACAAACAACCCTTCCATATGTAGTAGATCCAACTTCAATACAATATAACGTATACAACAAACAACAAAATAAAATGCAACGACAATAAAGATATATATAAAGAATACGTAATATTGCACACCAAAATTAAATTCGAACCACCAACTTTTAAAAAAGAAATTCCGCAATGTTATATTTGTCAACGGTATGAACATACCTGGAAATATTGCAATAGAAAACCAAGATGTGTTAAATGTGCAGGGGAGCATTTAAGTCGTGATTGCAAAAGAAATACACGGGATGATAAGGTATTATGTGTTTTATGTAATGGAAATCATCCAGCCAATTATAAAGGTTGCAGTTATTATAAGCAACTAGAATTGAAAAAATTCCCAGCATTAAGAAACAGACAAGAAGTTGTCCAGACTCGTAGAACGCAAGCAAATCAGTATGTGCAGCCAAACTTAACTTACGCACAGGTAATAACAGCTACAAATAACCAACAACAAAATGAAAAAACGATAAATAGCCATGCACATCTACAACAACAACAACCTCAACAACAACAACAACAACAACAACAACAACAACAACAGCAACAGCAGTTCGACACACAGCCATCAAATGATATATCTGAAATGAAAATTATGATGAGAGAACTTATGAGTCAAATTGGTCCTTTGATAGGACTATTAACCAAGTTAGTAACAAAAATGGTATAATGCGAAATCTTCTCAAAATAGTACTCTGGAACGCCAACGGTTTAACGCAACATACATATGAAATAAATAGATTTATTATTGAACACAAAATTGATATCCTGCTGATCGCCGAAACACATTTTACCAACAGAAACTTTTTTAATATAAGAAATTATAAAACATACCATACCAAACATCCGGATGGGAAGGCGCATGGAGGTTCGACCATTATCATCAGAAATACAATAAAACATTATGAACTGCAAAAATATGAACATGCATATCTTCAAGCAAAGAGTGTGGTTATAGCGGATTGGAACGGTCCATTGACTATATCAGCCTTATACTGCCCACCAAAACACAAAATCAACAAAATTGAATTCACCAAATATTTTAAAACATTTGGTAACAGATTTATTTCCGGAGGTGACTATAATGCTAAGCATACAGAATGGGGTTCAAGATTGATCACACAGAGAGGCAGACAACTTTATATGGCTATTCAAGAATGTAAATTGAGTCATGTATCTACGGGCCCTCTGATCAAAACAAAATTCCAGATTTATTGGACTTCTGTATAAAAGGTATTACAAAAAATCGAATAAAAGCGGAATCGAGTCTAGAATTGTCATCGGATCATATCCCTATCATAATTACCGCATCCACAAGCATAAAATTTATATAATTTATATATAAATACACAGAGTAAGCAAACATTACATTCAAAGCGCACTAATTGAAATTTATTTAAACAATTAATTGATAAAAAAATAACATTGGACATTACTACTTTTAAACATGGAACATTGGAATAACATTAAAAAATAATACAGATATATCAAATGCAATTGAAAATTTTAATAACATTATAAAGGATGCAGCTAAAACATCAACACCAGTGTACTCCGAAAGTATAAGACAAGAAATTTGTCCAGCAGCCGTAAAAACAAAAATTAAAGAAAAAAGAAAATTAAGAAAAATATGGCAGAAAACAAGATCACCTGAAAATAAGTCTAAATTAAATCGTGCAATAAAAGAGCTAAGAAAACTAATGAAAGACATCAAAGACGAAGCAATTCAAAGCTATTTAGAAAGCTTTACGGCAACCGAAATAACAGATTACTCGCTTTGGAGAGCAACGAAAAAAATAGGTCATCCACAACAACATGTTCCACCCATTAGAAAAAGCAACGGCGAGTGGGCAAGAAGTGACAACGAAAAAGCTTTTTTATTTGCTATTCATCTAAAAAATACGTTCACACCTCATCCAACAGAATGGTCGGTAGATGAAGATCGAGAAATTATAGATTTCCTTGAAACACCATTACAAATGAACTTGCCTATAAAAAAATTTAAAATACTAGAAGTGCAAACATTTATAAAACAAGAAATAAATCCAAAAAAGACATCGGGACTTGATAAAATCACCGGAAAAATGCTAAAAGAACTTACACCAACTGCTATGAAATATTTAACCTATATTTTCAACGCCATACTAAACACAAATACACAGAGTCGTTAATCAAATAATCAATACATTTGAAACGAAGAGTTATTGTTCTGTGGCTTTTCTCGACATCTCACTGGCGTTTGACAGGGTATGGCATGAAGGCCTCCTGTATAAATAGAAAAAACTACTACCTCGCCATTACTTCCAAATTCTAAAATCATACTTGGAAAACCGTAAATTTATTGTCAATCACACAACAACTTTTCCAATAAAAGCTGGGGTTCCACAAGGAAGTGTTTTGGCCCCACTTTTATATCTCATTTACACGGCGGATCTTCCAACAACGAAACATACCATCACAGCAACTTTCGCAGATGACACAGTAATCATGGCAACGCATATAAATCCAATTATGGCTTCAAAAATACTGCAAGAAAACTTAAATGAAATTCAAAAGTGTCTCAGAATATGGAGAATAAAAGTGAATGTAGAAAAATCGATCCACGTCACATTTACCCTGTGTAGGTTAAATTGTCTGGCTGTAAAGATTAATAATAATCCAATACAACATGTTAACTCAGCTAAATACCTAGGTATGTATCTAGATAGACGCTTAAATAGGAAAACGCAAATTATAAACAAAGACAAGCAACTAAGACTCAAGTTCAACAAACTGTATTGGTTACTGGGAAGATCGTCCCAGTTATCACTAGAGAGCAAAATAATTGTATATAAGGCAATCATAAGACCAGTATGGCCTTATGGTATAGAACTATGGGGAGCCACATGTACATCAAATATAGATATAATAGAAAGATTTCAATCAAAGGTGCTCCGTAGTATAGTTAATGCACCATGGTATGTGCGCAACGATCTGTTAAGAAAGGACCTCAACATTTGTTCGGTTAAAGATTTAATTACATCTAAAAGTACATCTTATTATAAAAGACTTCATGAACATCCAAATCAACTTGTGATGAAATTTTTAAAAGCCAACGAACATGCACGAAGATTAAAAAGACATATACCATCAGAATTAATAACAAGATTTAAATAAACAAGACCCATCCTAATAAAAAAAATGATTATTAATGTTTATGGTTAATTAAGGGTAATTGGATCACTGGATCCATTACTAACATTTCAAATATTAAATATAGATAAACGCGCTTGCGGCTCGTAGAGACTGAGGAGAGGGGAAAAGTGCCATACGACAATGGTACTATTAAATACATAGATGATGAAATGAAACACATGTGATAAAGTTATTTAAATATCTTGAGTAATGAACAATTAAAAACACAAATAATAATACAAAATAAATAATCTTAACTAATTAAATGGAGGGGCAGGGGCAGCATATTTTTGCATCACAGTAAAGTATACATATAGTAGTAACACCCCTAACCCCGCGCCAGGTTATCCCATAATATTGAGCAAATGGAGAGCCTAAATCTGCGTCGATATTATTTATGTTGGAGTGGATGTTGCCCACTAAGCCACCTGCATAACGACCATGGTTATACCATACTAATGGAGAGATCGTTTATGTGGTAGCGCACGCTGTTCCCAAGCTCCCTACATAACAACCTTGGTTTTACAAATGGAAATGCTAAATCTGTGTCGATGGTGTTTATGTGATGGATGCCGCTGCCCCCAATCCCTTGCCCCCTAAACCCCATGCATAACGACTTTGGGTGGGAATTGCAGACTCGCTTATATACTTGAAATATAATTGTTGTGGTTACATCACTGTTTGGGCTGGCGTTTGGCCATTTTTCAACTTAAACCAACCAACCCATTGGATGGGTAATGAAATTTGCTAATAAAAGGTGTTTTTTTTAACTTTAAAATTGAGGCATTGGATATTTTACAAAAATTTTTAAGTTTTTTTTTAAATGCCTGACTCAATTATGAAGTCTCTATTTTCGAACAGCACAAAAGTTATAGGTTTTCGAAAGTTATTGTGGCAATAAAAAAATCCAAATACAAAATGTTATTTGTTCGGCTGACTAATTCCCAATGCTATCTGGTGTATGTGGAAAAACTCTATGACATAAGATATCTTATTTATTATAAACAAAAATTTCAAAAATCGTTTAAATTCATGAAATCGAGGTGCCCCAATAATAACATATAATCATTATACCCAGAGCACGGACATGCGATATATTTCATCTTTTCCTTCGCATGGAATTTTGTATATTAACAAAATATACATAATTTTTATTTTCGTTCTTTGCATGTGTTTGTATTTTGACAGCTTTTCTCTGTATATTCACAAAAAAAGTTCAAACATTTCGTTCAAAATATTGGCCATTGCTTTCTACACATTTTGACCACATTTCTGGCAATTTGTGGATACCACACCAATAAAATTGTTCGTCTTTTGAAACTAACCAATGACTAACTAACTAACTGTTCAGACAATACGATACATCGATGAAAACAAATGGTAGTCGGAAGGAGACAAATCTGGTGAATACGACGGGTGGGGTAGCAGCTCCCAGACAAGTGCTTTAATTGTATCCTGAACCGGTTTTGCTTTGTATGCAGGTGCATTGACATGGCGCAAAATTATTGATTCTTCAATAAGTCTTCTTCAACAATTCGATGCATAAGTTATTTTCTTTCGTGTCTGGTAAGCAAAACTTCACAAGTGTTTTTTCGATGTTCCATTTGTCTTTCAATCAATTCATGTGGCATCCATTTTCCATACTTTTGGATATTTCCCATAGCTTTTAAACGGTCAGAAATTGTTTGTTGTTTAATTAACATTTAACATTTCTGCTATTTAAAAAAATTTAATGCTCATCATTTTCTGGTACAAAATTTGACATTTTTATCAAGATGAAAAAATATGATGTTGTTTATACAATGACTTGATGTATACTAAATTTGTTTGACAGATATCATATCAACCAAACAAAAAAAAATAAGGCTCGTTCACAACAAATGTTCCCTATCGAGACATTTTGTATATTGACGCTCACTTCATACCGGTACATCTGGCAATACCGAAATTTTTTGCTGGATGACCATTTGCTCGTTTATGGAATAAAAAGAATAACGGATATCTTTGAAAATATGGTGTTGAACGCTATTCAAAGATTAACAATGTCTGCACACACACACAACTATGGGCTAATCACCCATATAAAAATAATAGAATTTTGAATACATCTATCTTTCGTTAATTACAGAACAATTGGTAAATTGTTATATACTCCCATGCGGAGTAATTTACCAATTCGGCTGTAATGGAAGGTCTATTAGATGACATAAAGCTCTACTTGGAGCAATATATGACTTAAAAAAAAAATATGGAAGAGCTTTTTTTTCCGGGTCGCGATTAAAGGCTTTTTTTCGAAAATTTTCTTCGTGGAAAAGTTCTTCCACAAAAATAGATGTTCCGTTATTATTATTATTTCTTGGATTGTTTCGAAGGTACTGATTATTATTGGAATTATTACCATTGAATCGTCGTATCTGAGTAGAACAATCGACATCCATACGGGTATGACAATTCGGTACACTACGTTTAAAATTGTGAGATTTTAAATTCCCTTAATTGAATTCTACTACGGCCACTTTGACCCTTAAAACCACTAATATTAATTCCTACACTATTGTTATTTATTTGTGTTTGTTCTGTAAATTTGAGCACCATTCTTAATTAATATTTTAGTATATTCAATGTATCACCTGCGAAGGCATTCTACTGCACATATCTCTATAGTCTTTGCCTGCGCCTGAAATACCGTGTTCTGAGTACTTAGGGCCCATCGATATTCGAACCGTGGTCCTACTATACCAGTTCCTGTTCCTCTAGGGGTTTTGCTTCCATCCATATACCATATCATTGCATGACTCGGCAAGGACGAAATTTTCTTTTTAATTGCAACCCCGTTGAGGATGCTGGCCTTATAGAATTTGTTACACTCTACGACCTTGACAGATTGTCTGAGAAATATGGGATATCCCCTCCCGGCCTTATTTTTTGGACTATCTATACTATATATGGATGTGTATGTGCAACGGATCCAGTCCCAGGAGTCTTTCCATCGCCATCGTTGGCCAACTCCGGATTGCCCCAGTTGCACATAAACAAATTGCTCGTTGAAGTTTGTTTACAAACGTCTGGTACTCCTTCTGATCTGTCTTTGGCCACCATTCTAGAGCCGCATAGCTGATAATAGGTCTTATGATGGAGGTGTATAGCCATACCATAATTTTGGGGTATGGATTGCCCCAGTTGCGCATAAACAAATTGCTCATTGAAGTTTGTTTAGAGACGTTTGGTACTCCTTCTGATCTGTATTTGCCCACCATTCTAGAGCCCCATAGCTGATAATAGGTCTTCTGATGGAGGTGTATAGCAATACCATAATTTTGGGGTCTAGTTCATTAGAGCCCTTGATAAGTCACAGGGCAAACATAGAAACGTGCAGATTCTGTAAAGTAGATAAGGAAACATCAGCGCATTTACTATTTGAATGCGAGGCCCAAAAACAAAATTGATGAAGACTTGACTACTGAATTTCGAATGAATCTGGAGGTACAATAGATCCTATGGGTCACGCTAAGCGGAGCAACATATACCCTCAACCAAAAAAGGGAGAGGTTTTAGTCGGTAGGAAGTCATTGCGACGGGGAGTCTGACACCTTACTCCGTAAATCGAAAAAAAAAATTAAAATCGTGTCATGTCAATATTAATCAGTCAGGACCATTTTCAATTAAAAATTTTACACATTTTGAAATTTTATCAACATCTATCCTTTTCGCACAAAGTAAATGAAGAGCAGTTTCATCGAGATAATTTTTTGAATTTATATAAATACCAGTTTTTTTAACTAATATTTTAATAATTTGATATGTATTATATTCATTTTGTACCAAACTGTGAACATTATATGTTAAATTAGAATGTATACATTTTTAATTTCAAACCAACCGGAATATATGTTAGAACGATGATAATTTGAACTAATTTCATGTAGAAATGTTTCATTCGATTTTAATTGATTATCAAATGGAATGGATCTTAAAGTAGCAATAATTAAATTATTACATGATTCACGATATGTACCATATATATCACGTGAACAAATGTCAGCACTCTTAACGATTTACTAACTACGTTTACAAAAAGTTCCCTTTTTTTGCCTCACACATTTGTGATAACGCATATTCATTTTTATTATTTTTATATTCAATATCAGCGTCACAATACAAAAGTAGAAGAATCATCAGTTCGATTTTGTATTTTTTTATGCGTGTAAATAAAACCAAGGAGTTTGTCCAAATTTATCGGCAGCATTGATGTTAGCACCATTTAAAATAAGTATTAAAACAACTTAAAGTAATTTGGTCGATACGGAATACTTGTTCGTAATCTAGTAAATAGTAAATAAAGACTTTCTACCTACAGCATCCCAAAAACAGTAATTCACATCATACTTGTTGGGACAGTTCCAATTCCAATGCAAATAAATGAATCACCCTTTGGACTGTAACGAACCAACATTTGTGACAAAAACCAAACGTGAGGTTATAGAAATAACCCTTTTAACTCTTTTAATATATCTAAGATGATCAAACATTGGCAAATCACACATCTGGTAAATGCATCAGAACTTAGGTATATAGGGTTCACCCTGATGCTAGAATTACCAACCTCCGTTCCATACTGTAATCCCAAACAAACGAATTGGTAGCTCTTTGATGAAAAACTGTGGAATCCGCTGGTGGGTATTCCCTGGTGGAACTCTACGTTATTATCCTTTAGAAAGGCGCTCCGAAGACAATTATATAAGGCTCAAGATTTAAAAAATTGTACGGAAGAGTGGCTAAAATATTTCCAAATACATAGGGAATATAAAAAGAAAATCAGACAATCTATAAGGAAACATTCTCGAAAATTTTACGAGGAAGTTGAGGGGGTATACCAAACAAACAGGTTAAACTAAACCTTGGATGGAGATACCTCACACTGACCTTATGTCTTAGAGCTTCCTTCTGGCCAAATACAAATGAAACTACTATGCATCTGCTACACAGCCATTTCCCTGATTGTGTTGAAGTGCATGTGGATGAAATACCAAGTGACAGGGGAGGTTTTATCAGAACTTCTCTAGCCGATGAACCGATTACGCATCAAAATAAATATGGGTTTTACAAACAAGCCTATGCAGATGATTTTGCAAGGGTTTTGGTGGGAAAACATATTGATACTCTGCGGAATCTTCTTAATACGACTCTCAATGAAATAAGAAGTTGGTGTGAAGGAGCGGGTCTATTTATAACCTGTAATTAAACTACCATGATTCTATTCCCTAACAGAACCAAAATGGACAAGATTCAATTAAGATCCATCAAATTTAAGCAAATAGAATTAAACGGTTCTGTTAAATATCTGGATATTACACTGTAAGCTTAGTTTAGCTGGAAGTTCCACCTAAATAATAAAATTCGAAAAACAGGTCTAGCCTTTATGCAATGTCGAAGGACCTTTGGTATCTCTTGGAGTTTGTCACCTTGATCGATACACTAGTTGTACACAGCTGTTATTAGGTTAATGATATGCTACGGTCCTATTGTATGGTGCCCAAGGTTATGCTTAAATCCGGTTCCAAAACAACTGACAAAAATACAACATCTAATTTGTATATCAATCACGGGAGTTATTTATAGGTTATTTGAAAAATACGTAATGAAACCTTCCACAATGAACGGATAATATATAACAAACATCTTTTTTATTTCTAAAACCAGGCGATTCGAGAATTAACTCACAAGGAGAGCACAGTGAACTTTCCTTGTTCTAAGTGCCGGAATTAAATCCCTCTTTAAAAACCATCATCATCATATAATATAAATTAGTATTTATATGAATATTATTGAATTTGACTTCTACGATCGCCGCACCTATGTGTTCAATACTGTTTGTGTGGAAAAGTTTAAAATTACATCTAACCCAGTTAAATATATTATTAAAAAGTGTGATATAACTGAAAACAGTTCTGAAATGTGTCCATAACACCCACGTAGTAACAAAAAGAGCATGTTTGACGAAAAAATTCAATTGCTCATTGTACACCCTACCTCACACTACGTGTATTTTTTATATTCTATTGTTATAGTAAAAAATGTTGAAATATTTGGCCTTCAGCGTATTTTTATGGTATTATATAAAAAATTGTACCTGATCGTACAAAAGGATACTTTTATTTAAAATGTGATGTATTGTATTATAAATAATAATATAACAACAATACTTGAAATAATGTTTAAAAATTTTAAATTTATAATAATATTGTATTTTATTTGTTATTATATTTCTTCTCGGAACGTATGAACCTTTTCTGAATCATCTACATTAATGACAATGAAACTAAATTTATATACTTTAGAATTGATTATAAATTATAACTTTTTTATATATTAGTTCTTATATTTTTATACACTTTTGAGAAAGTGTACAGAACAATCGCTCCTTTTTTCTTCTGTCTATCTGTCAGCCAGGACCGCATCTTCGACATGAAGAAGTGGAACATACTAACTAATTTGGATATATTAAATACTTTGACGATAAATATGAATGAAACAACAATATTACGTTTGGCTACTAAATATAATCGCGTTAAGATAATTCATGAACTATTAAATGTTGGTGCTTACATCGATAAAGCAGATTATTTTGATAGAACTGCTTTACATTAATCCGTTGCGACAAAATTACTTGTGGTTGTTTTAATACTTATTTTAAATAGTGCTAACACCAATGTTATTGATAAATTTGGGCAAACTCCTTTGTTGTATTCGCACGCATAACAAAATACAACAGAGAACTGATGATTCTTCTACTTTTGCATCGTGGCGCTGATATTGAATATAATAATAATATAAACTAATCTGCGTTATCACAAATGTGTCACATATAAAAAAAGTAGTTACCTTGTATATAAACATTATTAAACGAGTAACAATCGTTATGAGTGCTGACATTTGTTCACGTGATATATATGGTAGAACAGCAGTACAATATGGAATTTGTACTGCATATCGTGAATCATGTAATAATTTAATTATTGCTACTTTAAGATCCATTCCATTTGATAATCAATTAAAATCGAATGAAACATTTCTACATGAAATTTGTTCAAATTATCATCGTTCTAACATATATTCCGGTTTCTTTGAATTTAAAAATGTATACATTCTAATTTAACATATAATGTTGACAGTTTAGTACAAAATGAATATAATACATATCAAATTATTAAATTATTAGTTAAAAAAACTGGTATTTATATAAATTCAAAAAATTATCGCGATGAAACTGTTCTTCATTTACTTTGTGCGAAAACGATAGATGTTGATGAAATTTCAAAATGTGTAAAATATTTAATTGAAAATAGCCCTGACGGTATTATCAGTGGTGATTTTGACATGACACCATTGCATAATTCCATTTCAGTTTATAATAACATTGGATGTATTATTAATTAAGAA
Source organism: Bibio marci (assembly GCA_910594885.2). Taxonomy (NCBI): domain Eukaryota; kingdom Metazoa; phylum Arthropoda; class Insecta; order Diptera; family Bibionidae; genus Bibio; species Bibio marci. The sequence continues at coordinate 61,111,659 of OU343114.1, forward strand.
TGGTGCCCAAGTTTACCGAACAAACATAAATTGCTCAATAGCATAATTTGCAACTATTTACATTAGAATAACAATTAAAAATTAGTGAACTAAGTTATTTTTAAGTTTTACTTTATTAAAAATGAATAACTCGCTCCATATTTGATATTAATTTATTTATTTTAATTATTTATTAATACTGATTTATCCGAATTAATTTAACGTACAAATATTTGATTTAATTTGTAACAATTTTATTCGCGATTCAATAGCTTGTGAATTTATCTATGTAATATTAAACAATAATATATATTGTAATATAAATTTAATTTACGCAATATTAATATGTGTCGCACATAAATAATGTCGCTCAATATAATAATAATTTTAGATTTATAAGAAATATATAATTGTAATTTTTATAAATTGCTTTAGCATTTAAGTACAACAAAAATTAGTTAACATAATTTATTTAGTATTATTATTTTTAATTGTTCATTATTCAATATATTTAAATAACTGTTTGGCATGTGTTTCATTTCATCATCTATGTATTTAATAGTACCATTTTGACGCAATATTGATTAATATTCATATTGCATTTATTATAGCATCATTATCTTTTACACCATATGTTCACGCACAGTAAAAATTAAGTAAGTATGCAAGGTGTTCACGACTGCTAGTGCAAAGTTTCAAGATGGTGATGGGCTACATAAGTTTAAGTCGAAAATACTAAATGACACTTTTCGATTTTGGGCTTCATTCTCTAAATACTTGTATTCTTTTAATCACATCCCTTTTCTAATATAATCGTGGTCTAATAAAATATATAATATTGTATTATAATTTATAGAGTGTAGGTTAGAATATCGATTAGCATATATAGGCATGTAATTTTCAATCAATGTAATAGATAATTGTAAGCGTAACTTAGATTTTATGTGTATATATGAAAAATATATTTTCCATCAAAAGAAAAATTAATATAACATAAATTATAGGTAAATTGAATCAAAATTTTTGGTCAACGCATATATTTTGATTACCTGACGAGTCGTCACTGATGTAGAGGATGGTCTCTAATGTTGTAATATTTTTTAATCGATTTTACATAAGATGCCGCAGATCTGTGTATGTTTGAGAATATTGAGCAATTTCAGTTGCACTTAACCTACATTGGTACGTTAATAAATCTTAAATGCCACCTATCACTTCAGGTTGGTTATTATTATTTGGTTAATATTTAAACTTCGACAGATTTTTTAAAATATATTAAAATCAACAATTAATTAAGACATATATTAATTGTATTGCGTATTATTATTGTGTAATATTTCTTATTAAAAAAAACATGAAAATTAAGGGAATTGCATGATCTTGAATCTATTTTATTGGCTGATCTGTTATGGGATGAAAGTGAATTTAAAAAAATTAGTTGAATGAACGTGAATCAGTTCTAAGTCCTACAGCTACACATGAAATGGTGAGTTAGTTTAATATGATTTAAATTAGAACTATTTGTTTTATATATGCGCTATAAAATAAGCAGAATGATTATAATTACAACTAAATTTTTCATATTAAGTTTGTTGTAATTGTTTTATTTTAATTTGTTTAATGGTGCATATAAGTTACGTTAATTCCTATAGCTAATGCAATAATTCCACACATCAAAAATGTTAATATTTAATTAATAGAAAAGTATAAATAATATATTTCTGTTTCTTTCCGATTTCAGATAGTACGTTAGTGTGCATTTGGAATTTTGGCAATTTTTCATCGACCAATCGAAACATCTGTTGAAACCACAGATATAATAGTTAAAGCAGCTTGTATGCTTCACAATTTTTTGACATATGATATATAGGAAATTCAATGAGAATGTAAAGTCACAGCCATTATCAGATTTTATTGACAACACCTCAGTGAATATTGAAGCACAGGAAAGTAATCACCACAAAGAAGGATTCAAGATTCACATAAAATCACATACAAAAACATTTTGGATTCAAATATTTAATTTTGAATAATAACAAATTAAAAATTGTAATATTTTACTGAAGCAATTATTGTCTGATATAATACCATTAAAAAAATCAATTTAAATTTAATTTTTATATTTATGGATAATCAAATAGACTATATCATATTTTTCGATATTATGGTATTCGATGTTATGGCGAAATCACAATTTCTGATTTGCAAAATATTTTCTTTACATGCTAACTTTTATTTTTGGTGTAACGGAAGTATTTTTTGTCGGGTACATCCATTGGAACGTTATTGATTCCTTTAGTAGTTGATATTGTTAGCATTTTTGCACTTTAATTTGACTTATTAAAAGCCTCGCTCACTAGATGATATTACTTTAGTTGAATTTATATGATTAACGTTTGTTGGCATAATTGTTTTTGTTGGAAGCGTTTTACAATTTGATAAACACATTATGCGAGAGTACTATTCTGGGTATTTGCAATGCTTTTTAGAATTTCAAATTTTAGTATTGCATTTTGGAGCAAGTACCGAAAGTACGAAAATCTTCAAATATAACTTGCTTCGCAAATCAAAAGTAGAGTACAAAAATTAAAAATAGATGCATTTATGTATTTGTTGTAGTCATAAATGTAAAGTTATCCAAGGATTCATAGTTCGCCGCAGGGTAGCAATTGGAAACACATACTATTACGGGCTAAAAAGTCAATTCAGTAGTCGTATATATATAGAGATTAGGTGTTATTCTAGAAACATCCGAAAAAAGAAAAGACGAATAAAACTTTTTGCAATTGATGAATTGATTATCTTATGCTTAAAAAAAACTCCGAATGTAATATGAAATATAATTGTGAAAATTCTCCAATTTGCATTTTTGACATATAGAATTAGTGTTATATTCTATTTAAAAAATTTGGATAAAATGACCATCGGGGAATTTCAAGAATTCAAAAAAAATAAAATCGTTAGAATATACAATGTCCACACAATGTTATATACAGTCACCATGAAGCACCATAACTATTTTACTATTATACTTTAATCTTATTATTTTGTTTCACGCTGTCTATGGAAAACATTCTTTTCGGTACTACTCATAAAAAAGCAGATATGTTCGATCAATAAAATTCTGATTGATACAAAATGTAAAAATTTAAAATTCTTTTCTAATTTTATATTCATCATCATTTTACATAAGGATTGTATGTATATAAGACACTTACTTATATCCACCTAATTTTCATTTTTTTTCCCTTCCTGTGGAACATTTGCATAAACCTGGTGTACCGGTATCCAGTGAGCGTTTTGAATGTGAAAATAAAACACTAATTTTAAATGGGAGCGCAAAAAACATTTAATTCATAATATTGGTCATTGCTTTCTACACATTTTGACCACCTTTCTGGAAATTTTTGGATACCACGCCAAAAGAATTGTTCGTTTTTTGAAACAAACCAATCAGACACCCAATTTTCGACTTCGTCGTAGGAATCGAAGTGCTGTTCAGCCAATACGTAACACATCGATGAAAACAAATGGTAGTCGGAAGGAGCCAAGTCTGGTGAATACGATGGGTGGGGTAGCAGCTCCCAGACAAGTGCTTTAATTGTATCCTGAACCGGTTTTGCTTTGTGTGCAGGTGCACTGTTATGGAGCAAAATTACCTTGCCGTGTCTTCTGGCCCATTCTGATCGTTTTTCGATCAATGCATGGTTCAAATTGATCATTTGTTTTCGGTAGCGATCAGCATTAACAGTTTCACTAGGTTTTAGGAGCACACATTTCTGGTCCCACCAGACACACAGCATTGTCTTCTTGCCGAAACGATTTGGTTTTGAAGTCGATTTTTATTGTTGTCCTGGATTAACCCATGATTTTTTCCGTTTAGGATTCTTAAAATAAATCCATTTTTAATCGCCAGTAACAATTCGATGCAATTCGTGTCTGGCAAGCAAAAATTCACAAGGGTTTTTTCGGTTTTCCATCTGTCTTTCATTCAATTCATGTTGCACCCATTTTCCATACTTTTGGATATTTCCCATAGCTTTTAAACGGTCAGAAATTGTTTGTTGTTTAATTAACATTTAACATTTCTGCTATTTAAAAAATCAAACAAATAAAGTTTATTATGCGAGTAAATCTAAAAGTTTTTCTTAATATACGAACACAACACACAGTATCATATTTTTCATTGTACTTAACTGATTTTCCATCAAAGTTAAAATAACTTTTTTGTACGTACCGTTTGTCTGTATACGTCGGACGTACGTAACACGGGTTTCGCAAAATACTAACTAAAATACAAACGATGGTTACGATTATACATGTTCATTTTGTATATACAACAAATGTATATCATTTAAGCCATATTATAGATATAAAGAGATAGATATAAAGAAAAGGCCATAATAAATTTTATAATCTTTGGTTTTTATATAAAATTTTCCAAATCATTAACTAAATTAATTATGCATAGAATTTTTTTTTTCATTCGTTTTCAACAAATAAAAAGCTAATATATTCATTCTGCTGGATATGGTTTAAAATTTGTATAAAGTTATAGGTATATGTTGGTATGTGATGTGAATTGTTGAATAAATAACATACATACAGGTATACAGTGGTGCGCCAAAAGAATATGCACCACTTGAAAAATCTCCAACTATGAATGATTCCCAGTTTTGATTAGAGACAAAATTTCTGATTTTTTAGCGACTCTTAAGTCAGCTTTTCTACCCATTTTAAAAATTCATAAAAACTGAAAGTATTTCAACAAAGTTAAAAGAATTAACTATGAATAAATAATTTTCTGAGTGTTTACTATAATTCTACAATAATAGAGATATCAATACCCACTTTATGACAATAAAAATAAAAATAATACAAATTTGTTTCTTATACTTTATTATAACAAATATTAACATTTTCTGTTCGTGTGAAAATTATGATTTATTTAGAAACTAATGTAGTAATGTACAATAATATTTTATAAAAAGGTGTAATGTAAAAAAACGTTTTGAGTATTTATCATCAATTACAATTTGAGATGATGATGATATGATTGATGTTTTTGATGCTGTTTTAAAAGATGTTCTTGCATTTGTCGATGTTAGCAATGATTTTTGTAATGGTGACGAATTGGCTGATAATTTTGATACTGAGTATGAAGTTCATTGGTGTTGTTGTATTGTTGAACGTCGTCTACGGCACTATATCACCATTTTCTTTATACGAATCGGCGTTATCTTTATCAATTGGTTTTCTACGATCACGAAATGGTCTTGATTCAAATAGATTTATGTTCATATTATTTGTGGTATTATTATTATTATTATTTAAAATATTAATATTGTCAATATTATTTGTATTATTATTATTTGTTTTAATAACAAATGAATTGATTGAATTATTTGACATTGAAGAGTGATACAGGTGATTCAATTGATGGCGGCGTAGACGAGGCTACTAATGCTGTAGATGATGATATTGTCAACGAAGCTAATGATAAAGTTGATTCGGTTGAGGTTTTTGAAGTTGGTAACAATATTGCACCTTCAATTTCATATTGATTTTCATGTATCGGCGTTGATTTAGAAACGTTTTGCTGTCATCGTCATTGATTTCATGCTTGCATTTGCCGTACCAACAGATGTTGATATACATGCAGATGCTTGTGGTGATTCATTCTTTTGATTATTTTCAGATTTTATTGTGACTTCACTAATTGTCATAGTTTTAAAATTCTCCAAAGTTTCATTATATTTCAAGTTATTTTCAACATCACATGTTTTACGCTTTTTAATTGATTTTGTTTTGGCAAATGATCGATTATAGTTATGATTGCCTTTCTTTTTATTCGTATTCTTCTTCTTCTTATTATTATTATTTTTATCATCTAATATTGATAATTTATTCTTTATAATAGGAACACTATCGGTGGTATCAGTCTTTTCATTTACATCTAATTTAAACTTAAATATATTTACGTCCGTTTTATCAGTACATTCAATTTTTATATCCGATAATGCTATAATTTCATCACATTCTATCACGTCATTTCGTACATTTTGTTTCATTAAGATTTTTGACATATTTTGTTCCAAAGCCAATTTATTTGAGTCATTATTTTGTATTTTTTATTTTTTATTTGTTGTATGCTCTACGTTATCTTTATTCCATTCTTCTTCAATTGAATCATAACCCAAATTATCAACCATTATTCTTTTAGTAACTCTTTTAGGTTTACGTTTATTTAAACGATTATTATTACCATTATTATAATTATTAGTTATATTAACTGTATTTCCTCCTTCAATGTTAGTTGACGATAAAGTTGACGTCGTTGATAACAATGACGAATTATTATTATCCATGTGTTGATTATTATAATTTGTGGGGTTCTTATTTAACATATTTAAATTTGATACTTGACGATTATTTTTATTATTATTTTTCTTTTTAATATTATTATTACGCTGGTTATCATTATTATGTTTTATTGAGCATATTTTTAAATGTGACGTTAAAATAGCACGACGTTTAAATAATTTAAAACAATACATACAAATGTGAGTATTTTCTGGTATTTCAATATTGTCCAACCAATCTTTACAGTTTACAGCGTCTTCACGTTCCTTATCCGTTTGTAAATGTATTGCCTCGCGATGTGGTGTCATTCTTTTTATTGTATCACGTTTTGCACGTGTAGATCGTAGTGGTATTCTAAAACAGAAAATTAAAAACTATGATAATTAAGTGTGTCTTAAAATATGAAAATTCGGATATAGCATACTTGCAAAGCCGGTTGCGACCGAACGCATCCACAGGTTGCGGATAATGGAACGGCCAGTAATGGGTTAGCTACGAATAATAAATAAGGGGCCGCGGACAATTATGTGTATTAGAATTACTTTGGGTACTGTGTGAAGGTAATATCTGATTAGAAAAAAACGAGAACAGGAACGAAGGGTTTACGTCGAAATGGAGAAGTTCAACAGACACAACAATAATAGAATATTGTACCGAAATGTCAATCGTATTCACAACGGATACAATCAGCAACCTTGGAAATGTATTATGGTATCAGCTGCACGAGCTAATTGTAAAGATTTGGAATAATAAACAGGTACCAGATGAGTGAAAGGATGGTATTATTTGTACATTATAGAAAAAGGATGGCAAATTAGATTGTAACCAGGCATTTGCTAATATACTATACTATAGACTTATTCCATATGCCAATGAAATTATTAGCGAATACCAGTGCGTGGTTTCTGCGCTGAGCGATCTACAATTGATCAAATATTTAGTATACAGATTTTGGAAAAGTGTAGGGAGTACACACACCATTTGTTTGTTGATTTTAAAGCGGCATATGATAACATCCATAGGTTCAAATTATGGCAAATTATGGAAGAATATGGTATTCTAAAATAGTGATAGATTTGGTGATGCTTTAGAATCGCTAAATAGGGAGGAATCAGTTCTAGATCTCAAAGTGAATGTAGACAAAACAAAATATATATACATACACTACTTTATTTTTAGCCCTATCATGGTGCTGAGTGAGTGTTAATTTATTATTTTTTGTACCATCTTCAATTTGTTTTATTATCGCTGGATCAGTATCACCAAATTCAACATTATTAATATTCCAATGTTTCAACATTGAAAATTGTTGTTCACAAAACATACGTTTATGAACAATAAATTCCGTTACACCACGAAACAAACTGCGACATACTTTACACTCGTAAAGGATATCACATTCGTTTGCTAAATAACTGCGAACCTATTATAATTATACATAAAAAGAAAAAATAAATAAATAAATAAATAATAAGTAAAAAAATAAAACAAATTTAGTTTTATTAATTGTATTTTACCTCTTCAGTTCCTTCTTCATAGACTTTTATAGTTTTATCAAAACCAGTTACAAATGTTGCTGGTTTTAAAGTACTGTAATCCATTATTTATTTCAATATTCTTATTTTTTTCTTATTAAAATACTTCAAGATAATTCAATTAGTTTTAAAATATCCCTGAGAATAAAAAGTTGTCCCATGCAATTAAAATTTTATATTTATTTATAACTAACAGAAAAATAGAAAAGCAAAAACAAATGAAAATTACAAATATTATTAAATACATACGGAAAGAATAGTTTTACAGAGATTTTATGGTTACACTTATTTTCATTTAAGTCACACATGCAAAATTCAGGGAATGATTTTCACTTAAACTTTCATAGATGGAATGATTCACTTGTTTGGGACACAAACGAGATGGAGGGCGCATAAAAGTTAATAAATTTTACTATATAGAATACTATATAGTAAGTATAGATGAGATGTGTTTTGGCCCCACTTTTATATCTCATTTACACGGCGGATATTCCAGCAACGAAACATACCATCACAGTAACTTTCACAGATGACACAGTAATTATGGCAACGCATATAAATCCAATGATGGTTTCAATAATTCTCCAAGAAAACTTGAATGAAATTTAAAATTGACTCCGAATATGGAGAATAAAAGTCAATGTAGAAAAATCGAAAAATAAAACTTTTCTGCTAGAGAGGAATAAACATTATTTACGAATTTAGCATGTGCGTTTCTTCTTTAACAACAGACTATTTGATCGGACGTATATAGGCAGAAGATTTGTTGTTTAAGTTTTCTGCATTTAGGGAACAATTTTATTTTGAGCGCGTTATGCAAATTTGACATTTTAAAATACAAACTGATACCTTTTCTGTATCAAAATACAAGACTGTATGTATGTATGTTAACGTCCATATGGTCATTGCAATCGGGACGATAAACAAATAATAATAATAATAATAAGACTGTATTGTATTATTGAATCTAATAGTAGTTATATATAAAATACAATTTAAAAAGTGTAATTGCTATTTAAAATATGTGGAAAAATTAGTTAAAATATTTTAAATAGTTATTGGATTATGTCTGAAATTACGATAGTCGATTTACTAGATATTATGAGAGTCAATATTGTGAAAATCGTTGTGTATGATATTTCGTCTTCATATAACCACAAAAAAGCCGCACTTGTTATTGTTAATAAATAAATTGAATATTTTTACACAAGGTGAATAGGCCGTTACATAAGCCATTTGGTGAGGTGTATATGTTGGTTGAGATTGTTGTGTGTAATATATCGGTTGCTGAGTTGTTACTTGTTGAAATGTACTTCTAATTTGTTGGTTTGGTGCATAAAATTGGTGTTCGTTGCATATCATTAGACTGAGGTAAATATTGAAAAGATTGAGATACAGGTTGTATAACTGGTTTTTGTTGGCTTATCATGTTTGGGGTTTGTTGTATTTTCGGTGGATTGTCGTCTATTATAGTTTTGGGTGGTGGTGTTCTTTGTGTCATCACAATTAAATATTTGTGTTGCACAAGAACATACAAAAATAAATAAATATAAATATAATTCTTATTAAACGGATCAAACAAAAATAATAAAATAAAAATATATAGTTAGTAAAATAAATATAAGTCATAAAATAAAATAAATAGTTAGTAAATATTTAAATCAAAATAAAAATAAATAGATAAACTAAATTTTAATTTAGTTTATAGTAAATATAAAAAGGATATTATTGTGTTTATCAGTGGCGAAGCTACCTATTGGGCAAATAGGGCACTGCCCCAGATTGAAAATTGAACAAATTACATATTAAATAGTTTTAAAGTATCTGCATAATAAAATAAAATTGATATAAAATAATGTATTCAAAAGTAAAATTCTAAAATTCTTAAATTCATTATTCTATATTACCCTAGTAGCATCAATATAACCATGGTTAAAAAATAACCAATTAGTTATTTTAAAACATTACACAAACGTTACTTCAACATTATGTTTTGGTCAGTCATGTTAATACGTTTGATTAATGTTACGTGAATGTCAATTGTCAACGTTTTAATTTGGTTATTTGATAACCATTTTATAACGTTTAAATTGTGTTACATATAAACGTTGATACAGTGAAATTATAAAATGTTAGGAAAACGTCATATATAGGGTTATATATTACTATCACATTTAGTTACCGTTTTCTTAACGTTTTACAAAGGTTAGTTTTTAACGATTATACTAAGATGTAAATTATCGTTTATAAAACATTAAAGAATAACGTTTTCAAGACAATAAAAATTAACGTTAGGTAAAGGTTTTTTCTACGGAATTTCCCAACCTGAGGTTTTCCCTAAACTTTGTAAAAACGATGTTAAAAAACATCTATATGAAGATATAAATTTACGCTTATGAAATATTAAAAAAAAACGTTTGGAGAGCGATAACAGCATAACGTTAATTTAACGTTTTTACAGGGTTATTTTACAACCTGTGGTTCTCCACAAACATTGTCAATACGTTTTACAAACATTTATTGTAAACGTTTACACCCAGTTATAAATTTTCGTTAATACAACAAAAAATAAAAACGTTTCCAGAAAGATAAATCTATAAGGTTAGATCGACGTTTTTTCAGAGTTATTTTCAACTATTCTGTATTCGCGACGAATATAGTTACAACTTTCGTACATAATATCAGTCGGTTCTGAGCATTTGATATAAGCAGTCGCACAAGTTATTGAGTTAAAGTTTTTTTTTAACGTTTATATAACCGTGTATAAGTGTAAAAAATAAATAATTGAAAATAAAAATATTTGTGTGTATTTTTGTTCTATATAAAAATTAAAAAAACAAGTGTCGTGAATCGAATTTGGAAATTTCGCCATATCAGGTATTATTATATTATTTATTTTTATAATTTTCTTAATTTTTTTACGTAATCAAAAAAATTCTAAAAGTTAGTCATTTACTTATTTTTTGCTTTATTTACTATTTTAATTGCTATTTTAATGTATTTTTAAATTCTACCTTTTATGTTTTTAGTTTTTATTTGTCTTGGTTTTTTTTTTTTTTTTATTCTTGTAGCTATGATGGTCGCTCATATGAAGTCCCTACTCCCTACCATATTACATCCGTCATCCAACTAATCTAAGTGGTAACCTTTTGGTTCAAATTCGAACTCTTCCGCGGTCAGTTAAGCGATTGAATTGAAATCTACTGTGTATGATACTCCTTTAGCTTCCACCTGTTTGTTATTTTTTAAAAGTAACGGATATTTAGATGTTCCACAAATATGGAAATTGATGGAAATAAAATGTAAATTGTTTTGTATGGATATTAATAACTCAAAATTCTTTTTTCCTGTGCTTCATTCTAATTCAAAATTATAATTCTTCAAAATATTGTACACATTTGCTAATATTATAATAAAATTAAATAAAAAATAAAATATTGAACGAAAACTAATTTATCACAAATCTTATTTTTTGTTTTTGAATATGCATTTGTACATAGTACACACAATTAATTGATGCCACGACATCTCATACAATATTTGATTAATTGTTGTTGTTAATAGCACTCTGCAAAAGTTAAAATATGTTTGTTGTGGTGGAAACATATGAAAATAATAAGAGATTGTGTACAGCAGTGCCAATAAATTAGATACGTGACGACTTGTTGTTTTATCCAGAAAAAAATAAATTGTCAAAATACAGGCGTACACAAGTACTTCCTAAACAGGAGTGGAATCATATACCCTGCAAAATCATATCGAAACATATTGGTAAGATATATTTCATTGTTAAGAAATTTCCTTTATTATATTCATGTTAAATTTAATTTCATTTGAATTTAATAAATATTACTTTTAATCTATGTTCTTACTTTAGAAGACTTTAAAGAAGCATTAATAAAAGAAAGAGAATGTGAAGACCATTCAAATAGTGACTCTTTACAAAACTTTGAACAAAATAAACAATTTCAAAGGAAGCATCCTCTAATGGCGTTTGATGATGGCTATATATTGAAACCACTAGACTTTAACTCTACTATAGGTAATACTCATGTTTCATTGCCAAAACAAAATTTAATTGTATACATTTTATAATCTGCAACTTTTTATTTAAATATTCATTTTCAGAAATTGAAGTTCCAGTTCTGAATTCTGCTGACTTTGAACATGACAAATCGTCTTCACCAAAAAGTATATTAAACTGTAAGTTTTTTGACTTATAATTTTATAATCCCTTTCACATTTCAGAAATTAAATTAACTAGAGATGATCCGCAACAAAATATTAAAAACATAATCCAGAATAACACTCTCTCCGGCTCATCAAAAATAAGTGTGACCAATGTTAGCCCTCATTCACGTTCTAGTAGTTCTTCTAATTCTTCTTGTGATAGTTCGAGATCAGGTATAGCTAATTGTAAATTGTATTTATGTTTGTCATTGACATTTTCTTAATAATTAATATATGTTGTAATTTCAGATTCTAGAACACTGGAAAAACTGTATCAAAATATAAATGAAATGAAAGCAAAACTAGACGAGCAAACTATATTGTTAGCTCAGCAACAAGTGAAGTTGGATCAACTGATCATGATATGTGAACAAAACAATAAGAAACTTATAACAGATGCTGATGTTTTTCCTGATTTTCCAATTATAAATTCGGATCAAATAATTAAATTGGAAGAGGACTTAAGAGAACCAGATTTTCGACGTAAATTGGTAATATAATCACATATACTACTTAAATACAACCAGACGCTCAAACCTCGGTTAAGTTACTACTGACATTTTCTTTGCCGTTGATCTAGTATATACCCACATTTCACACCCATATATGAATAGCGGTTTTTTGTTGACGATTTTAAAAAACCATGTTTGTGACAAATGAAGCAACAATCGACTTAAAACAACTATAATAAACAATTAAGTTGTTAGCATGTCTTCGCCATTTCAAGCATTCTATAGAATACCATCCGGAATAGGTTCCTATGAACCCTGATTTGTTTTCTCGCCTTAACTGTGCATTAACATACGACATTGGTCATATTCGCCTCGCCTTCCATTCACAGTCTACTTGATCCAGTGATTATCATTTCTCGGACTATTGTCGAGAACCTAGGGTATTCATTTGTTTTGTTGGATTATATTTTGTTTGTTAGTAAACCAATTACGGTTTGGCCTCCATTTCGTGGGTAACCTAATCAGTGGTTATTGTTATCGTCATTATACCCCAAAAGGTCATCATGACACGAAACCAATACCGCGATAAGGTGAATACCACGTGAAAGCTGGTCATAAATGATTATACCCCATATTATTAAACGTATTAAACATATAATATAATTTTTGTATCTATAGTTAACCAAATTGCAACTAATTGGAGGAAGGGATAAGAAGAACTGTGCGGTAAATATACTGCGATATTTATTTTGCGACGATGTTCTACAAAAATTTGCTTACGGTATAACAAAAGATAAGGGCAGTTTTAAAATGTTTTTTGAAATAAATAAAATTATTATGAGTGCAATCAGAAACCATTTTGAAAATTACACTGACAATGATCACAAGACGTGCATGCAAGAATATTTAAAGCAAGCTAAATTTAGAATGCTAAATAAAGCAAAAAAAAACCCCAGGCACTAGCATAAGTTGAAATGTTAAATTACATTTAAGTTTTTATTAATAAAATATAATATTTTTTATAATTTTAAAGTGTTTAATTTATTTTAATATTTTAGTAATGGTAATTTTTACTTTTATATTGTTGTCTGTACATAGTAGAAATTTGTGGTTTATAAACCGTTGTATAACCGAGGTTGTATAACCGGCATAGTTATATCAACGTCATTTTCACGTCGTAATAACTTTGCACTAACGTTGTCAGAGGATTTTTGCCGAGTTAAAAATAAACTCTAGTTCAAAACGGGCTTTATGTAAACGCTTTATAGACATTTTTATGAAACTTATATAAAACCGAGAAAAGTTAACTAATAAAAACATTGCTCAAACGTTGTGAACAGGTTATAAAACAACTACGGTTAAATGCCATAGTTATGAAAAACTTTGGTGTAACCTCGTCTGAACCTCGTTTTTGTTATAACCTGTTAACATCGTTTAAACTACGTTAATTCAACATTTACTAAACGTTAGTACTGAGTTACACGTTAACTTTTCTCTGTTATATATAGGTTTCATAAAAACTTCTATAAAACGTTTACATAAAGCCCGTTTATAAACCGTTTTTAAACCACAAATTGCTACTAGGGTACATTAAATATGCTAGTTTAATATTACACGAACGCGAAAATAAATTAATGTATAATTATATATTAAAATTAAAATGTTAGTTCAATATTACACGAACGCATAAATTCATTTTAAACACATATTTTATATATAAAACCATATAAAACACTCTGCTTGGACACAAAACTATTATAGGCCAAGATATAAGCGCAATGTATATTATTTACATCATCATCATCATCATTAAATATATATTCAGTTTATATGAGTTTTTGGACTAAAACAATAAGCCGTGCGCATATAATAAAAACAACGAACCTACGAAATTCTTTTTCATGTATATAAAACTGGGGAAATAAAGTAAATAAAATAGATAGATAAATATACACACATTTACCATATTATTATTAGTGTATTATCAGAAAAGTTGTCTTTTTTTACTATGGTTGGACTATGGTTGGAGAAATTTTAGGGAAATATATGAAAAGAAAAATTTGTATTTATTCTTATTTATAGTTTTGTGTTAATGTTATTAATCAAAATTATTTCAATTTATTAAAGAAAATAGTTTGGATGAAACTTTTTCTGAAATAAGTAAATGTATTGAGATATTATTAGTTACGCCTATTGCTACAGCTGAATTCGAAATATGTTTTAGCACTCTAAATAGAATAAAAACTTATTTAAGAAATAGTATGTGTCAGGAACGTTTAAATGCTTTAACTGTACTTTCCATCCGCAAAGAAGTTATTTTAAAGATTCCAGACTTTAACAAAGAAGTCATAGACATGATGTTTGCCTCTTTAAAACACAGACGTGCAGAATATTTTTATAAATCTAACGATTCATAAGTGTTTTCAGATGTTTAGCTATTATTTTTTATCCTTTATCTCTATTTTTGTTGTTTATTGTTTATCGTTGCAATAATTAATTTCAGTTTACTTTATAATTTTTACATTGGATTTTTGATACTATTTTTATTTTTCCGCGTCTTTAACAAGACCAAGGGATGCGGTGTAAATCGCCTCCACGTGGTGCAAAGTACACTAGCCCCACCTACTTATATAGCCACGCGACGCCACTGGTGTTTATCAAGATTATACAACAAGAAGGTGGAGGCAACGCCACACCATTTTGACACAAAATTGACACCCAAAATTAATATTGCAATTATATAACATGCGACATAATTCTAAGTCTAAAATCCTAATTGACACTTTTCAATTTAAGGCTTCATTCTCTAAATATCTTTCGTGGCCTAATAAAATATATAATATTGTATTATAATTTATAGAGTGTAGGTTAGAATGTCGATTAGCATATTTAGGCATGTAATTTTCAATCAATGTAGATAATATATATAATAGATAATTGTAAGCGTAACTTAGACTTTATTTGTATATGAAAAATATATTTTCCATCAAAAGGAAAATAATATATCATAAAATAAATGTAAATTGAATGGAAATTTGTGGTAAATATAGGCACCTTTGAATAAATTTCAGCATTCATAACGAGAACAATTTAATTATGTTTACAAAGTTACCATTTTTTGCCGCACAAATTTGTGATAACGCAGTTTCATTTTTATATTCTAAATTAGTGCCATGAAGTATAAGAATCATCAATTTTCTTTTGTATTGGCACGCATAAAACCAACGAGTTTGTCAAAATTTATCAGCATTTATCATGTTATAACTTTTTCTTACTTATTTTCTAATTAATTAATGTTTCTTTTGGAATTTTGCTTATATTATAAATTTTATTTATGATTACATAAGTAAAATTCTAATGTTACTTTTCCTATAAATGTTTACTATTTTAAAAACATTTACTGTGAATTTTGTATACAAGCGATACACGATTTAAGCGTATATTGCATTCAATTCAAAATTATTTCGTCACATGAAATTAATATTAAAATAAATACTTTATATGAATGAATTTTCATACAGAAAATACGGTTGGAAATATTGTATTTAAACGAATTTATTCAGAATATTGTATTCAATGGAATATTTTTATCACGTTTAATTTTGACTAAATACAATATTCACATTATGTATTTTATAATTTTATTAATACGAAAACTCTATTCATATAATACCTAATATATTCGAATATACTTTTTCTAAGCCAATGATGCAGTGATGAAAGATGCTGAATATTCCTCTCTGTTTCTTGTGTGTGATGATAATATGATGATGACCAATTTTTCAATATATTCACATACCATATATATATATTATGCACTTTAACACTTTACTTTATATGAATTCATACACATTTAATTTAATATATTGTTGTATATTTTATTACTTTTTTTAAAAAAAAAATTCTTTGTTATTTTAATTATTTAATTTTATATTTTAACTTTTCAACTACTCCTATCCCAATCTCTGTAAAACGCTCGAACAGTTTTATTTAATTAAATTTTTTCTTTGAATTATAATAGTTATTTGTTTCTCTATTTTCGGATATTATTTAATAATTATTTTATTAAATTCATTTTAAATCCCAAATATTTGTTTTTTTGTCTCTACAGTAATTAATCTTTATAATTTCCTCTCATAATTTTCGTGCCGTATAATGTTAGCACCATTTTAACTATGTATTAAAATAATTTGAAGTAATTTTGTCGCTACGAAATAATGTAGAACAATTTTACCAAAATAATCTGCTTTATCGATGTAAACATGTTATACTTACAACCCAAATATTGTGTAGTATTAAGATATTTGTAAATTGTTACAATATTACATTTTATCTAATTATTAATATTTAAGAATATTAATTAATTAGAATAATTAGTTTTTTAATATCAAATAGTTTATATTTGAAAACAAAAAATTACAAATATTAATTCCACAAATATAAAATATTATTTCAACGATTCTAATATTATTTATTTCAAAATACACAAATATAGTGTTCTATGCACAACAGTTGTTGACTTACAACTGAACGAAAAAATTTTTATTAATTATTTGTTCCTAGTTCCTAGCCACAGAAGGATCTATTGCGAATTTTCCATGTGTAGATTCGCATAGGCCGAACAATTACATAAATTGAATTGAATAAAATTTTAAATTAAAAATCAAAAATATGTTTGAATATAAAATAAAATAAAATCAACAATAAAATAAATTAATACAAACACATTTCATATAAATATATCAGCACAATAGAAATTAGGTGTAAATGTGTATCTGCTATAATACTATGTTTAGTATGATTGTGCTCATTTACACCGCACGCCATATCCAATCCGGAATGGTTATGGAAGTGTCAAAAAGCGATATAAACTTCTGTTGTCAATTCCGAAAAGAAATTTTAAAATATGCATAACCAAACCGGAATGGTTACATTTTGTTACGGCATAAACAGTATTCTCTAAATTATAACCTCATAAATCGCCATTTTTATGCTTTTATTTTAATTTGTGTGATGGGATAGTAGTGCTATAGATACAAACACATAAAATAATTTTTTTTGTTTAATAAATTCTTTGATAAATTTAAATAGTGTAAAATAATTTAAATTCTAATTTAATTCAACATGGATTATTATTATTCATTTTATTTAGTTTTTTTTTTGTTTAATTTCTAAAAAAATAATATGATTATTCTTTCTAATTTTTTTTTTAATATGATTATTCTTTCGAATTTTTTTTTAATTTTGAAATGACATATACTCAACCATTCCGGAATAGATGTAATATATTACGGCATAAACTCAAACCCATAACCATTCCGGAATGGTTATGCATTACGGCATAAACGAACACATAGATAGCTATTAGCTATTAGCTACCCAACTAGCACATGGTGATAATTTTGGTGACAATTTAAAAATATCACTAACATTTGATGACTATCACTTGCATTTCACGGAAATTTTCACCATTCAGTGCAACCATGACGTCAAATGGTGACAAATTTTAGTGAATAAGACTATAAAGTGAATTTCACTATTTCGTGTTTATTATTATTTTTTTGATCGTTATAGTCACGAAGAAATATCTCTTCAGCGTGATTGTTAAGCTCATCACTTGGGAGCGATTTATTACCGTGATAATAACGTCAGTTTTAACTTTAAAAGTCACTAATAAGTGATTAAAATATGGCAATAAAATATTAGTGACAAATATTATATTTTCACTGTAAAAATTCACTCTATAGTGAAAATACTTTACTTGCGTTTGCTTAAATTTGTTGATAGTGACAAGCACTTTAACTAATCACTATATGGTGATTATCACTTTTAATTATCATTCATGACGGAAAACAAAATTAAATGTCAAATTTAGTCTTATCCTAATAAATTTGTTATAATTTAATAAAAAGTTTTATTATTTTTTTCTCTCGCAGATTATTTATTTTTTTTATTATTTTTTTTTAAATATTCACAAAATATTTACTTGTTTCTTCCACACGTTCACTTCACTTCTCATTATTCTTATTTTTTTTATTTTCTTCAAATGTCAAAATTTTTGTTTTATATAAAAATTACTTTATGTTGGCACCATCTGATCTACCATTTCACTACCTAGTGAATTTCAGCTCCAAATATTTGACACTATGTAGTGAATGAAATTGTTTTATCACTATATGGTGCATTTTTTTACATAAAATAACCATTTATTCACTATGTGTTTTTGTTATTAATATTTATCACTACAAAATCACCACACTTTGATATTTATAAAATGTGGCCATTTTTTTTAAATTTTCTCGTATTATTTAAGAAAAAAAAATACATGCAATTTAAATTTATAATTTAAATACATTTATTTTGAATATTAACAGAAAAATTTATTGAGAAAAAAGGTATAAACATTATTTCAATCAATTTTCGGTTTATTAATTATTAAAATAATTATGTATTTTGAGGTTGAAAAATTAATATTTATTTGAAATATTTTTAAATATTAAATATTTTGATGAAACTTTGTCATTTTTCCAAGTAAAATATATTATTTATCCAATATCCAATGTAATTTGAAGCGTTTTAGTTTTTCACGCATAGAACGTAAAATAAATTCATTATCTATACCTTCTAATTACAATAGAAATTTTATATTTTATTATTTTATTTATTTCTTGTCATTCATTTAAGTAAAAGGGAAAATATTATATATTTATTATTTATAAAAATATCTTTTGAAATACAATATAACTCTTTCTCTCTCTTTATTTCTGCGTGACTTTTAAAGTCCAGGGAACGTGTTGAAAATGACAAAATCACCGTGATTATCACCAAAATTTGTCCCCAAATTGGTGTTCCTCACCACTAGTGCACGGTATATGCACTAAAACAGACAGTGAACGTCACTTTGCAGTGACTAAATTTAGTTACTATCACGTGTAATTCACCTTTTATCACTACGAAATGCTAGTTGGGTAATATATAGTAATATTGTATAGTTACTATATAAATAATCATATTAAATAAATTATAACTTGCAATATTTCTTTATATGAGCATACCCTTGTAAAACACAATATAAAGAATTTCTACCTGGGACCATCCCAAAAATTAGAAAATTTAAAATAGATTGTTCTTTTGTTGAATTTAAGCACATTTACTGAAATATTTTCATTTTATATTTATCGTAAAAGAAAAAAAATGGTGACGAATCATAAATACAACATAAAAGAAATATATAGGCGAAGGTGGTGTAAATTGATCAGATGAAATCGATTTCGACGACCATTTGAATGGTTCAATATACACCACCTTAAAGTTCAAAATTATTAAAGATTTTGGACTGTTGGTTTCGGCAAATTGTCTGAGATAGCAAAATTTAATAGTTTGTTAAAAAAAAACAGTTTTGAAAATGTGTCCAAAACACCACATAGTAACCAAAATATCATATTTGACGAAAAAATGCAATAGCTCATTTTACACCCAACCTCTCACCCTATTTATTTTTTCTATTCTGTTATTGTAGTAAACCATTGAAATATTTGATTTTCTTCGAATTCATGGTAATAAATTTTAATTCTTTTTTATCAGAAAATAAAACCAACAAAACGATATGAAAAGATCAGATTTCTTTTATTTTTTTATAAAGATTAAAGTTAAAAAATTGTAGTTTTTTTTATTGTGTTTTATTTATAACATATAAAGTTAAAGATGGTCGTCTAGCGATACCCTATAGTGTCTGTTTAACTGCACTATGTTGTCGTCTGTAGTACAATTCATTTTGTTGTTTTTTTGATACAATTATCACAAAATATTATTTTATCAGGTTCATTATTAACAACAGACCCTATTGTTTGAACTTACTTTTCACAAATACTTCTTAAACAACCAACATCCGGTGGATCATCTACAAAATTATAAATATCTGAATCATTGTTAACATTCGTTGTATGTGCATCAGTCGCTGTGGATAAATTGGGAATTGGCGAGCAAACTTCTGATTCTAATAATGTCTTTTCGTGTAAAAACAATGTCGGAATTGCTGTTTTCAATGCGTGCTTTTGACCATAGAACCTTCTCTCAAACTGTTTGTCACAGATTCGAGTATATTTAGAAACGTCGCTCATAGATATTTGGCACTTCGATGCCCATATTATCCTTCTGTCATCATTAGAAAATGAAAATAATTTAATAGGCTCACCCGAAAACCTTGATCGTTTACATGATCTCACTACGCGCTAGACCGACGCTTTCTAAAAGAATTATTTTCCATATTATAAATACTCAAAGTGAAATAAAATATTAAAAATCCTAGCCAAAATTTTGTTTAATGGTTTAATAAACTATCTATCTAAACATTGATATATTTCTATTAAAGTTATTCAAATAATTAACAAAAAAATATTTAATTCTCAAATAAGATAAGAAAATTTTTAAATTAAATCTCAAAATAATTCAAAATTTTTCAAATTCTGCTGTTTGCTGCATATCAATGATTATTTGTTATATATGAATAAAAATTTAAAAACAAAAATATGAACGAAAATAAAATATAAAATATAAATGAAAAATAAAATAAATTACTACAAACACACATTCAACGTGTTAAATAAGAAACGCATGCATTTGTGAATAAAAATATATTAGCAATATAGAAAATATGTGTATGTGTTAACTAACACATGTGTAATATGACGGCAAATATATGTATCAGTACCTCTCGTTCTGTGCTGGTTTAAAATTTAAACATGCAATATTTCTTTATATGAGATTGCTATACCCTGTTTATATTAATTTTGTTATATTTTGTATTTTGGAAAAGAAAATTACTAGTTTTCATTTTGGTTTGTAAAAATAAATTTGATGTTAGTAATGAATAATTTATTTGTAAAATATGTTTTTTCTTTGGTTTTTCATAGTGATTCTTTTTGTACCATATGTAATTTATTGCGTTGCCAGCAAAGGCATTGCTGCACATTTTTAATGAAAACAAAAGGAAATTATTTGGTAAAATTTAACAACTTTATTCAATAATGTATTGTTCATTTTGTTAGATGACACTTAGCCATCTTTTTAAGCCAATTTTACCATTTTGTGCTCATACAACTTCTGGTTCTTATCATCAAAAAACTGAATCAAGTGTTTTGACATTTTAATCATTATTGTAAACATTACCACTCGAGAAGTTTTGCAAACTTCGAAAATGTTAATCTGATGGTGGATGTGACATCATTTACCAACCAAACTCGAATAATTTTTGAAGAGTGACCAAAGATATTTGCTTTAATGGAAGATTTAGATTTTCCGATTCTGATCGATTTTCTTTAATTCTATTGTACCATTTGGTTAGATGTTGAATGTATACCTTTGAATTGATCATTTGGCTGTGTTGTAACTGTTCAATATATATAATTGCTTTGTAATACCACCAAAATAATTACCAGAACAGAACTTAGCAAAACAATTATGATACCGTAGTTTTATTAAGGTTTCGTCACCTAACACAGCTATCGACAAAAAACATGACTTCAAAATACATCAAAAAACATATAGGCATGAAAACGGCAATTTATTTATTGCCAACTCAATGATTACATAATAAATCAAAAATTAAAACAAAAGTAATAAGAAATGAAAACTTTAACAATAAATGTATATTTTTAAAAATTTTCATATTCGAATTAATACACTGTTTTTTACATTTTGAGCTGATATCCCATTTAAACTGATATCCCAAATAACACGAAACAAAATTTACAATGCGATTTATACTCATTGCAACAACATTATTTTCAAAAATGCCATTATGGTCTAGGTGTATAAGAGATGCATGTGCAATTCAAATAATATTGAATTTTAATATTATTTTTATTGTATTATTATTAAAAATTTGTTGATAAAATAGTTAAACAAATTCCAAATCATAAAAATAATAATGTTAACTCAAACTTTATTTGACGTTGCTTTAGAAACAAAAAGGTTGGATTATTCTATGGGATATGTCATTATCCGTGTGTAGCTAATAAACCCCGTAGAAACCATTACTTAACTGACTACGACGACAACAAATCAAACTAAATGAATTATATGCAAATTTTATTTATTTATTGACGGTATTTCAACCGAAAAGCCTACATATTGGTCAACGGACCGAGACAAAATACCGGATGTAATTGATTTCTGTGTTACGAAGGGAATCAATTAGAACTATGTACTATAGTTGAATCAAGTCTCGAATTATCATCTGATCATTCACCAATCATAATCACTATTAGTACACACATTATAATCAGAAACAGACTACACTGAGGAAAAAATCTTGTAAAATTCATACAATATTTCATTGTTAAAAATATTGTTAAATTTTCTTGTTGTTTTAACTAGATTTATTGTTAAATCTGTTAAATGTTGTACAATCAACAAGAAATATAGTCAATTGCAAAATCACATCTACAGTAGCATTTGTTGATTTAACAATTTTTAATTTGTTGATACTACAAGAAATATAATTAATTTTCTTTCGTTCTGAATTTGTTGATTTTGTGGGTTGAATTAGAATTAACCATTTAAAAAATATTTGTTTTTAAAACTATAAACTTTTTAACACATTTACAACGGGAAGGAAAAATTCTTGATTTAACTAATATTATCAACTCCAATATATTTTGTAATTTGGTCGATTATTGGTTAAATCTGACCAAATTATAAGGCTTGGATTGGGATTATGCAGGTATTTCCTGGCAACTTCCTTCAAAAGAGCATCATCAAGGGCATCGATTTTCTAGAATGAACATAGGAGCTTTTAATATGATTACATTATAAACCTCTATACCAAATTTCATCACAATTGAATTAAAATTGACTAGATTGTAAGATTTCTAGAAATGTGGCCAAGTAACCTACCACGCACGTATCGATTTTCGAGAAATTTTTCACAGAATCCATTTATATAATCTCATAAACATCTACACAAATTGGATGACAGTGTTGACTAAAATCTTAGTTTTATAGGAATGTGTCAATAGGAACTATTCATATAATCATAATTAGGGCCTAGGTAAAAATTTCAGCTATCAATTATAATAACAATATATATATTAAAATACTACAAGAAATCTTGTTGAATCAACGATTTATAAAGTAATTTGGTAAAATCCCACTGACTTTGTTTGTATTTTCTATAATTTATATAATACGCATTATATTATATTTTTAATTTACAGTTAGAAAATAATATTTAACAAAACTTCTTGTAGAAATTCAGAAAATACTTTATTTTTTGTAGAATTAACAAGATTTCTTGTAAATTTTTAAACAAAGTATTATTTTACAAGAAATCTTGTCAAATCAACAATAACTATAATATTTTACTCCATTTTTTACAATATTCATTGTTGATTTTTACTTTGTAGATTGTTGGTTTTGCTATAGGCATTGTAAAATTAACATTAATTAAAATATGTAGTTTTATTGCTTTGAATAGCATTTAATTTTTAGTTATCAGTTTTTCAACTTTTTTCAGGTGAAACAAGTTGTTCTCAATTTTGGTTCGGGATTAAATTTATAATTAATCAAAAAAGTGAACTAATTTTAAAATTAGTTTTTTAGTTTTTTCAGTTTATTGTGGAAAAAATAATTATAATATGGTGATTTACATTTTTATAAAAATAATTTATTGATAGTGAATTTAATAATAATTAGAAGAGTAGTGTCTATTAAATAAATTTTTCAAAATGGTGCATTTTGTAAGATATTAATTACATAATTTGTTAAAAAAGAAAAATAAATTTAAAAATCTGTTAATAACAAAGAGTTTAAAAAAGCAATTAGATAATGTTTTTTCAAATTGGAATATTAATAAAAGTCTGATAGTTGGATTTTGTGTTGGTAAGTAAGTTAACTATTTATTATTTCAATTCATTAGAATTTTTATATATGGTATTAGTTAGTTGTTTCCTATTTATTGCTATTGAATTAATTTTTTTTATGTCGCAATTTTTACACGTAATTACAAAATATTAGGATTGTTGCAAATTTTGCAACAAAATGGAAAAAAATATAATTGAGCATTATAAAAAAGAAAAGTCATTAACCGAAAATCTTAGGAAAAAACTAATTGGAATTATTACAAATTTTTTCATCGAAAGGAGAATTAAAATGACATTTGATATAATGGAAGATATTTCATTTCAAATCCAAGATATGTTTACTACAGATTGTAAAGTATGTATTATTAATTTTAAAATGAAATAGAATATGTGAATTGTAATTTAATAATTTTGAAATAATTTTTAGGAAGCTTATTTTCTTCGAGTTAAAAATAAAATCTGCGTTGGGCACCTTTATTAAAAATACCACAATAGTCTTCGTGAAACCAAAGAAAAGATCAGCAAACAAGACAATAAAAATGAAATCATCATATAGCCAGGTATATTAATTAAAACCACATATGTTTATAAAGAAATAATTGTGAAAAGAAATTTTGTGTTAAGTTTTGCTAATTTAACGTAATTCAAGAAGTTTTAAAATGTTATTTTCTATTTGTTGTTTTCATACTATCTACTATACTTAATTTATATTAATTGATTATTATATTTTATTTTTGATTTATGTTAATAGAAAATAACGCAAAAGGAATTGCTCTATGGTTAAAAAATAATCGAGAGCCGTTTCCAATAATAATTCAAAAAGGGAAAGAAACAACGAATTACAGACGAAAATATATAAAAAACCATGAGTTGGATGTAAATATTAAGGAGATTATTAATTATTGGCCATTATATAAACATCCTCAAGAATATTTACTGGGTAGTTCAATAATATTTATACAATATGCAACCGCATGAAGTGACTATGTTTATGTACATGGTTTGACTACTGCTTTTCCTTAACGATGTTTGCGCGATGTGGTCTGGCATTGTCATCGTGAAATAAAACTTTGTGGTGTTTTCGAGCTATCAATGGTCGTTTTTCGTTCAATTTTTTTGCCAATTCGCCCAGTTGTCGTCGGTAGCGATCAGCTGTAACCGTTTCATTTGGTTTTAACAGCTCGTTATACACCACACCTTTCTGATCCCACCAAATGCACAGCATTACCTTCTGGCAATGAATATCGCGTTTGTTGCGTGCTTTCCCCGACCCGAACACAAAAAAAATTCTACCATATATATACCCACGATATCCCGGATATCCAGAACTAAAAAAAAATTAAGTTGAGGTAAACTTAAGCGCCAGGGATATTTCTATCCCGTTTACCTCATACACGCAGTTTATGCCCGACTATATTACCCAGATGAACATGAGCTCACATGGGTTCATTGATTTTTTTTTTCTTAGTTCCGGATAACTTTCCCTAATAATGACCCATCCGTATTGTAACTAAATATGTATTTTGGTTTTCAAATTTGGAAATTTTAACCGCAATTTAATGGAGGTCAGAATAAGGGTCGATTAATTGTTTTTTTTTCTTACCTTCTTTTTATTAATATTTTTTTTTTGATTTTTCTTTATTTTTACACATGTTTACTTTTTATCGAATTTTTTTCTTTCATCAACAATTTTTTTTAATTTTTAATTATACCGTTTTTTTTTTTATATCACTTTTTTTCTTCAATCACTGTTTTTTTTGGTTTTATATTATTATTTTTTTTTCCTAATTATTTTTTTTTTTTTTTCCTTTTTTTTTGTAAATATTTTTTTTTCACTTATTTTATATTGCCATTTTTCCTAAACTTATTCCACAAACTCCCTTAAATATCTACACGACTATTATCCCCAAACCTTCAAAATCAACAAGCCTCCTTTCTATCTTCCGTACCACTATTTATAGCCTCCCTCAACTACCACTACCTCCCGCTGGGTAAGTCATTCAACCCATCTTTCCGCTCACCATTATACAAAATTTTTTTTTTTCTCTCAATTAATTGTTGAGTTAATTTTTAATACATATATATTTTCAACACTTCTAAGTCACGTAAGGCAAATCTCCATTTACGCATCATATATTTTTTTTTTTTTTTTTTATTTGTTTTTCAGCATCTTTACAATCTATCTTAAATATTGGTTTCTTACTGTATACTGTAAGAACCAAAGATATTAAGTAATTTTATTTGACATTTAAATTATTTATATTGATTTACTATTTGAAATGTTAGTAATGGATCCAGTGATCCAATTACCCTTAATTAACCATAAACATTAATAATCATTTTTTTATTAGGATGGGTGTTGTTTATTTAAATCTGGTTATTAATTCTGATGGTATATGTCTTTTTAATCTTCGTGCATGTTCGTTGGCATTTAAAAATTTCATCACAAGTTGATTTGGATGTTCTTGAAGTCTTTTATAATAAGATGTACTTTTAGATGTAATTAAATCTTTAACCGAACAAATGTTGAGGTCCTTTCTTAAAAGATCGTTGCGCACATACCATGGTGCATTAACTATACTACGGAGCACCTTTGATTGAAATCTTTCTATTATATCTATATTTGTAGTACATGTGGCTCCCCATAGTTCTATACCATAAGTCCATACTGATCTTATGATTGCCTTATATACAATTATTTTGCACTCTAGTGATAACTGGGACGATCTTCCCAGTAACCAATACAGTTTGTTGAACTTGAGTCTTAGTTGCTTGTTTTTGTTTATAATATGCGTTTTCCAATTTAAGCGTCTATCTAGATACATACCTAGGTATTTTGCTGAGTTAGCATGTTGTATTGTATTATTATTAATATTTACAGCCGGACAATTTAACCTACACAGGGTAAATGTGACGTGGATCGATTTTTCTACATTCACTTTTATTCTCCATATTCCGAGCCACTTTTGAATTTCATTTAAGTTTTCTTGGAGTATTTTTGAAGCCATCATTGGATTTATATGCGTTGCCATGATTACTGTGTCATCTGCGAAAGTTGCTGTGATGGTATGTTTCGTTGTTGGAAGATCCGCCGTGTAAATGAGATATAAAAGTGGGGCCAAAACACTTCCTTGTGGAACCCCAGCTTTTATTGGAAAAGTTGTTGTGTGTTCCTCAAGATGATTGACAATAAATTTACGGTTTTCCAAGTATGAATTTAGAATTTGGAAGTAGTGGTGAGGTAGTAGTTTTTTCAATTTATACAGGAGGCCTTCATGCCATACCCTGTCAAACGCCTGTGAGATGTCGAGAAAAGCCGCAGAACAATAACTCTTTGTTTCAAATGTATTGATTATTTGATTAACCACTCTGTGTATTTGTTCTGTAGTTGCGTGATGTTGACGGAATCCAAATTGGTGATTTGGTATAATGTGGTTTTGCAACATTACTACTTTTAATCTTTTAGCAAATAGTTTTTCAAAAACCTTTGAAATAGCTGGTAATAGGCTAATTGGCCTATATGATTTTACATCGTCAAGTTTCTTGCCTGGCTTTGGGATAAGAATAATTTTAGCGGTCTTCCATTGTTCTGGAAAGCTATTTGTGTTTAGTATGGCGTTGAAAATATAGGTTAAATATTTCATAGCAGTTGGTGTAAGTTCTTTTAGCATTTTTCCGGTGATTTTATCAATTCCCGGTGTCTTTTTTGGGTTTATTTCTTGTTTTATAAATGTTTGTACTTCTAGTATTTTAAATTTTTTTATAGGCAAGTTCATTTGGAATGGTGTTTCAATGAAATCTAAAATTTCGCGATCTTCATCTACCGACCTTTCTGTTGGATGAGATGTGAACGTATTTTTTAGATGAGTAGCAAATAAAAAAGCCTTTTCGTTGTCACTTCTTGCCCACTCGCCGTTGCTTTTTCTAATGGGTGGAACATGTTGTTGTGGATGACTTATTTTTTTCGTTGCTCTCCAAAGAGAGTAATCTGTTATTTCGGTTGCCGTAAGGCTTTCCAGGTAGCTTTTAATTGCTTCGTCTTTGATGTCTTTCATTAATTTTCTTAGCTCTTTTATTGCACGATTTAATTTAGACTTATTTTCAGGTGATCTTGTTTTTTGCCATAATTTTCTTAATTTTCTTTTTTCTTTAATTTTTGTTTTTACGGCTGCTGGACAAATTTCTTGTCTTATAATTTCGGAGTGCACTGGTGTTGATGTTTTAGCTGCATCCTTTATTATGTTGTTAAAATTTTCAATTGCATTTGATATATCTGTATTATTTTTTAATGATACGTCCAATGTTATTTTTTTATCAATTAATTGTTTAAATAAATTCCAATTAGTGCGCTTTGAATGTAATGTTTGTTTACTCTGTGTATTTATTATGCTTGTGGATGCGGTAATTATGATAGGGGTATGATCCGATGACAATTCTAAACTCGATTCCGCTTTTATTCGATTTTTTGTAATACCTTTTGTAATACAGAAGTCCAATAAGTCTGGAATTTTGTTTTGATCAGAGGGCCAATAAGTTGGTTTTCCCGTAGATACATGACTCAATTTACATTCTTGAATCGCCATATAAAGTTGTCTGCCTCTCTGTGTGATCAATCTTGAACCCCATTCTGTATGCTTAGCATTATAGTCACCTCCGGAAATAAATCTGTTACCCAAAGTTTTAAAATATTTGGAGAATTCAAGCTTGTTGATATTATGTTTTGGTGGGCAGTATAAGGCTGATATAGTCAATGGACCGTTCCAATCCTCTATAACCACACTCGTTGCTTGAAGATATGCATGTTCATGTTTTTGCAGTTCATAATGTTTTATTGTATTTCTGATGATAATGGCCGAACCTCCATGAGCCTTCCCATCCGGATGTTTGGTATGGTAAGTTTTATAATTTCTTATATTAAAAAAGTTTCTGTTGGTAAAATGTGTTTCGGCGATCAGCAGGATATCAATTTTGTGTTCAATAATAAATCTATTTATTTCATATGTATGTTGCGTTAAACCGTTGGCGTTCCAGAGTACTATTTTGAGAAGATTTGGCATTATACCATTTTTGTTACTAACTTGGTTAATAATCCTATCAAAGGACCAATTTGACTCATAAGTTCTCTCATCATAATTTTCATTTCAGATATATCATTTGATGGCTGTTGTGGCTGTGTGTTGAACTGCTGTTGCTGTTGTTGTTGTTGTTGTTGTTGTTGTTGTTGTTGTTGTTGTTGTTGTTGTTGTTGAGGTTGTTGTTGTTGTAGATGTGCATGGGTATTTATCGTTTTTTCATTTTGTTGTTGGTTATTTGTAGCTGTTATTACCTGTGCGTAAGTTAAGTTTGGCTGCACATATTGATTTACTTGCGTTCTACGCGTCTGGACAACCTCTTGTCTGTTTCTTAATGCTGGGAATTTTTTCAATTCTAGTTGCTTATAATAACTGCAACCTTTATAATTGGCTGGATGATTTCCATTACATAAAACACATAATACCTTATCATCCCGTGTATTTCTTTTGCAATCACGACTTAAATGTTCCCCTGCACATTTAACACATCTTGGTTTTCTATTGCAATATTTCCAGGTATGTTCATACCGTTGACAAATATAACATTGCGGAATTTCTTTTTTAAAAGTTGGTGGTTCGAATTTAATTTTGGTGTGCAATATAACGTATTCTTTATATATATCTTTATTGTTTTCTGCTGGTTGGAGATCTATGTAGAATAATGGCAGTGGGTTTCCAGTTAGTCTTTGTTTTATATTGTAGACATTAGTAACTTTATGGTTTTTTTCTTCGATTTCAGATTTTATTTCTTCCAAGTCGGTTGAAGGATGTAGCCCTCTTAGAACTACTCGAAAATTTTTGTGATTTTTATCTTTATATGTATGAAATTCTGTTTTTCTTTCGGTTAATTCTGTGACTAGTTTTCTATAATTTTCAGGGCATGTCAATTGTATCTTTACCTCTTCATTATTAAGTGTTTTTATGTTGTAATTTTTATCACATAAATCTTTTAGTAATGTTGTGAGCGGTGTTATATCCTTTATCCCTGATACGAAGATTGGAGGTGGCAGTGGAATTTTGTTTGATGTTTTTATAATATTTTCATCATCATTTATATTTTCTAATAGTTCGTAAGTATTTGAAGTAGAAATAGGGTTTAACCAATTATTACTTTGTATTTTCTTTTGTTTAGTTGTTTGGCTTTGTTGGGGACTATTTCTTTTTCTTTTGCTGGACATAGTACTGAAATCTTCTTCTTTATTTGAGACTTGGGTCGATGGTGAACTATATTGTTTTTGCATTTTATTTTGTTGTTTGTTGTATACGTTATATTGTATTGAAGTTGGTTCTACTACATATGGCAGAGTTGTTTGTATAAATTTTGGCGTTTCACAAGGTGGATAGGCCGTTACATAAGCCATTTGGTGAGGTGTATATGTTGGTTGAGATTGTTGTGTGTAATATATTGGTTGCTGAGTTGTTACTTGTTGAAATGCACTACTAATTTGTTGGTTTGGTGCATAAATATTTGGCTGTTGTTGGGATGTGCACATAATTGGTGTTCGTTGCATATCATTAGGCTGAGGTAAATATTGAACAGATTGAGATACAGGTTGTATAACTGGTTTTTGTTGGCTTATCATGTTTTGGGTTTGTTGTATTTTCGGCGGATTGTCGTCTATTGTAGTTTTGGATGGTGGTGTTCTTTGTGTCATCACAATTAAATATTTGTGTTGCACAAGAACATTTTCCACTTAAGTTGAAAAAAATTTAATTAATTAATTGATGTCGATTTATCTTCAAGTTACTGTGTATTTTGTATACTTTGTACACGCTATACAATTTAACAATTTAAATTTAAATTTAAATTCAAATTCAAATTCAATAGCAATGTACCGTTATTTTGAATTCTATTGTGGATTTTTGCTTTGTTTACTTATTAGTTTATTATTATAAATTTAATTATTTTATTTAAATTTTTATTTTATTTATATATTTATTTTGACTTACGATATACATCGACCTTACTCTTTGAATGATAAATTGTAACTGGCATCATATATAGTATTTTTTTTTTTTTTTTCCCAAATTTCAAAACAAAATTCTGTGTCCATATATACATATACATATATTTTTCAAAAATACATAACACGTTTTGATTGTGAAGTTGAAGCGTGTAAACCACCGTTCACAAGTTTTTTGATTTGGAGCATGTTCACCGTAAGCAAAACAACTTTTTCAGGCACATAATTCGACATGTTCGAAGCAAAAAAAAACTTTGTTGTTTACACTTCAACGAAATGACATATACTGAAATTTATAGAGTAATGACAGACAAAAAAAAAAGAATATGGCCGCGGTGTGTTCCAATGCACACAACGCCAGTTACGCCAACTGTTATCAAATCGACATTATTAATGCAAGGTCCTAATATTTATACTTTATTCTTTTGAACATGATTCAAGATCAACAAGATATTCTTCAATTAATAAAAAAACGAAGGATTATCCGAAGAAATAATTAATATCTTTAAAGGTAAAATTATATATTGTTAAATATAGATTATATCATTATATATATCGTGTTATATTGAATTATACATCTATAGAAAACGAAATTTCAATGGATTTGCTACCTAGTATAGATTCTAATGATTTACAACTAATGGTGATAACAAAAGTGCGCGATATTTTATTGATTAAAAAATTTCCAAACAAAATAATTAAGGTAAATTCATATTTCATTGTATGTATAATCAAAATTTATTTAAAATTTAATTGAAAATTTATTTATTCCACAAATGAGTCTAATGAAAATACAGTCGAATTACCAATACTAAATATATCGGCAATTGAAACTATTGTATATTAAGTAGTAAATTTTCTAAGGTAAGTTATGTTTTATTAAAGATTGTCTAATATATAAAGTTTATGAGATTAAGTCTCACATCTTATACTATACTTAAAACAAATTTAAGTAATTAAAAAAAATATAAAGTTATTTACAGATTTTTGATTTGAAGGAATTACTTGAGCAAAATAATGGGAATGCAACTATACGAATAATAATAAGAATTAGGATAGTAAGTTAAATGTCAAGACAATTGTTTAGATTGCAAAATATGAGAAAAAAATTATCAGCAAGTGATAGGTCTCGGCAATCACGATCAAATTCAGTATCCTCATCGAATTCAAAAGAAATCATAAATAAAGCTCCAGAAATCCCGGCTTCATAACCTTTAAGTGAAGACGAACTACTGTAACTTATTGCAATAATTTATGTATAATGTATAGTATTAGTATACTAATTTAATAATAACTACGTAAATATGCTTTCAGAAAACTATATTGAATGCAATGCCTGCCACCAATACAGAAAAACGTGAAATAATGCAAAAAATGTGATGCAACATTCAATTTACGGAAGGAATTTATTTTTAATTCATCTCACGATTTCGGAGATATTGAGTTTATGCATTTTAATTCTTATAATGACGGAATGGTAGGTTATATTTGTTTTATAGTGACATTTATCATACAATAGAAATAGAATAAGGAGCACAATTTTTCTCAAGTAAACACAAATGTATTTTTCAATAATGTATTGTTTTCTGATATAATCTTCCATTATGTCAACACTATTGACATTTTGAAATTAATTGATTTCTGAATTTTTACATTCTTTAATTCATTTATGGATGCGTACTTTCTTGAAAGCTAAATAACGTATAACATTTGCGAAAGTTTATAAACTATTGTTCAATGCAATTTTTTAGGTTTATGTTATTTTATGTACAGGTAAGAATATCCATTGTGGATAAGAGATTTCGTCTACAATGCTATAAAATAAGTATGACAAAAAAATTCCATAATATTATGTGAAAAACTATGTCCCTTAGATATTTATATAAAATTACCATATATTGTAAGTTTTTAATAAATAAATATTTACATTTTTTGTAGATTGATCGTGACTTTAAGGTAGGATTCAATAGAACTTGTACACTAGATGACATAATTTTATATAAAGATCTTTTTATTAATTTAGACAATAAGCACGATTATGAGTTTTTGAAAGACGGTACAGAATTTATTGCATTCAATTCAATATCATATGCGTTATATAGTTGTTCTTAAAATATTGTGCTGCCTATCAAATTATATATTCTATAAGTCAAAAAACAAACAAATTTAAGTTTTATCTCAGATTAAATGAAGTTACTGAGTTAGTAGCAATAGAAATAGGTTTCAAAATTTAAAGATAAACTGAAAATTTTGAAAAATGTTATGAAAATTATTATTTCGATCAAAAACAGATATTGTAAAGATTAATAATATTTTTATGTTATTTATTACTTCGCATGTTTTATCAAATTAGTAAATTTCATACTTGTGTCTAGTATTTCGTCCACTACTGCGTGTACATATACTTTAATAAAGACATTGTTACTTATTAAAGTGATTAAAAATTACATTTAAAATAGTAACTTTTGCTTTATAAATAGTTAATATGTTACAACCTTCAACTATAGTAAAATTTACTATTATAAAGTGAAAAAAATTCTCTCTGTTAAAGTAATTATTACTTTTGTAAAGTGAAATAATAATCAGTTAATACAAACTTTAATAAAGTAAACTTTACTTTTATAGAAGTGACAATAATTTCACTTTATTAATATGATTATTACTTTTGTATAGTAAATTAATAATCACTTTTAATATAGTAAAGTTTACTTTATTTAAAGTTAATACTAATTTTAATAAAGTAAACTTTACTTTTATAAAAGTGAAAATAATTAAACTTTATTAATACAATTATTACTTTTATAAAGTAAAATAAGATCCACTTTTAATAAAGTACATGTTACTTTAGATAAAGTAAATGCACAATTTATTTATAGTAAACTTTACTTTAATAAAAGTGAAAATAATTACACTTTATTAACGTAATTATTACTTTTATAAAGTTATTCTGTAGCTCCTATATATTCACTTTATATAAAGTGAGTTTTCCCCATGCCACTACTTTAATTAAAGTAAAATATCCATGACGTCATTAATATACGTAATAACTATTTTTACTTTATGTTCACTTTATATGATAACTTAAAGTAAAAATTCACTTTGTAGTTATAAAGTAAAATTTCACTTTAAATAACGTGGGGCAGTTTTTACTCGAATAAAGTTAAAAATTGGTATGAGTGTAGCTCTTTTTCAGCCTTAGAATTCTCGGATCCTGTGGTTGGAGTAGTGTTGGTTCGTGAACATTATTTTGAAATAACCTACTATGGATTATATATTTTTGAAGGCAGATAAAGAAAAACTACTTTTAAAAAAAATTGGTGGAGTGGTGCCCTATGCTAAATTTTTCGGAAAATTTAACATATTTCCAATGTTTTACCTAGATCGAAGGAATAGCTTCATTTGGCTTCAAAAATTAAACACAATTTTCCAATAATTATATTATTGCAAATTTATATGAAATGAAGACATCATAAGACATAAATAAAGGATGCTTTGTGTCTGTGATGTTTGAAATTTGACAGTTTCGTGGCAATTTCTTAATTTGCACTAATTTCATATTTTCTCTACAGGTTTAAATCCGACCGTTAGCGGTGGACCTACCAAGTGAAGTTTTAGATGGTATCCGATTGGCCGCCATTTTCGCCGTTTGATTTTAATATCTCATACCTCATACCTTAATTTTTTATACCTCACCTAAGCTATGCATCATTTTTCAGGCTACCCAAAACGAAGTATTGATCGAAAGTATTTATTTACTTTAAGGTTAGATGTGATCACATATGTGACCCTCCAAAATTCACATGTGTTTAATAAAATACTTTCAACATTATAGAATAAAAAATCGAAATTTGGTGTTAAGAATTTGAAAGACAAATATATGTTATTTAACATTTGAATACACG
This sequence comes from Bibio marci, assembly GCA_910594885.2. NCBI lineage: Eukaryota > Metazoa > Arthropoda > Insecta > Diptera > Bibionidae > Bibio > Bibio marci. Next base: position 61,147,017 of record OU343114.1, read on the forward strand.
AGCTTTACCTAATCTATACTTGCCGCATCACTTTCAATTGTCACCATAATACCTTGGTATGAGTATTTATCAACAGTTATACTATCAACGATTTTCAACGGATCTTATGATCAACAATAACTAAGTTCTGATTATTTTGATTCGTTAGCAAATGTTGACGTGACTGATTATGGCCCAGCTTTCGATGCGTCTTTCCTCTTTCGCCATAACATGTCCAGCGATAATTTTGAACAAAAATGGTTGTTGATTATATCGTCGTTGTGAATTCGATTGACCGCAGCCTGTACCATAATTTGTTATTATGTTGTTTCTGTTCCATTTTGGCGTAAATCCTTCGTTCCAGTATTTGTTATTTCTCAATATATCCTCGACGTATCTCCGAGAGCAGTTTTCTTCTATAGTGGTTCTTGTAGCACACGTTAGCACTTTCAGCTGGGATATATTTCGTTCGCTGTTTCATGAAGACTGTGTTTAACCTCATCGGCTTCTTTTTCATCATGTACATTGAGGAGGGTCTTTATTACACGTATAGTGTACAAATTCGTTTATCAATGGGATTAAAATCAATTACTGAATTTCTTGCCTTACCAAAAACCACAAAACCGGTTCCGAACTATCTACTTTTCCACACAATCGTTGCCGCTGTAATAAAATTGGTATCGTTTTGTTTAAGTGAAATTTTTTCGGCTCACCTAGTTTCTTGAATAGCCGTTACATTCAGTTTTGCTATTTTTAGTGTATCAGTAATTGTTCTTAAAGTATCTTACCGTAACAAAGTTCTAACATTCCATGATGCAATTGGCTTTGCAAATATGTTGTACACAAGATGAATACCGAAAATTTTTTGCTATATACTGTAATGTAATTAATATTATAAAAATCAAGAGTTTATGGTCAATATAAGAACACAAAGAATAGAAAATCCATTTTTTTTTCTCAATTCAGTATTACACATATTATACGGAAACAATTAGTTTTTGCTTCAAATTAATTCCATTATACCTTTCTTTCGTTTTTGTTATTATGTACAAAATTGGTATTCTATAACCAGTGAGTGGTGACGTTTTTTCCCTACACATATATAAGTTTTCATATTGCAGTGTACGATATAATACACTTAAACCTTATAAATAAATATATATACTAAACATAATAGGTATATTGCACATACGAATCCTACATATATTGAACGGAATGAGTGCTTCCGTAAGAAAATTCATTGCCTTAGTGTGTATAAATACGAATAAACAATAAAAAAATACTAAATATCATAGTAAAAAAAATAATTCTAAAGCCCAAACAATCAAACCAAACATGTAAATAAATTCTATTTTTTTTTCTTATAATACGTAATTGATATATATATATAGAAAAAATACGTTGAAACATTATATGGTGGATTGAATTGAATTTAGTACATACATTTCATCTGTTCGCTTTGTTACATATTATAGGCAAAACATACACATTTACATTTTTATCTGTTACCTCTCTATTCTTTTCAAATTAAAAACATACATATAGACATAAAAAGTACGTTGAAAATTTATATGGTGGATTGAGTTGAATTCATTCATTCTTCCATTTAAATTTTTTATGTTCTTTTTCTTACACATGTGTTGTGTGTGATTTTAATACGTGAACATTTTTTCAAAATTTAATTTTTTGCTTCAAATTTTTAATAATAATACTGTCAAATTCAGTGTAGATTTCATACAATTTTCCATCTGTAATTTGCTTAATGTTTTAAAGAAGACCATAGTAGTTAAGCAAGAAGAGCTCCCTTTATCAGTTCTCTTGCATCTTTTGTTTTAAGTTAAGTTTTTTATAAATTAAAATAGAGTGCGATTCCATGCATTTTTTTCGTTTGCAACTGGAACTAGTACTAGCACAACCTGATAGACAGTCAAAGGTTTGATAAATTTTAATTAAAAAATATCTTCTACGTTCTTTATCACAGTTGTAAATTATATGACGTCATTAGGTTACCAAAATAAATAATAGCCTCTTTAATATCAAACGATCTTGAAGAAAATAAGTTTTCTAACGAACTTTCTATAATAGAATCCATATAATAATTTTTCAAAAATATTGAAAATTTGAATTTTATGAATTATTATTCTATGCAATTTATACAATTTAAATTTTTTCGAATGTGAACAATAGTCAAAAATTATCTTTTTTATTATGTGACGCTGACAGAACGGATATACAATGCATAAGTCCCATTCTCACTCATAAATTATAATATATTACTTTATTAGACAAATATCAATCTGCAACTCTAAGAATAAAAAGCATGTACGAGTGCTATTGTATACATTTTCACTAAATTTCAAAATATGGTAATGCTTCCATAAAGAAAATTCTCACGCTTCGTGCCTGGTACATTGGGTGTACCAATCAGTGTATGTATGTATGCGTATATTTAAAAACAGAGTATGGCTTTGTTATATAGTCTGTTCTAAAAAAAAATACGATGGGTAAAGTATATCGTAACATTTTATTATAGCTAACGCAGAAAAAAGAAAACCCTTATGTTTTTGTTGATGTTATATTATTATTACTTTTTTTTCGTTGGCATTATTTTTACTATTTCTATATAAAATACATTTTGTAATAATAATAACACATTTGTGGATCTGACAACAATATCATCATTATTATGGTAAAATTATTAAAACACTTTTTCCACCTAGTTTCTATGCACAACATATCATTAGTCTCTATATTAAATATTAGATAGATTAATTATAATATAAATACTATGATATATTTGAATGTTACCCAATTACAGAATTAGAGTGTAACTCAGTAGCGCAGTTGCATAGCGCCGACATATATATTATTAATCATGAAATATAGCGGGTTCCATTCCCGCTATTTTTCATAGGAAATTTTTCGGTATTTATTTTAGTACTGAAATTTTTCTGCTGGGTGACAATTTGTTCGTTTATTGGATAAAAAGAAAAACGGATATCTTTGAGAATATGGTGTTGGACGCTATTCAAAGATTAATAAAGTCTGCACTCACACATCACTATGGGCTAATCACCCATATAAAATTAATAGTATTTTGAAAACATCTATTTTTCGTTAATTACAGTACAATTGGTAAATTGTTATATACTCCAATGCGGAGTAATTTACCAATTTGGCTGTAATTAAAAGTTTATTAGATGACATAAAGCTCCACTTGGAGCACTTAAAAAATTAAAAAAAAAAAAGATAATATACGTCGTATTGAACCAATGAATATGTTCCTTTGCAATTTCAACTCGAATGGTATTTTTTTTGATGATGCAATCGGATTGATTTTGCTGTATCGAACGATACTTCTGTCATCAGCGATTGTCGTTTTTCGTTCCCGACCGCATGTTTCAGGACTCTTTTCAAATTTTATCGCATTGAATATCATTGTTTGCGGCTACAGCTGTTTCGCACTTCCCACTTTATTGATTAATTTTAATATTAAATTAATATTAAAATTTTGTTTAACAATAAAGTATAGTTACTAAATAAATACAAAATGATGTAAATTATTGAATTTAAGACACAAAATATACTTTAAACTATATTTATGAACACATTAATTCACTTCTAATTTACCAATTTGAAAGTTGAAACTAATGTGCTCGACATTTAATGAAAACAATTTAAAAAAAAAACGGAAGACTGTATTAATTTAATTTTAAATGTTCAAATACATATGAGGTTTCTGTGAATTAAAAAATGTTATTTTCAGCAATGTGTGAAGTTGAAGGATGTTCCATTGTGGACCATAATCAGGTGTGCTTGGTGTAAGAAATGTTTGTGCCTTATATATGCTATAGCCAACATTTCTACCTATCAACGCATAACTAAAACCAATAATTTCGATAAATCATAAAATGAATAAGAATAGAATTCTTGTCAACCATATTTTTTCTATTTGGATTTGTTTTGATGAGTTAACATATGCCGCATTTTTTTTCGATATATCTATTTTGAGCTCATTGTATGTCTTAACAAATATAAAACTAACCTATTGATATTATTAAATAACTCATGATAACCATGATTTTCAACATTGATATTGTTGAACAATGTCCACTGGAATGTGGACACACTTCATGTTTTGCTTTTAAACTTCATTGTAAATATTTATGCATTTATGTACATTATAAATAGATTCGTACAAGGTAAATTATGGTATATGATGAATATTGCAAGCGAAATAAATTGGACCACCTATCCAAAAGTCTGCATATGACGAGAAATATATTTATAAAATCAAAGTGTCAACACAGTTGTGAATTATAGACTTATATCTTTAATTTAGTGAATTTTTGACAATAATTTATTGGAAAAGATATAATGTGTGATATGATATAGTTGTAATAAATTGTCAGGATTTAGTCAGGCAATTGAGCATTTTTATTTTTTCCCCATATCCTTTTTTTTTTTTGTAATGGTTAGTTTGAACTCTGCGTTGGAAGGACATATCTGTATTATACACATGCATACAGTTACTTTATATAGAGTTATATTTATAAGCATAATACTGATAATACATTACATTTTTACATTTGCATGCATACAAGAGGACAGAATATATATATAAATTTTTTTCGCTCAACTTAGATTTGAATACATTTTGTGTGCAAAAGTTTTAACCTCAATAAATAAAATCATAATGTAATCCTTTTTCACATCTTATTGTATATATGAATCGTGTAAAAGGGCTACTATTTCTATATACATTCTATATGTAATATGGTATGGTGGGTCAGTAACAAAATTATTTTAGTTTTTGTATAAATTTGTATAAACTGGGCAAAGATATAAATATTAACATAAAAGCACAAAATAAAATCTATATCTTTCTACAAAATACAGGATGTCGTTAAATAAATGCTACAACAGTCAAGTCACACAGTCTCCACAGTATGCATATACTATAATACTCTAAATCACTTTATCACATGATTTTATTAGAGTTCGATGGTTACAACTTCCTATTGTTCATACCAGCAGAAAACCAAAGAGTTATTTTAGTTATTATGTTGTCCTATACAATGTCCTGACATCTCCGTTTGATCCAATTCACATACCAACTTCCGAGTCTGATGTAGCTACCAGCGGCGTCTCGTCCATGTATTCAATGCATTCACTGAATGCGTTGAAATTTTCCTATCGACTTTATTCAATTCATTATATGAATTTATTTTATTTCATTCCAAATTCAAAAGTACATAGTAATAAAAATTTAGTCAGATAAAATTTAAAATGCGCCCACCTACTTCTATAAAAAATTACTCACACACGCAATGACGATGACGACTACATGAGAAAAAATAAAAAATCAGTATAAAAACTCATAATAAAATAGTAGCGCAAAAACACACACTCCTAAATTAATCGAAAAATAAACAAGACAACACAAACACAAGCCACACAATTTAACTTGCATTCACTCGACTGTTAAGCTTATTTATTCATTTAAAATTTAATCAAAGTTTCATATATGTGAGAGAATAGAGAATCCAACTTTTTATATGAAAAAAATAAAAAGCAGTATTGAATTCAATGGACTGTTGTAAATTATTTTGGTCTCTATTCTCTTCTACTCGACAGGCATTGAAAAATAGGTTCACAAATATAAATAATATATGTGTTGCACATGGTTATTTTACTGCTGATCTTTCTTCCGTTGTGTGTAATTACTTTTTCTTTTTTTCAGCTTGTTGTGAAAGATTGTTTTCATCTTTAAATAGGATTAAAAATTATTGCAGAAATACTATCGGACAAGAGCGCTTAAATGGTCTTTCACTAATGGCCATTGAGAAGGGAATGCTAAAAAACCTCATAGCTTCGCCTATCTTTTTCGATGAAGTTAAAAATATATTCTGTGAAAAATCGCGTAGAATGAACTTTATATGGTATATAAATATTACAAAGTAACCGCATGTAAGCGAGATTAAAATAAAATCCAGCAACCAACGTAAGAGGCAAGTGGACTCACGAAAATCAAGCACCCCGAAGGGATCGTTTTTTCGCCACGTCCACGTCGTTGATCCTAGGTCACGCTAAGCGTGAAATTGGAAGTATTTCTTCTATGAAATTCAATGGAGCTAATAGATTGTCATTTTGAGGCACCTTCATGATTTTATTCGTACTCAGCTTATCAAAAAACATGGGTAAACCAACTATAATGCTAATTTGAGAGGTACATGGTACACTATATAATTATGTTTTTACTTGAGTGAATGCATTGGAAAAATTTTCACCAGACGCCACTGATAGCTACAGTTATATTTTCCCCTAGTTTATTTTGTACGACCAGTTTAATTGACTTGAATAAATTCCAGCAATTACCCAGTTTTCTATTAATCCAATTCAAAGTTTAACGTTTGTTAAAATGAACTTCCATTACGATTATATTTGATTCATTCAGAATATCTGCCATTTTTCCAGATCCATCGCGGATCAGCCTAAAACTGCGAATCTCTGATGAACATTTTTTTAAATCTACTGTTTTCAGAGATGCATTTCGTATCTGTAGTGTTGTAGTAGAGGTTTCTTCATTTCCTGTACCTTGGCTCTATATTTTTTTCACACGTTTCTCGGAGCATAAATAAAAACTCCTTCTCATCTCATTTTAGTTTAGTTATCCAAGAAATTAGGTGGCCCGAAAAAAGTCTTAGACGACTTTAATGCCAATGTGGGACCGGAAACAATATATCAACCAACTATAGGTAAATGCAGTCTTCATAAAACAGCTAATGCTATTGGGTTGCGATTGATTGATTTCACCATGTGTGAAAACATGATAATTAGTGGTGCATACGTCTCTCATAAAGTCATTCATAAAATGACTTGGAGGTCTCCAGATGGTAGAACAAATAATCATATTGATCATACATTAATTGATGAACGTAACTGTTACATAAAATTAATGGATGTTCGAACATGTCGTGGTTTGAATATTGGCTCGGATCATTATCGAGTTAGGATTCTGTTACGATCCAGAATTTCAGTCATTAATAATACACGACCTGTGAGGACAAAATGGGTAGTCGAAAGGCTTGAACATACAGCGATAAAACAATTGTACATGGATGCAATGGAACAACGAATTATTACAGATTTGGAGGATTACCAGCAGGAAAATAATATAAATTTAATGTGAAACAAATTAAAATCATCGGTTCTAGGTCTCAAAGTGAATGCAGACAAAACAAAACATATGGTGGCAACGATTACATAAGACATTCAACATCAAACCGTTATCAATGTTATCAAATATTGGAGAATACAATTTTGAAATTGTAAATAGTTTTGTATACTATAATGTGGAAATGGTATTGAAGAGGAAATCCTGCCCAGACTATTAATTGGAAACAGATATTACTATGGTCCAATTCCAATCGAAAACATTACAATGTTCATGACACAGAACCAGGATCAATTACATCGTATTTTTGATCGAAGGATACTGTGAAATATTTGGTCCAGTTAAAAAACATAACAGTTAGAGACGAAGCTATAATTTTGAAATAGACATGTTGTACGGTGAACCAAAGATTGTTAAAACAATCAAAATCAATAGATTAAGATGGTTTGGGCACGTATTACATATGGAAAGTGTGCCAAAAAAAACTGTTGAATGGTAATCCAGAATGAAGAAACAGAGAATTAAGGCATGAGACTAGATGACTAGATGCGGTGAAGTGTGATGTTAAGATTCTTAAAATTTAGGATTGGAAAACCTTAGCTGCAGATAGCTCGACCTAAAAAAGCGTGTTGGCGAAGTCTAAAACCGTACCTAGGTTTTACCATGCATTAAGCAGTAAGTAAATGGCGTCGCGTGAAAAAATGTTTTCAGATTTCAATATCACTATTTTTATCTGATATAAGTCGTGGCATGAATGAAACAAAGCTCGAGTTGTTGAAAAAGTGTGGAAAATTTGAACTGATCGATTGCAGTTTGTACTCCAATAATTTGGAGTGCTCATTTATCAAACATTATTCTAAAAAACATACTGTTAATAAATAAGTTGCAGACTAATCTCCAAATAATGCCACATTATTTTTAATTAATTGTTATAAACCATATGAAAATATTATTTTACAATTAGTTGAAAATATTTCTGAGTTTACAAAACATGAAATCCTGGGTTATGGCCAAGTCAAACTTGGATACCCTATAAAAAAACCTCTATCTATCTACCTACCTATACAATTCAAATATAAACCTACATATATTTAATGCGTCTAATATTATATACGTAAATAATATATAGTCCAAAATAAAATGAAAAGCTGTTAACAGCAAAGGAAGAAAGGATATTTATATACAAATACATATATATTTATACATATATTTGTGTATTTTATATAAATGTATGTATTATATGTACCTACACCTATATATGTATATCAAGTAACTGTACATATAGATAAAGACTAAAGAGGTATCGCACAATATTAGCAAAAGGGTCTTTCGGAAATTTTTGTTTTATTTTTTATTATCTCCTTACTGTCCAACAACAAATATAATTCACATCGAAAACCATTCCTCTATCCCGGCATTTAACATTAAATTATCTTTATGAGGTGTGACATACGTGAAGTTATTTACTCGAAAGTAAAATAAACGTTTATTTTCACAAGAAGTAAGAGGAGGTGGTGGTACATTTTTCTACGTTTATTCATTTAAAATGGAATATTTATTAAATATAGAGAAAAATTTGATATAAATTTATTAAAGGATTCTTGAATATATTTAAACGTGCGTCTTCAAATAATAATAATAAATAATAATAATAATAATAATAACTTTGACAAATAACCAAACAAAAAAAAGGTTATGCGATAACAAATCTAAAAAAAAAGATGAATGGATTATTTTATATTATATTTTATATTTTATATATAATAATAATAATAATAATAATAATAATAATACAGTTATCTACAGGGGCGGCGTGAAACATTTTCTACCTCAGTGCAGTAATTAATTCTGATGTCGCTTACTTTTGGAAATTTATAAAATTTTACAATTGAATTGGTTTCATAAATGTCTTTTTCTTTGTAAATTATTGTGAATGCGAACAAGCGACGTGGTTGCAATCACGGGTCACGGCACACTAATAAATTGCGATGTTTTTAATAAAAACAAAAGGAATTTTTTTTATAGAATGAAATTACTTTATTTATCATTATTCGCCAACCCAGCATACAACAACAACCACCGGGATTCATGTACTATGAAAGAAATTTTCCACAATTAAAACAACCATATAAACAACAAAATCAACAACAATATCAACCAACTATACCGCATCAACAATCAAGCGACATCTCGGAATTAAAAGAAATGATGAAGTCACTAATGGCACAAATGAGTACCATGCTTAATTTGCTTACAACACTCGTTTCAAAAATGGGATAATGTCTCACACCCTAAAAATAGCATTATGGAACGCCAATGGCTTAGCAAACCATGCACGTGGAATACAAACATTCATTATACAACATAACATCGATATTCTTCTAATATCAGAAACACATTTTACCGACAGAAGCTATATGAAAATAAATAGATACACAATATACGATACCAAACATCCAAATGGAACTGCCCATGGTGGTTCTGCTATCATCATTAGAAATACATTAAAACATCATGAACTACAAAAACACAAAGCTGATTATCTACAAGCAACAAGTGTATCAATAGAAGATTGGATTGGACTAATAACAATAACGGCATTATATTGCCCACCAAAACATCAAATAACAAAAAAGCAATACATCAAGTTCTACAAAACGCTTGGCAACAGATTCCTGGCTGGTGGTGATTACAACGCCAAACATCCTCACTGGGGATCAAGAGTGGAAACACGCAAGGGTAAACAATTACTGTTTGCCATGCAAGAAATGAAACTAAGATGCAAGTCTACTGGACAACCCACATACTGGCCAACAGATTGAAAAAAGGTGCCAGATTTAATAGACTTCTGTGTCACCAAGGGAATTGCTGATAGTCATATGGTGGCAGAATCGAGTTGTGACCTCTCATCGGATCATTCACCGGTAATAATTACAGTATCCACAAAAATCAACGATAGAGAATTGGTAGCAAGATTATACAACAGACACACCAATTGGAATCAATACGGTATGAAAATTAACAACACCATTTCATGTAATACACCTCTTAAAAATGCAGATGACATCTCCAATGCAATAGAAAAACTTAACGAAACAATAATCATGGCTGCAAAAGAAGCAACACCTTTACAAGAACATCAAAAACAGCAACAACATTGTCCAATAAAAGTAAAAGAAAAAATTGAGAAAAAAAGAAAGCTACGAAAAAGATGGCAGTTAACTAGATCGCCAATAGACAAAGCAAAACTAAACAGGGCGACAAAAGAAATAAAAATATTACTCGAAAACATCAAAAATTATTCTATTCAGGAATATCTTCAGAACTTAGACAACACGCGGGAAACTGATTATTCATTGTGGAGAGCAACAAGAAAACTAAAACGCCCCCAACAACATATACCACCAATAAAAATGACAAATGGAAATTGGGCAAACAGCGATAAGGATAAGGCAGTAACTTTTGCACAACACCTACAAAACACTTTTACGCCATATCAACAAGAAATTAGTGATATCGAAAACAACGAAATAGTCGACTACCTACAATCGCCACTACAGATGGATCTTCCCATTAAGAATTTTTCAATACGTGAAATAAAAAGAACAATTCTCAATGAAATCAATCCAAAGAAAACCCCGGGTTACGACGGGATTGGAGGTAAACTTCTAATGGAATTGACAGAAAAAGGTATAAGACATGTAACACTGTTATTTAATGCCATATTAAGAACGGGCCATTTTCCCAAACAATGGAAAAATGCCCAAATTATAATGTTACCAAAACCGGGTAAAGATTCAAGTATGGTACAATCATATAGACCAATTAGTTTACTGCCAATATTATCTAAAGTGTTCGAAAAATTGTTCATTAAAAGATTGAAGCCGATAATCATACAAAAGATAATATCAAATCATCAGTTTGGCTTTAGAGAACAACATGGAACAACGGAACAAGTACATATGGTTGTCAACAAAATTGGTAAAGATCTAGAAAATAAAAGATACTGTTCTGCGGCATTTCTAGATATCGCCCAGGCTTTCGACAAAGTATGGCATCACGGACTGTTATTCAAACTAAAACAACAATTGCCAACAATTACTTTCAGATATTAAAATCATATCTGGAAGATTGAAAATTTATGGTAAGACATCGAGATAAATGCTCAGACTGGATGGACATAAACTCTGGTGTACCACAGTGCAGTGTAATAGGACCAACACTGTATTTATTATATACGGCTGATCTGCCAACAGGCAATAATATTATGGTTGCAACATTTGCTGATGATACAGCCATATTGTCATCAAGTATTTCACCAAAAGCGGCATCAAAAAGATTACAAACGGGTCTTGATAACATACAAAAATGGTTGAAAACATGGCGTATCAAGGCAAACGAAGAAAAATCGATACGAGTAACATTCACCACCAGAAGGGATACATGTCCAACAGTAAAATTAAATAATACAACATTAACGCAATCAACTTCTGCGAAATATTTGGGACTTCACCTAGATAGAACATTAACTTGGCAAAAACATATCAGTTGTAAACACAAACAATTAAGAATAAAACTAAGCAAAATATACTGGCTAATAGGCCGAAATTCTCAACTGTCGCTCGATAATAAGATCCTATTATATAGGGCCATATTAAAGCCAATTTGGACATACGGAATTGAATTGTGGGGAACGGCCAGCAATTCCAATATCAAGGTACTTGAAAGATTCCAGTCGAAAGTACTTAGAGCAATTGTCAATGCAACATTTTATGTACGCAACACTACCATACGAAATGACCTACATATATGTTCAGTCAAAGAAGAAATTAGTACATCGAGTAAGAACTATCACAACAGATTAAAGAAACATCCATAGAATGCTGAATAGCGGCAAAACATACAGAAGATTAAAACGCTTCAAGTCGGCAGATTTATCGAATAGATTCTAAGATTTATATTGGTACTTTCATAAAAATACTATGTAGTCAAAAGCAATTAATTAATTAATTATGTGTGTGGCTTTGCGCTGTCATGGTAGAACACATAGCCTGTTCGATTTACTAATTCTGGTCGCTTTTCTGAAATTGCATTGTTCAATTTGGTTATTTATTGTATGTACACATCTGAATTAATCGTTTGGAGTATGGAGTGGTGGTAAAAGTTAAAAATAGACAATACTTTTGTAATTCCACCCTACTGATAACATAATCTTCTTTTGGTGGATATCAGCTAACGTTATTCATCTTTGCGTGAGAAATCACCAGCTCGTAATTAAGCAATCCAATTTTGATACTGTAGAGAGTGTTCCATCATACATAGAGCATATTTTTTGTGAGCTTGTGATGCGTTATATCACGAAAATGTTCACTTTATTATTTATTTTATTTATTTATTATTTATTAATTTATACTCCTGGTAACTTTGACCATATAGAGTTGCAATTGACATTGACAGTATTTATATATTTATTTCATTTTTTTTTTGTCACTTTTATAATGTCACTTTTATTTCATTTAAAAATTTAATAATTTCTTCATATATTTTGTGGTTATTTTCTTTTATTAATTTTATTGCTTCTTCTTCTTGTTTTAGTTGTTTATATTTAGTTCTTATGTTCTTGTAAACGTCACAATTGAATAAAATATGTGTAAAGTCTTCGGTTTTTTTACAAGTTTCACATTTATCTGTATCTTCTATTCCCTTTAATTTTCCTAATTTTTTTGTTCCGTGTATAACCCACTCGTATACGGTTTATTACTTTTATATTTTAATTTGTTAAATTTGAATTCTTAAACCATATTTCTTTTCTTATATCCTCTTGATTTAACTTACTGTTCCATTTCGCCGTGTTAGTTTTAAAATGTTTAAAGTCCGTTGTCCATTGTTTTAGTATCTTTGTTTTAATTTCTTTTATTTCATCTTCTATTGGTATCTTTATATTTTTATTCGAATCGTTGCAATTAATGCCATCACTAGCTGCCATATCAGCCATATCATTTCCTGTAATACCAACATGTGATGGTATCCATTTTAATGTTAAATTTATATTATTATCTTTTATTGTTTTTATTATTTGATGTTCATAATATCTGTTATTATTGTATTTTGTAAAGTTCTTAATGGATTTGCATGATGATAATGAGTCTGTTAAAATTATTAATTTTTTCTTTTCTTTATTAAATTCTATACTTTTTAAAATTGCTGCATATATTTCTAATGATTTTATTGATAGTTCAGGTTTAATATTTTCTCTATATACCATTTTTAAATTGTCAAAAAATATACCAATACCTGCTCCTTCTTGTCTCTTTGAGGCATCTGTAAAGGCATATTATAAAGTGTTCCTTATAATCAATATCTTTAATTATTTCTTCAGCTAATTGTTTTAGTATTGTTATATTTGTTGATTTTTTTGTAGTTTCCAAATTTTTAATTCTGTCTATAATTTCAATTTTTGTTTTTCTATCATAAAGCGTGATTTTTTTTGAGCAATCGTTTTTCCAATAGTTTTGACAGGGATGGAAATGTCAAATCTCCGCCATCTTTTTTTTTTTTACTCAGTAAGGTTCAACATTTACAAAATGCAACATCTTTCGCTCTCATCCAAGACGTCGCACGTTTGCTGATTGGGCTCTAAACCAGCTGCAAAATGACCCGCTTTTTTATCGCAAAATCATCTTCAGCGATGAGGCACATTTCTGGTTGAATGGCTACGTCAACAAACAAAATATGCGTTATTGGAGCAAGGAACAACCAGAGCAAGTGCTTGAGACGCCGTTGCACCCGGAAAAAGTCACAGTTTGGTGCGGTTTACACGCCGAAGGCATCATCGGTCCGTACTTTTTTAAAAATGAGGCCGGCGCAAATGTTACGGTCAACGCTGAGCGCTATAGAGAAATGTTGGATGGCTGGTTTTTCCCAAATGTTGCTACGCATGATGTGGGCCACTTGTGGTTTCAACAGGACGGCGCTACATGCCATACAGCCAATGCCACAATCGATTTGCTGAAAGAAACGTTTGGTGAACGAGTTATATCGCGAAATGGCCCAGTCGATTGGCCGCCTAGATCGTGCGATATCACGCCGTTGGACTTTTTTTTGTGGGGCAATGTGAAGGCACAAGTTTATGCGGACAAGCCAGCGACGATTGAACATTTGGAAGCCAACATAACTCGTACAATTAATGCTGTACGACCAGAAGTTCTCGAACGAGTGATGAAAAATTGGGCCGAGCGGATGACCTTTTTACGAAGCAGTCGCGGTAGTCACATGAACGAAATCATTTTCAAAAACTGAATGAAAAGAAATTTGCTACTAAATAAAGTAATTTTCCAATTAAAAATATTTATTTTTATGTGTTTTTTTTAATTTTTGAAACCGATTGCTCAAAAAAAATCACGCTTTACATATATTTATTTTTACCTATCTTTTTCATTTCAACATTTTTTATGGTTTTATCTAATAAATTATGTTCTATTTCATTAAATTTTATGCTACCTTTATTAACTAATTTTAATATGTATTTATTATCTTGTATTTTTTTGTGGACTTCAAATGGTGGTATTTTTGTTTCCCCATAAATTGCTTTTATTGGCGTGGATCTCAAATATCCCATACTTAATCTTATTGCTTTGTTTATTTTTGTATTTGTATTTCTTTTATTTGATTATTTTTCAATGGAATCAGACTTGTATAATAATTTAGTTTTCCCATTATATATGCATTAAACAGATTAAGGGTATTTTTTGGGTGTGCTCCTCCGTTTATGTTTGAAATCATTTTCAATATATACATTGATTTTTCTAATTTTTCTAATATTTGTTTTTTATGTATATTAAAATTTAATTTTTTATCTATTATTATACCTAACATTTTTATTTGATCTTCTGCTCTTATTTCTGTGTCTTCTATTTTTATTATTGGTTTGAATTTATTTTTAGTGTTTATTTTCATTAGTTTAGTTTTGTCTTTATTGATTTTCAGTTTTAATTTATTTACTTCGTTTAAAAATATATTTATGTTATGATTTGTATTTTTTTCCAGATATTTAAATTTTTTGTTGTATGTTATAATGTATATATCATCAGCATATTGAAAAATATCAGCATTTTTGTAATTATTGTTATGAATTGCTTTTGTATATATGTTAAATAATAGTGGGCTAATATCACTACCCTGTATCAGTCCATTATTAGAATTTATTTTTGATTCACCATCTGGTGTATTTATAATGTAGTTTTTATTATTTATAAATTTATTTATCCAAAAGACAAGTTCTTTATTTTCATAGGTATTATCTAGTATATCTGTCAATTGTCTTGTTTTTACACTTTCAAATGCATTTAAAATATCAATTGATATCACAGTAATTTTATATCTATTTCTTTTTAAATATATTATTCTATTTATTATTTTTAAAATAACTTCTTTGCCATCTTTATTTTTTCTAAACCCAAATGTATTTTTTGGTAATATATTACTTTCTTCTGTTATAATTTCTAGTCTATTCTTTGTAATCTTCATAAACATTTTCATCGTGACTGAAATTAAAGCTATTGTCCTATAATTGTTAATATCATTCTTATCTTTATTACTCTTTATTATTCGTATTAGTTTAATATTATTCCACTCTTCCGGATATTGCCTTTCTTTTAAAATTTTATTGTATAATTCTGTTATTTTTCCTATGGGTTCGTCCGGTATGTCTTTTAAAATTTTATATGTTATATTATCAATTCCTGGACTGGTGTTTTTACATTTCTTTATAATTTATTTTATTTCATTTGAGTTTATTTTTATTTCATTTTCATGGTTGTTATTATAAATTAATGTTTCAATATTGATTGTGTATTTTATTTTTAGCAGTTCATCAGCTTTTTGTTTATTGTTAATATTATTATTATATTATATTAAAATTTTTGTGTTATTTAGTATACTAATTTTTTTCCATATTGTTCTCGTACTTGTTTTCGGATTAATATCTTCTATAAATTCATTAAATTTAATTATTTTATTAATTTTTATATTATATTTTAATTTAGCAGATATTTTTTTTAGTTCTATCAATTTGTATATTGTTTTAAATTTTTGTGTAATTTTAATTTTTCCTTTTTAACCTTCTATAAATTTTCTATATTTTTATACCACCAATATTTTGATGTTGTCCTCTCATTTTTAAAATTATTTGTGTTATTTTTAATTCTATTTTTTTATATATTTTATAATATTCTCCAATATCTTGACACCTTTCTATATTTATATTCTTTATTTCTTTATTTAGATTTTTATAATTTATGTATTTTTGTTTGTCATATTTTTTTTGTATTTTAATTTCATTAAATTGGATAATTATTGGATAGTGATCTGATCCCAAATCTTCTTCCATTACTTCCCATGTTATTATTTTCTTAAAATTATTTGTTATTAAAGTAAGATCTAAAGCTGAACCATAATTATTTTGATATTGTGTATATGTATAACTACCATCATTCAAAATATTTAAATCTCCAAATCAATATTTTTTTGGGCTGGATGTACTTAAAATTACATTTTTCTTGAAGACACGTATAAAATAAACTCAATTTTTTGGGAGTTTGTGGAAAATTTTCTTTATAATTAATAAAATAATAAAATATCGTTCAAAATTTTTTTCCTTCTGATTTTCATTTTTCCAGTTTATAAAAATTCAAAATATGTATTTTCAATATTTGGTGAAAAAATTATAAAAGTTTTTCAGTCACTGAAATATTTAACTTAATTCCTTACCTTATCAGCATTGGATAGACCAGTTTCACCAGGCCAAGCTTACGCTTAGGATTCGTAGTAAATCCATTTTTCATTTGCAGTCACAATTTCAGCAGCGAATTTTTTATAAATGAAAACAAAATAATAATCCTTCCCGCAAAATTACGATTTTGGTACACTTTCCATTTCCGTGCGAACAAAAAAATATGCAATTTTCACTTCAATCAAATGTTATGTAGTACGTTTTGAAGTTTATACAGATAGTTTTCAAGAGCATATATTACCAGGTTCTATACACATACTATCAGAATACTTACGCAATCTTTAGGAAAACGATACTAACTTTTGCATATAAGTATGCCCAATAAAATGAATGTTTGTTCAAAATGCATTTTTCTGAGTTTTCTCAAATTTTATTTTTTTTTCATTGTGTGGTTCCCAAAGATGTCGGCTTCGTCAAATGTGCATATGTCGCATTTATTTCACATACTGTCACATCGGTCCTGGTTATCTCTATGCTCGATATTTTTTTTATTTAAAAAAGAAATTATAGTGGCATGATAGTTTGTAATAAAGATACACCCTCTGCTCGAAAAATAATCGGATGGGTTTTCTAATATATGGTTTTGGTAACTGTATCTAATGGCTGCAGAATAGATTTATGTTTTTTGATCCGACCTTAACAAACTGCCAATAAGTTCCTTAACATTTTCATCAGTGTAAAAATATGTACTTAATTTACAGTTTTTTTGTGCTTCGGACGAATAACTTACCAAAACTCTTTAAATTCTGTGTAAAATGGGTTATGGTATTAATTATTTGTCCAAAACACAAGTATTTAACAGTGATATATTACAATATATTAGCATTGTCAAGTCATACTTCAGTTTAGGTTGATTATTTTGAATAAATAAAATTATTTTTGTAAAATTACGGTTATTTTCGGTTCTAATAATAATCGGAATGATTTTCTATTTTTGTAAAAATAAATAATTTTTTTTTCTCTTAATCCATTCCGGTTATTTTGCGGACATAATAAAATGTTATGAAATATAAAAAATACGGTACGAGTATATAATATTTAAATAGAGAATTTAGACTATAATATGGAGGCAAACCATGTGTCACAATGAATAAGGTAGAATAATAAATTTTATTAAAATGGATTACAAATTTCATATTTATTTATAATATATGGTATTACAATTCGGTTCACAGTGTATATGTGAATTTACCATAAGTTATAGGCACTATATAGAGACAGATTTGTGATATACAATTTATGTGAGTAAGTAAAGGGTGTTCAAACATGGCTAAGTTTTTTAAATTTGCCGCCATTTTTTTGACAGGTACTATTGTATATTGTATTTTTAGGTATTGGTAGAAACAAAATGCCGCTGCGCACACTGCGAACATGATCATCTTTGAATCTAGATTTTCAATCTAAATTATGGCTAGTGCCATAATTAGATTCTAATTTTTTATACTATTGTGCTCTTCTAGCTAGTATGAAATGTGTATGTTATATCTCAATTTTTTCTAGATTCAAAAATTGGGCATAATGTAAATCACCCATAATTATACATTAAAAAAACGCTAATTCTATAAACAATTTGATTTGAAGTTTAGTAGGAGATTTTGTACAGCGTTATTGTGGGAGGTCTGCGTCGCCAGTGTGGTGAGCGCACCGGCATTGTTTACTACCATATGAATTAAATACATTTCAATTAGATAAAATGTATCGCTGCACGTGTGAACGACTTATTTTTAAAATGGTGCAAAATATTCAAAAATTGAAAGAAAATGTCGTTCAACATACGGAAGAGAAAATGCTCCGACAAATCGTGCTATTAAATTTATCACTGATAAATTTGAATCAACTGCTGCAGTTCAAGATCATAGATGCAGAAGTGTTTATGCTGTTAGCATAAATGGTGCTGAAGAGATAAGGACATCAATTCGCCGTCGTTCAATTAAGGCGCAAACCAACAATTTTGTTCAATATTATACACAAAGATCTTCATTTAATGGCTTACAAAATACTGTTATCGCAAGAATTAAAGCCAACTGGCTTGACTCAATACGTGGGCAATTCGTTAATTGGGCCATAAAAAAACAAGAAGAAAATTTTTCAACAAAATTATTTTCACCGATGAAGCTCGCATTTTAAAAGCCAATTAAACAAAAAAACGTTACTGTATTTGGTGGTGTAATTGGTCCATATTTTTTTAAAAATGAAAATGGTAATGCAATTACTGTGAATGGAGCTCGATATCGAGAGATGATTAGACAATTGGAAGCTTTGATGTGCAGAATTTGTGATTTCAAAAGGCCGATACAACATACCACACAGCAACGGAAACCATCGATCTTTTGAAAGATACGTTTAATAATCGAATAATTTCTAGAAAAACAGATATGAATTGGCCACCATAAGATCATGCTATCTTAACACCATTGGATTTCTTCTTATAGGGTTTCATGAAGAGTAAAGTTTATGCGGATAATGTTCAAACTGTTCAACATCTCAAAGACAACACCATCGAGCAAATATCACTAATTAAACCATCATTTTTGGTAAAAGATTGACAGTGTGCCGAGCTAGCGGAAAAGGCCACTTGAACAACATTCTTTCTCATTATTAACCGGAATAAATTAATTTCAAATAAAAATAAATAAATATTTCACACAATTTATGTCTTTTATTTAAAATTTAAAAAGATATGTCGAATTTGAACACCCTTTATATTTAAAATATGTAAACGAAATAATATAGTTTGATTTATTTTTATTTATAGCGTATTACTATAATCACAACCATTGATTTAAATGGCCAATTTAAATAAATGTAGATGCATTTTACTGAATAACATAAACGAATTGATATGATAATGCGAAATGTGAAAATGATCGAAATTATCAATAAGTTCTTCGGGTTCATATAATTTATCAATATTTTAGTTTTATGATATAGGTAGCTCGTATATAACGGGGAAATATTGAAATATATTTTTTTATATTGTTGGGTCAGAATCAATATATATATTCCCGTACATACTTTTCACCATCTGTTCTACATTCGCATCCTTTTACAATCATAAAAAACATATAGTTAAGACGGTTTATTGTCCTTTGATTATATTACTATTATGAATTATAGAAATAAAGAAAAATATTTTGTGGAATTTGTTGGAAATGTATTCCAAAAAGGATCATACAGTGTGCCGTAAAATTATATGTAACTCCACATATTTTTCTTGCATCTAAAATATAATATATTACTATTTTGAGATTAATGTCCAATGTACCACCAGATCTTGTGCCCACTATACTAATTCTGTGTATCATGCTTTCCACTAAATCACAACACTACTTTGAATCAGTAGCTTGCCTCTTCTGATTGATATCAGCAGGAAGTACATGACTTTTTTGAACCTATGAGGACTTTCAAGTTTGCTGTATGTATATAGGTTTGCCGAAAGAAGAGTGAAGATTTTGCATATTATTGTGTTGAACCAACATTTAAGGGGCAAACACAGTGAGCGATGGTGTGGGCTACATGCCGACTAGTGATGGAGGCAGCGCACTAACTATTGAAGGGATTATGAACGCAAATATTTACCCACAAATTATGCAAAATAACGTTGTACAAGATGAAAAGCGATTATTGCGGATAATTTCATCTTCAAACAAGTTGTATCCATTCATATACAGTATAGCAATAAATAAAATTTATGTAATAAGATAAATATTTTGATATCAATCAGGAGTGGCGAGCTGCAGATTCAAAGTACTGTTTATTATTTAGTGGAAAGCATGAATTAGTATAGTGGCCTCAAGATCTATATATATATATATCAGTAAATACAAATATTTAAATAATGATTACAGTACAATTGGTAAATTGTTATATACTTCGATGCGGAGTAGTATGTTGTCTGTTGTTAGATACCATATAGGCTCCACACAATATAACATTTTAATATTATAATTTTATTAATAATATTGCAGATTAAGAGATTATTAAAAATAAAAGAAACTATTAGAAATTTCTATTTTTATTTTGGATGACATAATTGCGAGAAAATAAAAATATGGAGAATTGGATATTATTTTACGGCACACTGTATATTGGGTTGATACCTAATTCATTGCAATTTTATTTATGAAAACATATTACAATTTTTTGATAGAACGAAATAACTTCATGTAGTGACCGTTTGCCACCTTTCAGGCAGTATCATAATGCGATGCTCATAGAATATCTGGTTCTTATCGGTAAAAACCTTAATCATGTGCGATTTAACATCATCATCATCATTAATGCAATTTTTCTATACAAGAAGCTTCACAAACTTCGAAATAAATGGTAATCTAATTGTGCAATATGGTGAATATTTTCATCACATACCAAATTATGAGCCGACATTGTTATTTTTAATCCATCACATTCCATTTCTATTGTCGTTCCATCATCATCACCTCCCTACGTCTGCAATCGATGAAGGTCGGCTCTGTTCTCATATTCATAATGATGATGTTATTGCTAACCACAAATTCGTGTATAATTTCTACTCTACGGTTGTCATCTGTGTTGCACCACACAGTGTTATGTGCATTTGCATCATATCCAATTACCAGTCCCGCATTTTTACATTACACTCCCGGAACATTGCTTCTACACCCTTATCGGATGGAGATTACGAATAGTCGTAGGCAGGTACGCAGAAGCGACCACAAAACTTCTGGCTCCCATCCCTACCTGTACCGCCACAAGGTTGTAGTGGCTAACCTCTCAGTTCATAATTGCACCACGTGGTCTGACATACTGTGATACTTCCATCGGATGTTTTACTCTGCGTAATGGTAAACCCTCTGATGCAAGATTGCACCGTGTGGCCCATTACTACTTGGGTTCTTCCATCGGTTATTTGAACCTCAAGATTTTCCACTGTAGTTACCGACCTCCTGGTGCTAAATTGTAACAAGAAAACACGTTATCTAATAGTACTATGGAAGCTCCATCGGATATTTTTCCCTTTGAATTATCCGACGTATTGGTTTACTCATTGGTGAATGAATGCACCGCAACTCCCATCATTACATTGGATCCTCAATCGCGTATTTAGCGCTGTTTGGTCCTCTCCAGAATCAGCAGTACTTACCACCTGGAGTATAGATTTCTTTAGTTTTATTTATTGCTTTGCTTCATGTGTTTGGCAGATTTACTCTATCATATTTGCCTACTTAACAAAGTGATACATCGTTTCTGTTACTTAGGCCACCAGCTATTTTCTATTAGCCAACCTGGCTTAACAATACATCGGGAATACATGCTTATGAAATTTAGACCAACAGATCTGTATCTTGTATTTAATATATGATATTAATATCTGTTTCCTAACATAGATGCTTATGAAGAAATCCTTAATCAAACTGATCGTATACCTGCGATAGTTAGTAAATATGGAAAATGATATTGAAGAGTATAAATAATTTTATAATTAAATAATATAATTTTTATAAAATTAGTCGCAGAGTAGCAAT
Source organism: Bibio marci (assembly GCA_910594885.2). Classification (NCBI taxonomy): domain Eukaryota; kingdom Metazoa; phylum Arthropoda; class Insecta; order Diptera; family Bibionidae; genus Bibio; species Bibio marci. Next base: position 61,169,467 of record OU343114.1, read on the forward strand.
TGGACATAGATGCTACTCCTACTACATTCTATTAAAAAAACGATTAAAATCGAAAACATTAGTACGTCCAATATTAACGTATGGATCATGGTACATGACACAGAGAACCAGTAACAATTAGTTCGGATTTTTATATTTGGTCCCGTCAAAGAACATAATTTTTGTAGACGAGTATACAATTTCGAAACAGATAAGATGTACGGTGAACCAAATATTGGCAAAACAATAAAAATCAATAGACTAAAATGGCCTGCGCACGGATCACGCATGGAAGAGGGGAAAGTGGAAAAACAGATAAATGCAGTGAACTATGTTCATGCGATACTTAAAATTCGTGATTGGAAGGCGTTAGCTGCAGATAGAATGTATTTATTGCCTTAAAATTGGCTGTTGCAATATCAGACGCTCGAACTATCCATTTAAAATACATTGAAGCCGTGATGTTAATCAATGTAAAACTAAAAGTAAATAATTGTTTAAAATAAAAAAAGAAGAAAATCGACTTTTCGTGATCTGATAGTTTTAGTGTCTCGTTGCAATGACATTGCAGTTTGAAATATTAGTAACCACAATCGCTACTAAATAAATTCTCTAAAGTTGTCGTGCATATGACGACTACCACGAATCGCACCAAACGCCTAACTATATAGAAGTTTCAAAGGTTTAAAAAAACAGACTGAACTTTCGGTGAACGAAAAGTTGATGTATTTTTTTAGATTAAGGGAGAAAATATTAAATTTTTCCAATATGAAATTTAGTAATTTTAACTCGACTGCAATACTTTGTGTAGTAAACAATGAAATAATATTTAATTGGTTTTTGTTCCAAATCTAGTTTATATTTTTATATTACATTTGAAATTTTACTTCGTCCAACACTCCTCTCTCCCACTGCTAATTATGTTTCCTCTCGACTTAAGAGCACTGAATTCATCATTGTCCGCTTTACTCAAATATTTATACGAACATTACAATTTTTTTGCTAAAACATTTAATTGATACAAAATATAGAAAATAGGAAAAACCATGTGTTGCAATTGTGAAGTCATAAGTAAATCATTTATTTTGCTTTCCCAACATGAAAGTAGCTATAACAAATAAATCTTACAATTAATTACAATTCGGAAATGGTATAGAAAATTATTTAATTTGATAATTTATTTGATTTTTTTATTTTAATTAAAGTAGTTTTTATCGTAAAAATAAAATACATAGGAAATTATATCGATAGCAATATTAACAAATATTTCAAAAAAACCTCAGCATGTTTGATTAGAATGTGCGTGTGCATGCACAATTAAACATTTGCGGTTTTTTGTGCTCTAATTTAATATTATGTGTTAAAAAATTATCATTTTTTTTTCTTTTTTTCAAAATATAATGTAATGATAACAGTAACGATGAATTAGAAATTGTATTGACTTTGTTATATAATTGGGAACGCATCATATTGTTGGTCAATATTCGTTAATTCAAATTCGTGTAACTCTAATACGAATCATTTATTTTTAATTTATTATGTAATCAGAAAATTTATCGAAAAAATAATTATAAATCAATAAGTTCATAATCATTCCTGTTAACCAATAACATGCATAGAGATACAGTCATACAACTTTATGAATGTCAGTACATTCACTGGTCTTAGAATATGTTTGTATGTGATAATGTTTCATATCATATGTAGCACAATTTAAGATATCTAATATTTTCCAGCAATGTGACATGTCCCCGGAAACATAAACAACTAAATATAAAATATATTGCTTATTCGGTTTAGTAGAAAAATACATTTTTTGTATTTATTGATCAAAATGTTTACTTTATAATTATAAGACAGAATCAATTGACTTTAAAATCTATGTGTCAGGGCACACTTCATCTTTTCCATTTAAATAAATCAATTATAATTCTATTATATTTAAACACATATATATATATTATATCATATAAAAACTTATGTAAAAATAAAAAAATATAATGTAAATAAGTATAACATACGATTAAATATACAATTTTATCCATTTTTTGCATCACAAACACATTCACCAGCTATCCATGTTGATTGAATATGTAAATCTTTGTCCAGTAAAACAAAATCAGCATCAGTATCAAAATTTAAAGTACCTTTACGATCAATTATATTCAAACATTTTGCTGGATGCAAAGATGCTGCTTCCAATGCATACACAATTGAACACTCTGTTGCTTTTTGAAACGTTCGTATACATTCATCCATTGGTGCTATGCTACCACACAATGTATTTGTACCAGCAATATATGCTTTACCACTTTCAACTTGCACCGTTAGTTGACCAATGTGATGTATACCATCTTGAAAACCCATTGCCGAAATGGCATCAGTTACTAAAATTAAACCACTAGGATGTGTTCGATATGCAATACGTAATGCTGCCGGATGTGTATGAACACCATCAGCTATTATACCAAAGTAAACTGTTTTATTTTTTGGTATTTTATCAGATGCTAATAAACCTACTAAACCTGGATCACGATGATGAAACTATATAATAATAATATGTCAATCCATAATAATTACGATAATTAAAATAATTTAATTATAATATTACTATACCGGTAACATAGCATTAAATAAATGTGTTATTAATGTTGAACCACATTCTACGGATAATTCTCCATCACATAAATTTGCCATGGAATGCCCTAGTGCAACAGTTATATCACGTTTTATTAATTCTGGTATAACTTCAATGGCCCCATGTTTTTCAGGTGCTAATGTTATAATTTTTATATTATCTAGTACACCGTATACTTCTTCTAGTGTTTTAATGCCCTATTATAAAACAATATATTTAATATAATTTTAATGTAAAAATTACCCACTACACCTACCTCCTTTATATCTTTAATACATTCTGCTGGATGTGCACCTTTTTTATCTATGTTAATAAATGGTCCTTCAACATGTACACCTAATATTGTTGCGCCCTTTTTATTACCACATCTTTTTTGTATTTTTGGTAATATTTTATGATACGTTTCTATTGGCGATGTAACTATTGTTGGACAAAATGATGTAACACCATGTGATAACAGTTTTTTAGCAACTATATCAATTCCTTTTTCAACGGTTTCTATATCATATGAAAAATCAATTCCATATCCACCTAAATAAAGGAAAAATATATTAATTATGTATTAATGGCTAATCACACATATAAAAATAATGGTATCAAAGAAACATCTGTCTTTCGTTAATTGCAGTACGATTGCTGAATTGTTATATATTCCCTTGCGGAGTAATTTATCAACTTGGCTGTAATATAATATGTGGTAGATGCAATAAGCTCCACTTGGAGTAAAATGACTATACATATACTATATAAAGAGAAACATTTTGTAACTAATGATATTATTTATGGTGTTTTAATATTTCTATTAATATAAATCTTAATTAGTAAAAAATTATCATTAAATTCATCTTGTGAGTTTCTTTTTATATTATTTATGTAATTAGCAACTATGAGATACGAGTCATATTAAATTTAAATATACTAATTCGTGACAACAAAACCAAAGGCATATGTAAGCATGTAAAATCGGGGTATAATGGGTATTAGATTCAAACTTAGTAATTGGTAATTGTAACATATACATCTAACGGATTACATCTAAATTCACGATAATAATTAAATCATCATGCTTGAAAATAAATCTTATTTATAATTTACAGAATCATATAATTCATATATAATTTATATATTTGAATACTTATTCATTATGAATTTATAATTTATAAGTATATTGACACAAAAATTATTAAAGATTCAAATAATACTATCTACAATATTTGTAAGGAAAAGAAATTATAATTTTTTTTAAGATTAAAGGTCAACAAGATAAAGTAATATAACAAAAATTGTATTCAAAATACTCTAAAAATATTGGAACAACTTCAGATAATTTACAAATATGTTAATATATACATACAAATATTTTTAAAAATACAATCTTACCATTTATTTGAAGGTCAATAAACCCAGGAGCAATAATAGCACCACTGCAGTCAATGACCTCGTCCGCACAAATTAATTCATTAAAAAATATTTTTTCTGGATTTATAATTTTACCATTTCTAACCCACAAATCTTCTGTTATTAATGAATGATTACGTATTAATTGACAATTATTAAATTTTATTAATTTATTATTATTAATATCAACCATAATATATAAAAATATAATAATTTAAATGGTACATATGAAACAACAAACTATATAGAAATAAAATTTTAATTGTTTAACTTTTCAATATATATTATAATTTATAACAAAATATTTTCTGTTTAAAAACATGAACATAAACAAAATGCAAAATAAAAAAACAAAACACTACTTGCAGTGTTTGCGGTGCGGTAGTGTCATTTTTTCATATGCTCTGCATCATTAGCACACACCGTGTTCTTTCGACGTGCATTTACACCGCGTCTCGACTGGATTCATTTTGCGACATGTTTCAAATTGTAGCATGTCATTTTTCTTGTATATAGGCTCACTGGCGTTTTAAAAATATTTTTCTCCTACCCCAGCTTTACTTTACTTTTTAGCCCCGACTAGGTAAATAAAACAACTAAATTCTAAAATCTTGAATTTTAGTTATGCTTAAAGGTGCCCAAAACAATAAGTTATATATGTGTTACCTGTTTTACTTTTATTTATTTAAGCTTTGGTTTTTAAGAGCCCGCTTCTGCAGGCCACATTTACAATTTTTCTCTTTCTGTTCGGATTATTAAAAACCATGGTTTCTGTTATACGGACTTAGTAATTTGCACCACCATAATTTTATATCAACGAAATGTCATATTTCATAGCCCGCAAATTAGAATTTATTGAAACGCTTTCATTATTTTCGTAGGAGAATTTTGATGCGGAAGAGAGAATTTATTATGGCCGCACAGTCCGCAACTATAAAAAACATTCAAATATAAAATACGAATAACCATTTTTGACCTTTTCTATTTTCTCAGTCTGGGTTGCGAAATGCGGGCTCATAAAAACCTAAGCTTTAATAAGTATAAAGACAAGCGCACCATTCGGCATGTAAATTCAAAATCAAAAATATATGCTTTCAGTCATTCAGTGTCACGAAGTTTCTCAAAGGCTCAAAGTCAATGAGAAGGTTGTGCATTCCAAAATAATATATGAACTCATATTTACGTAACTGACTGAACTCATCGTTACTGGAAATATTCAATTACGAATATTTATATCATATTGGAAATAGGGAAATGTTGGAAGCATAATGTTTATACGGTAATACCGCGGCCTTCCAAAGTGTGCTAGTCCTAGTACTAACACCCGGTCTTTGGAATCTTTGAAATTTATCATTTAATGTTTAGTAAATATAAAATTTCAAATATCGGCTAAATGGTTTCTTATGAAAATATTTCTAATGGCAATTTGTTTATGTAATGTGAGAATCAGCAGAAGGGGTAGCGTTAGTGTCATTTACCCATATTAATTTCTTAAATGACTAATTTAAAAATTTAATAAATAGACTTACTGATATTTTAGTTGGAATATTCAGTTGATATGGTAAGTTTGGAAATTATGTGATGAAAGAAAATTTTGGAAAAACTGTTGCCGGATATTGGGATATTCACTTCAATTTTCAAGTCAAGAGCTTTACAACTAGTAGAGTTATTTAAATAATCTATTGTTTTTTTAAATGGAGAGTTTGCAGCCGGCTCATCCAAACCCAAAGGTTTAATTTCAAAAATTTCATAGTGAAACAAAAATGTGAGCGTATGAGCGAGCGTAATGAAATTGTCGGGATACTTTTATATTTTTCTATATATACTTTTTATTTAGAATTTTAGAACTATAAGGTATATGCAAAAGTGTAAGTACCGTTTTTAAAATAGATGACGTAAGACTTCTGCTAGTATATGTATAATCTGGTAATACATATGCCTTTGCAAACTTTCTTCATAAAACGTAGTATATAACATTTGATTGAAGTGTATGGGAACAAATTGAAAAAACTATACGATTATCAATTTTATCCAAGGAAAAATATATATTGTAATTATATAATTTTATAAATTGTAAATTCATCTAACAAAATAGATGTATATATAACGGGAACCGAGATTACGAAAAATAGTTAGATGAGTTGGTGATGATGCTAAGGATAATGAAATAATACAATCATCCATTTTGAATTTAATTGTTGGTGATTGGCATCTGCTCGTAATCAACATAATATGGCTTGGTTAATCCGAAAGTATTTGATAGCATTATAATATTATTACTGTTTTACTCATCATCTTATCAATAACAGAAATTACATAATTGTTTTACTAGCAACTCACCACTCTGCATACATTCTTTATCCTAATTTCGACCTATATAGATGGCTATGGTTCGGATTAGGATGTTGGGTATAGCATACTTACAATGCCAGTTGCGACCGAACTCGTCCACGGGTTACGGATAGTGGAACGGCCTATGATACTTATGGGTTAGCTATGAATAAAGAATAAGTAGCCGCGGACAATCTGACTGCTGTGTATGAGAATTACTTTGGGGTGTTGTGTGAAAGCAGCACTCGATTAAAACTGAGTTAATGACTCAGTGATTACACAGTAAAGGCGAATCAGCGGCGCCAAGGTAACTGCTTTCGGTAGAGGTGATATACGCCTGTAAATGATCCTTCGAATTTACAGAATGATTCAGTAGGTTGGACGTATGGTTAACTACCAACTTCAGAAAAACTACCAGTTATGAACTCTACAACACGGCCTCGGATCGGCCAGGATAAACGGCAACGACCCCAGCAACGAAAATTTAAAGACAATGATTTAAAACCTGCATCTTGGAATGTTAGACATAAGGCGAGATGGCTAGATGCAGTAAACTGTGATATAAAGATCCTTAAAATTCGGGATTGGAAGACATTGACTGCGGATAGGTCAGGTTGGAAAAGCGTGTTGGAGAAGGCTAAACCGCACCCGGGTTGTAACGCCATGGAGTAAGTAAGAGTAAGATGGCTATGGTTAATCGTCAGAAATATATTCAGGAGATATATATAAAAAAATAGATTTTATAATTGACATTCTTAATTCTTGAAGTGTTAAATATCTTTCTGAAAATAAATCTGGCAATTAAACGTACAACATTGGGTACATCCCCAGTAATCACTTATTTATTTTATTATTATTTTTCTTTACTATATTAACTATTTTATTTAATTTAAGTTAAGTTAAAAAAATCCAAGAAATTCAAATTTTTTTCAAATGATGCGGTTTGCTTTAGTTGTTGATAATAATTTAAAAATATATTTAATAGCCAAATATGAGTCCAAATTTATCATCAGCACATTTTCAACAATTTATTAAATTTAATTGGTATTGGATCATATTTATTATGCAATTCATTACAAATGCAGACGCGTGAAACTGAAATTATGTTATCAAATGATAAAAATATTATCGTATTGGCAAACGATTGTTTAAACTTCCCCAGTAACAATTTGTCCGTACTTTGAAAATGCGGAAAATTTCCGTGGAAAAAACCCACATATTTTCTATGGAAAAGATATATTGGAATTTGTCCAAAGAATGTCCATACTTTGCCACTTAATATAATAGTATTTTATTTAGGTTAATTGAAATCTTTGGATTGTCAGGGTAATATGTTCAACATATATCCACGGTATTGAATTCATAATTTATTTCAACTATTATCCAAGAAAGTGGTTCAAATTTAAATAATCTAAATATAATCCTCACTCTTTTTAATTTATTTTCATGATTTTTAAAACAACCAGCAACTCAAATTGATCTATTTCCGAGGAATTTTGTAAAACTTTTCACGGACTTTATTCACGGTTTTTTGTTCGAATTTATTACAAAAAAAAATGCACAATCGATGAATTGTTACCATCGTTCAGCATCTTCATTCCGTGTTCATAGAACTTCTGGTCTATCGGTAAAAAAACTTAATCACTTACTTGCTAAAATACTTGGACGATACAAAGATATTTTGTACAAACTCCGTGGATCTGCTCACAAAAAATATGCATATAAATTCTGTGGATATTCTGTGGAATAATAGCAACGAGAAATACCATACTTCTTTTTTCCTCGGATTGAAACTACGGACTACTACATATGATGCGGACAAACTACGGACAGTGTTACAAGGGTTAGAATGCATTAATCGTGTGAATTATTTAAATGTAAATTATGTCGTTCATGTTTATCACATACATGTTTAAATACATTACACTTAGGATATCGTGAACATATAAATCCCGGTGATGCAAAACATATATTTCCAATCAAAAAAAAATCATAATCAACTATATTAAATGAAAATGTTAGGGAATTTAAATTATTAACATTAAACAATCAATTAATGGTAAACTGATTTTCTGAAAAATGTAAAACCAATGTTACTTGGTGTTCATAAATTATGTCTGTCTCAGAAAATTCTCAATTTGTTACTGCAATATACTGTATAGTGACAAGAGAATTTATGGTATCCCAATTCCAATGAAATCTTGCCTATACCATTTGTTCATGGAATAAAAAAAAAAGACGAATATCTTTGAAAATATGTTGTTAGACGCTACTCAAACATTTACGTTTCGTTATTTACAGTAATGAATGTTTAGTAGACGCCATAAGCTCCACTTGGAGTAATATGACTTGATATGCAATATTTTAAAATAGAGTGACCAGTTATGCATAATTTTATGACTGGATGTTTTGTATTGATAATATTTTATAAAATCTAACTTTTGCATTGTGATTGGGATGTTTTTGAGTAAGAGGAATTTAAAAATGATGTCAATTTGTCGATTGGGCTAATCAATACTCAAAAGTACAAAACTAAATTATTAAAAAAATGGTTTGTGGTATGAAACACATTTTTGAGGTAGCTATATTATTTTCAACTTCAAAAATTATTGTGGTGCTTCAGTTACAATAGCTATAGATTTTCATAAAATATCATGTTCGTCACATATTCGGAGAGGCTGATTAATCCCTTCAAAGTGAAAAGGAGGAAAAGAAAAAATACGTGTTTTCTATTGTGATGAGTAATACAACTTGGCAGAATTTCACTGGAATTGGTATGTCACAATTCAAAAGATTCCCCTGTGAGTAATACATCGTTTGTCAATTCTGAATATGATTTTTTTTTTAAATACAATAAATTAAAGTAACACATTTTTATAAATTGAAGTAAGGCAAAAAAATAAGGAGGATAATAATATTTATTCTATTTTAGTTTAAAGTGATTGTATTATTCTATTTTAATTATTCTACCACTGACTCAACTATGAAGACAAACTGTATTCCCCCAATTAAATCCAAGAAAACATGTACTAGAATTTCCAAATTCTTTCAAGTAAAATGTAAAATTTTTTATATATGCGAATGTAAATTTTATGATTATGTAAAGATATAGTTATGATGAACTACATGGACCACAATCATCTAAATTCAATTCTTTACGGTTTTGTGACTGAAAAAAAAAAGAAAATAAAAAAAACAGTGTTATAAAAAGTAAATAATTATAATAATATAATAAAAATGAATGTTCGGTGGTATGTTGGGTATAGCATGTTTAAAAAGATGGTTATTAGATACTAGAGTATTAGATATTAGAGTACATACTGCCCACATAAAGATATTCATAAATTAATTGATGGACGTCACTGTTCAAATGTAATGGATGTACGATGTTGTCGTGGTTTGAATATTGACTCTAGTTAGGCCAGTGATACGAGCCATAATTTCAGCAATTAATAACAGACAATCTATAATGACGAAATGAGTAGTCGAAAAACTTGAACAGACGACGGTAAAACAATTGGACAAGCATGCAATGAAACAAATTTTACAGATTTGGAGGATTCCCAGAAGAAAAACAATATTAATAGCATGTGTGTAGTTAGAAATGTGTGGTTTTATGACTAATGTGAAAATGCTCTGAATGTAAAAAATGCATCCATGCTGAAAATGCTAACGCGAGCAGTAAGAACCACTATAGAAGACTATCGCACTAAGAGGAATTCCGAGCGTAAATTGATGCGAAGAAAAAAGAAAAAACGGAAATTGGAACGAATGGTTTACGCCGAAATGACAACAGTCGTATTCGCACCGCATATAATCAACAACCAATTTTGTGCAAAAACAGAGATGGACAGTTATGGTGCAAGAGGCTAGGTGCCTCGAATGATGGACCGAGTAAGTGTAAACACGCCAGTAAATACTGTGGAAGATGTACAATTTCAAAGTGTTAAGCCATTTATAGTTAAACCATCAATACAAGAAGTAAAGATTGTTATTCTAAAGCTCAAGTATAATAAATCACCTGAATTAGGTAATTTATTTGCAGATGAATTCTTTAAAAACTGTAGAAATGTATTGTTAGCAAATTGTAAAGATATGGAATAATGACCAGGCACCAGACGAGTGGAAGTATGGTATTATCTGTTCATTGTACGAAAATGGTGACAAATTTGATTGTAACAACTTTATTAAACATTGTCTATAAGATGTTATACCAGACTTATTTCACATGCCAATGAAATGAAAGGCATATGGTAGTTATGAAAAATTATGGAAGAATTTGGTATTCCAAATCGTGTGCGCATCCGAATTAATTTATGTCATCATTTTGAAACCCATTCGCAACAACGACTTTTTAATATTACACTGGAGGCATTAAGGAACGATTTTTACAAAATTGGTGAATTATTGACGTATGTTGATGATATAGACGTAATGGATCGAAGTATTGCGACTGTCAAGGATGCTCTCGAATCGTTTAACAAGTATAAGTTCTAGGTCTCACAGTGAATGCAGGCAGAACAAAATATATGACAACAAATAGGTGACAAAGAATGCATCAAGAACTCGAGGTCAGACTGTTAATATTGGAGATTATAATTGTAAATAGTTTCGTATATTTGAAATCGTTGGTAAAAAAGTGGAAAATGATATTGAAGAGGAAATTTGCCGCAGAGTAGCATTTGGAAACTCATTGTAGATTTAAAGTGCAAGATGTAAAAACATTATTACGTCTAATATTAACTTATAGATCGGAGGTATTATTCGTATGACACACAACCAGGAATAATTACAATTACGGATTTTTTAACGAAAGATACTCCGTGGCATATTTGGTCTCGTCAAATATATATAAACAATATAATGGTTGAAGACGACGATACAATTTCCAAATCACTAGTTGCACGGTAAACAAAATATCGTCAAAAAAATAAAAATCAATAGACTAAAATGGGTTGGGTACGTATCAGGTTTGGAAGGGAAACGTGTGCAAAGGAAACAGTTTAATGATAATCCAGAAGGAAGACGAAGAGTCGGAAAACCTAAGGCTATAGATGAGTAGATACAGTAAACTATTCTATAAACATCCTGAAAATTCGTGTCGATAGCTTCGGTTCGGTTAAAGAAGACTAAAATTACACCTGCGTTTTAATGCAATGCATTAAGTAATAAATATTTACATTTTTTAACATTTCGTCTTGAATTTCATTTCGTTCATTCAATAATTTTTCTAATTCAATTTCTTTTTTTTGGTTCAATAATTCTGTGTAACGATAATGTAACAAAGCATTTGCCAAATAATTTAACGGGTTTTTTGGTTGTTGAACAATTACAGAAGCTAATGTTATTCGCAGTGCTTTACCTAAATTTTCTTTAATATATTCAATGTCTTGTTGCCTTTGTTGTTCTGCAGAAAAGATGAAATGCAATGTAAATACTAATTTAAGAAATTAGATGACAAATAATTTACCTAAAAAATTTGTAGAATTATTAAATTCTAATTCAGTGTATGATTCACTTGGAATATTATTTTTAATTTTAATCATTTTACCATTGACTAATAAATATTCAGATGCATATGGATTGGATTTATAAATTTTTTGTTGATTTTCATTTAAAAAATAACGTTTCCCATTTAATTCATCTTTCAAATATTTTTTAATATAATATTTCTCATTATATTCATCGGTAAAATAATCACCAATTTCATCCATTAAAATGTCACGCCCTTCGTTTATTTTCGTAAATATACCATTGATTTCATTTAATTTATATTCGGAAGCAAATGAAGATTTTTTATAAATTTTTTCATTTAAATTATTCAAATAATAATGTCCGTTGATGTCATTAAAATATTCAATCGGTTTTATAAATTCTTTTAAATTATTTTCAATTACATCATTAAATACATTTTGAACAATTTCTAATTCGGATGTTGCCGGTGATAATTTCATATTTGATTTTGGTTTAAATAAAATTTCAGTGTCCATATTGTGTGGAGATCGTGACATATTTTTTTTCTTCAATATATAATTCAAAAGTGGCCAATTATATTTGGAATGAAAATAATTAAATAATAATTTAAAATAATTATTGAATATTATTGTAAAATTATTGATATTTTACAAAGGGTTTCTAAGTTTATTGAAATATATTTAATATGTACTTACTTAGATCCGAAAAAAAGAAAACACTACATTATTATTGAGACTTGCAAAGTGGAAGCCCTCATAACGCCCTTCCCTCCCTCAAATCCGATTAATAAACATTTTGCAAATAAAAGAAAATATAATGTAATGACAATACCTGAATCACTTCGACTCGTATCGACAAACGTAATATCGTTTACAGTACTGAAGATTTTGTGGACAGTTAGTTTCCACGAAAGTAGTTCATTTCCAGCTTCTAGAGAATTCTGAAGACCATCCGCCGATTTCCGTTTGACATATAAGTGTTTGCTGCGATTTAACAAAAATTAGGTTATACTGTTGGATCTATAATGTTTAGCAATGTATTTGCCAGCCTTAGGAATGATACGCACATGCAATTCTATCCGACACACATCCTGTTTCTAGGAGGCCTCTTAGGTTGTCATTAATTGATAAGATCAAAATCAAAAATAAAAAGATATGGGATGTGGTAGAGTGAGACGGTGTGCCACATGCAATTACCCATCAGTAAATATAAAACTGTTATAGACAGAAATATATACAATAAGTTCATATTATAGAGGGATAAAGAAACATATATCTGATAGCTAGGTCATATGCAGGGAACTAATTAGTTACAATTACATAACAAAATGTATCATGGATTTCATGGAATTCAAAAGATTTATTATGATATAATAAGAAAATAATTATAAATATTGCTTACCAAATTCTTAACACATTTTAACGATTCTCTTTCTTCAGAGAAACAACATTTTTAATTTGAAAAAAATTCTTAAAATTATCTATATTATAATTTTAATCTAATTCAATTATTGATGATTGTCCTTGTTCTTTTGAATTTTCTAAAGTACCTGATGACATATCTTGATCATCGTCATCATCTTCAACTTCCATTTCATAAATTCGAAAACGTTTATGATTTTGAGATAACAGAGATGCAATCTATAAAAAAACAAAAGAACAAATACATATAATTACTTATTAATATACGTTGCACAATTATACAATTATAAAATGGCAAATTAAAAATGGGAATTCCATTTTTTTTTTATTTTCAGAGGGCACGGCACCTTGATTCCAAGACATACAAAATATTTTAAACAAGAAACATTATTAATATCTTCATAGGATTAAAATTGTTATTCAATTATTTACAGTGCTCAATTATTATACGACGTCTGCTTTTGGAACGTGATAAGGCATCTGAAACCGGAATCGTACTGATAATAACTGCTTGCGTTTTTTGGGGTTGAGAAACAGTGTTACTCAGGCAGTAAAAACTTGCGTACTTAGACCCTAGACACATTTCATTCTGGTTAGCTGTAGAGGAATTTGCATGGTGTTGGCATTGGTGGGATTTTTGAAACGAGATTATCCTGTGCACTTACCATTCAGGTCAGAAGAAATAAATTGTTATTTTTCTTTAACTTAAAGTTTATCCTTGAACGTACACAATGATTGGTGAGACCTATAGACACTGCATACAAACTCTTTTATCTAATTACACCAACTATCAAATAGAACACAGAACCGCATATTTACCGCCTTTTACCAGAAAAAATTAAATTATAAAATTGTGGACAAATCTGCTGTAAATGGTTTTGTCTTCTATTTGATTTCCGGTAATTGCTAAGTGTCTTCACTAGGTTATTAAGTCTCTATTGAATTATGGTTTCATTGATAGTTGTTATGTAGATACTTTAACACCGCTTATTAAAAAATCAAATTAGTTTCTTTTAAGTTCCATACACAACTAAATTTTATTAGTTTGGAGTTCTAAATGCTTCTAATATGTCCACTACTGTGACATGTTTATGGTATAGATGTCAATCTGAAAAACGCTACAGCATACGTTTACCTATCAGTAGGACCTGCTAATATGTAAATAGTATAGTATGTGAAACACATTTTACATTTTCTCAGTAAGCGTATAGGCCTTGTAATTATAGAATTCCAAATTCCAATATTGTCAGCTCAGCTACAGATCTATAAACCAGCTCGGAACCTAATTCTTCAGTTTGGCTTTGATCTTAACTGTTTTTTACCAAACCAACCCTCGATAGGTATATGTTCAGCGAACAAAGTACGGCTTCAAGCCGCATTTTTAACTGTTTAATACCATGTGTAAAACGCATTTAATTTATTTTTTATGCTCTTCTTTGTATTAAATTTGGAATCGAACATTATGCGTAAATAATTGACCCCAGCTGAGAGTTAAATTTTTATACCATTCAGCTTGCTTAAAACAATTCTTGGTATCTTGTATCTTCTCGTGATTAAAACCAGTTCAGCCTAATTTGAATTAGCCGTAAACAGATTTATTCTGTCTACTTTGTAAATAACGCTATTTGTCTAGGATTATATAAATAAAATTCTTATATTAATTTATAAATAAATTTACCTTACGATTACCCGAAACTGATATACAATTTGCATCAAAGCCATCAATGATTTTAATTAAATTTGTATCTAATAATTCATATGTATTTAATGTACGTTGATTTAATAAACTATATTCTTGTAATAAGTCATCATGTTGTTTAATATTACCAATATTTGGTGATAATAATTGTGATTTTAATTTCGTTATTGGTAATTGTACAAAATTATTAATTATTTTATTATTTTGTTTTAGCTCATTGTCATCTATATTTTTATCGTCTAATAATAATGATAAATATTGTTCATTATAAAATTGTAAATGATGATAATTCAATTGTCCAAATTGTGTATTTAATTTTATATCAAAATAAGGTTTATTTTGAAATTCTAATTTTACAAATTTTAATTTTTCATTTAATTTTGTTTTTATTGTATTTAATTCAATAAATATTAATAATTTTTTATCAATCAGACACGTAAATAATGTTAAATTTTCATTTAATTGATTTATATGTGTAATTATAACATTATTATTATCATTATTATCCGTATGTATCGTATTTTGTTGTTGTAATTCCGAACAAATAATTATTGCATTTAATTTAAATTTTCCACTTATTAAATCATCTGGTTTTTTAAACACATTTAATATACTAATTTTTAATTGATTATAGTCTTGTATCAATGATAAATTACGGTGATGTGGATAAATACTATTACATTCTTTTAAACATTCATTTTCATCTAATAATTGATTCCATTTTTCTGTAAAATCATTTACAATTGGTATTTGTATATTTGCGTCCGCTAAATATTGTCCAACACGTTCCAAATTAAATTTTTTTTTATTTTTTGCAAATGTTGAAGATGATGTTGATGTAGATGCCTTTGATGAAGATGCTGGTGATTGTGATTTCGTAGTTGATGGCATTGTATTTTTAGTATAATTATAAACATTATTTTCATCTGTATGTATTGGTGCTGTATTTGTATTATCATAATCAAAATTATATAAAAATTCTGATAAATATATAATATCTTGTTGAGATACAGATGAAATACCATCTGGTACAGTCTCATCCATTAAACGTATGATAACACCATATAACCAACACCAAAATATTTTATAATCTCTGGTTGATTGTTCAATAGCTTGTTGTACTTCTAATGACTTTATAAGTAATGCACCAGCATTTATATTTGCTTCATTTGTTAATTCACCTAATAGTGGCTATAACAAATATAGTAATTTTATGTTTTATATGAATAATAATATGTAATAATAGTTTTAGTAAATAAAATAAATAAATAAATGAACCTTGTAATAATATAAATTTTTGCTCATCCCTTTGATTTCATTTAAATGATAACAAATATGAATAATACCACTATGAAATGGTTTTATTAATAATTTTTGTATAGTTGAATAACTTATATCAATTGAATTGCCTAATTTTTTTAAACCTTTTTCCGTTAAATCTTTCGTTAAAAACATCTCTAATGATTCTGATGGAAAACCGAATACTAATAATTCTAATAAATCGGCTGAAACTTTACCAGGTGGTTGTGTACTTGCGTATGTTGTTAATTTATTATCCATTTCAATGAGTACAGTTTCCCATGCTTCAATAATACATTGTAAAATATCTTCAATATATCTACATTATTACGAAATATTTAAACATTAAAATATTATAAATATAATTAAAAGTAATATAAATTATTAATTAGTTACGTTAATGTATTTAATATAAATGAATATTTTGTTGCTAAATTTAATAATGATAGTGAATATTTTTTATAAATATTATTTTCAAATATTAATAATTGTAATAAATTATCCATTTTTATGTAAACTAATATTGTTCTGAATTCACCATCCATTTTAGCATCAATTATTTGAAATTCATTGAGTGAACGTTTTATATATTTTGTTAATGCAATTATACCAACGGATAAAATACCAAACACAGATATATGAATATTACCATTATTTAAACCAATTATTAAAAAATTTAGTATTTTTTTTGCATATTGTTTTGTTGAATTATAATCAAATTTTCTTGGTACTGCTGATAATGAATTGAAATTTGGTAATTCAGGTAAATATGTTTCATGAAAAGACTATATTTTATTAATGAGAAAAAATTATACAATTTAATTGGATTTTAATATATTGTGTTAATTTAAAAATGAAAAAATTAAATAGAGAAATATTTTATAATTTTTATCATGCAGAATAACATAATATCCATTGTTTAAAACTGTGATAGCAGATATCTCACGTTTACATTATGTCACTGACATGTGATTTGTGATGAACAGAAATAAAAAGCATTGTTATGCTAATATCTGTATTACTAGTATTTAAACCGCTGCGAAGCCAGGTTCTCTACCAACAACAAATTATTAGAAATTCTTATAAATTTTTTAAGTTACAGATTTGACGGTAATATATAAACACAGATTTAAATTCGTTGACTTAATGAAAGAAGAAATGAGGAAAGAGTTCTAAAAAAAAGAATACGTTTGAGAGGGGTCTGAATAAATATGCTGGAGTCAGCAACATAGATAGAAGGAGAATTAAAAGGCGTGACATTTTAATATATATGGAAGATCTAAATGTAAAATTGGGAGTACCGCTAATAACCGAGGAAATTGTGATGGGAGGTGATGTACTTAAAGATTTTAATTATTTGCAATATTGTACTCAATTATTGACTCATAAAAATAATATTCATGGAAATCCCCAAATAGGAGAACCTGAGATTAAATAGATCAAATTGCTATAAGTAGAAAATTAAGTTTGAATTCTATCTTTCTATATGAAAAAAAAATTTATCTTCGAAAATATAACAATAAATAATTCATGAAACGTCCATCTTTCGTATTAATTACATATCAATTGCTTTCTCCTCACATGCACAGTAATTTACCAGTTTAACTGTCAGGTAGATGCCATATGCACAACTTCGAACCACATGTGTTGAACGCATAGAGTAACAGTTTATAATCAAATCAAACTGTGAATGTATATGTCTGATGAACCTAACAAAGGAGTGAACTCCACAGGATAGTAGTATTGTGGACCGTCCAACAGATAAATGGCGCAGAATTGTAATTGCAGAAGTAGAAGGTCATTGTAAAAGCTGATGTGAACTCAATATTGAAATTCCAAATAAAATAAGATAGTGATGTTTTATTCAAGCTCCATCCTCCATAGAGGTATAAGAAATAAATTATCATATTAACTCATTCTAAAATTATATATCATGTATGTATTTTTGGAAGACTTAGTGCATGCAAGTAACACATTTTCAGCATCTTTTGTTAAACACTAATTTTTAATTCTTTCTAAACTAATAACATTAATTATTAAATAATAGGTCGGTATCATAATGTGTTATGGACAACACTTTAAAAATCTAATTATTTTGTTGGAATAATATTGTCCCAATAAATATATTAACGCATAGTTGCAATGCGAAAAAGAACCCGTTTACTATAGAAGATGAATACTGAAAAATGATTAGTTGTTTACAATATCAATCAGGACATTAAATATAAACATTACTATATATAAAGGAAAATCACATTACTAAAGAGCTTTTATTATTTACGTAATTAGAATATAAGAAAAGATACAATGATAAGACCAACGATTAATGATAAAATTTGATGAATAAATATATATAATTTATATTAAATTAAGGCCGCAACGATGGACAATTTTCTATCCGGCCATTTACTACAATATCTTTTAATATGTATCTATAATCCGACCGAAAAAAGAAGTTATTGAAATAAGTTCTTCAACAGGAGGAAAATTCATTATATAAACAATGATAAAATTATATAAACGATAAGTTAAGTTAAACCGAAAATGAACAAAATTCTCACTCTCGAAGCAAATGTTACTAGCACTAGTAGAACATTAATTTATACAAACAATCAGAATCAGAATGTTGTTCACATTAGGTAATATTTCTCTATTTAGTTATTTACATAATTTTTTTTTTTAACCATACCAATAAATTTAAATGATCCTCATTAATTTCATCAGAATACTCTTTAACATTTTGTGTCCAACTTAAACATGATATATCGCTATCCACATTAAGTGAAGTAATTATTTGTTGATTTTCAACATTTAATAATATTACTAATCCGGTACTATAACCTAAAAAATAAAAAAAATTCATTATTTTATTATGTTTTCATTAATTATTAAACGATAAATTATAGAACTAAAAAAACAATACCAATTGCAATTATTTTTTCATCAGGCCGCCAATCCAATCCGCGTACTTTAGCTGTTTCTGTTGGTGGTGGATGTGTTAAAATTTTTTGCCAATTTAAACGTTGTACAATTACTTCACCTAAATTTTTTCGTTAATAATATAAATATTAAAATGTTAAATATTGCACGCAACAAATATAGTACCTTTATCATTGCTATAAGCTAACAAATCCATACGATTACTCCATTTCATTAATTCAATTTTAAAACCTAAATTTTTGGTTCCAATATGTCTCATTCCACTTAATCTATACATTTTTATTTTTTATTAATTGTTTTTTAATGTTATTTAATTTTAATAAATTTCAATTTAAAATATAATTATTTGTTTTCATGTATTCATTTATTCAGTGTTGCATTTTATTATCGCATTGCTTTGAATTTGTATTTAAAATTCAAATTACTGCAGTCCCCGCCAGGCAATATAAAAGCAAAATGAAAATCAACATGCCAATGTTTCGGTAAATATCGATTCTTAATGAAAAATGAATGAGTACATTTTAACGAAGATAAAAGTGAGTTTTTCACAACTAAATACAATTAAATTTTATAAATGAAATTCAAAATATATGTGTACGATTAATATTATATAACCTAATATGCTACATTTCCACAGGGTCAATGTGTTTTATCAGGATAATCAACAAAAATCAACTAAAATTACCCAAAATGGGTCTAGTTAATGTATTTGAAAATAACTCTACTTGACAAATTTTGTGAGGACAAGTCATTTTATTACTAGGGTAGAAAAATATCCCTAGCATAAGGCAATTTTGCAAAATTTATGTTTAGTGAAACAGAATATTTTTCAGTTAAAAAGAAAGACTTAAAAAATATGTCGTTTAATTCCGTCTGTAACTGTATCATAAATAATTAATAATTTTAACTTACCTCCAAAAAATTCCATTTTAACTTCGCTAAATTCGTCCTCGACAAACCGCATTCTTTAATTTTATTAAAGCTTTTAGAATTTTCTAAAGTTTTAAAAAATGGTAAATTACAAAAGCTAATATTTATACATTTTATATATCCAGTTTTAAATTTTGTTCTGGACATGGAATATTTAAATAAAATTTTAATTAAAATAATCAATAAATTAAATAAAGCATAAGAATAAGTTTTTATTTTATAGTTAATTTGTTTTATTAAACTACAATAACAAAACAAAAAAAATAAACAAACATAATGCTATAAAAACTAAAATAAGAAGATTATGTAGATTTATTTAATTGCTCTTACATTTGTGTATTTTGTTATAAGAATTGTCATATTGTCTTTCTTTATTTTTGCTAGAAATTTACTTACTGTAATAATTGGACATTATGAACTTTACGTAAATGCAGTATAACGCTATTTTGTTTGAAGGGCATCTTCCACAATCTGTCAAAAAAAGTCAACTCGAGAATTTATCTGTTGACGCTATTGAACGCGAAGTATTGTCATATTGATATTGTTTGACTCTACAATGACTCTACAGTACACTAGTGTCGTCTACATTTATTTTCTTTTCACACCTACACCATACCCTATGGCTGGTTTCGTTTATTCCTCTTGTGATAGCACAATCGCACAAGTGACACAATTATATTTTTGTATGCTTTTGTTCAGTTTTGATTCATCTGAAAAATTTTGTACATGAATGAAGTAAACGTCAATATATAATACATTGATTTTAATGGGTATGCGTTCTCTGAAAATGTTAATGTGCTTCATGCACAGTTTCATGTGAATTTTGAAGTAAAAATTTCGAAACTTATACGTGAAGATTACATAAAACTTCAAATATAAAATTTGAATTTTTGTGTGGTGTTTTTTGTATGTTTCTGATATAAACTGATATTTACCACAATAAGTAAACAAATTATTATGATAAATTGTGATATTAAATAAAATAAAAACGAAAATATATATATAATAAACAATAATTCAGACACACAATAAACTCTAATAATAATAATGGTTAAAACAATTTTTATTTTCTTTTTAATGCCACAAAACATTTGTATGTCAACGTAGAAATTAACACAAGAATAATCGATCACTGAGCTAGCACATAAAGGTGTTAAATTATACTCTAATTTTGACATTTTGAAAGTACACTACACAAGTTGAATAAACGATAGCACCCTACACCCACACACACAAATATTTTATTTTTACGTATATATTATATACATAATTACATACCATTGCATACTGAAATGACTTGATACTGTACTTGATGATACGAAATTGAAGTGACTGAATGTATGTCTAAATAGTGAACAGTGTACTGTCTGCGCCATTTCTTCTTTTCGCAATACATTTCATGATGGCTATGGTAAGTTTAATTTATGGTTAAAAAGTGATAAAACTTATTTTAAAATTATTAAATATGTTTAAAAAGTGTTTAATGTAGTGGAAAAAAAGTTTTATATATATATATAATTTATATTATAACAATTGTGGTTAGTTGCTAATTTGTTAAAATTTAAATGAATTTGTGGACATTTTTTTTTCTTCAAACATCAACGTGGGTTTTGGTGTGAAAAATTTTCAATTTTATAATTATAGATTATGTATTCTTGTAATATAGTTGCGTGTAAAAAAATTGCAAAAATTTATTTATATAAAAAGAAAACGTTTTGAGAATTTACATCAAATATTTAATTCCAATTATACGATTTTACTATCTCTTACCATCTATAATAAAGTAGGAAAACTTAAAATCT
This sequence comes from Bibio marci, assembly GCA_910594885.2. NCBI lineage: Eukaryota > Metazoa > Arthropoda > Insecta > Diptera > Bibionidae > Bibio > Bibio marci. Next base: position 61,191,379 of record OU343114.1, read on the forward strand.
GTAATTATCAATCTTTTAAAATAAAAATAGTATTTATGTGAGTATAATATTTTTTTTTTATATAAATGGGAGAGTTGAGAGAGGTGCAATTAAAAGTTTTGTTTTTATTTTCAATAATTGATATTTCGTATGTAATGTATGCACGTTTTATGTACTTGAATTTCCGTCCGTAAATTTTGTGGCTCAAGGACATAGCACATGGCGCATAAAGGAAAAAGCAAAAAAATATAAAAATACAATAGCACATTTTTTTCGATGCCATTTTTACATCCTTTGAAATGCGCAAAATCTTTTTTTTCTTGCAAGTATTTTTATTGCATTACTCGTTTGCCCATTTCTGAAATTTTTTTTTACCTTATTTAAAACATATTATTTTTTTTAATATATAATTTTATTGAATGATGGCTATCTGTTTAAATTTATCTATAAATCGATTATTTTCATGACAGCCAAACAAAACAAATTGTATGTAATATATATTTTTTGTCTCGATTTCCTAGCCTTTCTTTGCTATTCATTCATATTGTATTTTATACAATGATTTTATGTACCACCAAATACATTTTTACGTCATTTAGATGTGATCGAAGAAAAGATACGCGTTGAGCGTATATGTTCATTCCGTTTTTTTTTTTTGTACAAATTGTTAGTGTAATTGTAATGCGTTGACAATTTTTTTCTAGAAAAAAAAATAAACGTGCTTTTATTTATATTTTTTCTTTTATTATATCAGCCGATTACAAACAAATTAAAAATGCACAAATTTAAAAAAAAAAAAATTAATACACATTAAATTGCAAGAAAATCAATCTAACACATGTCTTAATTTGATTTACAAATATATTTATCCAATTTCTAATGAACCCTTTATATATTAATATATACGTTTTTTCTTATTTAACCCTCCAATATCCACAAATTGTATACAACTACATAAACAATTGTATTATATTTTTTTTTTGCTACTATAACAATTATGAACATGTTAATTATCTCATTCGCATTTTTTTTAATTTTTCCTCAATGAGAAATAGAATTTAATTTAAAATAGTTGTTATCCAGTTTTATTAAAAAAAAAACTATGAAGTAAATGAACAATTTACCGTAGACCTAGTTGGGGTTGTATTCAATCAATAATAATTTTTAAACTTATTTTTTTAAAACTATCAAGTGTGGTCTGTTTTTTTTTTTATTATTTTTTAATAGTACAGAGAATTTTATCGTTAGCGGGTACAAAGATTTTTAATTACGAGACCAACACAAGTAACATCTTATTAACAAATACACTGTTATCTAAATATCAACATTGTTACATTCATTTATTACAACGAGATTATTACGTGCGATATTATATTAACTGTTTTGAGTTCATTAGGTTTGCACATAAAATTTTTAAATTAAATTTTCTATTCTTCCACCGAACATGTTGTTATGTGAGTAATTATCGCATTTATTTGTTATAAATTAAATTTATATTTTTGTTATATTTTTTGTATTTCTGTAGTTTCATTTTTATTGTTAATATTCCGATTCTTCATTTGTGTGTCCGTTTTCTCAGCTGTTCTTCTTTAATTTTTCTTATGTTCTTTGCTAGTTACTGGTTCCATTTAGCATTATCATGATCTTATTTTCTTCATCTCCATCTACTGAGATTTTTTCGAACCTATTCTACATATTTATGTTATAATTTTAACATTGTAACTTTTTTTTTTTCTATTTTATTAACAACTATTTGATTTTTTCACTAATGATTTTCTATAATTTTGTTCCACTTCGAGCACATCGGACTCACATGTTTCACTATTATTAATTTGTTTTCTTTCTATGTTTTTCTGAACATTTTGCCATTGTAAATATCATTTGTGGTTATACTTAAATTATCATTATTATGAACTACAGGTATCCCTCCGATAACACGCCTAATTCCGTTACATGTTATTGGAAACTTGAATGTCATACAAATTTACCGTGTTATATGAAAACTGTGTTATAGGAATCGAAGTGTTATATGGAAACCATGTTGTAGGAAACTTGAATGACATACAAATTTGAGATTGCCTACCGTGTTGTATGGAAAACCAAAATCGTGTTATATATGGAAACTATATTCTAAACGTAAAAATTAACTCTTCTCTCTTTTAACAAATATATCATTATTCTGTCTTTTTCTATTATTGAGTACAACGTGTTGTAAGAGGAAGTGTTGTAGGACGAAGTGCTCCAATTTTAATCCATGTTATATGGAAACCGTGTTATTTGAGTGGCGTGTTTTCGGTGGGATACCTGTACATCGTTATTATTTATAGTTTGCATTTGTATTTGTTTTCTAATGTTATGCACTAGTAAAACGAATTATTAAATCATTATTATTATTATTATAATATTATTTTTTTATAAATATTTTTACTTTATTTATTTCTTATAATATAATATTGGTTTTGTTTTTACCGAAATTTATTACTAGTTTGAAACTAACTAAAAATGATAAAATATTCACTAAATAAATAATTAATTAATTTTTTATTCTTGTAATTTCACGACTCCCGGGGCTCATTGATAGTTTGTCATAAATGTCTACTTAACAGCTGTTGTCAAATAATATGTGTTTGATTCTAAAAAGTAATCGATCTAGTATTCTGCTGACGTATTTTATTTGTATAATAAAATTTAATACAAATTTTGATAATTTAAATGCCATAAATTATTAATAATAGCCTAAAGTTATTAGAAAATATTAAATTAATTAAATGTGTTTGCTTTTGTTTAGAAATACGTACAGATCATACAATATTTCCACATAGCGTAGTTGATCCAGCTTGACTAACCAATGTTACCACTTTTATCTTAGGATATAGACAACATAAATGTCTAATACACACAAGGCGTTGTATTGTGCGTTCAGTTTTTTCCCATTTTTGATTTAATTCAATGAAACTAACAATGAAGAACAACAGTGGCTTGTAAAATACTATATGCTTATTTAATAGAAACAAATATAAATTTTTAATTATTTAAAACACTAAATTTAAAAACAACACAGAAACCTATCGAAACCAACTGTGATATAGCAACAATGAACATAGAATTCATTAACACATGAAATTTCGGTAGTCACGGTAATCTGATCGTACACAATACTTTATCTATTGTATAATATTGGCTCGTAATCTGCCGAATCTGAACTGAAAAAAAAGATTCATCGTATTTAGCAGAAATCCACCATTAAATTAGCAGATCTACTGTCGATATACGTCCAGTATAATTTTCTTCTAACATAGCAATAACACTTCTGCAAATATGAAAGAAAAATATTACTGCTAAGTTTAATGAACTTTTGCGTACAACACAGAAATATTTCATTATATTTGCAGAATATATTTCTTCTAGATACGCAGAAATCTTCTACTGATTTAGTATAACTTCTCCGCCTCATAGATTTGAAAACTTCTGCGTCCTTTGCAGTCGCTGTCACTGTATGAGCAGAAATACTGCTAACGTAATAGATATTTAAAAAATATGCTTCTGCGCCATTAGCAGAAATCCAATCTTAAATTAGTAGATATTCTGTCGATATATAGCCAGTATAATTTTCTGCTGAAATAGCAATAGTGTTTTGCGAATACGAAAGAAGAATGTTAATACTGTTTTTATAGAACTTCTGCGTACACTACAGAGAATGTTTCCACTAAATAAGAAGAGATCTACTACTAAATTAATATAAGTTATAAGCTTCCATTTAATAAATAAATGTTACGTTATTAGCAGAAATTCGTCACTATATTGGCAGAACTGTTGAATATAATGTAGTATAAATCTCTGCTAAAAACGAAGATACTTATTACGAAAAGATACAATTTCCACTTAGCCAGAATAATTTGTTGCTTCTTCATTTTTGCTGATCCATCTAAAAATGGTAATAAGAATAACATAGAATTGAATAATAATAATAATAAGTTAGCTTAATTTTTACGAATTTATTAAAAATTATTAATAATATATTTACACTCGTACATCAATTTCAATATAAAAATAAATCAATTATTAAATTCAATATAACAAATTTTCATGTATTAAACATTAAATTAATTTTGATTTTTGAATTTGACTTCTTATTATAACATGAAAATAATAATCTAAAACATTTAGGTAATTGATAATTATATTAATTCAGTATACAAATAATAATAAAAATAAAATAAGTTTCATTTTTGTGAATTTATTTCATTAGTAAAAAAACGTTTAACTTCAATGTAATAATATATAATTCATTTCAAAAAAAGTATCTATCTGCTACATATATTATGTTTAATTTAATTTTATAAATAAAAATAATATTTTATATTTATTATACATACATTATGATATTTTGTTCAGTTCATTTTTTAACACAGCATAGAATGTAAATATCTTGTCATATTTCGTTTTAATATCGTACAAGTATGTTTGAAGAAATTGCCAGAAAGATACAGATGCTATTCCATGAAACTGAAGTTGAATATTTTAAAACATATATCTAATGTTGTCAGAAAAGAAAAACATTTAAATTTGGTACCATCAAGGTAGCCGTAGTATTCCTCCGGTGTTAATATATCTTTACCAATGATAATAATAAATGGCTGCACTTGCATATTTTCAAAAAATTTTTCATTTATTGTATTATTTAATTCTTCTATTGATGATATTAACACAATAACCGAATTTTTGTTGACTATCTCTTATGCTAAATTTTTTATGAAGAACTTTTTAGTTTGCGTCTTTTTTAACAGATTTCGTTGTGGGAACTATTAATGCGTGTAAAATCCAGGCAATACCCACATATTTACCATCTGTGTACAAATAAGAAAATATATACATAAAAATTATATTCTGTAAATTCAATATATGTTTAAGTATGTATTGACAAAATATATTCTCATAACAAAAATATAATTATACCCTCAGATATTTCTTCCTTATTGATTCTATTTAAAATAGACACTGAAGAATTTTCTTTTATTTTTTTATTCATGATGAGAATTATTTTCTTGCAAAATGTGTCCCATTTAGTAAAAATATCCATTGCAGTTGGAAATAAAAATTTGAAATCAGAATCGATCTGTAACACAAAGGTTTATTTTATTATAATTCAATTACACTGGTACTATAATAATACAATATTTAAAATATTTTATATATTTACTAGCGTGTGTCCGTATACGTGTTTTATGAAATGGCAATTTTTTAAATATTTCAATTAAATTCTTTTCCTTTTCATTTTGAATATGTAATGCACTGAAATTGGCACATTTCTGCCATGCAGATACAACTTCAGACCACGGTTCTCTATGATTAATCAGCCAACCTTGTATCTCTTCTGCATTGCTCTCGCTTTTTAAAATCACCGCAACAGTAATTAACGACTCCGTTTGGGATTTGCATACACGTTTGCTGATAGAATTTAATAAACCAGATTTTCGCAAATTATAAGTATTTCGTTGATATTTGTTATATAGTTTCCCTTTCGGTGCGCTATTCTTCTGTTTGACAAAATAATATTCCTTTATACAAATACAAATACATTAAAATTATTAATTAGTTAATATAAATGTTTTGTATTCCAATAATTCAACAAAACCATACTTCACCGGTGAGGTGTTTCCAATATGTTCGGAAATATTTTGTGCAATATAGGTTGTAAACATAATTTCTTTGCTGATAGAAAAAATTGAATAATTGTATCTACTAGTGCGCTGTTGCAAAAAATTTTTTTGAATTATTGCAGCTATTTAATTAATTTGTAATATTTTTCTATTTTATATTCTTGAAAATTTAATTTAATTTATAGTGCACAATTTCCAAATCGCAAAATATAACTGTACCTGTAACTCCAAAAAATAAGTTCTATTTAGTATTTATTTTTAGAAAAATTCTATACTAGCGTATGTTTTGCGATTATCGGAGAAGTTTTACATTACTAAAATTATTTTCCTTCGGTATTAGCAGAAGTTTTATGAAAATCACTAACAATTAAAATATTCACTCAATTATTATCATTTAATAAATATATTATTATAAGTAAAATTTTTTGCTTGTTTAAAAAACACCTATTAGTTATTTTTAATATTTATTCTATTCACATTTATAATTTAACTATTTTAAGAAATTTTCAACGCTCAAAAGACACCCGATGAAAGTTTCAATACTAAATAATCAAATTGCTGTTCACATCACTTATAATTTAAATATTTACTTAGTTATTAAAATTTGATAAATATATAATTCTTAGAAAACTGTTGCTTATTTAAAAAACCACTTTTTATTTATTATTATTTTTTCCCATATATAATTTTACTATTTTAACCCATTTTCAGCGACGCGCACGACACAACTGAAACTTTTACAATATTATAAAACTAATAATTTTCTGAATCATTTTTCTATATTAGCATATATTTTTATGATGTCCGAAGAAGTTTAGCCTTACTAATGTATCTTTCTTCGGTATTAGCAGAAGTTTTTTCGTATATCCGTTATATTTCACGATATTAACAAATTTCCTGAACTATTAATTATTAATTTAATCATATTAATTAATATTTTTCTAAAAGTTTATTTAATATTTTTATCCAAATATTTCGTAAATTAAACCAATTTTAATATTTTAATTTTATATTATTCTTTACAAATTTTTCACCGTTTAACCGTGCACACGAATCGCAAGGCAAGACACAACTGAAACATGAAATACAAAATATATTTCAAGTTAAAAATGTGTTTATATTTGTAAATGTTTTATGATGTTAGTAGCAGTTTCACTATATTTCTGCTATATGTATTAAATTGCTATCCTCAATGTAGTTATTGTATCTAAATTATTCTTTATTTTTTTAGTAGTTTGTTTTTAGTCTAAACATAAGTTTTACCCAAAATATTTTTTCTTTTTAATACTTTTCTGAAAATTTATGTGAATTATTTAGAATTTAGTTTCAATATTTAAATTTTTTTCAAATAAATTTAAGTTTTATTACAAATTTTTGTAATAAATAATTAACTCTCAAATACTCAATTTTATTTTGTTATTATTGCCCATTTATATTCCTTTATTTTAATGTTTTTTTTTTATAATGAAAATTATTTTGAAAATTTATAAAGATTAATTATTCTAACTTTACAATTTATTAATTTGAATCCAAACACTTAACAGATATAACTTAAAACATTAGATAAAATTTTCTGGCATGATAAAGTGTACTTATTCACAATCAAAATAAATCCTTTGTTCTTCACAAGTAACTGTGTAGTTAAGACAATTTGTTTCCATGACGTTTACTATTATTTATTGGTATAGAGTTAGTTTCATTCTAACCATGAATTCAGTATGATAAATTTCGTTAGCTGCTAATGTTACTGGTACGATTTTTGACATTAAAGCAGCTAATGAAATTTAACATTCAGCATAAATTAGTGTAAAAAACTTAATAATTTATAGTGAAATGTGAATAACATATTGTATGACTGTATTAATGATTTGCAGTATGAAAAAAACTACCTTGAATAACGAGTATGTTGTCAAATTTTACGGTTGTTTTCGTATTTCTGCTAAATAAATGTAATTTTAAATTTTGCAGCAGCTGTATTCTGATAATGAGATGACGGTATTTTATTAAATGTATAGTTTTATAACACAATCGAAATTAAGGGAAAAACTGAGTTTTAGCTGAAGGAAATTATCTGTTACGACAAGACAAATATTGGTACTAAAAATTAGTTTAACAGAACTTTCTTCGTTATACTCAGAAGTTACTACTATCAATGAATGAATTCTGAATGACTTCTGCAAATTGTATAACTATTTTTTCTGCAGATTAGTTTCTCAAAATCTGAAGAATATTCTGCTAACAGTGGCTAAGAAATTTTGTGAAATTAGCAGAACCATCTTTATTATACACAAAAACTTCTATCAATTCGTAAGTAATTCTGCTAATATTATAACAGTATTACTTCTGCGAAGTTTATATAACTTTTCTGCTATATAATCTGATATTCTGCTGAATCAGTAGAAGTGGTTCTGCAAAACAGCAGAATTTTCTACCAAAATGTAGGCTAAATGTTTCTGTTAAATTAGTAGAACTTTCTTCATTGTACGAAGAAGGTTCTGCCATTGTGTCAGTACTTCTGAAAGTATAGTCAAATAGGTTTGCTAAAATAAAATTATGCGCAGTAGAAGGACTTCTGCCATGTCAGGAGAAATTTTCTTCTTTAATATCAATTATTCTGCGGAATTAGCAGATTTGCCTCTGCTAAAAGTTAGCAGAAGACACCTCTACTAAATACGATGAATTTTTTTTTTCAGTGTGTTATTAAAATTATTATAAGTTACAAAATAAACATCATAACTATACTCTTTTAGATTTGTAAAAAAATTTTGTAACAGAATAACAGATTTCGGCTATTGCTTTCAATACTAATGTTTACGGAATTTTTCCCTGTGCATTAAATAATTAAAAATTTGATTATATAATCTAATTGAATCTATAATGATATCTTTCACAAATCTCTAATGCATTTCAATATATTTCAAATTACAATATAATATTTTGAGATTTGGTATCTATATAGCATAAGTTAACATAAATTGAATCATATATGACGAATAAACCGAATAGATAGTTAATTAAATACTATTTTTATCGTCGAATTAATTATATTTCCAAAATAATGGATATTTGTTTTCTTAGCACATGCTATTTATCGGTGTCTTTTTGTAACGAAAAAAATACTTTGATATTATGTACTTTCACCAATTAAGGCACTTAACACATTCACTTATGATAAACATTTACTTATTTCATTATTTATTTTAATTTTTATTTAATTAAACATTCATTTTCCGAATGCTCCGATGGTTAAAAATACATGAACAATGTTAGCTGTCACATTTTGCAAGCTGCGACATGTTCTAATTTTTTTTCGCTACATTTTAATATTTATGGTTTTTATTATAAATATTCTTTATCGTAATTATTTTAATTGGGCGGTGTTAGTGTTATACATTGAATTCAAAATTAAGATTTTAAGAAGCTCATATTCACATCTAAAATTTAGGTTCTTAATATATTTCAGTTATTCACACCGTATTTCTGTAATGGTTTAGATTTAAATATATCATAATATTAATATTATTGTTAATCTGTGTGTGACCCAATGGGTCATAATATTTTGCAGACTTTTTTATTTTTGAAAATATGTAACAATGTAAGGAATCTAACAAACAGTTGAGTTATAAATATTGTCCGAATATAGGATGGAAGTGTTTGAGACGAACTTCCCGGAAATTTGTAAATTGATCATTTCTAAAGCGATTTTGATGAAATTTTGTATATGTACTCAAAGTGGGATTATATGTTTTTATTATTATAACAGTTCTTATGGTAGTTCTATAAAACCGATACTCAGGGCAGTTTTACTAATCAGAGTTGGGTATCCTGGTTAATTTGATTATTGCTTATCCGATTTTGATGAAATTCATTATGTAAATGTAAAATGGGATTATATAAACAGTAACTAACGTAATTCAAAAATATCGATAATCAGGCCAGTTTTATTGATTAGAGTTGGGTATCCTGGTTATTTTGGGAATTCTTTTATGCGATTTTGATGAAATTTAGTATGTTGGTGTAAAATGGGATTATATGAACGTATACCATATATACACTGTGTTCAAACGGGTATAACCCTGTGGCGAAGCATGAAAAATAGTTTTAACATTACAATATCAATATATTTTTCTGGTAGCCGAATTGAAAGTAGATTACATTATGAAAAAAAATTTGAATGTTCACTTTTAAAAATTATCATCGTTTTGATTTACGAGCCATAGTTTCAACGGATTACCATTTTTAAATTATAATCAATCTCTCATAGAGATTTTTAAAATCGTTTCACGCGTTCAAAAGATATGACCGATTTTCCATTTGATGTCAATGAAATTTTGTATGGAATAACGTCTTACCATCGATTGGAAAATTTTCATGAAAATTCGTCCGCCATCTTAAATTTTGCTGATCTGTTTTTAAAATACTCATAACTTTTAAACGACATTTGATCACAACTTACAAATATATTTTCTTTTGGAAAAATTGTTGAAACTTTATCATTATGTAATAATTTGTTATTCAATAAGTGCCATTAACAATCGAGAGGATCCACCTACACTTCCGACTCAAATGCAAATAAATTTAATAAATGTTGTGAAGCCGCAACAGAAATTGGTTGAAGTGATGGTAAATTAAATTCTATTATAAGTGATAATTTGTTTTATGGAAGAGAATGCTAATGATGAATCAGTTACGGATACAGTCAATAATTTATAATAGTGTTAATGATGTCCCACGTGGAAAAATCTCGGGTTTACATTAATAGGTCAAGCATTTGAACGCAATTTTTCAGGCTTCATCACTGGCTTTTTAAAGTATTTTCCATTAAATATTCTAAAAGTAAATGTTTTGTTGGTGTTTTCACTTACCCATGTTTGGTTATGTACACTCGTAGCCGTAATTAATTAACCATATTTTTTTCTAAAACAAATTCTTCAAATATTATTAATTAATCTTTTTATGCCAATATTTTCCAATTAATATATTATTATTATTTTTTTTTTTTCTTCACAGACTTTAGGCGAGACTGTTTATTGAAGGCCTAATAAAAGATATTTACAAAAACTAAAAGTAACAATAAAATAAGCAACTTTTTCAACAGCAAAAAAACGAATACATTTTACTGTGTTATCTTTATACCTTTACAAAAATAGAAAAAATTTAATAATTTATTATACAAAAAAAGAAAAGTTTATATTTAAAAATACAGAAATATTTTTTTTAATTTTTTTTAAAACATTTTTTTTTTTGATTTTATTTGTTTTTGTAATAATGAAATAACTTATTGTTAGTGTATTGAATTTAAAAACAACCAGAAAATATAAATTAAAAAACATTTTAAAGTTTTAATAATAATTTTGTGTGTGTTAGTGTGTGATAAAAGCTAACTTATGGCATTCAACATGACAAGTACGGATTCATTCGAAATTGAATTGAATGAAAATTTTAATAAGATGTTCGAAACAGATGAGCCAAATGTCACCAGTAATAATGATTATAATAATGGTAATGCCATCAGCTCATCAATCAATGTGAATTCCTCTGCCAACACTAATATTACGATGAATTCTGCTGACATCAGTATTAGCACAAACAATAGTAGCAGCAGTGATAGCATCAATGGTTTAAATATTGGTGTTGGTGGTGGTATGGTCAATGGCGGCGGTCTGTTGGATTTGGGTACTGGTTTTGATCCAACAGATGGTTCGTTAGAAGGCTCCGATAATCTATTATCTGATGATGAGAATCAAGATTGTAAAATTTGCAAGTTAGTATTGTAGCTTTTTATTTTCTTCTTAAATTTTATTTATTTATGTGTAAATATATTTGAAAGTTTATCGTGTATTACATATTTATTATACACACCATCATATAGATAACGCTAAATTTTAATCTTAAGGCTAATGCATATGAAACTGTAATTTTCAAATAGGCTATATTATACAGTGTGTCGTTTTAATAACCGCAATTTAAATTTTAAAAAATAGAACACGTAGTGCCATCTATTGAAAAATTACATCAATAAAAGGATATATCTTTCCTCTTTCAAACGCACACAACTTCATGCAAATCGGTTGACAGACTAACAAATTACACGCATTTGAGTCTCAGTAGTTTTCGTGTTTGTGGAACAATATTAAATTCCCTTTTTTAAATTAGAAAAAAATTTGCGATGACTTCTAAAGTGTTGAAAAAAGTTCATGGTAACGATTATACGTTTCAACGAAAAGTTTATAATTGGTTTTCACGTTTCAAAAAGGTCGTGAGGATTTAAATGATAATATTTACAAGACCACGACATCCAGAAATTAAAAATCGTGCTGAATTTTTGGAAAAAGCCCGTGAAATCGTTGCTTTCGATGGAAATTTCACTATGAAAATGTTGTTTGATGAATTTATTACCAGTAAAGATACTATTTCGACTAGATTTAGGTAAAAAAAAACGGTTTGTTCACGTTTTGTTCCACAAGAATTAAATGTTAACCAACAAATCTCTCGTGTAGAGTATTGTAAACCCATCATTAAAACTGTTGAAAACGACCCAGATTTTCTTGATCCCATCATAACTTGTGGTGAAATGTGGTGTTTTAAATATGATCCTAACACTAAGCGTAAATTTGCAGAATGGAAACCGAAAGGCAAACCAAAATCAAAGAAATTGCGTTTTCAAAAATCAAGAATCAATGCTAACAACTTTCAAAAGGTTTTATGTTTCCAATGAACTTGTCTCAGAAGGTCAAACTGTTATTGGAGAATACTATTTAGGTGTTTTGCATCGTTTGTTGTCGAGTATTATTCGAGTTAGACCCGAATATCCAGCGGGCAAACAGCTGTTTTTATTGCACGATAAGGCACAACCTCTAGAAGGCCAAAAAAGAAATGAATACATTTTGATGAAAAGTCGGATTTTTCTCATCAACCAACCTTCTCTTCTGTTTCCAACAGTGAAAACTGTCATGAAAGGAGCGTTTTATGATGATGTTCCAGTCATCCAAACAGAAGTTACGCAGGTAATGAAGAACATTGCTATAACTGACAAAAAAAAATCTATGTATACATTAGTTGATCGTCTCAAAAGCTGTATTGAGCTATATATATATAATAGATGTTTCAAAAATTATTATAATGTGTTCCTTATATTTTTTAACCTAAAATTGTGTTTATTTAAACCACACACACACTGTGTAAGTAAAGTTTTTGTGCAGCAGCCTTTACTCGTATGGTTTTTGTTTTAAATGTTTTGACATGTGTCAACAATATTTAGTACAGAACATTTCCAGTTTTATATAACAACATTGTTTTTATATCTTATCAAAAATGGAAAGTTTTTCATCGGAAAATCGTGATTTGCGGGTTTTGTTACGTTTTTGTTTTTTTCTAAACAAAAATGAAGCTCATCAAATGTTTGTTAAAGCTAATGGTGAACATGCTCTAATGCAAGGGCAATGCTATAAGTGGTTTCAATGATTCTAAAACGATGATTTTGATATGAAAAATGGGAAAGATCTAAAAGTGTGAAAAATGGGTACCAACATAAACTGAATGCAAGGTAAATGGAAAACCGAAAAACGGACTAGTGAAATTTTGATTCTAGGGTATGATAGGAAGTTTTTTTTTGAATCTAATTGTGATTGAAAAAAAAAAAGTGAAAAGTGGATTTATTTTGAGAATCCTAGTCGCAAAAAGTTATGGGTTACACCAGGTCAAGCAATAACATCCACAGCAAAACCAAATCGATTTTAAAGAAGAGAATGTTCTGTGTTTGTAGGGTTAAAAAATTTATTAATACCTGTTGAAATTGTTAATACTCATCGCCATTATTATCGACAACAAATGATTAATTTTAACCATACGTTGATCGAAAAACTACCACAATAGGCCACAAGACACGGTAAGCTAATTTTGCTCCATGACAACGTACTGCATCACACAAAGTGAAGCCGATTTCGAATACATTCAAATAGCTTGGCTGAAAGTTATTACTCTCATCCGCCATATTCGCCAAACTTGACTCCTTCCGAATATCATATTTTGTTTTCATCGCTGGGGCCCGCACTTCAAAACATCTGAAGAACTGGAACATTGGGTATGAATGATTTACAAAAAAAGAGGAACAGTATTTATTTTTTTTTGCGTTGCATTCACAAATTGTCAGAGACATGGCAAAAATGTGTATAGATAGCGATGACAATTATTAATAATAAATTTAATTTTTATTTTCAAACTTGCAGTTTCATATGCATACACCTGGTATAGTCATTTGAAGAACAATTTAAAATTTCCAATTAATTACTTACTTCAAGATAAAGAAAATATTATTTATTAATTTATTTATTATTTCATTATTTTTTTCATCGTTTAGTAATAAGTTGATTACACCACGTGTATTATCATGTCTTCATGTCTTCTGTGAATCATGTTTATCAACATTATTAAATACTAATACAGGTGATATTAATAAATTCAGTGATGTTGGTGGTGTTATTGTTTGTCCAAAATGTGAACAAACAACCAAGGTATGTATTTAGCATTATTATATTTTTTGTTATTCATATTATTTTTGGTTATGTTGATGGTTTTTTCTTCATTTACTTATAAAAAATAAAACACTAGATAAAATCATAGATAAATAAGAAAACACTATTATCTTTAAGTGCTTTAAGTTATATAGTATAAAATCCTAAAACCGAGTAAATATATTGTATATTATTAATATTAAAGTTCGTATGTGTATCTACTACTATAGAGCCTATAATTTAGGATATTCATTATATAGCCATATGGACAATATTATGTACTGACTTCATGCATGGACTTAATTTAAAAATCAATTCAGATTTCTATACATGACTTCCGAATTAAACATGCATTAAAATTAAAATAAATAAACTAATTTAAATTTAAGTAATATGCAAGTGCTATTCTATTCTATTCCATATGCATATGTGCATTACTTAACTATTAATAACAGAGGAAGTAATATATATTTTAAATACATATATTATTATACAATATTATCTATTTAGTATAAAATAAAATGTATATTTAAATATTAATATATAATTACGGTCACTACAGATATTTATTTATAGAATATATTTATTATATTGATATTATATTTAATAATTAAATAAAATATTTTCTATTGCTTTCTTTCCACTTACGATACCTATTTTTTTTTTGTATTGATTATATGTGAGAAAATATATTAGGTCCTTGCATTAATAATGTCGATTTTTTGTCTTGAAAATGGCATTTATTTGTATAACAAAATGATTGAGTACATCAACCAATATATTGCCCATCGTTAGCTATGACTTCCTCCCATATTTTGGGAAGTTTGTTGATTCCTCGTTTGAAGAACTTTTCATCTTTTGTCCCAATCCATTCATCGACCCATTTTCGCACTTCTTTAGCATTTCGAAAGAGTACATCTGTCAGGCTGACCTGCATTGATCGGAACAAATGGTAATCAGAAGTAACAAGGTCTGGAGAGTACGGGGGATGATCAAGATGATCCCAATCGAGCCTCTTTATTTTTTCCTTAACGATGTTTTCACGATGTGGTCTGGCATTGTCGTCGTGAAATAAAATTTTGTGGTGTTTTCGAGTTATCAATGGTCGATTTTCGTTCAATTTTTTTGCCAATTCGCCCAGTTGTCGTCGGTAGCGATCAACTGTAACCGTTTCATTTGGTTTTAACAGCTCGTTATACACCACACCTTTCTGATCCCACCAAATGCACAGCATTACCTTCTGGCAATGAATATCGCGTTTTGATTGTGAAGTTGAAGCGTGTAAACCACCGTTCACAAGTTTTTTGATTTGGAGCATGTTCACCGTAAGCTTCTACCAACAATCGATAACTATCAGCAGCAGTTTTCTTCAAATTAAAAGAAAGTTATTAAACTTCCCCGCAAAACAACTTTTTCAGGCACGTAATTCGACATGTTCGAAGCAAAAAAAAACTTTGTTGTTTACACTTCAACGAAATGACATATACTGAAATTTATAGAATAATGACAGACAAAAAAAAAGAATATGGCCGCGGTGTGTTCCGATGCACACAACGCCAGTTACGCCAACTGTTATCAAATCGACATTATTAATGCAAGGTCCTGATATAATCGTTGTATCGATTATATTAAAAAGTTAGTTATTTATATGATTGAATTAAGTGAATTACTGCGATCAGCCGTCAAACTTACGACGAAATTCACTTCTTAAAAAATTAACGTTTCTAATTTATATGTAATTGGTTTTTTAATTTTTAAACGAAATTCGTACTGTTAATTGAATTTGTTATCAAAATTATTAATATTTATTACTATGGCTCATATTGATACTAGTCTATTAAAAGATGAGATGGAATACATTATACAGCACATTATATTTTTAATTGATATACATCCTCTGTCCCATAATAATCCGGATTGGATTAAAAAAAACACAAAAATAAATATTAAATTTTCACAAAAACCTTTTTTTTTCTTTATTCAAAATAATCTCCATCAAATGAAAAACATCCAATTGAACGTTCAACAAATGAATCAAATGACTTTTTATATGTCTGTGATTGGAATGTTGTTGAGAACGTCTTCACCTTTTGTTGAATGTCTACAACCGATGTATGATGACTTACTTTCATAGGCAAATGAATTTTTATGTAATAGAATAGATATAAGATTTCTGTACATGTTTTTTCGTTATTCGAAGCTTAATTACGATGAATCTTGATGAAGATTTCACGATATCACGAACTTTTTCAATGTTTTCTTCAGTAAATTGCTTCATCACTTACAGCTTCTCTGTCTTCTGTGAATCATTTATGCCATTTAAAAACTTGTGCTTTTAACACATAATTATCACCATACGCGATTTTAAACAAATGGTTGAGTAACATTTTTACAAATTTTAAAACAAATTTTAATGTTGATTCTTTGTTTATTATATTAATTTTTCGACCGACGCACAAAAACAGCTGTCACTTTATGTGTTTTATTTTCGTTTCTACTTATTGTAATGTCATAAAATTTTGACAGTATGCTGACGAACTTTTACAGAACAAAATTAAGCGATGGTACTATGCGCTCTATGGTAGCCATTCCGGTTATGGTTATGGTTATGGTACAGAGGGTAAATAATGTAAAATAAAAAGAAACACGAACAATAATAGAATATAATTTTTCATATAAATAACACAATTTTAAATTCGTTTTGTCATACTTTGTAATTGTTTATAAAAAATTATATATTCTAAACATTCCAATTAACAACTTATTATTAGAATTAGATTAGTTTAATATTCAGGCTCAAAAATAATTGATTATATTGGGTCTATAACTAAGTTCTGGGGATAATCTGATAGGTGTCGTAAATAGTATTGTTTGTACGCAGTGTGAAGTGGCAATACTTCGCTATCGTAGTAGTTGAATCCACCTTTCATATTCAGTATATGACATTCAGTTGAAGTGTAAAGAAGCATTTTTTTTAGTTTATTAAAAATGGAATATTTTTTACCAATAAAACAGCATTTGCGGGAAGTTATGTTAAGTAATTTTATTCAGAAGAAAACAACAGCAGAAACTTATCGCTTTTTGTTTCAAAGAGAGAAATTTTGCTGGGAAGTCCTACCCCAGCCGCCATATTCACCAGACATTGCTCCATCAGACTACCATTTGATCCGATCGATGCAGTCAGCCCTTTCTGCACAGCGGTTCAATTCATACGAAGATATGAAAAAATGGCTAGATTCATGGATTGCTTCAAAACCTAAGAAGTTCTTCTATGAGGGATAATTTGCCACAAAGATGGTTAAAAGTAGTAGCTTCAGATGGTAAATACTTTGAATAAAATATAATGTTACTTTCAAATAAATATTTTGAAACACTTGCTCTTGTGTATATAATACAAAAATAATAAAAGATACAATTAAATAATATAAATAAAGCTGTAATTAAGGTAATGTTTTGATTATATTGGGTTAGCAACACACCATAGTTAGTGCGATGTTCACATATAGATGGATTTTGAAGAATTTTGACTTACATTAACGTAAACGAAATGTCAAAACATATTATTTTTTTTGACAGTAGGTACTTCAATTGTCATTCTATAAAATTATTTTTATCGATCGCCTTTTCTACTTTGAAAGCCTACTTATCGGAACGATACGAAACGGAAAATTTTTCTATTCTGTCTCCTACTTCTATTTTATTCTATTTCACATTATCAGTTCATTTATACCAGGTATAGGAGTATGAAATGAGCCTTTTTTAAAGGAAGAAAAACACATTATTTAGAATAGAAAAATCAAAAATATTTTATTCAATATAACTTCCATCGCTTTCTACACATTTTAACCACCTTTCAGGCAATTTTCGTATACCACGTCGAAAAAATGGTGTTGCTTTGGACGAAAAGCATTCAGATAGCCAATTTTCAACTTCTTCAGATGTTTTGAAGTGCTGTTCTTTCAAAGCATGTTCCATCGATGAAAAAAAACGGTAGTCCGAAGGAGCCAAGTCTGGTGAATAAAGCGGGTGTGGTAACAGCTCCCATCCAAGCGACTTTATCGTATCCTGAACTGGTTTTGCATTGTGTGCTGGTGCATTATCATGTTGCAAAATTACCTTAACAGATTTTTTCTTTCTTTCTGTCCATTCTGGTCGGTTATATAATAATGCATGGTTCAAATCGATTATTTGTTGTTGGTAGCGAACCGTATTAACAGTTTCACCAGGTTTCAGAAGTTTATGATACACCACACCTTCCTGATCCCACCAAACACAAAGCATTCTCTTCTTACCGAATCGTTTTGGTTTTGCAGTCGATGTTGCTGCTTTACCTGGTGTAATCCATGATTTTTTACATTTAGGATTCTCAAAATATATCCACTTTTCATCACCAGTCACGATTCGATGCAAAAAAGACTTCCTTTTGTATTGTTGAAGGTGCAATTCACAAATGGTTTTTCGATTTTCTTGTTGACTTTCAGTCAATTCATGTGGAACCCATTTTCCACACTTTTGAATATTTCCCATTGCTTTTAAACGATTAGAAATTGTTTTTTGATCTACATTTAAAGCTTCTGCAAGTTGTTTTTGAGTACATGTATCATCTTCGTCCAACAATGCTTGCAATTCACTGTCTTCAAACTTTTTTGGTGGTCTTCCACGTTCTTCATTTCTCAAATCAAAATCTTTGTCTCTAAATTGTTGAAACCATCTTTTGCATGTTGATAATGATAGAACATGATCACCAAAAGCTTCTACAAGCATTCGTTGAGATTCAGCTGCGTTTTTCTTTAAATGATAACAAAAAACTAATGATACCCGCAAATCGTTTGTTGAAGGCACAAAATTAGATATTTTTAACACGATAAAATTTTATGTTGTTGTTGACAGATGTCAAAACAATAAAAAAAACATCGCATTAAGGCTCTTTCACAATTACTAATATAATTACAGCCATTTATTGGCAGCGGCTCACTTCATACTCCTATACCTGCTAATATAAACAGGGTGTCCGAATTTTTTGTAAGAAAATGTACTTTCCCGGTCTAGTTTATTTTTTCAAAAAAATATACTATTTTTAGATTCTTAACGTAAAAAAATTCTGTTTTAACCTTTTATTGGAGATGTTTCGACTTATGCCAGACACACTCATTGGAGAAAATAAATCGTTTCTTACAGCAATTAACGCCATAGTTTTTCTGTTTATCAATAACTTACAAGCAAAAGCATCTATTTCCTTTAATTGTATTGCTGTATTCTAACAATTCAAGTCAGAGTACATTCTATATGTGCTATTCTTTATTAAACTCTTTATTATCCTCACAGCTTTTTCCGAAAACACGTTTGCCTGTGTTAATTTTGTATCGTTTGCTTTACAATAGTGTTTAAAATGATATGAATTGAATAAGACACATCTGAAATGATGTCTTTTGGTATTCTATGAACCGTAAAGCATTTCTTGACTTCATTTCTTAATTTCAGAAGCTGTTTTCCTGTTTTACAATATTATATCGAAATAGCGAGAATAGTAATCAGAGAGTATTAAATAATCGTTTCCCTTAAAATAGGATGCATATATCTTTTAAAAATAAAAGTGGATATAATGGGACATTATGAGCTAACAATGGTTCTCTAATTTTTAGTGAATTTCTTTACCTCGACGATAATTATTTTTATGGAATGAATAGATTGACTTCTTCGTCATGTACTGAAACTTATGGTTCTCTAACGTTAGAGTTTTTAAATTTCTGTCTTATTTCACAGTTTTGATATCATAGTTTATTCGTGGCCACCATGCTTCTAGTTCTACATTTTATTTTCTCATTTCCTATGTGTGACAAATGTAATTTATTAATATCTAATACATATTCCCGTACCGTAATGTATTAGGGACTACAATCCTATAATCTAGAAATAACATTCACTGCTATAACAACAAATCATTTCGAAATTTCCAATAAACTCTAATTATTTCGGCAACCATTTTCTAATATTGTTTTTAATTTGCCAAAGGAAGTGTCTACTTCCGTTTCTCTTAAACTTAAACTCAATTTTACTACTGTCACTTATGTTAATTATGTGAATCATTTTGCCTAAAGCTACTATTTCACTTTGTCTGTTACTTTTGTCAAAATACCTCGTTTACAAATCAGCCACATATAAAATATATGGTTTATAATCCGAATTAATGTGTATTAATTTTCCGTAAATAGTTATGAAATTCACTTTCTTTTTCGAATTGTTAATAATACCTTATTTCTGTTTCTGTCAGACTACGCGATGAAAACGATTTCGGTTGGTACGGTAGTATTGCATTATACATCGACCTAATCGAAATTTTCGAATAGTTTCTAACGTATCATTACCTATTCCTTACAAAAGGTCTTTCCTATTCTTTGGAGTCGATTTTTTTTAATCGCGATTACTCTATCTGGATCGCACTATATATTCTTTTACTCGATATTATAATGTTCTTTACATTATATTTTATTCATCAATTTATCCATTTATTATTATTTTATTATTTGTGGTTCACAACAAATAGATAGCGTCTGTCTGTCTGGTCGACACGAAGAGGCAAGATGTAATTCGTTATTTTTGTATCCATGTGTCCGATCCAGTAATTAATATTTGACAGCGCGTTGCGTTCAAACATTACATTATTAATAAAATTTAAGTACACCAAAATAGGTGTTATAACATATATTACAGATATAATATGGTCTAATTATTTAAAACCATCTATACCTTATATTGTACCTTCGATACAATGTCTAAATTCTTGGCTCTCTCAATTATTATGTTCTTCTTCCGTATCACACGCAATTGGTACATCATCTATAAATATTATTACACCAGGAATGTTCTCAAAATTTCGTTCGTTATATTTTTGGAATTTGTTCTGGAGTGATTTTTATCGCAAAAGGAAGTCTTAAAAATCGATAACACGCAAAAGGTATACTATACATAATTTGCTGTGCGGATCATTCAATTTGCCATACCAATATCTCTTCAATAAGCCAAGAATCGTAAATATAGTTTTATTATTTAATTTTTCAAATAATTTAGTGACGAAGGGAATTATGTGGTGTTCTTCCTTTTTTGCCTTATTCAAATCCTGAGGATTCATACATACTCCGTTATTTTTTCCATTACTATTAAATTTGATATAAAATCAACAATTTCATTTAGTTTCTCAATAATGTCCATTTTTACAATTATATCTATATTATTCACTATCACAGAGTTCATAAGGACCAATGGTAATCGTCTATAACCGGTTTTATAGTAACCTTTTAACTCAATATTTTTGTTTTATAAAACAACCCAACCCATCAAATAAATCTCTGGTTTTTTTTAATGAAATCCTCTTTATTAATATAAAATTAACAGCGTGTGATATTCCCTTTATTTTTTTATTGACCCTTTTAATTAATTTTTATCTATCTTAATTTTTGCATATACACATTAATTCAACTGAACCTAGAGAAGTCGGACTACTACCATCACCATGACCTATTCTCACACTTCTTTATTATAATATTCCAATATATTTTTAAACTTATTTATGCATTTCGACACATTTACTTCTGCACAAGTGTCCAACTTAAACTCAATATAAGCATTTTCAATTCTTATTAATTGAAACCAATTTCTTTTTATTTCTTTTGACTTATTAAATTTTTTAAAAATTTTTGCACCAATTTTTTTCGTTAAAAAATTATCAAATAGCTCGTTCTTCTTTTTTTTTTAAGTAATATATTGCTCCAAGTGGAGCTTTATGTCATCTAATAAACCTTACACTACAGCTAACAAGGATACCCCCTGAGGTGTCGTACTCGGAATCCAATGAAATTTTGCCAGTTTGTAGTAGTACGCATTTAAGTATAGAACAAAGTTTTTTCCCCAATTTCACTTTGAAGGGGGTAACGATCCCTCCGAAGGACTAAAAAACATTATTTTTTTCTATCTTACATATTAGTTTCTTAGTGTTATACTGTAAGAACCAAAGATATTAAGTATTCAAAATGTATAAATTATTTATTTTGATATAATATTTGAAATGTTGGTAATGGATCCAGTGATCCAATTACCCTTAATTAACCCTAATCATTAATAATCATTATCTTATAAAGGATAGTTGTTATTTATTGAAATGTTGTTATTAACTCCAATGGTATATGTCTTTTTAACCTTCGTGCTTGTTCGTTGGTATTTAAAAATTTCATCACAAGTTGATTTGGATGTTCCTGAAGTCTTTTAATAATAAGCTGGGGTGAAATCATGTAAGGTGATAAGTGACAGTCACTGTCATCTTTTATAAATGTTACATCGGCTATGGTGATATTACCTGTGACTATCACCAAAAAGTGACGATTTTCAGGTGATAGCTGTTTTTGCTGTCATTTTGTGCATAAGGTTATATTCTTTTTGGGAAGAAGAAATTCTTTTGTTGTCATTGTGAATCCGTGCATGTTATGCAAAGTATTAAAATAAATTAAAGAAAAAAATTGAGTTTTCATATTATTTTCAAGAATGCATTTCGCAATTTTTTTTGTTAACAAAGAAAAAATATATTTTATCAAATATTTGTACTTGCGTTTTTAAGTATGACTTAGCAATATATTTTATTAATTTTCTTAAGGCAATAACCAATAGATATATTCTATAGTTGTGTTAAAAGAAAAATAATGATATAATATTTGCTACATTCACGACCGAAAATACAAATTAAATATTTTAAATTGTTTACAAATTATTTTAATTCGTAAACTTGTAATGGTTTTATTTGTAAAAATAAATTTTTTTATTGAAGATTACGATCAAATCCTAAACCATTGTGTTTCTTAGTCCCTGAAGAATATAATTCAATCGAAACTGAACTAAACATTTATATTTTTTATTAACGCTAAAATTTTATTATTAACTTGATTCTTATTATATTTCTATGATTTATTTGTAGATTTTATTTTTTTTAACAGTAATATAAAGAAAGAACATGTCAAAATATATTTCTTTTTCACCACCGTTACGAAAGACATTATAAAAATCACTTTCCGGTGATTTTAAAAGTGATCACTTTACATGATGCCAAAAAAATAGGTGATCACTTTTGAATATCACCACAGTGACTGTCACTTACACCTTACATTACCCCGGTACTTTTAGTTATAATTAATTCTTTAACCGAATAAATGTTGAGGTCCTTTTCTTAAAAGATCGTTGCGCACATACCGTGGTGCATTAACCATGCTACGGAGCACCTTTGATTGGAATCTTTCTATTATATCTATATTTGATCTACATGTGGCTCCCCATAGTTCTATACCATAAGTCCACACTGGTCTTATGATTGCCTTATATACAATTATTTTGTACTCTAGTGATAATTGGGATGATCTTCCCAGCAACCAATACAGTTTGTTCAACTTGAATTTAGTTGTTTGTTTTTGTTTATAATATGCGCTTTCCAATTTAGACGCCTATGCAGATACATACCCAGGTATTTTGCTGAGTTATCATGAATTAACATATTATTGTTTATCTTTACAACCGGACAGTTTAACCTACAAACAGGTAAATGTGACGTGATACCCATGTATGCTTATACTTCTAACAATTGAAAATATGATGTTATTGTTAATTTCAGAATTTTTTAATTTTTATAATACAATATATGTACCATATAAATGTTTAATTAATTTTTACAACTATATTATATTATATACAGGGTACTTCTAATTTTTATTGAAACTCTATCGTCACTATATGAAGACTGCACTCTGATATATTCAGACATAGTACCAGTATAGTGATACTATGACGCATATACATTTATCAGTTAAATAAGTTTCAGTAAAGGACGAAAATGCCAAGCTATTTATTCCATAAAAAATTATTAGCGTCGAGGTAGAGAAATTCTCTAAAAACTATAATTAATTGTCAATGTACAATTATAAAAAACCGTAAATACTATAAAAGGCTTACTGCGCTCACTACGCAATGTGATGTCATGTCATTTAAGATTCAATTTTTGAAAAGCTTAGAATCTCAAGAAATCAACTACGATTTTAATAAACTTGGGGGCACATCTACTCCACCGAAACCAACTGTCGATTGGTATAATAAATTAAAACTTAAATTACATGTATTTTGTATGTGACCTTGAACATATGCTCGTAAAATTTTTGACTGCGTTTTCAGAGAAACCGTCACTTTAGTCTCTGGATATTTGGCAATAAATTTAGTATTCCTTTACCTAATATCAATCTATTCTAATCTATCTTATATTCACATCTTAGGAAGTTATATTAAATTAATAGAAATTTATAATACGCAACTTTATTAGTAATATTATATTGTATAATTTTTTTTAAAAATATGATAAATTTTCATTTTATTAAATTAATATTAAATATTTAATAATTTACATATTCATTCTTTAGGTTGGCTTTAAAGGCTTAACGTCATTGCATTGTGATTATATAAAGACTAATATTTTGGATTTTTCACGTGTTAAACCTGACGCAATTCCTTGCACAGCATGTACAGTTACAGAAAAAGCAATTTCTCGTTGTAATGATTGTGCAAATTTTTTGTGTAGTGGCTGTGATAAAGCTCATAAATGTATGCGATGTTTTGAAAATCACGAAGTTGTTATAATTGATGAAAAAACTGAACATGTTGCTATGCATAAAATATTATATTGTACAACACATACAAGTCAAAGTTTAAAATATTATTGTTTTAATTGTCAAGTACCAATTTGTAATGATTGTTTAATTGCTGATCACAAAGGTGTTGAACATCATTATGAAGTCATATTTGATGCTGAAAAACGTATACGTATTGAATTGATTGAATCAATCCAGAATGCACAAGCGAAAATCAAGGAATATGATGTAATTTCTAATGGATTAAATAATTCATTAACTGATTTACAAAATCAACATGATGCTGCAAAGCAATTGATTGAAGTAACATGTGAAAATTTCAAGAAAAACATAGATAAATTATATGAAAATGCATTAAATAATTTAGAAAAATTGCATTCAGAACGTGAATTGAAAACAATGGATTGTTTTCATAAGGTTGAAAATTCCGTTAATAAAATTGTCAATGCGTGTACATTTACTGAACGTGTATTGAAAAAAGCGAATGGACCTGAGCTATTAAGTTTAACTCGTATTATTGGAAAACAATTTTTAAATTTGAACAATTTGCAAAAATTCAATTTAAATTATTCAATTGAATTTCAGCCCAAATATGATAAATTTGAAGAAATTTCTGACAGTTATTTTGGTAAAATTGTGACTGAATCGTCAATAAATTCCAAAGAAAGAACACCACCGTCAAGTTTACCTGGTATGCCACCAATAATTAATAAAACCAATGGAAATTGTAATAATTCATCGGGCACATTAACAAATTCAATAACAGCAAGTAGCCCAATATCGTTGCCAACATCAATGCAATCTTCATTTGATGGTGATATGACATTTGGTAAAGCTTTCATTTTGCCAAACCTAACAGCTGAATCTTCACAAGCCATGAATTCAATGCAAATGGCTGTCGCCCCATCAGTTACATCAGGAACTTCTTCAGATGCAACACTTATTGGTCCGAGTACCATTCCGGGTCTATCTAGTATGGCCGAATATAATTTACATCGCCTTGCTAACTTAGCAGCGGATACTAATGATATATCAAATAATTTCGTATCAGCAAATCCATCACCAACACAATATACATTAGCCGATTTAATTAAAGGTGATCCAAGAGCATTTAATAATTTCCAAGCTATAGCTAAATACAATATGAATAGTACTACAATTAATGGATTAAATGGTTTACAAGGCATGAATGGAATAAATGGTATATTACATTTTTTTTTATAAAATTGAAATTTAGTTAAATGTATATTTTTTATTATTTAAATAATAATATTTATTAAAGTCAAAGGGTTAAATTGCCAACATTTCGTTTTTTTATTTTAAAAACTTTTTAAAGGCGGACAAAAAATCACATAAGATACAAATTTATAAATATAACGAAACGTTGGCAATTTAATATTCATATTTATTTAATTTTGTTTGTCCCTAAAACCAACAAAAATTACAAAATTTAGTTTTATATAAGGACACTAATATATTTTATCATTATTATTGTTATTAGATTTAACTGATAATTCATTGTTAACACGTGTTTCATCTATTGATAATGTTAATTCATTATTAAATGTAAATGACTTTAGTATGCCAAATGGTAACCAAACAACTGATGATTTCGGTTTGAGTATTCCACGCAATAATATAACAAATGGTCGTCCTAAACCTACACCAATGCAAATACGTTGTAAATTCGGTTCATTGGGTGCATCTAAAGGACAATTTAATGCACCACATGGTTTTTGTTTAGGTGTCGAAGAAGAAATTATTGTTGCTGATACAAGTAATCATCGAATTGAAGTAAATAATTAAATAAATTATTAATTTAATTTTTTTTTTATATGATTTAATAATCAAGCATTTTGAACCCTAATTTTGATTGGCATTGTACCATCTCATTTGGAGATAGGTTTTAGTTTTTTATCTCACATATTTTTATATGCTTATTTTATTCTGTAAGTTTATAGGAATAGTATGGTATATGTAATTAATTAAGTAATTAATAATGCGAATATAAATGCAATAAAATTGACGATAATCTATCAATGCCGCTGCGTTAGCTCTCAATTTTGATATCTTGTCCTTCTAAATACAACAAAATAGAATATTTTAGTAAATATAAAAAATTTCCTATAGTTAACAATTACAGTTTCAAAAGAAAAACTCGATTTATTATTATTAATTATTTATAAAAATATTTTATTTTCTTATTTGTATTACATATTATAAAGAGTGTCCCAAAATTCACGCAAGAAGTAATTTTGATAGAAAACACAGGTTTTTAAATAAATGTTATAAATTTTTTATTGATTCATAAAGTATAGAATAACATATCGCGTAAATGTCGACCACAGCTTTGCTGTCACATACGCACTCTAAGTACAAAAAATTGGATTATCATGTCGCGATAGCATTACGAATGGTCCAATTAAACTTCAAAAAATCCGCACTAAACAGTAACATGTTTTGAATGCATTTGTTTCACAACAATCACTAGTGGATTTTCTGAACCCCAAATGCGACAATTTTGACAATTAATGAAGTCATCAAGATGAAAATGAGCCTCATAGCTGAAAATGAAAAATCAACATCCACTTGTTGCTGGTTCATAATCCAATGAAAACGCGTTGTTCTTTCGTGTAGCACTCTATTTTTAATAAACTTGAGCTGTCAGACATCACTCTGTCTTTTTTTTCGAACCAATGTGTTCGTCTCTATCTCTAGAATTCTAGATTACAAATATCTACCATGATAAAACTGATCATAAGCTTCTCTATATCATATTCCTTTCTGTGCTCAATCGGTTTGAGCTCTAGATTAAATTCACTTGGTGTAATCTGACAGTAAAACAAATCATACGCTTTTCTCTGTAATAATATACAAAAATAACAACTAAATAAACTATAATTTTTTTTTCGTTCGAACTCAACTACAATGTAATCCGTATGCCGAGGTTCTTTATGAAACCGTTAAATATATATTTAAAACCAAATTATTGATTTCTTCTTTTTTTATATAAGGTATTTGAAAAAAATGGAACATTTAAGTTTCAATTTGGTGTACCTGGTAAAGAAGAGGGTCAATTGTGGTATCCTCGTAAAGTGGCCGTTATGCGTACAAATCATAAATTTGTGGTTTGTGATCGTGGCAACGAAAGATCTCGTATGCAACTTTTTACAAAGAATGGACATTTCATTAAAAAAATTGCGATTCGGTAAAATATAATTTTTTTGTTAAATTTTATTTATCATTCTTGTTTTGTATAATCAATCGTTTTTGCGATTTTAGATATATTGACATTGTAGCTGGATTAGCAGTTACCAGTTCTGGTCATATTGTAGCTGTTGATAGTGTATCGCCAACAGTTTTTATTATAAATGAAGAAGGTGATTTGGTACATTGGTTCGATTGTAGTGATTATATGCGTGAACCGTCTGATATAGCTATTATTGGTAAATCAATTTCCTTTATAGTTAGTTAATGTACGAATAATTACAATTGTTAATTTAATAAACTATTTTTAAATTTCTTATAGGTTCTAATTTTTATATATGTGATTTTAAAGGTCATTGTGTTGCTGTTTTTAAGGAAAATGGAACATTTTTATATCGTATTGGACATGAAAAAATTACATGTTTTCCAAATGGTATTGATATTTCAGATGCTGGTGATATTTTAATTGGTGATTCACATGGCAATCGTTTCCATGTTGCATGTTTTTCACGTGATGGTATATTACAATCTGAATTTGAGTGTCCATATGTTAAGGTAAATTTTATTACGTAATATGTTATTAATGATTTATAGATATTGAAAGAAATTAATTTTTCAAATTTTGTGAAAACAA
Source organism: Bibio marci (assembly GCA_910594885.2). Taxonomy (NCBI): domain Eukaryota; kingdom Metazoa; phylum Arthropoda; class Insecta; order Diptera; family Bibionidae; genus Bibio; species Bibio marci. The sequence continues at coordinate 61,220,045 of OU343114.1, forward strand.
AAAATGATATTCGGTTTATCGGCTTTCAAGTTATCCTTCTTCACCATCTCGGAAGCGTATAAGAACCAAGCCGTTATGTATCGATTTAAACAAATGATATTCAAAAGGCCCTATGTCTAATGAGTACTCTATGTGCAGGAGATCTTCCCATTCGTACACGTAAGTGATTATATAATAGCAACAGGCATATATGAAATAATAAATAAAATATGTTGTACTTCGTCAAGTACACAATACGTTCTGATGCTCATATATCATATATATTTTATAAATTATTTCATACAAATTACCGTTCCTCATAACTGATTGATTTAGATCATATAAACAAAAATATATGGAAAAATATGTGGGACACTCCAAACAAAAATCTATCAATTTTTTATACCAAATAATATTGGCCGCAAAATTTGTATATGAAATGATAGGTATTAATTTTGTCGCCAACATTACAATATTTTTCTACTGGAAGCTTTCTCTATTCAGCAATTTTGCAAACAATGGTTTTTAAAGTTGTGTTGTACAGCAAAATTTACCATAATTTTAACTAGAATTTTATTATTCATATTTACATAATCGATTAATTTTATTTATGACCGAAAAAATTAGCATCGTTTATCATATTTACATAATTAACCTACTGTTCTGTTCACATAATTGTCCCGATTATGTATTATGCTGAGTGAAACCACATATTTCTCTTAATAGTGATCTTGTCATTATTCAAGCAATCGATTCGCTTATCAAATTAATTCAAAAAGACAAAATCACAGAATTGAAAAAATTGTTGCTTACACAACTCATTACGTTTGCGGACTGAATTTCATTGAAATATATCAAAACTAAAAAAAAAAAAGATAGATGCAATACCACTACAATTTCTTATATCGTCCTCTGCAATCCAAAGTTAAGGTTATATATATCATTGTAATACGGAAGACCGTGTTTAATGTTATATTTTAATTGTACTGTTGGGGAGGGGGCATAAGCATTTCTGATTTTCTAACATTTGATAAAAATTATAATCGCATATTCTGAGAAGTAAGTCATGTTGAAAATAATGTTTTTATCTGTAATATTGTATATATTTTGCGGCATTCACTGACTTTCATTTAATCAATTTTTTATTTTGCTTGTTTTTGTTTCAATATAGCAAAAGAGTTATTATGTTTATGATCATCATCAGTAAAGTTGGTAAATAACTCCACATCGAAGTAAATATATCAATTCACCAATTGATCTGTAATTATCAAAAGATGTTTGCTTTCTTTATTCCATTATTTTTATACCAGTAGTTAGCCCGGAATAGTGTGGGGATCATGTTATCTTTAAATAGCGTCCAATACCATATATTCACAGATATTCGTGTTTTTTTTAATTTTTTAAATGGAGAAATGAAGAAACAAGTCAGCTGAAAAATTTCAGTATTGAAATAAATATCTACAAATTTCGTATAATAAATTTCGGTAGTAGAACGCGATACATTACTTTCGATTAACATGAACTCTACCAATTGCCCCCACTCGGCGGTAGGTGATGTTATTAATGTTTTATGTAATTTTCATGAATTTGCAATAAACTTGTAAAATCTTGTAAAATCGCTTCTTAAACTAGAAATAGTAAATCGTACGGTTAAAAAAAAGAACGAAATTTCTCAAGACCAGCGTCGTGACTCGCTTCAAAAATAAAAATTATTTTATAACATTTTATTCATAAACTATTCAAAGCCGACAAAGTGCTTACGATCTACTGAATAAAAATTGAAAAATATTTTTACTTTCCCTATAAATTTCAGATAAAATAAAAATGTAAATTTAAATTTAAATAAATTTATATTGTCTTGTGCTTTTCCATAATAGACAGATATTTTAATAAAGCTATAAGGGATTATTTTATGTAGTACTTTTAATGGCATTTTTTGTAAAAAAAAAAACCACCAATATCTTTTTAGAATGGTTTAATTGGTTTTTATTAAATTATGAATATTACATTTTGGCTATGACTAAGATTTTGGGTCGTCTGAATCTAACCTAATTCGATCACTCCTTGATCTGCGCTCGCCTGTAAAATTATCCTTTTTTATTCCTTGAAAAACAAATTATTCAAATAATATACGTACATTTTTAAAAATGTATCGAGCTGAACATTTTAACTTCAAATTTTGGTAAACACCGTAATACCTACCCCTGCTATAATTGTATATTGTAATATCTGAATAACCATTTATCCGATTTTATTGTCTCAAATTATAAGTTTTAAAGTTTAGTGGAGTGTAGAGGTAGGATAATAGCCGCATCACCATACATTATATCGAATATTCCCTTTAGAATTACTAAATAAGCATTTACTCTGTCTGGAGCGGTTAAATTCGATGAACGCGGTGGTCTATTGAAATTGATGCTGATGTACTGTTCTTGGATTCTTCGTAACCCAAATCCTGCAGTTTTACTTGTTAACCAACCCATACAATTAGAAATTTGCTTTATCGCTCATTATCAAATTATGTGTAACATCATGATTTGCAATAGCTTTTTGCTGGAAATAAATTGCATAATCAAACCGTTGCTAGTAGCATGTGTAATGTACCCAAAATTTGATGCAGCGACCTTCGTAATAGCACCCAAATTGTTTCGAACGTCTCCTTATTGTTGTTTCTGCATTTTCCTGAACACTCCCGTACACGTTCAATATAGTTATCCGGTGTGCACCGTACGTCGCCAGACTATATAAGTTAATTGTACTTTGCGCACAAAATGAGTGGAATAAGAACACAATAATAATCTAAAAGCACAATAATAGCACAAGATGCTCTTTACTAGCCGAATATGAGTCCAAAAATTAATGTGCTTCAAGCACATTAATATAAACACAATACGTGTTATGGTCCTGGTTTTATTGAACCTAAAGCACGTTATGGTATTGGCATAATAAAGAAAGCAATTCAACTAGTATTGTGCTTATTTTAATGTGCTTCAAACACAGTAATTTTTGGACTCATAATCGGCTAGTAACGTGCATCTTGTGCTATTGATGTGCTCTTATTCCACTCCTTTTATTCCACGCACTTTTAAGCACAATAATAGTCCGACATAAGCAATTCTCTTTTTTGCTCCGCGTAGCATAATAAGAATAACGGCCTATGAATAGCACAGTTTTATACCGGATGTCTCATTTTAATCCTCGCAGTCATTTATTTCGAAAACGATGGCCCAAACGGAAACAAGTTTCAAACAAAAGTTTTAGGTATTGAAGGATGACATCCGATTATGACCTTGAATTTGACCTAGACCTTAACCTTGACTCTGAAGGTCAAAAGCTTTTTTCTAATGGCAACCCATATTTTTGACATCAGATTAGGAAAGAGAGAAAACTTTTACATTTAATGGTCATCTTGAATATGACCTTAACCTTGAGCTTCAAATTCATTCTAGTGGCAATCCTCATTTTTGACCACAGATTCGGAAAGAGAGGACAATTTTACGTTTGATAGTCACCTTGAATTTGACGATGACCTTAACCTTCAAGGTCATTAGATGGTCAAACTGTTTTTCAATGGGAACCTTTTTTTCTAATGGCAACCTCTTTTTTTTTTCAGCAAGAGAGAAAATTTTACGTCTACCATTGACTTTGAATTTGACAATGACCTTAACTTTCATTGATGGTCAAAACCTTTTTTTCAAGTGAAAATCTTATTTTTGACTACAGATTCAGAAAAAGTGTGAAATTTTCGTTTGACACTGACTTTAAATTTGAACTTGCCATTTAATGCAAGATTTTAGCTGTTTCCGGGCAGTAAAGACAAGATTAAATGTGTTTCCGGTCAGTCAAGGCAAGATATAATAAATTTCCGGTCAGTCAAGGCAAGATTAAATTTAATTTTGCCTTTATATACATAGAAAATAATAATAAATAAGTGGAAAAATAAATAATTAGCAATTATTATTTTTTTTAAATTCTCTATACCACAATAAAAGCACAATAATTTTTATTGTGCTGTTACTGCACCTTTATTGTGCCTGTATTATAGTGCTCCTTTTGTGAATTTATCACGCTAGTTTATCACCTTTGTTGTGCTACATTGAACATATATTGCGCTAATATGTTTGCACCATAAATGCACGTTTAAAACACAATAAAGACACGATAAGGTTTTATTGTGTTTATATTGTGCAATTATTGTGACTATAAAGCACGATCATTTTCGCCACCATGCAACAATATAAGCCGGATTGACTGTCCTATAAGTGAGTGTTATTATGTCTTTTTTTTAGTGTGCTTCACGCACAATAATCATCAGGCATCAGGAAGGTACGTTACTGTCCCCCTGGTTGTCGGACCAGATATATTATTGTTGACTCTGAGTGTTCAATCCGCTCGTTAAAATTTCGGCGATATGCACGCTGAGTCAAAACCGATTGTGTATTGTTCCATTTTAAATTTCCCAAGTCTTCTATACAAAATTCTGAAATGAAATTAAAAAAAATTGGATAGAAAAACCAAAACTTTGTTGACATTTTCAGTTGAAATTTTCATGGGCTATGTAGCTTTTATTGATGATTTAACTTAATTTTTTAAGAAATGTCGATGTCGTTTTAGTCTTTTTATAACTTTATCTTCCAGCAGGTTTACTACCAGAATGGTAGGATGCAATTGATCTATACAGGTTTCAATATTGCCTTCTATATTAATAATTTATTATCCAATGACAGTTGTGAGTGACGTTCAATTAACAAATATAACCCTCTTAGTTTGTGACCCAATTGTTTTCTCTTGCTCCATATATGTGTCCTCCATGTCAATCGTCTATCAAGGTGCATTCCTAGATATTTTGCTACTTCTGATTGTGTTAATGCTTGATGGTTTAATGTTACTGGTGGAAATGTTTGCCTCATTCATTGTGAATGTGACGTGTGTAGATTTATTTTCATTAATTTTGAGGCGTAATTTTTTGCAACACTTGTATTTCATCAAGATTTTCTTTCAGGTTTCGCGATGAAAATGCCTAATATTGCCATACAGCTTGATGACATTATTGCAGTGTCGTCCGCAAATGTTGATATTATAGTTCGCGGATGAGTCGGTAGATCTGATGTGTATAATAGGTATAATATACGGCCGAGTACACTGCCTTGTGGCACCCCGGATTCAATTCGCTATAATGAAGTAATTTCATCTCTAAATTTTATCTGATAATATCTTTCATTGAGGTATGATATGAATATTTCATAGAATGTGTGTGGTAGCTGTTGCTTTATTTTGTACAGCAATCCATCACCGTGTAAAATGATTATCTTATGTCCAGGAAAGCAGCCTAACAAAATTTCTTTTCTTCCAGTACACGTCTGACAACTTCGGTCACTCTGTGCACTTGTTCTATTGTGAAATGCTGTTTTCTGAAACCGAATTGATGGTTAGGTATCAGTGATGTTTCATTTATTATTGAATCCAATCTTTTTAGTAATATCTTTTCAAATACTTTTGATATTATTGGCAGAAGGCTTATTGGTCTATATGAAGTTGTCTTTTCTGGTGGCTTTCCGACCTTATGTATAACTATAATTTGTGTCACCTTACACTGAGCTGGATAGTAACCAATTCGCAGAATTGCGTAGAAAATTGTGGATATTAATGCAATACATGGATCTGACATTTTTCGTAATATCACCCCCTTAATCATATCCATTCCCGGCACCTTTTTTGGATTTAGATGTCTTTCTATTGTGAATCTTACTTCTGCCGGTATAATACTTCTAATTGGCCACGACATTATATATGGTTCATTAAGTGACCGCTGGATTATTTCCTCTCCATCAATATCTATTTCTGATGGGAACGGTCGGAAAACTCCCGCCAGGGTGTTATGCAAACGTGTTAGCCTGTTCACTAACACATCTTGCCCATTCGCCCATTGGTTTTCTGATTGGTGGAACCGGTATATTTGGTTGTTTTAATCTTTTTGTGGCTCTCCATAAGGAGTAATTTGTGCCTTCCATAGACGAAAGACTTCTAGATATTGTTGAATTTCGTTGTTGCTATGTTAAGTTTGTATTTGTCACCAGGATTTCTTGAGGTCTGCCATATTCTGCTTAATTTTCTTTTTTCTGTTATTGCCGTTCTCATGTGCATTGGGTATTTCGCCGTTCTAGATTTACTTTCTATATTTGGAGTAGAGTTCCACGCAGCCGCTTATATGGATCGGTTTAGATATTCTATTCCATCGTATATTTCATCTTTTGTCTTTAATAAAATATTAGAGGATATGTTTTGTACGACTTGTTCATTGAATTATTCCCATTTCCCATTAAGTGTGTTTGTTATACAATTTTGGTGGTTCAGTTTGGGCATTTGTGATGGTACTATAAGTGACCAGTTGTGGAGAGTGGTCGGATGATAATTCAAAACATGATGTCACTCTCAATTTTTCTCTCGCTATTCCTCTTATCACACAGAAATCAATTAGGTCGGGAACTTTTTTTCTATCCGTAGACCAATAGATGGGCTCACCCGTAGACAGGTGTTCATAGTTGCATTCCATGATCGCCCCCTTGGTCTGGTTAATCGGGATCCCCAATAAGGGTGTTTTGCGTTATAGTCGCCTCCTGCTATAAATTGCGCACCAAGTGTATTGTAAAATTCTTTAAACTGATCCTTGCCGATTAAATGTTTTAGTGGGCAATAGATGGCCGAAACAGCTATTGATCCGGGTAGATTTTCCACCATAACACGCATTATTTAGTGTGTTTTAGTTTGTC